>OZ053306.1:14826874-16122499 GCA_964056655.1 Arabis hirsuta
CGCTGGAGCCATGCGGTAAGGTGCCTTAGATATCGGCGTAGTCCCAGGCTCCAACTCAATCGTGAAAGGATCAGACCTAGACGGCGGCAATCCCTGCAACGACTGAAACACATCCTGAAAATCCCGGACCACCCGAATATCAGCCAAAGCGACCTCCCCAACCGACTCTGGCATCACAATCGTCAGTAAGTACGCCTCACAGCCCTTATCAATCAACTGCGCGGCCTGAATCGCTGAAATCATCAAACTCCCGGAAGTCGGCCTGATACCCTGATAAACCAACCTCCCCGCCTCACGCTCAAACACCACCCGACCTCGATGACAATCCAAATGAACCTTGTAACGATCCAGCCAATCCATCCCCAAAATAACATCGTACAATTCCACTGGACTAATAACCAAATCTGCCGGCATGACCTCTCCTGCCACCAGAACATCCACTCCACAAGCCTGCCCGAAAGTAGCCAAAGTCTTCCCTCCAGCCACTCTAACCACTCCCGGCTGCTCCCCGGAATCGCTCCGGATCCCACTGCCCTCCGCACACTCCGGTGTAATGAAGCTATTCGAAGCTCCAGAATCGAACAAGACATGGGAATCACGCCCGCCTACTACTAAGGTCCCTACACCATTCATGTGTCACGGAGCCTAAAGTATTATCACAGATACAAGACTCCCAAAACAAGCAATTCACAACGTTAAAAATTGGAAATTCACCAAGTTAAGGTTAAGTACCTGTGATCGGCCTGGCGCTAGGACCCCCCGTCTCCGCCGAAGTGAACACACGCGGCGCAGCAAGCTGCCTCAACGGCTGCACCTCAACTGCCGCCCTCTGCACCGGCTGCACCACTGCCACTGCCAACTGCAACTTGGGACACCTCACCCTAATGTGCCCCGTCTCTCCGCAATGGAAACACGCCTGTGTAGTCCGAACCTCTCTCCTCTTCGGACAAGCTGCCACCCGGTGCTCCGTGCTCCCACAACCATAGCACCCCGTACCACTCTGACCACTCTGGGCCCTCTGACCGGAACCCGAAGAGCCCTCCCACTTCCTCTTCTGTCCCTGAGCCGGCTTACCGCCCCGGCTCGCACCTGCCTGCTGCTGCTGTGGCCTCCTCTGCTGTGGCTGCTGCACCGGTGGACTAAGTGCTGCAGCCAGCTCTGTCCCCATATCCACCTCAATGGCTGCCGCAGTCTCAACCAACTCCGCCCTCGTGGCGTACTTACGAGCCCTGCACAGCGTCCTCAGCACCGGTCAAAGTCCCTGCATGAACCTCCTGATCTGGGACTCCTCGCTCCCAAACTCTCTACCAGCATGCACCAACAGCCGACCAAACTGCTCATCATAACCCCGAACCGAACTCGCTCCCTGAGTCAGCGCCAAAAACTGCGCCTGCATCCGGTCCACCGCCTCCTGCGGAAAATACATGGCGTCAAACTCCGCCAAGAACTCCGCCCAGGTCATCCCCGCCTGAGGCCTCCTGCTCGACACACCTCTCCACCACAGATGTGCATCACCCTCCAAATAGTGAACCGCAAGGTCCACTCTGTATCCCTCGGGACACCTCAGCGCCTGGAAATTACGCTCCAGACGACTCCTCCACGCCGCAGCCTCCTCAGGCTTAGCACCGCCCGAGAAATACCCAGTCGTAATCCTGTGCATCTGCTCCAAAATCCTCAGGTAGGAAGGAGCCTCCTCTGCAGTCGCCACACCTGGCTGCCCCCGGACCACTGCTGGCTGAACACCCGCCGCTAACGGCTCAACACCAGCCACCCCTGGCTGTACACCCGGAGTACGCCCCTGAGCCGGTGCCCCACCTGGCAACCGCTCAAGAACTTGAAGCATCATCGCTTCCAACCGGTCCAACCGACCCTGAGCATCGCCCCCGCCAGGACCCCCACCTGGGCCCTGCGCCACACTGGCCAACTCTGTACCACCCACTGGCTCTGGAGGTATCTGCGACTCTGCAACCTCCTCATGCGTGGCCTCCTGAGTCCCACTCGACTCAACAGGATCAACCGCCGGTCCCCGACCACGGCCGCGACCACGCCCTCTAGCCCCACGGGCACCACGACCTCTGCCTCTAGCCATCTCTCACTGACTCAACACAGAAGACTAAGCATTAGAAACAGAAATCCCAAACAGACTACTTACCGTGGAATCACATTGAAGGCTCGGAGAAAATGATCCAGGACTCCAAACCCAAGCAACAATTAACTGACTAACTCACATAATCAATTAACACTATTCTACACAATCAGCAATACATGCAGTTACTAAGTTCTCCCGCCCTAGAACCGTAAGGGCTCTGATACCAAATTGAAACAACCTGACCCGTTTTTTTTTTTTTTTTTATACATTGGGATTCGGATCAGTGTTCCCATAAACATTGATCCTCAATTCCCAATCAATTCACACAACAACCAGCGGAAAATCATAATAATTCAACCAATCAATTTCCAATAAACCAATAAACCGTTTACACCAATTAACCAATATTCGAGTCAACAATAACTGACAACCTAACCGTCTACAATTCCATAATCCAGAATCGCTAACACCCTAACAATTCCAATCAATCGAGACCCTAGGATCATCCTCTCTTCCCGGCCTTGATTCCACGATCACATCTTTTCTTTACCTGCAACACATGGTTAAAAGAGTTGCGTGAGTATTATCACAAATACTCAGCGAGACGGTCATCCCATCTACAGGTCAATTACTCAAATGAAAGAATGCACCAAATACCAGGGTTATCACTCAACAATGCATAGACAATCAACAGCACAAAACAGGACAGCAGCATCTCTGTCGATCGACACAACCTCTAGGTGTCGATCGACAGACAATTCTGTCCCCTGTCGATCGACATAACCTCTAGGTGTCGATCGATAGACAACTCTATCCCTCTGTCGATCGACAGACAACAGTCCTGTCGATCGACACGGACCTGCAGAACCCTAAGATCGAACCTATCCTCTCATGGAACGAATCTCAGGCCTACAGATCGCTTTTCAGCATGAATCCACAGCAATTCCACACCAAAACACACATAAATCCACGTATTCCATCCATTCCTACATCCGAGAACCTATGGTCACGCACTCACCTCAAGGGATTGAAATGAATGGATGAACGATGTTTACTAAAACCCCCGTATACGACGAACCACCGATCCAATTCCGAAACAGGCGACTGTTACGGAAACTAGACACCCACAGCTACGCGTCGGTATGTGGATCACCTCCAGAATCCCTCTGGTTCAATCGGAATTCCCCCTCAAACCCGACTGATCGCAGACAACAATCTGCACGAACCCATCGAGTTCAAACAGCCATAACTCGGTGAATAATCAACCAAAAGACACGCGGTTTTCGCCTACGGCAAGAGGAAAGAAAGGAGAACTTACCCTCGAAGTTTCCCACCGATCCGCTCTGAACTCCCCAGCCGTTTGCCTCCTCCAAAACCGACGAAATCTTCTCAACACTCAAGAGGAAACCCTAGTTCTCCCAACTCTCTCTTTTCTCTGATTCTGAACAAAAAGGATGCGGCTAAACCTAGGAGGAAACGCCTCCTCCAAGTATATATAAGTCCCCCAAACCGGCCCAACTCAAAACAAACCGGAAATCAAACATCTTTGAATGATTTAAACCCGTGTCGATCGACAGGCTTCACCAGGGAACTCCATGCTCAAAACCCTTCACGAGACAAACCCCGTGTCGATCGACACTCAGCCCTACTGTCGATCGACACTCCTCCAAAATTCCATTTTTGGATCACGGGCGTTACAGTTTTGGTGTGGAATTGCTGTGGATTTGTGCTGGAAAGCGATCTGTAGGCCTGAGATTCGTTCCATGAGAGGATAGGTTCGATCTTAGGGTTCCGCAGGTCCGTGTCGATCGACAGAGGGACAGAATTGTCTGTCGATCGACACCTAGAGGTTGTGTCGATCGACAGAGATGCTGCTGTCCTGTTTTGTGCTGTTGATTGTCTATGCATTGTTGAGTGATAATCCTGGTATTTGGTGCATTCTTTCATTTGAGTAATTGGCCTGTAGATGGGAGGACCGTCTCACTGGGTATTTGTGATAATACTCACGCAACTCTTTTTGCCATGTGTTGCAGGTAAAGAGAAAATGTGATTGTGGAATCGGGCAAGGAAGAGGAGATGATCTAGTGGCTCGGTTGAGTGAATTATGTTGCTAGAATTGCTAGGATGTTAGTGAATTCTGGAATTGAGATTGAACTGGTCTAGTTATTGAATTATGTTGTGGTTTGTGATTATTGTTTATGGATGGAATTATTGAATGGTTTACTGGGTTATTTGTCTGGTTTTCCGCTGTTTGTTTAACTGGTTGATTAGGCTATTGAGAGTTAGCATTTAGGGGAATGCTAATTCAAATCCAATAAAAAAAAAAAAAAAAAAATGGGTCGGGTTGTTTCATATACACTAACATTGATATATTTAAATGATGTTTAAGATTTATGTTCATAATTTCTATCTATACAAATTCAAACATCATTTTTAAATGTTTAATACGAAAGTGAACCATATGATGATTATATAAATATTTTCATTTGAATACTATATTTTCACTATTGCTCTAGAATTTTGCGTATTCTTTTGCTATCTCTTTATTATAGTCCGTGTCCACTATTGAAAAAAATGTTGAATCTACACGTGATCGGAAAGATAAAACTTATAAAGTGAAATATGCAATAATTTATAGCATTTGGGGGCGGGGGGGGGGGGGGGGGGGGGGGATGTACATAATCTAGCATTTGAGAGGATTTTAAGTGATTTGATTTTAAATGAAATTTTAGATTTAAAGGATTTCAGTTAAAATACTCTAGAATTTAATCTAAAATCATGAGATTTGTTTTTTAGATTTTTAACTAAGAAACTCCACCAAAACAGCTTAAAATCATAACAAATCTCCTTAAATCTAATATTTATAATATTTCCAATAACACTAGATTTTAAAGCAGATTTTGAAATCACAAATTCCATAACACAAGATTTGAAAATACTTTTTAAAATTCATGTTTCAATAACATAGAATTTGTCACTTTAATACAAATACCTCCAAATCTCACAAATACAAGATTGAATACACTATCTGTTTTCATTATCTTTTATAGAAAAGAACATGAAATGGTTGAATATTTGTGATAGATTCATGAAGGCTATGTATAGAAAAAGACATAAATTAAACACTGATATCATTTTCATTTTGATCTTGCATTTAAAGTACAATTAAATACTATGTTAGATCGGTGAAATGATCAACATAACTAGTTAGTTATTTCTCATGCAACATGCAATCTAGGAATTAGAAAACATACTTAAAATCAAAGAATATATAATAACTAGTGAAAATGATGTTTAGGTAATAACAACGGAACAACTATTTAGATGATTTGATTTTAAGTGAGGATTTGTGAGGATTTTAAGTACATAATCTAGCATTTGTGAGGATTTTAAGTGATTTGATTTTAAATGAAATTTTAGATTTAAAGGATTTCAGTTAAAATACTCTAGAATTTAATCTAAAATTATGAGATTTGTCTTTTTAGATTTTTAACTAAAAAACTCCACCAAAACACCTTAAAATCATAACAAATCTCCTAAAATCCAATATTTATAATATCTCTAATAACACTGGATTTTAAAGTAGATTCTGAAATCACAAATTCAATAATACAAGATTTGGAAATACTTTTTAAAATTCATATTTCAATAACATAGAATTTGTCACTTTAGTACAAATCACTCTAAATCTCACAAATACAAGATTGAATACACTATCTGTTTTCATTATCTTTTATAGATAAGAACATGAAATGGTTAAATATTTGTGATAGATTCATGAAGGCTATGTATAGAAAAAGACATAAATTAAACACTTATGTCATTTTCATTTTGATCTTACATTAAAAGTACAATTAAATACTATGTTAGATCGGTGAAATGATCAACATAACTAGTTAATTATTTCTCATGAAACGTGCAATATAGGAATTAGAAAACATACTTAAAAAGCAAAGAATATATAATAACTATTTTAATATATATATATATATATATACACTAACATTGATATATTTAAATGATGTTTAAGATTTATGTTCATAATTTCTATCTATACAAATTCAAACATCATTTTCAAATGTTTAATACGAAAGTGAACCATATGATAATTATATAAATATTTTCATTTGAATACTATATTTTCAATTTTGCTCTAGAATTTTGCGTATTCTTTTGGTATCTCTTTGTTATAGTCCGTGTCCACTATTGAAAAAAAAATGTTGAATCCACACGTGACCGGAAAGATAAAACTTATAAAGTGAAATTTGCCATAATTTATAGATAAACACGTGTAAAAAATTTGTGGACATAATCTAGCATTTGGGGGCGAGGGGAGAGGGGATGTACATAATCTAGCATTTGTGAGAAGTTTAAGTGATTTGATTTTAAATGAAATTTTAGATTTAAAGGATTTCAGTTAAAATACTCTTGAATTTAATCTAAAATTATGAGATTTGTCTTTTTCGATTTTAACTAAGAAACTCCACCAAAACACCTTAAAATCATAACAAATCTCCAAAATCTAATATTTATAATACTTCCAATAACACTGGATTTTAAAGTAGATTTTGAAATCACAAATTTAATAACACAAGATTTGGAAATACTTTTTAAAATTCATGTTTCAATAACATAGAATTTGTCACTTTAATACAAATCACTCCAAATCTCACAAATACAAGATTGAATACACTATCTGTTTTCATTATCTTTTATAGAAAAGAACATGAAATGGTTGAATATTTGTGATAGATTCATGAAGGCTATGTATAGAAAAAGACATAAATTAAACACTTATGTCATTTTCATTTTGATCTTGCATTTAAAGTACAATTAAATACTATGTTAGATCGGTGAAATGATCAACATAACTAGTTAGTTATTTCTCATGCAACGTGCAATCTAGGAATTAGAAAACATACTTAAAAGCAAAGAATATATAATAACTAGTGAAAATGATGTTTAGATAATAACAACGGAACAGCTATTTAGATGATTTGATTTTAAGTGAGGATTTGTGAGGATTTTAAGTACATAATCTAGCATTTGTGAGGATTTTAAGTGATTTGATTTTAAATGAAACTTTAGATTTAAAGGATTTCAGTTAAAATACTCTAGAATTTAATCTAAAATTATGAGATTTGTCTTTTTATTTTTTTAACTAAAAAACTCCACCAAAACACCTTAAAATCATAACAAATCTCCTAAAATCCACTATTTATAATAATTCTAATAACACTGGATTTTAAAGTAGATTTTGAAACCACAAATTCAATAATAAAAGATTTGGAAATACTTTTTAAAATTCATGTTTCAATAACATAGAATTTGTAACTTTAATACAAATAACTCTAAATCTCACAAATACAAGATTGAATACACTATCTGTTTTCATTATCTTTTATAGAAAAGAACATGAAATGGTTGAATATTTGTGATAGATTCATGAAGGCTATATATAGAAAAAGACATAAATTAAACACTTATGTCATTTTCATTTTGATCTTGCATTTAAAGTACAATTAAATACTATGTTAGATCGGTGAAATGATCAACATAACTAGTTAGTTATTTCTCATGCAACGTGCAATCTAGGAATTAGAATACATACTTAAAAGCAAAGAATATATAATAACTAGTGAAAATGATGTTTAGATAATAACAACAGAACAACTATTTAGATGATTTGATTTTAAGTGAGGATTTGTGAGGATTTTAAGTACATAATCTAACATTTGTGAGGATTTTAAGTGATTTGATTTTAAATGAAACTTTAGATTTAAAGGATTTCAGTTAAAATACTCTAGAATTTAATCTAAAATTATGAGATTTGTCTTTTTATATTTTTAACTAAAAAACTCCACCAAAACACCTTAAAATCATAACTAATCTCCTAAAATCCACTATTTATAATATTTCCAAGAACACTGGATTTTAAAGTAGATTTTGAAATCACAAATTCAATAATACAAGATTTGGAAATACTTTTTAAAATTCATGTTTCAATAACATAGAATTTGTAACTTTAATACAAATCACTCTAAATCTCACAAATACAGAATTGAATACACTATCTGTTTTCGTTATCTTTTATAGAAAAGAACATGAAATGGTTGAATATTTGTGATAGATTCATGAAGGCTATGTATAGAAAAAGACATAAATTAAACACTTATGTCATTTTCATTTTGATCTTACATTTAAAGTACAATTAAATACTATGTTAGATCGGTGAAATGATCAACATAACTAGTTAGTTATTTCGGGAAAGATGAGGGAGAGTGAGGTATGCGGGCCATCGCCCAACATTGCCGTGCTGGCGGACACAAAAGCATGAGATGGTTAATAGTTTCCTCCTCCGCTCCACATCTGGGACACTGCCGGTCTCTCTGTAAATGTCTAAACGCAAGGCGTTCAGTAACTGCGACCGCTCCGGATAGCGCTTGCGAAAGGAAGTGTCGCATTTTATTCGGTGTTTTCACTTTCCACACTTTCGCCTTCAGTGGATTCAGTGATGGTTGTTGTATGGCAAATCTAAGATCGTCGTTTAGGTCTTTGGGAGCGCGCTCATAACCTGAACGGATAATGTATAGATCGGAATTAGTATAATGCCAACAAAAACCATCATGTGTCCTTACTCGTGACGGGCGTAAGGAGAGAATTAGGGGAAGATCCTCGGGTACAATGTACTGCTGCAGGACTTGCAGATTCTAGGTCTTGGATGTAACATCTATAAGGTCCACCACCCTTAAGTTAGGATTAGGTCTGGGGTGCAAACTCCGCACCGGTCGAGGGGCCTCATCAAGAATCCAGTTATCTGTCCATACCCACGTTTTGGTGCCGTTTCCGATGGTGCGTCGCATCCCTATGTCTACCAATGCCTTAGCACTCCATAGGCTCTACCAGCCATATGAAGGTCGAGAGCCTTTCTTTGCTGCGAAAGGGTAGGAATACCGGTAATATCGTCCTTTCAACACTCTTGCAAGGAGGGAATTGGGGTACTGATGTAGTCACCAGAGTTGTTTGGCCAGTAAGGACTAGTTAAACTCTTCGAAAGATTTAAAACCAATACCCTCTTCCTGCTTAGGGAGACACATCTTTTTCCAGGCAATCCAGAGCATTCCTTTAGAATTCTGGTTTGTACGCCACCAGAAGTTGGCGATAGCACTTGCTAGGGTGCGGTGTAGCTTTTTGGGCAGGAGAAAACTAGACATCACATATGTCGGAAGATCTTGAGCTACTGACTTAATCATAACCTCCTTTCCACCCCGCGATAAGAATTTGGCCGACCAGCCATTAATATGTTGATTGAGACGTTTTTGGACATAAGCAAATATCTGGGCTTTGGACCCGTTTAGTTGCTCTGGAATGCCCAAGTATTTTCCTCCTCCTCCTTCTGTTGGAATATTTAGCCGCCATTTGATTTCGAAACGTTGGTCTTCAGGAACTTGCTTTCCAAAAGTGACCGATGATTTATCAAAATTGATGCGTTGTCCTAATGCATTACCATAAGTTTGGAGCACATGGAGGATATTATCACACTGCTATGTTGTTGCTGTACAGAAAAACAGGCTATCATCCGCAAATAGTAGGTGTGATAAGGGGGGGGGCAGTGGGGGCCACCCGAATCCCACAGATACTCCTCGATACTTCTGCATGCCGTAAATTAGCTATAAGAACCTCCGTACAGAGAATAAAGAGGTAGGGCGAGAGGGGGTCACCCTGCGTGGAAGACCTCTTGGGCTATCAAAATATTATCAGTAATTTGTCTTCCGGCCACAAAGGCTGATTAGGTTTCTGACGTCAATCTCGGCAGAAATTTTTTGATCCTCTCGCATAACACTTTGGATATGATTTTGTAGCTCACATTGCACAGACTAATTGCGCGGAATTTCTTCATCATCCTTGGGCGCTCCGTTTTAGGAATGAGGCAAGTATTCACCTCATTGCATTTTGGGTCCAGAGCTCCTATCGCCATAAATTGTTGGACCATTGCCACCACCTGTGGTCCTATGGATGACCAAAACTTCTGGTAGAATAAAGCTGTCATCCCATCAGGCCCAGGGGCCTTTTTTGGGTGAATAGAAAATACCGCCGCTTTAACCTCTACGGCGGTGACCTCTCGCGTTAGCTGCTCGTTCATCTCTCTCGTCACCGTCCTCTCAAGGTGGAGCAACGATGTCTCCAAATCAGAGATAGGTGAGGAGGAGAAAACCTCTGTAAAATACTCAAGTGCAGTCTTCTCAATTTCTTCCTCCTTTTCCGACCAATCGCAATTCTCGGTGAGTATACCAGTAATCATGTTTTGCGCGTGACGTTGTTTCGTAGAGGCATGGAAATACTTAGTATTTTGGTCCCCCACTTGATACCAAAGCTGGCGGCTCTTCTGTTGCTAGAAAATTTCCTCATCCACTAGAGCTATTCTTAGTTGTTCTTGTAAGTCGGCTATCTCCTCCACGGTGGACGAGTCGGTGCTTTGGGCTTCCTCCAGCCTAGATTTTATGTCTTCTAGGGCCTCTGCTGATAATAGCTGGTCCTGTTTCCGCCATCGCTAAATTGCCGTTCGACAACTTGCAATCTGGTCACCCAAACTCGGGCATGTTTGACCATTCTGGCACTGAGTCCATCCCTCAGGACAACCCTTTCAAAATTTGGCTTTAAGATCCATCGCTTATCGAATCAAAAAATTTTCGTCCCTCGTATTCGGCGGTTATCAATGCGTGTAAGAACCGGACGATGATCTGATCCCTAGAACCGGAGATATTCCGTCTAGGTATGGGAAAATAGCTCATACCAATCCTCATTGCCCATTGATCTGTCTAATCAGCACCGAATTACATGTTTGCCCCTCCGTCCCACCCAAGACAAGTAGTTGCCCGAGTACGGAAAATCCATCATGCAGCAGTTTTATTGAACGACGCGTCCGGTCTCCTGCGTCCGCCCGTTTTCTCGTGATGACTGGTGATCTCATTAAAGTCCCCTGTCATGAGCCAGGGTCCTACCCGTGTGTACCAATTCGCGTTATACGTTCCCAAACTTCACTACGATTAGTAATAACAGGTTCACCATAAACAAAGGATATAAATACTTTATTACCCTGAATGGTCGCCATTACATCAATAATGTTTTTATTTGAAAAAAAAAACTTGAATCTGAAACTTGGACTTAGCCAACAATGCTAAGCCCCCGCTCAGACCACAAGGGTCAACAGTTAAAAGAAAGTCATAACCGAAATCTGCTTGTAAATCTTGAAGAAAAAGGTGATCGCGCTTAGTTTCCATAAGAAAGAGAATCCTCGGGAAAATCTTCTGACGGAACTCACGCAATCGGCGAACTACCAAGAAGCTGCCGGCTCCCTGGCAGTTCCAACTTATGATCATTTAAGCGGCCGCCGGTAGTTTTCCTTTAACAGCCGGTTCATTAAATTTCCTCGATCTTTGCCCATCGCCTAGGTACGTCATCAAAGAAGATGGACGGGAAACACTGTTCCAAGCTCCGCATCCCTGAGGGGGGTCTTCACGAGCTAAGGACGCATGTTTATGTATATGACTGCCCCAAAATGGGCTCTGCTAGATCTTCTTCCTAACTCCAAGGGCTTTGGAAATTCGTTGCTCAATCCTTTGTGGCCCTTTTGGTGTGTTTCTGGGCCCTCCGCGTGGCCCATTATATTTTCTTGGTTGTGCCGCTACCAAAATATCCTTAAGAGAAGAGATCATCTAGTGGGTCTCAACAAGAGCCTCTCCATCAGGAATGGGCTTAGAGCCCAAATTAACATCTGGATTGGGCTTAAGACATTGAGGCCCATCTGCCTGTTGGCCCAAATTCTCCACTCCCTTGTCGGCTATCATCACGAGGCTTCCCACTGGCTCCGACTTTCGCTCCGGTACTCTCTCCTTCACCTCGGTCTACCACGACTCCTCCGCCGGCATCACTGGACAGGTTCGCACCGGCGGCTCCTCCGCCAGCTGGCACAAATCTTTAACTTGTATGTATGAATCAATATTCACTACGGTTTCCAAAATTGCATTAGAGGGTGATTGGTCAATTGGCTTTAAAAGCTATGAAACCATCTAGAAAAAAGTTTAAATTCTAAATTTTTTCCATTCAGACTTGTTGGATTTAACAACCCTAAAAATCCTAAATTATTCTTTAATTTTCTCACATCCATTTTTTTCTTCAAGTTATGCTTCTTTTTATTAAAGTTTTTCGTTTGTAAGTTTCGTATAAGATATTGTTGGATTTGATAAATAAAATATCTATTTTCTATGTAAAAATTTACATAAAAAATATATTTTAATTTAAAAAATATATTTTAATTTACATAAGAGTTATATAAATGTACACAAAGCACTTAATTGTAACTTGTTAGAATTAATTTACATAAAAATAAGCTACTAAATTGTTAGAATTAATTGTTAAATTTATTAAAAGACACTTAATTTTTTTTTCTTTCAATAAATAAATTAAAAAAGACAAATGTCAAAAAAAAAAAAAATGACACATGGCAGCTTCTCATAGCTTGAATTTTAAGAAATCTTACTATATTATATAAGATTTTAAAGAATCAATGAAAAAATTTTAAAATCTAGAGGGACAAATTTCTAACTTAAGTAGAGATAAGGTACTAAAAATTAAAAAATTTTAACATCAAAAGTGACACGTGGCAGCTTTTCAAAGTTTCATTTAAAAAAAACCTTAAAATATTATATTGGATAGAACTATATTACTATCATACTATGTGGGACAACATAATAATCACATTTTTGTTTTTCGACCTCTGCTTCGGACTTGATGATACTTGATCATCTTGCTGCTGTAACCACCAACTTCAACAACACGAAGAGAAATAATTACTGCTCATGGCTCCATTGAAGAGGAGTAATTAAGATCCAAGTTAGGTTTGATATATAGTGTTCTTGCTTTCCTTGCTTTCCTTAGGAAAATTTGTATATAAGGTATCAGCTAGAAGATGTTTCTTTTTTCGGTGTGGAGGTGGTTTGAAGATTACTCTTCCGCGACCGCACGGTATTTATTAGCGAATCCATGAGTTTATGAGATTCTCTCTCGCAACTAAGTTAAACTGGTTTAGTACTTGATTAGCTCGCGCAACTAAGTTAAGCTGTCAGTTACTTCACTCAGCTTAGCTACCTAGCTCATCCAGCTAGTCTCATTTTCCTTGGCTAAGTCATTTGATATGTTTCACGATTTTGACCAAGCCTTTTCGAATATTTTCTGTATCAGAATCCAACCATTTCGTAATCACTACAACAAATTAGCCATGTGTAACGATTCCGGGACGAAGACGTCAAAATATAACTTAATTGATAAATTTATGTTATTCTGGTTCGTTAGCACTAACTGCTTGAGTGATTAGACGGAATTAAAAAAAACACACTTTTTCCACCAGCCCAAACCTTTATTTAGATTCGAATAAGGTAATTTATTTCTCAAGATTTACGCTTCAAATAATTTAGACATACAAATCAATGCATACAAACTTTACATTTAAATTGATTTTATCATGGAAATATATGAACGAGCTAGCTCAATCACATGTTTGAAATCGTAAAAGTCATTATTTGAGGAAATGAATGATTGAAAAAGTGATAAGTAGATGTCAAACCTGTGAAAATAAGACATATCAACAACAAGGAAAGCTAAATACATCCATATTCAATACTTTCTCTACTTCAACAATACAAGTTTAAACTTCGGAGAAGAATAAGAGATGAGTGAGGAAAGTTGATTTATTGCTTTTTAAAATATTTAAAAATTTTACTCAAATTAAATTGAATTTTATCAAAATTAGTGTGAATACTCAAACTTTTTAAAATGTAACTGAAATTACAAAAACAAAACCAAAAACACAATACCTTAAAACACTTAGCCAAAGCTGCATCAATAGTGTTGTCCCATACAGTAGAAACTCGATAAATTAATATTCGATAAATTAATAACTCGATAAATCAATAAATTTTTCCGGTCCTAAATTGATTTTTTGGTGTAATTGATATCTTTATAAATTAATAATTGAAACAACCCAATTTTTTTTTTTTTTTTAATACGATAAACGAGAATTAGTATTCCCATAAATACTAATTCTCCAAAACAATTCAGCACAACAATGTAACAGTTAAAAAAAGGACAGCAGTTTAACACAAACAACAAACAGCGTCAGAACGAAACAGGAAGTAAATAAACACACAATGATGAGACCCTAGATCATCTCCTCTTCATAGCCGGATTCCACGATCACACTTTATCTTTACCTGCATCACATGGTTATAAGAGATGCGTGAGTATTATCATAAATACCCAGTGGTACGATCATCCTATCTACTTGGCTAGATGCACGGGTAATGGATACCAAACGGTCAAACAAGCAAAAAGTCAACCCCGAAAAGTCAACCCCGAAAAGTCAACCTCGAAAAGTCAACCCCAAAAAGTCAACCTTAAAAGTCAACGCAAGTCAACCACAAACCACGATCCTACGTTGATCTCAACACTAAAAACGCCCCAAACAAGCATTAATCGATCAACAGTCAACACGAAAAGTCAACCCCGAAAACTCAACACAAAAAGTCAACCCTAAAAGTCAACGTGAGTCAACCACAAACCACGATACATACGTTGATCACAACACTAAAAACGCCCCAAACAAGCATTAATCGATCAACAATTCAACTCAATTCGCAATCAAACGCACCAATTACCCGTAAAAACCATAGTCACGCACTCACCTCGCTTCGGGACCGATAACTCGCGATAGACTCCACCAAAACACGATCGGAAACCGGCTCTGGAAACTAGACACCGAGAGATTTCCAACGGTGTATAAAGCGTCTCCTAAATCTAAGCAGTTCGACGGGAAAACAGCTCGCAAACTCGTTGATCGGAGCTGAAAACAGAGATTTCAGAAACAACCCACTGACTTTTAAAAGTATACAGAGAACGGAGGTCACCTCTGATTAAATCGAACTTGGTGTCTATAGAAAGCTAAGACTCAGGGATTTCCAATGATATCTAGATCGTCTCCTGTATCCTTACAGAACGACAGTAAATAAGCCCGTAAGTTCGATGATCGGAACTGGAAACAGGAACGACACGTTGAGCTTAAAAGAACACAGAGAACGGATAATACCTCGTAATCAAGATCGGAAACTTGATTTGAAAACTAGACAGAAATATCTAAACAACGGCATATAGATCGCCCTCTGATTCTATCTGGTTCGACGGAAAACCTTCCTTGAACTGGACTGATTGCAGAAACGAGCTGCAGAAACCTCTCTCAGTAAAACGACCATAACTCCTAGAATACTCAACCAAATGACAAGCGGTTTCTTCCTAAATCAAGCTAAGAGAGTGGAGAACTTACCCTAAAAATCTCAGTCCGATCCGATCAGAACTCCCTTTCCGTTCATCTCCCACAAAACCGGACAGATTCCTCCACCTCTCTCTCTCTTCTCCTCTCCCTTTCTTCTTCTCCCTCTCTTTCCCACGTTCTCTCTCTGCTTCCTTTTCTCAAAGTCTGATTCCTCTCCTTTAATAAATCAGCCACTTCCCCATGTTCCCCACTAACAAATCCCCCACTAACACCTACTAACAAGATTCCCCCTAACACCTACTAACACTCACTAACAAATTTTGATTTTTCTCTCCAAAAATAAAACTACCCAGTCGATTCAAAACGAGCTGGTCGATCGACACCCGAACTAAAAATACACATTTGGTTCACGGGCGTTACAATTCTCCCCCACTAACACGGATTCGTCCTCGAATCACGCAACACCGTCTCTCTACGGCTCGCCTTCCTGGCCAAAACCCGTCCAGCACTCCAAGATTCCCAACCAGTCTTATACCAGAAACACGTGTCACCGTCACACTACGGTAAACACCCTTGGTTAACACAACCCTGTCACCCCACAACTCGCCCTCCTGGCCAACATAAAATCCTGTCCCACTGTACTCGCGATCAACCTCAATCCATACACCACTCCGCCACCCTAGGGTTCACTTCCGAGCCGCAACCTGATCAGATTTACCCGAAAACATATACGATGCAACGTTCTTAATCCGGATTAGGCCTGTCCGTTTGTTTGCGCAACAATCAAACAAGAACATGAACAACCAACCGTAGACCTAAAGTTAAACCAAAGGCGCTACATCTGCTACCAGGGTCATCTGAATCAAAGTTCCGATCATAGGCGAAACCCTAGACTAGACGCCACTCCACAATCTACTCAACAATCCCTGAAACTCCTCCAGTCTCATAATCACGATCACGTTCAGGCACTATTGCTCATAGCTCATACTCATACTCATACTCATACGCATACTCATACTCATACGCATATACAGCCCACCGTATCTACTCGCAGGATCGTCACCCTTTGAGCTACGGTGCGCAGGGGACCCACTATCCCCCGTGTATATGCCGGGACCCACTATCTCTGGGTATATGCCAAGATCCACTATCTCTGAGTATATGCCGAGACCCACTATCTCTGAGTATATGCCGAGACCCACTATCTCCGAGTATATGCCGAGACCCACTATCTCCTGAATAAACATACCGAGACCCACCGTCCCCCTCACCGAGACAATAGCCTGAAACGTGCATAAAAAAAATCACTTGTCGACCTACATGACCCCACTAGTCACATGTCGACAAAACTCGCATCATGACACCAAAATTAACAAGAATACACCATCTTATTAAATCATCAACAATGTATAATCGTTACAACCCAAAACGAAAATACAACTCATAAATCCCTCGCGTACAAGTTTGAAACACAACAAAACTCAAGCCTCCGCTTGCTTCTCGAACCACTTCGCGAACTTTGCCTTCATCTTCGCTTCTGGTTCCCACGTCTCCTCCTCGACACCATCACAATCCCATACAACTCTCACCAACGGTATCTTTTTCCGGCGCAGAACCTTGACTCTCTTCTCGAGAATCCTCACCGGTCGCGCCTCCAACGTCATGTTGGGCTGAAAATCCTCCGGAATCCTAGCCAACACCTCCTCAGACTCATGTAAACACTTCCGCAGCATCGACACATGGAAGACTTTATGAAAAGCCTTCATACTCTGAGGTAACTCCAACCGATAAGCCACTGGTCCTATTCGCTCTAAAACCTTGAACGGACCCATAAACCTCGGACTTACCTTATTCTCAGAAATGGATCTGTTAGGACCCCTCAACATCGCCGCCTTGAGATACACCAAATCTCCCAACTCGAACTCCAACTCTTTCCTCCTCTTATCGGCGTAACTCTTCTGCCGATCCTGAGCCTCCTTCATGTTCAGCCTCAAGACACGGATCCTCTCCGTCGTCTCCTGAACAAAATCTGCACCAAACAGGCTCCTCTCCCCCACTTGGGTCCAACATAACGGTGTACGACATGGTCGCCCATACAGAGCCTCATACGGAGCCATCCCAATGCTCGCCTGGTAACTATTTTTATATGCAAACTCCACCAGGTTCAGATGATCCGCCCAATGTCCACTGTAATCCAGCACACACATCCTCAGTAGATCCTCCAATGTCTGAATCGTCCTCTCAGACTGCCCGTCTGTGGATGATATGCTGTACTCATATGCACCTTAGTGCCCATCTCAGCCTGAAATGCCTTCCAGAACTCTGAAGTAAACCTCGGATCCCTGTCTGACACTATACTCGCTGGCACCCCGTGCAACCTCACAATCTCACGCACATACTTCCTAGCCAATACCGCCGCTCCGTCAGTCTTCTTAATGGCAAGAAAATGTGCTGACTTGGTCAGACGATCCACAATCACCCAAATCGCATCATACATCCGAGACACAGGTAAACCAGTCACGAAGTCCATGGTAATCAAGTCCCACTTCCACTCCGGAATAGGTAAACTCTGTAACAACCCGCTCGGAACCTGATGCTCAGCCTTCACCAGCTGACACACGTTGCACGCTGCAACATAACTCGCTACATCCCTCTTCATCCCGACCCAGTGATAATACCGCTTCAGATCCCGGTACATCTTAGTCGCTCCCGGATGAACAGACAACATACTCGCATGTGCCTCACGAAGAATCTCCTATCTCAGCTCAACAACATTAGGCACACACACACGCCCCTTCACAAGTATCGTCCCATTCGTCGAGACCGAATACTCTGAACCTGCAGCCCTCGACGCCTCAATCAAAACCCGATCCTGCTCCTGTGCTGCTCGAACTCTGCTCAACAAGTCTGCCTGGTTAGCTGCCTCTAACCCCAACGGCTCCTGAGATATCACGCATAACCTCAACGTGCTAAACTCACCCATCAGAACCTCCAAATCATGCTCCCGAGACGAAGCAACTCTCTTCCGACTCAACGCATCTGCAACCATGTTAGCCTTACCCGGATGGTACTCAATCTCAAGATCGTAATCCGCTACCAACTCCATCCAGCGCCTCTGTCTCAGGTTCAGCTCTGGCTGCGTGAAGAAATACTTCAAACTCTTGTGATCCGTAAATACATGTACCTTCCCGCCATACAGATAAGATCTCCAAATCTTTAAAGCGAAGATCACCGCTGCCAGCTCTAAATCATGGGTAGGATAATTACACTCGTGCTTCCTCAACTGCCTCGATGCATAAGCAATTACCTTCCCATGCTGCATCAACACCCAACCCAGACCAACCCTTGAAGCATCCGTATACACTACGAATGGCTCACCCGGCTCGGGTAACGCCAACACTGGTGTACTCGTCAACATATCCTTCAGTAGCGCAAAACTCTCCTCGCATGCTGAAGTCCAAACAAAAGGGACATCCTTCCCTGTCAGCTTCGTCATCGACTGTGCCATACTCGCGAAACCCTTGACAAACCTCCTGTAATACCCTGCCAACCCAATAAAACTTCGGATCTCGGTTGCATTCCTCGGTCTAGGCCAATCTCGGATAGCCTCAATCTTCGCCGGATCAACAGACACTCCATCTGCAGAAATTACGTGACCGAGAAAACCGATCTCTCGCTGCCAGAAACTGCACTTGCTCAACTTAGCATACAATTTCTGCTCCCTCAGCTTCTCCAAAACCACCCGCAGGTGTACCTCGTGCTCCTCAGGACTCCTCGAATACACCAAAATATCATCGATAAAGATGATCACGAACTCATCCAGATACTCCCTAAAAATCCCGTTCATCAACGTCATGAACGCTGCTGGTGCATTCGTCAAACCAAAAGGCATCACCACGAACTCATAATGCCCATATCTCGTCCTGAAGGCTGTCTTCCTCACATCTGCCTCATCAATCGGTATCTGATGGTAACCTGAAGCCAAATCAATCTTGGAAAACCAAGTAGCCCACGCAACTGATCCAACAACTCATCAATCCGCGGTAAGGGATACCTGTTCTTCACAGTGACTCGGTTAAGTCCCCGGTAATCAATACACAACCGGAAACTCCCATCCTTCTTCTTCACAAACAACACCGGCGCTCCCCACGGTGAAGTAATCGGACGAATAAAACCCTTACTCATCAAATCCTCTAGCTGTTTCTTCAGCTCTGCCATCTCAGCTGGAGCCAACCTGTAAGGTGTCTTAGATATCGGAGTCGTCTCGGGTTCCAGCTCAATCGTGAAAGGATCAGACCGTGACGGTGGTAACCCCTGCAACGACTGAAAAACATCCTGAAAATCTCGAACAACCCGAATATCCCCAACTGCAATTTCCCCAACAGTTTCAGGCGTCATGATCGTCACTAGATACGCTTCGTACCCCTTCCCGATTAACTGCTCCGCCTGAATCGCCGAAACCACTAGACTCCCTGATGTAGGTCTCACCCCTTGATAAACCAACCTCCCAGCCTCTCGCTCAAACACTACCCGTCCTCGATGACAATCGAGATGCACCCTGTACCGATCCAGCCAATCCATACCCAAAATGACATCGTACAGCTCCACCGGACTGATAATAAGATCTGCTGGCATCAACTCTCCTGCCACCAGAATATCAACACCACAAGCCCGTCCGAAAGTAGCCAACGTCCTCCTTCCAGCTACCCTCACTACCCCGTGCTGCTCCCCGAAATCACTCCGGATCCCGCTGCTCTCCGCACACTCCGGCGTAATGAAACATTTACTTGCTCCAGAATCGAACAGGACATGAGACTCATGACCGCCTACAACTAAGGTCCCTACACAATTCATGTGTCATAGAACCCTAAAGTTTTATCTCAGATACACAAATTCTAAAGCAGACAATTCACAACAAAATCACCAAGCTAAAGATCAGACATGTACATGTGATCGGCCTGGCGCTAGAGCCTCCTGCCTCCACCGAAGTGTACACACGTGCCGGCGCTGCAATCTGCTGCAACGGCTGCACTACTGCTGCTCCCTGCTGTGACGGCTGCACCACCGCCACAATCCCCTGCTGTAGCCTAGGGCACTGGGGCTTCGCCCGAGACTCTACCCTCTTCGGACAGCTCGCCACCCTGTGCTCCATGCTCCCACAATCGTAGCATCCCTGACCACCCTGGCTACTCTGCGCCTCACCCTTCTTCGGACAACTCGCAACCTTGTGATCCAGGCTTCCGCACCTGAAGCAGCCCGGACCACCCCGTCCTCTCTGACCCGAACCCGCAGAGTGCTCAAGCTTCCTCTTCTGTCCCTGCATAGGTTTACAGCCTACACTCGAACCTGCCTGCTGCTGAGGCCTCCTCGGCGGCTGCACCGGTGCACTGACCACCACGGACAGCTCCCTCATGTCGTCCTCAACCCCAGCTGCCAACTCAACCAGCTCCACCCTCGTGGCGTACGTACCTGCTCGACACTGGGTCCTCAACTCTGGTCGAAGTCCTCGAAAGAACCTCTTCACCTGGTCTCTCTCGCTCTCCCACTCTCTACCAGCATACACCAGAAGTCTGCTGAACTCCTCATCGAACCCCCTGACAGAACGGCCACCCTGAACCAAAGCCAAGAGCCTCTCCTCTAACCGATCCACTGCCTCCGGCGGAAAGAACTTGGCGTTGAATTCCGCCACGAAATCCGCCCAAGTAATGCCCGCCCGAGGTCTCCTAGCGATGACTCCTCTCCACCAGAGATGCGCATCACTCACAAGATGATGCACCGCCAAGTCCACCCAGTACTCCTCCGGACACCTCAAGGACTGGAAATTACGCTCCAGTCTACTCATCCACTCACTCGCCTCCTCAGGCTTAGTACCCCCGGAGAAGAATGCGGTAGTAATCCGCCCCATATGCCCCAACATCTCCAGGTAGGAAGGAACCACAACCCCTGCCGCTACACCCGGCTGAACCCCCGCAACACCTGGCGCCACCGGAGCCTGACCCTGGGCCGGCGCCACGCCCGGTAGATGCTCCAAGATCTGTTGTAGCAATCGCACCATAAGGACATCCTGCTCCCGGACCCCACCTGCAGCAGCACCTGCCTGTGGGCCCGTTGCACCACCACCTACTGGACCCTCCTGACGCGCCGGTGAATCCGCTGCCTGCTCCTGAGCAGCACCCTGTGTCAAACCCGCGGCAGACTCACACACCGGAACCCGTCCGCGTCCGCGTCCACGTCCTCGTCCACGACCTCGTCCTCCGGAACCTCTCGCCATCTCTCACTGCACTTCCCACAGAATATGCTAAGAACACTAGAAAAGCGAGAATTAACACGAAATACACATACCGTGGAATCACATCAAAGGCTCGAAGAAGATGATCTAGGACTCCAAACTCACTCAGCAAATAATCAATTAACTCACATAATTAATTAAATGCATCTACCCTAAACACCAGGCTCCTCGCCCTAGAACCGCTAGGGCTCTGATACCAAAATGAAACAACCCAATTTTTTTTTTTTTTTTTTTTTTTAATACGATAAACGAGAATTAGTATTCCCATAAATACTAATTCTCCAAAACAATTCAGCACAACAATGTAACAGTTAAAAAAAGGACAGCGGTTTAACATAAACAACAAACAGCGTCAGAACGAAACAGGAAGTAAATAAACACACAATGATGAGACCCTAGATCATCTCCTCTTCATAGCCGGATTCCACGATCACACTTTATCTTTACCTGCATCACATGGTTATAAGAGATGCGTGAGTATTATCATAAATACCCAGTGGTACGATCATCCTATCTACTTGGCTACATGCACGGGTAATGGATACCAAACGGTCAAACAAGCAAAAAGTCAACCCCGAAAAGTCAACCCCGAAAAGTCAACCTCGAAAAGTCAACCCCAAAAAGTCAACCTTAAAAGTCAACGCAAGTCAACCACAAACCACGATACCTACGTTGATCTCAACACTAAAAACGCCCCAAACAAGCATTAATCGATCAACAGTCAACACGAAAAGTCAACCCCGAAAACTCAACACAAAAAGTCAACCCCAAAAAGTCAACCCTAAAAGTCAACGTGAGTCAACCACAAACCACGATACATACGTTGATCACAACACTAAAAACGCCCCAAACAAGCATTAATCGATCAACAATTCAACTCAATTCGCAATCAAACGCACCAATTACCCGTAAAAACCATAGTCACGCACTCACCTCGCTTCGGGACCGATAACTCGCGATAGACTCCACCAAAACACGATCGGAAACCGGCTCTGGAAACTAGACACCGAGAGCTTTCCAACGGTGTATAAAACGTCTCCTAAATCTAAGCAGTTCGACGGGAAAACAGCTCGCAAACTCGTTGATCGGAGCTGAAAACAGAGATTTCAGAAACAACCCACTGACTTTAAAAGTATACAGAGAACGGAGGTCACCTCTGATTAAATCGAACTTGGTGTCTATAGAAAGCTAAGACTCAGGGCTTTCCAATGATATCTAGATCGTCTCCTGTATCCTTACAGAACGACAGTAAATAAGCCCGTAAGTTCGATGATCGGAACTGGAAACAGGAACGACACGTTGAGCTTAAAAGAACACAGAGAACGGATAATACCTCGTAATCAAGATCGGAACTTGATTTGAAAACTAGACAGAAATAGCTAAACAACGGCATATAGATCGCCCTCTGATTCTATCTGGTTCGACGGAAAACCTTCCTTGAACTGGACTGATTGCAGAAACGAGCTGTAGAAATCTCTCTCAGTAAAACGACCATAACTCCTAGAATACTCAACCAAATGACAAGCGGTTTCTTCCTAAATCAAGCTAAGAGAGTGAAGAACTTACCCTAAAAATCTCAGTCCGATCCGATCAGAACTCCCTTTCCGTTCGTCTCCCACAAAACCGGACAGATTCCTCCACCTCTCTCTCTCTTCTCCTCTCCCTTTCTTCTTCTCCCTCTCTTTTCCACGTTCTCTCTCTGCTTCCTTTTCTCAAAGTCTGATTCCTCTCCTTTAACAAATCAGCCACTTCCCCATGTTCCCCACTAACAAATCCCCCACTAACACCTACTAACAAGATTCCCCCTAACACCTACTAACACTCACTAACAAATTCTGATTTTTCTCTCCAAAAATAAAACTACCCAGTCGATTCAAAACGAGCTGGTCGATCGACACCCGAACTAAAAATACACATTTGGTTCACGGGCGTTACAATAATTCTATAAATTAATAAAATATCGTTGGCCCGACAGTATTAATTTATAGAGTTTTCACTGTATATTTTTTTTGATCACCGACCTCTGAACGCAGCTATGCGAATCTATATTCTAGATCTAGATTCGAACTACTCAAATTCTTTTTGTCGGCCCTTATTGTTCGGCCCAATATTTTATAAAAACTTCCGAATTTTTCTAAATCTTAATAATTGTTCTCGTTTTTATAAATCTATATAAAAAACTCAAAACCTTTTTTTTTTACCTTAGACCCCAAGTATTCAAGAATGGGCCTGAACACAACTTTGGACGAATTGGAGTACCAAAATGTCTTTGTAGCCCTTTAGATATGTTTAGATCAGTTAATTTTATTTCATTTTATAATTTTAGCTGGATTTGAACGTTTTAACCTTTTGTTGGTGATAGTTTTAATATGCAACTATGATAGTAGCTCATCAAAAAATTTCTCGATCTTAGTAGCTCAACACATTTTTGTTGTCATGATAATTTAGCATTTATACATCGTGATGCATTTTATATAGGAAGATTAGTTAGAATAACCTACTTTTTTTTAAAAAATAATTAGAATAACTTTACTATTTTTTTATTGTTGAAAGAATCTATTTTTTAAAATTGTCCTTCGCAAACTCTGCCGAGGTATTGGCAGACTCTGCCGAAACATTGGCAGACTCTACCGATGTATTGGCTAACTCTGCCAATATCTAATAATACGCAGACTCTGTCAAAATATTGGCGTAGTCTACCGAACATTGGCAGACTCTGTCGAAACATTGGCAGATTCCGCCGAGGTATTGGGAGACTCTGCCGAGGTATTGGCAGACTCTGCCGAATCATTGGCAGACTCTGCGGAAACATTGGTAGATTCTACCGATGTATTGGCAGACTCTGCCAATATCTAGAAATACGCAGAGTCTGCGTATGCTTCGGCAGGGTTTGCCAATACCTCGGCAGAGTTTGCCAATACTTCGGCAGAGTCTGCCAAAGACAATTTTGGTATTATGAAAGAAAAAAATACAGAATATGTTATTTCAACAATAAAAAAAATGGTAAGGTTATTATAACTATTTTTTTTTTTTAAAGTAGGTTATTTTAGATAAATTTTTCTTTTATATAGGGAAATTAGGTGAGATACTAGCCTTTACACCTATAATTAATTATCTAACATCAACTAAATATAATTGAGTATCTAACATTTATACCATTTAAAGTTCTGATTTTAGCCTTATCAATTTACTATGTTTGTTTTTTTTACTTTGGTATTAAAAAAAAGATTGAATCACCAAATCTTAAACATAGGAAAATGAATCTCTACCCTTATCTTTCTCTGCCCTCATTTCTCATGCCGTCAGCATCTTCCATTTTTTTTTTTAGCAATCATCATCTTCCATCTACTTCTTCTTTTTTCTTCTTTCTTTTTCTTATTCTTTTTCTCACTTCGTCTTCTTCCTTTTCTTCTTCCTATCATTATTATTTTCAATAATCTTTCTTCTCCAATTTCTTCTATGATTTTTTTTTTTCGCATTTCTTCCATTTTTTTCAATTTCTTCATTGTTTACGAATCTTCGAATAAGAAAGATCCGAAATTACTCAATTGTTTCGTTATCTAGTCATTAATCCGTAAATAACAAGGTGAATGATTACTATTTCGTTAATAACAAGGTGAATGGTATAGCTATCTACGAAATATAACTATAGAACTAAATCAAAGCAATGATTTACATAGTGAACTATTTTTATCACTATACATGATTGAATATCTAACTATTTGTATATAACCAGTTAACTATTTTAGCTAACTATTTTTAATTATAAATATTATTTAGTTAACTATCTTGATAAACATAGACTAAAAGATATACAATTATAAAGATTATATAGTTAATTATATTATTACAAGTGAATTAATTATTAAAGATTATATAATTCACTATATTATTATTTGAATAACTAAGTACAACAACATAAAAAATAAAAATACAGTCAACTATACAAAGTAAGAATTTTAGCTAACTACAACAACATAGAAAATTAGAAATATAGTCAACTATACAAACCTCTCCTTGCTTTCGAGATCTGCCGCCTACAATAACATAGAAAGTAGAAATATAGTCAACTATACAGCCGTTTGAGATCAATGTTAGAATTTTAACTAACTACAACAACATAAAAAGTAGAAATAGTCAACTATACTGGCATATGAGATAATTGAATCAAGATTGATTTGCCTCAATCAAGATCCATCTCGATTTTTTTCCCTTCAAGAGTGATGAATTCTGTAAACAAACAAAAAAGGGTGACGCTGTCGGTGTAAAAAAACTTTAGGAATTTTTACTAGTTTCCTTGAAATAAATGATTTTGACTACTTTCCTTAATATTAGATTTTGACTGCTTTCCTTAATATAAGTTTTTGACTTATTTTTTACTACTTTCCTTTCTTAATTTTCGCAAGGGCAATTTCATCAAATGTTTTCTTCTCTCTGCTATATACCTAAATCTTATTGTGCATATGTTAGTTTCCTAATTATCTACTCCAAAACTAATATTAAGCTAATTAATCTTTTTATATATTACTTGAAACAACCAATTTTTTTTTTTTTTTTTTTAAAACCCCCAAAATAATATCCCCATAAATATTAAAGCACACAATAATTCAACACAATAGCAAAAGCGGAATAGATATAAATACAAACGAGACACTAGATCATCTCCTCTTCCTCGCCCTGAATCCACGATCACATTTTCTCTTTACCTGCATCACATGGTTATAAGAGATGCGTGAGTATTATCATAAATACCCAGTGGAGCGGTCATCCCATCTACTTGGCTAGATGCACGGGTGTAGGGAACAATCAAAACACCACACAACACAATTAAGCAAAAAGTCAACCCGAAAAGTCAACGCAAAGTCAACCCATAAAAGTCAACGCAAAGTCAACATAAAGTCAACCACAAACCACGATACTTACGTTGATCTAAACACTAAAAACGCCCCAAACAAGCATTGATCGAATAACAAATCAACTCAATTCGCAATCAAACACACCAATACCCGCAAAACCATGGTCACGCACTCACCTTGTTTCGGAAGAGAATAACTCGCGACTTACTACACCAAATCACGATCGGAAAACTTCTCTGGAAACTAGACACCAACAGCTTTCCAACACCATATCGTAAGACTCCTAACTCCAAACGGTTCGCCGGGAAATCATCCCCGAAAACAGCAACTCCGGACGAAACCGCAGAAAATTGCAGAAAAACTGCACGAACTACCCAAGTTCAAAGGACCATAACTCAGCGAATTATTAACCAAATCAAGGTATAAAACCTGTTCTAGAAACTAGACATCTAGAGCTTTACGGAGGTGTATAGAACGTAACCTAACTCTAAGCAGTTCGACGGGAAAATTAGCTCGCAAACTCGATGATCAGAACTGAGAACAAATATTTCAGAAACGACACACTAACTTCAAAAGCACACAGAGAACGGAGGTCACCTCTGAATAAACCGAAATCGGTGTCTGTGGAAATCTAAGACTCAGAGCTTTCCAATGATATCTAACTTGTCCGCTGGGTCCTTACAGAACGACGGGAATCGTCCTTTGAAGTGGACTGATCGCAGAAGCGATGCTGCATAAACATCTCTCAGTAAAACGACCATAACTCCTAGAATACTCAACCAAATGACAAGCGGTTTCTTCCTAAATCACGATAAGGGAGTGTAGAACTTACCCTGAAATTTTCACTCCGATCCAACTTGATTTTCACCACCGTTTGTCTCCTCCAAAACTGGCGGATTCTTCCACCTCTCTCTCTCTCCTCCTCTCTTTACTCACTAATTCTCTCTACCTCTTTTCCTCAAAACTGATTCCTCTCATTAATACTTCACCCACTTCCACAAAACAAGGCTCCCCAAAACATGGGTTCCTCAAAACAAGGCTTTTGATTTTTATAAACAAATAAAATAACAACTCGGGTTTCCAGTCAAAACCCGCCTAACCGAGCGATTAAAAACTTAATCCGCTAGTTCAAATCGAGCTGGTATCGATCGACACCCGAACCAAAAATACATAATTGGTTCGCGGTCGTTACATTACTTATATATTAGAGTGTTTTTGACTAATCAACCAACAAAACACCTTAATTTGATGTTTAACATAACACTAGCGCGGTACCCGCCCCATGGGCGGGAAAGAATAAACTTACAATTAAATCATGTAAAAAATTAAATATTATATCATCAAATTTGAAAAGAAAAAGATACTAAATTCCAGCATGTGAATCTAAAACCCTACGTAAACACTGAAAACAATACATAAATCATAAACCATAAACTATATAGCATTGAAACTTAAACCCAAATATGAAAACGTAAAATTTGATCTTGTTAACTCAGCCTATACTCAAAATATGTATCTTGATCTTAGTACATGACTCGAAACCAATCACATTTAAATCCACAACATAAAAAATACCTACACACGAAGAAGTCATGTAAAAACATTATCGTTTCAGTGGGATACAACAACTACACTTCCTTCTCAAATTGAGCTTCAGCGTATGATCAATAACCTCCAAACTTTACGTCAGAGTTTCAACATAGAGCTTCTCGAATAGAGCTTCAATTATTGTCCAAATCAATTAAAAATCGATTGTTGGCTTGGGCATACCGATTCGTCCCATAGTTTCCTATGTAATATGTGATTAAATAACAAAGCGTAGACACTATACTATACAACATTGACGATTTCGCTAAATCATCAAATGAAAGCACATATTTGCCAAACTTTGTAGTTGCTTGGTTGGTTTTAATTAAGCTTTAATATTTAACAATATTAAAAAATGTAAATGTGCAATGGTTAATTATGACAGTACGTAGTTAGTAAGTAAAACATTTAATTATTAATATATTTGAATTTTAAAAAATGATTTTGGTGTTTATGAATCGCGCATAGAAATGTAGCAGACACAAACTTAAAAATGTGCAAAAAGCTTATAAATAGCTAAAACATTAAATTACACATACAAATATTTGAATCTCCCACCTTACGCCAAGACATACGATGTCTTGGTCTTCGATATACTCAGTAGACCCAAACAACTAAACCCTGAAGAAAACTTTGGATTTTGACATATCTACTAAGCAGAGTTACCCTAAAGAAGATGATCCCTGAGATGTGAAACAATGTCTTTAAACAACGATTGAACGCTGTTGAATGAACATCGAGTTTGAGTTTGAAGACGCACCAACTTTACAATTTTTAAATTTTTGTGAAGCTCCTCCTCCGACACCACTCGCCTATTCTTCGAGGTGGAAGCACAATCTCGATCATGATCATAATCCTCCCCAATTCATTTGATGCGCTTGTTAGGGTTTTTTGGGGTAGAATCTCCTACATAGGATAACTTATCTGTGACTACTGCCGCCTTCCCATCTATCTCTCTTGCATCCACATTCCTTTCTTGCATTTTCTTTGCCATGAAATATGATAATTTTAAAATTTAGACAAAAAAAAAACAAAATAATAATCAAACTTAAAATTAAGAAATTTAAGTTCTTACCTTTCTTAAATCACAAGAGATTAATGAAGAGAGGCAAACCTAAGAAAACTAATTGGTAAAATCTAGTGATCAAAGAAAAAAAAAACAAATTGAATTAGATTCGAGAAACTATATAAACTGAAAATTGAAAAAAATTAAAGAATAGAGCTCACCTCGTAACCTCGTTATATGTGTTTTTAATCATGTTTTAATAGTTTTTGCTTTTGATATCCTATTTTCCTTTGTCTGAAGGTTTTCTTCTTTGTAACCTAAAACAATAGAAAAGCGTGAGTTTAAAATGACAGCATCACAAACTTGAGATACTGATCATATAACTCTCATAGCAAGAACCTCAAAATGCTGAATACTATCTTCAGATGAATCTCCTCTTCTTACCAAATCCTGAAGCTGGATATCCCCAGAATCCGAGACCAACGCAAAAATCACACTGCTCATGCGTCCTTTTCCTACACACCCACCATTGTTTATACCCATGCACCGCCTTAATCCTCTTCAATGACTAATCAAGATACTGTTAACTCAAAAACATGTTTCATCAATTATTATCGACAAAACGCGTGTCTACATCTGAAATTGGTAATGTAAATGATACTTTGATATCAAAATTATACTGTTTTAGATGGATAAAAGATAAGGACAATGTAACTTAAGCAAAATACATAATACAACTTACTTTGATATCAAAGAACACAAAATCTAGAGAAAAAGAAAAAGAAAAAGAAATTAGATCATACCAAAAACTTAACTAACGACCAAAAGATCGAATAAGAACAATTCACAAAAAAAAAAAGCATACATAGATCTACGATATAGAAACAAAAAAAATATATCGAACCATAATAATTATCTAACGACGATGGAACATGCAAAACAAATACATAAGAAACATCAACGAAGAACCATGATGTAAAATTCGTACCTGAATAACGACAGATAAACCTGAAAACAAATTAATATATACTAAAAATAACAAAGCTATCAAAAATAAAATAATTAGGTTAAAAAAGCAAACATATAATAGAACAAACCCTAATATATATTTATATAAAATTATCAAAACAGAAGTCATGAACCTTAGAAAACGAAATTCATACATAGATTAATGAATATAATATCTGCTAGAACTAACAACAGATCAAGAAATAAAAAAACCAACAACGAATAAAAAATATAATATACCTAAAAACAGAGCATAAATTAAAGAGCAAAGCTTGAAACTCTTAGTTATGGCATCTGCCTTTAACACACAAAAATCATAATCAAAAAGTTATAGTAGAACACTATCGATGACTAAAAAAAATAAAGAACTCAATTTGTGTAGTAAAAGGCGAAAAAAAATAATACCCAAAGAAGAAAACTCATGAATCTGTCGTGTATATATAGCATAAGATCATAAAGCTTGCTAGGGTTTCATTTGTTTTTTAAATCAAGAATAAACCATTTAATATTAAACAAACGAAGTATTTAAAGCCCGTATTATGAGGAAACGAATTTATTTAAAGCCCATAATCGATTCATGAAACAATAAAGCCCGTATCGTTTTTTGTGTGTTGATTCGTTATGTCAAGCCCATCACTTGTAGTCCTCGGTTTTGTCAGTAACGGTTGCCTTTTTTTTTTTTTTTTTTTGACATCCAAAAATCGTTTTCAATGCGACATCTCAGCAAAGTGACTTCATATTTATAAATATAGATGTTACAATTTATGTCTTATTTATTTCGATAAATTTTTAACTACGTACATGTATCATTCTGTAATTCTACAGTTTGGAAGTTTAATCATGCACGGATTTTGAAATTTGGCATCAAATCTCACCTTTTGTAGTGTTATCTTTTTTTTTGTTTTGAACATCTGTTTTATTTATAACTTTGGAAATTTACAAGTCGCAGGACATAATATGTTGTATACAATCTGGAACAGAATTATAAATACAATAAGAAGAATACTGAGATTGTTCTATTCGAGCTAGCTTGTCGGCTCGAACATTTTGATGTTTCTTGACGTGAACAAAGTGGACACCTGCAAAAAAAGAACTTCAATGGTTGATATCATGGAGTAAATTTTCCATTGCTATGTCCCTATGGTGATTGTGTAGAAGTTCCACCAATTGTTTTGAATCACTTGCAAAAATTATCCGTTGCAACCCACGAGACCAAGCTATTTGCATAGCATGAAGGAGACCAAATCCTTCGGCTTCCAGAGCCGAACTGGCCTTAGGGAGGAAAGAGGACGCAACACACACAAAATCTCCATTCGAGTTCCTAATAATCCATCCGGAACCAGATTGTGAAGCCGAAGAGGTGTGAGTCGCATCATGATTACACTTAACCCAATCTATTGGAAGGGGAGACCATGCAGGGAGGAACGAGGTTGGGAGGGAACCACGAGTATTGGACAGGCCTTGTGAATGGGGAACAACCGAATTCCATTCAGAAGCTTCGAGCTGTGCTCGATGGAAGATATTGAGCGGTTCCCAGAGTCGTCCGTTAAAAATGCGATCATTACGAGCTTTCCAGAGGCTTCATGTCGTCCAAAATGGAGTTGAAAATTCTAAAGTTTCGTTTGGTGAGTGATGAGGAGAAGCAAATAGGGTATTAAAATTCTCATCAATGTTGTCAGATGATGGAGCTTGACGAAAGGGGTTTACGGGTGAATACGACCAAGTATTCAAAGCGTTAGGGCATGTAAAGAGGATGTGGTTTGGTGTTTCATGAGCTTGAGAGCAATGTTGACACATCGGATCAATAGGTATTCCCCGTGCAGAGAGAGAAGATGTTGTGTCAAGAGCTTGTGAAAGGGTCCTCCAAATGAACCTCTTTAGTTTTCGAGCCAAAGGAGAGGACCAAATCTTTGACTTCGTTTCGTTGTTCCCAGGCGGTTGAGTAGTGAATTGTTCTCTTTCTTGAGACGCAAGCCAATAACCCGATTTGACTGTGTAATGACCATCTTTGGTGTAGTGCCACACCAGTTTGTCTTGTTTAGGATGTTTGGGGATTTAAATCTGAGCGATCACATCAACGTCGGGATCATTGGTTTGATGAAGCAGTTCCATGTTCCATTATTTCTTTGATCAAAGATCTTTAACCAACACGTTTTGAGCAAGAGACGTAGTATCCAAAGATCTTAGTGGGTTTGATGGAATCCACTTCTCTGTTTGGGCTCCAATGTTGCCATTACCAATATGCCATCGCATACCTTTTGCCAATAGGTCACGACCATGAAGAATGGATGTCCACCCATATGAGGATTGAGTTCCGGAGGGTGCAGTAAGGAAATCATCGTGTGGGAAGTACCAACTCTTTAGAACCCTATGTAGTAAAGAGTGAGGCGATTGGAAAATACGCCAGGCTTGTTTTGCAAGTAGAGATTGATTAAAATCTGTTAAATCCTGGAAGTCAAGACCACCCTGTTTTTTAGACAAGGCCATACATTTCCAACTTAACCACGCCATTTTCCTCTTACCATTTCGGTTACCCCACCAAAAATTAGAGAGGATTCCATTTATTTCATCACAAATTGTTTTAGGTAACTTAAAACAATTCATGGTGTATACAGGCATAGCTAAAGCAACGGATTTGAGTAATATTTATTTTCCTGCAGCTGAGAGAAAATGATTATTCCATCCATTCGTACGGGCTCGTACCTTTTCAATGATGTAATCAAACATTTTTGTCTTCTTACGACCAAACTGTTCGGGTAAACCAAGATATTTGCCACAACTTCCTAGTGATGGGATCTTTAAGATGCTTTGCACGAGAGACATGTTTTTGTGAAACACTTTTGATCCAAAGCAAATGGAGGACTTATCATAGTTGACGAGCTGTCTGGAGTAGCGTCCATATTGATTCAATAATGTGGCTAACATTGTGCTATTACTCTTATTAGCCTTGCAAAAGAATAAAGAATCGTCAGCGAAGAACAGGTGAGTTACCCGCGGACCGCCAATACTAATTGATAAGCCATGAAGCTTATTTTGTTGTTGCGCAATGTTGACCTTTTGGGATAACATTTCAGCACAAAGAAGAAATAAGTAGGGCGATAAAGGGTCGCCTTGTCTTATTCAGCGTTGTGGTTGAATATATCCATAGGGAGAGCCATTGACAAGAACCGAGTACGTAACAGAGCTGACACCAGACATAATCCAATCTATCCATTTATCGCAGAAACCAATGGAAAGCATAGCTTGATGCAAGAAGTTCCATTCCACGCGGTCGTAAGCTTTACTAATGTCTGTTTTTACAGCCATATAAGTTTTTGCTTGTCGTTTCTGGACCTTGAGCGCATGGGTTAATTCATGAGCAATCAAAATATTGTCGCCGATGTTTCGACCAGAGACAAAAGCATATTGATTGTCGGATATAATGGCTGGCAAAATTGTTTGCATCCGATAAACAAGGATTTTGGAGATGATTTTGTAAGCAACGTTACATAAGCTTATAGGACGGAAATCATTCATTGTTTCAGGACGCACATTATCCTTTTTGGGAATGAGAACAATGTTGGTGTGGTTAAGAGTGGGACTCATCATTCCTGAAGAAAAGAATTGCCGAACTTCCGTGATAATTGTATCGCCAACTATTGACCAATAATGTTGATAAAAAGAGTCGTTCATACCGTCGGGTCCTGGGGTTCGCTCAGGTCCAATCGAGAAAGCTACTCTTTTGATCTCCTTATCGCTAATCTCCTTTGTCAAATCAGAGTTCATTGCCGGAGTGATTTTGCATTGAATATCCGCAAAGTATGATTAACAACCTTGGGGCATGGTGCTTTGGAAGAGATTAGTAAAATATTCGGTAGATGTGAAAGCAATATCCTCTGCTTCGTGATGCTCAAGTCCATTGTCATCTTTGATAGAGACAATATGATTACGAGCTTTCCTTGTTTTAGCACATCCATGGAAAAACTTGGTATTTCGATCACCTTCTTGAAGCCAAAAGATACGACTCTTTTGTTTCCAGAATTTCTCCTCCTCTTTATAAGCAATTTGAAGGTCATGTTTCCAAGCGGAAATACACTTGGCACGTGGAGGAACTTGAAGGAATTCTGACTCCAATTTTCTTTTGAGAGATTCGATCTTTTTGCCAGAATGATTTCGGTGTATCTTTTTTCATTGAGCAATCTTTCGTCTGCATCGAGAGATTATCTCAGGGAGGTTAGCTCCTCCATGTTGATTCCAGCCTTGTCTTATTACCTCTTTAACTCGATTGTCATCAACAAGACGATTGTTAAATCAAAATTGACCACGTTTTAAAGAAATCTGACTTTCAATTGAAATGACCATAGGACGGTGATCAAAAACAATCGGTTCCAGATATAAATTAGTTGAGGCAGGAAACATGGCTAGCCAGGGTGAGTTGCTCATAGCACGATCTAGACAACATTGGATTGTTTCTTTGAGACGTACACCAGTGCGTGTTGTGATTCTTTGGCCTAACCAAGAGAACTTGTTTCCGCGATGCTTAACGTTCGACATGTCACAATGAGAAATCATGTTTCGAAAATCATTGAATTCTCTATTATCACGACAAGGGCCACCAAGTTTTTCATTGTTCCCAGTAATTTCATTGAAGTCGCCAATCATTATCCAAGGTTCAGTTCTTTGAAGAGCAAGTGCAGCTAAACGAGACCATAACTGAGTACGAAAGGCTTGAACAGGGTGACCGTAAACGCATGACAAATAAAAGGACTTATCGTTTTAATTTATATAACAATCAATGAGCCTTTCATCTTGGGATATAACCCTTACATCATAAGAAGCTTTTCCTAATAGAGCTAATCCACCACTTAATCCATGTGGTGGTACAATACACAAACATAAATATCCTAAATCAGAAGCAACCTTAGTTATATAGTCTGAATTCTGCTTAGTTTCTATTAGAAATACTAAATCAAGAGAATATCTACCACATATTTCCTTGAGTCTTTGTACAGCCATAGGTTTTCCTAAGCCTTGGCAATTCCAACTGCCGAGTCTCATGGTTCCAATGGCAGTACCGGGCTCGCCGCGCCTCCGTTCAAGTCAGAAGAGTTAGAACATTTACCCACAAATTCTGGCGGTTCTACTTGTTGCCTCTTTGCCGCGTTGTAACTATTCGCTTCAACAGAGAGGAGGCTGTCAAAATCGTTGTATTGATCGCCTTACCATTGGTGTTTTGAGTCTCTGTCTGGTCAGGAAGATGCAATGCGTCATATGAGGAGTGCTGTGAGTAAGTCTTATAGGCTGCAGACAGCATTTCAGCAGTGATTTTGTTACCATTTATTGAGACAAAATCAGATATTGAATGGTGAGATTCCGTTCCTTGATCCAAGAGAAGTCTTGATGGAGAAACCTCAATTGCTGGTCGTGAGACATGAGAGATCATCTCTTGAGAGTTAGGTAACATTTGATGCATCGGAGGAAGTGAATCCTCACACGTATCTTCTCCATGAGGATGCATTTGGGAGTCTTGTTCTGGTTCTTCGCATTCAGAGACATCATGGCATAGAGATCGGCAACGAAAACAGTAGTTACGAAGCCTTTCATATCGAAAAGTGATCGGAACGCCAGTGTGAGCACCAAATCTGAATCGACGGAGGAAAACAAGCGGTTGAGATAAAGGCCAATAATTGATGCAGACTCGGGAATATTCTCGATTTGCTGCTGCATCCAGACTGTAGTCCGTTTCTGCTACATCCCCCAAAGTACTAGCAATGTAGTCCACAATGGAATAAGTGTTGAATTGGATCGGAACATCTTTTATCTGGACCCAGAAAGGGATATGACTTGAGAACTCAATTGGCACCCCTTCCTCCCATTCACCCGAAGCCACCATCCATTCATTAAAACTCCAGGGGCCACGGCGTGAGACCAATTCTATTGCCTCTCGAGAAGGGAAGATGAACTGCGCCCTGTTGTTAGAGACGATTCGACCGATGTCAAATTATTCCGGTATTATCTAATGTCAAATACAGTATTATCTAATGTCAAATTACCATTCTCATCTACAAATCACAATTGCAATCTTAGTATCAAATCCGAATTTCACATTTTTAACATTAAATCGTGAGTCGGTTAAATACATTGATTCCTGCGATTTGACACGATTCTAACCCAAATGTTGTTTCAATAATTTAAACGCATGAGGACGATAATGTTATTTTTAATAAGATTTATGGTTTTGATATAAAAATGTGACATGTATCCAAACTCTTTAGTATTTGATTTAAATTAAATACTGTATGCACATTAATTTTGCATCCAAACTTAACTTGTATTAATTTGAAGTCTGTGACCAAACAAACAACAACCTTTCTCCCAAATTCTGCATCTAAAAAGACAAACAAACATGGTCGAAGAGTTCATTTTTATTTAAATTTTCATGGTAAGTAAAAAACAAAGAAGCTCAAGAGAGTCTTGGACGATCACGCCTTGATATCGACGAGAACCGATCTCAGCCGTTAAATCATTCAGCTAAATCTTTTTCTCTCTATAATACACCCAAAAGACGAGAGAACCAATCACAGCCGTTAATTTGATTTATTTATATTATCGCTTGTTCCTTTCTTCTTCCACTCCGGCTCTCACCCTCTCAATTTTCCCTTCCTCGCCGGTCCATTTCACGGTGGCGCTTCCTTCTCCGCCACCTTCAACATCTAAACGAATGGCTTCAATCGCCTCTTTGTCTTTCTCACCACCGGCTATACCCAGACAGACCCTGCTAAATCGCCTCTCTGTCTTTCCCGCTAAATCGCGTTGCTTCGAAAGTCAATTGCGATATTCTCATCGTCGTCCATCCTTTTCTTCTATTAATTCTTCTCCGCTTAGTTACTCTCTAGATTTCAGAGTGCGGCGGAGAAGCGGCGGCGGTTCATATGGTGCGTTGGCTTGCTCAACGACGCCGTTTATGGGGAGAGTTGGATTGCAGTGGAGAGATGGGAACATGTCTCTGTTATCTTTCTGTGGGGGAACCGAAGCTCCGGAGAGAGCTGATTCGTCTCAGGTTCTTTCCGCTTTGCTTCCATTCGTCGTCGCTCTCACCGCCGTAGCTGCTCTCTCCTACCCACCTACTTTCACCTGGTTCGCACTCACACATTCTCTCTTTAGCTTAATCAGTGGCATTCGAAAGTTTCAGCTTAAATTAGCTGCCTTATACTGCGTCGTTGGCTGTTCAGATACATGAGATTTGAATGGGATTTAAGATGAATATCAGATTAAATGTTTTCAGGGTATCTAAGGAACTGTATGCTCCTGCTCTTGGAGGGATAATGCTATCCATTGGAATCCAGCTTTCAGTTCAAGATTTCGCTCTTGCATTCAAAAGGTAACTCTTTTACCAGTTTCCTTAGCAGTTTAGTTAAGCAGATTCCTAATACTCTTGAGAACATTTTTTGTTGTTGTAGACCAGTGCCGTTGTCTGTTGGGTTTATTGCTCAGTATGCTCTGAAACCGCTTCTTGGGGTGTTAGTTGCTAATGCCTTTGGGATGCCGAGGAGCTTCTACGCTGGTTTTGTACTCACTTGTTGTGTGGCAGGGGCTCAATTATCTAGCTACGCGAGTTCTCTGAGCAAAGCAGATGTTGCTATGAGCATTCTTCTCACTAGTTGTACTACTATTGCATCTGTACTCTTTACTCCAATGCTAAGTGGTCTTCTAATTGGATCGGTTGTTCCCGTTGATGCAATTGCCATGTCCAAGTCCATACTACAGGTAACAAAGTTTTAGGAATATGATCATCAAGTACCAATCATCGTTCTCTCTTAAGGTCCAACATGCTTTACCATCTGTAGGTAGTGCTTGTTCCAGTCACTCTTGGCCTTGTGTTAAATACTTATGCAAAGCCTGTGGTCTCTCTTCTTCGACCTATGATGCCGTTTGTTGCTATGGTATGCACTTCATTGTGCATTGGAAGCCCACTTTCGATCAATCAAAGTCAGATTCTTTCAGCAGAAGGTCTTCGATTGATTCTTCCAGTTATTACATTCCACGCATTAGCATTTGCTGTGGGATATTGGTTCTCCAAGATCCCGGGCTTAAGGTAACTGCATCATCTATCTTCTTTTTGTATTTCTTCAACTATTACAAAAGTCCTCAGAACTTTGAAAATCTATTGGGTTATGTTGTTGAATTTTTTCACCAGGCAAGAGGAAGAAGTTAGCCGGACGATCTCCCTTTGCACAGGAATGCAAAGCTCCACATTAGCCGGGCTTCTTGCAAGCCAGTTCCTTGGTAGCAGCCAAGCCGTGCCAGCAGCTTGCTCTGTGGTTGTAATGGCCATAATGGGTCTATGCCTTGCCTCCTTCTGGGGCAACGGGTTTCGAATCAGGGATTGTCTGTCTCTAACACCGCAAAGCAGTGGCCATGCCGCTGAATCATGAGCAGTATCAGCAGCCACAAACCTGTTAAGCAAGGGAACCAGATCTTGAGACATTCATCACAAATACTTTCCGGTTTTGATTTGATGTACAAATGGCTTCCGGAAAGTATAAATGTAATGGTATAGGTAGTGTAGACGTGGTCACATTACATGCAAGTGTACATCAGTCATCATGTACGTAGTCTGCTAATTCATGATGTAAATAGGTGATCTTTGTGAGAAAGCATCTCTCAAAAATCTTATCGCAAAATTGAAAGCGAATACAGAGACCATTGAAAAACATGCAAAAGTTGTACAAGCAAAAGGCAAACCAACAAACAAAAATACACACAGAGATTAATTTTCTTCATTCAACTTAGTTTTGCCACTTGAATGTTCAGCATCACCAACGCAATGATCATTGTGTTTGATGGCTGGGTACTTAATGGCATTGAGCTCGATCTTGCGCAAAGCCGCCTTGCCTAAATCGACCCCACACGAATCTGAAAGCCTCACCAAATACAGCAACACATCTGAAAGCTCTTCTCCAAGGTGCATTTTCTCTTCTTCTTTCCAATCAGGAAGTCCTTTTGCCACTTCCCCTTTCCATTGGAATATCTCTGATAGCTCTCCCACTTCACCCACCTGCAGTTTCAAATCACTTATGAAATCATTTCTGAAGGCACAAGAAACATATAACTACTGTTGACTTGTTTACTGGACAAAAAGTTTTGACCTCTTTAAAACTTTGTTGACTAGATTCTCGAGCAAAGAGAGGTACATGTGCATAAATCAAAATTGAACTCTACTCACAATGTTATTCTGGTTGTTTATGTTAATTGGAAACTGATTTGTCTTCAAATTTATGAGTCTTCCACTCACAATCAAGTCCAAGTTGGTACAAAGCCACTATATTCCGATGAAATCAACTTACTAACCATTTTTTCTTTTGGCGTTTCCACAAAAAAAAAGTGACTGTTTTAATTACATACAGAGAATCGGACAAGGGGTTTTTACTCAGGAATGGAAAGACATACAAATAGATCAAAATTCCATGGAAACAAAAATCAAATTGGAACAAAAGATCAGGAAAATTTGATTTTTGTTCTGTTATTCTCCTGATCTTTGTTAGAAAACCCTTTCGAATAACAGACATGAAAACCCTTTTCATGATTTCTACCTTTTTTCCTTAAAGAATAATTTGAGATTTACAGATAAATCAAAGTAGATGGGGAGGAAAAAGATACCATCGCAAGGAGGAGATTCCTTGGGCTATGATACTTCTCCCAATCTCTAGCCTTTGCAAAATCATCCATTTTCTTCCTCAGCATTTCAAGAGAAACCACTTCCTCATTTTCTCCTCCTTCTTCTCCGTTTTTCATTATACACACACAAAGAAAAACTTAAACCCTAGCGACCTTTTAGAAAGAGGGGAAAAGAAAACAAGATTATATAGAAGAAAAATTGATGGTTAAATATGAAACCAATCACAATCACAATCACAATCACACGAATCGATTCCTTTTCTCTGTATACAAGGGAATTTTGAGAGTGAGAGAGAGAGAGAGGATGACCGATTACCGGATGTTGCCTGTCGAAACGAGATACATACAGTGGCTTACCGAGGATATAGGCTACTGACACGTGGCAGTCGTCTTCCATCTGCGTCGTTGTGGCATTTTTCTATTGGATTAGGGATAACTAGAAACAGAAACTCTTTATTCTTCTTCCTCTATATTTTTTTCCATGTACGCTGAAAAAAATGATAACTACACTGTAAAGAAATTACGACGAATGATACTTTTAGATAAAATTAGGAAAATATGGGGGTTTATAAAAAAATTAAAAGAAATCGATTCTTCGAATACAAGAATAAGGGGGTGAGGAATTTTAAAACTTTTGGCTGATAAACTTTAAAAAACAAAAGTGACTAAAAACTTTTACTTTAAAATTAATGGTTGAACGTAACTTAAACAAAAATCAAAGAAAGTGTTATGAGAAAATTAATGAGGACTTTTAGGGCTGTTAATATTAAACTATTTGAAATAATATTTCCAAATGGCTTATTTGGAATTGATTTGTCCATATTTCTACGATTTTTTTTTTGGTTCTCTTGCTTCAGTTACCAGTCAAATATACCCAATAACACAATCAATTATGGAAAAATTGCAAAAATGCTACTTTTTATGTGTACATTTGCAAAAATGTCATTTAGGAGTGTTCATTTGCAAAAATACCACTAATTATAGATTTTTAAACCTTATATCTTAAAATTTTAAACACTAAAAAATATTTTGACCCTTAAACCCTCCTAAAGTTTCGTAAACAAATCCTAATATAATATAGTTAACTTAAACATAAATAATATAATTTTTTTTTTTTGAAAAATTGGCATTTTTATAAAGATTTCAAATAGAAATAAGCGTGTTTTGTTTAGGTGAGAAAACACAAAAAATATAGGACAGAGAGTGAGAATCGATTTTATGAGAGGTATAATGATGAAGTCATGAAAAACAAAGACACCCAAAATTCGAAGTGTCTCGCAGTTATGAGATTTCTTAAATGACATTCAAAAGAGGAGGAAAAAGATGCTATATTAGTATACAAAAAATCAACCCCCACACTAGGGTAGGTAAACGGGAAATCGGAACGGGAATGTTTGGGATGGGAATGGGACGGGATTTTGGGAATTAAAATACTTGTCTCATTAATGTTCCATATACAATTTGGGACGGAACAAGTACGGTACGGAACGGGACAGGGACGGAATGAGAATTCCCAAAAAAAATATGACAAACGAAAATTATAAAATTTAAATCATGTCCATCACATTTCGGAGAAAAACATAAACCCATGACAATAGCAAAATGAAATAATAAATTAGAATTATAAGAAATCCAACATATCAAATAACGTCAAACTTCAAATCTATGGTACTTACAAAATGCAATTGAATAAACTAAAGTCATAATAAAATCGAACAAATCAAAATGAAGTTATTAACATATAATCGTGTTTACAACAAAGAAAAATTAGAATTTTACATATAATATAATATTAATTAATAATTTTGGTAGCATAATAAAAAGTTACTAATATATATGAAAAATTATGAAACTCATATATAATAGAATATTTTTATATAAATATATATATACTTCGGGACAAATAGAATTTCAGAAATTCGCATTCCCGTCCCGTCCCGTCTCATTCCCAAACGGGAATCGATAGCTTGTACCATATGGGAATATGGTCCAATACGGAAAGGGAATTTGAAACCAGGAATGGGACGGTACGGGACGGTTCGGAACGGGACGGGACGGGAATTATGTCCACCCCTACCCCATAACCCCCCCCCCCCCACACCCCCAAATAGTTTCCAATTTTGTGACAACGTTTTAGCAGGTTTTCATAAATTTTGAAATTTTCGTAAGGATGTCAAAAGCTCTTCAAACATTTTTCGTATTTTTCTTATAAATATCTAGTTCATTTTATTATTAATGACCAATTTTGGTTTTTTATACATAACACACTGGATTTGAAACAACCTGACTTGTTTTTTTTTTTTTAATAATCGAATTAGTATTCCCATAAATACTAATTCTCAACAACAGGCAAACACAACATCAACCAGCGTATATCAACTCAATTCAATTCAACGAATATCCATTAAATCCAATAACTCATTGAAACAATAACCAATTTCAAATAAACAACATTAGAATCCAAATCAACAATTCTAACTCAACAATCCAGAATAGCCAACAACTTAGCAATTCTAACAACGCATAAAAGCAACAAATACGAGACTCTAAATCATCTCCTCTTCACAGCCATTATTCCACAATCACACATTTTCTTTACATGCATCACATGGTTATAACAGATGCGTGAGTATTATCACAAATACCCATTGAGACGGTCATCCCATCTACCGGCTATACACAGAGGCATAATAGAATACCATAATACCAAACGATCAATCAACAATGCGCAACAAGATAACTCAACAGGAAAAATCAACTTTCAGACTCTACGTCGATCGACACACCACCCTGGTGTAGATCGATACACAGTGTGTCGATCGATCGATCTACACCAAGCAATGGTGTCGATCGACGCTCATCGCAGTGTAGAGAAACACAAGCCTCTCAAGGCTCCTCGTTTCCGGGACGCGACGTATCGATCTCCTACACGAAAACATCAACACATACGCGAAAATCATACAACACACACAATCATCAATCATCAATCATTCCAATCCTCAATAAAACGCATCATGACACTCCAATTACCCATATAAACCATGGTCACGTACTCACCTTGGTTTCGGAAAGGAAATGAGAATAAGAACACGAAGAACACGACAAATCAGAGGCTACAACTCCCTAGAAATTGAAATCCTTCTTCCTTCGCGAAGAACACGGATCAACACTCGATTCGAGAGCTTCACAAACACAATCACAAGCTTTTAGGATCAAAAACACAAAGAAATCAACAATGATTCTTCTTTGTCTCTCAATCCTTTCAATTCTCTATCTTTTTCTCTGAAAAACTCTTAAAAACTCGACTACAGTCGGTTGCACGACTTTTATATGCGAACCCAGGGTTCCTTAACCCAACCACAAACCCAACGGATCAAAATTCGAAACCATCGGTTCAATTCGAACGTGTGTTGATCGACACACCCCATGGTGTCGATCGACGCACACCAAAAATTTAAAATTTTGGTTCGCGGGCATTACAGGATTGTACACAATTAACGCGAACCCTAAATTATTACAGCTTAACCCTCGTGAAAGGTAAAAATATTTAGCTTAACCCTAAATTTATTTTCAAAGAGTTAAAAGTTCACAATAACACCTTTAATTTGGAATTATAATTTTTGGTAGATATCAAAAAAAGAAAAAAGATATTTATTATAATATATATTGCTCTTATATATATTGTTGATTTAGTGGCTTATTTTAGTGAAATTGGTGATCCTTTAGTTACACTTTAATATTTGGAATAAACTTACATTAGACTTACATATTAAATTGTAAGAATTAATTATTAAAGTGATTTAAAACACTTCATTTTTTTTTCCAATAAATAAATCAATAGTACAATTATCAAAAGAGTAGATAACATATCACATCCTCTCATGATTTGAATTTAAAAAAATCTAAAAATATTATATAAGATAATATCTAATCGTAACTCCAAAATTCTAAACTCTAATCGCCGACTTAGATATTTCAAAGGTCATACACACCACTTTATACACCACTGCCAATTTTATTTCAATGTATCCATATTTTCATGGTTTTAAGCCTCGATTTTAATCATTTATCTATGACTCCGCCTTGTATTTTCCATACATTAATCACATTTTGGTAAACTTCCACATTTTATAGTTAGAACATGCATGTCTTTTTCTAAGTCTTCATTTAGGTACTTGGAGCATGCTTTGGACAAAGGATACAAAGATGAATAAGAAGGAAGCAAAGAAGAAGGATACAAGCGAAGAATACTTTCAATTCAAAAAAAAAAAAAAGAGGAAGAAGGATACAAGCGAAGGAAAACCAAAGAACGGATGGAGCACCACTCGTCGAGCCACTCACCTACTGTGGCTCATCCATCGAGACAAGAACCGGTCGACCACCTACGAAGGTAGAGGAGAAGAGCATCCAACCACTCACCGACCGGTGGATGACCATGCTAAACAAGTGCCCAATTTGCATCATTTTTTATCCCATAACTTTAGGACCTAAACTACTCAAGCCCATGGAATTTATCCTAGTTTTCCTATTTCATTTCTCTATAAATACCAACATTATGTAACCAAACAACTACAAGTTTGTCCATTTGTTTAGTCCACTGGTCTTTACGGATATCTTTGGGATCTCATGTGAAACCATTGGATATGGAGTAAACTTTATAATCCTATTTTTAAGTCTTTCATTATGCTCTAAATTTAAGTCTTTATTTTATGCATTTACTTTAAGTCTTTACTTTTACGGATTTACTTTTGTCTATAATCTCATCTATTTCTTTTGATTTTGCTTCCACCATACTCATGATTAAGTTAGGAAGATGCTGATGTTTGTTGGTTGATCAATGTTTTTAAAAAGGCTAGATCTTTATTTTCCATCATCACTTAAAGAGTTTTTAATGCAAGATTGATACTTGATCACTCGTCATCTAGATCTTAAGCTTCCCTGTCACCTAGTAAATTTAGGGAGATACTTACAACCTTTTTTGTAAACTTGGGTCATATAGTCATTTAATCATGGTTCTATGAATTGTTGTTGCTTTGCTGGGCTTGGTTATAAAGCTAACTTAATCACTGGGATGAAATGATTAACGTTAGATCTTGAATGTGACTAATGCTTAGGGGTTTTTACCGCTAGAAATAGTCTATTTTATGTGTGGCTTTATTCTTGAAAGGTTCTTTCATCAGTATCTAGTCCAGAAAATCAACCACTTGCATTTTATCTATATATCCTAACTCATGAACCACAATTTCACCATCATTTGCAAAACAAAGTATTTCAAAATCATTTATTTACATAAAATTGTAATCTTTAGCATTTCTACAACGATCTCTTTTCACCTAGCATAAAAACCTTAAAAAGTTATTTTCAGCTTAAACTCACTTCTTAGCCTTGTTGACTTCGTCTCTCCTTTCTTTGGGTTGGACTCCTACGTAACATTGTTGTTACCTTACACTTAAGGCATCTCTAGAAGTGATAAGACTTATAAATTTAAAGCTCGTTACTTGTACAAGGAATTAATCTTTACGTGCTAGTAAAAAGTTGATACTTTATGCCCCATGAAGTTTCTGACCACATTTCTAGTTGTTAGAGACTATATCGCAAGAAAGAAATGAGAATACAAACATTTCTCTTCACTTTTTAAACAAAATTAGTTTCTACTTGTACCCAAGAGAAAACCGTTTCAACATAGTTTCTCTCCAATACAGATTAATTCTTATAGTAAAATAGTTCCTCATTCTTTTATGAAAAATTGTAGCCATACTTATTGATGGTAGCTCACATTCAATGCCTGAAAATTTGGTGTATTAATGGGTTTTTTTTTTTGTGAAATATCCGGATAAGGCAACCTTTTCTAAAGAAAGAAACAACGGTTAAAAAGTTTTCAAATAAAATTTCGACAAATCTTATAAAGCATCAATATTGAAAAAGATTTCAAATGAGATTTCAACAAAATTTTGACATTAATGGCTTAAAATAAAAGTGGTTTGGGACCTTTGGGTAACGAGTCTAATGGCTAATGAGTGCACAAATTACCTCTAAAGAATCTTTTTGAGGAAAACATAGGTATGATTAATGTTTTGACACCATAATTTGTCTGAGACTAGTACGTGACTTTTTATCTTATTAGAATTTTTAATTGGCCACAAGCATGTGGACATCTTTGATTGTCTTTAATCACATGGTAATAGGTCCAAATGATTAGTTGGAAACATGAGAATTCATAGATTCAAAGTAGAATAAGAAATACTTCAAAAACCAATCCCCTACAAGATATCATAATTAACTCATAACCCAAGAAAACAGAAGAAACAAAAGTAAAGAGCTACAAGAGACAAGACAATAATAATACATGTGTTTCTTCTAAACATTAAGGCTCTCAAAGGTCATAATAAATCAGTAACAACATCTTCAGATAAAAGCAGAATCTTTGTTCACTTAGGTCCTAAGAGGCTTCATTGGGTTGTTCGATTTTCTCTTGAGCACAATGACCCAAGTAACGGCTTCCAAGAGCAAAGCTATGCCTCCAAGGCACGCGATCACTGTAATGTAAGCCGTGTTGTACGTGTCTTGTGGTTTCAAGATGCTGAGACCTTTAAAGACATTAATGATCCCGAGGATAAGGATCGAATAGCCAACTCCATGGTGGTAGATATTCCAATAGAATCTGTACTTGTGGTCTTTTTTAGGCCTCAACAACATTGCAAACATCTATTCATAAACACAAGAGATAAATTTAAGTTTAATGGGTGTAACAAATCGATATGAGTTCTTTAGCACGGAAAGATAGCAATAAGTATTACGGAATAGTTAGAAGATACAACCAATTTTTACCACTTTTGTGATTGGTAAAGACAAGTCAAAAACAGAGCCAATAAATGATTCTTCAAGTTGAATAAACATGTTCAAATCTTGAATCTTGAACATGAACTTCAAAGGGTAAAAAAACAGAGCCTAACGAGATCTTATAATTACCTGAATGGTGGCGAGGGAGAAGAGGGCAATACCGATGTTACCGTGGCTGGCATAGCGAATACCATCGGACTCGCTGCCAAGCTTGAGTCCGGTTGCCCAACCGGCAACCCCAATGACGTAAGCAGCGAACTGACAAGAAACGTGGAGGTAAAACCAGGCAGGATCTGCGGATTCAAATATCCTCATGTATCTCGCTATAATTGCTCCTATCGGAAACAGAATTCCCCAACTCACTGCGTTTAATATCCCATGAATCTGCACAATTATCACCAAATTGTGTTTCAAATAAAGAATCATAAATCCATTGAAAAAACTGTTATTGTCATTTTACTTTAACAGAAAGTCACATTTCTCTTTTTGACCTTGGAATCTCCCTCACCATCGGAGATTACGCCACCACTGTTGTCGCCGGTTATATCCAGAGGACCTTTAGAATCAAGATTCGGAGGGTCGAAATCGTGCTTCCCTATCATCCCCCCAGGGCCCAATTCAGGACCGACTTGCCAGACCTGGTTTACCTTTCCCTTCGCCGCTAAATCAGCCGGAACCTTAATCCTCGCGAAGATCCTCAACGATCTCGACGCTTCCTCGGCTTTCATGTCCCAGACATCAAATGCCAGCTTCGACGGAGTAAGCGAGCTGTATGAGCTTATGTTGAGGGTCTTCACGACGGCGACACCGTTGTCTGGATCCTTGTAGGCGACAAGGGTTTGAGCTCCGACCATACCGGTCGACTTTGGATTTATTGCCCAAGCAATCCATCCGCCAGGCTTTGAAGGCGGAGCGGAGAAGACGACGGCGAGGGTTGTGTTTGCGGGATCGTAAGAGTAGTGGAGGAAGGCTTTGAGTTGAGGGAGGTCGAGGCAGTGAGGGTAGGATTTGTCACCGGAAAATGTTTGTGACTTGCAGGTTTGTGAGACAGACGGTGAGATTAGCAGAGCCCAGAAAAGGAAGGAAAGAGAGATTCCTACGGAAGAAGAAGGCATGGTTGGATGGTTTGTATTGTAGTAACCGTATTAAAGGTTTTGGCGGAATAAATAGACTCTTTACGGGGGTGATAATACTAGCATGTGTTTCGGTGTTTGATATTTATATGTACTAGCCAATATTAGATTTTACACGGTTTAAATTCTTGATTTTTTCATATAACAAACTATAGGTTTAGAAACTATAGGTTTGGACATTAGAAAATACAAAAGAATGTTGTCGGATTTTAGAAAGAATCGAATATAACAAACTAAAGGTTTCAACATTTATGACAAATAATTAAAAAAAGCTTAACTTCGATGACCGAGAGCGAGGCTAAGGTTTTGGAAGGCGAGGATGTGATGATGACAGATAGTAACGAGAAGGGAAGGCCACCAGGGGATCCGCCGGATGGTATGGTCTCATGGGCAGCGAGGGTGAAGGGTACGAGTGTGGGAGGTAGGCCAGCTCAGGAGATGGTTTTGGATGAGGGTTTCGTGACAGAGAGGTTGAGTGTGGAATTCCCTAATGGAGTGGATGGGGAACCAGTGACTACAATCGGAGACGAAGTACTTACGGCAATGAATGGCCTGTGGAAACAATGCATAATAGTGAAAGTTTTAGGTAGGAATGTGCCAGTTGCAGTGGTGAGCTGAAAGCTTCGGGAGTTGTGGAAGCCACAAGGGACAATGTTCGTGATGGATTTGCCTCGACAATTCTTTTTGGTGAGGTTTGGTGAGGAGGAAGAGTATTTGACGGCGTTGACTGGGGGACCATGGAAGGCCTTTGGGAGTTACCTAATGGTGCGAGCGTGGGCACCAGATTTTGATCCAGTACGAGATGAGATGGATACAACTCCAGTTTGGGTTCGTTTGTCAAATATACCGGTGAATTTTTATCACAAGGCGATTTTGATGGGCATCGCGAAGAGTTTGGGGAAACCTTTAAGGGTTGATGCTACAACCTTGAATCTAGAAAGAGCTAGATTCGCAAGGATATGTGTGAAGGTGGATTTGAAGCGACCACTTAAGGGTTCAGTTTTAATCAATGGTGAGCAGTATTATGTGTCATATGAGGGACTAGAACAGATCTGTTCACAGTGTGGGATCTATGGACATACGATCCACACACGTTCGAAGGGAAAACTAGTGAATGGGGTCGGTGCAATTGTGCAAAGTGAGGCTGCAAAGGGCAATGGGCCAGCGAACTTATCGGATGGGTTCACAGAGGTGGGGAGACAAGGGAGGCGAGGAGGACCACCAGTGAATCAATTTGCGTTCGGAGCCGGCGGCTCGAGGAGAAATCAGGGACGCCAGTTAAGGGAAATCCTGAAAAATAAGGTAATCGGGGATATTGCAATATCTAACAGTTTTGGAAGATTAGAAGAAGATTTGACAAGATTGGAAAGAAGGGAAGTGGAAATTAATAAGGAGGGAAATAAGGAGAATAATGAGATTGGCGGCAGTAATATCTTGATAGAGAATATTACGAGAGTTAATGGTGGAGGAGTGGGACCAAATTTGGCAAAAAAAAGAAATGGTTCCAAAGTAATCCCAAAAGAGAAAAGGGCCCCAGGGCTTCAAAGTCTGTGGAAAATACTGGGCCTAGAACAAGAAGCAAAAATATTGGGCCAACACGAGGCTTAATCTTTGGATCATCAACAAACGAAGTTGGCTTATCGTCATCGGGAAAGAGGTTGCGAGTAGAGCGAGATGAGATGGGTCGAGCAGGTGGGGTTTTTGCAAGAGAAGGGAATGAATTGATGGAGAACACATTTCGGGCGAATGGTCAGAAAGACAAGACAGAGAAGCTAGGGTCGGAATTGGAAGAAAACCCGATACAATTCCGTCGGAGGGAGGGATGGAATTGGTGGCTGCATAACGACCAGCCCCGGTAGTCCAATGCACAAAATCTCTTATGAAGATGATGAATATTTTAATGTGGAATTGTCGGGGGGCGAATAAACCCAATTTCAGAAGATCGGTTCACTATATCCTGAAAAAGTTTAACACGGATGTGCTTGCTCTGTTTGAAACACATGCCGGAGGAGAGAAAGCAAGAAAAATCTGTCGAGGATTAGGATTTGAACACTCATTTCGGGTTGATGCAGTGGGTCAAAGTGGTGGATTGTGGCTCTTGTGGAGAGCAAGTATTGGGAATGTGGCTATTGTGGAAGCAGGTGACCAGTTTATTCATGCCAAAGTAGGAGAAGGGTTGGAATGTACACATTTGGTGGTGGTGTATGCGGCTCCGACAGTTGGTAGAAGAATTGGCTTGTGGGGTAAGTTAAAAGAGGCTCCGACAGTTGGTAGAAGAATTGGCTTGTGGGGTAAGTTAAAAGAAGTTATACAAGAGATTGATGAATCTTTGATTGTTGGTGGTGATTTCAATACAATCATAAGATTGGATGAACGAACTGGAGGGAATGGTCGGCTCTCGTTAGACTCAATGGCTTTTGGAGATTGGATAAATGAATTGTCACTTATTGATATGGGGTTTAATGGCAACAAGTTCACATGGAGAAGAGGTCATGTGGAAAGCATGTATATAGCGAAAATATTGGATCGAGTACAAGACTGAAATGGCAGGAGGCGTCGGTTACTCACTTGCCCTTCTTATCCTCGGATCATGCCCCTCTTTTTGTCTAACTCTACCCGACGGTGATGGGTAATCCGAAGACGAGGCCTTTTAGATTCGAGGCCGCATGGTTGAAGCATGAGAGCTTCCAGGATATGTTGAGGAGATCTTGGGATGGGGTAATGTCAACTCCAAAGGCATTAATGCTTACGAGAGAAGCTGAAAAAATGGAACCGGGATGTGTTTGGTGATGTTCAAAAGCGAAGAGAGAAATTGGTGAATGAAATTAAGAAGGTTCAAGATCTTTTGGATTTGAACCAAACGACAGATTTGTTGGAGAAGGAGGCCTTGTTGATCAAGGAATTTGATGCTGTGTTGGAACAAGAGGAAATCATTTGGTATCAAAAATCTAGAGAGAAATATATAGCTCTTGGTGACCGAAATACTAAGTATTTCCATACTTCGACAATCATTCGAAGAAGAAAAAATCGTATCGAATTATTGCAGGATGGTATGGGACACTGGATTTCTGATCCAGGGGAGCTTGAGAGGTTAACGATTGAATTCTATACAAAGCTGTACTCTTTGGCTGATGTCAGTTTGGTTGTGGAGAAGTTGCCGAGTGAAGGATTTACGATGTTGACTGGAGAATAGTGTATAGCGATGAATAAACCCTTTACAAGGCTGGAAGTAGAAAGTTCAGTGAGAAGTATGGGGCAATATAAGGCCCCGGGTCCAGATGGTTTTCAACCGGGGTTCTACCAACAGTGTTGGGATGTAGTTGGAAGTTCGGTACAGCGGTTTGTGTTGGACTTTTTTGCAACCGGTAAGCTTCCAGAAGGTATGAATGATGCTTTGGTGGTGTTAATCCCTAAGATTGGCAAACCGGAGAGGATGGCTCAGTTTAGAGCCATAAGTCTTTGTAATGTGTTGTTCAAGACCAATACCAAAGCAATGGTGTTACGTATGAAAAGGATAATGCCGAAACTAATTGGACCAGCATAATCAAGTTTCATACCGGGTCGGTTAAGCGCGGATAACATTGTCGTTGTTCAGGAGGCAGTACATTCAATGCGAAGAAAAAAAGGAAGGAAAGGGTGGACGTTGTTAAAACTGGATCTAGAGAAAGCCTATGACAGGATAAGATGGGACTTTTTGCAGGATACACTTGAGGCAACTAGGCTACCGGCGAAATGGGTAAATTGGATAATGAGTTGTGTGACAGGACCATCTATGAATCTACTATGGAATGGAGAAAAGTCAGATGCTTTTAAGCCATTGAGAGGTCTTAGGCAAGGTGACCCATTGTCACCATACTTGTTTGTGCTCTGCCTCGAGAGATTGTGCCATCTGATTGATTATTCGATTGCGTCGGGTGAGTGGAAACCGATCACCTTATCGCTTGGAGGACCCAAGTTGTCACACATTTGCTTTGCGGATGATCTGATCTTATTTGCTGAGGCGTCAGTGGCACAAATCAGAGTGATACGGAGGGTGTTAGAGAGGTTTTGTTCAGCGTCGGGACAAAAGGTGAGTCTTGAGAAATCCAAGATCTTCTTTTCGAGCAATGTGAGTCTGGATATGGAAAAATTGATAAGTGATGAGAGTGGGATAAAAGCAACTCGTGAACTTGGGAAATATTTGGGTGTGCCTGTGCTACAAAAGAGGATGAATAAGGAAACATTTAGCGACAGACTTGAGAAAGTATCTTCACGATTAGCAGGATGGAAGGGACGGTGTTTGAGTTTCTCGGGACGGTTAACTTTAACTAAAGCGGTAATTTTAGCATTGCCTATCCATGCTATGAGTACGATTATGCTACCTGCCTCAACGCTTGCGAGTTTGGACAAAATGTCGAGAGCCTTCTTATGGGGTAGTAATAATGAGCAGAGGAAACAACACTTGGTGAGTTGGAAAAATGTGTGTCGGCCGAAAAGTGAAGGCGGTTTGGGAATTAAATCATCCTCAAGTATGAATAAAGCACTTTTGGCTAAATTGGGATGGAGAGTGATACACGATCATGATAGCTTGTGGGCGAGGGTGGTACGGAAGAAGTATAAAGTTTTGGATGTTCATGACATCTCATGGCTGCAACCAAAAGGTACTTGGTCGTCAACGTGGAGGAGTGTAGGAGTTGGTTTGAGAGAGGTGATTATTCCGGGGCTTTCGTGGGTAATTGGTGACGGGAAATCGATCGACTTTTAGGTGGATAAATGGCTATTGAACTAGCCTCTGTTGGACGTGATCACGAGGGAATTATCACCGAGTTTGAAAGGACTCAAAGCTTGGAACTTGTGGCGAAATGGTACAGGTTGGGTGCATAATGATATTGAGCCATATGTGCCTGGGGAGATTATTATGCAACTTCGATCAGTGGTCCTAGATGATGTCACAGGAGCAAAGGATAGAATATCATGGGGTGAAAGCTCAGACGGTAACTTCTCGGTGCAATCAGCTTACTCGATGTTAACAAGGGATCATACTCCAGGTCGAACCTTAGTCTCTTGTTTCAACGTGTATGGAAAGTGATTGTACCAGAGAGAGTACGTGTTTTTATGTGGATGGGAGTGCATCAAGTGTTGATGACTAATGTTGAGAGGAAGCGCCGACACTTGACTGATTCCGAGGTTTGTCAAATTTGCAAGGGTGGAGTTGAGACAATTATGCATATTCTTCGAGATTGTCCGGCGATGGAAGGCATTTGGCGAAGATTTGTACCCGCAGCAAAGAGGAGAGAGTTCTTTAAGCAATCATTAATCGAGTGGTTGTATACAAACTTGGAGATGAGACAAAGGTGGACGAGAGTAGTTGGTCTACTTTGTTCGCATTGTCCATTTGGTGGGGATGGAAGTGGCGATGTGGAAATATTTTTGGTGTAACTGGTAAGTGCAGAGATAGGGTGAAGTTTCTTCGAGATCTTGCCTCGGAAGTCACATTAGCACATTCGACGGCTAATGAGTGTGGTCGAAATAAGTCGGGGAGAGTGGAGCGAGAGATAGCATGGACGTTTCCAATAGATGGTTGGATCAAGTTGAATACTGATGGAGCCTCAAGAGGAAACCCAGGACTAGCAGCCGCTGGAGGGGTCTTACGTGATGGAGATGGTAACTGGTATGGGGGGTTTGCCCTGAATATCGGTATATGCTCTGCACCGTTGGCTGAGTTGTGGGGAGTTTACTATGGGTTGTATATTGCGTGGGAGCGTCGAATTCAACGTTTGGAGATTGAGGTAGATTCGGAAATGGTGGTGGGGTTCTTAAAGGCAGGGATTAGTGAGTATCATCCGCTGTCATTCCTGGTGCGACTGTGCCATGGCTTTATATCAAGGGACTGGATAGTCCGTATTTTGCATGTGTATAGGGAAGCTAATCGTCTGGCTGATGGATTGGCAAACTATGCGTTTTCTTTACCGTTGGGTTTTCACTTGTTTGAGTCCATTCCAGATAGTGTTCGTTTAATTTCGGTGGAGTATGTTAGTGGAACGTCGATTCCACGACAAATCCGTTTGTAGTTCTGAATTTTAGTTGAATAAAAATGGGAGATATTGTCTCCAGTTGCCGACCAAAAAAAAAGGTTTGGACATTTCACTACAAGAAAACAGATAATTAGCAACTGCTTTTTTTGACTGATTTTGGCGTCACAAAATTTGCGACTCCATTTATGACTCATGTGCCACGCTTTTGCGACTGCCAAAAATGGCGTCGCAAATCAGTCACTAATTTACGACTGCAAAATAATGTGGCAAATGCGTCGCAAATTAGTGATTGATTTGCGACGCAATTTTACGTCGTCACAAATTGGTCCGATTTTGCGACTGATTTGTGACTACCTTTTTTCGTTTTAGCAAGCGTCGCAAAGTAGTCACAAATTTGTGACGTTGTTGCTACGCTTTTCTTCCGTCGCAAAAGGGTGGGAAAGTAGTCAGTAGCTATGTCGGCAAGTATGTCGGCAAGGGAGGAAAATAGGTGACACGTGATAAATGCGAGAGGTAGGTGGCGTCGCAAAATGGTCAGAAGAGAGTCGCAAATTTGCGACGCTTTTTTTGGAGTCGCAAAAGAGTCGCAAATTTTATACTATATATATGCGCACGAAGCTCCCTCTTCCTCATTCAGATAGAAGAGTAAAAAAAAAAAACACGAAAAAACAAAAAAAAACGATAAAAAACGTTTTGAAAGAGAAAAAAATATTTTTGAGGAAGAAAATTATGTGGAACTCTTCCCGTGATTGGATGTATACAAGGATCGATCCGCATACAAATAATCTCTCAACCGAATATTTGGATGGGGTCAGGCAGTTTCTGGATTTCGCAAGTTGCTAGGACTTGGCCATTAGTAGTGGAGGTAAGTTATACTGCCCTTGTGCGAAATGTAAAAATTCTGGTGGTATGAAACCTGTTAGAACTGTTTCGAACCATTTGCATCAACGTGGTTTTATGGAAAATTACTATGTGTGGACCGAACATGGGGAAGATTACAATGTAGTTGGGGCAGGTCCTAGTAGTAGTCATTACGTAAATGCTGATTTTAATAGCGGTTATTATGAACAAATGAATTATGATGGTGGGGATGTTTATACTAGTGGGATGGTGCATGATGCATTTCCTGATAATGATTATCATCATGACGAACATGGTCATAGTGGAAATGATCATGTTTTTGAAGAACCTACCCATGAGGCAAAACAATTCTACGATTTGCTAGATGCTGCAAAAACGCCTTTGTATGATGGTTGTCATGATGGTCATTCACAGTTATCATTAGCTGCTCGGTATATGAACATCAAGGCAGACCATAATTTGGCTGAAAATTGCATGGATTCATGGGCGGAATTGGTAACAGAGTATTTACCACAGCCTAATCAAGCAACTGGTTCATATTATGAGACAGAAACGTTGATGCGAAAATTAGGCTTGCCATACCATACATTCGATGTATGCATAGATAACTGTATGCTCTTCTGGAAAGAAGATGGGGCGTTGGAGCATTGCAAGTTCTGTGGAAAAGAAAGATATGAGGATCGTAAGGCACGAAGAAAAATACCGTTAAGCAAAATGTGGTATCTACCAATCAGTGCCAGACTGAAGAGGATGTACCAATCTGAGAAGACATCAGCATCGATGAGGTGGCATGCTGAGCACGAATTAGAAGATGGAGTAATGTGTCATCCATCAGATGGAGCAGAGTGGAAAAATTTCAATCAAATGTATCCAAGTTTTGCGGAGGAAACAAGAAATGTTTATCTGGAATTATGTACAGACGGTTTCAATCCTTTTGGTTTGTCAAAAAACCATTCGTTATGGCCTATAATCTTGACACCCTACAACTTACCCCCGGGAATGTGCATGGGAAGGGAATACTTGTTTCTTACCGTTTTGAACTCGGGACCAAATCATCCACGAGCTAGCCTTGATGTTTTCCTCCAGCCACTGATCGAAGATTTAAAGGAGTTATGGAATAACGGAGTTGAGGCGTATGATGTGTCACAAAATCAAAATTTCAACCTTAAAGCTGTTCTGTTGTGGACGATAAGTGATTTTCTGGCCTATGGGATGTTATCGGGATGGACGACACATGGGAGATTATCATGTCCAATTTGTATGGATGATACAAATGCATTTCAATTGAGGGCTGGTAGGAAGACATGTTGGTTTGACTGTCACAGAAGATTTTTGCCTACAGAACATCCGTTACGGAAGAACAAAGTTAACTTTCTGAAGGGAAAAACCGCACTGAACGAGGATCCACCTGCATCGTTAACTGGAGAACAAGTACTCCACCGTATACGGAGTGCAGGAGCGCGAAAAACATCTGATTGTGGTGGAAATGGACATCACATAAAACCTGCCGGTTACGGAGATTGGCATAATTGGCATAAAGAGAGCATATTTTGGGAGCTTCCATACTGGAGGGACCTTACTCTACGACACAATCTTGATGTGATGCATATCGAGAAGAATTTTTTTGATAACATCATGTATACTGTTATGAATGTTAAAGACAGATCGAAAGACACAGTCAAATCAAGACTAGATATCGAAAATTTATGTTCTCGGAAAGATTTGCATGTCGATGGCCGTGGCAACGCTCCATTCCCTATTTGGAGATTGAGTTCACAAGCAAAAGATGTGTTACTACACTGGGCGAAAAATGAGGTAAAATTTCCAGATGGGTATGTAGCTGACTTAGCAAGCTGTGCAGACATCAGTGGGGGCAAATTTTCTGGAATGAAAAGTCACGACTGCCATGTTTTTATGGAGCGCTTGCTTCCGTTCGTGTTCGCAAAACTCCTCCCGCGAAACGTGCACAAAGCATTATCAGGTATATATATATAAATTAAGATATGAAATCCGAGAGTCGATCATATATATGTTATTTTAATCTTTTTAAACATTACTTACACATATATTATTTTTAGGAATTGGAGCATTTTTCCATGATCTAAGCAGCAGAACATTGGATCAAAGTCGCGTCCAAATTTTGAAGGAGAATATTGTGATGATACTGTGTAACTTGGAAAAAATCTTTCCACCTGCTTTCTTTGATGTGATGGAGCACCTACCTATACATTTGCCATACGAAGCCGAGCTTGGTGGTCCTGTGCAATATAGGTGGATGTATCCGTTCGAACGGTTTTTTAAACATTTGAAAGGCAAAGCAAAGAACAAAAGATATCCAGCGGGATCGATTGTTCAATCGTACATGAATGATGAGATTTCTTATTTCTCACAACACTACTTTGCCACTCAAATTTCTACAGCTAGCAGAAGAAGGTAATACATTTTTTAATATTAGACTATAATATATATATTAACCGTGCTTTTCTTAAAATAAGATGAATTGTTTTCCGTAAATTTTGCAGGGCTACTCGGTACGATGAAGGTGAAGTACCTATCTATGATTTTCCCGTACCGAATATATTTACTGAAGTAGGTCGTCCAAGTGGCAAATGTACTGAATCTTGGTTAACCGCGAAAGAATACAAGTGCGCACATTCATATGTTTTGCGTAATTGTGAATATTTTCGACCGCTTGAAAGGTAATTTTAGTTCATCCCTAAATTTAATATAGAAATTGAATACATTTTGCACCACTTTATTCATAATCAAATGTTTGCAACACAGTTTGGTGGATGCACAGATTCGATTTGAAAATCCAGGACTTTCTGATGATGAAGTCTTAGCTAAAAGAGATGATGAATGTCATATATGGGTCCGCCAATATGTATGTATATATTCTTCATGATTTAATTATTAAATTAATGTCTCGCGTCGTCATCCATTGTGATATTTTTATTGTTCTATGTATAGGTGGATGCAATGAGAAGTCAAGAAACTTTTCCGATGTGGGTATACGATATAGCCAACGGTCCAGAAAATAAGATTAGGTCATGGCCTATGTATTTTACAAGAGGCTATTTATTTCACACGAAGGATTACGGAAAAAACAGAAAAACAATGAATTATGGAATTTGCGTCCGAGGCCAAAATTATGCTCAACCGGGGGAGAATGATTTCTACGGGACCATCAAAAAAATCATTGAGCTCACATATCCAGGAGTTGTGAATTTGAAAATCGTGCTTTTCGATTGTAATTGGTATGACCCCACACCCGACAAAGGAACGAGAACCAGCGAGGGAGGCGTTGTCGACGTGCTAAAATCGGGGAGATATGCAAACGACGACACTTATGTATTAGGTATGAATTTAATTACTATAATATTGTATTGTTGTTATATTTATAATTGTATTCTAATGGAATTTTTATTAATATATATTGCAGCATCTCAAGCTGATCAAGTATGTTATCTTCCATACCCAAATGTTAATAAACGTCATGCGAATTGGCTCTCAGTTCTAAAAGTTAATCCAAGGACTCGTGTGCAAGAAAAATATAACGACACTGAACTTATTATTTTGCAACAAGCTGAGAACGATGCGGTCACGGATACAGTCGAAGAGATCAATGTCGAAGGTCTAATTGATCGAAATCATCCAATTGAACACATAGATTTTGAAATTGACGACGCTGAGCCAGAAGATGAATTTCAATGTAATTTATCATCTTCAGAAGAAGATTCCGAAGATGATAAAATTTAAATCGGGGTTTATTTAATATGTATGTAATATATGAGGGGGATTTAATATTTATATAATGTTTGTAAAATATTTAATGTGTAATAATTTAAGTGTTAAATTATTTACTGTGTAATAATTTTAGTGTTAAAATAATTTTTTTAATCAGCTACCTTTATGGATAAATACATTTTAATGTTAGAAATAAACGAGTATCTTACAATAGCACAACGGTTAAACAAGGCCCCATTATACAACCCCACCCGAGTTTGAATCCAGGAAAATACAATTTTTTTGGTTTTAAGCTGACAATTGAATAAATATATATTAATGTTAGCAATTGACGAATATGATTAAATAGCACAACGGTTAAACGCAACAACAATGAACTCCACATCCGAGTTCGAGTCCAGGTAGACACAAATTTTTTTTGTTTTCACCTGACTTGCGTTGTGATTAATAACAATCACTTTTATCAATAAACGAATATGATACAATAGCACAACTGTTAAACGCAACAACCATGCACTCCACATCCAAGTTCGAGTCCTGGTTTGGACTATATTTTCGTTTTTGGTGATTGTTTTAGAGCGTCGCAAAATAGACACAAATTTGCGACTCTTTTGCGACTAAGTTGCAACACTATAAAATTTTGTGACGCATCAGTGACAAGTTTGCAACGTCTTCAAAGTGTTCTTCAAATCGTTCTATTGCGTAGCAAATCCTTCATAAAAGAGACACAACTAAGTGACGCATCAGTGACGCATTGGCGACGCTCCTTAAGAATTTTGAAAATTTTACATCATATTTGATGTAGATCTGATTTATTGGTATGAAATTATATTTTTATATACTAAGTAGTCATAAATAGTTTAATGTATGGAAGTCCTAATTCAAATTCAAATTACAAATAATGAGAAGACATTTCTAAAACTAAAACACTTATAAGTTTAATGTATTTTATGGTGAAGTTTTGGATTTTGTTAAACTAAATTTTCAATGTCAGATTTCGATGCACATAAGTCATAAAATGGTTATTGATACATTAGAAGTATAATAGGAGGGATAAAACCACAATCTATTGGTCCAAAACATTTAGGGTTTAGGGGATTGTTTTAAGCGTCGAAAATTAGTTGCAAAAGAGACGCAAATTTGCGACTAAGTTGCAACACTATAAAATTTTGTGACGCATCAGTGACAAGTTTGCAACGTCTTCAAAGTGTTCTTCAAATCGTTCTAGTAAGTCGCACATCCGTCATAAAAGAGACACAAATAAGTGACGCATCAGTGACCCATTTGCGACGCTTTTTAAGAATTTTGAAAATTTTACATCATATTTGATGTAGATCTGATTTATTGGTATGAAATTATATTTTTATATACTAAGTAGTCATAAATAGTTTAATGTATGGAAGTCCTAATTCAAATTTAAATTACAAATAATGAGAAGCCATTTCTAAAACTAAAACACTTATAAGTTTAATGTATTTTATGGTGAAGTTTTGGATTTTGTTAAACTAAATTTTCAATGTCAGATTTCGATGCACATAAGTCATAAAATGGTTATTGATACATTAGAAGTATAATAGGAGGGATAAAACCACAATCTATTGGTCCAAAACATTTAGGGTTTAGGGTATTGTTTTAAGCGTCGAAAATTAGTTGCAAAAGAGACACAAATTTGCGACTCTGATCTGACAAAATAGCGACGCTTATTGGGCTCCAAATCTGAAAAATTTGGCCCATTTTCGCGGGCTTGTTTACCACAAAAAAAACCTATTTGCGACGCATTAGCGACGCGGTTGTGATGCCGAAAATTGATAAAAAAACATAAAAACAGAATCAAAGTCAAAACCCTAATATCATTTCATTTCTTTTCATCTTCTTCTTCTTTCTCTCCCCGAGCCGATTCGATCTCTCTGTCGAATCGATCATCTTCTTTCATTCATCTCTCGTTTCAGTTGAAATCGTCATCTCTTTCTTTTTCTTTCTCTCTTTCTGTTGATTCGAATCGAGATCGTCTTCTTTCTCTGAATCGATTCGATTCGACTGTCTCTTTCTCTCTCTTATTCCTCTTTCATCCGCCAGTCTCTCTCGGTCTCTCTACCATAATGGTTGTCACCCGAGAGCAATCACGACCCACCGGAGTAGTAACTCGACGAGGCGGAAACTCTAATCGACGAGGCGGAAACCCTAATCGAGGAGGAGGAAACGTTAACCGAGGAGGCGGAAACCCTAATCGAGGAGGTGGAATCCCTATTCGAGGACGCGGAAACCCTAATCGAGGTGGCAGCGGTGTTAATCGACGAGCCGGAGGAGGTACTCGAGGAGGCGGAGGCGTACTTACTCGAGGTGGAAGACAAACCGCCGCTTTTGCTCGCGGGAAAGGCATTGATGCTTCGACCTCACAAGCACCACCACCTTACAGTAGCGGAGAGGGTACGGCGAGAACCAGAGATAGGGTTCCTGAAGACCTTCCACCGGTGGTCGAAGATGGTTCAACAGCTCGGTCACAGAGCCAGACCGCCGGAGATTATACAGCCACAACCCCACTGCAACGACCTAGGTCAAGTGGCGGCGACGGTGGCTCTTCCCAGTCCTCCAGACGTCGTACTCCAGACTCTCAGGCGACTGTATCTGCAACAGCAACTCTTCGTCAGCAATTCGGAGCTTCAGGAAATAGGCTTCCATTTGCTGCCCTAACGTCTCAAGCTCAAGCTCCATCCAGTCATCAAATCAATCGCGATCCACAACAGCAAGCCCATCTGTTTGACCAACCAGCACCTGCTGCATTTGAGAATGAAGATGAGGAATATGACGAGGATGAAGGAGAAGAACTCGATGGTGAAGAACACCAAGCTGAAGAAAACGAAGCTGACCAGGAAGGTTATTACGTACCACCAGTTGGAGGAGACGACCAGGAACTCTTGGACAACATTTTGTCTCTTCCAGGACGAGACAGACTACCCCTCCTCAGTGAGGTTCCTAAGCCGGGTACGTTTTGGTAAGTTTATTGTCATATGAACTGATTTTAATCTTTAAATATGTTTGTATTCTCATATTGTTTACTAGTAGGATTAGTGACTGTTGGTATCTTGAGCATCATTGTCCCTGTTGTATGGTTTAGTGACTGTCATATGTCATATACTCTGAAATATGTTAGCATCATTGTCTCTGTTATATGGTTTAGTGACTGTTTGTGACTGTCATATGTCATATGGTTCTCATATGGTTTTAATTTCAGAAAAATTAGTAGTACATTGTCTCTGTTACTTTGTATTTAACTTCTGTTTATGTTCATGTCTTAGGTTTACTCGGAACAAAGGAGTATTGACCCGTGTGATTGCTGGGATTTTTCGTCGCAAATTTGATGGCCCTTTCTACAGCTGGACAGTGACCCCACCGGCTTATCAAGAGCTCTATTTCCGAACTTTTGCGGTAATGTTTCATTCTTGATCATTACCTAGACAGTATAAACTTGTATTGATCACTACCTAACAGAGTTTTCTTACTGCATAGGGGAAATACAATTGGGACAGAGGGATCACTGAGCTTGTTAGGGCTCATTTCTGGAGGATTGCTACGAAAAGGATGAGAGGAATTGTCAGTCAGGCTAAGAAGAAGGGTGTAAGGCCAACTTGGATTGGTGAAACCCTTTGGGAACATATGTGTGCCTATTGGGAAACTCCACAGGCAATGTCCAAGAGCGGTACTGCTTCAAGATCCCGTAACTCTACTCGTGGTGGACTTGGCATCTACAAGCATGTATCTGGCCAAACTTCTCACTTGGATGTTGAGCAACAAATGGTAATACTTTGCTCCTTTCTATTTGTTTTCCCCTGCATCTACTTATACTCTATCTACCTAATCTTTCACATCTCTTTGTGCAGGTGGAGGAACTGGGCAGACCTGTCTCTTATGGAGAGGTCTTTGTGAGGACACATACATCCAAGGATGGCACCTTTGTTGATCTAAAGGCAAAACAAGTGGCTGATGAGTATGACAGGAGACTGGCAGAGGCTCTTCAACAGCGGGCAGGAGATGGAGCAGACGAGCAGGACAATTTGTCTGACATTTCCACTCAGCGGACTCTCACGGTTGAAGAGAAGAATGATATTTTCCTTCAGGTAATGAATCCTTTCTCTCCTGGTTCTGTTTCTGTTTCTGTTTGTGTTTGTGTTTATCTTTCTGGTTGTGTCTCCTGAATGATGAATAGTTGAGTATGATTGATGAGTATGATTGATGAGTATGATTGATGAGTATAATTGATGAGTATGGTTGATAAATCTGTTTGATTGATGAATCTGAATCTGTATGATTGATTAATCTGTTTGAATGTGTTTCTGTTCATCTCTCTACTTTATGTTTTTGGTGATTGATGAATCTATTTCTGTTTGTGTCTTTACTGATTGTTGAAGTTGTTAGTGTCTTTACTGATGTTGCAATTGGTTGATGAATCCATTGGTTGATGAATATGTTTTCTTTGTTGTTGTAGTGTACTGAATTCGATCAAAAGGGAAATCCTTTTGGAATAGGTGGACTGTCTCAGAAGGGGAACAAAGGGAAGAGGAAGATAACCTACGAAGACAGTACTCCTGCACCTGAACTAGCAGAGATGCAAGAGGAGCTTAAATCTGCTCGTCTTAAGCTAGCTGAGCATGACGCGGAGAATAAGCGACGTGATGAGGAGATAAAGGAGCTAAGGGAAAGTCATGCTCGGGTCTCTGAACTGCATCAGCTCCTCGAGTTTCTGAAGAAGGACAATCCGCAGATCGCCTCGTACATTGATGAAGACTCAAGTGATCAACCCCCTCCTGCCAATGACAACAACAACTGATGGTTTCTCTCTATCCCTTCTATCAGTTTCTAGTTTTTGGTTGAACAAACAAGTACAATGGCACTTTTTTATGTTTTATCTTCTTTAATGGTTTTATGCACATTTGGTTTGAACAAAACTTGAATATGTAATGTACTTTTGTTATGTATAATTATCTGTTGTAGTTCTAATTTTAGATTCGTAAACAATTTATTTTTATACAAATTTAGGTATTGTTTTCAAGTCACAAAGTAGTTGCAAATATGAAACACCTTCACGAACAAACAGTTAGAGCGTCACAAAGCAGTGGGTAATTTGTGACGGTAAAGTGACTAACTTGCGACTCCAAATGATATTCTGGACAAAACTAATTAAAGTGTCACAAATTAGTGGGTAATTAGCGACGTTGTAGTAACTACATTGCGACTACGTTTTTTACTGTCGCAAAGTAGTCATTAATTTGTGACACATTTGCGACTATTTTGCGACTACATATAATCATTCGTGACGAATACAGTAGTCGTAAAAGTGTCGTAATTTTACGACTACAAAGGCGTCATAGAGTGGTCACAAATTTACCACGATAATATCAGTCGCTAAGTAGTCGGAAAATCTATGGTGTCACTAATCAGTTGCAAATTTGCGACTCCGTAGTAACGTTGCAAAGTAGTCACAAATTACCGACGATATATAATTGTTGCATATGCGTCGCAAATTTGCGACGCATTTGCAACGCAAAAAATTAGCGACGAATGTTTAGCGACGCCCAAAATGCGTCGCAAAGTAGTCGCAAGTCAGGTATTTGCGACGAATTTGTGACACTTCTGGGAGTCGCAAAGACAGTGTTTTCTTGTAGTGTTTATTCATTAAGTTCGTTGTTTCAGATAATTTTAGTCATTCTAAATAACTATCGGGGAGGCGGACGTGGGTTGGGGGGGGGGGAATCGTTTAGTCAAGAGACACGTGAAAGTTTTGGAAAACACGATGGAAGGTGTTTGAACTTAGCGTGGTGTAAAGAATTTCTTACTTAGGCCCTGTTCGTTTGTCCATCTCTCAGCTCCATCCAACTAGTCCATCTGGATGGTCCATTCGGCTGTTGTTCGTTTCGTCATGTTGTCCATCTGACTGAATCATCCAGATGAAGTTGTTGTTTGTTTGATCATTTAATTGTAAAGTCCATCTCCATCTAAAATAGATAAATACCTAAAATACCCATGTTTTCATCTATTCATATTTTTATTATTCTTGTAACCATATTAATTTTAGTTTTTATCTAAAATATATTCAAAAGTAAAAAAATTTCAAATAATATTTTTTAAAATTGATAACTTAATTTTAATCATATAAAATTCATATAAAATACTAAAATTTATAAAATAAAGAAAGATGTACAATCAAAAGTCATTGTCATGAAATCAAAACATTTATTTGACAATGGAGTTCCAAAGAAACTGAAGAAGATTCTAGTACGAAAAACTGGCTTCCAAACAAAAGTCATGGGTTCTTGTAAGAAGAAAGTGACTTCATGCTTCAGAATCTTCTCAACCAAATCACAAGCCAAGGTCTGAATGAGAGGATATTTTACGGTATATCACTCTTCTCAGCCTTCTCCATGATTACCTGTATCCCACCACACAAATACAAACAAGTGGCAGTCATCACTCAAGTGTCCTTTTTACCATATGAATCATCAAGCACTTATCCACATGAATATGCAAATAGACCCATTAAGTCATAAGTACCATAAAGCAGAACATAATAAGAATTGACCATAAGAAAATCATGTTTCAAAAAAAAGATGGACTTTAAATTCGAAGAGACACTATAATTCGAAGTTCAAACAAACTATATGCAGTAGTTATTAGTTGCTTGGACAGACATAATTTACGTTCAGCTACAACAATCACCCAGAGAGAAACAATAGTGAAAGGACAGAGCCACAAAAAAACTCCAATTACCATATTGTAAGGCCATGAAACACAACAACAACTTAAGCTTCATAAACACAGAGGATAACATGGACAAGGAAACAACATGCTAAGAGGACTTTAGAATCAACAAGACAAAAGATCACATACCTTTTAATATGGAAGTCGAGTTCCATTGGCCATCTCCATAGTGATTGTATCACGAAAATGTTCCATAAATCTATCACCAGCAGGTATGTATGGAACATGATTCTGATCATGGTTCTGATCACCATCACCATGATGTTCATAAGAATCAACTGTTTCCCAATGCTGAAAATCACTATCCTCCTGCTGTGAATCCCGGATAAAGTTATGGAGAGCCATTATTGCTGTCACAATCTTACTGTTCATCTCTTACGCTGTAAGACTAGCGACACATCCAGAAACTACAATAAAGAAAAACACCTTTATCTGAGAGCTTCTAATTGATGCAGTAAAGAAACTGCAGTAAAGTATTTGTAATACCTGTTCCCAAAATCCACATCACAGAATTGATGACATTTAGATCTAATATCCTAAGATTGAATCTGAAACAAGTTGCTTTAGTATCCTAAGATTGAATCTAAAACAAGCTGCTTTAGTACAAGAGGCTCATACCTTTGGTGTTCTGTTAGCTCTATACGTTCTGGATACTGCCCTGTAGCTCTAACAGTTGCTTCAACCTACATCAATGGAAACAGATTGCAAACTGTACTCTAAGAAGACAAATTGTTCTGTTATATAACCAAACAAGAAGTTATATAAAGATGAGCCAACCAAAAAGAGACAATAACATTCACAGTTTTCACAGTTTTCAGACACTATATAAGCCCAGGAATCACCCACATTACGGTAAAACTTATTGCTCAGACTCAAGCAGAGTAACTCTCCAATCTGAATACAAGAAGTTGGCCATTTTTTTATAACAAGATGCATCTGATACAGCAAAACACAAAGCTAGAGTTCATACTAGCATCAAAACACAAAGCTAGAGTTCATACTTCATCCCTGTTTACGCCAGTTGCAAATTCCAAGTACATAACTTTGTTCTCATCTTCTTCATAAAATAGAAAGGTCTGACGATTGGTAGGATCTTGCTTGAGATGGTTAATTGCTGCTTTGTATAAGGGAGACCACATCCTTATAGCAGGCAGCGAGTGTAAAACTCCCATGGCCCGAAGCTGACTACAGCTAAATTCAGGATGGTTCTCTATCAGATTGTTCTTATGGGAGAGAATCTTATCACGAGATGTCAGGCTGTTTTTAATAACTTCAGCTACCTCATTTCCATGTACAGGTCTTGGTCTTTTTCTGGTACCCTTTGTCCGGCTTTGGCTTGAAGATGAGGGTCCATCAGTATTGGCCTGAGTAGGAGGAGGTATTTGCCTTGATTCAGGATCATCATCATCTCGAGTTCGAGTATTGGCCTGAGTAGGAGGAGGTATAGCCCTTGATTCATCATCGGCATCATCTCCATCATTATCATCCAAATTCATTGTATCCAAATGCTCTTCACCTTGTTGAGCAGCCCAACCTTCACCTCCAGTTACATGAACCGTGCCAAAGACTTTTTCCATCAAATCCATATTTAGCACAGGTTTATCCTTATACTTTCTAGCTCCAGGCCACTCCTGAGATGAATGAGAACAAAACCAAACAATAAGAAGTAAGAAAACATTAAAAGATGTAACACTCTACACAAAGACAATTTAAAACTGTCATCAAGTGAGAACAAAGTATATACCTGACATCGCTGATTCCACCACTCTTCAACCATATCTATGGAGCCATCTTGATGATATCCGAGCCTTGTTCTGTTGTGATTCAGTCTCTTGCAAGAGTCATACAACTTCTTGCAATGAGTGAACTTGATCCCAAACTTCTTCCAAGGAAGTTTTTCCCCAAATGCCTTGTAGAATTTTTCAATGATTGTCTGTCTACCAGCATCATTCACACTTCCTTTCCTTACATTTCCTTTCAGAGTCTCATCTAGTCTTAGTTGAAGAAAGAAACGGCTTTGCTCATCACTCCACGAAATATTCTTAGGTGAAGAAACAAACAAACTCAATCTAAAACTCACAAAAACTCATAGTAAAATATATGTTTAGAGGGAAAGACACTCACGTCAGAATTAGGGACGGTTGTCATTGTTCTCGAACCACAAAGCAAAGCTATCCACAAAACAAAGCTATCCACAAAAGAAAACCTCATCATAAACTATCAAATGAGTCTGAAGATTGTGAACACATATGGCACTAAATCCGACATTAGCATCAAACAAATCATTGTTCTAATCGCAGCAATACATTCATCAATCCAGAGATTTTTTAAGATGCTGCAATCATGTAAGCATTCACCATTAAGCACAAAAATAGTGTTGACCTAAATGAATGAAATGATCCTAGGTAGAGATTCTCAGACAAACAAAAAGAAGAAAATTATAGATATCTACATACTGCTATCTTCGTAAAACAAAAAACCCATGAACAAAAGAGCACATATTTCCAATCTCAGAACTCAACAATATCAAAGTAAACCATTTCCAATCTCAGAACTCAACAAAACCCAGAAAAATATACTCTTTACTCATAGCTAAGTAAGCAAATCCAGAAGAACTCAACAAAACCCAGAAAAATCGAAGCTCAAAACCCAGTAATCTTCTGGAAAATTTTTGATCGAGAGAGAAAAAGGAAGAAGAAGTATAGACTTACCCCAAGAAGAAGAAGAAGAGACGATCACCGACCGAAGGAATTTGCTCGACCGAAGGAGAGATGGAACTGCAAAATTTGCTCGACCGAAGGAGAGGAATTTGCTTGACGCGATCTGGAGAAGAAGACATCTAGGATTAGGTTTTCTATAATTCTTTTAATTAACTGGGGGTAAAATAGTCATTTTACTTTTTGACTGGATCCATCTCTAGTCAGATGCACCAATTTGACTCAGCTGGATGGACTTTGCCTGAATTTCTAAAGTTCAGTTGGATGGTCCATCCAGATGGTGTTCATTTTTGGCACCAAACGAACATCAAAAGTCAGTTCCATCCAGATGGACCATCCAACTGAGCAAACGAACAAGGCCTTAGCATGAGTTCAGGATACAAGAACTCGGACCGTGTACCCTGTCTTTTAGTATTGACGTCTGGCTCCCTCTTCTTTTATGCTCGGTTTCCGGTCTTACTTCTTCCGGATGGCGATGTTTGCTACTCGAGATCCTTAGCTGGGCCCGGACGTCGTCACTTGTTAGCATGGGCCATTGTAGATTCAGGCCCGAACCTTTCTATGGCTTGTGTTGAGGATAAACTCTGCTTGAGGTGCTAAAGATTCCACCATACCGTGTGATACGGTGCATATGGTGATTCGCTTAACCCAAAAAGATTATTTTATCCCCAACAGTAGTGATTTTGCACTATATACTGGGAGGTCACTACATCAAGAGAACAATAGGCTACCATTGTTTCAGAATAGAGGCTGACATATCTTCCGACAGAGGTTTGGAAATGTTTCTTGGCATGGAGGGAGTCACACGACTGGAACACATATAGTGCCAAACGACGAATAACTACATTATACCCCTACAAAGTAAACCAAGGATATGACAACTGTGTGCCTAAATAAGTCATAAACCCGGCTAGAAATAAGACTTAAGATAAGTCTTATAGAAATACCTTTTATTGAAACCCTAGTTTAAATTGTAAAGTGACTTGTATGTGTTATTGTGTAGTTTCCAGCAATTAAATGTTGAGATTTCAAAAATAAGATACAAGAAGATTATATCAGAAAATGTTTGGCAGTCAGGTGAGGACGTGTTCTGTAAACCCATGCATTTAGTCGGTTGAACGGTGTTTAATGCATGCTCAGATATGGTATGGTGTGTGTTGATGTTTTTTTAGCATGTCTGACTCGTGATTGTAAGTAGTATAATGCATGTTGAGGTACACTGTATTTACCGATGGAGTGTGAACTTTTCTTCTGATCCCTAATATTTTTGTTTGCATATACCGTTATATGCATCATCTCGCACATATGGAGAAGCTTGAATGTATCACAAGTCACAGTTTTTACATTCAAACTAAATATGCTCCATGATCAGATAAAAGGGAACAAAAATTGATCGATGAATGATTTTTCTTTACAAATTGATCTGTTTTCTACTTGAAAATGTAATGATTTTAGACACGAGGATAAAGAAGTCAATGTTTGAAGTTTATTTCCAGCTCAAATTGTCATAACGTGTTACTTAGGATGTGATGTAAAGTGTATTCTACTACTAAAGTAGATTCATCCAACATTTATTTAGGATATTTTTTTGATAATTTTTGAGTTTTTAAAAATCAATTTTGAAACTTCTTAAAACATGGATTGGTTTTCAAAATTTATAAAATTTAGGGATTTTTTCATAAATTTCATATAACGACAACAATAACACAATTAAACCAAGAATTATATGTTATGACCATTATTAATCGTTAACCGGTAAGTTATATGTTATGACCATTATTAATCGTTTCAATGTGTATATATATTTGTAGCGAAAAAGGTTTTGGATTTTGTGCTCATAATCCCTTAAGATTGATGAGTAAAAACAAAGGGGCAATTACAAAATTGCCACCTTGTATGTACTGTTTTACAAGCGTGCCATCTGAGCATACACCTTTATAATAATACTACTCTTCCGATGCGTAAATGACTAAGTTGTCCTTGATTTGATCCTAGATAGCATGAAGAACTAGGAAAGTGGAAATGAGCTTGAACCCGTGAAAAAGCAAGAAGGAAAGGAGCAGCTTGAACGAGAGGAGCAGCATAAACCCGAGGATGAGCTTGTAGCTGAAGATGTTCTAGTGAAGAAGCTAATCAAACCACCTTGGTTTTGATTCAAGCTATATGATTTCAACAAATGGGAAAAGTGAAACGCCCGTGAACCAAAAAGGGGATTTTTTTTTGGCATGTGTGTCGATCGACATGGAGTAAAATCAGACCGACGGTTTCGGTTTCTGATTTGCCGGTTTGGGGAGCGGTTTAGGGGACACCCTAGGGTTTGTATAAAAGGGCTGGGACAAACGCGTGTTGGTCTCATTTTGGCTGAAAATCAGAGAAAGAGGAGGATTTGAGAGAGAATCAAGGGAGGTTGTGAGTTGTGTGTGATTGAGGGTGAATGACAACTTCTGTTCGAGTGTTTGAGAGGGCAAACGGCTAGGCAATTTGAGGAGGATTGGGGTGAAACTTTGTGGGTAAGTTCTCCAATCCTTTTTCTTGATGTGGGTGTAAACCGTTCGTCAATGGGTTGAGTATTTAGGGAGTTATGATCGTTTTAACTGGGTAGGTTTCTGCAGTTTTCTGCTGCGATCAGTCCACTTAGAGGGAGGATTTCCGTCAAACCAGAAAGAGTCTGGAGACGCTCCACATACTAACGTGTAGCTTGTTCTGTCTAGTTTTCAGAACCGTTTTCCGATTCGGATTTAGATAATCCGTCCGTCGTGTGCGGGGCGTTCTTGTAGGCATCGTGTTCTTCATCTTTTCAATCTTTTCGAGGTGAGTGCGTAACCGTAGGTTTATCTGGGTAAAGGGATTGACCCCAATGCATTGTTTTGATGATTTGATGGTTGATTCTCGTGTTATAGATGCTATGTGTTGTTTGGTGTTGTGGTTTGTCTCTTATGCCTGTGTGTATAACCTGTAGACGGGATGACCGTCTCACTGAGTATTGTGATAATACTCACGCAACTCTTTTTGCCATGTGTTGCAGGTAAAGAGAAAATGTGATCGTGGAATCATGGCCAGGAAGGAGAGATGATCTAGGGTCTCGTATGGCTGTGTGTTGTTGTAGAATTGCTAGGTTGCTAGTGAATTCTGAGTTGTAGTTAATTGGTTTATTGGTCATTAGTTATTGTTTGGATTGTTGAATTGAACTGGCTAGATTTATTAAGTATGAGATCATTGAATTGATTGAGTTGGTTTAATTGTTTTATGTTTTCCACATGTTGTATTGATCCAATTGAGGATTATTATCTGTGATGATAATAATCTGAAGGGAAATTTTTAAATTTTTGGGTCGGGTCGTTTCATTTTGGTATCAGAGCCTTTATGGTTCTAGGGCGGGTGCAATTAATTGATTGTGTGATAATTGATTGATTGTTGTGTGGGTTTGGGGACATAGATCATCTCTTCCGAGCCTTCAATGAGATTCCACGGTAAGTGTCGTATGATTCTGTTTTGTTCTAGTACTTAGTAATCTGCTGTGAGTGCAGAGTTATGGCTAGAGGTGCTAGAGGCAGAGGTCGTAGGGGCCGTGGAGACCGTGGTGGTCATGGTGGGCGCGGGCGAGGACTTCAGAGGGAGTCAGATGCCGTGAGTGTGGCCCAGGAGACCACGCAGGAGCAGGTGGCGGACTCACAGATGTTTCAGGAGGGGTCTGTAGGTGTGACTGCTACGAGTGCCAGTGTGAGGGCTGGTGGGGCCAGTGTGGGTCCCGGGGTAGCTGGTGGTGCGGGGGCCCGGATGGAGGTGCTCCCGTAGGTTTGGCCCAAGACCGAGATGATCGTCTGGCGGGTTTGCTGCAGTTGATTCTGGAGCGGTTACCAGGTGGGGTACCGGCTCCGGGTCAGGCTCCGGGAGTTCAGTTAGGTGGGGCTGGGGTTCAGCTAGAGGTGGCTGGTGTGCAGCCAGTAGTGGCAGGTGGTCAGCCGAGAGGGACTGATGTGCAGCCGGTTGTGGCGGTTGCGGAGGAGCTCCCATCCTACCTTAGGATGATGGAGCAGATGCAAAGGATTGACACAGGGTTTTTCTCGGGCGGTGCTAAGCCTGAGGAGGCCGATGAGTGGCGACGAAGATTGGAGAGTAATTTTCGCTCGATCAAGTGTCCTGAGGGATATAGAGTGGACCTAGCGGTTCAATATCTGGATGGTGACGCGCACCTCTGGTGGAGAGGCGTCGAGACCAGGAGGGTTCAGGCCGAGATGGTCTGGAAAGATTTCTTGGCAGAGTTTAACGCCAAGTATTTTCCGTAGGAGGCAGTGGATAGGATGGAGTCGAGGTTTCTGAACCTGACTCAGGGAGGTCGGACTGTGAGAGAGTTCGATTTGGAGTTCAGTCGGCTGTTGGTACATGCTGGGAGGGGCATAGAGGGCGAGCAGGCCCAGGTGAGGAGGTTCCTCGGGGGACTTCGAACTGATCTGAGGACTCGCTGCAGGGCGAGTAAGTTCGTCACGAGGGCGGAGTTGGTAGAGACGGCTGCTGTGATCGAGGAGGATCTCAGGGAGCAGGCTGTGGTGGTTAGTCCACCGGTGCAGCAGCAGAGGAGGCAGTAGTCGGGTTCGAGCAGGGGCGGCAAGCCTGCTCAAGATCAGAAGAGGAAGTGGGAGAGCACTTCAGGGCCGAGCCAGGGAGGTCAGAGTGGTTCGAGATGCTTCGGGTGCGGTGGCATGGGCCACAAGGTGGCGGATTGTCCAAAGAGGAGGGAGGATCAGGCGGCTCAGGTGTGCTACCACTGCAGGGAGCCGGGGCACATCAAGCCTAGGTGTCCTAAGCTACAGCAGATGGCGGTAGCAGCGGTGCAGCCGTTAGCAGTCCAGCCTTTGGCCCAGATTACGGCGATGTCGCGGGTCTTCACTCTCTGCCGGGCGGTTCTAGCGCTAGACCGATTACAGGTATAATTCTGACTTGTTCTTTTAAATTCTTTTAGGGTGTTTGAATTTTAGTCTGGTTGGAAATTGTGAGTCTGCGTTAGAGTGTCGGGTCTTAAGCACATGGGTATTGTGTAGGGACCTTAGTTGTGGGCGAATGTGAGTCCCACGTGTTATTCGATTCAGGAGCTACGAATAGCTTCATTACTCCGGAGTGTGCGGAGGGTAGCGGGATCCGGAGCGATTCTGAAGAGCAGCCGGGAGTAGTCAAGGTTGCTGGTGGTAGGATGTTGGCTACTTTTGGGCAGGCTCGTGGTGTGGATGTGCTGGTGGCGGGAGAGTCGATGCCAGCAGACCTGATCATCAGTCCGGTGGAGCTGTACGATGTCATTTTGGGGATGGATTGGTTGGATCGGTACAGGGTCCATCTGGACTGTCGGCGTGGACGAGTAGTGTTCGAGCGGGAGACGGGGAGGTTAGTGTTTCAGGGTGTGAGACCGACTTCTGGGAGTCTCGTGATTTCAGCGTTACAGGGCGAGTAGTTGATCGAGAAGAGTTGTGAGGCGTATCTGGCGACGATAGTTATGCCAGCGACTGTTGGAGAGGTTGCAGTTGGAGAGATTCAGGTTGTTCGGGATTTCCAGTCGCTGTTGAGATTGCCACCGTCACGGTCGGATCCATTCACGATTTAGTTGGAACCCGGGACAACGCCCATATCCAAGACGCCTTACCGTATGGCTCCAGCAGAGATGGCAGAGCTGAAGAAGCAGCTGGATGATCTGTTGGGTAAGGGTTTCATCTGGCCGAGTGTGTCACCGTGGAGAGCGCCGGTGTTGTTTGTGAAGAAGAAGGATGGGAGTTTCCGGTTGTGCATCGATTACCGGGGACTTAACCGGGTCACTGTGAAGAACATGTACCCTCTCCCACACATTGATGAGTTGCTGGATCAGTTGCGAGGGGCTACCTGATTCTCCAATATTGACTTGGCTTCGGGATACCATCAGATTCCGATTGATGAGGCGGACGTCAGGAAGACGGCCTTTCGGATGAGGTACGGACACTATGAGTTTGTAGTGATGCCGTTTGGGTTGACGAATGCCCCAACAGCGTTCATGCGGTTGATGAACGGGGTGTTCCAAGCGTATCTGGATGTGTTCGTGATCATCTTCATAGATGATATTTTGGTATACTCGAGGAGTCTACGGGAGCACGAGGTGCATCTGAGGTTGGTTCTGGAGAAGCTGCGGGAGTAGAAGCTGTATGCGAAGTTGAGTAAGTACAGTTTCTGGCAGAGGGAGATGAGCTTTCTTGGCCACGTTGTGTCTGCAGACGGAGTGTCTGTGGATCCGGCTAAGATAGAGACTATCAGAGGTTGGCCTAGACCGAGGAGTGCTACTGAGATCAAGAGTTTTCTTGGGTTGGCGGGTTATTACCGGAGGTTCGTCAAGGGGTTTACAAGTATGGCGCTGCCGATGACGAGGTTGACAGGAAGGATGTCCCTTTTGTTTGGTCTTCGGCTTGTGAGGAGAGTTTCGGGAAGCTGAAGGAGATGCTGACGAGTACAACTGTGTTGGCGTTACCCGAGCCGGGTGAGCCATATGTGGTGTATACAGATGCTTCAGGAGTTGGTCTGGGATGTGTGCTGATGCAACAGGGGAAGGTTATTGCATATGCTTCGAGGCAGTTGAGGAAGCATGAGTGCAACTACCCTACCCATGATTTGGAGTGGGCTGCAGTGATCTTTGCACTTAAGATTTGGAGGTCTTATTTGTACGGCGGAAAGGTGCAGGTATTCACAGACCACAAAGGCCTGAAGTATTTCTTCACTTAGCCAGACCTGAACCAGAGACAGAGGCGCTGGATGGAGCTAATCGCGGACTATGACCTAGAGATTGGGTACCATCCGGGTAAGGCTAATCTGGTGGCTGATGCTTTGAGTCGGAAGCGAGTTGTTTCGGCTCAGGAGCGGGATTTGGAGGAGTTACCGAGTGAGCTCAGTACATTGAGGTTGTGCGTGATCTCACAGGAGCCGTTGGGGTTAGAGGCAGCTAACCAGGCAGACTTACTGAGCAGGATTCGGGTTGCGCAGGAGAAGGATCAAGGGTTGATTGATGCTTCTAAGACTACGGGTTCTGAGTATGTTGTCTCAGCGAGTGGGATGATACTGGTGAATGGGCGGGTTTGTGTACCCAAGGACGAGGATCTGAGGCAGGAGATTCTGAGAGAGGCCCATTCGAGTATATTGTCTATTCATCCGGGGGCGACCAAGATGTATCGTGATCTGAAGCGGTATTATCACTGGATCGGGATAAAGAGGAATGTAGCTAGCTGGGTTGCAGCGTGCAACGTGTGTCAGCTGGTGAAGGCTGAGCATCAGGTTCCGAGTGGTATGTTGCAAAGTTTACCCATTCCGGAGTGGAAGTGGGATATGATTACCATGGACTTCGTGACGGAGTTCCCAGTGTCACGGACGTGTGATACGATTTGGGTGATAGTGGATCGTCGACCAAGTCGGCACATTTTCTGGCCATCAAAAAGACTGATAGAGCGGAAGTGTTGGCCAAGAAGTATGTGCAGGAGATTGTGAGGCTGCACGGGGTGCCAGCGAGTATAGTAGTAGACAGGGATCCGAGATTTACGTCTGAGTTCTGGAGGGCATTTCAGGCAGAGATGGGCACTAAGGTGCACATGAGCACAGCGTATCATCCTCAGACAGATGGGCAGTCGGAGAGGACTATTCAGACTTTAGAGGACCTGTTGAGGATGTGTGTGCTAGATTATGGTGGTCATTGGACGGATCATCTGAACCTGGTTGAGTTTGCGTGCAACAACTCATACCAGGCGAGTATTGGGATGGCTCCATATGAGGCTCTGTATGGGAGGCCGTGTAGGACACCATTGTGCTGGACTCAAGTGGGGGAGAGGAGCATGTTTGGTGCGGATTTTATTCAGAAGACGACGGAGAAGATCCGTGTCTTGAGGCTGAACATGAGGGAGGCTCAAGATCGGCAGAAGAGTTATGCCGATAGGAGACGGAAAGAGCTGGAGTTTGAGCTGGGAGATCTGGTGTATCTCAAGGGAGCTATGTTGAGGGGTCCTAACAGATCCATTTCGGAGAATAAGCTGAGTCCGAGGTTTATGGATCCGTTCAGAGTGGTGGAGCGGGTCGGACCAGTGGCTTATTGGTTGGAGTTACCTCAGAGTATGAAGGCTTTCCACAAAGTCTTCCATGTTTCAATACTGCGTAAGTGTCTGCATGAGTTTGAGGAGGTGTTGGCTAGGATCCTGGAGGATCTTCAGCCCAACATGACGTTGGCGGCGAGATCTGTGAGGATTCTCGAGAGGAGAGTCAAGGTTCTGCGTCGTAAGAGGATACCATTGGTGAGAGTCGTGTGGGACTGCGATGGTGTCGAGGAGGAGACTTGGGAACCAGAGGCGAGTATGAAGACGAAGTTCCTGAAGTGGTTCGAGAAGCAAGCGGAGGCTTGAGTGTCTTTTCTGGTTTTCAGAGTCTGTACAGCGTGCTGCTGAGTTGTTGTTTTATGTATTTTCGTTGTGTTGTAACGATTTACATTTTTAGATTTAATAAGATGAGTATTCCTTATTAAAGGTGGTTTATAAGAGGTGAGTTCTTATATGTTATGACTTGTGGAGTCATGGGTTGTGATGACTGGTAGGTCATGTGATGGCTGGGAATGGAAGTTCTATTCGGCTTAAAGCTGGTTCATGTTCTAGGAGTGGCTAGAAATGAGCTTGTTTATGTTCTAGGAGTGGCTAGAAATGAAATTCGTGTTCTAGGAGTGGCTAGAAACGAAAGCTTTATGCGAGTTAGAATCTGTCTATTCCTAGGGAGAGTCAGAAAAAAAGGTTTTATGTGAGTTAGAATTGTCTTTTCCAGGGACTCTGTGGGAACACCCATGGTGGTTGGATTGTTTCGAGTGGCCTAGTAGGGGTCACGGATGTTATGATATTCCGGGTGGGGGATGTCATGAGGTTGCCACAGAGGCGATTCCGGTCGACATGTACTTATGATGCATGTTTCAGAGTATTGCTCTAGGAGACGGGTGGGTTTCCTACATACTGAGGGATAGTGGTTCTCTCCAGGGGACGAGTGGGTTCCTGTATATACTCGAGAGTTGGTGGTTCTCTCTAGGGGATGAGTGGGGTCCTTACATATACTTTGAGGGATGGTGGTTCTCTCCAGGGGACGAGTGGGTCCATGCACACGTAACTCAAGGGGTGACGATCCTGCGAGTGAGTGTGGTGTATGTGTATATGAGTTATGAGTATGAGATATGAGCAGTAGCGTCTGAGCGTGGTCGTGAGTATGAGATTGGATGAACTTCAGGGATCGGGAATGGATCTCAGGTGGTGCTGACCGGGTGGGGTCAGGATTGCAGCCGTGGTGAGAGTGCAATGAGGCTAGTGTGAGCCTAGTAAAACTCGGGGATTAGGTGTGATAACGAGTGGTGCTGGCTGAGGGCCAGGGTTGTGTTGTGGACGTCGAGTCTGGGGTTATTACTGGAGTCTGGAATTCGGTTCGGACAATCCTGGTAGCATATGTTACGCCGATGGTCGTACATGTTCTTGTTTGATTGTTGTACGATCATTTGGTCCAATGCGGGGTCAACGGTTGGTCGGACATGTTCTTGTTTGATTGTTGGACGGTCAATCGGGCAGCCCTAATCCGGACCATGGGGCGTGCATCGTTGATGTTCCGGATGAATCTGGGCGAGTTTTAGGCGAGAGTGTTAGCCTTAGCAGGACGGGTTAGGGGATTCGAGTGTTATCTCGAAGGATACTGACCGCGTTCGGATCAGGTGGTGGAGACCGTAGTGAGACGGTGTTGCATGATTCGAGGTCGAATCCGTATTAGTGGGGGAGAATTGTATCGCCCGTGAACCAAAAAGGGGATTTTTTTTGGGCATGTGTATCGATCGACACGGAGTAAAATCAGACCGATGGTTTCGATTTCTGATTTGCCGGTTTGGGGAGCGGTTTAGGGGACACCCTAGGGTTTGTATAAAAGGGCTGGAACAGACGCGTGTTGGTCTCATTTTGGCCGAAAATCAGAGAAAGAGGAGGATTTGAGAGAGAATCAAGGGAGGTTGTGAGTTGTGTGTGATTGAGGGTGAAGGACAGCTTCCGTTCGAGTGTTTGAGAGGGCAAATTGCAGGGCAATTCGAGGAGGACTAGGGCGAAACTTTATGGGTAAGTTCTACAATCCTTTTTCTTGATGTGGGTATAAACCGTTCGTCAATGGGTTGAGTATTTAGGGAGTTATGACCGTTTTAACTGGGTAGGTTTCTGCAGTTTTCTGCTGCGATCAGTCCACTTAGAGGGAGGATTTCTGTCGAACCAGAAAGAGTTTGGAGACGATCCACATACTGACGTGTAGCTTGTTCTGTCTAGTTTTCAGAACCGTTTTCCGAGTCGGATTTGGATAATTCATTCGTCGTGTGCGGGGCGTTCCTGTAGGCATTGTGTTCTTCATCTTTTCAATCCTTTCGAAGTGAGTGTGTGACCGTAGGTTCATCTAGGTAAAGGGATTGACCCCAATGCATTGTTTTGATGATTTTATGGTTGATTCTCGTGTTATGGATGCTATGTGTTATTTGGTGTTGTGGTTTGTCTCTTATGCTTATGTGTATAACCTGTAGACGGGATGACCGTCTCACTGAGTATTGTGATAATACTCATGCAACTCTTTTTGCCATGTGTTGCAGGTAAAGAGAAAATGTGATCGTGGAATCATGGCCAGGAAGGAGAGATGATCTAGGGTCTCGTATGGCTGTGTACTGTTGTAGAATTGCTAGGTTGCTAGTGAATTCTGAGTTGTAGTTAATTGGTTTATTGGTCATTGGTTATTGTTTGGATTGTTGAATTGAACCGGCTAGATTTAATAAGTATGAGATCATTGAATTGATTGAATTGGTTTAATTGTTTTATGTTTTCCGCATGTTGTATTGATCCAATTGAGGATTATTATCTGTGATGATAATAATCTGAAGGAAAATTTTTAAATTATTTGGTCGGGTCGTTTCAAAAAGTGTCTCGATTGTACTCTTTTTCCCTTGTCAAGTTTTGTCCCAATGGATTTTCTTGATAAGGTTTTTAATGAGGCAATTGTTTCAAACCCATTAGTTGAAATAAAAGCCCAAGACCCATACCATTTCAAGTCATAAACACGTGCATGAGAGGAGCCTTAGATTTAAGTTTTCAAATTCTAAGTTATTGTTTAGCTATTTACGAGACAGACTTGTGAGCATGTTCAAAGGCGTTCTCTCTTTATATTTTCGTTTTCCCTTTGTTAAACACTCATCTATCTTTTTATTCAAAACTCTCTTAAAGATCAGATTAAGGTAAATCAGAGTTCTCTCCATAAACTCTGTGTGACCATTCAATCCATTGGTGAATCAAGAGACAATCCGCAACTCTTGTGTGACCTTTCGATCCACATCCCTTGTCTTTGAAACTTCACGGTTTCATAGAAGCAAGGTTTATCCCTTTTCTCAACTTAAGAGTGCGGATCTTAGGAGGATCTCATCAGTCCTTCTCTTTAACAACTCAAGTTCTGAAATTTTTTATATCTCTCGTTAATCTCGCTCAGTTTTCATCCAAAGCATGGTTTTCGTTCACAGATTCATGCTCTCAATCTGCTTCTCAAAGCATGTCCTCCTCAATTCTGAATCTTTACTTCGTTTAGAACAAATCTCGGATTTGATTCCTCATCGAAACTGACATGTGAAAGATTCAGAACTTACTGGAGCCAAAATCTGAGGATCTGATTCGTGTTGAAGAAATCGACGAAGCTAATCGTTGAATGGCCGGCCACTGAGAAAATTTTTGTTCCGCGCTGGAAAAGTGCTCAGCAGCGGCACACAAACGTCGCGATCATGGTGATTTTGATTAGAAATCAGAAAATTCAAAAAAACTGAAAAGATTTGTTCGTTTCAAAACATAAAATTAAAAGATATAAGATATATCTAATATATTTTGCTTTAAATGGTAGAGAAAACAAGAAAATTGATAAAAATTGCAAAAAAAAAAAAATTGAGGTGGCGACGTTTTAGGGTTTTCAGATCTTGTTTTTGAGAGGTTGAAGATGGGATAATTTTGTCATTTGCCATTCACTAAAACTTAATTAAAAAAAAAGAAATTAACTTGCCGTACTCGAACTCGCGAGCAGCTGCACGCAACACACGCACGTTGCCAATACACCACGTTATAGTTTGCTTGAATGACCACAAAAATAATATTTAAACACGTACAGAAATATGTAATATTTTTTAAGCAAAGCATTACTTGGACAACTTTGAATTGCTCATTGTTTCTCTAGCATAAAGTGATTACTTTTAAATGGTTCAAATCGGTTCAGATCTTTATCCGGATTTTATTGCTTTTTTTTTTTTAAATCTGGACTTATTTGAATTATGTTGTAGATCCGAGTTTTTGATTCGGTTTTGATTAAAAATCTAAGGTTTTTTTGTTCGATTTGGCTTAGTTTTTGATTATTTCTGGGTTAGTTTTGTTTTTGATGTTCTTTTTACTGATCTAGGGTTTTAACGTTTTGTTTATAAAGTTTTTAAACAGCTTTTAAAAGGTTTATAAAATTTATAAAGTTTTTAAAGTTCTTAAAAGGTTTATAAAATTTATAAGGTTTATAAAGTCTTTAAAAGGTTTTTAAAAACACTTAAAAAAAAATTTAAACAATCTGGATTAATTTTGTTTTTGATGTTTTTTTAATTGATCTAAGGTTTTGCCGTTTTTTATGAACTTTGTAAACAATTTATAAGAGTTATGTATATGTCTTTAAAATTGAACAGTTGAAATAATAACTTATAAGGTTTATAAGAGCTTTTAAAAGGTTTCGTAAGATAGTTTAAAAACCTTATAAACTGTTTAAAATTTTATATTTTTAATAAGTTTTATAATATAAATGAAAACCCTAATCCTAATGTTTTTAAATGGTTTATAAGGTTTTTTAAAAAGGTTTATAAGAGTTTTTAAAAGGTTTCGTAAGACAGTTTAAAAACCTATAAACTATTTAAAAACTTTATAAATTGTTTAAAAAAATTATAATTTTTTAAAAAGCTTTATAATGTAGATGAAAACCCTAACCCTAAAATTTTTAAAAGGTTTATAAGATTTTTAAAACGTTTATAAGGTTTTTAAAAAAGTTTATAAGAGTTTTTAAAAAGTTTCGTAAAATAGTTTAAAAATCTTATAAACCTTTTAAAAATCTTATAAACCCTTTTAAAACCTTATAAACTGTTTACAAATATTATAATTTTATAAAAATTTTAAACAGTTTTATAAAGTTTTTTAACAATTTTTAACATTCTTTTGTAATGTTTTTAAACAGTTTTATAAAAGTTTTTAATAGTTTTTAACAATATTTTATAACTTAACCAGAATAGATTTTGTAAAATAAATTGGTTTTGTAAAGTTTTTAAATAATTTATAAGTTTTTACACAGTTTTATAAAGTTTTTTAACTGTTTTTAACATTATTTTATAACATTTTTAAACAGTTTATAAATTTTTTTACACAGTTTTATATAGTCTTTTAAGAGTTTTTAGCAATCTTTTGTAACTTTTTAAAACAGTTTATAAAGCTTTTTACGTAGTTTTATAAAAGATTTTTAATAGTTTTTAACAATCTTTTTAACGTTTTTAAACAGTTTATAAAGTTGGTTTACACAGTTATAAATCTTATAAACCTTTTAAAAATCTGATTAACTGTTACATGTTTCAAGTACAACTGCTACATGTTTCATTAGTTGAAATATTAATATTAATCTGCTAAACATAATGACTCATGAGTCATGACAACATGTCGCGTGAGCCACAATATTTAAGCCATTAATTCTCTCTTCGCTGATTGGTCCGTGTATTGCATGCTCCTATTTGGCGCGTTGTTACTATCTCTTTTTTGCGTCCATTTCTCTTGCATTCCGAAACCTAACAAACAACAAAATTTATAAGGGTATTTTACAAGGTTTTTAAGGTTTTTAAAAGATTTCGTAATACAGTTTAAAACCTTATCAAATGTTTAAAAACTTTATAAAATGTTTAAAAAGATTATAATTTTTTAAAATTTTTTTATAATGTGAATGAAAAGCTAACCCCCTCCCCACCCAAATCTATACCCTAAATGCACAATAGTTAATCCAAACTCAAAAATTGACGATCTTTTGTATCTTTTATAAAAAAACATTGAAATTATAAAATTTTAAAAATATTTGTATGTTTGTATCAGTATTTTTTTGATATTCTTTTTTTTTTTCTCAAATTCACTGAATCCAAATATCAAATCTTACATGTCGGTGAACCACAAAGTTCAAGCCATTAATTCTCTCTTAATTGATCCGTCCGTGTATACACGCTTCTATTTGTTGTTTTATGAATTTATATATGTTTATCAATAGTATGATCAACAAAAGCTGTTAGTCTAGCTAATTAGGATGGTTATATTATCCCTTTATTAAAAGCCTTTAGGTCCCGCGTTCGAAGCTCAAGGTATGTTTTTTATTTTTATTTTTACTTTTATAATGAATGGCATAATTGTAATTGTGTTACTTCTTCCTCGACTCTCCTTCCTCTACAGACCTAATCTACAGCCACCATTAACCTTCTTCACATAAACTTCATCATTTTTCAGAAATTTTGCTCATTACATATAAAATTTGTAGATCTATCACATATATACAAACTCAATTTAATTTAAAACCAGAAAAGTCTGTCCTTAAGTGCTCTGATTTTATCCAGTACCGATTTGAAAGACAACAAGAGATTCTGAGATTGATAAGTTTTTTTCGGTACTAATCTATTCTTCACTCGGATTCTTAAGGATGATTTTAGCGGATATTAATGAGGGCGAGGACGACGACCCGAGACTGATGACGTCGACGATTAGATCGAAGACGAGATCAACGGCGAGGACGACAACCATAGATCGATGAAATCGATGACTACGAGATTGACCACGGTGAGGATGACGACCCGAGATGACGTCGACGACTGTGAGATTGACGACGGGGACGACGATGACATGAGATCTGGAGATTTTCTAGTCAATTAGAAAAATTAGGATAGATTAAGTTTAAGAGTACTTTAGAAATATGATTTAACAGAAGTGGCATTTTTGCAAACAATTCTATTTAGTGGTGTAAATGAAAAGTGGCAGTTGAAAGATGGCATTTTAAAAAAAATTTCAAAAGCAAAACCTTCAAAATACATTATCTATTTTTTTTTGCTTAATATCTTTTTGCCCAGAAAATATAGTTAAGAAGATTTAGAGTATTAAGAACACATAGGACCACATAAAACAGTTCAAACTTTGTCTTGTTGAGATCTTCCCCGCCAAGCCATTGATGGCCAAGCTTTCCCGTGATGGCATTAGTTACTTCCACTAGAACCGTGCTGAGGAAGAACCCCATTGAAGTGGAGCACCACCCCAATGCCGTGCTGATGCTCTTCATACTCGCGGGAGCTTCTTTGAAGAAGAACTCTAACATTCCCCCAAGAGTCAACATATCCGAGAAGCTCAACAAAACATACTGAAGCTCTAACCAGAACACCGAGATTTTGATGTTGTTGTGAACCGCTTCATGTTTTCTCTTGACCTCCACGATGACTGCAACGGCCATCGAAACAGAGGAGAGAGCTAAGCCAATTTTTATGCGTTTCAAATTGAAGCTTGATGATCTCTCGTTGTTGCTTGATGAGATCCTTTTTCCATATAATTCGTATAAAGGTATAGAAAAGAGCATGACGATGAGAGGAATAGCATTGAGGGATGGTACTGGGATCTCAAAGGAATGAGAAAGCTTTCTGTTCATGATCATGCCTTGTTGTACGGAGAAGGTCGATAGTTGTGCCACGCAGCAGCTCATGACAATTATGCTGCTAAAGATTGGTAGGAGACCCAGAAACGTTCTTGTTTCTTCAACTTCTGTTGCCAAAATGTTTTTGTTCAACATGGCTTTATCTAAACACCTGAAAAATTAAGTTCATGAAGATATCAAATACTCAAACCATTCACGATCTTTTTAGTAGCTTTGTAGAAATAAAATGCAAACATGCTTAGTGAAGATGATTAGTCTCTTATTCCATTCATTTTGGACAAAATCTTTTTGAGTCTATTTAGGCTATAAAACCAAATAAATGTACTTGAATTTTCCACTAAAAACTAATTAGAAATTATAGTGAAGTGGCCCATGTCACTTATATTTTGATTATGTAACCTCTCATATTCTATGTGAGATTCTTAATTTGCATCATTTCATCTTAGAATACTTACTTTAACTTGTTGCGACGATTGGTCTTGTCGGTAAAGATAAGATTCTGCATCATCTCCTCATCCAAATCAGATTTATTTCGGTTTCTTGCGGCAGAAATAATCCCAATTGCGATCATTGTCAACGGACTCCCATTAGGACGCTTGAATCGATAAAATGGTAACCCTGCCGTGAAGATACAGAGCGCAATCGCTAAAACACAAATTGAGATATTAAAGCTAAAGTTCCACCCTTTGTTCTCCTCGATCCACAACATAACAGTTACGGCCAGGAGGCATCCAAAGCATATAGAGAAGTATAACCAATTGAAGAATCTCGAGATCAGTCTCGGCTTTCTACTGTCCAGCTGATTGCCTCCGTGAAGAGGCAACCAGGCTCTGATACCGTCCGCACCCATAGCCATCGCATAAAGTCCTGTGAAAAGAATCGTTGATTGAAGAGTTGAAGGTGTTTTATTTCTATCAGGTTGTAGCTTGGGGCTATGAGCTTGGACCGTCAACAAGATCAATCCCTAATCAAATGCTTAAACTTATTAATCGGATTACTCGTTTTCATATCAAAATACACTAATTGTCTAATAATTGGTAGGTACAACTTTATGAAGTGTTTGATTACCACGAATTCCATACAACAGAAGATGATGAAAGTTGTGAAATGAGTGAGGAAAGAGTCAGCGATGAAACCACCAAAAAGAGTGAGAAGAAACGATGTTCCCATGAAATTAGTGACCATGTTTGCTGCTGTGGCTGGCGAATAATGCATCGAACTCATGAAGTATGTCACGAAATTGAAACCATAAGCTATGAACACTGTGTTCTCCATCATCTCCGCAACTATATTTACCACACCAATACACATAACATAAGTATATATTATAACAATTTAAAGATTATGAAAAAATATAGAAGAAGTTTTGAGTTTCTTTGTTACCACAAGCAATAGATGCAGCTCCGATCCCACCATGTTTGCCAGGGATGGCCTCTCTACCTCTCCAATCTTCAAAATTATCTATCTCGTTTTGCATAGCTTGGTTATACGAACTATAACTATACATGTGCTTATATTTTAATGTATTTTAGACATGAGAATTCTAACTTACTAGATTGTAACAAGTATTTTATATGTAGCTTTTTTTTTTGTCACAAATGTAGCTAAAACCAATCAATATTAATAATCAGACTGTGACATATGAGACATGTTATACGTGCTGACCAATGTAGACTTCCTTTTACCTAAAAATAAAATAAAATAATTTTAAATATATTAACTTATTCATAAATATGGAAATAATCTCTTAAGATCAATTGATTATTTTAATATATACAAAATTATAATTTTTATCTAAAATTATAAAAAATATCTAGAATTATAATTTTTTTTATAGAGATTGTACTCATTAGAGATTTTGGATAAATAATAACAATAATAATATCTTGAATCATATATATAAGGTAAATTATAATATGCGTAATACACATGTTTATTAATAATTTTAGTTATATATGATAAATAGCAAATTAAAACATTCATTGTCGATGACCTAATAAATAAATAAAAATAAATATTATGAAAATGTAGAAAATGTGTTGAATTTTATTGATGTATATTTAGATTAGTAAGCCACATACGTTTCTGATTCTAATTAATAAGTTTTTTTTTATAAAAAAACTGGATTTCACTTTTACAATAAGAACTAATTCTTCTATCATATTAAAACCAGTTTGACGATGTTGTTTGATGTACTAAGGTTTAACCTTGAAATAGTCTTGTAAGTGTACATCAAACGCTATACATTAACACTTCTATAAATTAATAATAATGTTGGGATTTTGAAAAATTATTAATATAAAAAGATATTAATTAATCGATAAATTAATAAATATTAATAAATATTAATTTAGAGATATAAATAATTTTTAAATAATAATTTTGTTAAAATAATTATTCGACTGATGTTATATTAAAATTTAGTTGAGTCCATTTGTAACAATGACATGCATTAACTGGAAATTATGATTAAAATTTTTGATTATCGCAATTAAATGGATGTTAATCTCATCACAAATTTTGGATACATATCGAGAAAACAATTCTAAATATTTTTGATGCAATAAGTGAAGTTAAAGATAAGATCTAACGATATTTCAACTTTATGCCAAAAGAAAAATCATTAAAGCCATGTTTTAGTACATTATCACAGTTATATATACATAATTATATATGATTATTAAGTTATACTATTATTGAAACCATAATTTACGTAGGAATATAAAATATTCTTATCTTATCAAATTTTCTTAATTTTTACATTGGTCCGACTCGGGACCGAGAAAATTTATTAATTTCTGGTGATTGTTAATTTATAGAATATTCACTACAAGAAAAACTGTTAATAGCCACAACAATTTTCGTAGCTGTCTAAATAGCCACAAATTCGGCATCCTTGCAACCAATCCAATTTTTGTAGCTATTTCGTGGCTATTTTGTTGCTATTTAGCAACGATTTTAGGGTTGTGTCTAATTGTCTCTATTTTTACCACAATTAGCCACAATATGTTTTTGTGGCCAATTGCCACAAACTAGCTACAATTGTTGTTGTATAAATAGAGACAGAGCTCATATTGTGGCTATTTGTGGCTAATGTAATTTTGTCGACATGGAAGATATTTTCGTTTAGCCACAAACCATTTGTGGCTATTTGTGGCAAAGTTCATCATGCCCCAGGCAGCTTTATAGACTTCACGGACTGATGTGATGGCATTTGTCTTATCATCCAATTCACGGGAAAGTAGGGGGCAAACCGAAAGTGCATTTAGCCACGACGCATTTCGTGGCTATTCCTGGCTTAGAACCAAAAGTGCATTTAGCAACGACGCATTTCGTGGCTATTCGTGGCTAAGAATCTGATTATAAAACCCGCCCGAACTCAGCATTGTTTGAATAAGAAAAACGAAATCAATAACAAATGTCGAGATTTTAGAATCTAGGGAGTGGATGTACAAATGATTTTCAGATTCTAATCAAAATTATTTTTCAGAAGAATTTGTTGGGGGAGTAAATTTTTTTCTTGATTTTGCTCGTTGTCATCCTTCTTATTTGGAGCGGCAAGATTTACAATGTCCATGTAAGAGGTGCAAAAACCAATCGCGTCATACAGCTGATATTGTGACGAACCACCTGTTTTCGAAAGGATTTACGGAGAATTATTATGTGTGGACGCATCACGGAGAAAATTGCGACTACGGCGACGGAGCGTCAACAAGTCACCACGTCGTTGAACAAAAAACATGGAGTGATTATTCTAATATTCATGTTCCGATAGATCTTTATCATGATGCAACTGACGATGTTGACATGTTTTCTGGTGGTGTCAATTTACCTGAAAACAACGAGGCACCACTTTACGAGGAGACACATGATAGTGTTTTCCAAGCGTTAGAAGCGGCGAAGCAACCCCTTTACGAAGGATGTGCTGATGGAATTTCTCAATTGTACCTGGCTTCAAAAGTGATGAATTGGAAGACCAATTACAATCTCTCGGACGCATGCCTAGATGATATTACAGAAACATTTAAAGCTGTTCTTCCATCGCCTAATAAAGCTCCTAAATCGTACTACGAGACGAAAAAATTAATGCGGTCGTTGGGGTTGCCATGTCACAAGATCGATGTCTGTGAGGATAATTGTATGCTATTTTGGAAGGGAGAAGACCGCGAGTTAACTCAATGCCGGTTTTATGGAAAAGATCGGTACCAACCAAATGTGGGTCGATCGGGGAAGAAGATACCAAAACAGAGAATGTTTTATCTACCAATTGCGGATCGGTTAAAGCGGTTGTACCAATCAGAGGCGACATCATCACAAATGAGATGGCACGCAGAACACGTGTCCCCCGAAGGAGAAATGCATCACCCCTCAGATGGAGAAGCGTGGAAGCATTTTCAGAAGGTATATCCCGCATTTACATCGGAGAATCGTAATATTTATCTAGGCTTATCAACAGATGGATTTAATCCAATTGGTATGAACGGGCAATCATATTCTGTTTGGCCCGTCATTGTCACACCATACAATTTACCTCCTGGGATGTGCATGAAAAGGGAATATTTCTTTCTCTCTATACTAATTCCGGGGCCAGATCATCCAAAGAAAAGCCTAGATATTTATCTTCAACCGTTGATAGAAGAATTACAAAATTTATGGATCACGGTGTTGAGGCTTACGATGTATCGCAGAACGAAAAATTCACGATGCGAGTTGTGCTTATGTGGACAATAAGCGATTTTCTGGCATACGGTATGCTATCTGAATGGACAACGCATGGAAGATTGGCTTGTCCATATTGTATGGATGAGACCAAATCGTTTTGGTTGCCAAATGGAAGAAAACACAGCTGGTTCGATTGTCACAGAAGGTTTTTGCCTGTAGGACATCCGTATAGGCGGAATGCAAGAGCTTTTCTAAAGGGTAAAACAATGCATGATGATCCTCCAGTACCATGGCTAAACGGAGAGGAAATTTTGCATGAAAGGATAAACAGCATACACGGGTTATTGAAGACTGTTGAATGTGGAGGTAAAGGTCATGACAACGCTGCTCGAGAAGTTGATGGGTATGGTGATTACCATAATTGGGTGACAAAAAGCATATTTTGGGAGTTGCCATATTGGGAGAATCTACTTCTTAGACACAACCTCGATTTCATGCATATTGAAAAAAATTTCTTCGACAATCTCATCAACACGGTCTTAAATGTTCCGGGAAGAACAAAAGATACAGTCAAATCAAGGATGGATCTCCCTTCGTTTTGTCGAAGACCTGAGTTGGAGGTTACTGAAGATGGAAAAGTTCCCGTTCCAATCTTTAGATTGTCAAAGGAAGGCAAAAATAAATTTCTGATGTGGCTAAAAAGCGCGATTAAGTTTCCAGAAGGTTATGTTTCAAAGTTTTCCCATTGTGTTAACGTGAACACTGGAAAGATATCGGGTCTTAAAAGCCATGACTGTCATATCATCATGCAACGACTTCTCCCTATCGCCTTTACTGAATTGCTTCCAAAACCTGTTCACACAGCAATTTCAGGTATTAAATATTATTTATGTTATTCAATTATTAATATTCTTATTTAAATATTATTTATGTTATTTATATATTTTTAAATTAATTAATGTTTTTAGTTAATTAGCTAATGTTATTTTTATATGTTTGTAGATATTGCACTCTTCTTTCGAGATATATCTACAAAAATTTTAAAAACCGAAGATGTTGCAATATTGAAAGAAAGTATTGCTACGAAGATTTGTAATCTTGAAAAGATTTTTCCTCCATCGTTCTTTGATGTGATGGAACATTTACCTGTGCATCTTCCAGATGAAGCTACTTTAGGTGGACCGGTCCAATATAGGTGGATGTATCCGTTTGAACGATACATGTTTCATCTTAAAAAAAAGGCTAAAAACAAGGCACAAATTGGAGGGTCAATTGTTGCTCAGTGTGTGAACGAAGAGATTTCGTATGTGACATCTAATTATACTATGCTTCCGGGAAGTCCAAACCCCTCAGAAGATGTCAACGAAGTACGATTCATCTACAGTTATCCTGATGTTCCGATCATGTTCAAACAAGTGGGAAGAATCAGTGGCAAATCGGCAAATGCTTGGTTAAATGACCAGGATTATAATGTGCTTCAGATATTTTTACTACTCAATTGTGAAGAATTTGCGCCTTACGAAAGGTAATTATCCTATTTATATTCAATAATTATATATATATATATATATGTTAATGTGTATATTCAATAATTTTTTATATATATATATATAAATTTTTTTTTTTTTTGTGGTATTTAAATGTACACAGGATGTTTGAAGAATACATGACGCTAAACAACCCCAATATTTCTTCCAACGCAATGACAAGAGCAAAAGATGAACAATTTGCAGAGTGGTGTCGTAATTACGTAAGTGCTAAAATATTAAATTTATTTTTGATCTCATCTATTGAAACATATATGAATATTTGTAGATTAACGAGGCGAGCGAGTCATATGAATTCCCATTGTGGATGCTTGAATTTGTGCAAGGTCCTAAGCATCAGTACACTTCATGGCCTATGTATTATTCAAGGGGATACCACTACCATACACATCAACATGGAAACAATAAGAAGACATATGCAGTCGAAGATGCATCAGATGATGAGCCCTTACCGATGGATAATCCTAATGACGAACATGTTTCCGAAGATGATTTAGAAGATGAATGTCATGAATACTCAGATTCTAGTTCAAATTCAGATTGAGAATATTGTATTATTGGTTTAATGTAATTTGGATTTCTTTTAACTATTTATCAAAATTACAAATGAGATTATTACTAAATTTCCATATATAAATTAAGTGTAAATCTAAATCTTAATAATTAATTATAAAGTTAATTAAGTGATATGAAATGATTTTTTGTAATTAAGTATCAGTAATCGTGGGTTTCAATTTGCGCAAAATTCAACTTGGGCAAAATTCAAAAAATTTGGACAATTAATTTGGGTAAAATTTGGTGGGGAAAAATTTGGGCTATTCCCAGTTGAATTTTGACAAAATGTTTTGAGTCTAACACTTATACAAACCAAACAAATCCAACTTTTAGACCTAGTCTCTCTCTCTCTCTCTCTCTCTCTCTCTCTCTCTCTCTCTCTCTCTCTCTCTCTCTCTCTCTCTCTCTCTCTCTCTCTCTCTCTCTCTCTCTCTCTCTCTCTCTCTCTCTCTCTCTCTCTCTCTCTCTCTCTCTCTCTCTCTCTCTCTCTCTCTCTCTCTCTCTCTCATTCCTATAATCTGATTTGCTAGTTCTCAAACGAACCAGCTGTGTTTTTATAATAATGATTGTTTCTTTCGTAACTAGATGCTAACCATCATAAATGTCTTTGATACATATAAAAACATCGTAATGAATCCTAGAATATTTAATCAAACCCCAAGATTTATGTTGCATTCAATTGTTTTCTAGGGTTGTCCTTATTCTAGTATTAACAAATCCTACACGTTTAATCCTTTTAGTGAATGATTTAAGGCAGTTGTATTATATATAGGACTTGTGATTCTATTTTCTATGCAGAAGAAACAGTTATGTTTATAGTTCGTTTGTTGGTTAAACCCTAGCCAAAAGATAGTCAACAAGGCACACTTAGCCAAAAGATTTATATCTTTATCTTAGTTCTAATTCACACTTCACGGATGAGCGATAGCCAAAAGATTTATAGTTTCATGAATTAATTAGAATCTTTATAGCTTTATTTTAGTTCACAAACTCTAGCCTTAGAATCTGATTTGCAAGTTAGTAATTTTCAATCTCTTATTATTTTTTGCAGATGAATCTCAGAGGTCCAGATCCATCACAACAATCTGGCCAGTCTCGCCAATTCCAGCACTTCTCGGCATCTTCTTCCTAGCCTAGCAGCAGTGATCAGTGCACCAGAACGACAAAACATGCCTCATCTCCATCCACAAAAGCTCAATGGCAGTTTATGGTGAGTATATGTATGGCATAACCTAGGTTTGGTAAAAGTTATGTATCACGTTTTGGTCAGATTTGGTAATGGTTAAACACACATAGTCATTTATGCCTCATTATAATCAATTTGAAGTCTAATTTCAATTTCAAGTCTAATTTCGATTTCAAGTCTAATGTTATTCTTATGAAATAATCATAGTTGTTATTTTGTGTTGTTTCTTTTATAAACTTTTTTCGAAAGATGTATAACATGTGTTTATTTCTTTTATCATAGGTTTGACATACATGATTGCATTCGGAAAGACATTGTGGCTTCTTGGCAGGCAGATTTTTGGGGACCATGGTGGACCTATAAAATGTGCCCACAACATAAGAAGGATGCATGGTGGACTTCCTTTGTGGTAAGTTGAACATTATGTTTTGTTTTTAATGATCATAACATTTGATTATGATAATTCATTAACAATACTTCTATTTTTTACAGCAAAAATACTATTGGAAACCAGAGGTTCATGATATGGTTCTTGCATGCGGGGAAGATGAGATTGCAAAGTCTATCCGTAACCTTATCTTCAAGAGGAAGCAGAATGCGGATAAACCAACCTACATTGGTTTGGCAGATTGGGGTCTTATGCAAGACGCTTGGAAAGATGAGGCATTCGTAGCAAGAAGTAAAACCAACTCTAAAAACAAACGTTCAGATCCAGATGGTTTAGGCACACACCATGTCACACTTCTGGAGCAAAGAGGCACTCCCGAGTTGCTAATGAAATGGTATGATTTCATATTATAGTCTATAAATTTTGTGATAGTCAATATAAATGAATGTATATAGTAATCTGAAACTCTGGATTAGTGTTACCTGGGATATAGTATTAATGCATAGACTTTTTTGGTTAATATTATTGCATGAGTTTATTTTATTTTATTATAGCATGAATTTTTAATTCACGTTTCATGTTTTATGGTTGATAACATGTGCATGTTTTATGTTTTTAATTCACGTTTCATGTTTTATGGTTGATAACATGTGCATGTTTTATGTTTTTAATTCACGTTTCATGTTTTATTAGAATTATTATTAACTCTTCTCTTTCGCAGGCTATTGAGGCTGGTGGAGTACCACCTTCACTAACTGACTTGGTGCGAAAAACACACACCAAGAAAGATGGCACTTACGTTGACAAGCGAGCAGAAACTAAAGTAAATGCTGCAAAGGAATTAGCGAGGCAGCGTTTAGAGGAATCAAATGTGAACAGCGAGAATGGATCAACTGTCACTGAACCTTCGAACGAACTGCTCACTGCTGCTTATATAGAGGTAATTTGATCATTTAATCTCACTTCTACTTGCTTTTTTTTGTTTGTTTGTTCTCATTTTAACTGCTCACTGTTTTCAAGCTCATTTTAACTTCTCACTGTTTGTGCTCACTGTCACTGTTTGTTCCAGTTTTCGTATGCTTTGTTTGCTTGTTCTCATTTTAACAAGCTCCTATTAATTCTAGTTCCACTTTGCATATAATTATGCTTGATTGGTAGAATAAGACTTTATTACTAGTTTTGTTTTGAATTGTTTTGTCAAACACGTATCTTTTTTATGTAGGTCGCAACTAACACCAAAGGACAAGTCTATGGTCTTGGATCAGTTCAATATCTTAACGCTGATCCAAACGAGTCAGCTGCAGCTTCTCTACGTAGAAATCTTGATGTACAAATGCGTATGAATGAAATGGAAGACACCATAGTCAACTTAAAGGAGGATGTTACAGAGGTGAAGGGGGACTTGACATGCGTCAAAAAAGCCATGGAAGCTCTCTTACGGACCAATGGAGTAGATCCTATTACACTTCAACCGATTTCACGTACTAAAGATGCGTCATCTGCTCCGAGTCCTCGTTCAGAATCTGCTCATGATCCTAGCCAATTTCGTAAGTAGAACACTCTTTTCTTATTAGCTAAGTAAAAACTCTTTAACCTAGAATGGTTTTTGTATTTTGTAATCTTGAATGATGATTTTGAAGACTTGTGTATTGTATTTAGAATTAACTTTTGAATGTTGAATATCATCAACTTTTGTAATGCTCAAGACTGTGTATTCTCAACAACATTTTGTAATTTTGAATGATAATTTTCGTTTATGAAACCTTTTGGTTTCAATTATATTTTTTTATTCATAATTTCAATTTGGTCACAAAATTTTTGTAGTTTTTTGTGGCCAAGATTCAAACAGATTTGTGGCTAGTCGTTGCCTATATCCACAACTGTAAATGTGGTTATGTGTAGCAACAAGACACAAAATAGAGTTGTAAAAATCAGTATCGTATAGCTACAAAAGAGGCTGTAGCAATATTGTAGCTAATAGAGACAAGTTAAGTTGTGGCCAATTGTGTAGCTTAGCCACGGGAATGGTTGTCGATAATTGTGGCAATTAGACATGATTGATTTGTGACAAACTGTTGCTATTATAGACACAAATATAGTTGTCTCTATTTCGTAGATATAAGACACAAACTTTTCGTCGCTATGTCGTGGCTAAATGATCCACAAATAGACACGAAATAGAAATAGCTACAAGCCTATAGCCACAAAACTGAGTTGTGGCTATGTGTGGCTATATGCAAATTAGCCACAAAATTTTAGCTATAAGCTACAATTAGTTTTGTGGCCATAATCTGGTTTTCTTGTGGTGATTAATTTATAGAGGTTCTATTGTAGTATTTAGAGGTCGATTCATTGAAAGGCAGATAGTTACCCTACATGTTTATAAGAATTAAATGAAAGTTAAGACAAAATATATTTTGATTTTTGAAATTTGTGAGAAAAACGAAATAAAGCAACGGAAAGTAATAAAATCAAAACAAGATAAATCAATAATATATAAACGTTAGACAATAAGTGATTCGCATAAGGACATAAATACACAATATAAATGTCAATTTAGGGATTTAATAAAAACCGTTACAGAACTCAAATCACTAAAATATAATATTTTCACTTTCGTAGTTCCGAATTTCGGTTACTATGCTTTGACATTCTAAAAGACTTAACTCTCACATGTTATTCCAAGAAAAAAATATGCATGAACTCATTCAAGATTCAATTGTTCATGATATTCTATAAAAAAATACGCATGAACTCGTTCAAAATTCAATTGTTCACAATATTGTATAACTCAGGTCACATAGATTGTGACGCATTGCTCTCCAAATACTAGCTCTCAACGCTTTAATTTCATAGAGATCGATCACTGGTTAGCTACTCTACTCAAATATTTCACACAAGTAAAAGTTTTTTAATTAAATTTTGACACATGTTGAAAGACTCTTATCTACTTTTAAAATTTTTGATACCATTATTTTATGTGAAATGCGCATTATATTGTGAGTTTTTTTTTTCCTTAAGTTTACCATTATTGGACGTAATAAAAGGCAAAATTGATGGTTGAGAAGAAATTTATATTAAATTTTTTCCATGTTGTGAAAATAAGCAACCAAGTGATGAAATATTCATAATTTGTATATGATCATAAAAGTATAATATGTCAATTCAAAAAAAAAAAAGAAAAAAAGTCAAATATGATAAAATTATAAATTTGATTCAAATAAAAATATGAGAATTAATTTGTCAAAGTTTTGAAAGAATAGATATATGAGTTACTAATTGATCAAAAATAAATCTAATTCAAATGGGAATGAAAAACTAAATACTTGGAAATATGTGAGAAAACACTATTGGACTTGTAACGTCCGTGAACCAAAAATGTGATTTTTGGTTGTGTGTCGATTGACACGTGTGTTTAATTCGGGAAGGAATATGTTTGCTGGAACTGTGTCGCGCGACATAAGAAGTTTGTGTCAAGCGACACATGCTTAAATTGGACCGTGTGGTTTTGATTTCTGATCGGGTTTGGTTTGGGTTGGTTTAGGGAACCTAGTGTTCCGTATTCAAACAGAGAAAAACGTTTTTCTCTGGGAGTTGGCCGAAAATTTGAGCAGAGAAAGAGTTTTAGAGAGTTTTGTGAGAGAAGTGTTTTTCTTGAGAGAGAAACAGTTTTGCTCGGGTTTTTGGAGGAGATGGTTGGCGGGGAAAATCGGATCGGATCAGAGTGAAACTTGGAGGGTAAGTTCTCCACTCTCTAAGCTTGATTCAGGAGAAAACGGTTTGTAAATAGGATTAGTATTCTAAGAGTTATCGTTGTTTTCCCGTGTAATGGTTCTGCAGTCTCGAGTCTGCGATCAGTCCACTTCGAGGGGGGATTCCCGTCGAACCGGAGAGAATAAGGAGACGATCCTTATGCCGTTGGAAAGATCTCTCTGTCTAGTTGTTGTATTCGGATTTGGATCTTGTTTTGGAGGTAATCTCCGTTCTCTGTGTTCGTTTGATTTCAGGGTGTTGTTTCTGAAATCTCTGTTTTTCTAGTTTCGATTAGCGAGATTACGGGCTATTTTCCCGTCGATCTGTTTGGATTTAGGAGACGTGCTGCACACCATTACGAAGATCTTGGTGTCTAGTTTCCAAATCAAGTTTTAGACCTTGATTTGGTAAAGGGAGTCGCGAGTTATTCCCTTCTGTTCGGGTCGTGTCGGGAGTGCCTTGTTTCCTTGTTTCAATCCGTTTGCAAAGGTGAGTGCGTGACCATAGGCTCTCGGATTAGGATTGTGTGGAATACGATTGATTGTGGCTTGTTTTTACTGTGTTTGGTGATTGAATTGTGCAGGATCGTGATCTGAGTCCTTGAGATTGAGCCATGAGAGGATAGGTTCAATCTTAGGGTTCTGCAGGTCTGTGTCGATCGACACCTAGAGGTTGTGTCGATCGACACAGTTGAAAGTCGAGTGTCGATCGACACCTAGAGGCTGTGTCGATCGACACAGAAGTTGCTGTCCTGTTCATGTTGTTTGTTATTTGCTATGCTTGTTGTTTGATAACCCTGGTATTGTATGCATTCTTTCTCTGAGTAATTGGCCTGTAGATGGGAGGACCGTCTCACTGGGTATTTATGATAATACTCACGCATCTCTTTTAACCATGTGATGCAGGTAAAGAAAAGAGGTGATCGTGGAATCAAGGCCGGGAAGAGAGGATGATCTAGTGTCTCGGTTGCGTGATGCATGTTGTTAGAATTGCTAGGGTGTTAGTAATTCTGGAATTGATGAACGGTTTAGAATGGTTAAGTTGGAATTGATTTGGTGGTTACCGTGGGTGAGAGTCGTGTGGGACTGTGACGGTATTGAGGAGTAAACTTGGGAACCAGAGGCGATGATGAAGACTAAGTTCTCGAAATGGTTCGAGAAGCAAGCAGAGGCTTGAGGAGTCTTTCATTTCGTTGGTTTCAGTCTTTTGGTTTGGTTGTAGCATGTGGCTACGGTTGCTGTATTTTCGTTTTGTTGTAACGATATACATCTTGTGTTTAATAAGATGGGATTTCTTATTATTTGTGTTTCATAAGATGTGAATTCTTATGAGGGGTTTTTAGGACGTGGAGTTCCTATGTCATGACAGAGTGTCATGAGGTTTGGACTATGAGATGCGAGTTCTTATAGTAGATGACCGGTGAGGGTCATGTGTGTTGTGTTGTCTGGCAGCATGGACGTTCTATGGGAGTTAGAGCTAGTCCATGGCTTGAGATCCTAGGGGCGGCGATCCTATGGGTAGTTAGGTTTCGTCCGTTCGCTAGGAGAGCTGGCTGGAAAGTAGAAGTCTTAGGTGGAATCGAGACTAGTCTATTTTCTAGAGGAGTCGGGAAGCAGGCCTTAGGTGGGATCGAAGTTTGTCTGTCTCGGGACTCTGAGCTGGGGAATAGAGATCCTAGGCGGGATCGGGATCTGTCTATTTCCTAGGGGAGTCTGGAAAGAAGGTTCTGCAGGACTTGTCTTTTCCAGGGACTCCAGATGACTCGTTGAGGGGTCATATACGATATTCCGCTGAGGGAATGTCATGAGAACCACGTGAAGGAATTCGAGTCAATAGGTATTGATAGCCATGTTACAGAAGATGTCGGGCATACCTGAGGGAACATGATTCTCTCTAGGGAACCAGTACGGTTTCCTGTATATATATATCTCGAGAGACAGATGAGATCTCTCCAGGGGACAATTGGTGTCTCCTGCTTGCAGAGCATTTGACGGACTGTGTGTTCCGAGGATGTGTCAGCGGGGAGCAGACCAGCCTGACGGGTGGCCGCCCGGAGGGTGATTGGATGTTATACACTTGGCCTCAGGGTGATGACCTTGGGGGTGCTGGGTGTTTATATATATATATACATATACATTGAGTGCGGGCCGGGCGTTCTGTAATGTGACTATGTATTGAGACTTGATGAGTTTCGGGGATCGATGAGGATCTCAGGTGGTATCGGCCGGGTAGGGCCAGGAGTGTGTTTGATGGATCTAGTCTAGGGCTGTTGTTTGTGTCTGGAACCTCGTTCAGACGACTCTGGAACTTATGTAGCGTCTTGGTCGTGCATGTTCTTGTTTGATTGTTGCACGATCAATTGGTTCTTTCGCCGGGTCTACGGTTGGTCGGGCATGTTCTTGTTTGATTGTTGAACGATCAATTGGGCAGGCCTGGTCGGGACTATAAACGGTGCATTTTGGTGTGTTTTGGGGAAATTTGGTCGGGTTTCTGGGCGTAAGTGACGGTTTTGGCAGGGGTCAGGTATGTGTAACTTGTGATTCGAGGACGAATCCTTGTTAGTGGGAGAGAATTGTAACGCCCGTGAACCAAAAATGTGATTTTTGGTTGTGTGTCGATTGACACGTGTGTTTAATTCGCGAAGGAATATGTTTGCTGGAGCTGTGTCGCGCGACACAAGAGGTTTGTGTCAAGCGACACATGCTTAAATTGGACCGTGTGGTTTTGATTTCTGATCGGATTTGGTTTGGGTTGGTTTAGGGAACCTAGGGTTCCGTATATAAGCAGAGAAAAGCGTTTTTCTCTTGGGGTTGGCCGAAAATTTGAGCAGAGAAAGAGTTTTAGAGAGTTTTGTGAGAGAAGTGTTTTTCTTGAGAGAGAAACAGTTCTGCTCGGGTTTTTGGAGGAGATGGTTGGCGGGGAAAATCGGATCGGATCAGAGTGAAACTTGGAGGGTAAGTTCTCCACTCTCTAAGCTTGATTCAGGAGAAAACGGTTTGTAAATAGGATTAGTATTCTAAGAGTTATCGTTGTTTTCCCGTGTAATGGTTCTGCAGTCTCGAGTCTGCGATCAGTCCACTTCGAGGGGGGATTCCCGTCGAACCGGAGAGAATAAGGAGACGATCCTTATGCCGTTGGAAAGATCTCTCTGTCTAGTTGTTGTATTCGGTTTCAGATCTTGTTTTGGAGGTAATCTCCGTTCTCTGTGTTCGTTTGATTTCAGGGTGTTGTTTCTGAAATCTCTGTTTTTCTAGTTTCGATTAGCGAGATTACGGGCTATTTTCCCGTCGATCTGTTTGGATTTAGGAGACGTGCTGCACACGATTACGAAGATCTTGGTGTCTAGTTTCCAAATCAAGTTTTAGACCTTGATTTGGTAAAGGGAGTCGCGAGTTATTCCCTTCTGTTCTGGTCGTGTCGGGAGTGCCTTGTTTCCTTGTTTCAATCCGTTTGCAAAGGTGAGTGCGTGACCATAGGCTCTCGGATTAGGATTGTGTGGAATACGATTGATTGTGGCTTGTTTTTACTGTGTTTGGTGATTGAATTGTGCAGGATCGTGATCTGAGTCCTTAAGATTGAGCCATGAGAGGATAGGTTCAATCTTAGGGTTCTGCAGGTCTGTGTCGATCGACACCTAGAGGTTGTGTCGATCGACACAGTTGACAGTCGAGTGTCGATCGACACCTAGAGGCTGTGTCGATCGACACAGAAGTTGCTGTCCTGTTCATGTTGTTTGTTATTTGCTATGCTTGTTGTTTGATAACCCTCGTATTGTATGCATTCTTTCTCTGAGTAATTGGCCTCTAGATGGGAGGACCGTCTCACTGGGTATTTATGATAATACTCACGCATCTCTTTTAACCATGTGATGCAGGTAAAGAAAAGAGGTGATCGTGGAATCAAGGCCGGGAAGAGAGGATGATCTAGTGTCTCGGTTGCGTGATGCATGTTGTTAGAATTGCTAGGGTGTTAGTAATTCTGGAATTGATGAACGGTTTAAAATGGTTAAGTTGGAATTGATTTGGTGGTTATTGAATTGTATTGAATAATTGTTTAGGGTGGTTTATGAAATTGATTGAGTTATTGGATTATCGTGGTTAATTGATTTCCGCTGGTTAATTGTGATTGTGAGAATTTAGCATGTTGAGGACTAGTATTTATGGGAATACTAATTCGATGCTATTATTAAAAAAAAAAAAAGGGTCGGGTTGTTTCAGGACTAAAATAAGAAAAAAGTTATTGTTAGCTATACGAACTATAAAGTATTACATATATCCCAACTAAGAGAATCTCCATTGGAGGTATTTTATGATATATCCCGATTAAAAAAAGTCAAAACTAAAATAAATATAATTTTTTAATAAAATTTGTCTAGATATCCATGAGAGATTATTTCCTTTGAGATACCCATGAAAGACTCACTATCTCTTCAAAAGATTGACACTTGTCATTATATAATTGGTTCTCATTTTTTTTTTGATAAATCATATTCTTTATAGTTTATATAGTTAATTAAATAGTTTATATATTGTTATTTTTATTTTTATTTATTTTTTAGAAATTTTAAATTAAATTATCTATATATCAAGCTCCATTATGCATAAATATAAATTTTGTATTAACATTGTTATTAATTGATATTATTTAAGATTATCACAAAACATTAAATTAATATTTTTTTTATAAAATATAATTTTATAAGAAAATTTTAAAATTAAAATATTATTTTAAAATATTTAATATTATTTAAGGGAAAATTGCAAAAATGCCACTTTTATGTGCATATTTGCAAAAATACCAGTTAGAGATGTTCATTTGCAAAAATGTCACTAATTATAGATTTTTAAATCTTATATCTTAAAATTCTAAAGACTAAAAAATGTTTTGTCAACAGGATAATAAACTAGATTACCACGTCTCGGCTATCCAAGAAGGTGGTGATGAATTTACATAGAAAATATCAGAACTAGCTAGTCGGGCACCATTCGCAAGCCTATCGGCTTTGAAGTTGAGGGTGCGCAGAATATGATATAAAGAGAAAAAAGAGAACTTCTCCTTGAGGTTTAGTATTTCGTCCTTGTGGACTCCAAATGTCGGCCACTCCTGGGATCTAGACACATCTTCACCAACTTAGAATAGTTTGTTGCGAAAGCTACTTCCTTCTATTGCATATCAAGCAAGCATTGCATAGCCCATCCTAATTCTTCAACTTCGGCGTGCAGTGGGGAGAGGCTTCGTCGTGTATTTTTGGCTCCCATAATACATGGACCCTCGTCTCGGAACACGTACAAGCCTATGCCTGAAAACTTATTTGTCTCTTTCCATGAACCATCAACATAGCATTTCAATCCATGGTAATCCGGGTGTCCCGTGATTTGTCCATCCTCAGCTTGTGTAGTTTTGGGGTCCTCGACTTGGGCGTCTTCTCAAACTGAAGCCTTATTTACCGCATTTTGCAATATAATGTTTGGATCAATGTCCATTTCACGAAAAACTTTATCGTTCCTCGCTTTCCAAATGTACCACATAATCCATGGAAGCTGTTCTCCTGGTTTTCAGGTGGCATTCGCCAGAACAAATAATCCATATTTGTAAAGATTGAGGTTACCGGAAAAGTTCCATTGGCCGCAGGGATATTGGATAATGCCCATGTTTGAACTGCGAGAGGACATTCAAAAAGGGCATGATTAATAGTTTTCTCACATCCACAACGTGTACACTGTGTGTCACAACTGAGCCCTCTGGACTTCAGGTTTACACTTACCACTAAGCATCCTAGTACTTGCCATATAAAATGTTTTACTATTGGCGGACAACGGATTTTCCATGTATGCGCCTATAATGGGCACACCGTTGGTCCGTTAGGTATAGGTATCTCCCTTGCCACTCCTCGTTGTGCTATTTGATATCCTGATTTGACCGTGTATTTTCCGGGCTTCGTATAATGCCACCCTATAGAGTCGGGTTGCAAAATATTTCCAACCGGTATGCCTTGAATAATTTTAACATCCTCTGGGGTAATGATCGCATATAGCTAATCAATATCCCATGTCCTTGTCCGGGTGTCAACCAAATGATTGACCATTAAAGTTGGATTATGATGAATTGTTTTAAAACTCGCTAACCTCGGAGATTGAACCGGAATCCAAGGATCCTTTCATATTGAAATGGAAGTTCCCGATCCGACTCTTTTGATGAGTCCTTTTTTTACCATATCTAGCCAATATAATGCTTGTCCATCCAATGAATGGTGAGTAAAATATACCCGAGTCCATCGGGTTGGATTTTCGAAAATAACGTCTTTTAAAAACTCTAGCAAAAAGAGAGTCTGGGTTATCTAATAATCGCCATAGTTGCTTTGCTAGTAAAGCAGTATTAAAATCTTCAATTGCCCGAAAGCCGAGGCCTCCATCTTGTTTATTTTGGCATAGCTTCTTCCATTTTACCCAGTGCATACCCTTTGTATTCCCATTTGAACTCCACCAGAATTGTGCTATTGCACTAGTTAATTTAGTGTTTATAGTTTTTGGTAGGCGAACTAGACATAACATATGTTGGCAGAGCTGCAGCAATCGATTTGATAAGGATCTTTTTTCCTCTCTTTGATAGAAATTTTGAGGTCCAACCGTTTATTCTATCATTTAACATGTCCCTCACAAAAGTAAAAAACTTTCGTTTCTGCTCCTCCCAAGCTCTCAGGTATTTCCAAATATGTATTCATTCCCCCATCGTTGAAATCCATGAGGCTTGTTGAATTTCTTCCTTTACCGCTGAATCAACCGAATGTCCAAACTGGATTAAAATGTAATATGGTATGTTTAAAATATTAATGAAAATTTAACATAAAATTTTTAAAATGAAAAATATGTAAAACTAGAGAAAGTCCGTGCGTTTCGCGGAAAAACTAATTAGGTGATTTTTAAAATTATATTAATATCATATATATATATATATATATTGATATACTTAAATGATGTTTAAGATTTATGCTCATAAATTTTAATTTTTTAAAATTAAAACATATGAAGTGAACCATATGATGATATATACAAATGTGTTTTACTTGTCTCTGAAATTCAACATCGTCTTCTTTTTGAACTTCTATGTCATAGTCCACTATTGTAACGAATGAATGTCGAGTCCGCACATGACCGAAAAATAAAATTTATATAGTACAATATGCAACAATTTATACATAAAGATATATGTAAAAGTCATTAAGATTTTTAATTGCTTTTGAAATTGGTTGATCACATATTTAGTTTACAAAATTTTATTATTATATTATCTAATTTATATAGTTCTACAATGTTTTAATAAAATAACAGTCTTCTATATACAACTTTATTTTTATTCACGTCTTTATGGTTATTTGCATAAAACACTCTATATAAAAATAAAGAATCAAGTTTTTATGTAACATAAATAATTTTTTTAGTTTTCAACTGATCTCGTACAAAATTATTTTTTATCTAATCAATAAATGAAGATCATAACATTTTATAATACTCGTTTGGTATTTTATTGCATAATGAAAAATCTTGTACAGAATTGTCAATGACGTGTCATAATTAGTTTTGCTTGGCCTATATTTTCAAAATGTTTTAACTATTGATATTTAATACCATGAGTTACAAATTAAAACGTCCACATATGAGGTCTAATTGCAATATGAGTTTTAATCCCAAATTTCTTTCCCTTAAGATGCTCCAAAGTGTGTTTATCAGATTTTTTTTTTTAGTGTGCAGTTAATTTTATCTTACAATATTAGTAAACTAGATATTCAAAAGTAAAAAATAATTTCAAAATATTTTATGTTAATAATCTTAAAATATGTAATTTTTCATGTTATTAAAAATTGGTTTGCTAAGCATGTTGAAGCAATTATATAATGACACATGTCGTCGATACAAGAAACATATATAATGAAGAATCTTAAATATTTTTTTTTTAAATTTATTATAGAATAATTTGATCTTATTAAGGATATACTTAATATACTTGATCTAATAATTTATGATAGTTTTTCGAAGTTCTAATTAAGAATTTAAAAAAAAAATATTAGTGAAGAGATATTGTCAAAACAAAACACTATACATAGTTTCACATATTTTTCAATTAACTTGATGTTAATTTTTTATTTCGAAATTAATATTACATCACACTTTTATTTTAAAGAGTCAATCCAACAATCTTAGTCAAAATTAAGAAACTATAAAATTTTACATCAAATCAATATTCACTACGGTTTTCTAAAGAAATGATTGATCGTTTTTTTTGCATCAAATACGCATGTAAAAACCTATTGATCAGAAAAGTTGTAATATGTTTTGTTTCTACCGAGACAATTACATCATCTCAACAGAGGTGTTGGACTAAATATTTTTTTTTTTAATTTCATTAGATTTTTGAATAAAGAGAAAATAATTGATATTTGATTTTTTTTCTCACGCTATTTATCACTTTGAACCATTGTTGAATGAATATGTTTTTTCTGGATTTACAGCGGTGGAGTAAAAATTTTTTTCGAGAGTCTTGATTAAGAAAATTACTTTGTCCAACACAAATTGTTTCAATTGCATTAGATAGTGATTGATAAATTGGTTTTAAAAGCTATGAAAACATTTTAAAAACTTGTAAACTCTAAATTTCTCCAATCAGATTTGTTGGATTTACGAGCCATAAAGTTTTAATATCACTCTTTAATTTTCTCACATCATTTTTTTTTGTTCATGTGTTTTTGTAATTTATTTATTTAAAATCAAAGTTACCTACATAAAAGGAAAAAATAAATAAAATTTTTGTTTTCTATGCATAAATTTATGTAAAAAGGGGCTTTTGCAAAAATGTCACAAATCAAAACATACTTTACAAGCGTGCCACCTCTGTGCGTGATTTTGCAAATCTGCCACTTTTTTTTTCCAAAAAAGATAATTTTGATCAATTAAAAAAATAAAAATTTTCTCCTTCCTTTTTTCTCTTTCTCTCTCTCCACGAAACTGATTTTTTTCTTCTCTCTCTCCCTCTCTCTCTCTCTTTTCTCAGCAAAAGATCTACTTTCTCTTTCCATCTCTCAAGCAAAAGTAGATGTAGATCTACTTTTTATTTCTCTCCCTCAAGCTTTTCAATGGTGGATCTACTTTTTCTTTCTCTCTCTCAAACTCAGATCTAGATATGAATCTTTCTCTCTTTCCATATAGATTCATATCTATATCCGAATTTCATCATTTTTTTTGCAAATCTGGGTTTGTTTGATTTTTGTTGTAGATATGAGTTTTTGATTCGATTTTTGTTACAAATCTAAGGTTTTTGTTCGATTTGGCTTACATAATTGAGTTTTTGATTATTTCTGGGTGAGTTTTGTTTTTGATGTTATTTTTACTAATCTAGGGTTTAGACATTTTTTTATAAAGTTTTTTTTTTTAAGTTTTTAAAAGGCTTATAAAATTTATAATTTTTTTTTACAGTTTTTAAAAGGTTTATAAAATTATAAGGTTTTTTAAGGGTTTATAATGTTTTCTAAAGGTTTTGTTAGACTGTTTAAAATGTTTATAATTTTTTTAAACAGTTAATAAAAGTTTTGTATCTGTCTTTAAAAGTTGAACAATTGAATTAATAATTTATAACGTCTTTAAAAGTGTATAAAGTTTTAAACGATTTATAAGGGTTTTTTACAAGGTTTATAAGGGTTTTTAAAAGGTGTATAAATTTTTTTAAATGTTTATAAGGGTTTTTAAAAGGTGTATAAAGTTTTTAAAAGGTTTATAAGGATTTTTTACAAGGTTTATAAACTGTTAAAAAATCTTATAAACAATTGAAATAATAATTTTAAGGTTTTTAAAAGGTTTATAAGGTTATTTACAAGGATTATAAACTGTTAAAAAATCTTATAAACTGTTTTTACATGGTTTATAAGAGTTTTTTACGTGGTTTATAAGCGTTTTAAAAGATTTATAAAGTTTTCAGCGAGGTTTATAAGGATTTTTCACAACATTTATAAGAGTTTTTTACAACGTTTATAAGAGTTTTTAACCAATTTATAAAGTTTTTTACAAAATTTATAAGGGTTTTTAACAAAGTTTACAAAAGGTTTTACAAAGATTTTTTCTTCTCTTGTCCTCCTCCTTCTTTTTCTTCTCAATTCACAAAATTCAATTTCATCTTAAGTTTATTTTTTTGTGAAATTTAAATTCACGTGTTTAATCTAGTTTTGAGAGAAAGAGATGAGATTTAGTTCAAAAAAAAAGAAACAAGATCTGAGAAAAAAATATTGAGATCTGGAAAAAAAAATTAAGAATTGAAAACAAAAAAAAGATTGAAAAAAAATCTGGAAAAAGAAACGGATAGAAAAAAAAAAGTCAAATTATATGAGTAAAAAAATAAGGATAATATAGGAATACTGAAAAAGGAGAGTGACATTTTTGCAAAACTTTTTAAAAGGTGAAATTTTTGAAAAGTGGCATGGAACATATGGCATTTTTGAAATTTTTCATAAAAAAATTATATTATAATTTAGTAATTTACATAAGAATTATATAAATGTGCACAAAACATTTAGTTGTAACTTGTTAGAATTAATTACATAAGAAGTAGCCATTAAATTGTTATAAATAATTGTTAAAGTTATTAAAGATACTTAATTTTTCTTTTCTTTTTAATAAATAAATTAAAAAGTAAATGTAAAAAAATTGAAGGACACATGGCAGCCTCTCATGATTTGAATTTTGGGAGATTTGCAAAAAAACCACAAATCCAAACCCACTTTACAAGCGTGCTACTTGACCTACCGCGTTTACAATTTTGCCACATAATTAACAAAAACGGACAACTTTGCCCTATCACAAAACACAATCTCTCGTTAATAACCCTAGTTTTCGTCATCTCTCGTTAATCTCGATCTTCTCTCGACAAAATTTCTAAAGATCTCTCTGCCGGAGCCGAGACAGTACGGTCGCCACCGTTACTGCCGCCGTAAACCCCACCACTACTCACAAAACACATAAACCGTAGCTCTTCTTATAGATCCCAGATCTGCTTACTTACCTCGTCTTCTTCCTCTATGGAACCGCCACGGCTATGGACCTTTTGCGCAGTTCCAGAAAAAAAACAACCTTTTGGATCTGCGATTGCCGCGTTCTCTTCTGCATCCATGGTGCTCGATTTCTCATGGTTATGTCTCGGTATCTAATTTGGATCTCTCGGATCTGGGTTTTGAAACGTAGCGCCGACGATAAACCAACTCTGATTTTGACATTTCTCTAGAGGATGTGTATATTTTGACGATTTGAGACACGATTTTTGTAACTGGAAAACACAAAGCTCAAGTCTTTTTTTTTTTTTTTTTGAGGTTTTGGTTTGGAGGATAGTGGTCTATACATTGCTTGTATTATTCCTTTGATGGTTTATGGGATTTGTCTAATCACTTGGCTCTACTGGTTTTGTCTTAGTGGGTTTGTTCTTGTTGTGTGGGAATATATGTGTTCACTAATCCAATTGTAGGAAAGAGGCGGTGGTGGTTTGAAAGAGGCAGTAGAAAATGACAAAACGATACATATTAGGAGAATGTCAAATTCAATTTTATAAAGTATTTTTAAGGTTTTTTACACCTTATAAGGTTTGTTCAAAATATATAAATAATCTGCCTCTCAAAACCTTATAAAGTATTTTAAGGTTTTTTTACACCTTATAAAGTATTTGTAAGGTTTTTTACACCTTATATATATCAGGAGAGTCTCAAATTTAAGTTTTAAAAAAACTTTTAAAAAACTTTATAAAACCTTAAAAATGTTCTTAAATACCTCATTTGTAAGGTTTTAAAAAAAAATTTAAAAACCTTTAAAAACCTTTAAAAAACTTTTAAAAATCTTTAAAAAACCTTATAAACCTTTAAAAAACCTTTATAAAACTTTTAAAAACCTTATAAAAACCTTATAAAACTTTTAAATTAAATGTTCTTAACTACCTTATTTGTAAGGTTTTTAAGTGATTTTAAAAAACCTTTAAAAACCTTTTAAAAACTTTATAAAACTTTTAAAATGTTCTTAAATATCTCATTTGTAAGATTTTACAAGATTTTAAAACACTTTTAAAAAACTATATAAAACCTTTAAAAATGTTTATAAAACCTTTAAAAAAACCTTATAAAACCTTCAAAGATTTTAAAAAACCTTATAAAACCTTTTAAACCCCTTATAAAACCTTTAAAATGTTATTAAATACCTCATTTGTAAGGTTTTTAAAAGATTTTAAACCTTTAAAAAACCTTATAAAACCTTTATAAAACCTTTAAAAAAACTTTATAAAACCTTTAAAAACCTTATAAAACTTTTAAAATGTTCTTAAATACCTCACTTGTAAGGTTTTTACAAGATTTTAAAAAACCTTTAAAATAGTATTTTTGCAAATATTTTTTTAAATGTGGCATTTTTATAAAATAGCATGAACGATGTGACATTTCTTAAAATTACTCTAATAAATATTAACTTGGAATGTATGCACGTTCCTAATGAGATTCTTAACTTGAGATTCTCTAATAAAAATGTTTTTACACCTACTTTTATAAACGTTTTTAACGATTATAATGATTTTTGATAGTTTATAAAGGATTTGTAAGGTTTTTTAACAGAATTTATAAGGATTTTTTACAGGTTGTAATAATTTTTTTATAGTTTATAAAGATCAACTAATTTCACAAAACCCAATTAGTTTCAATATCATTTGAAGATCAACAAATCATAGTAGATTATTATAATTGACAATTTGTACTTACAAATGAAAGAAACTGATTATGAGATTACAATAAGAAAACACTATCAAAGATAGAATGAAAACACAATGGATACAAACTACCACCAATATCATCTTTTGCATATGGTCTTTAATTTATAAATCTGAAATTCTTCATGAACGCCTACAATTGCCTGTTGTTCCTAATATAATTTGGAGGAAAATGTATTCTATCTGGTAACATGTAACTAAGCTTCAAAGAAGGCCCGCAAATATCAATGCCAAAATCTTCTGACACAATCTGCAATAAACCACTAAAACTAATATCTTCATCTACAATGCTAAGAGATGCCCCTCTTTCAATATCGAACATAAAGTCCCAATGGATGTTGTCCGTCATCTCCATATTCTACACAAAGAATACATCTCCACCATTACGGCCTGTTAAGGAAATCAAGGATGATTTATAAAAGATTTTATAAACAATTTGTAAGGTTTTTAATAGTTATCAATCAACAAGAGAAACAACGTTATAAGCTTAATTGTTAATCGATTAAACTTGCTCAACCGCCTGTAATGTTGATCTCCTATGTTTTATAAACAATTTGTAAAATTTTTTAACAGTTATCAATCAAAAGAGAAACAAAGGTTATAACCTTAATGATTTGAGACGGAATTACGACTTCCCCGACGGAGGCAATTTCCCAGACGGAGGCGATTTCCCGACTTCAAATCGAATCGGAGAGGGAAATATCAAATCGGAGAGGGAGAGATCAAATCGCAGATTGCAGATCGGAGACACAAAGAGAGATCAAATCGAAGAGAGACAGAGAGAGAGAGTGAGAGATCAAGATCAAATCGGAGAAAGAGATCAAATCGGAGAGCGAGAGAGAGGGAGAGAGAGAGAGAGAAAGAACGAGATATGGTGTTTTACAGATAGGAGGGTAATTTAGGAATCTGAGAAAAGAAGGTGACAGTTTTGTAAATATTACAAAAAAGTGGCATTTTTGTAGAGTGACATGGAGCATGTGGCATATCTTAAAATTTCTCTTGAATTTTAAGAAACTTTACTATATTATATAAGAGATTATTGATGAACTAATGGATGTGATATTCAAAATAGAAAGTCTATCAACTTAAAATATAATAAAAAATATTAGTATTATATTGGTGAGAACCCCTCACCAATGGAGCTGATCTAAGAGCATGTTTAATGGTGTGCTTTTATGTGTTTTTTAAGTTAAAAAATAATAAAAATTAGTGAAATGGAAGAGAGAGAAGGAGGAGAGTCTCAATTGGTAAAGACTTTAGAAATGAGTTCAAAAGATTTCTCTCCATGTGTCCTTTTATAATTGGTCAATTTTATGTTTGTTTTTAAAATATAATTATATAAAAAATATTAATATATATATATTACTAAAGAACCTACGACAAGAGTTTACCATTAAACATGCTCTAATCTATTCTTTTATATGTGAAGTAAAAAATCATATGTGGCACTCTCCTATATATATTAATAAAGGTGGTTGATTATAAGGGTATTCTCTAAAAAACCTTAAATTATATGTATGCCATCGATTTTTATAAAATAAAACATTCTTAATTTATTTAATGATAATTTGGGTTTGGGAATAACTTGGTCCATCATTAGATGTCGGTTTTAATTAAAACCCTAGGTGCAACTTCCATATTTTCTTCTATATATATTTAGGGTTAAGTCCTTCACGTTTGTTTTGTCTTATTGTTTGGCTTATTGTTGTTCAATGTTTTTCAGATTCTATTTCATGTATACATGCAGTCGTAATATATAATTTTGTTATCGGATTATATTGTTGTTAGGGTTTTGTTTGGCAGCCGCTCCACGTATTTCAAGGACGAAACTGCCGGTGGAGGGTGTGGCGCCGGAGTCTCTGGTAACGGTGGCCGTTCCAGCTGGAAATCCAGCGACTGGATTTTCACTACGGGGTTGATTGGTTCATCCGCTACCACCCGCAAACACAGCGTTTGCGTTTGCGGTTGGTAGCGGTTGTTGGCATTTGACAACAATCATGGAAAAAGTTTTATACTGCTCCGTATCGCTCCAAAATTCTCAAATCCAAAAACTGCTTCCCTCGAGCGTTTGCGGTTGCAAGAGGTTGCGGTTGGGTAATCAAAAAAAAAATTTGCTTTTTTTTTTTATCAAAAAAGAGAAACTTTACTTAAAAATCAAACTAAATATAAAAAATTAAAAATTAATATTTTAGTAATTATAATTATGAAATATATCAATAATTTGAAACTTTCTAATTAATATTCAATAAACTATCACACTTTTATATTTATAAAATCTTCAAATCATAATTATTCTTAATCACTGATTAATAAATCTAACAAACTAAAATGTTCAAATCATGTTAACCTCTCTAATATAAAAAATTTCTCCATGAAATCACAATTTTCATTTTTTTTGTCACAATCATAACTTTCGTCTAAACGAAAAAAAATTAAAATGAACATAAAAATATACTAATTATATTGAATTAATGATTTTTTATATTTTATTTTAATAATATGGTTTTTGATTTTTTTATAACTATATAATATGTTTCTATTATTATTATTTTAATGATTAACCACTAATGCATCCGCTGTCAACCAGTCATAAACATCCCGCGAACGTACCAATTGTCAACCGCTGCGCCAATCGTATAAATCGCTCAATAACGCTTAAAACCGCTACCGGCCACTTTCGCAAACTCCCGCAACCGCAACTGCACCCGCTGCGTCTAAACCAGTCAAGCCTTACGTATACCAAATTGATATAGTAAATCATAACTCTATGCATGAATATATATATATATATATATATATAGTTTTTTAATATTTGTATGTTAAAGTTTCATATGTTTATTGATGTATGAGTTTTTTATTGTTTGGTTTTACCGTTGATTTATATATTTAAGCCGAGTTATGTTTTACTTATTCATAATATATTTTTTATTTTTTTTATTTGTATATGAGTATTAACTTTTGTTTCGTTTTTTGGTCACAGGTTTTTTTTTAATTCTTATAAAGGTATCTATTTTATCCTCATGATTAACTTGATGATATGTTTTTTGGTTCTCTATTTTCTTTACTATTTTTATGTAGATCTTGATTATAGTATTTATAGTTTTTTTTACAGTTAATTTTGACATTGTTTCATACTCTGTCTTACTCCAATTTGAACTGAAATTGTTATTACTAGTTTGATGTTTTTTTTTTTTTTAACTCACAGCATGCATATTGGGGTCCTTGCTGCTCACTCAAATATATATGACAGGATCCACGTTCACCGTCTTCTATAATTCAAAGTTGATCTCGCACTTGCCTTGATACGATTTTTGACACCTATAAGAACATAATTTTTTTGACCCCACGATTCTTTTTCTTAATTACGTCTTTGATTGTTTTTTATTATTATTCTGGATTATTGATCTGATTTTGTTCTAATGTTTTCTAGATTTTATAGATAAACGCTACGGTTAAAAGGAATCACAAGAGTTTGGCTTGATTGGATCCTCAAGGACTTGAAATCGGATAGATTGATATTGGTATACAGTTTACAACGATGAATATAGAGTAGCTTATTGCTACTGATGGTTTCAGCGATGGAAAGTGTATCAACATACGATTATGGGTGCGAGGAATCTTGATCTCTTCTTTGTTTGGCGAAGATTTTAGTTCTCTATAAAAACGGGGAATAGAAAACTATTAGGTATGGTAAAGTGTATCAATAGTTTATATCGCCTTAGGTATGAATTTTTAATACGTATGTTTTTCTGGTTTTTATGATTTGGTTTTGTTTATGTTTTATGGTTGATCATCTCATCTTTAGGATGTGAGATCGTTGGAGTTAGACGATGAGATGATTCTATATGCTCTGTTACATGTGGTTGTGAAGTTTATTATCTTAGACATGAGCTCTTCGTAGGAGATTACGAGCAATGGAGGTGGAGGAGTAATATGATTCTGGGCAGAATCTGTTTGTCCTTTGATCACTTTGTGAGGTTGAATAGATGCGGATTATGATGATTGCGGAATTATGAACTTCTGAACGTGATGATGAATGAAATGATGAACGATTGGATCTGGTATGAAGCGAATGATACTTCTAAGTGTTGTGAGAGACACTTAGACTATCGAAACTTGATTTCTGTTTGGATTCACCGAAATAGTTTTCAAGAGATGATCAAACGAAATTCAGAAAGAGATTTTGATAAGAAAATGTTTGATGATCATATTAGAACGAAAATTAGATTTTAAATAGAAGAGAAAGCCTTGGAAAACAGGTCAAGACTTCTCTTTACATGTATGACTTGAATTAAATGCATAAAAATGTGTTGACCAATTAAATGAAGAAGGACTGATTATTTTTAAGAAATCAGACCCAAAGATAAGAAGATAAACTCGTGATTTCTTCTTCTTCAATGACATTGTTAACAATGTGGCAAATGTATAAGTATGTGAACTTGCCTCATTAAAAACCTTGTCTAGAAAACCCAATGGGAAAAACCAGACCAAAGAAAAAAGAGTACAAGCCACATACCTCCCATTGTCAACCCTTAAACGACTTGAATCACAACCAGAGTAGTTGGACAAGTATCGAGTTTAAGGTTGCCTTTTTCTTGACGTAGGAGCGTGCTAATAGCTTGGTTAAGGCGTTTCGTCTTTGACCTCGTCATTGGACGATGGGAAACATGTAAGGGATCCTTTGCTTCCTCGGGTACAAGCTGCTCCTTAGCTCCATTACCCATGTCCTCCTCGGCTTCAAGCGGATCCTCAGGTTCTTGCTGCTCCATGATCACATCATCCCCTCCCTCTTGAGAAAGATTTGACCTCAAATCTGTTTCTTCTGCAAGAAAAGGCACAAGATCAGTAACATTAAAGCTATTACTAACATTATACTTACCTTGCAAATCAAGTTGATATGCGTTGTTGTTGATCTTCTTGAGCACTTTGAATGGTCCATCAATCCTCGACATTAGCTTAGATTTCCTTTCATTAGGAAAACGTTATTTTCTAAGATAAATCCAGACCAAGTCTCCTTCTTCAAAGACCAATTCCTTTCTGCCCTTATTAGCATGTTTGACGTATTGCCTTGTCTTTGCTTCAATGTTGAGCCTCGCCTTCTTATGAATCTGTTTCACCAATTCTGCTTTCTTTTGTCCATCCATGCTAGCTCTTTCACTCAAAGGTAAAGGCACTAAATCCAAAGGACATATGGGATTGAACCCATAAACAATTTGAAATGGCGAAAACTTAGAAGCAGAATGTATAGCATGATTATATGCAAATTCTACATGAGGCAAACATTCTTCCCAAGTTTTAAGGTTCTTTTTAATCAAGGCTCTCAAAAGCGTAGACAAAGTCCTATTAACTACTTCGGTTTGCCCATCAGTTTGTGGGTGGCAAGTAGTAGAGAATAACAACTTAGTTCCTAACTTAGTCCATAATGTTTTCCAGAAATAGCTAAGGAACTTAGTGTCACGATCAAAAACTATGGACTTAGGCATGCCATGCAAACGTACAACCTCTTTAAAGAATAAACAAGCAACATTTATGACATCATCAGTCTTATGGCATGGAATGAAATGAGCCATTTTAGAAAACCTATCAACAACCACAAATATGGAGTCCTTACCTGTTTTAGTCCTAGGCAATCCTACAACGAAGTCCATAGAAATGCCATGCCATGGATGCAAAGGAATAGGTAAAGGAGTATACAAACCGTAGGGTTGAGATTTGGCTTTGGCTTGTTTTCATGTTGTACACCTTTCACAACATTTTTCAACATCTCTTTTCATTTGCGGCCAGTAGAAGTGATCCTGCATGACGTTAAGAGTTTTGGCAACTCCAAAATGTCCCATTAATCCTCCACCGTGTGCTTCCTTAACAAACAAGTCTCTCAAAGAAGAATTAGGAACACACAAACGGTTATCATAAAACAAGAATCCTTCATGCCTATAATACTGCCCGAATGCAAATTTCTAACAAGATGAGTAAATTTTTCCAAAATCAGAATCATTTGCATAAAGAGTTTTAAGTTGTTCGAAACCAAGTAATTTAGCATCAAGGGATGTAAGTAAAACGTACCTTTGTGACAATGCATCGGCAACTACATTGTCTTTACCTTTTTTGTATTTGATGACATACGGAAAGGTTTCAATGAATTCGACCCACCTAGCATGTCTCTTGTTGAGCTTTGGTTGTCTTTTAAGGTGCTTTAGGGACTCATGATCTGTGTGAATTACAAACTCCTTTGGCCAGAGGTAATGTTGCCAAGTTTGCAATGCTCTCACCAAGGCATATAGCTCTTTATCATAAGTAGAATAATTCAAGGTAACTCCTCCAAGTTTCTCACTGAAAAAGGCAATTGGCTTTTTATCTTGCATTAGAACAGATCCAATTCCTACACCTGAAGCATCACACTCAATTTCAAAAGCTTTAGTAAAATCAGAAAGAGATAAAACAGGAGCATGAGTAAGCTTCTCTTTAAGGCATTGGAATGCTTCTTCCTGTGCTTGTTCCCATTTAAATCCCATGTCCTTTTTGATAATCTCAGTGAGTGGAGCAACCAAGGTGCTAAAATCCTTGACAAAGCGTCTATAGAAACCAGCAAATCCGTGAAAACTCCTTACTTCACTTACTGATTTCGGACTTGGCCAGTCTTTGATCGCCTTTATCTTCTCCTCATCCACCTTGATTCTACCTGCACTTACTACAAAACCTAGAAACACAAGGTTATCCGTACAAAAAGTCCATTTCTTAAAATTAGCATAGAGCTCTTCCTTTCTAAGTACTTCTAGAATCAACCTAAGGTGGTTAACATGCTCTTCTAAATTCTTGCTGTAGATCAGAATGCCATCAAAGTATACTACAACAAATTTTCCTATATAAGCTCTAAGAACATGATTCATTAGCCTCATGAATGTACTAGGTACATTCGTTAATCCAAATGGCATTACTAACCATTCATATAACCCATGTTTAGTTTTAAATGCAGTTTTCCATTCGTCACCCTCCTTCATCCTAATTTGATGATATCCACTTTTTAAATCAACCTTAGAAAAGATGCTAGAACCATGCAATTCATCAAACATATCATCTAATCTAGGTATAGGGTGGCGATACTTCACTGTTATGTTGTTGATGGCTCGGCAATCAACACACATTCTCCAACTACCATCCTTCTTAGGCACTAGCAAAACAAGTACGGCACATGGACTCATGCTTTCACGGATGTGTCCTTTCTCCATGAGCTCGTTAACTTGCTTTTCTAACTCCTTTGTCTCCATAGGATTGGTCTTATATGCTGGTCTGTTTGGTAAAGCAGCTCCGGGCATGAAATCAATCTGATGTTCAATGCCTCTAATAGGTGGTAATCCCTCCGGATTGTCCTCTGAAAATACATCTTTGAAATCCTGTAAAAGAAACTCAATCTTACTCGGCAAGGCCGGTATACGGTTAGTTGTACAAGTAAGAGTTTCTTTAAACACAAAGAGTAAGCTAGACTTTTGTAAATTACTTTCCTTTTTCTTACTCTCGTTGATCATGAGATTGGGTGGTTTAGATGCTTCAACCGATTTCCTTTTCATGCTCAACTGATCTTGATATACTTCATGAGGAGCCACTGGAATCAGAACGGTTTTCCTCCCTTTGAATTCAAAAAAATGGCGATTGGTGAACCCATCGTGAGTAACTCTCCTATCTGATTGCCATGGTCTTCCCAACAGAATGTGACTAGCTTCCATAGGTAACACATCACATAGGATTTCGTCCTCATACTTTCCAATAGATAAAGGAACCTTAACTTGAGTTTTCACTACCATCTCTTTACTATCATCTAACCATTGTAGCTTGTATGGTCTTGGATGCTTTAATTCCTCAAGTCCAAGCTTCTTGACCATAGTTTCACTTGCAACATTAGTGCAACTTCCTCCATCAATGATCAGACTACATAGTTTGTCCTTAACTATGCATCTAGAGTGAAAAAGATTCTCCCTTTGCTCTTGTTCTTCTGATTTGCTCATAACACTTAAATTCCTCATGGTGACTAGTAGATTTCCAGATGGTGCGGCTTCATAATCCTCTGAAAATGAACTTTCATCCGGCTGTTCATTTTCGGATTCAATTTCCCCATTATCCCTAAGCACCATAACTCTTTTGTTGGAACACTCACTAGCATAATGTCCCAAACCATGACATTTGTAACACTTAAGATCTCTAGCTCGTAAAACCTCTTTACCCTTTCCTTTAGTATCTTGAATTTCCACTTTAGGCTTAGTAAAAGGCTTATACTCCTTCTGAAATCCAGTCTTGTCCTCTCGTTGATAACTAGACCTTCCTAGAATGAAACTAGTCTTAGAACCATTCCTTTTGAGTTGTTTTTCGAACATAACAGCCTTGTGCAGTAGCTCTTCTAGTTCCTCATATTGTTGAACCTCCAACTGATCCTGAATATCTCTGTTAAGTCCTCCTAGAAACCTTGACAAAGTAGCCTCCTTATCTTCTTTATATCAGCCCGTAGCATGAGAGTTTCCAACTCTTTGTAATATTCCTCTACGGTTATGTTTCCTTGTACCAAGTTCCTCAATCTGTGATGAAGCTCTCTATGATAATGGCTTGGTACAAATTGTTTCCTCATTAAAATCTTCATTTGACTCCAAGTATCAATAGGATAATCTCCAATCCTTCTTCTAGCCGTAACAAGTTGATCCCACCACGATAGTACGTAATCATAGAATTCTGTTGCTGCCACTTTCACTATATTCGCTTCTGTGTATTCTTGGCAGTTGAACACTAATTCGATCTTCTTTTCCCAATCTAGATACACATCCGGATCATTCGTTCCATGAAATGGAGGAATCTTTAACTTCAAACCGGCCAGATTGTCCCTTTGAAGATGTCTTTCTTCTCTGTTACGTCTTTGTCTCCTACGGCTACTGTGAGAAGAGGATTGATTGTAGTAACTACGTGCAGCCTCTTGATCAGACGGATTACTAATGTTTTCCCTTCGATTCGCTTGATTTGGCTCTGAATTCGTTTTGAGAGCAAAAGCTTCAAAACGTTCATCCATCAACTTTGTCATTTGAGCCGTTATCGCTTCTATGAGTAGTTTGTTCGGACCGTTGCTTGTTTCTTCTTCATCTGGACTCACCATGATTTCTGAAAAATTCCAGAAACTTCACAAGTAAAACGTTCGACAAAACGTAAAGACCAAGCAAGAGAAACCGTTTTGAGAATTTGAAAAGTTTAACCGTATTTCTCCAAAACACGCGATCTAATACAATTTCTCACAGTTCAGACTCCGATCTGTACGATTTAATCAATAATTACCACAAATGATAAAAGATCGAGCCAAAAATGATTGAAAACATTGACCAGATATTCAAAAACCGTTTTACGTTTTCTAACTGTCAGTTAACAATAGATCACAAAGAAGTTGAATAGTTTTTCTCCTAATCACACGATCTAATACAATTTCTCATAGTTTAGATTCTGATCTACACGATTTCATCAACAGTTATAAGAAATAATGAAAGATCGATCATAAAACGATTAACAGAATGATGCGAAAACTTATCAGAATATGAAAAGAATGATACAACCTTCACAAAGTGGCTCTGATACCACTTAATATGATTCTGGGCAGAATCTGTTTGTCCTTTGATCACTTTGTGAGGTTGAATAGATGCGGATTATGATGATTGCGGAATTATGAACTTCTGAACGTGATAATGAATGAAATGATGAACGATTGGATCTGGTATGAAGCGAATGATACTTCTAAGTGTTGTGAGAGACACTTAGACTATCGAAACTTGATTTCTGTTTGGATTCACCGAAACAGTTTTCAAGAGATAATCAAACGAAATTCAGAAAGAGATTTTGATAAGAAAATGTTTGATGATCTTATTAGAACGAAAATTAGAGTTTAAATAGAAGAGAAAGCCTTGGAAAACAGGTCAAGACTTCTCTTTACATGCATGACTTGAATTAAATGCATAAAAACGTGTTGACCAATTAAATGAAGAAGGACTGATTATTTTTAAGAAATCAGACCCAAAGATAAGAAGATAAACTCGTGATTTCTTCTTCTTCAATGACATTGTTAACAATGGGGCAAATGTATAAGTATGTGAACTTGCCTCATTAAAAACCTTGTCTAGAAAACCCAATGGGAAAAACCAGACCAAGGAAAAAAGAGTACAAGCCACACACCTCCCATTGTCAACCCTTAAACGACTTGAATCACAACCAGAGTAGTTGGACAAGTATCGAGTTTAAGGTTGCCTTTTTCTTGACGTAGAAGCGTGCTAATAGCTTGGTTAAGGCGTTTTGTCTTTGACCTCGTCATTGGACCATGGGAAACATGTAAGGGATCCTTTGCTTCCTCGGGTACAAGCTGCTCCTTAGCTCCATTACCCATGTCCTCCTTGGCTTCAAGCGGATCCTCAGGTTCTTGCTGCTCCATGATCACATCAAGGAGGTTCTTCAGCAACGAAGAGTTTGAAAAGTGGGATTGTTAAGTTTTTTTGTGGAGTTTGGTTTCAGGATTTGCAGGCGTGATATATCATGGTTTTTACCTGTTTTGACCATGACATAAGTCCATTTTATAGAGTCTTTTTGGTATTTTTTTAGTCTTTTGGAGTTTTTATAGGTTAAGGGACGATTGGAGCATAATGAGAGCTTTTGGAGCATTTTGGAGCATCAAGGAAAGAAAGGCCGAAGTGATCAACTCGGAGTCGAAATTTGGAGTCTGCGTCAATCGACGTACCTAGTCTGCGTCGGTCGACGCACACATGTCCTTCGCGAAGAGAAGTTGAGCTTTGAAGCTGCGTCAATCGACGCTAATGTATCTGACAAGGAGTTTTGAAGATTTTCCTCTTTTGCCCGGAAGGCCCAGAAGACTACACACAAGGCCCTTCCATTTTTGACACCTTATATATAGTGTTCTTTCAGGTTTTCATGTTATCATCTTGTTTTCTATTGAGACTTGGAGAAAGAGAGACTTGGAGAGCTTTTAGGGAGACAAATATGTGCTTGACATCCATCGATTTCGAATCCTCTGTATCTCTTACTCTATCTTTTTTATGCAATTTATTTCATGCATTTTGTTTTCTTCATCTATGTCTGAGTAGTTTGCTTGTTAGGTTTTGGGGATTCAAGGGTTTGATGAGAAATTGTTAGGATTGAAACTCTGTTGGGATTTAACTACTTGTTCTTCATCTAGATTGCTTTAACTCTAATTTTAGGATTGATCAACCGAAATTGAAATTCCTAGGTTGCTTTAACATATGCGAAAGTATTATTAACAACCTGACCAAATATTAGATGAGCAAAATTATCTATTCGCAAAGAAATTTGGCTTAGTAATTTTGTGAACAATCGAACTTGAATTTATTGCTTGTCTTTATTCACTAAGTTTGCAAAGAAATTTGGAACTTAGGGATTTAGTCATAGATAGTCTCTGCAACGAAAGTTTATTGATTTTACATTAGTGTTCGATTTCTAGAACTGCACTTAATCAAATCCTGACAGTCTTTTATCCTCAATTTCGGTTCATTCCCAAGAATTACCCATAGCCTAACTTCTTTGTCTTATTGATTTCTAGAACCTAAATCATAATCTGTCTGCTTTACTTTGTTATTTTTATTTCATTCATACATATTTACTTAGCATAATTTGAAATCATCAGTCTTTTGTGTGAATCGATTCCCTGTGGATTCGACCCCTAAGTACTACTACGATCTCTTAATTTGAGAGAGTAGCTCAGGGTACATTTGAGCATATCAAATTTTGCCGCCTTTGCCGGGGACTCGATTTTACCAATCGGTTTTTGATTTTATAGTTTTGTCTAAATTTTTATTTTCTTATGTTTTATTACTTACTCTCTCTTTTCTCTTTTCTTGTATGTTTCAGGTTTATGCCTAGCCGCGCAATCAGAACAAAGAGCTAGTCGATCTGAATCTCGAGATTGGAAAGTTAGAGCGAGCCAACCGGGCAACGAAAAAGGCAGCCATAATGGTTAATCCAATTATTCTTACAGAGGTGAAGATGGGTTCCTTCATGATGCAGAGGGTCAGAGGCGAAATGCTCAAGAACAGAGAGTGGACGACCAATGAGCTGTGATAGAGGAGCAGACTGAGCAGCAGGTTGTGCAGCGCCAAGAGCCAGTTGCGCGTGGGCATACTCTGGGAGAGTACAACAGGCCAGACGAGTTCTATGCTAACAGGGCTGCGATTCGTCCTCCTGCTTTTCAGAGGAATGATTTCGAGCTGAAGCCTGCGTACTTTGCCCTTGTAGCTCAGCATCCTTTCCATGGTCTATCGTCTGAGCACTCCATGGACCATATCGAGCGCTTTGAGGACCTAGCGTCAAGCATCATAGCTAATGGAATCTCGAGCGACTACCTCTACTGCAAACTTTTCCCTTATTATCTTAGTGGAAAAGCAGCCTACTGGCTGAAGCAGTTAGATCCGGGATCGCTTACTACGTGGGAGGACACCAAGAATGCTTTCCTAAACATCTTCTTTGATAAGGCAAGGTCCGAGGATCTGAGGACAAAGATCTCTATGTTCAAACAAGGGCCGACTGAAGCATTCAAGGCTTCTTGGGTGACATTCAAGGCCTATTAGAGGGATTGTCCACATCACGGCTTTAGTGATGTTCAGTTGCTGGGTATCTTCTTCAGAGGAGTCGACTGGCGCTATCAGATGGCGTTGGATGCTGCATCAATGGGAACTTCAACACTCGATACCCAGAGGATGCACTTGTGCTTACCAAGAACTTGGCTTCTAGCAATAGTACCAAGAATGCAGACTTCGAGAGGAAGAAGCTGGGTGGCAACATGGATGGGAGCTAGATTGTTGAGGTAAAGGCAAAGATTGATTCAGTGCATAACCTTCTGATAGGGAAGAAGTCAGTTCAGTTTGCTCAAGAGGTGGAAACTTTCTGTCCAAGGGAAGAGCAGGATGAAGAAGACGTCAACTACATCAGTGAGAATGGTTTTCAGGGTCAGAGGTTTAGTAATAATCAGCAGGGTAACAGAGGCTTCAATGGCAACCAGAGAACCACGTTCACTGGGAATCTGGGTTCACCTAGCTACGCTCCTAAGCCGCAGTTTCAGAAGACTGAGTATCATAAGCCTTTCTAGAGCAACTACACTAGGAACTATGGTTCTTCTTCTTACCAGAGACCTCCTGCTAAATCAGCGGATAGCGAGATGAAATCTATGTTGGAGCAACTCTTGGAGGGTCAACAGAAGATGACGGTTAGCTTTAACGGGAAGATGGATGCTATGTACCAAGATTTGAATGGGAAGTTTGAAGCTTTGAACACCAATGTCAAGAAGTTGGATACTCAGTTTGCTCAGACCGCAGAGAATTCGAAGAGGCAAGAAGGGTTTCTTCCATCTAGGACGGATGCAAATCCAAAGCATAGTGTTGCTGCCATCACCACAAGGAGTGGAAAAATGCTTGGGGAACCAGTAGTGAAGAAATGACTTAGTACCGAGCAGCTACACGAACTCATAGAGATCAATAAAGAAGAGATTTTTGTTCCAGACCCTGCGTCGATCGACACAGAGATATTACGTCGGTCGACACAGGTCGAAAATCTCGACTCTGCTAATTACGCACTCGGTGATGCGTCGACCAAGCTCGACACAAGGTCGATGCAAGCGCGTCGATCGACACAACCTGGTTGCATCGAGTGACTCAGTTTGCAGAATGGTCCAACTTCTTCGGAACGTTTGGCCATTGCAGAGGAAAGAGTTTATAAGCCTAAGATACCTTATCCTAGAAACCATAAGAAGTCTAAGCAAAAGCTAGAGGATGCTTTCGGAGCAGGTGAGTGCAGTAATTCAGAATAGGGTTCCAGAGAAGCTCACAGATCCAGGGAGCTTTATGGTAGATTGTTTGATCTACAAAGAAAGATTCCCGAGATCTCTTTGTGATTTGGGCTCTGGTGTCAACCTTATGCCACACTCCGTTGTTGTTGGTCTTGGCATGACTGATTTCCAACCAACTAGGATCTCTCTTATACTAGCCGACCGGTCAGTAAGGATCCCAGAAGGTGTTTTGGAGGATGTTCCAATCAAGGTCGGAGATTGCTTGATCCCTACTGACTTCGTGGTTTTGTAGTACAGCGAGAAACCCAAAGATCCTCTTATTTTGGGTAGACCGTTCTTAGGTACTGCTGGTGCTATGATTGATTGAATGGGAGGCAGTATTACTTTGAGTATGGGTGATTTGAAGATGAAGTTCGAGATGGACAAGCTGATGAAGAGACCTACCATAGATGGCCAGACATTCTATGTGGACACATCGATGAAGAGACCTACCGATCTCGCGCAGGAAGTCTTTGATGAGATGCATCCAATTGATCCCTTGGAAAGGACTTTGGTGAACTCTGTGACAGAAGAGAGACAGTTCGATGAGGTTACTAAGGGGTATGCGAGGATGATGGATGCTAGCAAGAAAGTGATGCAACTGGTTGCTAATGTGGAGCTAGATGGAACTACTGTGAAAGCTACAAAAGTTAGTGATTGGAGTGAACAAAGCTCCAAATATCGAACTCAAACCGCTTCCATCCGGGCTAAGATACGCTTTTCTTGGTCCTAATTCCACATACCCAGTTATTGTTAGTGCTTCTTTATTGCTAAGCAAGCTGCGCAAGTTTCGCAAGGCTCTTGGCTATTCTCTTGATGATATTTCAGGTATCTCCCAGGACTTGTGCATGGATAGGATTCACCTTGATGATGAGACTAAGTCATCGATAGAGCATCAGAGGAGGCTAAACCCAAATTTCCAAGAGGTTGTCAAGAAGAAGATCCTGAAACTTCTTGAAGATGGGATCATCTATCCTATTTCGGACAGTGTTTAGATTAGTCCGGTTCATGTGGTGCCTAAGAAAGAAGGGGTTACAATGGTGAGGAATGAGAAGAACGAGCTAATTCCTACAAGGACTGTGACGGGGCACAGGATCTGCATTGACTACCGCAAACTCAACGCAGCCACCAGGAAGGACCACTTCCCTTTGCCCTTCATTGATCTGATGCTCGAGAGATTGGCGAATCACCCTTATTATTGCTTCCTCGATGGCTGCTCTGGTTTCTTCCAAATTCTATCCACCTAGAAGACCAGGAGAAGACCATGTTTACTTGTCCCTATGGAATTTTTGCATATCGCAGAATGCCCTTTGGACTTTATAACACTCCTACGACATTCCAGCGCTGTATGATGTCGATTTTCACGGACATGATTGAGGATTACATGGAGGTCTTCATGGATGACTTCTCAGTTTACGGGTCTTCCTTCAAAGACTGTCTTGACAACTTGGAAAAGGTGCTAGCTAGATGTGTGGAGAAACACTTGGTTCTCAACTGGGAAAAGTGCCACTTCATGGTGAAAGATGGCATTGTACTTGGCCACAGAGTTTCAGCTGATGGGATCAAGTTGGATTGCGCTAAAATTGAAGTCATGACAAGCCTTCAACCACCTACTTCAGTCAAGCAGATAAGGAGTTTCTTGGGACATGCTGGTTTCTACCAGAGATTCATCAAGGATTTCTCCAAGATTGCCCATCCACTCACCACATTGCTCTGTAAGGATGTCAAATTTGTTTTTGATACTGATTGTTTAGCTGCTCTTGAACAGATCAAACAGGCTTTGGTGAGTGCTCTGATAGTAACCTCCAAACTGGGATTTGCCTTTCGAGGTGATGTGTGATGCCAATGACTATGCAATTGGGGCAGTGTTGGGTCAGAAGAAGGACAAGAAGCTTCTTGCTATCTACTATGCTAGTAGGACACTAGATGAGGCTCAAAGGAACTATGCTACTACGGAGAAAGAGTTGTTAGCCGTGGTCTTTGCTTTTGAAACGTTTCGTCCTTACTTGATTGGAGCCAAGGTGATAGTGCACACTGACCATTCCGCGCTCAAGTACCTGATGCAGAAAAAGGATGCTAAGCCGAGGTTGTTGAGATGGATTCTACTCCTTCAAGAGTATGATATTGAGGTGAAGGACAAGAAAGGGGTTGAGAATGGCGTCACAGATCATCTTTCGCAGATTCGGATTGAAGACAGTGTTCCTATAGATGATTACTTCCCTGAGGAGAGTGTACATTACATTGAGATCGGATTGCAAGCAAGCGAAGGCAAAAAGTTGCAAAAATTCGGAATAGCAGATGATGCGTTGATCGACGCCATGGACCTAGGTCGATCGACGCAGACCTCAAACATCGGGTTCCAGACTTTGAAAGCAGGTGCGTCGATCGACACATCCGCCAGCGTCGATCGACGCGGTTTTGAGCAGAATGTACATGGAGTGTTTCATGGCCCTATCTACGCTTTTTGGGGATCCGATCGTCCTTGGTATGCTGACATCGCTAACTATTTAGTTACAGAGGATGTACCTACCAATCTTAAAGGATATGAGAAGAAAAAGTTCATGAGAGAACTTCGTAGGTACTACTGGGATGAGCCTTATCTTTACAAAACATTGTTCAGATGGTCTATATCAGAGATGCATTGCGGAGAGTGAGGTTCGAGATGTGCTCTTTCACTGTCATGGTTCAGAGTATGCTGGGTACTTTGCTACGTTCAAAACGGTCTCCAAGGTTCTACAAGTAGGGTTCTGGTGGCCTTCTATGTTTAAGGATGCTAATACCTTTGTTGCGCAGTGTGATACCTGTCAGAGAAGAGGAAAGATTAGCAAGCGACATGAGATGCCACAAAACTTCATCCTTGAGGTCGAAGTTTTTGATTGCTGGGGCATTGATTTCATGGGTCATTTCCCATTATCTTATGGGAATGAGTACGTTATAGTCGCAGTGGATTATATTTCCAAATGGGTTGAGGCGATTGCTAGTCCAAAGAACAATGCTGCGGTGGTTAAGATGTTTAGGACCATCATCTTTCCTAGGTTTGGAGTGCCCAGAGTTGCATCAGTGATGGTGGAACGCACTTCATCAACAAGGTTTTCTCTAAGTTATTGGAGAAGTATGGTGTTCATCATCGCATAGCTAGCCCTTATCACCCTCAGATGAGTGGGCAAGTGGAGGTATCAAATAGGCAGATCAAAGAAATCCTAGAGAAAACAGTGAATTCAACACGGAAGGATTAGTCTACTAAGCTCGATGACGCGCTCTAGGCTTACAGAACTGCTTATAAAACACCTCTGAGAACCACTCCATTCCATCTGGTTTATGGGAAAGCATGCCATCTTCCAGTCGAGCTCGAAAACAATGCAGCATGGGCAGTGAAGCTCTTCAACTTCGACATCAAGCTTGCTGCAGAAAGGCGATTGATACAGCTAAATGAACTGGATGAAATCAGACATCCTGCCTATGAAAACTCCACGTTATACAAGGAGAGGACTAAGGCATATCATGATAAGAGGATCAACTCCAGGAAATTGCGTTCTCGTTGGTCAAGGTCCTTTCACCATCAAAGAGGTCAGACCACATGGAGCTGTTGTCCTTGTTAGCAAGGAAGGGAAGGAGTTCACAGTGAATGGACAAAGGGTGAAGCACTATTGGGCGGAAGCCAAGATTCCAGAAGGACACATTGTCTCTCTGGATGATGCACCCATTGCCTTAGCTCCGACACAGTCAAGCTAGTGACAGAAAACAAGCGCTGCGTGGGAGGTAACCCACTGGTAAGTGTACATACTTTAAGTTTTTCATTTTTTTTTGTTTTACTAATTTTTACTTTTAGTTCTCGGTGTTTTAGCAGAAGAGAAAGACGTCAGAAAAGGACTGCGTCGATCGACGCACTAAGCGGACCACGAGGTAAGTGTTCTAGTTCGGTTTAACCAGGTTTGGTTTTCTTCGAATTAAACCGAACAAACACGTTTTACACCCCCAAAACTGATTTGTCATGATCAAAAACAAACACTTCTCTGTTTTTCCCCATCGCGATTTTTAAGGTGTTTTTGAGCAAAAATATTTTTTCATCACTAACTTTTTCGTTTCTTCACCGATTTAAGAGATTTTTGGGTCCATTCCACTCGGATTTTTACCCTTTTTCTGATTTTAGACCTCTCTCGCTCGATCTACAAAGGTACGTATCTCCATTCTCTTTTATTTCAGTTCGGCGTTCATGAGGATTATAGGTGAATTTCGAGTTGATTTGGTTAGATTTAAATGCATTAATTGCTTTGTATGCACTCCTAGAGTGATGATTAATCGGAACCGTGCCTTAATTTTGTTGATTTGAGCTGTTGAATCTATGGGTATGCCGATTCGTAGAGACTGTGTCGACCGACGCAGCCTGTCTGCGTCGATCAACGTAGATGCCCAGAAAATTCTGTCTTGTGCTGATTTCGGATTTTGATTGTTTTTCTTGTTTGTTTTCCTTGCAGATGGCTTCACGGAGGAACAAGAAACCGAGAAATCACGAGGCATCAAGCTCCCAACCCGCTGTTCCATTCGGTACTCAACATCCTTGGCCTAGACCGGAGGAAACGGGATTACGAAAACGGAATTCGTAATCGAAAGGGTGTTTGATGACGTGCCTAAGAAAGTCTTACAGAGTTCAGAGGTTGTCAAGAGGGCGATTAATAATGAGTGGGATGATTTTGACTCGTTGCTTTATAACGAGTGGTTAAAAGTGACGCTCTCGTCTACACGGTATTCTCATCCACGGACGCTGTCTGGGATGAAAATCAAGGAGGGGTGTATCATTTGTTGGACAAAGCTGGTTTAAAGACAGTAGCAACGAGGACAAATGATTTGTATCCCGATTTGGTAAGGCAATTCTTTGCATCGGTGAGGGTGTTTTGTGGGGCTGTTGATCCGGAACAGCGAAGTGACGTGAAGTACTGGTTTTTGAGCTTCATGGCTAGTGGGATTCGATACAACATCTCTGCCCAGGATATCTACGAGATCTACGGCTTTGCCATGGATCGTCTTGCTCAAGAGCTTCCTGAGTCTATCATTGAGGAGCAGGATTTCCGGGGACACATTGGGGTAGGCATTTACAATGCCCATAGGAGCGCCACACACACTGATATGCGCCATCCGATTCTGCGCTACTTGGTTTGTTTGTTTGTTTGCCACCACTATTCTGTACAAGGTGGAGCCTGGGAAGATGAGGAAGTATGAGCTGGTGTTGCTTTCTTATGCTCTTCGAGATCTGATCACGAACCCCGTTTGGGATGAGATCGCACCCAACATGGGGATGGTGTTTGCTAGACGTTTGTACTCTCTGAGGACCACACCGCTCACCTCCTCGGGCAACAGCGGAAAGACCTTCGCGGCGGGTAGCCTTCTCACACCCATCTTTTAGTTTTGTGGGGTTGATCTTTCAGGATATAGTGTCGACGACAAGAACCTGTATATGGATATCGATTATCTGCATAGAGCCACGTGGCTCAAGCCTGATTTGCTTTGGGTTTTCCCCATCACTCCGGGACAGCAGAGGATGCTGCAGCTTCCTCTCTCTGACCTGATGAAGATATCTGAGGACCCAACTCTGCTGTTTTTCGAGCCCGATGAGACGCTGCTTCGATCAGTTGGTTCAGCGCACAGGCAGGTGACTCGTGGCACTGCAGGGGCTAGTACTTCTCAAGCTCCGCCGCAGTTAGCTGGGCTACCACCTACTCCCGCCATCCCTATGGATGAGTTCCAGACTTGGGTGGTTCAGCGTCTCCACACACTATGGAGGGCCATTTCCAACATACCTCGTTGTGGCTGTGTTCGTCCTCGCCCACCATCTCTTCAGCCATCTTCATCTGAAGAGGAGGACTAGTTCCTCCCTATCTAGTTTTATTTTCTTGTTTTGAGTCATTTTCTGGTTTCTTTGAGTCAGTTTGTTAATTGCTTCTTTAGGATTTTTGAATTTGTGAGACTAATGATTTGCTGCATGTTTTCTTCTTGATCATATTTATTTAGTTGTTTGCAGATTTTAGCTTTGAAACTTAATTTTCAACCATGGAAACTGATGGGAAAACTGCTGATCCTAGGGCTGAACTCATTATCAACTTCGTAGACACTGAGTCGATCGACGTTCTGCGCAGTCCAAACAGTGGTAAAAACTCGTTTTTCCTTCACAAGTTCATTGTCTTTCTGATTCTTTCACCAATTTCAGGCTTGAATAACACTGGGGACAGTGTTGTTTAAGTCTGGGGGAGGTAGTTGCTAACTTTGTGTTTGTTTTTTAGAGTCAGTCCAAAATGTTTTATTGAGTCAAAATTGTCAATTGGAAACTATGACCCTTCTTTTGGATTAGTGGACTGTCTCTTTCAGTTGTGTGATCATTCTTTTAGGATCGATTTCAGAATCAGACTAATGGGAAATCCTAGGGCTGAACAGTTAACTGGAGACGTCTGTTACTTCCACTATAATCCGCCAAGTTAGAGCTACTGCACGGTCTGCTTTGTGATTGGTGTACATAGGACTTGACTCCTCATTCATACCTGACAAGTGCAACCTCTATTAAAGTAATGGTACTCTCCTCCCTCTATTCAAAAAAAAAAAATGATTGGGGTGATATGATAGTTCTTGAGTACAAAATGAGGAAATAAAATTCCAGTGAGTCAGTACTCAAGAGGTGATCACCCAGAGCTCAAAAGCAGCAGTTTGAGTCCCTTCGAACGGATGTAGAGGACGAGCGATCTCATGACCCTGTCTCCTCACAAGGAACAACATTAGTGAAAGCACTGCTTTTGAGTCTCAACATTCAAAATAAATAAATATATAAATAAGTCTGGGGAGAGAAAGAGTACTAAGTATTGTCTAGTTCACTGTCATGGTATAGTATGGGAATGAGTCTAGAAGGTCCTTTGCATTGAGATCATTGAAACCCAGCAATGAATACTAGCGGATTATGCTGTGAAGTTGTGGATGAATTCGGGAGGGTGCGAATGTCTGTGGAGAAGTACATGGTGGTCTGACTTTGGGTTGGTTCTGCATTATGTAGATTACTGGTTGAAAGGGTCGGTTCGGTGATCCAAGGGAAGGTAAGTTTATGCGTTTTCAAACCTCTTTCACATTTTTAGTTGATGTTTTGCTTGAGGGCAAGCAAAGGCTAAGTCTAGGGGAGTTGATATATCATGGTTTTTACCAGTTTTTTACCATGATATAAGTCCATTTTATATAGTCTTTTTGGTATTTTTCGAGTCTTTTGGAGTCTTTATAGGTTAAGGGACGATTGGAGCATAATGAGAGCTTTTGGAGCATTTTGGAGCATCAAGGAAAGAAAGGCTGAAGTGATCAACTCGGAGTCAAAATTTGGAGTCTACGTCGATCGACGCACCCAGTCTGCGTCGGTCGACGCACACATGTCCTTCGCGAAGAGAAGTTGAGCTTTGAAGCTGCGTCGATCGACACAGCTAATCAACGTCGATCGACGCTAATGTATCTGACAAGGAGTTTTGAAGAATTTCTTCTTTTGCCCGAAAGGCCCAGAAGACTACACACAAGGCCCAATCCGTTTTTGACACCTTATAACTCTGATTTTAGGATCGGCCAATTGAAATTGGAAACCCTAGGTTTATTTAATAGATGCGAAAGTATTATTAACAACCTGATCTAATCTTAGATGAGCAAAATTATCTATTCGCAAAGAAATTTGGCTTATTAATTTTGTGAACAATCGAACTTGAATTTATTGCTTGTCTTTATTCACTAAGTTTGCAAAGAAATTTGGAACTTAGGGATTTAGTCATAGATAGTCTCTGCAACGAAAGTTTATTGATTTTACATTAGTGTTCGATTTCTAGAACTACACTTAATCAGATTCTGAAAGTCTTTTATCCTCAATTTCGGTTCATTCCCAAGAATTACCCATAGCCTAACTTCTTTGTCTTATTGATTTCTAGAACCTAAATCATAATCTGCCTGCTTTACTTTGTTATTTTTATTTCATTCATATATATTTACTTAGCATAATTTGAAATCATCAGTCTTCTGTGTGAACCGATTCCCTGTGGATTCGACCCCTAAGTACTACTACGATCTCTTAATTTGAGAGAGTAGCTCAGGGTAAATTTGAGCATATCAAGGCGATGAGTCAAACTTAAGTCAACGACGTGTACATAAGAATAATCTTCGACAAAGTCAAGGAACACTAAGTTTGCATCCATGAATCATAAGCAGCGAGCTCCATGATCAAGAACCGGTGAATCATTTAGTATAGGAGACATAAGCAATATCTTTTGACAGAAGACTAAATGCATGACTTTAAATGGAGGCTGTGTCTTTGGGTAGCTTTACCATGTGGAGAAGCGAGGTTGTTGAGCATGCAAATGATCTGTTGAGCGAACGCCATGTTCACTTAAGTCGATGGCATTTGCGCAATGGAGGAGAAGTTGCTCCATGCAGTTAGCAACGTATAGAGATTTGGAAGAAAATTAAGCTACGATGATCATGTACATGTCAATAGAGAAAATGATTAGACATTAAACTGTTTTTAACTATTGTTATTAACTAGGCCTGGGCAAAAAAATCCGTTAAATCCGATTCGATTTGCTATTCGCTTTGATCCGAACTGAAAATTTCGAATAACCGTCAAATTTTGAAGCAAAACAAATACTAAAATATGATATCCATAAAAAACAAAGCAAATAACAAATAGTGATTTAGAAAAAACTAATATCCGATCCAATCCGTATACATATATACATATATATACATTAGGTACTCTAATATGTGATTAGTTATTGTCTTTTGAGGTTTTAGAATATTTTTTAACGGATCGGATCGGATAATCGTGGATACTTAAAAAAAAATCGGTTATCCGATTTATAACAAAGCGGATCGGATATTCGCGGATAATTACAAAAATTTCGGATATCCGAAAAATACACGGAGCGGATCGAATAGAAAAATCTAATATCCGTTTCGGACGGAACGGATAGCGGATATCAAAATTGTTCCGGATATCCGCTCCATGTCCAGGGCTATTGGTGACAACTTATTGAGCTAGATATTCTTCTTAAACCATATATAAATGATTGAGCTAGATATTCTTATGAGAACACATGCGAGCTCTTCTTTTTGTGGAGGCCAAATCTTCACAAAATCTAAATCATTAATTAATTGTATGATATAAATTAACGATACCGATTAATTTTAATCATTATTGAAAAAAGAAAATGTTTCCGTTTTGATATCAGCTATATATTAGTCGTTGTCATTTAATTATTATCATATAATCCAAGTAACTGTTCCGCGCATGCAAAATGGTATTATTAAAGTCAGTTCTAGCTTCCATTCCCACCTACACAATGTCCTGCTTCAAACAACCTATGAGCCTCTGCAAAAAAAATACAACCAGCTCTAACTAAATTCTGGTGGGACTCAAATCCAAAAAAAAAAAAGATATATTGGGTGTCTTGGGAAAAACTCACCAAAAGCAAGAATGGCTTAGGCTTCAGAGACATTCAATCATTTAATGATGTCCTTCTTGCTACGATAAGCTAGAGAATCCTCAAAAATTATGATAACTAAATACTGCAATTCAACCTCCTTCTTTAATAGCTCAACACCAAACTCATCCTCTCATAGTTGGAGAGGGATATTGATTGGCAAGGATTTGGAGTTAACTACTTCCAAGTTGATCTTGCCTAATTTTATGGATTGGGATCTGGGGGAAATCAGAAAAATTATCCTTGCCTATGAACATGAAATCGTAATGCTAAAACCAAGCTTACTAGGTGCTAAGGACAATTATGTTTGGCTGGGGACATCATCAGAAACCTACAAAGCTAGGTCCGGCTATCACACAGCAAAGGAAGAATCCAAACAACACATACCTCTCTCTAAAGTGAACCTAACTTCAACTGGAATGCTGAAAATTGGGACATTAAAACTTCCTAAAAAATCAAACTTTTCCTCTGGAAAGTGATGAATGGGTGAACAACTTGCTACTAGAGGCATCAATCAACAAGCACGATGGAATTAATTATCCTCATCCTCAAGATAAATAAATAAATATACAAAATATCGACTACTTAAAAGATTAATATACTAATTTTTAAAACTACATTTTAAATTTAAAATATGAATGATAAATTCAAAATTATTAACATGGTATAAATGGCATCATGTTCGTATGATTTTTAATAATGGTTTAGATTTTTTTTTTTGAACCTAATGTATAGATGTTGTGATAATCTAAGATGCTCACAATACAATATGATTAATTTTACATGAAAGTACGTTACGTATGCGTTTATTTCATTGCATGATTTTAGTTTCGATTCAAATTTGAAAAATACCAATTTAAAAACAATCTGTCACATTCTTAAATATGTTGATTGCTTTCACAATGAAAATAATAAATACTCGAGTTTTTTTCTTTCCAACAATAAAATTATTGATAACAATCATTTTAATTAATTATAAAATCTAAATTTAGTAATCGACCATAATAACATTTTTAATGACATTAGAACTTGAATAAATTTAGTAGTAAACCAAAAAATATATAAAATATTTCTCGATCTCAAAATTTTTATCGACTTTATATGCGTATGGATATATGTTTTCACAATTTATGTAAATTATAATAAAGTTATTTAACAATGCAATAAGTTAACTTCAAATGTAAATTACGTAATTTTTGTTCTAAAACGATGCTAAATCACATATATATATATATGTATTTTGAACAAAATTATGTGTTAGTTAGTTAAAATAATTAATTGGCAAAAAAAACAAAGTAATTGGTTTCCGTAGAATGTAAAGGTTTAAATTACAACTTAAAATATTTTTTTGTAATTATTGTCCCGCGCAAAACGCGGATATTAGAGTAATAAAAAAAACAAATTATGTTAACTTACTTTGTCGGTGGTTTCGTGTCAGCGTCCTCGATCTTATTTTATTTACTTTCAGATTTTTTTTTTTTTCGTTTTTGATTTCATTTTCACGGATATAGAAAATTAAATTATAAACCTTCGTACATATGGACCCTAATTTAGTACATACATATATCTTGCATCAACAATGATTTCTCCAACTGCAAAAATCATATGCCCATGTTGTCACATTGCTAACAGTAACAGATGAAAAAATGAGGCTATCCTCACACAGCTAAATGGAAAATTCTTCTCACTTCTCTTTTCTTAGAAATGTTTACTTTCGCACTTTCTTAAGTAGGGTAAGAATACAAACTTTGAAACTTAAATGTGTTGGTTACTATTTCATCCCATTATTACATGACATCTCAACCAAGCGCAATACATACTTTGTTCTTTTTCTTAATATCTTTTTGCCCAGAAAATATAATTAAAAAAGTTAAGAGTGTTCAGAACACATAAGAGCACATAAAACAGTTCGAGCCTGGACTCATTAAGATCTTTTCCGCTGAGCCATCCCGTGACCGCCTTAGTGACTTCGACAAGAACCATGCTGAGGAAGAAACCCAATGCGGTGGAGCACCACCCCAGCGCCGTGCTTATGCTCCTCATACTCGCCGGAGATTCTCTATAAAAAAATTCTAACATTCCTCCAAGAGTCAACAAATCTGAGAAACTCAAGAAAACATATTGAAGCTCTAGCCAGAACACAGAGACTTTAATGTTGTTGTGAATTGCTTCATGTTTTCTCCAGGCCTCCACCATGGCTGCAATCGCCATCGAAACAGAAGTAAGAGCTAACCCAGCTCCTATGCGTTTCAAATTGAAGCTGGATGATCTTTCGTTGTTGCTTGATGAGATCCTTTTGGCGAAGAATTGGCATAAAGCTATAGAAGAAGGCATTAAGATGAGAGCAATTGCATTGAGGGAAGCGACTGGAACCTTGATGGAATGCGTGAGTTTTCTGTTCATCATCATGCCTTGTTGTACGGAGAAGGTCGCTAGTTGTGCTAAGCAACAGGTCATGAAAATTGTACTCCCAAAGATTGGTAGGAGAGCTAGAAACGTTCTTGTTTCTTCAACTTCTGTTGCAGAGATCTTGTTGTTGAGCTTCGCTTTATTAAGAAACCTAGAAATGAACGTTTACACGACAATTAATGAAACAGAGAAAATGAATCCCTAAAGCTTGTTTATGTTAGTTTAGTGCGAATAAAAACAAAAACATGTTTAGAATAACTACTTGAACTTGTTGTGATGAATGCTTTTGTCGGTAGGGTGTTGACTCTGCGTCATCTCTGCATCTGTTACAAACCTATTTCGGTTTCTTGCGGCAGAAACAAACACATTCACAGCTCTGGTCAAAGGACTTCCACTTGGACGCTTGAACCGATACATCGGGAATCCCACAGCAAAAATAATGAGCGCAGAGGCTAAAACCGCGGTAGAAATATCGAAGCTGGTACTCCATCCTCTGTTTTCCTCGATCCATACCATAATGGTTACGGCCAAGAAAGCACCAAGACATATAGAGAAGTAATACCAACTGAAGAATCCTGAGATCAGACTCTGCTTTCGACTATCGAGCTGGTCGCCTCCGTGAGCAGGCAACGAGGCCTTTACACCTCCAACACCAGTAGCTACCGCATAAATTCCGGTGAACAGAACCATTGATTGCAAAGTTGAAGGAGTTTTTTCTCCCTGAGGTTGTAGCTTAGGGCTACGACTTTGTGTAAACGCAAGTGAGGCAATAACTAGTGCAGAAAATAAACGACACAAGAGAATTTTTATGAGGTTCGTTTCCTACTCCTCGGGACCAAGTCCATAAATCAAATCCACTAGAACCAGAAAGAAAATACAACTTATTTTCAAACGCGTAAATCAAGTACAACTTCTTAAGTTACCGCTCTGTTCAATAACATGGATTCTTCAGGATAACCTAATCCTGAGCTAAACTCTCCCTGAGCCTAGACTTGAGTTTTGTGGAATCTCCACACACCAACACGCACGGTTGGCAACGGCACACAGCCACGAAAAACCTTCTCCCAAACTCACTTGATCAGCTCAAGCAGCACCAACTGCTACAGCAGCAGCCACCACACACAGCAAAGAGGACGCCTTCTCTCAATCAATCTCTCTGTTATTTTTCTTCTAAGAGGCGTCAAAGAAAACTCAGCCACCGTGCATCTCTATATATACTTATAAAGAGCAACTCCTTAACCCTAAATATCATTTCCTTTCTTGTAGTTATCCTTTCCTTATTTTTCTCTAAAAATATATTCTCTGAATATATTTCTCCTTTCCTCCAAGTAAATATCTCTTTCCTTTTTCTAGCCCAAACCACGCTTGTGCATCTCCAAATTCGAACTCCTCTTCACAAATCACACAGCTCAACTTCTGTATCACTTCCTTGTAATACAATCGACTGGTACTGGAAAAACTCAAACCAACTCCTCTTCATTCTCCCCCTTTTTGACTATGTATGTGAACTCAGCACTTCTACCGTCAATGGCATCGTCACCAAAAAACAACCAGAACACCAACAACTCCATTCTCCCCCTACTTGAGTCACATCATTGTCAAAACCTAATTCGAAGATCTTCCTCGCTCAAATCGACGAGGTTGATAGCCCATCACACTATCTCGATAGAGAATATCTTTCCTAACCCAAACGTTCTTTAACCTTTGACCTTCATGACTGAACTTTCGATTGAATCCAAAACAGTGACGTTGAACATGTTCCTGAACTCCATAACGATAACATGTAGGACCACGAAATCTCCCATCATAAGCTTGCTCCCTTCGATGATTCTCCCTCAATAACTTATAACATCTTGGCTTAATATGCCCAGAAACTCCACAATGATGACAAACAGGTCGACAATCTCGCTGAGGTACTCTCTGAATTTTTGCAATTTTCCTTGTAGCAGTTGCAATGTTCGTAGCAGTTGCAGTCCCTGTAGTAACTCTGAGCTTCGGCTCTGTAGCAGACGTAATCGCAGTCTCTCTTCTTCCCCCAGACATAAAAACAGTTTCAGTTTTTGAAGATCCTCCATTAAATCCAAGACCATGTCGCTCCATAGGACTTTTCCCAATATTCAAAAGATGATTCAACTGATCTGTACCATTATTAAGCATCCTCAATTGCTTTTGTGTCTCTTCCAGTTGAACTCTAGCTTGAGTTGCTTCTTCTTCTTTCTGAACTGCATACTTCTGTGCTTCAGCAACTTGAGATTCTAACTTGACTTTCTCCTTAGTCAACAACGAATTCTCTTCAACAACTTTAAGCCAATGCTCATACAACTTCTCATAATTCTTAGCAAGTTCTTCATCACTAATGCTCTCAACATCACTATCACTCTCATCGTTGGACTTGGCTGCAGTTTCTGCTGCAAGTCTTGTTACAGGTTCTGGTACAGTACTGGAGACAAACGTTGTCAACGCCACAAAATTATTCAAGGCCAATTCATCATCTGAATCACTATCAGAATCACTCTTGATGCAAGTCAGCGCCTTCTTCTTCAGTAGATTTGCACATTCAGAACGGACATGCCCAAAGCCTTGGCACTCGAAGCACTGAATGTTCTTCAATGAACTATCACCCTATGTACCTCTTCCATTCTCTTTCTTCGTCTGCTTCTGCTTCAAGTACTTAGTAAACTGCCTTGATAGCAAGGCCAAATCTTCAGTATATGCACTCTTCTGAACAGTTTCAGCATTAGTAGCTTTCCTCTTTTCTTTTGCTTCATACGCTTTGTTTAACTCAAAAGCCTTCATAATCCCAACAAACTCATCAAACGCCATCTCATCAAGATTATACGCCTCTTCAACAGCATAAATTTTTGACTCAAACTTTGAAGGCAGCGATCTCTTCAATTTCTTCACCAGCTTCTTATCCTTGTACTGCTTTCCAAGAGCGAATGATTCATTCGATATGTCACACAACTTGGCACTAAATTCAGCAACAGATTCACTTTCTTCCATCCTTAAATTCTCAAACTGTGAAGCCAACATGTCAAGTTTGGTTCTCTTGACACTAGAAGTTCCCTCAAACATGTTCTCCAACGTCTTCCATGCCTTCTGCGCTGAAGCACATTGAGAAATCAGCTTGAAGTGACTTGAATCAATAGCATTGTACAGCGCAGTCTTTGCCTTTGAATTACAACTTGCTTGCTTCTTCTCAAGATTCGTCCACTTGTCTCTTGGCTTAAGACTCTCAACTCCTTTACCATCAACGATCACCGGAGGACTCCAACCAACTTCAATCGCATTCCAATAATCTTCATCAAGACCACTAATAAAAGCTTCCATACGAACCTTCCAATATCCATAATTATTAGACTCAAGCCGTGGTGGTCTTGTCATAGACGTACCTTCTAGATGTGACTGCATCATACCCAACTTTCAAGATCCTGTAGCACTGCCTGCCTCAATTCCTGAACTACGTTCTGTAGCACTACGTGTCTCTGAACTACGTTCTCCTCCTCACTCTAGATCTACTCGAAACAAGACTGAATCTCTATCGAGAACCTGCTCTGATACCAATTGTAAACGCAAGTGAGGCAATAACTAGTGCAGAAAATAAACGACACAAGAGAATTTTTACGAGGTTCGTTTCCTACTCGTCGGGACCAAGTCCAAAAATCAAATCCACTAGAACCAGAAAGAAAATACAACTTATTTTCAAACGCGTAAATCAAGTACAACTTCTTAAGTTACCGCTCTGTTCAATAACATGGATTCTTCAGGATAACCTAATCCTGAGCTAAACTCTCCCTGAGCCTAGACTTGAGTTTTGTGGAACCTCCACACACCAACACGCACGGTTGGCAACGGCACACAGCCACGAGAAACCTTCTCCCAAACTCACTTGATCAGCTCAAGCAGCACGAACTGGTACAGCACCAGCAGCACCAACTGCTACAGCAGCAGCCACCACACACAGCAAAGAGGACGCCTTCTCTCAATCAATCTCTCTGTTATTTTTCTTCTAAGAGGCGTCAAAGAAAACTCAGCCACCGTGCCTCTCTATATATACTTATAAAGAGCAACTCCTTAACCCTAAATATCATTTCCTTTCTTGTAGTTATCCTTTTCTTATTTTTCTCTAAAAATATATTCTCTGAATATATTTCTCCTTTCTTCCAAGTAAATATCTCTTTCCTTTTTCTAGCCCAAACCACGCTTGTGCATCTTCAAATTCGAACTCTTCTTCACAAATCACACAGCTCAACTTCTGTATCACTTCCTTGTAGTACAATCGACTGGTACAGGAAAAACTCAAACCAACTCCTCTTCACTTTGGATTGTCAACAAGATCAAACCCTATCAAGGAAAGAAGTAAACATTTAAGTTATATACTAATCTTTTGACTCTTCTTTTCAATGGAGTTGTTTTAGTTACCAGGAGTTCAATAGAACAGAAGAGAACGAAAGCGGTGAAACGAGTGAGAGAGTCGGCGACAAAACCACCAAATATTGTGAGCAAAAACGATGTTCCTGTGAAGTTGGTCACCATGTTTGCTGCTTTGGCTGATGAGTAATGCATCGATTTCGTAAAGTATGTGAAGAAGTTGGTTGAGTATGCTAAGAACACCATATTCTCCATCATCTCCACAACTGCATTAGCCCACACCATATATACTATAAATATTTTTTAAAGAAGGAAAATTTTGATTTTTTTAATTATCTTTGGAGGATTTTAGAAATTTACCACAAGCAATGGAAGCAGCTTTAATCCCACCATGTTTACCAGGGATCGCCTCTTTACCTCTCCAATCTTCAAACTTCTCTTCCATATCAGTCTGCATCTCTACGTTCCCTCAGATTAACGAATATGTGGTTTATAAGTGTTTATACCTTGAAGTTACCGATGGTGGGTTGCTTCTTGCTATTAATTTATATAGAAACGAAGAAAAAGTTGCGTGAGAGATGTAAAAAACATAGGAATTAAGATTAGAAACCGAAAGCAATTACTATATATTGACCTTTTACAACTGTCTAGTGGTTTTCACGTTTGGCTTGTTATGTTTGGATGCTAGCAAATAATTACTCTTTACATTACTAGAAATTCTCACTATACATATATTTCTGAACTTTTTTTTACCAAATAAAATTTTGAAATTAATTAGAAGTATGTATTCAAATTGTATTTTCTGGTAAGTGTATATGGTAAATCGTTTTCAGTAATTTTGAAACTCTATAGTAATTTCAAGGTTCATGTATCTACCATTTATTTATTTTCTTATACACAGAATTGATATTTTCACAAAAAGAAATTTTGGAATTGCAAGCAAAGGAAAAACATATACACAACTTTTTATTAACAATGGGGCCTAGTAGTAAAAGATTTGCAACACAATTTACTTTTTTTCTTATTTTAAATTTTTTAGTGAAAATACTTTCACTCCTATTTAGTTAGTAAGAATAAATCATTAAAATTTTCGAGAAATTGGATATTCTACACAAGACTGAAAAATGGTCCACATCATATTTTGTTATACATGGTGTATTTTATAATGGAAACAAAATATTCATAATTCATTTTGCAAGCGTTGGTATAAAAAATTCTGATTTGACAAGCGCTGATTATCTAAGCTAAAATTTCAAACAATAGTCCGAGAAGGATGGTCAACGGTTATGAATATCGTAAAACCCACCTTGGGAGAATGTATTGCCAATTGTCGGACATTCATCTCAAGATGGCAAAAAAAATGACCAGCTTATCTCCTTGGAGGCCACTGTGGAATTGAAAACTCGCCTAAATGAGACAAAAAGTAGTGATTTATCTTTTGTGAAAGAAATCAGACGTTTGTAGGATCAATTATGAGCTGCCTTGATGGAAGAGGAAGCTTTCTACAACAGACGAGCAATGTTACCTAGTTTAAGGAAAGGAACCAAAATACAGAAAATTCCACGCCTCTACCAAGCAAGGACATTCCCGTAATAAGATTATTGATATACTTAGTGATGTTGGGGTGTAGACGAAAAAAGAAGAAGAAATAGAACAAACAACCACTAACTAATTGAACGACACTTTCTCATCCTCTACAATCTCAAGATCTTGAAGTTTCTTTGTAACATGTTCCTAGCTTAGTAACCTCGAATAAGAATGACTTTTTTCTCCTAAAAGTTTCAGTAGCTGAGGTTAATGCGGCAATATTTGCCATTCATCCAGAAAATACACCGGGCCTAGAGAGAATGACGACATTGTTTTTCCAAACGTTATAGCATATCATCAAACCATAAATGGTTGAGATAGTTCAAAATTTCATGAATACGAGTATACTAGATCGTAAAAGCAATGAGGTCAATATTTGCTTGATCCCTAAATCGGAAAGGCAATAAAATGATGAAAGAATTCCAGCCAAATTAGTCTGTGTAATGTCAGTTATAAAATCATTTATAAAGTACTATGTCAGAGATTGACCAAATTTTTACCATTTGTGGTGTCGAAGACTCAGTCAGCCATTGCGGCAGGAAATCAAATCTCAGATAATACACTTCCGGCTTAGGAAGCATTCCATGCTCTTATGACAAATGTCACCGACAAACGCCATCAATAATAACATGAGCGAGACAACGACCAAGTCAAACCTTATCTTATGCATAAGATGAGGTTTGCTGATACTTAAATTCGCTACGACACTACTTTGCTCGAAATCACATATCACAACTGGAATCGATTCCTGGAAATCTGTAATGTCAATTTTAATTATGGTATGCTATATATATGAATGTAATTATAAAAAACAAATGAAATTAAAGCGGTTTGGTTTTGTGATGTTTACATTAACTTACAAACTGCTTGACCTTCTCTCACCTCACCTAAAAAATCTGGACAATAATAATGCAGCATATCGAAAAAGTGTATTTCGACTCACACTACATGTCTAATCATCGCGCTACCACACACAAATACAAATATGTTTTGGTCTTTTGGCAGCTCATCTACTTAATAGAATTAATGACAACCTATATTGTTAATTTGCTATTGTTTTTTTTTGAAACTTTTCATTGCATTAAAATAAATATTTTTGTGTTTTTTTTTTTTGAAGCAGAAATAACAGTTTAACCATAAAGCCCAGAATGAGTCTGATTAGGTAACCCTATAAAAAAATCTAATGGACCTCAACAAACTCGTAACCCGGCCCAATACCCAAACCCTAGAAACCAAAAACAGGGAAACCCTAAATGGTGACACAGGACCGCCGCCGAGCAAGGGGACGATCTCGCCGATACTAAGCCGACGACACAGTAGACCGCCATCAGAGCAAGAGAAGATATCTCTAGAAGATGCGAGGAGACAAGATTCCTAAACTTCGATTGTGGCAAAGGCAGAGACAAACCCTAAGAGTACTCTCCAACAAACCCTTGATTTCAACATGCCGAGTGAAGATCAAGAGGTTGGAAGACGGGCAACTCCGAGGCTAAAGTCTGGACCATCAATCGTAGCAAATGAAGCAGGCCTCAAGGTGCACTTCCACAATGAGAACGGGGCAAGGAGACGAAGGTGCTTTTGGCTTAGCCCTCCACATCTAGCCGGAACAGTAGTAGATCCGGCCCATAGACCTAGCTGACAAGAGAAACAAAGTAGGCCGCAGCACTGGGAGAGACGAATAAGCAAACTCCATCACCATAGGAGCAAGAACAGCGGAGAGAGGGAAAGGTCGTTGTGGAGTAGAGACCACCGGGAAAACTAACCCATCGATAAATCATCCGACCCAAAGAAGATCTATACCATAAGGAAGACATCCGGCGGAGCGACAACCATAGGACCACACACACGACAACACACACCCACAACAACAGAGCCACATCGACATCAAAACCAGGATGGACCTCTCCGGAGAACCAACCCTAATAAACCACCATGAGATCTCAAGATAAAGAGCAAACCTTGCTGGATCTCGTGCTCAGACCCATCGAGAAAGCCTCCACAAGACACCACCACAAAGCCACCACGAGATTGGAGCACAGAGGTGCCGCGGCTCGCCGCCAAAAGAACAGGGACATGGAGGCGACATAGATCTAATCGACAGGGCTACTTCACCACGAATGAAGAGCCGTAGGATACAAAAGGCCGGAGGCGAAGCCTCTCGCAGCACCGGCAAGCCGAACACTGGAGAGGCACAACCAGATCTGAACGGAGACGGCTAGGGTGACAGGCTGGGGGCTAGAGAGAAGCGAGAGAAAAAAATCTCTCTTTCTCTAATTTTGCTATTGTTAGGTGCTATATCATATGATTTCCCTTTTTACAAAACATCACCGAAAGTGGCTAAGAAAATTAAAATTTCTATCTGACTCAATTGGATAACGTCAACATATATAATCGATAAAGTTTGCAAAATGGTGAATTGGACGGTATTAGTTGGTTTCTTAGAATAAAATAACCATATTCTAATCATATAAGTATGATAATCTGATTACAAAATCCATGTATTATTATACGTTCAAGATTGAATTCGAATAATAAGAAGTATATAATAAATATCAATGAAATGACTTACCAAGAAATCAAAATTTTGTTTTCACTACTTTCGTATACTAATTGACACATAACAGCCTCAAACCTTCTTCTCAGTGTTGAAAAAAAAAAATCACAAAATATATTGGGGGAGGTAGAGAGAGAAACTTTCTCTCCCTTCTCACTAGAAAACCTCGTTTTATTCGCTCCACCACCTAACTTTTTCTGACTGCCTCCCCGATGTCCGGCGCTTGTCGGCGTCGCGAGAGGATTCGCTCCATCCCTTTTGTACCCTAAGGCTCTTCATATGTGGTGACGATTCCCTAAGAGATGATTTGGTTGTGGCCTTGCTGGCCTCACGACGGAGATGTTGGTTTTGACTCCGGCGTGGCCTCACGGTATCTAGGTGGTAGCTTCTGGTGGAGGTCCTCCTCTCGGATCCTCATCGACGGGATGCGTTTGTGTCGAACTTCGCTTGTTTGTTGTTGCTGATGGCCCCGCTCTTGGTCTGACGGCGAGGTTGGTTTAGAGACTCGTGTGGTGGTGGATCTGAATTCGGCGGAGCGACACGGCGATGAGTGGGCCATGGAGGTGGATTTGTCAGATGTCTCTCCTAAGAGGTGGATCTGTTAGGGGTTGACGGACCCTCCCTCGCGGTTGCATTTTCCCAGCCAGATCTACTTGTTATGGTCCGATTCCCCCTCATCCGGTGGTTTGCTCCTTTGATGTAGGTGATGCTTCTTCTCGGCTTTGTTCTCCAGCCGTTCTTCGGCTTTTTTGCTTGGTTTTGGTTTATTGGTTGCTTCAGGTTCGGTGGTGGATCTATTCCACTTCACCAGTTCATCATGTCCACTGCGTCGGTGGAGGCGAGAGTTGTAGGAGCGGCTTCGGTTGGAAGGGTTTGTGTTGACAGAGATGTTTCCCAGAGCGTTAGGCTCGGCGTTAGGCTCGGCGTGTTCTGGCGACAGATCTGAGGGGACAATATGTCTATGTTCGCATATCTCCTACGTCGACAATCGAGGTCATCTTTTGCAAGTTTCGGTCTTCCACCTAAGCCGATGACTTATGTGGTCATCGGAGTTCGGCTCGGCGATGGGGGCGGCGGCGACGAAAGTTTGGCCGGTGACTAACCTAAGGAACTAGTTTTTTTAGGGTTTCATGTGATATTCTGGGTCAAGCCCAATAAATTGTTTGTTAGGATTTCTAACCAGACATAATCCTGAGACTGTTTGGTTATATCCAAAAATGTAAAAAACCCAAAAAAATTAGCTAATGAAAAATTTCAAAAAAAAAAAAACTGAAAAAACAAATTAAATTAGAAGACCAAAAAATTGTTATCATTTTCAAAATTGTTATGATCATTATTCAACCCCTTAACCCATTTCCTATTTATTTCATTTTTAGTTTTCATATTATTACTATTATTATCGCTCTGTTTCTCACGTTCTTCTCGTGCGTCAAAAATTTCTTGGACAATATTCTCCACATCCATTTTCGTATTTCCATCTTCACCCTTATCACCTCCATCGTCAGGCGCCGGAATATACGGTGGTCGAGACACCAATAACACTTGATCCCAATCTACCCCTTTGAAGAAATCGTGACCCTTGATTTCCTCGACGTTGATCCTACGGCTAGGATCTTTCTCCAGCAATCTTTTTATCAGATCCCGCAACGACGTCGTTTCACCCACAAGATTCGGCGGTTTAGTCAAAATCTGGAAAAATGTCTCTTTCCGGTTTAATCCCCTAAACGGCGTCGTTCCATACAACATCTCATATAGAACCACCCCTAACGACCACCAATCGACGGCGAAATCGTGACCGTCTCCGTTGATAACCTCCGGCGCTACGTATTCCTCTGTTCCGACGAAGGAATTCGACTTTTCTCCTCCTGACGAAGCCAATGTCGATGATGAGCGCATCGAAGTCGATTCTTCTTCCGGCGAGATCCCCGACTTGCAGAAACTTCCGAATCGAAAGAGTCGCTTCTTTCTAGTCTCCGGCGATGATTTTTTACTCGAAGATGGTGACGGCGACGGTTGCGGCGTTCTCGGAGGGAGATTCGTCGAGAGATCGAAATCGACGAGCATTAAATGTCCATTTTCCTGGATCATCACATTGTCTGGCTTTAGATCTCTGTATACGATTCCTTGATTATGCAAATAATCAAACGCGAGTACAAGCTCCGCCGCGTAAAACCTGAAATCAAGACAATAACCGGAAAAAAAAAATCAGATACGGAATCAGAGACAAATTTCAGAAATAACCGGAGATTTGACCAATAATTACCTGATAATCTCGTCGGAGAACATACTCTCCGATTGCATTTTCCTAAGAGAATTGAGATTACGACCAGGACAATAATCGATCGCATAAGCGATTACTTTATCTGTTGACAATACTCCATGAAGAGAAGGAAACAGAGGATGGTCGAATCTGCTCAGTACTTGCTGCTCGAAGCTCACGCGCTTATACTCGTCATTCTTCGTCTTTTTTTTCTTCTCGATTGCTTCTTTAAGTATAACCTTTAAAGCAAGCAATTTATCGTCGTCGTCTTTTACCAAGAACACTACTCCTTTAGCACCATGACCGAGCATTGACAAAACATCAAGTCGATTAAAGTCCAGTGTCGGGCTCTGCTTGTGGTCTCCTCCTTCATGCATAGCAGAGGATTCCAAAAAAACTGCTTGTGGTTTTCGCTCTCTCTCTCTCTTGGTTCTGTGTAGTTGGCGACTTGTTATTATACAGTTTTTAAAAGTCTTAACTCGTTTTGAGAACTTGCCTTGGAGGGGAAGATTTCAAAAAGGTAAAATACATATTAAAAACAAAGTCAAAAAAGAGAAACGAAATAGCTTGAGATTCGTTGCCATTTTATTTTGGTGAGATGAGAAACTAAAGAATAAAGTGCTTTGTTGGTATGACAAAAATGTTCCCTCGTCGTGCGTGTATGAGAAAAACACGTGCTGTGTTTACGTTGATGTGACGTCATGGATGACGTTTTGGTGGAGACGAAAGCCTTAGAAGGGGTGGATATTTTCCACCCCAATTAAATTACCCAATAATACATAATTAAATACCCAACAACCAATTAAAAGTAAAATTAATTAACCTCTCTTCTCTACCCACGCGTCTTCTTTTACTCTCTTCCGTCACGAGCACTAAAGCAAAAAACAGAGTAGCTTGTGTTCTTATTCGTTGAAGCACTGAAGCAGCATCACGTGAAGCAATTTCTGTTCTTCCTGTTCTTCTTCCTCGAAACAGCCTCCGTCACGCTTCTTCTCACTTGCTCACCGCACATCGAAAAAACAGAGCCAAATCGACATTAGAAGCTGGTTCTCTTATTCCTCATGGCATTGAATCAGCATATTTAAGGTTATCCTTTCCTTTAAATACAATTTTCGTGTTTAGGGTTAAATAGATTCAAAAATCCTAACGGTTTCTTCTACTTTTGGAAATTTCTTTGTAGATTAGAAAATTTGTTGTTTCGTATGGTTTTTTAGATATTGAACTTGTTTCCTAAACCCATTAAAGTAATGAGATGGTTTCTATAGTAAAATACTAGTTGAATCGTTGTGAATTCTACTAAATCGATGAGAAATCAAAATTGCAGTGGTATAACTAAGACTACTAGTACTCATGAGAATTATTAGTATTACTGAGAACACTAGTACTAGTGAGAGATATCGATACTACTGGAATAACTGGTATTACTAATCAATGCAGTATTATTGAAACAAATACTACCTCAATATCACTATAGTTATATACTAAACGATAATTGTTATTATTTTGCAGGGAAAAATGAATAACACCCAGTTCACAGTGATATGTTTTGATTATGGAGGATATTATTCAATAGAAGATAATTTCTTAAGATGGAGGGCGGGAGGAGATGAAATTCACACTGTATCGATGCGGACAAGTATAGAAAATATCACTTATTCGGCATTGGTTGATAGAATTGGCAGAAAGATGATGATAGATGAAGCCACAATGCAACTTAAACTAGTTACTTTCCGTTGATATTGAATGTTAACGCACCATCCAATATCAAGAATGACGATGATGTTTTAGATGATCTATTGCAAGTAAATCAAGATGGTTGTAGAATTCTTTTGCATGTGGAGCTCATCAAAGATGTGGACCAAAATCGGGGATCTGTACAACTGAGTGGAGAGGGTCGAGAAAGTGAAGCTGGTGTAGGTGATGGCATGATGACTCTGTACACACACGAATCATCGGAACACCATGCAATCTTAGAACGAGGTATAACTGGTGCAACTGTGTAATTAATTTTATGTGTTCTCTCTGTCTAGTATAACGAAGTATAACTGGTGTAACTGTGTTATTAATTTTATGTATTCTCTCTGCCTTGTATAACTAGGTATAACTGGTGTAACTGTGTTACTAATTTATGTGTTATTTCTGTCTAGTATAACTAGGTATAACTTGGTATAACTGATATAACGTTTTGATAATATTTTGATTACAGATGAGGAGGAATTTGCTAACGAGGGTAACTTTGGTATGTATGAAGATAATGAGCCCCCAGATGTTGTGGAAGTAGATGGGCATGTTAACAATGAATGGGAAGATGGTATGAGTATCACTTTGGGTCAAGAATTTGGAAGTAGGCAAGAAGTGAAATGTTTAGTTCAAATAGCTTCACATCAGAATTGTTTTGAGTATGATGTAAAGCAATCCGATCCAGGGAGATATGTGCTAAAATGTAGTGAAGCAAGTGTTGGTTGCAAGTGGTATTTACGAGTTGCTCCGGTTTCGAATTCACATTGTTGGTCGGTTAGAAAATACAACAAGATGCATACATGCTCTCAAGCTGATGCAAGTACAAGGAGATGTCGAAGGAAAGGGACACCACAAATAGTTGCATCTATTTTGGATGAAGATTATCTAGGTTCTTTTCAGACTCCAACTCCAAAAAGTTTGATACAGTTGGTTAAAAGGAAAGCTAGTGTAGAGATATCGTACTCTACTGCATGGAGAGGTAAGAACATTGCTGCGAATGTTGTGCAGGGAAGTCCAGAGGAGAGTTCTTTGATGTTGGAGTCTTATTTGTATATGTTAGAGGAAAAGAATGAGGGTACACGAACATGTGTGGTATGGGATAAGGAACGCAAATTTGAGTATTTGTTCTTTGCATTGGGAGCTTGTATAGAAGGATTCAATGCCATGAGATAAGTGATAATTGTGGATGCCATCCACCTTAAGCATGCATTTGGTGGAGTTCTAATGGTTGTGATGGCTTAAGATCCTGAACATCACCATTATCCAATTGCTTTTGGTGTAGTTGATGGTGAGAAAGAAGCAAGTTGGATGTGGTTTATGAAGATGTTGAAATCTTTGATACCGGATCATGCTGAACTTGTTTTATATCTGATAAAAACCTAGCGCTCATCAAGTCAATACTTGAAGTGTTTCCATTGTCTCAACATGGGTTTTGCATATAGCATTTGTCTCAAAATGTGAAAGGTAGTGTTTCTGGTGTGAAGAAAAAAACTGTTGGAGAGAAGTTCAGGGAATGCGGTAAAGCTTATACAGAGGTTGAGTTTCTAAAACTCTATAGTGCGTTCAGACAAATGTATCCTGCTGCAGCCTTGTATTTGGATAAAAGTGTTGATGAGAAAAAATGGGCAAGGTGTTATTTTCCGCGAGAAATGTACAACATAGACACGACCAACAGTGTAGAATCAATGAATAACGTATTAGTTGAGGCAAAGAAGTACTCATTACTACCTATGATTGATGTCATCATTGCAAAGCACATGAAGAGTTGCGCTGAAGTACCGGAGTCACAAAAGTTGGTGCCTTAGGTGCACAATATAATAGAGTCTAGAGTACCGAAAGCAAAGAAGCTAGTGATGCAAGAGTTAAACGCCATGACCTTTGAGTACAATGTCATTGGACGTGACGGGAAGAATTATTTGGTTAATTTGACCGATAAAACTTGCGATTGTAAGTATTATGATATAGACAGATACCCATGCGAGCATACACTAGCTGCTATCGTCCGATTAAGCGGAGAGACGGAGCTTCATCATTATGAGTTTTCTTCGGCATATTATTTGATGGAGAAGTAGAGATTCTCTTATAGTAGGACGATATATCCTGTACCCCATGTATCAACTTGGATTGTACCTGACACTATACAAAATTCGAGAGGGTTGCCTCCGCCACACGAAATTAAGAGAGGAAGAAATCAACAAACACGATACCCATCAGTCGGAGAATCTCGAAGAAGAGGAACAAGAAGAGGAAGAGGAAGCGGACGAGGATATATTTACGACTACTTGTACAACAGCTCTAATGTGCTGGAACCCAATTTCCATGATCCCAACTAAGTAGGAATTGTGTACTTGAATTTGTGTTCTCTCTATCAGGTATTACTTGTATAACCAAGTATAACTGTGTAATATTATTTGTTGTGTTATTTCTGTCAGGTATTACTAGGTATAACCAAGTATAAATGTGTATTGGTATTGTGTGTTCTCTCTGTCGAGTATTACTATGAATAACCAAGTATAACTGTGTAATGGTATTTGTTGTGTTCTCCCTGGCACGTACTACTAGGGATAACCAAGTATAATTGTGTAATATTTTTTTGTGGTCTTTCTGTCAAATTTTTATTTTGCTTATAAGTTCATTTCTTTACTTCATGCTTATTGGGACATTAGTGCCTGGTTAATTACTTAGGTAAAACTGCGATACACATGGTTATAAATATTGATCTTATGGTAAAACATAGTTTTTTTCACTAAACCTACCTTATATATATGGTCAAAGTATATTGACAAGGTTCATTGATATCTCAAACACAAAAATTTGTGTTTGGAGAAATGTTAATATATGAAACTATTAGAAATATATTAAAATGATCAATTGCATCAATACTACTGGAAATTTTAGAATTTTATGTACGTATAACTAGTTATACGTGAAAACTAGCAACGTATAACTATGTATAAATCGGTACTACTACATAACTAAGTATAAATGTGAATAAAATTTTAATATTTTTTTAATTCAATTGACGACTTATGTGTTAAACATGTTTTATTTTTTTATTCTTAATTTCATGCAATTAGTTATACATAGTTATACCAGTAATACCAAACCATCGAAGTAGTACCTAACAACACCAGTAGTACCAAATCAACCAAGGAGTACCTAACAACACCAGTAGTACCAAATCAATTCACTTTTGCAAAATGAGTTCAACATTACGAATTTTACCCAAGTACACATAAGTGGATATCCCACAGAAGTACCTAAAACAAGAGTTTACAACAAGATAAGAGTTCAACATTCCAAGACTTTAACTACTTATCCTAAAACATTATTAATATATATTTTTTTTATGTCTGGTCCTTCTTGCTATACCTTCAAGATTCCTGACCCTTTTCTTCTCCTTCTCCACTCCATCTTTATTATTCCTAGCCTTTTTCTTGCCATCCTCCATTTCATCTCCTGCATCATTTGTTCTCTTGTTCTTACATTTTCCCTCTGTATCTCGGAGGTTGCTTAAATTTTGATTGTTTCGTTATCCTCTTCTCTCGAGTGGCGCTATTCTTCATGGTTTCTTCATTTTCTGCTTGGTTTCCATCGGCTTTGACTTCCGTTTCTTCTCCTTGTTCTGTCTCTTCTTCATTATTCTTCATAGTTTCTTCATATTCTTTATCATCAGTATCTTTCTCTTTCTCTTTTTCTCCATCTACCGATTTCTCTTCTTTCTCCTCATCATTCTCTTTCACTTCTTCTTCTTGTTTTGTCTCTTCTTCTCCATCCGCCACTTTTTCCTCTTTATTAATATCTCCTTTCTCTTTCACTTATTCTCCTTGTCTTGTCTCTTTTTTATCCATTCGTTCTTCTTCTTCATTGGTCACTTCTTTCTCTTCTTCATTCTCTTTTACTTCTTCTTCTTGTTCTGTCCCTTCCTCTCCATCTGCCGTTTTTTCCTCTTCTTATTCATTTGTCTCTCCTTTCTCTTTCTCTTCATTGTCTCTTCTTTCTCTTCGGCTTCTTCTTCTTCAGTGTCTCCTTTCTCTTTATTTTCTTCTTCTTGTTCTGTCTCTTTTTCTTCTTCTTCAGTGTCTCATTTCTCTTTCTCTTTCTCTTTTTTTTTCTGTCCCTTCTTCTTCTGGTTCTTTTCCATTTCCCTTTTCTTCATGTTCTTTTTCTTTTCACTTTCCTTCATCTTTTTTTTCCTTTTCCTGTCTTATCTTCTCCATACGCATTTGTATCAGACTAAACTCCTTCATACTGATTATCATATCTCACAATCTCATTCGAATCGTTAACCATACGATCTCTTAATTTACTTTCAAGAGCATTCACTTTTCTCTTTAATAGTCTCACCTTCCGCTTAAGCTTCTTCTCTGATTATTTACTTGCAGTATTCGTCTTCTCAAACTCCTCAGTCATTTATTGGCTTAGCCTGTCTTCAAGTTCTTTCAAAAGCTGAATTACACCAGGATTCTTTTCTGGTTCCAAATCCTCAAGCAAACCAGTTTCTTCTTCTTGCACCATCCGGGAAGCCACATCTACATCATACAGCTCTTCCCAACATATATGCTTTTTCGCTGCAAGATACTCTCGTTCCAACTGTTTGGGATATTATTAAAGGCTTCATCCGCTGATTCTTCATCCAAGATGCGCGCCATAAGAACTTTTTCTTCTAATTCAGGTTCCAAGATACTCTCAATATCCTGTCAATGTGGAGAATAACAAATTAGTTGTTAACATTAACAAAAATCATGTTTAATTAAGAATTGAGTTGCATTAATACCTTAGTAGAATCAAGCGACTCATAAATCTCTTGTAATGCCCAACCTTTCATACTACTAGCTTTGAACATATGCTTGCACATCCTTGGACACTCTTTGTTTGGCTCTTTAATCTCTTCTCTAAATGATCTCTTCATGTTTGATATACACTCAAAAGGCATAATCTACATATGATATATGTCATTAGATTATGTTCATATCCATAGGTTAAACACTAAAAATATATTTAGAGAAATATTATGTTTACCTTGAACGGAATTACGAATCCAGGAAAAGCTATATCCTTATGCACAGAACCATCCAAACGATTCAGCCGGTAATAAACATCCTTGACAGAATTCTCAAATGTCATTCACCCCCACATAAATGATTTACACAAATCCGGATCCTCAGCCATTCTAAATAAGAATGGATTAATATTTCCATCAGACTTTGACTTACTCGCAACGACAACGCTTAAGAAATAAAGGATCGCCATCTTCAGACGTTCGGGAGTACTCTTCTTCATCGAAACCAACTTCTCTTTCACATCTTTGATGGTTACTTTTTCCATACTGCAAAACTGTTCTCCTTTAACTGACTTTTATGCTTGTCCCATTTCATCTTCGGGTTAATTCCACTCAGGTAATCATGACAATAGAACCCGCAGATGAGACCATGCTCTCTCAAAGAGTACCGAATCAGAACGCCATTCACCACAAACCAAAGAACTATCTTCTTATCCAAACATATAGTTCGAAGCAGAAGCATACACAATCCTTGAAGCACATATTCCTTTTCCATGTGGAATATGTGCTTAAACTGGGGATGATTTTGAAACCATTCCATCTCTGGTTTTAATTCCTCTATGATCTTTAGGAAGTTGCCCAAATCACACTTTGTTTGGATCTTGCATTGCTGGTTATATGCAGTGTGTTGGAAGAAGAATATCTTAGGCTGCGTCGGTAGGGTTTCTGATCCATCTTTATCCTGCAATCCCAGTATACCACAATTATTCTCAGTAATACCAGTTTTCCTAGCCACTAACAGTTAAACTTAGTAGTACCAGTTTTCCTAATTACTGACAGTTATCCTTCGTAGTACCAGTTTTACGGACCATGAGCACTAGTTTTTCTAAATACTAATAGTTTTCTCAAGTACCAGTTTCCCTAATAACTAACAATTTTCCTCATGAGTACTAATTTTCCTACACATTACTACACATCACTAGTACCAATTTCCCTAATAACTCGTAATTTTCTTCATGAGTACCAGTTCCCTTATCACATACCTTTGATGGCGTAGTCTCTTTTTCAAATGCAGACCCATTATCTGAGTCACTTACGGCATATCTTGTCGACAAACTGGTGGACACTTTTGAAGTCGGATCCTTTGAGGATTTCTTCCCTTTTCTCGCTTTCCTCGCCTTAGGAGACATTTCTGCAAATCCACAAGACACAAAATCAAACTTCTACACAGCTCAAACAGATCCAAATCAAACTCAAATGGTAATTATAAGACCCCAATTAAACCCTAAATTCGAAGCCGATAAATCTCAACAGTTCTGACATATCTACACTTGAAATCAAAACCCAGATAAATTGAAACCCTCTTTCACCAATCAAAACCCAGTTGAAGGAAAACCACATTAAAAAAATGGAGATATGAGATTGGATAAATTACTTTGAAGTCTCGTTGTTATCTCTGAGACAGAGACGACGTTGACAAGAGACGGATACGTCGGTGACAAGAGACGTAGACAATGGACGACGAGACGAAAATCGGAGACGATGACAAATCGGAAAATTGTTTTTGGCGAAGAGAGAAAAAAATAAAAGGGGATTAGATTTAAATGTTTTGATTTGAGATCGAGATCTCTTAAAATTTGTTATTCACCCATATTTTTGGGTTGGATCCGGGTTCAGATTCGGATTCTAGTGGTTGTGTTGGTAATTTTACAGATTGATTAAACTTTTATTAGTCTTTAACCAACATTTGATTAAAAAATAATGTTTTAATAAATAATTTTAAAAACAGGGCAAATGAGGTTAATATTTTCGGTCAAAGAGATATGAGCATTTGATCCAGAAGGCGTGGGGGGAGGGATTTAATTATTTTCAAATGCCTTGGAAGACGCGGCGGCGGCTTACGAGCGTATAAGCTATGACCGGTCAGCCCAAACGACTCCCAATTTACCATTTTTATAAATGGACTATGGAAACGGATTTTCCTTTTCCGTAAGAGAAAAGTAATGGGCCTTTCTCAATGTACAATTGAATATAATTATTTAAGCGTAAAATATACTTATTATTATATCTTATTTTATTCATTTGGTATCCAAGTTAAGAAATTCGGTCTCGAATTTAGTAATCAACAAATCTGTTTTTTTTTTTTTTACCAAACCAAATCTGTTTTTTTAAATCGTCTAAATTTATTATTATTTTATTATAAATTATGAGAATTGTTATATCAACGATTTTATAACGGACAAATCTTCCATCTTACTCTATGCCAAACGATTTTATTTTGACATACGCTGAAGATGTCATATAAGTTTGTCTCCATTAGTCTATATCAATGATAAAAAATCGCATCTTTTAGGATTCGAACTTCAGACATCCTTGTGTAGAAACATTAATGAACCATTGATCAAACCATTTGATAAATAGGGCTTCCACCAACAAATCTGTTTGGACTTCTAAATTCGTTCGCTTTCGTTTGGGTCATTATACCATCGTTGCTTTCTACATCATCTTTAAATTCAAATTAGATTTTGTTTTGGTAACGATATATCGACTAATCTATTTGTCATAGTTTTAGTGTACAAATTGAAATGTTCTAAATCTTGATAAATCCTTATTATTTTTATCAAGTTCAGATGATTGAGTTGTCTTCTATACGTGGACAGCGGAAGTTGACGAAAATTATTGAAGTTTTTGAAGCTGACAAAAAAAAAGTTCGAAGTACAAGATATGGTCTTATAATTAATCAATTTTTTCATTATTCCACAAATTTCCAGACTCCGAAAGCGAGTTTCTGATTAGGTTCCCTCACCAACTTGAATTTATATCCTTGAAACAAGATTTTACCCTCGACTATCACATATGTTAACCGAATAAACTCAGTCATAGATATAAATCTTAACAATTATTCTTCTTTTTATACTCCTCGCATCTTATCCCTCTCGCAAAACCCTTCTTCTTCTTCAAAGTTGTCTTTCGCTAGATTTATTTGTTGGTCTTATCAGTTGGTGAACCACAAAACACTGACAAATTTCAAGACCCTAATTGTTTGATATATATATATATATATATATATATATAGGGTACTGTGGCACATTAAATTTTCGTGGTCCAACATCTTTCGTTTAAGACAACTCTTAGGAGGAAGACTGTTATGAGAGTAATAAGAGATGAGGATCATGAAAATTGGGAAAAATGGTAAGACGAGAAGGGTCCAACCGTTTTTTCCTCTCTGAGTTCTCTAAAGCACTCATCAATTGTCGTTCAATCTATGTTTAGTCAAGGCTCTTCCCTAATCAAAGCATGTGACTTGGAAAATGGAAATTTCATCTGTCCTGAGAAAAAAGAGGTGATATGCCTTGCGTTGAGAGGTTAATGGACACTCGTAGATCACATGTTTATGATTGCGGTGGATCGGGTTGTTCTTTTGCTAACTGTAATATTAAATTTATTATTTTTAATAATTATAGTAGTAAAGCCAATTGTTTAGAAGCTTGGGTTTCGAAGTATCTTCCTCTGTTACTCAGATCTAGGGTTTTGAAGTTTCCGCCGCAAGGTAAGATGTCGGCGCCGGAAAAGGAGGCTCCTCCTCCTCCGTCGGTGCAGGAAGAACAGATTCAATCACAAGGAGCTCAGTTGGAGAAGAAATCGTCGTGGGTTAATGTGGTGAAAAACAAGCCGTCACTCTCGACACACGTTGTTCATGTTCAAGTTGTTGATGGAGCCTCACTGGTCGAGATTCCAAATGAAATCATTCAAAATTCTGTTCCGCTATGGGAGGATTTCCTCGAAGGCAAATTCCTCTCACCAGCACCTCATGTAGCGAAAATCCATGTGATCGTCAATAAGATATGGCCTTTGGGCGACAAAACCATCCGTGTAGATGTCTTCCCCGTGAATGCAACAACAGTCAAATTTCGTATTAAGGATGCGCAAACAAGGCGTAGAATCTTGCAAAGGGGAATGTGGAATATTGCAGACATTCCCATGATTGTCTCAAAGTGGTCGCCTCTTGTAGAGGAAGAAGAACCGGAGATAACAACAATTCCGATGTGGGTCACATTGAAAAATGTTCCTCATCGAATGTTTTCATGGGATGGACTCGGTTTCATTGCTAGTGCAGCCGGTAAGCCGGTGCGTTTACATCAGGAGACAGAACTTTGTTCTAACTTTGAAGAAGCCAAAGTATTTGTGGAAGTGGACATGACAAAGGAGCTACCTAAAATCTATCGCTTCAAATCTAAGGCAGGCATAGATGCTGAAGTTGAGTTTATTTATCCACGACTACCATCTAGATGCAAGACATGTTCAAAATGGGGACATGTTGAAAAGGAATGTGTCGGAAAAAGAAGTAAGAAATCAGAGGTGGTTTTGAGTGTAATAGAGGAGGGATCTCGAAACCAGATTATAGAGACAGAGAAGTCTAAACAGGGCAGTGAGGAAGTTGAGGCAAATGAAACTCTGACAGTGGTTACTGATAGTGATTCAGGCTTGCAAACAAATGTTGTTTCAGACATGGAGATAGAATCAAGCTTAGTGGCACCAAATCTGGAAAAGATGGTGGCCGTGACGGGTCAAGAGGATGCAGGGGAGGGGATTTGGTCCAAGGTTTCGCCAAATAAAACAGGCAGAGCAAGTACTATAAAAGTTGCAGAGATGAATACGGTTGTTTCACCATCACGTTTTTCCATTCTAAACTTAGAATCAGAAGAAAGGAACGAAGACGAAGGTGACATTGGGGAAGGCCGAAATGCAGACAAAGATGCAGAGGCTGGTGGAAGCAAAGAGATAGAGGAGAAAGATGTAGTAGAGATTGAAGATGGGGAAATTCTGAATGATGACTCCAAGGTCACCTCCCACGTAAACCTAGAGGAAAGGACACGTAAGCCTCTACCTAGGAGTACAAAGGGTGCCAACAAACATATATCCACCTCGTTAGTCCCGAAGCCGAATGCTTCAGGTACAACAAGGTCCTCCCGCAAGAAATAATTTTATGTCGGGCTTCTTTTGGAACGTCCGGGGACTAAATAAATCTATCAAGCATTCCGTAATAAAGAAGTGGGTGGACGAGGGAAATTTTCAGTTTGGTTGTGTACTAGAGACAAGAGTAAAAGAAAGGAAGTGTCAAAGGATAGTAAATGCGGTCTTCAATGGTTGGTCGGTTTTAACAAACTACGAACACCATCGACTTGGTCGTATTTGGATTGTTTGGCGGGATAATGTGAGGCTTACCCCGTTTTTTAAAAGTAGTCAGCTCATTACGTGTTCGGTGAAGATGGAGAATAGTGAGGAGGAGTTCTTCTGTTCTTTTGTCTACGCATCGAACTGTATGGAGGAGCGTAAAGGATTATGGAGTGATTTGGTACATCACCAGGACTCTCCGATTATAAGAAATAAATCTTGGATGATATTTGGAGATTTTAACGAAACTCTTGATATGGAAGAACACTCAAACTTTGAAACTTCTCCAGCAACAACTTCGGGGATGAGAGACTTTCAAAGTGTGGTGAATTATTGTTCTCTTACTGATTTAGCATATCATGGTCCTCTCTTCACTTGGAGTAATAAGCGAGAGCATGGTTTGATCTCCAAGAAACTCGATAGAGTACTCATAAATGATAAGTGGCAGCAGCAGTTTCCTCAAGCATATAATGTGTTTGAAGCGGGTGGATGCTCCGATCACCTTAGATGTCGCATCCATTTGAGTTCTACAGCCCAGCACCCGCAAAAGCCCTTCAAGTTTGTGAATGTTATGATAGAGCTTACGGAATTTAAGCCGATGGTGGAGGGGTATTGGAAGGAAACAGAGAATATATTTATATCAACTTCAGCTTTGTTTCGGTTTTCCAAAAAGCTCAAGCTACTCAAGCCGTTGATTCGTACGTTAGCAAAAGAAAAGATGGGGAACTTGGTGGAAAAAACCAGAGAAGCATACAAAATTTTATGTGAAAAGCAAGAGGCAAATCTTCTAAACCCGTCACAACAGGCCATGGAGGAGGAGAATATTGCGTATAAACGTTGGGATATGGTGACTGGTCTAGAGGAAAAATACTTGAAGCAAAAATCAAAGCTCCACTGGCTAAGGATTGGGGACAAGAATAATAAGGCATATCATCGTGCCATTGCAACGAGAGAAGCAAGAAATACAATCCGGGAGATTCGCTGCCCAGATGGAACCATGGTTAAAAGTGGTGATGAGATCAAAGCGGAGGCAGAGAGATTCTTTCGAGAATTTCTTCAACTCATGCCGGCTGACTATGAGGGAATTTCGGTGGAGAAGCTCCAAGATTTGCTGCCGTTTAGATGCTCGGAGGCGGAGAACAAAATGCTAATGCAAGAGGTAACCGCGGAGGAAATACAAAAAGTATTATTTTCAATGCCAAATGATAAATCACCAGGACCGGATGGCTATACGGTGGAATTCTATAAATCAGTTTGGGATGTAATTGGAGCCGAATTCATCATCTCGGTCCAATCCTTTTTTGCTACCGGTTTTTTACCAAAAGGTATTAACTCAACCATTCTTGCTCTCATTCCGAAGAAAACAGAGGCCATCGAGATGAAAGATTACCGACCTATCTCATGCTGTAATGTGATCTACAAAGTCATATCTAAGGTGATAGCAAACAGGTTGAAGAGAATCTTGCCTTTGTTTGTTGCGGCAAATCAATCTGCATTTATACAAGACCGGTTGCTCATTGAAAACGTGTTGCTTGCTACGGAGCTTGTCAAAGACTATCACAAGGACTCGGTTTCAGCAAGATGTGCGATAAAAATAGACATTTCTAAAGCCTTCGATTCGGTTCAATGGCCCTTTCTCCTCAATGCTCTGTCGGCCATGAATTTTCCAGAAGGGTTTATACGTTGGGTTTCGGTGTGCATAAACTCTGCTTCATTTTCGGTACAAGTTAATGGAGAATTAGCCGGGTATTTTCAAAGTTCAAGAGGTCTACGGCAAGGATGTTCCCTGTCTCCGTATTTGTTTATCATAAGCATGGATGTACTATCGAAGTTACTAGACAGGGCTGCGATAGAAAGGCAATTTGGATACCACCCGAAATGTAAGACTACGGGTCTTACTCACCTAAGTTTTGCAGATGATATCATGGTCCTCACGGATGGTAAGGTGAGATCGGTAGAAGGTATAGTCAAGGTGTTTGATGAGTTTGCCAAAATCTCAGGTTTGAAGATAAGTATGGAGAAATCTACTATGTTTATAACGGGTGTTTCAGAGGAGATTCGCCAAGAGATGGTTACGCAATTTCCATTCACAGTGGGAACACTTCCCGTGCGTTATTTAGGCCTTCCTCTAGTTACTAAATGTATGTCGGCTGGTGACTATCTCCCGCTTGTGGAACAAGTGCGGAAGCGCATCGGTACATGGACATCAAGATCTCTCTCCTACGCAGGCAGGCTCTGTCTCATTGGCTCGGTTTTATGGAGCATCTCCAACTTTTGGATGGCTGCGTTTCGGCTTCCCCGAGAATGTATACGAGAAATCGATAAATTGTGTTCTGCTTTTCTTTGGTCGGGTCCGGAGCTGAATTCAAGGAAAGCAAAGATTGCATGGGAGGATGTATGTAAACCGAAACTAGAAGGAGGGTTGGGGCTGCAGTCTCTCAAAGAAACGAACGAGGTTTGTTGTTTGAAATTGATATGGAGAATCATCTCCAACCAGCCATCAATGTGGGTCAAATGGATCAAGACAAACATTCTCAAGCGGGAATCATTTTGGGCAGTGAAGGCTAGTGCTAATAAGGGGTCTTGGATGTGGAAAAAACTCTTGAAATATCGACTAAGAGCTAGAGAATTTTGCAGAATTGAAGTGAAGAATGGAGAAACCGCGTCTTTTTGGTATGATCGGTGGTCGGATATGGGCTGCCTAATGGAGCTAGTTGGACCGAGAGGTGTTATTGATATGGGAATTGGGCAGCATGCTACGGTTGCTGAAGCTTGGACCACACGTAGAAGACGGAGACACAGAGTCTCAAGCCTTAATGACATAGAAGCAGCTCTTGAAACTCATGGACAAAACCGGGATCCAGATTCCGATGATGTGATTAAGTGGAAAGGCAAAGCAGACAAATTCAAGCCATCTTTCTCAACAAAGGATACATGGAATCACATCCGAAGAACAAGTTCTCAAGTGAACTGGCACGCTGGGGTTTGGTTCACTCATGCGACACCAAAATATTCTTTTTGTACATGGCTTGCGATGCACAATCGCTTATCGACAGGTGACCGTATGAGCGCTTGGAATGCAGGAACAAACTCGATCTGTGTACTCTGTTCGGACCTCATGGAGACGAGAGATCACTTATTCTTCTCATGTCGGTTCTCATCGGAAATATGGGCAAAGCTAGCGCAAAAACTCTTTGGAGCTCACTACTCAACGAATTGGCAAGTCATTGTTAACTACATAGCGGATAAGAGCCTTCCCCGAATTCAAGGTCTCCTAGTCCGATATGTTTTCCAAGCTTCGATTCACACAATTTGGAGGGAAAGGAACACGAGGAAACACGGTGAAGCATCAACCCAACCGGCTTGCATCATCAAATTCATCGACAAGCAAGTGAGGAATCAACTAGTATCGATTAGGAGAGGAGGCGACCGGAGGTATGATGAGAGTCTTCAAGCTTGGTTTGCTTTCTCTTCGTGAAGAAATGTAAATTGATTTCATTCATTTTCTAGAAACTCAAAAACAGTAGCACTTGATGTAACAACCGTATTTTCTCTTGAATTAATTTAACATATAATTAAAAAAAAAAAAAAAAAAAAAAAATATTAAGATGATCCAGACTGGGCTAAAATTCAGTTTTAAAAAGAGGTTAAGAATGTCAAATGCGGCTAGTACATTAGCTCATGGGATCCAATATGAGCTGGTAGTTTAATTTGTGAGTATGCAGAGGTGATTGATAAATGAGAAAATAAAAGGATGATTATATATTTGATACTTTGTGGGTTTATAAATCATTTCAGTGGACTTAAGAACCTAATACATGTGTGAGAAGGCTTCTTATAAAGTTTCTAAAGAGTTTGATTTTGCAAAGCCAATGGTGATCAACGCAAATATCAGCGAGTGTGGATATGTTTATGAATGGTTGCACACTGAATGTTATGTGGCAGTGATGTAAGATTGGAATCCACCAAATCTTATTGATCACAAGATGTCAAGAGCTGACAAGCTAAATGGATCGAAAATCGTCACGCAAAGGTGTAAAAGTCTTCGTGATGAGATCACAAGCCTAAGTCTAAATGATTCCACACAAAGACAGAGACTCACACAAAAGCAAGAGTGATGGACTCCACACAACACACAAGAACCCGCATGAATACAAGAGAAGTGAATTCACACAACTCAAAGTAAATAAGAACAAAAAAGAGTAAACTTTTGTAAAAGAAACTTAAACGTTTTTTTTATTAATTCATTGGTCCTCTTTGTACAATGAGTTTAGTTGAGCTTATATAGGCTAAAATATAAACACTTACACGTGTTTACATTAATGTAAAAGAGAAAAATTAGCTAAAATAAATTATGGTCTTCAACTCATATGATTTAGCCATTAGCCTATAATGGGAAGTTTCTTTTGTAAGATATGATCAAAGGAGAGATTTTTCCTAATTCTTTGATGTTTTAGGACATTTATAATCTTTCGGAATAAATGGAGGATAAGGATATCCAGCACACAATCAGCCTTGAATGTTGTTGGAGAGTTAAAAGCTTGATCGAAAAAGGCAACTTGTTCTACACGTTTGAACTTTAGTTTGTAGACTTTCTTGATGTTTTAGAGGCTCTCCTTTCTGGTTTATATCCATGGAATTAATGAGGAAAATCATTGGTCTTGATACAAAGGTCTTCGGTTAAGGATTAGAAGGAATGACCGCATCATACTTTCCCTCTTGACAAGGTTTTGCCCTCAAAACCAAGGCATTAGACCTTTGATCGAAGTGTGCATCCGATGGATCCATAATTTCAGCACCCATTACTTTTGCCTTATCAAAATTTAGCAGCTTGATCATTTGAATAAGAGCATTTTGACTAGACATCTTTGGTTGGTGGTAAAGACCCAATGGGATAAGTAAAATATTCTATGATTTGTTTTTGTCTAACTTCTGACCCTGAGCATTGTACCTCTGACCCTCTAAATCCTGAAGAACCCCATCTTCACCTCTGATCAGAATTAAAGGATTAACCATCGTGGCTGTCTTTTTCGCTGCTCGGTTAGCTCGCTCTAAAGCTCCCAACTCAGAAACGAAATCCACTAACTCTTGATTCTTGTTGCTTCTGGTCTGGCGATTAGGCATGCACCTGAAACACACAAAAACAAAAGAAAACGGATGTAAGTAAACAAAAATTAAAACTTAGAAAAAAATCTAAAATCAAAAATCGATTGGTGAAATCAATTCCCCGGCAACGGCGCCAAAATTTGATATGCTCAAATTTATCCTGAGCTACTCTCTCAAATTAAGAGATCGTAGTAGTACTTAGGGATCGTATCCACAGAGAATCAAATCACACAATCGATTATGAATTCGAATTAGGTTAAGCAACAATGTGTAAATGGAAATAAAATAGCAAAACAAGTAAGCAGATGATGATTTAGGTTCTTAAAATCAATGAGACAAAAGAGTTAGGCTATGAGTAATTCTTGGGAATGAATCAAAATTGAGGATAAAAAACTGTCAGGATTTGTTTAAGTGCAGCTCTAGAACTCGAACACTAGTGTAAAATCAATCAACTTCGTTGCAGAGACTATCTATGACTAAATCCCTAAATTCCAAATTTCTTTGCAAACTTAGTGAATAAAGACAAGCAATAAGTTCAGGTTTGATTCTTCACAAAATCACTAAGCCAAATTTCTTTGCGAATAGATAATTTTGCTCATCTAAGATTAGATCAAGTTATTAATAATACTTTCGCATCTATTAAATCAACCTAGGGTTTCCAATTTCAATTGGCCAGTCCTAAAATCAGAGTTATAGCAATCTAGATGAAGAACAAGCAGATAAATCCCAATAGAGTTTCAATCCTAACAATTTCTCATCAAACCCTTGAATCCCCAAAACCTAACAAGCAAACTAATCAGACATAGATGAATAAAACATCATGAATGAAATAAATTGCATGAAAAAGATAGAGTTAGAGATACAAAAAGGGTTCGAAAACTCTGTAGAAATCTCTCCCAAAAGCTCTCCAAATCCAAGTCTCAATAGAAAACAAGATCTCTCATGAAAACCCAAAAGAAAACTATATATAGGGTGTCAAAAACGGATTGGGCCTTGTGTGTAAATTTCTGGGCTTTTCGGGCAAAAAAGAAAATTCTTCAAAACTCCTTCTCGTCAGATACATGTGCGTCGATCGACGCAAATAAGTTGTGTCGATCAACGAAACTTCAAAGCTCGACTTCTCTTCGCGAAGGACATGTGTGCATCGACCGACGCAGCCTGGGTGCGTCGATCGACGCAAGCTCTAAAAATTGACTTCGAGTTGATCACTTTGGCCTTTCTTTCCTTGATGCTCCAAAATGCTCCAAGAGCTCTCATTATGCTCCAATCGACCATCAACCTATAAAGACTCCAAAAGACTCGAAAAATACCAAAAATATTCTATGAAAAGGACTTATATCATGGTCAAAAACGGGTAAAAACCATGATATATCAGAATTTCACACAATACTCTATTGATCAAAACTTGTATTTCAGGATGAATTTACAAACTAAAATAGACAAGCAAAACAAAGTACAAAGCTTTAAGAAGAAAAATCTCTCTTTTATTTTCCAAAAATTCTATATATTTACATTGAACGGACAAGTGAGCTTATATAGGCTTAAGTTACAAATCAACAAATAAATCAACATAAATGCAAAATAAATCAAATTAATTACAAAAATCAACCAAAAATTATATGTTTTGAGAGATTTATCAATCGACATTAATGGAGATTTTGAGAGATTGGTGTAACACCCGCTTTAAGGACTATGAATCCCACCGCAAAATGTTGTCAAATTGGTTATCTCATTACTCTAAAATTTCTTTATTACAATGCAGGGAACTCTAAATTACCACGCCTTGGGAAAGCCTCTACCACATATGCCTCATCCTCCTGCCTTACCGCATCATAGGAGCCACCTAACCGGATATCCTATCCTACAAGTCTAGTAAGGGGGTGAGTATTGAATACTCAGTAAGACTGTCTACTTCGTCTCATGGCGTAATACAACCTAACTTCCTTGGAAAACTATTACCCCCACAAGATGCCTTAGCACCATGTGCCACAACACTCGGTAGCAACTAGGCAAGCCCACCTCTTGGTAGCTCTTACCCCACACTCGTAACTAGGAAAGCCCACCGCTTGCTAGTTTTCACCACACACACTCGTAACTAGGCAAGTCCACCGGCTACCTCCTAATTACCAACTCTTAGTAGTATGAATGTGTCCCACCAGACACATTCAGAGTACTTTCACACACACACACTCACTCTTGGCCTCGGCCCCACACACACTCTTGGCCTCGGGCCCAACTCTTGGCCTCGGGCCCAACGTAGTTGCCCGTCGGCGAACTTTCACCACTCTGACCCCTCTAGGGTCCTCCTGGCCAGCCCCTTATGTCTGCCAGGTCTCCGTGCCAGTTTTTTAGGCAAAACACAAACAAGTCGGCGACGGCTGCCCATGCAATCGCCCCTATGCACTATTTAATGGTGGCATTGTGAACCGGCTATCCTACCAATTCGTATGCATTACTACTCTAGACTCTCCTAAGGTTCACAATCATTTCTCTACTCCATTTTAACCCAATCCACTCATCTACGTTCTCAAGCAATAGCCGAAGCATTTCAACAATACCTTTGCCCCGTATGGTCGGCCCCAGGTAAGCATGGCTATCCCATCACGTTACCCATGACACATCTATGGCCATACGGTAGCCGTCCCTGCAGAAATTCACACATAAGGTTATCCGTTAATTGTGGATAGCTCATGGCACCAACTTGTACCAAGGACAGTCCAAGCGATACCATGTCCATCCTCTATCCCCTTGGTTGCAAGCCATCTAGCTTGAGTTCGTCAAACCTCTCGGACTCTTCTCTTGCTAGACCTTACTTACATCCATGTGATGGGTTAGCTAAAGTAGTACTAGAATAACCATTAGGTCACCCTAGTAGTTTTCTGCTTGGTTCACAATAATCTCTACTAGACTACCGGACCCTAAAGCGAACCATCGAGTAGAACTCACTTTCCTGTAGCGGTAGCTCTTGCAGGAAGTTACCAGAATAACCTAATGGTTATGCTAGTACTACCTTAGCTAACCCGTCACATCGGCGTAAGTAAGGTCTAGCAAGAAAAGAGTCAAAGATGTTTGACGAACTCGAGTTAGATGACTTGCAACCAAAGGGATAGAGGGTGGACATGGTATTGCTTGGACCGTCCGCAGTACAAGTTGGTGTCATGAGCTATCCACAATTAACGAATAATCTTATGTGTGAATTTATGCAGGGACGGCTACCGTATGGCCATAAATGTGTCATGGATAACGTAATGGGATAGTCATGCTTACCTAGGACCGACCATATGAGGCAAAGGTATTGCTTGAAATGCTTCGGCTATTGCTTGAGAACGTAGAAGGTGGACTAGGTTAAAATGGAGTAGAAAATTGATTGTGAACCTTAGGAGAGTCTAGATGAAACAACCCACCCCGTTTTTTTTTTAAACAGTTCAACATTGGACCCAAATTAACATTCCCATAAATGTTAATCCTCAATATCCAATCAAGACAAATCAATCCAGCAGAATAATTCAATAGTCAATAATTATCAAATAACCAACAGCAATTCAACCATTCCAAGTTCACAATCCAACAACTTAACAAGTCTAGCAAAAGCATAATACACCAAATTGAGACACTAGATCATCTCCTCTTCCTTGCCTTGATTCCACGATCATACTTTCTCTTTACCTGCATCACATGGTTATAAGAGATGCGTGAGTATTATCACAAATATTCAGTGATGCGATCATCCCATCTACTTGGCTATACACACAGGCATAAGCAAAAGATACAATACTAGGGTGAACAATAAACACGCATAACACAACAATCACACGAGAAACAGTCAATACGTCAAACTGACGGTAATCAAAATTGTGTGTCGATCTCCTGCATAGAAACCGTCAACAAACGCATCCAATAACACGAAATCATCCATAGCAACAAGAATCAATCATCAAATCATCACACAAACGCATTGGGATCCATTCTTTTACCCAGATAAGTCATGATCACGCACTCACCTTAGGAAAACGGTTATAACACGCGTTTCAAATTTCAGATTAAACCGAACTCGGCTCTGGAAAGCTAAGACTTGGGGCTTTCCAATGATACCTAGATCATCTTCTGGGTCCTTACATAACGACGGCAAAACAGCCCGCAAGTTCATTGTTTGGAACTGGAAACAGGAAATTCCAGTCTTAGAAAACATGAACGACACGTTGACATCTAAAGAACACAGAGAATGGAGATTACATCAGAAATAGCATCAAAAACCTGTTCTGAAAACTAGACAGAGATAGGTTTCCATAGATAGGCAAATCGTCTCCTAACTCCTTCTGGTTCAACGAGAATCCTCCCTCTAAATGGACTGATTGCAGACCCAAAACTGTAGAAACATCTCTTAGTAAAACGATGATAACTCTCAGAACACTAATCCAAATGACAAACCGATTTCGTCCAAAGCTAGATACGAGAGTGGTGAACTTACCCTAGAAGTTTTGCTCCAATCCGGTCCGAGCTTCCAAGCCGTTCTTCTCCCCTTCTAAAATCGGACAGAACTGTTTTTCTCTCTAGAAAGTCACTTCTCTCACAATTCTCTCTAACTCTTCTAATGTTCGGCCAAAAGAGCCACAAAACGCAATCTCCACGCTTATATAATGGAACCCTAGTGTTCTCTAAACTGATCGCCAAACCGAGCGATCAAAAACCGAACTAGATGGTTCAATTTCAACTTGCGTCGATAGACGCACAACACTTGTGTCGATCGACGCAACACCCAGAACCCGACTCCTCGCGAGTCCCACGTGTGTCGATCGACACACATACACACTGTGTCGATCGACGCACCACAAAAAAATACACATTTTGGTTCATGGGCGTTACAATTCTCCCCCACTAACACAGATTCGACCTCAAGTCACACAACACCGTCCCTGCTAAGGCTAACACTCCCGTCCGAAACCCGACCAGCTTCACCTGAAACACACTAGAATGCAACGTTTTCTGGTCCAGACCAGGTCTGCCTGATTGATCGCACAACAATCAAACAAGAACATGCCCGACCAACCGTAGACCCAGAGTTGAACCAATTGATCGTGCAACAATCAAACAAGAACATGCACGACCAAGACGCTACATAAGTTACTAGGGTTATCTGAACCGAGGTTCTCAAATGCAAGTAAAATCCCTAGACTAGACACCAATCACATGAACACTCCTGACCCTACCCAGCCAGCACCACCTGAGATCCTTCCCGATCCCCGAAGCTCATCCAGTCTTATACTCATAATCACATCACAGACGCTATGCTCATACCCATATACATATACACCCCTAATACTCCCAGGGTCGTCACCCTGGAGATCACGGTGTATAACATACCCCTCCCTCCTTAAGGACCGCCGTCCATCAGGCTATCGGTATGCTCCATGCCCCTCTCACTCTCGGGACACACAACCCGTTAAGCTATCGGCATGCAGGAGACCTCACTTGTCCCCTAGAGAGAACCTCACATATCCCCTCGAGATATATGCATGAAACCTCACTTGTTCCCTGGAGAGAACCTCACATGTCCCCTCAAGTATACCCAGAAAACCTCACTTGTACCCTGGTGCACAATCTGTAACGTGCCTCGTGGTCCTCATGACATCCCCTCACCTGGAATGTCATCACATCAATGACCAATCACTAGGTCATTCGAAACAACCCAACCACCATGGGTGTTTCCACAGAGTCCCTGGAAAAGACAGTTCTAACTCACATAAAACCTCTTTTCCAGACTCTCCCTAGAAAATAGAGAGATCCTAACTCACATAAGAATTCTATTTCCCAGCACTATCTAGAGAACAGACAAGTCCTAACTCCCATATAACCTCCATTCCTAGATACACCTAGAACATGGACAAGCTCTAACTCACATAGAACTTCCATTTCTAGCCCTCACATACACACATGACCCACCAGTCATAAAATATAAGAACTCACATCTTATAAACACATTTAATAAGAAATCCCCATCTTATTAAATCATCAAAATGTATAATCGTTACACACTAAACGAAAACTACATCAAACATAGCCACATGCTATCACAAACTGAAAACCAGAAAAGAAAGACAACTCAAGCAACCGCTTGCTTCTCGAACCACTTCGAGAACTTTGCCTTCATCTTCGCTTCCGGTTCCCAAGTCTCCTCCTCGACACCGTCGCATTCCCACACGACTCTCACCAACGGTATCTTCTTCCGGCGCAGGACCTTGACTCTCCTCTCGAGAATCCTCACAAGTCTCGCCTCCAACGTCATGTTGGGCTGAAGATCCGCTGGGATCCTAACCAACACCTCCTCAGACTTGTGAAGACACTTTCACAGCATCGACACGTGGAAGACCTTAAGAAATGCCTTTATTGTAACGCCCTCGATCATTTATAGACCGGAAACTCTACTGACGAACACTTAGATATCATATCAGAGGTTCCTGGAACATATCCAAATTCCCTAGACAAGACTTCTAAGCATCCATCCCCATTAGATACATCTCAAGGCTTGCCAACCCGAGACATACACAATGGTTAGTTCGTCCGGACAAGGACTAGTATCACATGAAACCCGAATTTATGCAAACTCAATTTTTTTATATATATAATTTATACATAAGTTTTAAACGTGATATAAGTATATACAATTGTGAGTCTAACACTCCAAAACGATCATGTACATAATACTTATTCATTTACAAAAGGCAAGGAAATCTACTGCTGAATTTCCTAACGTTCCTTTGGCTCCCGGTGGTCTACCCGCTAATGGTTACCTGCAACACAAGTAGAGTCGTGAGCACTAATTGCTCACTGAGTCTAGGCTCCCCTAACATTCAATAATAAATTCCCAACCAAACCCAAAATAACAATCAACATGCAAGCAAGCAAATCTATAAAAATACGATAAGTTATGCAATGTCAATATAAGGCCTTTCGCGTAGACTATTTCGCTTCACGTCAAATCACAAGGTATCCTTCATCCCGATGCCACATAGGCTAAGGACTTAAGATCCTTCACTGTTCCAATGGGCTTATGTGTATAAAGATCCGCACCAGAAATTCTGCATCGTCATGCAGTACACGGCCAAAGGCTGCAATCCCGTCTCTCCGTGTCTTCATGTACTTAGACTAATACTCAACGTACTAGCTAAATCATGGCTTTCAAGGGAGTGTCTTACCGCGATCATCATAATTTATAAGTTTTACTAATAATTTAAGTTATAAGAAAACTTATAACTTTGCATTAACAATTCAACTTAGTAATTTTCACATGCTAAAGCTTTTAAGTACTTAGCCAAAATATAAATCACACAGCAAGGAACCTCACTTGTAATTTAATTAAACACGCAACAAGTATCAATGAGACTCATCTTTGACTTAGTGAAAGGTCGCGGTTTTGCCCAAGGTTTCCTACTCTCAATTTGCCTTAGTCTTCTACGAATGGCTTTGCCTTAGCCTTTGAGCTAAAAATCTGTTCCAAAGGTTCACGGATTACTAAGGCAAGACTTAGAGTTTTCGCATGGAAAATTAGATGGGAACGCCCACGGATCATACCTAGTTTAGAACGGAACCTACTGCAGACCCTCTCTAGATCTTTTAAAGCTTAGCCGAAGTTGAACCTACGAATTTGAGATCAGTCGAGCCATCAGATCAAGAAACTAAGATTAGATTCATGATCAGCACGAAAAATCACTTTGAAAATGGTAAGGTTTCGATCACGGAAAACTTACCCTAGGTTTTCCCAAACCTGCTCGACAAGGCTCACGGCGAACTACTCTATGGTTCGCGGTGGACTAGAAAATAGACTACTCGGTTCGGATGGACTAATCGGATGGGACGATCACGAACTAGGCTACCGTTTACAATGAAAGTTTGCGGTGAAAAGAAGTTATGTTTGGACAAAGCAGAAATTCTCATGTCTCCTGCTTACTAGCAAACCTGAAACAAAATCCATAGCAACCGCATCCCATTTCCATTCTGGGATCGGTAGGCTTTGTAACAACCCTGCTGGTACTTGATGTTCTATCTTGATTTGCTGAAAGGTTTGGCACTGTGCTACCCATTTTGCAACATGACGTTTTAGTCCATGCCAATGGTAGTACTGATGGATATCTCGGTATATTTTAGTACTTCCCGGATGGATGCTAAGTAAGGAATGATGTGCTATCCTTAAGAATTCTTCTCGTAAACCTTGTCCTTTTGGCACCGTTATCCTTTTATTAAGAAGTAGCGTTCCATCCTCGGCCAAATGATATCCACTCGCATTCGGTTCACCCCGAATATTTAGTCCTTCTATGATTTTCTTTGGTTCTTCATCCTCTTTTTGTTCTTGTCGAATGCGTTGGAGTAAACTTACTTGATTCACTGCTTGTAGACCCAATGGCTCACTAATTTCTTCTTCTAAAGCTGCTAAAATTATCTTCTTGAATTCGGTGGCTAGGGTCATTAGTTCTTTTTCCCCATCAAAACCTACTCTACGACGACTCAATGCATCTGCTACTACATTCGCCTTACCCGGGTGGTACACAATGTTCAAATTGTAGCCCGCGATGAATTCCATCCATCTCCTTTGTCTGAGGTTAAGATCAGATTGAGTGAATAAATACCTAAGGCTTTTGTGATCGGTCATAATTTGCACATTTTCTCCATAAAGGTAGGATCTCCATAACTTAAGGGCAAATACGATTGCGGCCATCTCTAAGTCATGTGTGGGATAGTTCTCTTCATGTTTTTTTTTATTGTCGTGATGCATAGACAATGACCTTTTTACCTTGCATCAACACACATCCTAATCCAACTCCACAAGCATCGGTGTAAATAGTGTATGGTTGGTTTGGTTCGAGTAATGTTAAGATTGGTGCTGTGGTCAAGACATCTTTTAACAGATTGAATTCTTCTCTGCTTCGCCATTCCATTCAAAGGTTACAGTCTTTCTAGTTAATCGAGTTAATGGTTTGGCTAAGGTAGAAAATCCCTTCACAAATTTTCGGTAGTATCCAGCTAACCCAAGGAAACTACGAACTTCAGTGGCATTGGTAGGTTGTGGCCATTCCTTAATTTCAACAATCTTTTCTAGATCAACTGAAACTCCTTGCTCCGATATTCGGTGTCCTAAAAATTCTATCTCCCGCTTCCAAAAGCTACATTTGCTATACTTAGCAAAAAGCCTATGACTTCTTAAGCGCTCTAACACTTTTCTTAAGTGTTTCTTATGCTTTTCCACGCTTTTTGAGTAGATTAGAATGTCATCAATAAAAATGATAACAAACTCATCTAGGTAGTCTCAGAAGATATCATTCATTAATCTCATAAATGTTGCCGGTGCGTTGGTTAAACCGAACGGCATGACCACAAATTTGTAATGGCCATAACGTGTTCTAAACGCGGTCTTCATTACGTCCATTACAGCAATAGGAATTTGATGGTAACAAGAAGCTAAATCAATCTTTGAGAACCAACTTGCTCCTTTCAGCTGATCTAGCAATTCATCAATTCTTGGCAAGGGATACTTGTCCTTGATTGCTGGCGCCATCCGATATGGTGCCTTAGCTATCGGAGCCGCTCCCGGTTCCAATGTAATGGTGAAATGATCATTACGTGATGGAGGTAATCCTTCCAAGTGTTGGAACACATCACTAAATTCAGCAACAATTGGAATTTCCTCGAGTTTTGTTTCTCCCTCCAAGTCTCCTCCCACAATGGTCAAGGTAGCTAAGTAAACCTCCCCTTCAATAAGAGCATTCTCTGCTCTTAAGGCCGTCACGAAGGATATCCCGGAGTTGGATCTTATTCCTTGATATGTTATTGAAGTGTCCCAAAGTCCCTCAAAGGCAATTCTTCCCCGTCCACAGTCCAAATGAGCCATGTTCGATGATAACCAATCCATTCCTAGGATGACTTCGGAATGCTCTAACGGGGTAACTAAAAGGTTTGCTAGAAATGTATATCTGTCAATTATGATAGGAATTCCCATATAGCAACTTGTTGCATATAGGATTTGATCGCCATGTGTTAAGATAGGCACACAAACCTTTACTATCATAAAGATTCCCTCGAATCTCGAAGCGACCTCAGGAGTCACAAAACTATGTGTCGCTCCTGAGTCAAACAAGACGTGTGTGGGAACACCACAAACACGTAATGTTCCTAGATATGCATAAAAGATTTCGGTTATAAAACTTATACTTTATTGACAATCATTGAACAGGTACTACCATATTTTTACCACAGAAACATTCACATAAGTTAAAACCCTTATTTACCTGAAATGGGACCTTGAGAAGGTCTTGAAGTTTCAGGTTTATCTAAGGAGTAAACGCGTCCCGTGATCGATTGCCGCTTAGGTGGCGGTTCGATGGCTGGTTGTACATCCATGGTGTAATGACCTTCGTATTAGCCTAAGCAGCTTGTCGAATAAGTTGGACAGCTAGCCTGCTTGATGACCGAGCCGCTTCGGTCGTGGGTAGGCCACGGGCAGGCTTGCGCCCGAGTTGTGCCTAAGCGTGACGAGCCCATGCTGGCATCTGTCGGACATACGCCTGGTCAGATATGATCCTAGACGCGTGTCGCGAAACGGGCAAGGCTCGGTGGAACGGTCTTGGCAGGTAGCCGCAGGGTGTCCAGCTGCTTCACCTGCCTACCCGCGCCTATAAATAGCCTGTCCCTTCACCACGAACCAAGTGGCCGGAAAATTTTAACTTAGCCACGATAGTTTGTTACGATCATTCCGAATTGATCAGTCCATTCTCTATGACCTTTTCGTGGAAACTTAGGTTCCGTTAGGTTTCAAAGGAAGGAAAAATTTCCCGAGCCTTACTCTATCTAATCTCGTGACCACCGTAACTGTTTTCAAGCTCAGTTCCTAGTTAGGTAAGATCCGTGGGCTTTAATACCAAATTTCCCTTAAGAAAACTCTAAGTCCTGCCTTAGTTTTTCATGAACCTTTGGAACAGATTCCGGTCCAAAGGCTAAGGCAAAATCGTTCGTAAAAGTCTAAGGCAAACGCCCGTGGAAACTTTTGGCAGAACCGCCATCATTCGTTAAGTCAAAGGTGAGTCTCGGTGATGCTTCTTGTATGTTTAATTAAATTACGAGTGAGGTTCGTTGCTGCGTGATTTATATTTTTGCTAAGTACTTAAAAGCTTTAGCATGTGAAAATTACTAAGTTGAATTGTTGATGCAAAGTTATAAGTTTTCTTATAACTTAATTGTTAGTAAAACTTATAAATTATGATGATCGCGGTAAGACGTTCCCTTGAAAGCCATGACTTAGCTAGTATGTTAAGTATTAGTCTAAGTACATGAAGACACGGAGAGACGGGATTACAGCCTTTGGCCGTGTACTGCATGACGATGCAGAATTTCCGGTGCAGATTCTTATATACATAAGACCATTGGAACGGTGAAGGATCTTAAGTCTTTAGCTTTTGTGGCTTTGGGCTGATGGATACCTTGTGATTTGACGTGGAGGGAAATAGTCTACGCGAAAGACCTTATATTGACATTGCATAACTTATCGCATTTTTTTGAATTGTTGCTTGCGTGTTGATTGTTATTTTGGGTTTGGTTGGGAATTGATTATTGAATGTTAGGGGAGCCTAGACTCACTGAGCAATTAGTGCTCACGACTCTACTTGTGTTGTAGGTAACCATTAGCGGGTAGACCACCGGGGGACAAAGGAACGTTAGGAAATTCAGCAGTAGATTTCCTTGCCTTTTGTAAATGAATAATATTTATTATGTACATGATCATTTTAGAGTGTTATTGTATATGCTTGTATCACGTTTAAAACTTATGTATAAATTATATATAAAATAATCGAGTTTGCATAATTTGGGTTTCATGTGATACTAGTCCTTGTCCGGACGAACTAACCATTACATATGTCTCAGGTTGGCAAGCCTTGCAATGTATCTAATGGGGACGAACGCTTAGAAGTCTTGTCTAGGGAATTTGGATATGTTCCAGGAACCTCTCACCGGACATCTAAGTATTCGTCAGTAGCGTTTCCGGTCTATAAATGATCGGGGGCGTTACAAAAAGTGGTATCAGAGCATAGTTTTTACGATGCTTGAATGGAACTTGGTTTTCAATTGATTTATCGAGTCAAATGTGTCGCAAAAGGCAATTAGGATAAACTGGATATGTTCCTTTGTTTAAAAAGTTGGGTTAGGACTTACCTGATTCTTTGATGCAGATGGTATCTCCACCACGTCGGCGTCATCCGCGACACCAGCGTATTCACGCAGGGCCACCGAGGCCTGTGAGGGGAGGACATCCATGGGGACCACCTCCTGGGCATGGACAGCCCAATTATCGGCATCCTGAGCGTTACTACGGTCGTCCACCGCCACCATCTGATAACGACTCATACAGTTCCGTAGAATCCGATCCTTTAGAGGAGTCATCCGAGGAACAATTTCCAGAGTATACAGCAGAGAACTCTCCTCATCTGACACTAGAGTTAGGAGTAAGAGATATTGGTGATCCCGAACCTGAGGGGACACGACGCGCTGGATGTTTATCTATCAAGTCATCGGAGTCGACTGAGTCATGGCCTATAGAGGTTTATAGGCGACATGATACTAGCTATGGGGGACCTAGTAGGTCGGGGTATGCTATGCTCAAATTTACCCTGAGCTACTTTCTCAAATTAAGAGATCGTAGTAGTACTTAGGGGTCGCATCCACAGGGAATCAAATCACACAATAGATTATGAATTCGAATTAAGCCAAGGAACAAGATGTGAAAGTAAATCGAACAACAAAGCAAGCAATAAATGGTGATTCAGTGTTCTTAAAATTCAATGAGACAAAAGCTAGGTTTTCAGGAACTCGCAGGAAACTCGAAACTGTAGACAAATTAGATCGTTAGGGGAATTGAGATCCGTTCTTGAACATGAAAACACTGGTAAAGTTAACCAAATTTCGTTGCGAAAACTATCTACGACTAAATCCCTAAATTCCAAATTTCTTTGCAAACTCAGTGAACAAAGACAAGCATTAATGTTCAGATTCAATTGTTCACAAATTATCTAAGCCAAATTTCTTTGCGAATAGATAATTTGCTCATCTAAGATTAGTTCAGGTAATTATCAATACTTTTGCATCTAACAATTAACCTAAGATCTAAGTTCTAGGTGATCAAACTAGAACTAGCATTAACAACAATCTAGATGAAGAACCAAGTGGTGTTCCCTAACAGATCTAACAAGTCTAACAATTTCTCATATTCTTTTGATAACCCTAAACCTAACAAACAAACTATTTAGACATGGTGATTGAAACAAACATCATAGATGAATAGAATTGCATAGAAAGATAGAGAAAGATATAAAGTAGGGTTTGAAATCTCTCAAGAACAATCTCTCTCCAAGTCTCCAAATCCAAGTCTCAATAGAAAACAAGATATATCCTAAACAATGGCTAAAAATAAATAGGTTTAATCACGTTTTTTTTTCAATCTCTATGACAAAACCAAGTCAAAATAGGAAAAACTACAATTTCCTTTTTCTCCAGCGAACCGGTCGGTTAAGGGCAGATTGACATGTCGTCATTAAAAATTGCATAACTTTCGATCCAGCCGTTGGAATGACCTAAAATATCTTCTAAATGAAAGCTAACTCAATGTTCTAGCGTGTGTCAAATTTTCAGCTTGATCCGTCGGTTTTCCGTCGATCGACGCAACCCTTTTGCGTCGATCGATGCAAGAAGAAAATATCGACTCCGACTTCATAACTTTGGCTACTCTTTCCACAATGCTCCAAAACCCTTCAAAGGCTCCCATTATGCTCAAAACGTACGGGGACCTATAAAGACGTGAAAAGACTCGAAAAATACCAAAAAGACTCTATAAAATGGACTTATATCATGACCAAAAATCGGTAAAAACCATGATATATCAGGGTACGAGGGATCTTTATCCTCGGGAAGCCCATCAGTTACTTACCATGGACATGTTGAGGTACCAAAAGAACCAGAGGATCGTCATAGAGTTTACCGAGACTTTCCTGATCTTCCTAGAGCAGGTCCAAGTGGGACTCGGCATGAGCCGAGGAGCACCAAGGACCATTTGATGGAGTTGGTCCACGAGTTGGTTGGCAGACTAGGGGATCAACAAGCGACAACGAGAGCACATCAGCAGGATCAACAACCATCACCACCAGACTTCCTTAAAATGGTGATGATGATGAAGAACCTGGGCACAAGACAGTTCTTTGGAGGTACTGACCCTTTTGAGGCAGATGCATGGTTGCAACACATAGAAAGGAACTTTGACGCAACACGTTGTCCGAATAGTTTTAAGAGGGATGTTGCTGTAGACTATTTGATGAAGGACGCTGCAAACTGGTGGAGTAGCATTAGGAACCATTATGGAGTAGTGGACCCAACTTGGATTGATTTTCGAAGGGAGTTCGAAAGGAAGTATTTCCCACCACAGGCGAAGGATCGATTAGAAAAGCAATTCCAAGAGTTGATTCAAGGAGACCGCAATGTACGAGATTATGAAGTGGAGTTTACTCGGCTAAGGCGATATGCACACTACGGTCCAGACGGAGAGGCGTCGGTGATTAGAAAGTTCTTACGGGGGCTCAAACCAGAGATTATAAGCCGATTATTAGTTATAGACTATCAGAGTCCCTTTGAGTCAGTTGAGAGAGCTGTGAACGTGGAGGAGGGAATTGAGATTGAACGGGTATTTTACGCCAGACAGTCATCACAGCCACGGGTTCAAGGCCCATGGCCAAGGAACCAGGTAGATCGAGGACAGACCTCAAGCCGAGGACAAGGATCAAACCAACCAAATAGCCAAGGAAGAGGAAGAGGAAACCAAGCGGGTCGAGGAACTCCTACAATGGAATCCTTGCCCGAGTGTTATAAGCGTGGCCGTCGGGGCCATTACTCTCGAGTATGCCCCAACAGCAGACAGTCTAGGCATGTGCCTGACTACATTACTTGTTTTACATGTGGGGGAAAGGGACACTACGCGACTTCATGTCCGGTGACACATCCACCTGAGCAAACTTCACGACCGCCTGCAATACACGCCATGGATGTACAACCAGCCATCGAACCACCACCCAAGCGGCAATCGACCACAGGACGCGTTTACTCTTTAGATAAACCTGAAACTTCAAGACCTTCTCAAGGTCCCATTTCAGGTAAATAGGGGTTTTAACTTATGTGAATGTTTACTGTGTTAAAAAATAATAATATGGTAGTACCTGTTTAATGATTGTTAATAAAGTATAAGTTTTATAAACGAAATCTTTTATGCATATCTAGGAACATTACGTGTTTGTGGTGTTCCCACTCATGTCTTGTTTGACTCAGGAGCAACACATAGTTTTGTGACTCCTGAGGTCGCTTCGAGATTCGAGGGAATCTTTACGATAGTAAAGGTTTATGTGCCTATCTTAACACCTGGCGATCAAATCCTTTATGCAACAAGTTGCTATATGGGAATTCCTAACATAATTGAAAGATATACATTTATAGCAAACCTTTTAGTTACCCCGTTAGAGCATTCCGAAGTCATCCTAGGAATGGACTGGTTATCAACGAACATGGCTTATCTGGATTGTGGACGGGGAAGAGTTGCCTTTGAGGGACTTGGGGACACTTCCATAACATATCAAGGATTAAGACCCAACTCCAGGATATCCTTTGTGACGGCCTTAAGAGCAGAGAAGGCTCTTATTGAAGGGGAGGTTTACATAGTTACCTTGACTATTGTGGGAGGAGACTTGGAGGGAGAAACGAAACTCGAGAAAATTCCAATTGTCGCTGAATTTAGTGATGTGTTCCAACCCTTGGAAGGGTTACCTCCATCACGTAATGATCCTTTCACCATTACATTGGAACCGTGAGCGGCTCCGATAGCTAAGGCACCATATCGGATGGCGCCAGCAGAGTTAGCTGAATTGAAAAAGCAGTTAGCAGACCTTATGAAAAAGAGATTTATTCGTCCTAGTTGATCACCATGGAGAGCTCCAGTTTTGTTTGTTATGAACAAGGACAGAAGCATGCGATTGTGTATAGATTATCGTGGAATTAATAATGTCACAATCAAGGACAAGTATCCCTTGTCAAGAATTGATGAATTGCTAGATCAGCTGAAAGGAGCAAGTTGGTTCTCAAAAATTGATTTAGCTTCTGGTTACCATCAAATTCCTATTGCTGTAACGGACGTAATAAAGACTGCGTTTAGAACCCGTTATGGCCATTATGAATTTGTGGTCATGCCATTTGGTTTAACCAACGCACCAGCAGCATTTATGAGATTAATGAATGATATCTTCCGGGACTATCTAGATGAGTTTGTTATCATTTTTATTGATGAAGAGCATAAGGAACACTTAAGGAAAGTGTTAGAGCGCTTAAGAAATCTTAGGCTTTTTGCTAAGTATAGCAAATGTAGCTTTTGGAAGCGGGAGATAGGATTTTTAGGACACCGAGTATCGGAGCAAGGAGTTTCAGTTGATCCAGAAAAGATTGTTGTAATTAAGGAATGGCCACAACCTACCAATGCCACTGAAGTTTGTAGTTTCCTTGGGTTAGCTGGATACTACCGAAAATTTGTGAAGAGATTTTCTACCTTAGCCAAACCATTAACCCGATTAATTGGAAAGAATGTAACCTTTGAATGGAATGGCGAAGCAGAGAAGGCATTCAATCTGTTAAAAGATGCCTTGACCATAACACCAATCTTAACATTACCCAAACCAAACCAACCATGCATACACTGTTTACACCGATGCTTGTGGAGTGGGATTATGATGTGTGTTGATGCAAGGTAAAAAGGTCATTGCCTATGCATCACGACAATTAAGAAAACATGAAGAGAACTATCCCACACATGACTTAAAGATGGCCGCGGTCGTATTTGCCCTTAAGTTATGGAGATCCTACTTTTATGGAGAAAATGTGCAAATTATGACCGATCACAAAAGCCTTAAGTATTTATTCACTCAGTCTGATCTTAACCTCAGACAAAAGAGATAGATGGAATTCATTGCGGACTACGATTTGAACATTGTGTACCACCCGGGTAAGGCGAATGTAGTAGCAGATGCATTGAGTCGCCGTAAAGTAGGTGTTGATAGGGAAAAAGAACTAATGACCTTAGCCACTGAATTCAAGAAGATAAGTTTAGCAGCTTTAGAAGGAGAAATTAGTGAGCCATTGGGTCTACAAGCAGTGAATCAAGCTAGTTTACTCCAACGCATTCGACAAGAACAAAAAAAGGATGGGGAACTAAAGAAAATCATAGAAGGATTAAATGTTCGGGGAGAATCGAATGCGAGTGGATATCATTTGGCCGAGGATGGAACGCTACTTCTTAATAAAAGGATAACGGTGCCAAAAGGACAAGGTTTGCGAGAAGAAATCTTAAGGATATCACATCATTCTTTACTTAGCATCCATCCGAGAAGTACTAAAATGTACCGAGATATCCATCAGTACTACCATTGGCATGGACTAAAACATCATGTTGCAAAATGGGTAGCACAGTGCCAAACCTGTCAGCAAATCAAGATAGAACATCAAGTACCAGCAGGGTTGTTACAAAGCCTACCGATCCCAGAATGGAAATGGGATGCGGTTGCTATGGATTTTGTTTCAGGTTTGCCTACGGCACCAGGAAGGGGTAATGATACGATATGGGTTGTTATAGATCGCCTAACAAAGAGTGCTCATTTTCTGCTAATAAAGATTACCGGTAATGTGGAAGTTTTAACGAATTTTTACTTAAAGGAGATAGTAAAGTTACATGGAGTTCCATCAAGTATTGTATCAAACCGTGATCCAAGATTCACAGCTCGATTCTGGCGAGGTTTCCAAAGAGCCTTGGGAACTGATTTGCATATGAGTACATCTTACCATCTAGAGACAGACGGGCAATCAGAGAGAACAATAAGAACTCTGGAAGACTTACTCCGAATGTGTGTGTTGGACTGGGCAGGAAGTTGGGAAAACCATCTATCTTTGGTAGAATTTGCATACAATAATAGCTACCATGCTACTATTGGTATACCACCCTATGAAGCACTATATGGACGACTTTGTCGAACCCCTATTTGTTGGTCGGAGGTTGGAGAAGGAAAGGAATTTGGCCCTGAGATTGTGAAAGAGACGACAGATAAAACCAGTCTAGTACGAGAGAATATGAAGAAAGCACAAGACCGACAGAAAAAGTATGCTGATCAGAATCGAAGAGAAATCATTTTTAGAGTCGGTGAATGGGTAATGTTAAAAGTGGAAGCACAAAAAGGGAAGGATAGATTTGCAAAGCCAAGTAAGTTGGCCACACGGTTTATAGGACCTTACCGCATCATAGAAAGAATAGAAGAAGTAGCCTATAAACTAGACCTTCCCTCGGACAAGGGACTATATACAGTGTTCCATGTATTGATGCTACGTAGACATGTCTGTGACCCAAATGCAGTAGAACCAGAACCAATAGAGGACCTTCGACCTAATCTTACGTATCCTCAAGGAGCACTAAGGATAGGTGAGAGACGAGTTCGAAGATTGAAGAATCGAGAAATCGCACAAGTTCAAGTGTTTTGGGGAAAACAACATCGTGAGACTGCAGCTTGGGAAGATGAAGTGAAGTTTCGAAAGTCTTACCCGGAATTATTTTGAACTCACTGGAATTCAGGAGGCTGGACCGACAAACTCTTAAGAATTCGGGACAAATTCTTTTAAGGGGGAGAGAATGTAATGATCCTCGTATAAGCCTAAGCAGCTTGTCGAATAAGCTGGGCAGCTAGCCTGCTTGGTGACCGAGCTGCTTCGATCGTGGGTAGGCCACGGACAGGCTTGCGCCCGAGTTGTGCTTAAGTGTGACGAGCACACGCTGGCGTGTGTCAGACACACGCCTGGACAGGCTTGCGCCCGAGTTATGCCTAAGCGTGACGAGCACACGCTGGCATGTGTCGAACACACGCCTGGTCAGATATGATCCTAGATGCGTATCACGACACGGGGAAGGCTCGGTGGAACGGTCTTGGCAGGTAGCCGCAGGGTGTCCAGCTGCTTCACCTGCCTACCCGCGCTTATAAATAGCCTGTCCCTTCACCATGAACCAATTGGCCGTAAACTTTTAACTTAGCTGCGATAGTTTGTTACGATCATTCTGAATCGATCAGTCCATTCTCTATGACCTTTTCGTGGAAACTTAGGTTCCGTTAGGTTTCAAAGGAAGGAAAAATTTCCCGAGCCTTACTCTATCTAATCTCGTGACCACCGTAACTGTTTTCAAGCTCAGTTCCCAGTTAGGTAAGATCCGTGGGCTTTACCATCAAATTTCCCTTAAGAAAACTCTAAGTCTTGCCTTAGTTTTTCGTGAACCTTTGGAACAGATTCCGGTCCAAAGGCTAAGGCAAAATCGTTCGTAAATGTCTAAGGCAAACGCCCGTGGAAACCTTTGGCAGAACCGCGATCATTCGTTAAGTCAAAGGTGAGTCTTGGTGATACTTGTTGTATGTTTAATTAAATTACGAGTGAGGTTCGTTGTTGCGTGATTTATATTTTTGCTAAGTACTTAACAGTTTTAGCATGTGAAAATTACTAAGTTGAATTGTTGATGTTAGGTTATAAGTTTTCTTATAACTTAATTGTTAGTAAAACTTATAAATTATGATGATCGCGGTAAGATGTTCCCTTGAAAGCCATGACTTAGCTAGTACGTTGAGTATTAGTCTAAGTACATGAAAACACGGAGATACGGGATTGCAGCCTTTGGCCGTGTACTGCATGACGATGCAGAATTTTCAGTGCGGATCTTTATATACATAAGACCATTGGAACGGTGAAGGATCTTAAGTCTTTAGCCTTTGTGGCTTCGGGCTGATGGATACCTTGTGATTTGACGTGGAGGGAAATAGTCTACGCGAAAGGCCTTATATTGACATTGCATAACTTATCGCATTTTTTTGAATTGTTGCTTGCGTTTTGATTGTTATTTTGGGTTTGGTTGGGAATTGATTATTGAATGTTAGGGGAGCCTAGACTCACTGAGCAATTAGTGCTCACGACTCTACTTGTGTTGCAGGTAACCTTGCCTTTTGTAAATGAATAATGCTTATTATGTACATGATCATTTTGGAGTGTTAGACTCACAATTGTATATGCTTGTATCACGTTTAAAACTTATGTATAAATTATATATAAAATAATCGAGTTTGCATAATTCGGGTTTCATGTGATACTAGTCCTTGTCCGGACGAACTAACCATTACATATGTCTCAGGTTGGCAAGCGTTGCGATGTATCTGTATCTAATGGGGCAAACGCTTAGAAGTCTTGTCTAGGGAATTTGGATATGTTCCAGGAACCTCTGACCGGACATCTAAGTATTCGTCAGTAGCGTTTCCGGTCGATAAATCAGTTGAAAACCAAGTCCCATTCAAGCATCGTAAAAACTATGCTCTGATACCACTTTTGTAACGCCCCCGATCATTTATGAACCGGAAACGCTACTGACGAACACTTAGATGTCCGATCAGAGGTTCCTAGAACATATCCAAATTCCCTAGACAAGAATTGTAAGCGTCCATCCCCATTAGATACATCTCAAGGCTTGCCAACCCGAGACATACACAATGGTTAGTTCGTCCGGACAAGGACTAGTATCACATGAAACCCGAATTTATGCAAACTCGATTTTTTATATATATATAATTTATACATAAGTTTTAAACGTGATACAAGCATACACAATTGCGAGTCTAACACTCCAAAATGATCATGTACATAATAAACATTATTCATTTACAAAAGGCAAGGAAATCTACTGCTGAATTTCCTAACGTTCCTTTGTCTCCCGGTGGTCTACCCGCTAATGGTTACCTACAACACAAGTAGAGTCGTGAGCACTAGTTGCGCAGTGAGTCTAGGCTCCCCTAACATTCAATAATCTATTCCCAACCAAACCCAAAATAACAATCAACACGCAACCAAGCAAATCTAAAAAAATACGATAACTTATGCAATGTCAATATAAGGCCTTTCGCGTAGACTATTTCCCTTCACGTCAAATCAGAAGGTATCCTTCAGCCCGAAGCCACATAGGCTAAGGACTTAAGATCTTTCACCATTCCAATGGCTTTATGTGTATAAGGATCCGCACCGAAAATTCTGCATCGTCATGCAGTACACGGCCAAAGGCTGCAATCCCGTCTCTCCGTGTCTTCATGTACTTAGACTAATACTCAACGTACTAGCTAAGTCACGGCTTTTAAGGGAACGTCTTACCGTGATCATCATAATTTATAAGTTTTACTAACAATTTAAGTTATAAGAAAACTTATAACTTTGCATCAACAATTCAACTTAGTAATTTTCACATGCTAAAGCTTTTAAGTACTTAGCAAAAATATAAATCATGCAGCAACGAACCTCACTTGTAATTTAATTAAACACGCAACAAGCATCACCGAGACTCATCTTTGACTTAGTGAAAGGTCACGGTTTTGCCCAAGGTTTCCTATTCTCAATTTGCCTTAGACTTCTACGAATGGCTTTACCTTAGCCGTTGAGTTAAAAATCTGTTCCAAAGGTTCACGAATTACTAAGGCAAGACTCAGAGTTTTCGCATGGAAAATTAGATGGGAACGCCCACGGATCACACCTAGTTTAGAACGAAACCTGCTGCAGACCCTCTCTAGATCTTTTGGAGCTTAGCCGAAGTTGAACCTACGAATTTGAGATCAGTCGAGCCATCGGATCAAGAAACTAAGATTAGATTCATGATCAGCACGAAAAATCACTTTGAAAATGGTAAGGTTCGATCACGGAAAACTTACCCTAGGTTTTCCCAAACCTGCTCGACAAGGCTCACGGAGAAACTACTCTACGGTTCGCGGTGGACTAGAAAATGGACTACTCGGTTCGGATGGACTGGTCGGATGGGATGATCACGAACTAGACTACCGTTTGCAATAAAAGTTTACGGTGAAAAGAAGTTATGTTCAGACAAGGCAGAAATTCTCGTGTCTCCTGCTTAGTAGGTCGGGCCGACCTTTAAATAGGCGTCGAACAGCTCACAGCCACTTGTCGATTCTTCACCCGCGGATAACGTCCTAGGCTCGACACGAGGTCGTGATGAAGCCTAAGACCAGGCGTGTACGCAACACGCAGTGGCGTGTGCTCGACACACTCGGGCACGACCCACGCACGGGCTTACCCATGATCTACCAACGACCAGAGCAAGCACCCTATTCGGTCACCAAGCAGCCTAGCACGCTGCTTACTTTGGCTTCTGATGGGTCATTGTGCGGGTCATTACATTCACACTCTGAGGTAACTCCAATCGGTAAGCTACTGGTCCAACCCGTTCCACAACCCTAAACGGACCCATAAACCTCAGACTTAGCTTATTCTCTGAAATAGATCTATTAGGACCCCTCAACATCGCTGCCTTGAGATACACCAGATCTCCCAGCTCAAACTCCAGCTCATTCCTCTTCTTATCAGCATAACACTTCTGGCGATCCTGAGCCTCCTTCATGTTCAACCTCAAGACACGGATCTTCTCCGTCGTCTCCTGAACAAAATCTGCACCAAACATGCTCCTCTTCCCCACTTGAGTCCAGCATAATGGTGTACGACACAACCTTCCATACAGAGCCTCGTATGGAGCCATCCCAATACTCGCCTGGTAACTATTGTTATACGCAAACTCAACCAGGTTCAAGTGATCTGCCCAATGACCACCGTAATCCAGCACACACATCCTCAGTAAATCTTCAAGACTTTGAATCATCCTCTCAGATTGCCCATCTGTCTGAGGATGATAAGCCGTACTCATATGCACCTAAGTGCCCATCTCAGCCTGAAATGCCTTCCAAAACTCTGAAGTGAACCTCGGATCCCTGTTTGACATGATACTCGCTAGAACCCCGTGCAGCCTCACTATCTCCCGTATATACTTCTTAGCCAGAGCCGCCGCTCTATCGGTCTTCTTGATGGCAAGAAAATGTGCTGACTTAGTCAGACGATCCACAATCACCCATATAGCATCATAGGTCCGCGACACCGGCAACCCTGTCACAAGGTCCATGGTAATCATGTTCCACACTTCCACTTTAGAATAGGCAAACTCTGCACTAAACCACTCGGAACCTGATGCTCAGCCTTCACCAGCTGACACACGTTGCATGCTGCAACCCAGTTAGCCACATTCTTCTTCATTCCGACCCAATGATATTACCGTCTCAGATCCCGGTACATCTTAGTCGCCCCCGGATCCATCGACAAAATACTCGAATGAGCCTTTCTCTGAATCTCCTACATCAGCTCCTCATCCTTGGGTACACAAACCCGCCCATTCACAAGTATCATCCCATTCGCCGAGACCTCATACTCTGAACCCGCAACCTTAGAAGCATCAAGCAAGCCTTGATCCTTGAGCTACTCAAACCCTGCTCAGCAAATCCGCCTGATTAGCTGCCTCTAATCCCAACGGCTCCTATGAAATAACACATAATCCCAAGGTGTTAACCTCACTCACCAACTCCTCCATATCTTGCTCCTGAGCCGAAACAACCCTCTTCCGACTCAACGCATCTGCAACCAGATTAGCCTTACCCGGATGGTACCCAATCTCCAGATCATTATCTGCCACCAACTCCATCCAGTGCCTCTGTCCCTGGTTCAGCTCCGGCTAAGTGAAGAATACTTTAGACTCTTATGGTATGTGAATACCTGCACCTTCCCGCCATAACGATAAGATCGCCAAATCATTAGAGCAAAAATCACCGCAGCCAACTCCAAGTCATGGGTAGGGTAGTTGCACTCATGCTTCCTCAACTGCCTCGAAGCATACGCAATTACCTTCCCCTGCTGCATCAGGACACAACCCAGACCAACACCAGATGCATCCGTATACACGTAAGGTTCGCCTAGATCCGGCAACGCCAACACTGGTGTACTAGTCAGCATCTCCTTCAGCTTCCCGAAACTCTCTTCGCAAGCTGAAGACCACACAAAAAGAACATCCTTCTCCGTCAACTTCGTCATCGCCTGCACCATACTCGCGAAACCCTTGACGAACCTCCGATAATAACCCACTAAACCGAGAAAACTCCTGATCTCCATGGCAGTCCTCAGTCTAGGCCACCCTCTGGTAGCCTCAATCTTCGCTGCATCCACAGAAACTCCCTCTGTAGATACCACATGGCCAAGAAAACCCATATCCCGCTGCCAGAAACTGCACTTGCTCAACTTCGCAGCTTGCTCAACTTCTGCTCCCGCAGCTTCTCTAGAACCGCCCTCGAATGAACCTCATGCTCCTCAGGACTCCTCGAATGCACCAGAATATCATCAATGAAGATGATCATAAACTCATCCAGATACTCCTGAAAAAACCCCGTTCATCAACCTCATGAACGCTGCTAGCGCATTTATCAGCCCGAAAGAGATCACCACAAACTCATAATGCCCATACCTCATCCCAAACGACAATCCAGATGAACCATGTACCGATCCAGCCAATCCATCCCAAGAATGACATCGTACAGCTCCACCGGACTAATAATCAAATCTGCTGGCATCAACTCTCCTGCCACCAGAATATCCACGCCCCGAGCCCGCCCGAAAGTAGCTAAGACTTCCCTGCGGAAACTCTAACTACTCTCGACTGCTCACCGGAATCGCTCCGGATACCGCTGCTCTCCGCACACTCTGGAGTAATGAAGCAATTCATTGTTCCAGAATCGAACAAAATATGGGACTCACACCCGCCCACTACTAAGGTCCCTGCATAATTCCCACCTAAGAACTTTAACATTCTATCATGAGATTCATCCTTCCTAGGACCGCTCGCTAACCTGTGATCCATGCTCCCACATCCGAAGCATCCCTGACCACCCTGAATCCTCTAACTTGGTCTCGAAAAGCGTTCCCACTTCTTCTTCTGTCCTTGCGTAGGCCTACCGCCCTTGCTCGGACCTACCTGCTGCTGCGACCTCCACTGCTGAATAGGCAGACTAACCACGACCACATGCTCCCTCCGGTTCTCCTCAATCGCCGCAGCAATCTCAAATCAGCTCGAAGTCCTCTCAAGAGCCTCCTCACTTGGGCCTACTCGCCCTATGCCTCCACCTGCATAAACCAGAAGTTAATCGAAATCTGCGTCGAACTCCTTCACTGACCGGTCACCCAGAGTCAACTCCAAAAGTCTCAACTCTAACCGATCCACCGGCTCCTGCGGAAAGAACTTGGCATTAGACTCTGCCAAAAAGTCCTCTCAGGCCATCTCTGCCTGCACCTTCCTGGCCACAACACCTCTTCACCAGAGATGTTCCTCACCATCCAGATAATGCCCTGCCAGGTCTACTCAGTATAGAGAGGAACTACTCATCCCTTCGAGAGAACTACTCATCTCTCAGTTCAGTACTAGGTAACCACTCATACCCAAGTACAAGTTAATCCCATCCACTACGGTCTCAACCACCACTATAGATCAACTCACATGATCTCTAAGGTCTGCATCTAGTCCTATGCACATAGCCACGTCTCAGACATTGATTACTCTCAACTCATAACTCATAACCACACCACTCCCACTCTCAGGATCACATCCTTTGAGCTATCAGTGCACCACACCACTCACACTCTCAGAACACACCGTCCGTCGAGCTAGCAGTATACAGGGAAAATCCTCATTCCCTCCAGAGAAGTACTCATCTCGTAGTATTACTAAGGGAAATCCTCATCCCCATTAACACCCATAGGGAAATCCTCATCCCATCGAGAAACGTACTCCTCTCTCAGTATTACTAAGGGAAATCCTCATCCCTCAGTAACACTTAGGGAAATCCTCATCCCTCCTGGAGAAATCCTCATCTCCAAATGAGTTATTCGGGAAAATCCTCATTCCTTAGAGAAATCAATTCTGAACGCCTATAGCATCTCTGACTAAAACTACCTCACTTGGTCTCCAAATTATAAGGAATATGTATCTTCTGCATGTGCTTCATCCTCCCAAGATAAGATGGAAGCTCATCCGCAACCGCAACCCTCGGCTGCACCCCAGGAGCCCCTCCTGGCTGCACACCAGCCACACCCGGCTGCACCCTCGGAGCCTAACCCTGAACCGGTACCCCACCTGTAACCGCTCTAGAATCATCTGTAGTAGACTCGCCAGACTATCAGCTCGATCCTGGGCAACACCTGCGGCAGCACCCCACCTAGGCCCGCCACACCGCCAGCTACACCGGGACCCTCACTAGTCCCACCAGCCCTCACACTGGTACCCGCAGTGGCAACACCCATGGGTCCCTCCTGATATGTCTACGAATCAGCCACCTGCTCCTGCGTGGTCTCCTGGGCCACACTCGGGGCAGCAGACTCACTCCCACGTCCCCGCCCGTGCTCACGCCCTCCACGACCACCTCGGCCTCCTCGGCCTATACCTCTAGCAACTCTAGTACCTCTACCCATTTCGCTTCACTACTAGAAGCAGAAACTAAGAATACTAGAAAACAAGAAAGGTCAAACAACACATACCGTGGAATCTCATTGAAGGCTCGGAGAAGATGATCTAGGACTCCAAACCCACACAACAATTAATTGACTAACTCGCATAATCAATCAATCCAACACACGCAATTGACGATTCACTTAATCAACTACGTTCTCCCGCCCTAGAACCATAAGGGCTCTGATAGCAAACTAAAACAACCCAACCCATTTTTTTTTTAAACAGTTCAACATTGGACCCGAATTAACATTCCCATAAATGCTAATCCTCAATATCCAATCAAGACAAACGAATCCAGCGGAATAACAAAACCATTCAATAGTCAATAAATATCAAATAACCAATAGCAATTCAACCATTCCAATTTCACAATCCAGCAACTTAACAAGTCTAGCAAAAGCATAAAACACCAAATTGAGACACTAGGTCATTTCCTCTTCCTTGCCTTGAATCCACGATCATACTTTCTCTTTACTTGCATCACATGGTTATAAGAGATGAAATAGTATTATCACAAATACTCAGTGATGCGGTCATCCTATCTACTTGGCTATACACACAGGCATAAGCAAAATAAATAGTACCAGGATGAACAATCAACACGCATAACACAACAATCACACGAGAAACAGTCAATACGTCAAACTGACGGTAATCAAAATTGTGTCGATCTCCTGCACAGAAACCATCAACAAACACATCCAATAACACGAAATCATCCATATCAACAAGAATCAATCATCAAATCATCACACAAACGCATTGGGATCCATTCTTTTACCCAGATAAGCCATGGTCACGCACTCACCTTAGGAAAACGATTATAACACGCGTTTCAAATTTCAGATTAAACCGAATGCGGTGGCTCTGGAAAGCTAAGACTCGGAGCTTTCCAAAGATACCTAGATTCTCTTCTGGGTCCTTACAGAATGACGGGAAAACAGCCCGCAAGTTCGTTGTTCGGAAGTGGAAACAGGAAATTCCAGTCTCAAAAAATATGAACGACACGTTGACAACTAAAGAATACAAAGAACAGAGATTATATCGAAAATAGGATCAGAAACCTATTCTGAAAACTAGACAGAGAGAGCTTTCCATAGATAGGCGGATCGTCTCCTAACTCCTTCTGGTTCAATGGGAATCCTCCCTCAAAATGGACTGATCGCAGACCCAAAACTGCAAAAACATCTGTTAGTAAAACGACGATAACCCTCGGAATACTAATCCAAATGACTAACCCTAGAAGTTTCGCTCCAATCCGATCTGATATTCCCAGCCGTTCGTCTCTCCTTCTAAAATTAGACAGAACTGTTTTTCTCTCAAGAAAGTCACTTCTCTCACAATTCTCTCTAACTCTTCTGATTTTCGGCCAAAAGAGCCACAAAACGCGATCTCCACGCTTAAATAATGGAACCCTAGGGTTTCCTAAACCGATCGCTAAACCGAGCGATCAAAAACCGAACCAGATGGTTCAATTTGAACTTTCGTCGATCGACGCACAACACTTGTGTCAATCGACGCAACACCCAGAACCCGACTCCTCGCGAGTCCAAACATGTGTGTTGATCGACACACACACACTGTGTCGATCGACGCACCACCAAAAATACACATTTTGGTTCATGGGCGTTACACTAGAGTAGAAGTGCATACAAATTAGTAGGATAGGAGGTTCACAATGCCACTGCTAACAATTGCATAGTGGCGGTTGTATGGGTAGCCATCGTTGACTGGTTTGTGTTTGGCCTGAAAAAGTGGCAGAAGACCTGGTAGCTCTAAGGGGGCTGACACGGGAGGGATAGAGTGGTCAGAGTGGTGAATGTTCGCCGACAGAAAACTACGTGGGTCTGAGGCCAAGAGGTGTGTGTGTGAGTGAGAGTATTATGTCTGTGTCTGGTGGGACACCTTCATATTACTAAGAAGTCTAGGATGTAGCTGGTGGGCTTGCCTAGTTGCGAGTGTGTGGTAAAGACTAGTGAGCCGATAGGCTTACCTAGTTACGAGTGTTTGGTAAAAGCTAGCAAGCGGTGGGCTTGCCTAGTTGCTACCAAGTGTTGTGACACATGGTGCTAGGGCATCATGTGGGGGTAATTGTTTTCGAGGGTTGTTAGGGTGTATTAGGTAGTGAGATGGAGTAGACCGTCTTACTGAGTATTCAATACTCATCCCCGTACCAGGCTTGCAGGATAGGAGATCCGGTTAGATGGCTCATAGGATGCGGCAAGGCAGGAGGATGCGGCAGAGACGGTAGAGGCTTTCCCAAGGCGTGGTAGTTTTAGAGTTCCCACATTGTAATTTCACCGCACAATGTAATAAAGAAATTTTAGAGTAATGAGATAACTGATTTGGCTACATTTTGCGGTAGGATTTATAGTCCTTAATGCGGGTGTTACAAGTTGGTATGAGAGCTCGGTTGTCACTCCAGTTCTGACCTGGAGGACGATTATAAGATTTCTGGGTACTACTTGGGAAAGGACCCATAAGCCGGCTGCCTCCTCTGCTTTTCCCCTATGAGCACCCTAGCCAGTTAGATTAGTAATTACTGTTACCCTTATAGATGCTGCAGACGGGAGGAACATTGAGAAGACAGAGAGATGAAGATAATGAAGAACCTGCGGCCAAAAGGGGCTGCTAGGGAGGAAGGTCTCGCATGGGGAAAGGAAACCCAAGTGCCATTACCGGATCGGTGAGGATCGGAGGGATATTGGTCAACACTCTCTTTGACTCGGGAGCAACCCACATCTTTGTGACCACCGGGGTGGCAAGCCGATGGGAGTTCCTAGGAACAGCCAAAGAAGGGTTATGCTCGGTCGACACGGCAGGACAGGAGGTCCTCCGGGCCGGCCGAACATACTATGACGTACCATTACAAATTCAAGAGGTGACTATGACAGGGGATCTGCTGGAAGTTGAGTTAAAAGGGTACGAGGTCATCCTCGGTATGGACTGGCTCACTAAGCACCACACTCACTTAGACTGTAGACAAGGAAAAGTGCGATTCGAAGGCACAAAACCTAGGGTTTACCTCCGATGGGGGGGCATCCATCATAACCCTACTACGGGCAGAGAAGATGCTCTGGCAACGTGATATATCATGGTTTTTACCCATTTTCAACCATGATATAAGTCGTTTTTGTAGAGTCTTTTTGGTGTTTTTAGTGTCTTTACAGGTATTTGGTCGTTTGGAGCTTAATGGAAGCTTTTGGAACATTTTGGAGTAAGATCAAGTTGGAATCGGCGACAGAAGCTTCTCTGTCGATCGACAGTGACTAAGCCTGTCGATCGACACGCGAGTTGACGAAGCAGAAGATTTTACCAGAAAGACGCCTGTCGATCGACAGACATTACTTCTGTCGATCGACACGAGATTTAATGAAGATTTCCACACGAGTTTTCCAAGGCCCATGACGAATTTTTTTACCTTTGTATATATAGTTTAACTTAAGTTTTTAGTTCATTATCTTGTTTTCCATTAAGACTTGAGAGATATTGCTAGGGAGAGTTTTTACAGAGATCTACAGAGTTTTTCATACTGCAAGCTTCAAACCCTTTGTATCTCTAACTTTATCTCTTTATGCATCTAATTTTATTCATGATGTTTGCTTTATTCAACATGAGTGAGTAGTTTGCTTGTTAGGTTGTGGGGAATTCTAGGGTTTGATGAGAAATTGATAGGATTGTAATTTTGCTAGGGTTTATCTTTAGGATTCTTCATCTAGATTGTTTCTAATGCTAGATCTAGCTTGATCACCTAGTATCTAGAACTTAGGTTGCTTTAATAGACACGGAAGTGTTATTAACAACTGGACTTAGTCTTAGATGAGCAAAATCACCTATTCGCAAAGGAATTTGGCTTAGGGATTTTGTGAACAATTGAACTTGAACTTAATGCTTGTTTAGATTCAATAAATTTGCAAAGGAATTTGGAATTTAGGGATCTAGGTATAGATAGTCTCTGCAACGGAAGTTGATTGGCTTTACCTTAGTGTTTGAGTTCTAGAACAAAACTTAATTAAACCCTGCAGTAATTTTATCCTCAATTTTGAATCATACCTGAAGAATTACCCATCGCCTAGCTTTTGTCTTTTTGAATTACATAACAACCAAAATCGCTATCTTTTGCTCGTTTTTATTATTCGCTTTTCATTACATATTCCTTGCTTAGCATAATTTGAATACTTAAATTGATTGTGTAAATTGATTCCCTGTGGATTCGATCCCTAAGTACTACGAGGATCTCTTAATTTGAGAGAGTAGCTCAGGGTTAAATTTGAGCATATCACAAGGGTGCACGACATTGCTAGCAACTATATCCGTACCAAAAATAGGAGACGATATGGGCGTGGAGGGGATAATAGTGGTAGAAGACTTTGAAGATGTATTCCGTCCCTTGACAGGGCTACCCCACCCTCGAGAGGAACAATTCAGGATAGAATTGGACGAAGGTACACGACCAATTTCCAAGGTACCATTCCACATGGCCCCGGCAGAGATGGCTGAGTTGAAGAAACAATTAACGGATTTAGTAGAAAAGAAGTTCATACAACCCAGTAGATCGGCCTGGGGAGCACCAGTATTGTTCGTGAAAAAAAAGGATGGGAGTCTTCGGCTGTGCATTGACTACCGCGGGTTAAAACGAGTGACGGTCAAGGATAAGTACCCTTTACCCAGAATCGACGAGCTGCTAGACCAGTTGCAAGGGTCAACCTGTTTCTCAAAAATTGACCTGGCCTCTGGTTATCACCAGATCTCTATCGCCTTAAAAGATATGCACAAGATGGCCTTTCAGACCCGTTATGGCCACTACGAGTTTACAATGATGCCATTTGGGCTAACAAACTCTCCTGCCGCTTTCATGAGAATGATGAACACAATCTTTCAATCACGACTAGACGAGTGTGTGATTGTATTCATTGACGACATCTTGGTATACTCCAAGACCTCAGCAGAGCACAAGGAACACCTAACGTTTGTGCTAGGAAGACTCTAGGAACAACAGCTCGTTGCAAAACTTAGCAAATGCAGTTTCTGGCAAACTCGAATTGGATTCCTCTGGCACGTTAATTCAGAGGAAGGGGTAGAGGTAGATACCAAAAAGGTGGCCGCAATTTCCAACTGGCCACAACCCGAGAATGCAACAGAGGTACGAAGTTTCCTCGGGCTCGCCGGCTACTGTAGAAGGTTTGTCAAAGGATTTGCGAGCATCTCAAGACCCTTGACGCGCCTAACTAGTCAGGAGTTTAATTTCAAATGAACTCCAGCTTGCACCTTCAGCTTTGAAGAACTAAAAGCACGATTAATAACAACCCCAGTACTAGCATTGCCGCGAGCTTCGGTTCCTTATGACCTCTACACTGACGCCTCAGGAACCGGGCTCGGCTGTGTGTTAGTGCAAGAAGGACGGGTTATCGCATATGCCTCCTGGCAACTGAGGAAGCATGAGGAAAACTACCCAACCCACGACTTGGAAATGGCTGCAGTTGTATTCACCCTCAAACTCTGGAGGCCATACCTGTATGGAGAGAAAATTCAGGTATACACCGACCACCGCAGTTTGCAATACCTATTTACGCAACCAGACCTTAACCTCCGACAATGGAGGTGGATGGAGTTAATGGCGGATTATGACAGGACGATAGACTATCACCCCGGTAAAGTCAATCTTATGGCTGATGTTTTGAGCCGCAAAAGGATTTCAGTATCTAGGGAAAATGAGATGGAGGAACTAGCGACCACCCTAAACAACCTACCTCTCGCGATAGTTAAAAGAAAGGAACGCTCCATAGGCCTGCAAGCCACAGGTAAAGCCGACCTCCTCACTAGGATCAAAAAAGCACAAGGGGAAGACGCGGTGCTGGTCAAACTTACCAAGGACGAGGTGATAGGGTACGAGGTAACCAGCAATGGAACGATTCTGTTTCGCGGGAGAATATGCTGTGCCCAACGACCTCGAGCTCCATGCCGATATACTGCACGAAGCTCATATTTCTCAATTCTCAAAACACCCGGGGGCCACGAAGATGTACAAGGACCTGCGACAATCCTATCATTGGAGTGGTAGCAGGGTGTTCGTATGTCAGGTAGTTAAGGCGGAAAGACAAGTACCAAGCGGGCTGCTTCAACGGCTACCCCTTCCTGAGTGGAAGTGGGAAATGATCACCATGGATTTCGTATAAGGGTTTAAAAAGACACAGAGTGGGGCTGATTGTGTATGGGTAATTGTCGATAGGCTAACCAAATCCGCTCACTTTCCTCCAGTAATAAGAAGGATATGCCGGAGGTGCTGGTAACATTATACTTTCGAGAAATTGTACGGTTGCATGGAGTGCCAGTTAGCATTGTGTCCGATTGAGATTCTAAGTTTACCTCCAAATTCTGGAAGGAGCTCCAGAAAGCTATGGGGACTAAGCTTCATTTCAGTACCTCCTACCACCCCCAGACCGATGGGTAGTCGGAACGGACAATTCAAACCCTAGAGGACATAATGGGGCGTGCGCCATAGAGTGGAAGGGGGGATGGGATGAACACTTGAAGTTGGCAAAGTTCGCTTACAACAATAACTATCATGCCAGCATCGGAATGTCGCCCTATGAAGCTCTATACGGTCGCCCCTGTCGAACCCCCTTGTGTTGGACGGAGGTCGGGGAACATAAAGAGTTAGGACCTGAAGTGGTACAAGAGGCCAAGGCTACTGTTGATCTCATAAGAGGGCGACTCTTGGCTACCAGCGATCGTCAGAAGAAATACGCAGACAGACGTCGAAAGGAGGTAACCTTTCAGGTAGGGGAGCAGGCATACCTCAAAACCTTGAATTTCAGGGGAAACGATGGAAAGAAGATGAAAGGGAAGCTCAAGCCACGATACATGGGACCTTTCGAAATTATAAAAAGACATGGGGAGGTAGCGTATAAGTTGAAGCTTCCCCCATCCCTAAAACAATTTCACCCGTTGTTTCACGTGTCTCGACTTCGGAAGGTGGTGCCCTCCCCAGAGCTAATCCTCTCAACAATACCAGCAGACCTGCAGCCGAACTTAAGCATACTGAGGGAGCCAGTACATATCTTTACACGTGAAATCCGGAGTGGGAAGAATCGAAAGAAAAGCCGGGTTCAAATTTTATGGGAGAAGGATGGAGTGCGTGAGGCAACATGGGAGGACGAGGACCAAATGAGAAGGGAGTATCCGAACATGTTCGTGGGGGAAGAGGAGCATAGGGCATAGGATCCGAGGACGGATCCCCGGAAGGTAGGGGAGATTTTTAACACCCCGGGATTAGGAATAGGGTTAGAATGTAACTTAGGGAAATTTAACCAAGATTTAGCAATATTTAATAATAAAGGCTTGGTTTGCAATTTTTGCTACTTGGGCAAATGGGTAACCCAAGTAAAGCCCGTGAACGGAAAACGGGCCGCCCAAGGGGGAAAGGCGGCTAGGTCGGGCGAAGAAAGGGGAAAGAAACCCTAGTTTTTCCTTGGTGAGGAAGGAAAAAAATGTGGAGGCTTCTGGGCTTGGCTCGTGTAGTAAAGAGGTGGAGAAAAATAAGGAAAGTGAATATTCTCTAGGGGGATTTTCGTGGGGTATAAATAGGGAGCTAGGGAGCTATATTTAACGCACCAAAATCATTCTCTCCTTCCAGAGCCAAATGGAAACACTTAGGAAGAGAGAATCAGAGGAGCTTGCGAAGGAACTCAGCACCCCGGCCCCGCGGTAGAGAAGGTTCACGGTAGAGGTAAGGCGCGATCCGTACCTAATCTTTTCTTTCGGTCCTTTATTATTATTGCTTTCATAGGGTGTTTTAGTAGTATGGGTTATAGGCTAGGTAGTAGTCGTGGTAAGGCGCGATCCGTACCTAATCTTTTCTTTCGGTCCTTTATTATTATTGCTTTCATAGGGTGTTTTAGTAGTATGGGTTATAGGCTAGGTAGTGGTCGAGGTAACTCGATCCGGATAAGGGGTCCGGATGTAAGGCTCGACAAGTGTAGGGCAGTGGCCAAGTTCCACTTGACTACAGTTGAGCACAATAAGGGTCTCGTTGATGGTGAGGGGCTGCGGTACGGGAACAATGAGGGATCGGGTCACGTATCGGAATGCACCTGGTCTGGTAATGGTAGCACTTGCCTGGTAGCGGGAGAGAACATCGACATGGCCTCGGGGTGCCTCGATGAGAGTTTCGATCCAGACTATGGTGAAGTTTAGGTAGTACGTCGGTATGGCCTTGAGGATGCCTTGATGACACCTCGACAAGTAATTAGCATAAGCTAGCGTGTCACGGTATAGGACGTGCCACATTACTATACGACAGCGAGCCGTGCCATACAAAGGTACCGTGTTGCGACACGATAAAAGATCGTGTCGCAACAGCATAGTACCGTGTCACAGGTCAACAGACATCGTGCCGCGTCTTGAGAGGGCTCGATATGGTTCAGTGACTCCTCAATAGCGCCGCAGTGAAGTGTTGGTGTTAGTGGCAATCATGCTGCAGCTCGATAGAGTATCAGGGTGAGCATGGCGGCAAGTCTGGAAATGGGCAGCTAGGGCTTATTGGCTGAAACCCAATACATACCCGACATAAGCTGTACCATGGATGTGCAGGACCTTGGTAGAGAGACCGAGGCGGCCTGGGTCCACATTATACGAAACCAGAATGACAAGCGAAGGCTTGACTAAACGGTGCGGTGGCTGATATATCATGGTTTTTACCCGTTTTTGACCATGATATAAGTCCTTTTCATAGAGTCTTTTTGGTATTTTTCGAGTCTTTTGTAGGCTTTATAGGTTAAGAGACGATTAGAGCATAATGGGAGCTTTTGGAGCATTTTTAAGCATCAAGGAAAGAAAGGCCGAAGTGATCAACTTGGAGTCAAGTTTTAGAGCTTGCGTCGATCGATGCACCCAGGCTGCGTCGGTCGACACACACATGTCGTTCGCGAAGAGAAGTCGAGCTTTGAAGCTGTGTCGATCGACACAACTTATTTACGTCGATCGACGTCCATGTATCTGACGAGAAGGAGTTTTGAAGAATTTTCTCTTTTGTCCGAAAAGCCCAGAAGTTTACACACAAGGCCCAATCCGTTTTTGACACCTTATATATAGTTTTCTTTTAGGTTTTCATGGGGGGTATCTTATTTTCTATTGAGACTTGGATTTGGAGAGTTTTTGGGAGAGATTTCTACAGAGTTTTCGAACCCTTTCTGTATCCCTAACTTTATCTTTTTTTTATACAATTTATTTCATTCATGATGTTTTCTTCATCTATGTCTGAGTAGTTTGCTTGTTACGTTTTAGGGATTCAAGGGTTTGATGAAAAATTGTTAGGATTGAAACTCTGTTGGGATTTATCTACTTGTTCTTCATCTAGATTGTTATAACTCTGATTTTAGGACTGGCCAACTGAAATTGGAAACCCTAGGTTGATTTAATAGATGCGAAAGTATTATTAACAACCTGATCTAATCTTAGATGAGCAAAATTATCTATTCGCAAATAAATTTGGGTTAGTTATTTTGTGAACAATCAAACCTGAACTTATTGCTTGTCTTTATTCACTAAGTTTGCAAAGAAATTTGGAATTTAGGGATTTAGTCATAGATAGTCTCTGCAATGAAAGTTGATTGATTTTACACTAGTGTTCGAGTTCTAGAATTGCACTTAATCAAAACCGAACAGTCTTTTATCCCTGATTTCGATTCATTCCTGACAATTACCCATAACCTAACTCTTTTGTCTCATTGATTTCAAGAACCTAAATCATCAACTGCTTATTTGTTTTGCTATTTTATTTCCATTCTCACATTGTTGCTTAGCCTAATTCGAATTCATAATCAATTGTGTGATTTGATTCTCTGTGGATACGATCCCTAAGTACTACTACGATCTCTTAATTTGAGAGAGTAGCTCAGGATAAATTTGAGCATATCAGTGGCAGAGCATCTGGTCGGACCACGAAAGGTCTGACTATGGACTCGTAGGTGAAGTCAGGCAGATAGCTTGATAAGGTCTAGGATCTTGACGAGTTATCTAGTCCTATTCACTTTGAGCTATTGGTTAGGATAAATGCGCTAAGGGTATTCCGGGCGTGGGATTCGACCTTTAGTCTCGAGGAAGCTTGGCTTGGTACCAACCAACACCGAGGGTGACTCGTTGTTTCGTGATTGTGGGAAAGAGGTCCATCGAGGGTTTATGGCCCGGATCACATTTCATATTAGGATGTCTAGGAACTGAGTCTTGCATTGGCAAAGCTATACCCGTCACCAGGCTGCCTTGGGCCAAATGAGAAGATAGTCCAGGAAGCTGAAAGGTAGAAAGACTAACTGATATTGAAACAACCCGACCCGTTTTTTTTTTTTTTTTGTTATACATTGAGATTCGAATCAGTGTTCCCATAAACATTGATCCTCAATTCCCAATCAATTCACACAATAACCAGCGAAAAAATCAGAATAAATCAACACCAGACAATTAACCAATAATCAACCTCAACTCAATAACCAGAAACTTAATCAATCAACAAGATCTACAAGTTCCACAATTCCAGAATTACTATCACCCTAGCAATTCTATAGCAACATCACTCAACCGAGACACTGGATCATTTTCTCTTCCTTGCCCGATTCCACGATCACACCTTCTCTTTACCTCAAAGGATCGAAAAGAACGAATGAACGACGTTTACTAAAACCCCCGTACACGACGAACCACCGATCCAATTCCGAAACAGGCGACTGTTACGGAAACTAGACACCCACAGCTACACGTTGGTATGTGGATCACCTCCAGAATCTCTCTGGTTCAATCGGAAATCCCCCTCAAACCCGACTGATCGCAGACAACAATCCTCACGAACCCACCGAGTTCAAACAGCCATAACTCGGTGAATAATCAACCAAAAGACAAGCCGTTTTCGCCTAAAACACGAGCAGAGATTGGAGAACTTACCCTCCAAAAATCAGCCCAATCCGCCAAGCAAAGCCCCGCCGTTTGCCCTCTCAAAGATCCGATCAGAAGCTGTTCATACAATGAACCTCTCAAGAACAAGTCTCACTCTCTCTCCCAACCTTTCTCTTCTGAATTCTGACCCAACAAAACGGCCAGGACCCTGTTCCAGCCTTTTATATCAAACCCTAGGGTTCCCTTAAACCGACGCCAAACCGCGCGATTAACAAATCAAACACTCGGTTCGATTTAACCCCCTGTCGATCGACACAACAGACTGTGTCGATCGACACAACCTTCACTGCCTGACTCCTCGCGAGTCAAAACACCCGTGTCGATCGACACACTTCCTTGTGTCGATCGACACCCTTCCAAAAATCCTATTTTTGGATCACGGGCGTTACAATTCTCCCCCACTGACAAGGATTCGTCCTCGAATCACAAGCCAATAACCACTCAGATCCGTGCTAAGGTCACCACTTAAGCTCAGAAACCCGACCCAACCTTCCCGGAGATACACCACAATGTATCGCTGTAGTCCCGGCCCAGTCTGCCCGATCGATCGAACAACAATCAGACAAGAACATGTCCGACCCACCGTAGACCCGGCATAAAGGACTAACTGATCGTGCAACAATCAGACAAGAACATGCACGATCAGGACGCTACATTTCTCTCCGAAATTGCCCGGATCGAGGTTCCAGCACAAATACTAACCCTAGACCAGACCCTACCATCCAACCCACACACCTGACCCCACCGGTCAACCCACCTGAGATCCTTCTCGATCCCCGATGTCCATTCGGTCGCCCACTTGCAACCTGCTCAGACGCTATTGCTCATACTCATACTCATGACTCGTACACATATACACCACACCTACTCGCAGGATCGTCACCCTTTGAGCTACAGTGTGCAGAGAATCCACTATTCTCTGGAGAGACCCACTATCCCTCAAAGTATATGTTGGAGACCCACCGTCCCCAGAGGCCCACTACCCCTCGAGTGCATGCAGGGAAACCACTATCCCCTGGAGAGATCCACTATCCCTCAAGTATACAGGAACCCACCGTCCCTTGAGAGGCCCACTATCCCCTCGAATGCATGCGGGGAACCCACTATCCCCTGGAGAGCAATACTCTGCAGCGTGCCGTCATAGGCATCTATCGACCAACATGCCTCCATGGCTCACCATGACATTTCCCCACTGGAATTACCCAACAACGCTGTAACCCCCACTAGGTTACCGTAACCCCCCAACGATCCAACAATAATAAGAAAACACATCTTATTAATCTCCAAAATGTACAATCGTTACAACAAAACGAAAATACAACAACTGTAGCCACATGCTACTACAAAACCAAGACCAGCGAAAGAAAGAACTCAAGCCTCCGCTTGCTTCTCGAACCACCTTGGAAACTTGGCCTTCATCTTCACCTCCGGCTCCCAAGTCTCCTCCTCGACACCATCGCAGTCCCACACGACTCTCACCAATGGTATCCTCTTACGACGCAGAACCTTGACTCTCCTCTCGAGAATCCTCACAGGCCTCGCCGCTAAAATCATGTTGGGCTGAAGATCCTCCGGGATCCTAGCCAACACCTCCTCCGACTCATGTAGACACTTCCGCAGCATCGAAACATGAAAGACATCGTGAAAGGCCTTCATACTCTGTGGCAACTCCAGCCTGTAAGCTACCGTCCCAACCCGCTCAACCACTCTGAACGGCCCCATAAACCTCAGACTCAACTTGTTCTCTGCAATGGATCTGTTAGGACCCCTCAACATGGCTGCCTTGAGATACACCATATCTCCCAGCACGAACCCCAACTCCCTCCTCCGCTTATCGGCATAACTCTTCTGCCGATCCTGAGCCTCCTTCATGTTCAGCTTCAAGACACGGATCTTCTCCGTCGTCTCCTGAACGAAATCTGCACCAAATATGCTCCTCTCCCCCACCTGAGTCCAGACAATGGTGTCCTACATGGCCTCCCATACAGAGCCTCATACGGAGCCATCCCAATACTCGCCTGATAACTGTTGTTGTACGCAAACTCTACCAAGCTCAGATGATCTGCCCAATGACCACCGTAGTCTAACACACACATCCTCAGCAAGTCCTCCAATGTCTGAATCGTCCTCTCAGACTGCCCATCCGTCTGAGGATGATATGCCGTACTCATATGCACCTTCGTGCCCATCTCAGCCTGAAAAGCTCCCCAGAACTCTGAAGCAAATCTCGGATCTCGGTCTGACACAATGCTCGCAGGCACCCCATGCAACCTCACAATCTCCCGCACATACTTCCTAGCCAACACTGCAGCCCCATCAGTCTTCTTAATGGCCAGAAAATGCGCTGTCTTGGTCAGACGATCCACAATCACCCAGATCGCATCATAAGTCCGCGAGATCGGCAACCCAGTCACGAAGTCCATAGTCACCATATCCCACTTCCACTCCGGCATAGGCAGACTCTTCAATAACCCGCTCGGAACCTGATGCTCAGCCTTCACCAGCTGACACACGTTGCACCTCGAAACCCAACTCGCAACATCCCTCTTCATCCCGACCCAGTGATAGTACCTCTTCAAGTCCCGGTACATCTTGGTCTTTCCCGGATGAATCGACAGCATGCTCGAATGAGCCTCACTCAGAATCTCCTGCCTGAGACTCTCATCCTTGGGTACACAGACCCGACCGTTCACCAGTATCATCCCACTTCCGGAGACCTGATACTCTGAACCCGCTTGCTGAGAAGCATTAATCAAACCCTGATCCTTCTCCTGAGCTACCCGAACTCTGCTCAGTAAATCCGCTCGGTTAGCTGCCTCTAACCCCAACGGCTCCTGCGAGATAACACAGAGGCTCAACGCGCCAATCTCGCTCGCCAGCTCCTCTAAATCCCGCTCCTGAGCCGAAGCAACCCTCTTCCGACTCAACGCATCTGCGACCAGATTAGCCTTCCCCGGATGGTACTCAATCTCCAGATCATAGTCCGCTACCAGCTCCATCCAACGCCTCTGCCTCAGGTTCAGCTCTGGCTGAGTGAAGAAGTACTTCAGGCTCTTATGGTCCGTGAACACCTGGACCTTCCCGCCATAAAGGTAAGATCGCCAGATCTTCAGGGCGAAGATCACTGCAGCCAACTCCAAGTCGTGCGTAGGGTAATTGCTCTCATGCTTCCTCAACTACCTCGAAGCATAAGCAATCACCTTCCCCTGCTGCATCAGAACACACCCCAACCCCACACCAGATGCATCCGTATACACCACATATGGCTCGCCCGCATCAGGCAACGCCAAAACTGGAGTACTAGTCAGCATCTCCTTCAGCTTCCCGAAGCTCTCCTCACACTCCGCAGACCACACAAACTGAACATCCTTACCCGTCAACTTCGTCAACGCCTGCGCCATACTCGCAAAACCCTTGACGAACCTCCGGTAATACCCAGCTAATCCAAGGAAACTCCTGATCTCCATCGCATTCCTCGGTCTCGGCCAATCCCTAATAGCCTCGATCTTAGCCGGATCCACTGAAACTCCCTCGGCCGACACGACATGCCCCAGAAAACCCATCTCCCGCTGCCAGAAACTGCACTTACTGAGCTTCGCATACAACTTCTGTTCCCGCAGCTTCTCCAGAACCAACCTCAGATGAACCTCATGTTCCTCCGGAGTCCTCGAGTACACCAAGATATCGTCGATAAAGATAATAATGAACTCATCCAAGTACTCCTGAAACACCCCGTTCATCAACCTCATGAATGCCGCTGGCGCATTCGTCAACCCAAACGGCATCACCACGAACTCGTAGTGTCCATACCTCGTCCTGAAAGCCGTCTTCCTCACATCGGCCTCATCTATCGGAATCTGATGGTATCCCGAAGCCAAATCGATCTTGGAAAAACAAGTAGCCCCCTGCAACTGATCCAACAACTCATCAATCCGCGGCAGAGGATACCTGTTCTTCACTGTAACCCGGTTAAGTCCCCGGTAGTCGATCATAACCGAAAACTACCATCCTTCTTCTTCACAAACAACACCGGCGCTCCCCACGGTGAACTACTAGGTCGGATGAACCCCTTACCCAGCAAATCATCCAACTGCTTCTTCAGCTCTGCCATCTCCGCTGGAGCCATGCGGTAAGGTGCCTTAGATATCGGAGTAGTCCCCGGCTCCAACTCAATCGTGAAAGGATCAGACCTAGACGGCGGCAATCCCTGCAACGACTGAAACACATCCTGGAAATCCCGGACAACCCGAATATCAACCACAGCGACCTCCCCAACAGACTCTGGCATCACAATCGTCAGCAAGTACGCCTCACAGCCCTTATCAATCAACTGTGCGGCCTGAATCGCCGAAATCATCAAACTCCCGGAAGTCGGCCTGATGCCCTGATAAACCAACCTCCCCGACTCACGCTCAAATACCACTCTACCTCGATGACAATCCTGATGAACCCTGTAACGATCCAGCCAATCCATCCCCAAAATGACGTCGTATAACTCCACTGGACTGATAACCAAATCTGCCGGCATGACCTCTCCGGCCACCAGAACCTCTACTCCACAAGCACGCCCGAAAGTAGCCAAGGTCTTCCCTCCAGCCACCCTAACCACTCCCGGCTGCTCCCCGGAATCACTCCGGATCCCACTGCACTCCGCACACTCCGGTGTAATGAAGCTATTCGAAGCTCCAGAATCGAACAAAACATGGGAATCACGCCCGCCTACTACTAAGGTCCCTACACAATTCATGTGTCACAGAGCCTAAAGTATTATCACAGATACAAGACTACCAAAACAAGCAATTCACAACGTTAAAAATTGGAAATTCACCAAGTTAAGGTTAAGTACCTGTGATCGGCCTGGCGCTATGACCCCCCGTCTCCGCCGAAGTGAACACACGCGGCGCAGCAAGTTGCCTCAACGGCTGCACCTCAACCGCCGCCCCCTGCACCGGCTGCACCACTGCCACTGCCATCTGCAACTTGGGACACCTCACCCTAATGTGCCCCGTCTCTCCGCAATGGAAACACGCCTGTGTAGTCCGAACCTCTCTCCTCTTCGGACAAGCTGCCACCCGGTGCTCCGTGCTTCCACAACCATAGCACCCCGTACCACTCTGACCACTCTGGGCCCTCTGACCGGAACCCGAAGAGCCCTCCCACTTCCTCTTCTATCCCTGAGCCGGCTTACCGCCCCGGCTCGCACCTGCCTGCTGCTGCTGCGGCCTCCTCTGCTGCAGCTGCTGCACCGGTGGACTAAGCGCTGCAGCCAGCTCTGTCCCCAAATCAACCTCAATGGCTGCCGCAGTCTCAACCAACTCCGCCCTCGTGGCGTACTTACGAGCCCTGCACAGCGTCCTCAGCACCGGTCGAAGTCCCTGCATGAACCTCCTGATCTGGGACTCCTCGCTCCCAAACTCTCTACCAGCATACACCAACAGTCGACCGAACTGCTCATCATAACCCCGAACCGAACTCACTCCCTGAGTCAGCGCTAAAAACTGCGCCTGCATCCGGTCCACCGCCTCCTGCGGGAAATACATGGCATCAAACTCCGCCAAGAAATCCGTCCAGGTCATACCCGCCTGCGGCCTCCTGCTCGTCACACCTCTCCACCATAGATGTGCGTCACCGTCCAAATAGTGAACCGCAAGGTCCACCCTGTATCCCTCGGGACACCTCAGCGCCTGGAAATTACGCTCCAGACGGCTCCTCCATGCAGCAGCCTCCTCAGGCTTAGCACCGCCCGAGAAATACCCAATAGTAATCCTATGCATCTGCTCCAAAATCCTCAGGTAGGAAGGAGCCTCATCTGCAGCCGCCACACCGGGCTGCCCCCGGACCACTGCTGGCTGAACACCCGCCGCTAACGGCTCAACACCAGCCACCCCTGGCTGTACACCCGGAGCATACCCCTGAGCCGGTGCCCCACCTGGCAACCGCTCAAGAACTTGAAGCATCATCGCTTCCAACCGGTCCAACCGACCCTGAGCATCGCCCCCGCCTGGACCCCCACCTGGGCCCTACGCCACCTGGCTAACTCAGTACCACCCACTGGCTCTGGAGGTATCTGCGATTCTGTAACCTCCTCATGCGTGGCCTCCTGAGTCCCGCTCGACTCAACAGGATCAACCGCCGGCCCCCGACCACGGCCACGACCACGCCCTCTAGCCCCACGGTCCACTAGCCATCTCCCACTGACTGCTCACAGCAGACTAGGCATTAGAAACAGAAAGCCATAAAGAAAACAAACACATACCGTGGAATCATATTGAAGGCTCGGAGAAGATGATCCAGGACTCCAAACCCAAGAAACAATCAATTGACTAATTCTCAAAAGTAATCAATCAACATACTACGTTCACCCGCCCTAGAACCGTAAGGGCTCTGATACCAAATTGAAACAACCCGACCCGTTTTTTTTTTTTTTTTGTTATACATTGAGATTCGAATCAGTGTTCCCATAAACATTGATCCTCAATTCCCAATCAATTCACACAATAATCAGCGGAAAAATCAGAATAAATCAACACCAGACAATTAACCAATAATCAACCTCAACTCAATAACCAGAAACTTAATCAATCAACAAGATCTACAAGTTCCACAATTCCAGAATTACTATCACCCTAGCAATTCTATAGCAACATCACTCAACCGAGACGCTGGATCATTTTCTCTTCCTTGCCCGATTCCACGATCACACCTTCTCTTTACCTCAAAGGATCGAAAAGAACGAATGAACGACGTTTACTAAAACCCCCGTACACGACGAACCACCGATCCAATTCCGAAACAGGCGACTGTTACGGAAACTAGACACCCACAGCTACACGTTGGTATGTGGATCACCTCCAGAATCCCTCTGGTTCAAGCGGAAATCCCCCTTAAACCCAACTGATCGCAGACAACAATCCGCACGAACCCACCGAGTTCAAACAGCCATAACTCGGTGAATAATTAACCAAAAGACAAGCCGTTTTCGCCTAAAACACGAGCAGAGATTGGAGAACTTACCCTCCAAAAATCAGCCCAATCCGCCAAGCAAAGCCCCGCCGTTTGCCCTCTCAAAGATCCGATCAGAAGCTGTTCATACAATGAACCTCTCAAGAACAAGTCTCACTCTCTCTCCCAACCTTTCTCTTCTGAATTCTGACCCAACAAAACGGCCAGGACCCTGTTCCAGCCTTTTATATCAAACCCTAGGTTTCCCTTAAACCGACGCCAAACCGCGCGATTAACAAATCAAACACTCGGTTCGATTTAACCCCCTGTCGATCGACACAACAGACTGTGTCGATCGACACAACCTTCACTGCCTGACTCCTCACGAGTCAAAACACCCGTGTCGATCGACACACTTCCTTGTGTCGATCGACACCCTTCCAAAAATCCTATTTTTGGATCACGGGCGTTACAGATATACCCTATATTTTACCACTTTTACTATCTATTTTACTATGGTTTTTACATATATTAATAAAGTTTTTCGACCAAAAGAGGTAGTTTTCTCGTATTTGTAGATTTTAAGGTCTTAACAGATTTTATCATCAGAAGGATGTAAAATGGATCAAAAAGAGTTTTATCTATGATACAGCTACTCATTCAATTCAAATGAACCAAGCCAAGTCGTTTTATCTTGAAGATAATGCATATTCTCAAACTAGACAGAACGTATACGTCAGAAGTTTGCTGATGAACGGAGGACCAAATCAATTTGAAATTTAATGAAACTTGGTATGGGGATAGCCCATTGAGTTAGATTTCCAATGGAGTTGGAATTTTATCAATTGGAGCTGTAATTTAGAAGATACACTGGAAACACTAAGGACATGTCAAACTGCCTTCGAAATGAAGTGAGTGCACAATAGAGCCAAGCACCGGAACGCCCATGGGCCGATGATCCAGACCTTTGCTGACCTTCTAGAAGTGCCATAGAAGCCTTAAATACCGGTCACGCAACCCGACCTTTATTGGGGCCGGTATTGCCTCAGTTTCGACCAAAAATATGTTTTTGCCCGAAGAAGACCTAGCCGACTTAAGCTGATATGAACCGAGGTTCGGGACGACTCAAGCGCAATAGAGCTACCACAAGGACCGGTCACGAGAGCAAAACCAAAGGAGCTCACGCAAGGCATTCAAAGGATGCTCAAGGAGGGACAAGACGGAGGACCGGCCGAGACAAACCGGATCGTGGTGCTTATACAACCGAAGGAAGAAGATCAAAAAAATGTCTAAGTGAACAAGTGCTTAGTTTGTACTCTTTTTCTCATGTTCGGTTTTGTCCCAATGGGTTTTCCGAACATGGTTTTTAACGAGGCAAGCTAAGTTACTTTCCCCATTTTCGCTTAGTAATTTTTCTTGATTTTACCATGCGCTTCTCAACATCTCAAATCCATGAAGACAAGCCCAAGCTCATTCCAAATCTACATAAGGCCCATTACGGTTTTGTGATAAGATTGTAATTTCCAAAGTCCTTTGCATGTTCTTCATTAAATAAGTAGTTGTATTTAATGTGTTGTTATTTCCTAGGAAAGTTGCATGTAATCTTCCCTAGGCTTTATATATGTTTCGTCATTCTCATAATAAGATCATCTAAGTTTTTTTATTTGAAATCAAATATCTTTTCTCTCTAACTTGCGATCAAACCGCCGGACTTAAAACCTTCGGCTATTCTCTCTTCGAGGGAATTCTCTTTCTATCTTGGTGCGTTATATCCAAGTAAATTGAGCCTTCAACCCTTCACCGAGTCTTTCATACTCTTGTGATTGTATTCATCTTCTACCGATCTTTCATCTCAACACATTCCCATCTATATCCTATCCTGATTAAGGTTCGGCTCCGTTTCAAAAGTTCTGATCCATCGATTGGGATCGTATCAAGTGGTATCAGAGCACGCTTTTGATCCAGAGCTAAGTTTCTTAGTTCATCTTTGTTCATCTCATTTTTATCTTCATAACGTCCATGTTTTGTTGTCAATCGCTATCGCTACCATTTTCACGTTTTATGTTATCAAAATGTTTTGGGTGTTGTTATTTGATCTTTAAAAGAATTTTGATACTCTTTTGTGTCTTATATCAAAGGTGACATGGAGGAGACTTCTAGCACACAAGAGGATCAGTTGCTTAACCGATTGATGCAACAGATGGAAGCAAAAATGGAAAAACTTTTATTAGACAAGCTCACCATCCTTCACACTCCAAACGCTCAAGGTGCTAATCAAAAAGAGGAGGATGAAAGGCCTCTGGATCAAATCATTTCCGACTATGAAAGCACGCCGTTCGAACCTGCCCTAAGACCGCCTAGACGTCTTCGAAAAGAAATAGATCGAAGAGAAAACCAAACCCGAAACGTCTACGGCAAAATCAAAGTAAAGGTTCCCGAGTTTCATGGAAAGAATGATCCAGACGTTTATCTCGATTGGGAAAAGAAAATGGATCTCATCTTCGAATGTCAAAATGCACCCGAGAGAAGCCGTGTGAAATTAGCCATTACGGAATTCTACGATTATGCTCTAAGTTGGTGGGACACTCTCGTCACCACTAGACGGAGATGCGGTGAGGAGCCCGTGGTCCTTTGGGACCAGCTCAAGCGACACATACGGAAACGGTTCGTTCCAAGTCACTATCAACGAGAATTACATAAAAGGCTACGTAGACTCACACAAGGAAACAAGAAGGTGGAAGATTATTTCCAAGAGCTCGAGATATTAATGTTACGGGCCAATATTCAAGAAGATCACGAGGCCACTATGTCAAGGTTCTTGGGAGGATTGAACCACGACATACAAGACCGGCTTGAGCTACAATATTATGAGGAGATCGAGGAGATGTTGCATAAGGTCATCCTTATTGAGCAACGATTAAATCGACGGTCTACCAAGTTCACGATTTCCTCGAACGCTTCCAAGTTTAAAGATGTCAAGCCAAGCTATTCAAAGGACAAAGCTACTGTTTTTTAGCCTAAAGAAGAAGCTAATTCCGATTACAAAGGCAAAGATGTCTTCGATCCAAACAAAGCTCGAGATATCCAATGTTTCAAATGTCAAGGCCACGGGCACATGGCCAAAGATTGTATCAACAAGAAGGTATTCATACTTCTTGATAATGGAGATATGGTCACCGATGATAAAGAAGAGGAGAAAGATTCTTCATCCGACGAGTATGAGGAACCACCAGCCAAAGGGGAATTGCTTGTTGTTCAAAGAACGTTGAGCCTACAAACCAAAGACGATGAGCAAGACCAACGCAAGAATCTTTTCCACACTTGATGTGTCGTACAAGACAAAGTTTGCAGCCTCATCATCAATGGAGGAAGCTGTACGAACGTAGCAAGCCTAAACATGGTCCAAAAGTTGGGACTTAAAATGAGGAAGCACCCAAGACCGTACAAGCTTCAATGGCTTAACGAGAGTGGAGAAATGAAGGTTGGAAGCCAAGTTACGGTTCCTTTGAGTAGTGGAAAATATGAAGACAAGGTCATATGTGACGTGCTACCCATGGAAGCTAGTTACATCCTTTTGGGAAGGCCGTGGCAATTCGATCAAAAAGTAATGCACGATGGCTTCACCAACCGCCACTCATTCGACTTCGAAGGCAAGAAAATCACTCTCATTCCAATGACGCTTCATGAAGTCTATGAAGACCAATTACATCTCAAGAAGAAGCAAGGAAAGCCCAAACCCGAAAGCACCAACCTTATGATTAAATCGGGTGATATTACTAAATCTCTTTCTTTGAATAAACCGATACTTTTATTCATCTATAAAGAATCTATTACAAGTATAGCAGACCTAGTACCGGTTATTCCGAGTGAGATAAGTTCTTTATTGCAGGATTATAAGGACGTGTTTCCCAAAGACAATCCCATCAGACTTCCACCCATCCGCGGAATCGAACATCAAATCGATTTCATGCCGGGATCATCTTTGCCTAACAAACCATCCTATAGGACTAATCCCATGGAAACCAAAGAACTTCAAAGGCAAGTGGAGGAGCTAATGAGCAAGGGCCACATTTGGGAAAGCATGAGCCCATGTGCCGTCCTCGTTCTCCTCGTACCAAAGAAAGATGGAACATGGCGAATGTGTGTTGATTGTCGCGTTATCAACAACATCACCGTCAAGTATCGTCATCCTATCCCTAGACTTGATGATATGCTTGATGAATTATATGGTTCTAATGTCTTTTCTAAGATTGATCTTAAAAGCGGCTACCATCAAATACGGATGAAGGAAGGAGACGAGTGGAAAACCGCCTTTAAAACCAAACAAGGGTTATATGAATGGCTTGTTATGCCATTTGGTCTTACGAATGCACCAAGCACTTTTACGCGGTTAATGAATCATGTGCTTAGAGCTTACATAGGTGTATTCGTGGTGGTATACTTTGACGATATTTTGGTTTATAGCCGAAACCTTAAGGATCACGTTAAGTATGTTGGTGCGGTTTTGGAAGTTCTTAGAAAGGAAGAACTTTATGCTAACCTTAAGAAATGCACCTTTTGCACTAACAATCTTGTGTTTTTAGGTTTTGTCGTAAGTGTAGATGGCGTCAAGGTGGACGAGGAAAATGTGTAAGCGAGGTCCGAAGCTTTCATGGTCTTGCCGGTTTTTACCGAAGATTTGTGAAGGATTTTAGTACCATAGCAGCCCCTCTTACCGAGATCATCAAGAAGAATGTCGGCTTCAAATGGGAACAAGCACAAGAAGATGCTTTCCAACTTCTTAAGGAGAAGCTTACTAATTCCCCACTTTTAGCTTTACCGATTTCCTTAAAACTTTTGAAATTGAATGTGATGCATCGGGTATTGGTATTGGTGCCGTTTTTATGCAGGATAAGAAGCTGATAGCCTATTTTAGCGAAAAGCTTGGTGGAGCCACCCTCAACTATCCAACATATGACAAAGAGCTATATGCTTTGGTAAGGGCTCTACAAACATGGCAACATTATTTATGGCCGAAGGAGTTCGTGATACATACGGACCATGAATCACTCAAGCACCTCAAAGGCCAACATAAGCTCAACAAGAGACATGCGCGATGGGTCGAGTTCATCGAAACTTTTCTGTATGTCATCAAATACAAACAAGGTAAAGATAATGTTGTAGCCGACGCATTGTCTTGGAGGTACACTCTTATCTCAACTCTTAGTTGTAAAATCATCGGTTTTGAACATTTGAAAGAACTTTATGATGATGATTTGGATTTTAAAGAACCGTATAAAGCTTGTGAAAAATATGCCAAAGGTTCTTATTTTCGGCATAATGATTATTTGTTTCACGATAAGAAGCTTTGTGTTCCTAGTAGTTCTATTCGAGAAATGCTTATTAGGGAAGCTCACGGAGGCGGACTAATGGGACATTTCGAAATCGCCAAGACTCTCAAAGTTCTACAAGAACACATCTTTTGGCCGTATATGAAACGAGACGTTGAATGGATTTGTACCCGTTCTGTAACATGTAAGCAAGCCAAATCCACAACTCAACCCCACTGTTTGTATACTCCACTTCCTATTCATTTGCATCCTTGGATTAACATTTCGATGGATTTTGTTGTTGGATTGCCTAGGACTAAAACGGGTAAGGATTCCATTTTTGTGGTTGTAGATCGTTTTTCTAAAATGGGTCATTTCATTGCATGTCATAAAACGGATTATGCATTACATGTAGCCGATTTATTCTTTAGAGAAATTAGTAGGTTGCACGGAATGCCTAGGACCATTGTTTCGGATCACGATACAAAATTCCTTAATCATTTTTGGAAAACATTATGGTCTAAGTTAGGCACAAAATTGCAATTTTCTACAACTTGTCATCCGCAAACTGATGGTCAAACCGAGGTAGTAAATAGGACTTTATCCACTTTGCTTGGATCGTTGGTTAAAATGGATTTGAAATCATGGGAAGAATGCTTTCCACATGTTGTATAATCATGCAATGCATTCCGCTACTTTGTTTTCCCCATTTGAAATTGTTTATGGTTTTAAGCCTTTGTCACCATTAGATTTAACCCCTCTTCCTTTGAGTGAAAGAGTTAGCCTCGATGGTAAAAAGAAGGCTGAGGTGGTCAAGCGAATCCATGAAAAGGTCCGGGAAAACATCGAGCATAAGACTAAGCTTTATGAGAAACACGCGAACAAGGGTCGTAAGAAATTAGTCTTTAAGGAAGGTGACCAAGTTTGGATCCACCTAAGAAAAGGACATTTTCCTAACGAGAGGAAGTCTAAATTAATGCCAAGGATCGACGGTCCTTTCCGCATAACCAAAAAGATCAACGACAACGCCTACCATCTCGATCTCCAAGGTAAGTATAATGTGTCTAACGCTTTCAATGTCTCTGATCTTGTGTCGTTTGTTGCAGATTTTGAAGATTTGAGGTCAAATCCTCTTGAAGAGGGAGGGGATGATATGATCCAAGACGGCGACGCCGAGGTTCAGGACAATTCAAGCGCAATAGAGCTACCACAAGGACCGGTCACGAGAGCCAAAGCAAAGGAGCTCACGCAAGCCATTCAAAGTATGCTCCAGGAGGCACAAGACGGAGGACCGGCCATGACAAACCGGATCGTGGTGCTTATACAACCGAAGGAAGAAGATCAAGGAAATGTCTAAGTGAACAAGTGCTTAGTTTGTACTCTTTTTCCCATGTTCGGTTTTGTCCCAATGAGTTTTCCGAACATGTTTTTAACGATGCAAGGTAAGTTACATTCCCCATTTGCACTTAGTAATTTTCCTTGATTTTACCGTGGGCTTCTCAACATCTGAAATCCATGAAGACAAGCCCAAGCCCATTCGAATCTACATAAGGCCCATTACGGTTTTGTGATGAGATTGTAATTTTCAAAGTCCTTTGCATGTTCTTCATTAAATAAGTAGTTGTATTTAATGTGTTGTTATTTCCTAGGAAGGTTGCATGTAATCTTCCCTAGGCTATATATATGTTTCGTCATTCTCATAATAAGATCATCCAAGATTTTTTTATTTGAAATCAAATCTCTTTGCTCTCTAACTTGCGATCAAACTGCCGGACTTAAAACCTTCGGCTATTCTCTCTTCGAGGGAATTCTCTTTCTATCTTGGTGCGTTATATCCAAGTAGATTGAGCCTTCAACCCTTCACCGAGTCTTTCATACTCGTGTGATTGTATTTATCTTCCAGCGATCTTTCATCTCCACACATTCCCATCTATATTCTATCCCGATTAAGGTTCGGCTCCGTTTCAAAAGTTCTGATCCATTGATTGGGATCGTATCATAAGGCTCCTTAAACCCCTATATACTTGTTTTTAGCCTCTCTAGGAACTTAAGTAGCTGGCCATAACAGCCTGAATCAATACCTAAACATGTATTTCGTTTTTCTCTTGTTCGTAATGCATATTTGATTATAAAAAAAGCTTTTAAGGATAGATTGACTTTGCCCTATTGCGAAGAGATGAGATCTAACTCCTTACGCTTTGTAGATCAACGATTTATTTTTATGTTTATGTGCTTTACTCTTGCTGCTACGTGTTGCAAAACATGTTAGAGTACTAGCTCTGATTTGATTTCTATGCACTTTCTTAATTCTATGTCTTTACATACTTAATCGTTTAGAGTTTTATTCTAGAATTGATTCTTCATCTTTATTTATACTCAAAGCACGAACTGGCTTAGCTACCCAGGGGTTGATCTTAGGTTGATATACTCTCCAAAAACTTGTTATATCTCCGGACCTAGTATTCGATGGGCTATGCATCTTAACAATTTAATAGGTTAGTTAAGGAGTCTAGTGAACAATCAATCTTGATCATACAGCATGTTTTCACCTTGTAATAACCTGCGATAGTTGAGTCTATTAGGGTAGAAAACGTAGAAGGTTAGTAACGTCACGGTTTCTTATGTTTGCATATGTTTTGTGAATTGCTTGATTTCTCATCTTAATTGATTTCTATCCCTTTACTTTTATTGCTTGTTATTTGTTTCATTAAAAAGCCCAAAAACACAATAATATGTTCACTTAGCCTAATTGGAATCATATAGGTTTGTAGTGCATTCATCACTTAGTCCTCAGTGGATCGACCCCTAAGAACTACAATTGTCTTTACTGTACACTTACAGTTTCCGAGGGTTATAAATTTAAAACTCGTATTGCATCATTAAAACCTTGAACATCAATTTTTTTGGCGCCGCTGCCGGGGACTTTTGTTTGATTGCCTACAAATTTTTGATAAAGATTAAGTCTAGATTTTGTTTTTTAATTTTTCTAATTTTCGTTTTTATTTTTGGTTTTTGTTTTTGTGTGTTTCAGAGATTTATCAATGGAGCATCACAATCTTAGGAGAATAGCGAGTTCTTATCCTCGTGAAGAAGTTGGAGATTACATCCCCATGCCTCATGAATTTCATCAACCGCCACTTTCTTACAACAATCGGTACAATCCAACCTTGTATCGACCTTGGGAAGTTTATGGAGGGGAAAGTCGCCCTCATCCTCATCACAATCAACCAACACCTTCGCCACAGTCCCACCACCATCCCCACTCAAACCACCAAGAAGAAACTTTCGAAGCCTTGATGCATCGCTTCATGGAAGACACTAAAACAACCATCCACATAGCCGATGCAAAGATCGAAACATTCAACTCATCTCTTAAGGAGAGATTCATACAAGACATCTACACGAAGATAAAGACGATATTGTCGAGATCAAACTTATGACCAATTGGAAGAAACGGTAAAGGATACTCAGGAGGACGTTGGAAAGCTTAATAATCAACTCAACTCGGTAGCTATTAAGGCCTACCAAGCTGCCCAAACCATGGGAGAAGTCAAAACCATTTGCGGCGAACTCACCTCAAAAGTAAAAGAATTGGAAAACGATAATAGGGTAACGGTACAAACTCTCAACGTCGTTTGTTCTGACCTTGACAGCCATGATACGGAGCTCATTGACATAACAACGAAGTTAGAAGAAGAAGCAATCGGCACCTCCAACAGTGTGAAGTAACTAGATGATCGTTTGAAGAAAATCGAAGAAACGGTGCAAATTTGCCTTTGATTGGAAACAATAGAAGAAGAGTCTACACCCAAAGCTACTTGCTGCACCCTTACTGCCCTTAAAGAGGATGAGTCCACCTCTACTCAAGACGAAGACGAAGTCTCAAGACCATTAAAGAAGGCGAATACAAGCCAAGAAAAACTTATGGCGAGAATTTCGGTAAAACCACCCCCTAAAGGATTCAAGTTTGCCGAAAGGTCCACCAAGAGGACAAGTTTCATAAGTGATGAGTTGCTAGAAGTATTCAATTCCCTTGTGAAAGAACTCCCTCGAGAGTTATCCTTTGAAGAAGCATGGCGAGAAAGACCATCCTTGAGAACGTGTTTCTCACAAAGCCAAGAAGAAGATTTCATGATTGATGAGCAATTTAATCGAGCTAGGAATCCTCATAAGTACTTTAAGATCCTTTGCAAGACCCTCGATCCAGGTCCTTTCACCATCTCTTGCTCTATTCGTGGTTTCAAATTTGATGATGCACTTTGTGATTCGGGTGCCGGAATCAACGTTCTTTCGGAATCTCTTGTGAGAATGATGAAGATCACCAACCTTTGGCCATCACGGATACATATTGCACTCGCCAATGGTGCATCTACACTTTCATTAGGCGAAATCCACAATTACCCTTCGAACATTGGATATTGCATTATTCCGGTAGACTTTGAAGTGGCGAGTATGAACAATTGTTCAACACCTTTCATCCTTGGAAGAACAGTCTTGGCAACTACTGGAGCTATCATGGACTATCCTCTATAATGGATATCACTATGCCGCGCCGCCGGGTTTTTGAGCAAAACAAACTCGATACATTCCTTCGGAGAAAAGAGAAGTGTCGATCAATGAGCCAAACCAAATCGATAAAGATGGAGAACACAACTTAAGGAGACCTCATTCACATGCTAAAGGCAACCTCAAGACTTTAGAAGACCTTCCACAATTCTAAAAACCCAAGGAGTCGAGTTATAAGACTTAAAACAAGCGCTTTATGAGAGGTAACCCATATTTATGTTTTTGATTTTATTTATCTACTTATTCTAAATTTTTGGATTTGATTTTTTATTTTCTACACATTGTCATTCATTATTTTATATATCTATAAATTTTTCAGGATTTTACAAAAATTTATAAAAATACAAACAAATGAGTCTTTAAGAAGAACGATGAAAAGGAGAAAGAAAATAACTTGTTCAGTTCATAGAATGAACGGAGTACTGTATCAGCAGGGACGTTTTTGAAATTTGGTAAGCACAAAGAAGACAGTCTTGTGAAGCCACAGAAAAAAGCAGAACATGATTTGCTATTACGGTTAGCAAGTTATGACCGATTGTATAAAACCGTCAAGGAAGGTTAGGAAGCCACAACTTCAAGCTTTTTCACAGTTCAAGAAACGATGAACCAGGCTACAATCTTCATACCATTGCAAAGATCTCGTTCTCAAGAATCTGTAGCATCTTTCGAATCTCAAATTCGATGTGTATAGACGAAGAAAAAGCTCAACGAAAAATCGCATGGACCGCGACCAATGCTACCCTTCCCGCGACCGAGGCCCATACCGGACCAGATTTCGGCTCGCATCCTCGACCGGTATCGCGTCCCGATCATCCTACGGCACGTGAGACCCCGTACCGGATGCGTGTATCAGTCGAAAATCGCGACCGGTACAAGAGCAAAGTTGCCCCGAACCGTGCGCATCCCGCCGATCCTACAGCATTCCACCGACCCTACCGCGTAACGCACGACCCGCGAGCCCGATACCAGTCACGCATGTCAGTCACCAAGCCCAACCGGTATCGAGGCAAACCTGTCGCACCCATCTCGCGTCCCAGCCAGTCCCGCGACCCAAGCCTCCTGCCTCGTCCTGCGACCGTCCCGCGACTCGACCCGCGGTGAAATTTCGGTCACGAGTATCGGTCCACATACACGACCGATACTCGGCCGAATATGACCCGTGACAACCAGAGTCCCATCCCACCTGATACCGGTCCACCATGCCAACCAGTACCACGACGGTTATTGCCTCGTCCCGTGACTCCAACTCCACCAACCACCGTCTCGTGCCACGAACCGCCTTGGACCCGAGCCACAACTCGACCATCCTTGCCCGCGACTAGCCACCCGACTCCTAGACCAGGACTGGCCACACCGCGTCCCCATCAACCACCGAGCCGACCACCTAACCGTTTGGTCAAAAGAGGTTCATTCTTCCTTTTTCACTCTTTTGATTATTTTACAACCATTTTTAATACATAATTTTTAAGAACCAATTTAATTTTTGCATTTTCATTATTTAACTAAAAATTATTTCTTTCATGAACTTTTGCATTAGAAATTAAAATATTGGTTGGATTTAAATGGTTTTAAATATGATTTTCACATCTTGACATATTCATTCATTGATTTCACTTAGATTGATAATTTTCAACAATTTGTATTCATTATTTGATTTCTTTTTGTTTCTTATGTATTTTTTCTTCCTTTGGACTTGGAAATCAATACATATCTATTGAAGACTTTGATCCAAGATGAATTTAACAAGTGATTTCAAGTGTATTTGCAAGGATATATTGCTCTTAAACAGAATTTCCAAGAAATTTCATTGTGGACGCACAATTCAATTGTCTTAAACATTATCCTCCATTCAAAAGAGATGTGATAGAAAAGAGGAGAAATTGGAGATACAAAGCATGGTTTCGATTCATACGGGATACCTAATGCTCAAAAACAATGAATATCTAAGATTGATCGCGACAACCTAAGATTTTTGCCGAAAATAGCTCAGTTCACCGGTACTATCATTCTAATCTCTATCTTTTTGATTCTTCTTTCAAATAAATTTTCATCATTACTCCTTTAATTTGATTTAATTTTACATCGAGGACGGTGTAATTTAAGTTTGGGGGGATTGTTGTTATTAACACGTTTGTTCATGTTTGGTTTTTATGTTTTCAAAAGGATTTTTCAAAATTTATTTTCAAAAAAAAAAAAACGTTTTCATAAAAATAATAAGATAGGAATTATGACACTTTTCTAGGAATGACGTTTTGATTTCGAAGACTATGTGACCATTGTTGCAGGGTTTTGTTCATGACAATCGATTCAGAAACCTCATGATGGAACTTCCGTCCAGAAAATTTCTACTTGGAACTGTTTTCATGGATATGATTTTGACTCTATATGTTAGACTACTAATATAGTTTTTGATTATTTCTTATTAAGGATGTTAGATCAAGGAAACGAATCACACATTCATGACATCTTATCCTCTTTTTACCACTCTTCGTTGTCATGAATGGCCAACTCATCTTTAGTTGGTGCCCTACCTAAAACCCTTTACCTTCTTTCAGACCTCATGCATTTCTTTTAGTTTCATACTTGCAGATATGTGCAAAAACGTCGGAGAGAAAAGGATCGACGCAATTTTCCAATCACTAAGATATACGACGATTTGGTAAAGATTGGAAGAATACAAAGAACATTTACAAAGAGCTTGGCCATTCCTTGGATGCTTAAAACATGGTAATATTTCGTGCCTTTACTTGACTCATATCAAAAGGATACCGATTTCCCCTTTTCAAAAAGAAAAAAAAATAAAAAATAAAAGAAAATCAAAGAGAAAGAAAAACGATTGTATAAGAGTCTTATGGCCAAAGAATACCCAAGGAATGCTATGATACAAAGAAGAGACGAGTAGAAGAGATTTACAGTGATTCCCGAAGAAAAATCTAAGTCAGGGGGAGAAAGACATGAAGAAGTGGTTGGAAAATTGTGGACATCAACAGGTCCATTCACTCTTACGATGTTGCATAATATCTCGTATCCGGAGTCTACGGTAACCCTAAACACTTTTAACCTCACCACTAAAATTAGCATTTCCCAATACCTAGTGCCGTATTCCTTGAATGATGTTTTTATTGAGAAGTCTTCAATAAATCTAGGAGAGTAAAATGAGTCAATTGAGTTGAACTTGAGATTTTTGCAGGGACAGAGATTTAGGGTATGGATATGTTGCGAATTCGTGATGGAAGAAGATGACAACGTCTATGACCTAACTTTGTTTCATGTGGATTACAGGTTTAGAATTTGACGCAACGATCCAAAGGATATGTGAGTTCCTCCGAATTTCAAACCTCTTCTCAATTCTTGATATTTGTTTGCTTGAGGACAAGCAAAAAATAAGTCTGAGAGAGTTGATATATCCTATATTTTACCACTTTTACTATCTATTTTACTATAATTTTTACATATATTAATAAAGCTTTTCGACAAAAAGAGGTGGTTTTCTCGTATTTGTAGATTTTAAGGTCTTAATAGGTTTTATCATCAAAAGGATGTAAAATGGAGCAAAAGGAGTGTTATCTATGATGCAGCTACTCATTCAAGTCAAAGGAACTAAGCGAAGTCGTTTTATCTTGAAGATAATGCATATTCTCAAACTGGACAGAACTTATACATCAAAAGTTCGCTGATGAACGAAGGATTAAATCAATTGGAAATTTAATGAAACTTGGTATGGAGATAGCGCTTTGAGTTAACTTTCCAATGGAGTTGGAATTTCATCAATGGGAGCTGTACTTTAGTAGACACACTGGAAACATGGAGGACATGTCAAACTACCTTCGAAGTGAAGTGAGTGCACAAAGTCGCCAAGCACCGGGCCGCCCATGGGCCGATGATCCAGACCTTTGCCGACCTTCTAGAAGTTCCATAGAAGCCTCAAATACCGGTCACGCAACCCGACCGTTATTGTGACCGGTATTGCCTCAATTTTGACCAAAAAGACCTTTTTGCCCAAAGAAGACCTAGCCGACTTAAGCCTCCTTAAACCCCTCTATATACTTGTATTTAGCCTCTCTAGGACCTTAAGCAGCCAGCCATAATAGCTTAAACCAATACCTAAACATGTATTTCGTTTTTCTCTTGTTCTTAATGCATATTTGTCTAAAAGCCTTTAAGGATAGATTGACTTTGCCCTATTGCCAAGAGATGTGAACTAACTCCTTATGCTTTGTAGATCAACAATTTATCTTTATGTTTATGTGCTTTACTCTTGCTGCTACGTGTTGCAAAACATGTTAGAGTACTTGCTTTGATTTGATTTCTATGCACTTTCTTAATTCTATGTCTTTAAATACTTAATCGTTTAGAGTTTTATTCTAGAATTGATTCTTCATCTTTATTTATACTCAAAGTACGAACTGGCTTAGCTACCCAGGGGTTGATCTTAGGTTGATATACTCTCCAAAAGCTTGTTATATCTCCGGACCTAGTATTCGATGGCCTAGGCATTTTAACAATTTGATAGGTTAGTTAAAGAGTCTAGTGAACAATCAATCTTGATCATAAAGCATGTTTTCACCTTGTAATAACCTATGATAGTTGAGTCTATTAGGGTAGAAAACGTAGAAGATTAGTTACATCACGACAGTAGGATGACCTTACATTAGTGATATGAGTTCTAGAACAACTAGTATTAAAATCCTAAATCGATTTCTTATGTTTCCATATGTTTTATGAATTGCTTGATTTCTCATCTTAATTGATATCTATCCCTTTACTTATTGCTTGTTATTTGTTTCATTAAAAACTCCAAAAACCCAATAATATGTTCACTTAACTTAATTGGAATCATATAGGTTTGCAGTGCATTCATCACTTACTCCTCAGTGGATCAACTCCTAAGTACTACAATTGTCTTTACTGTACACTAGCAATTTACTAGGGTTATAAATTTAAAAATCGTATTGCATCATTAAAACCCTGCACATCACTAACTAATCGTTAAACCTTGGAAATAGAGCTATGGTAGAGCTACCGCTCCAGGGAAATAAGTTCTACCCGATGGTTTGCTTGTTTGTAGGATCCGGCAGTCTATTAGAGGTTGTTGTGAACCAGGCATTAAGTTACCAGGATAACCTAATGGTTATGCTAGTACTACCTTATCTAACCCGTCACATGGGTGTAAGTAAGGTCTAGCAAGAGAAGAGTCAAACAGGTTTGACAAACTCGAGTTAGATGGCTTGCAACCAAGGGGATAGAGGGTGGACATGGTATTGCTTGGACTGTCCGCATTACAAGTTGGTGTCATGAGCTATCCACAATTAACGGATAATCTTATGTATGAATTTCTGCAGGGACGGCTAATGTATGGCCATAGATGTGTCATGGGTAACGTAATGGGATAGCCATGCTTACCTGGGACCGACCATACGGGGCAAAGGTATTGCTTGAAATATTTCGGCTATTGCTTGAGAACGTAGAAGAGTGGACTAGGTTAAAATGGAGTAGAAAATTGATTGTGAACCTTAGGAGAGTCTAGAGTAGAAGTGCATACAAATTGGTAGGATAGTAGGTTCACAATGCCATTGTTAATAATTGCATAGGGGCGGTTATATGGGTAACCATCGGCGACTTGTTTGTGTTTGGCCTGAAAAAGTGGCAGAAGACCTGGCAGCCCTAAGAGGACTGGCACGGGAGGGCCAGAGTGGTCAGAGTTGTGACACATGGTGTTAGGGCATCATATGGAGGTAATAAATTTCGAGGGTAGTTAGGGTGTATTAGGTCGTAAGACGGAGTAGACCGTCTTACTCAGTATTCAATACTCACCCCCTTACCAGGTTTGCAGGATAGGAGATCCGGTTAGATGGCTCATAGGATGCGGCAAGGCAGGAGGTTGCAGCAGAGACGGTAGAGGTTTTCCCAAGGCGCTGTAGTTTTAGAGTTCCCACATTGGAATTTCACCGCACAATGTAATAAAGAAATTTTAGAGTAATGAGATAACTGATTTGGCAATATTTTGCGGTAGGATTTATAGTCCTTAATACGGGTGTTACACTTAGCCTACGTGGTTTTGATCTGAGGAATGCCTCTGGTTTCACGTGAATATAATAGTCATGGCCAAAGGCCTTATGAAACATAATCATATAACATATCAAACTTTCATTTAAACTTGCGTATGATTGTTATTTTGGATTTGATGGGGGAATGGTTATAGAACGCTTAAGGGAACCCTAGACTCATTGAGTAACTAGTACTCACGACTCAATTTGTTTTGCAGGCAACCTTAGCGGGTAGACCACTCGGGAGCACACAAAGGAACTTAGGATAACCAGTTGGTAGATTTTCTTGCTTATTGTAAATTCGTTAACACTTAATATGTAAACGAATATTTGAGTGCTAGACTCTTGCCCGAATATCTTTGTAATCCATTTAAAACATAAGTAAAAAGATATATAAAACTAAGTTTTTGGTGCAACTCGGGTTTCAAATGATATTAAGTCTTCTCCGGACGACTAACCTTCGGTCGTGTCTCGGGTTGGCAAGTCTGGAGGCACGGTCGAAGGGGATAAACACCTAGAAGTCTTGTCTAAGGAACTAGGATGTGTTTCGGGAATCTCTCATCGGACAACGAAGTGTTCGTCAGTGGCGTTCCCGATCTATAAACGATCGGGGGCGTTACAAATAGTGGTATCAGAGCATGGTTCCGCCCATGTTCATATGGGACTTGATTTTCAAAGATTTTATCGAGTCAAAAAGTCGCAAAAAGCAAGTAGGATAAACTGATTACGTTCATATATCAGATGGGTTAAGACTTACCCGGCTCTTTAATTGTAGATGGATTCCCCACCGCATCGGGACATCTGAGTATATCGTGACTTTCCTTCATTATCGCGAATTGGTCCGCCAAGAGGGCAGGGACTGCATGGCCAAAATTATCCGACACGGAATTATGGTCAACCTTTGTTGGGTTATAGGACGAATTCATCAGTTGAGTCCGATTCAACAAAATATGTACCGCTAACTGTGCAGCCAAATCAGTACTGGGAGTATATTGATGAAAACTCCCCCAATTCACTAGCAGAGTTGGGACTTCGAGATATTACTGATCCTGGGCTTGGGGGATCGCATCACGGAGGACGGATGTCCTCTGAACGGATAGAGTCCTGATCAATAATGATATTGCGGCGAGATGATAGTTTCACAAGTGATGACAAACCGACCCGACCAGATTATGAGGGCTGGTCAACTTGGGATACACCGTCTATACCTCCAGGTGGCGGTGTTACTTCTGGTCGGAGGCGTCCAGTGAGAGAAGAACGGGTAGTTCGAGAAAGATACTGGCCGAACGGTCCGGGCAATCCTAAAAATGTTGGACCAAGTAGAGATAGAATAGAGCCGAGGAACATGGAAGATCGGTTGATGGATGTGATACATGATTTGGCAGGACGCTCAAGACCCTTTACCTTCACCACCTGATTTCTTGAAGATGGTAATGATGATGAAGAACATAGGAACGCGGAGATTCTTTGGTTTTGCTAATCCGCATGAGGCTGACGAATGGTTGCAGCAAATGGAAAGAAATTTTGCGGCAACCCGTTGTCATGAGGATTTCAAGACAGAGGTAGCAGTGCACTATCTGTTGGGAGATGCGATTAATTGGTGGAGTAGTATGAAAGAGCACTACGTGGGAATAAATATTTCATGGGAAATCTTTTGAGGAGAGTTTCAGCGAAAATACTTGCCACCTAAAGCGAAAGATCGGTTAGAGAGACAGTTCCAGGAATTAAAACAACGGCAGGACAGTGTGCGGAAGTATGAAGCAGAGTTTACTCGGCTTCGGCGTTACGCTCACTATGGTGTAGAAAATGAGGCGGCAATGATAAGAAAATTTATCCGCAGGTTGAGACCCGAGCTTATGAACCGACTGTTGGTGGTAGAGTAGCACAGTCTGTTCGAGTTGGTAGAACAAGCGGTGAACATAGAAGAGGGTTTAGAGATTGAGCGACGTTTCTATAAACAGTCGCAAGCACCGCAAGCGCCAAAACAAACCGTTCAAAGACTAGGGCCCGTTAACCAAGTCGTCCGAATTGGGAGGTACGGATAGAGAGTAGGGCAAGGCCAAGGCTGTGGACAAGGATAACCCACTGGCCGCGGTCGTGGACAGGGACCGTCAAATCGAGGAACGTCTACAGTAGAAACCCTGCCAAAGTGTTTTAAGTGTGGCCGTAGGGGCCATTTTCTAGAGCCTGTCCGAATGAAGAAAGGACACGGCCTGTTCCAGGCTATGTCATATGTTTCAACTTCAACCAGCCGGGACATTATTCGACTTCATGTCCGGCTAAGACTAATCGGCCAGTGGCTGTGCGGGCCTTAGAAGTACAAGAGATTATACCATCTCTGAAACGCCAAGTAATCATGGGGCGTGTGTACCCCTTAGATAAACCCGGACCTTCACGACCTTCTAAAAGTCCCATTTCAAGTACATGAGGGTTCTAGTTCAATCTCTCTGTGATGTATGATATTATGGTACTTGTTAAAATCTTGTTTAATAAAAATAAAGAAGTTAAACGAAATTTTATTAAACAAAAGTTTATTTCTGGAATCTAGGAACATTACGTGTTGGTGGTGTCCCCACACATGTTCTGTTTGAGTTAGGAGCGACGCATAGTTTTGCAACTCCTGATGTCACCTCGCGGTTTAAGGGGATCTTTACCGTAGTAAAGGTCCACGTTCCTGTACGAACGCCGGGTGATCAAATCCTGTATGCAATGAGTTGCTACATGGGAGTTCCAATCACCATTCAAAACCACACGTTCCTAGCGACCCTATTAGTCCTTCCCTTATCCGAGTACATGACTCACATTGATTGTGGTCGTGGAAGGATAACTTTCGAGCAAGGTGGAAATCCTTCCTTAACATTTCACGGAATCCAACACAATTCTGTGGTATCTTTCGTAACGGCTTTAAGAGCAGAAAAGGCCATTGCCGAAGGAGAAGTCCACCTCGTAACGACCCATTTACCATCCTGTTGGAACCGGGGGCAGCTCAAATAGCCAAGGCCCCATACCGTATGGCCCCCGCAGAACTAGCGGAGTTAAAGAAGCAGTTAGAGGATCTAATGGAGAAGGGATTCATTAGACCAAGTTCATCATCGTGGGGAGAATTGGTTTGGTTCGTAAAAAAGAAAGATGGCAGTATGCGATTATGTATAGATTATCGCGGGATCAACAATGTAACTATCAAGGACAAGTATCCATTGCCTAGAATAGACGAGTTGCTAGATCAATTGCAAGGGGCGGGTTGGTTTTCAAAGATCAATTTAGCATCTGGCTATCATCAGATTCGGGTCGCATAGACTGATATCGTAAAGACAGCATTTAGGACACGATATGGCCACTATGAGTTTGTGGTCATGCCGTTTGGCCTAACCAATGCACCGGCTGCAATTATGCGGTTAATGAACCAAGTCTTTCGAGAATACTTAGATGAGTTTGTCATCATATTCATAGATGACATACTTATCTATTCTAAGAGCGCGGAATATCATAAGATACACTTAAGAAAAGTGTTAGAACGATTGAGGAGCCAAAAGCTTTTTGCTAAGTTTAGCAAGTGTAGCTTCTGGAAAAGGGAGATTAGATTTTTAGGCCATCGGGTCTGGGAACAAGTAGTTTCGGTCGACCCGGAGAAGATTAATGCGATTCAGGACTGGCCGCAACCAACTAATGCCTCGAAAATCCGTAGCTTTTTGGCGTAGGCTTGATATTATAGAAAATTTATGAAAGGATTTTCTAACATATCCAAGCCGTTGACTCACCTGACCGGTAAAGGCGTAGTCTTTGCATGGGGTGAGGAAACGGATAGAGCGTTTAGGTTGCTTAAGGAGGCTTTAACAACCGCACTGATCCTAACTTTGCCTGAGCCTAACCAGCCGTTCACAGTTTACACAGATGCGTGTGGAACAGGATTGGGATGTGTCTTGATGCAAGGCAAGAAGGTCATTTTCCTATGCATCTAAGCAATTGAGAAAACACGAAGAAAATTATTCCACCCATAATCTAGAAATGGTTGTAGTTGTTTTTGCCTTAAAGATATGGCGATCATATCTTTATGGTAAGACGGTACAAGTGATGACGGATCATAAGAGCTTGAAATACTTAATCTGATCTTAACTTAAGACAGAGAAGGTGGATGAAATTCATAGCAGATTATCACTTGAACATCACTTACCATCCCGGAAAGGCAAACGTAGTTGCTGATGCCTTGAGTCACCGCAAGGTCAAAGTTGATGTAGAAAAAGACTTGATCAGTTTAACCACAGAATTCAAAAGGATAAGCTTGTCAACCTTAGCAGGGGAAAGTAGTGAACCGTTGGGTTTACAGGCGGTGAGCCAAGCAGGATTACTACAACAGATTTGGCTTCAACAGAGAGAGGATGAGAATTTAAAGAAGATTATCGAAGAGTTGGATACTCTAGAAGGGCCGAACGTGAGCGGATACCATTTGGCCGCAGATGGAAACTTGCTCCAAAATAAAAGAATTATCGTGCCTAAGGGCCAAGGCTTACGGGAAGAAATCCTAAGGACGACACATCATTCCTTACTTAGTATTCACCCATGGAGTACTAAGATGTACCAAAACATCCACTTGTACTATCCTTGGCCGGGAATGGGTAGCGGAGTGACAAACCTATCAACAGGTTAAGATTGAGCACCAAGTCCCAGCTGGATTATTGCAAAGCCTACCGATCTCAGAGTGGAAATGGGATGCATTGGCTATGGATTTTGTTACAGGTTTGCCAACGGCACCCGGACGGGGAAACGATGCGAATTGGTGGTCGTAGATCGTTTAACCAAAACTGCACACTTCTTTTCAATGAGGATCGATGACAACATTGAAGTGTTAGTAAAAATATACTTGAAGGAAATTGTGAAATTACATGGAGTCCCCGCCAACATAGTTTCTGACCATGAACCTAGGTTCACGGCTAGATTTTGGCGAGCTTTTCAGAAAGCTCTCGGGACCAATCTCCACATGAGTACCGCGTTTCACCCAGAGATGGATGGTTAGATGGAGCGAACCATTAGGACCCTAGAAGACCTACTTCGGATGTGCATGATAGATTGGAAAAAGACTTGGGAAATTCACTTGTCATTAGTGGAATTTGCATACAATAATAGCTTTCATCCTAGTATTGGTACGACTTTTGGACCGAAGTAGGAGAGGGGAAGAAATTTGGCCCCACCGTGGTAAAGGAAACCACAGATCAGATAGACCTAGTCCGAGCCAATATGAAAAAGGCCCAAGACCGACAAAAGACATACGCTGATCAACAGAGAAGAGAAGTTGAGTTTAAGGTTGATGATTGGGTATGGTTGAAAGCGGCTGCCGAGAAAGGAAAAGACAGATTTGCTAAGCCTAGTAAGTTGGCCGCACGGTCTAAAGGACCCTACCGCATCAGTAAAAGGGTCAGAGAGTTAGCATACGAACTAGATCTTCCATCGAATATGGGACATCATGATGTGTTCCACGTTTCGATGTTACGAAAGTTTGTTCGCGGTCCTGATGCAGCACCGCCAGTGTAACGTTCGTGAACCAAAATGTGTATTTTTAGTTGGTGCGTCGATCGACACAGTGTGTGTGTGTGTCCATCGGCACACGTGGTTGGACTCATGAGGAGTCGGGTTCTGGGTGTTGCGTCGATCGACACAAGTGATTTGCATCGATCAACGCAAGTTAAAATCGAACCGACAAGTTCAGTTCTTGATCGCTTGGTTTGGCGTCCGGTTTAGGGAACCCTAGGGCATGATATACAAACACATGGAGAGGTTTTTGCAACCGATTTTGGAGAGGAAAAGGAGAGGATTTCGTAGGTTGTGAGAGAGAAGAAGAGATTGTTGCTTTGAAAACAGTTCTGTCCGATTTTAGAAGGGGAGACGAATGGCTGGGAAGATCGGATCGGATTTGAGCATTTGGGCGATCAGTCCATTTCGGTTTGGCGAAATCGGTTTGTCATTTGGATTAGTATTCCGAGAGTTATCGTCGTTTTACTAAGAGATGTTTCTGCAGTTTTTGGTCTGCGATCAATCCATTTAGAGGGAGCATACTCATCAAACTAGAAGGACTTAGGAGTCCGCCTATCTATGGAAAGCTCTCTCTGTCTAGTTTTTAGAACAGGTTTTCGATCTATTTTCCGAAGTAATCTCCATTCTCTGTGTTCTTTAGATGTCAGCGTGTCGTTCATGTTTTCTGAGACTGGAATTTTCTGTTTCCAATTCCGAACAACGGACTTGCAGGCTGTTTTCCTGTCGTTCTGTAAGGACCCAGAAGACGATCTAGGTATCCTTGGAAAGCCCCGAGTCTTAGCTTTCCAGAGCCACCGAGTTCGGTTTAATTTAAAATTTGAAACGCGTGTTATAACCATTTTCTCTAAGGTGAGTGCGTGGCCATGGTTTATCTGGGTAAAGGAATTGATGGAATATGATTGTTTGCTGTTGTTTGGATTGGATTCTGTGTGTTTTGTTGATAGATTCGTGCAGGAGATCAATGAATCGCTTTGGATTCAAGCCATGAGAGGATAGGCTCGATCCTCACCATTTTTCAGCGACGCGTCGATCGACACAATTGCTTTGCGTCGATCGACACAAGTGCGTCGTGTCGATCGACACCAGGGTGGTGTGTCGATCGACGCAGTTGTAGTGCATCGATCGACACCTAGTGGTTGTGTCGGTCGACGCAAGTCTTCTGGACTGATTCATGTTGCTTGTTCGTGCATGTAATGTTGTTTGCTCATCCTGGTATGGTATCTTTTGCTTATTCATGTGTGTATAACCAAGTAGATGGGATGATCGTCTTACTGAGTATTTGTGATAATACTCACGCAACTCGTTTTGCAATGTAATGTAGGTAAAGAGAAAATGTGATCGTGGAATTGTGGCCGGGAAGAGAGGATGATCTAGCGGCTCGATTGGTGCTAGCTATTGTGTTAGAATGGCTAGATTGTCATTAGATTGGAATGGTTTAGTGTTGAATTGATTGGATATTGTTGCACTTGTCTGAACTATTGAAATGATTGGTTTATTGTTTTAACTGCTTTTTGTTCCGCTGTCTTAATGTGATTGAATTGATTGGAAGTTGAGAGTTAATGTTTATGGGAACATTAATTTGATTCCAATGTTGATTAAAAATGTAAAAAAAAATAAAAATAAAAAAATAAAACGGGTCGGGTTGTTTCAGCCAGTACGTGAGCCCGATCCCCAAACTGAACCTAGACCACCATCCCCGAAACCGGTTAGGATAGGTGAGAAATGATCCAGATTCCTTAAGGGTCAAGAAATCTCGTAAATCAAGGTCACTAGGAAAAAACAACATCGAATTATTGTCACTTGGGAAGATGAAGCGAGATTGCAGAAGTCTCACCCATAACTATTCCTAGGATCCGATCGAAACTAGGAAGCCGGACCATCTAACCCTTAAGAATTCGGGAAAAATTCTTTTAAGGGGGAAAGAATGTAATGACCTGCACCTTGGCCTAGGCCGGCAAATGCAGAACCCTTGTGGGATCAAAAGTGGATCATTCGACCCAAGATCCGTCCTAAGCATCTCGGTGACTAAATTGTATGCTTAGTTACTCGATGACTAAGCAGTGGTGCCTGCCTGGTTAATGAGTCACTTTTCTCTTACCTTTGGCCGAAGGAACGACCAAGTAGGGCGTGCCTCTGTTAGAAAACCTTACCCAAGGCTGAAGACTCCTAAGCAAGACGTGTCTTTGTCCTATCCCAGCCTTGTCTTTTGTGAGAAAATATCTAGTGACACGTGTCGTGACACGGGCAGTGTTTGGTGGAACGACATGAGCAAGTGGATGTGACCTGTCCAACAGCTTCACCACCTTATCTGTGCCTATAAATAGCATGAATCCGACCCACCAAGCAGGACACACGAGACAAATCAGTTCATAGCAAATTCTCACTGAGAAAATTCTAACTAAGTCCCACGATCGTTCTGATAAGTTCAGTTCGTTTGTTTGACCGTTCATCCAGCCCGTATCAGTCCGAATTCTAGTCCACATCAAACCAGTCCGTGAAAACCTAGGGTAAGCTTTCCGATGTCTAAGTTCGCTTTTGTCCAATTGTTTTCACGTTATGATCTTGACTCTAACTCGAGTTTCTTGATCGGATGGTCGAACCATCACAAACCCGTAGGTAGTTTTGGCTAAGTCCGAAAGATCTAGAGGAAGTACGCGAGAAGTTCTAGTCCGGTCTAAATTCCAGCCGAGACTAAGGCAAAAACCTCGAGCACTCCTTGAGAAGGAGGTGAGTCTTTGGTCTCCTTGAGAAGGAGGTGAGTCTTTGGTTATGCTTGTCGTGTGCTAGATGAGTAGAGCACACGTTGCTTGTTGATTGAGATACTTGCTTGAAATGCATAAATTCTTACTTGAGTATAACTTAAGCATGAAAACATGAACTGATTATAAGTTTATATCGCAACTAAGTCTAAAAACATATAACAAATGGCATGATATTCCCTTGAGGCCGTGACATTTTGGTTAAGCCACGAAGACAAGGAGAGACAGGATTGCAGCCTTTAGCCATGTATTGCATGGCGATGCAAGGTTCCGTGCGGTTCCATAAAGTTTTGGTCACTGGAACATGAGGATTCTAAGGTCTTAGCCTACACGGTTTTGAACTGAGGAATGCCTCTGATATTACGTGAAGGGAATAGTCATGGCCAAAGGCCTTATGAAACATAATCATATAATGTATCACACTTTCATTCAAACTTGCGTGTGATTGTTATTTTGGGTTTGATGGGAATGGTTATTTAACGCTTAAGGGAACCCTAGACTTGTTGAGTAATTAGTACTCACGACTCAATTTGTTTTGCAGGCAACCTTAGCAGGTAGACCACTCGGGAGCACACAAAGGAACTTAGAAAAATATGTAAACGAATATTTGAGTGCTAGACTCTTGCCCGAATATCTTTATAATCCGTTTAAAACTTAAGTAAAAAGATATATAAAACTAAGTTTTTGGTGCAACTTAGGTTTCAAATGATATTAAGTCTTGTCCGGACGAACTAACCATCAGTCGTGTCTCGGGTTGGCAAGCCTGGAGGCACGGTCGGAGGGGATGAACACCTAGAAGTCTTGTCTAAGGAACTAGGATGTGTTCCGGGAACCTCTGATCGGACAATAAGTGTTCGTCAGTGGCTTTTCCGGTCTATAAACGATCGGGGGCGTTACACATATGCCCTACATAACGTCACTATAGTCTGGATTGAGACACTCATCGAGGCACCGCGAGGCCATCCCGATGCTCTCTTTCCATTAGGCAAGTGCTACCGTTACCAGATCGGGTGCATACCGATACATGACCCGATCCCTCATCGTTCCCGTATCGCAGCGCCTCGCCATCCACGAGACCCTTCTCGTGCTCGACCATAGTCGAGTGGAACTCGGCCACTGCCCTACACTCGTCGAGCCTCTTATCCGGATCCTTTATCCGGATCGAGTCACCTCGACCACTACCCTACACACATCGAGCCTCTCATCCGGATCCCTTATCCGGATCGAGTTACCTCGACCACTACCCTAGCCTATGATCCCATACTACTAAACACCCTATGAAACCAACAGTAATAAAGGATAAGAAAGGAAGGATTAGGTACGGATCGCGCCTTACCTCAATCGTGAACCTTCTCTACCGCGGGGCTGGGGTGCTGAGTTCCTTCTCAAGCTCCTCCGATTCTTCCTTCCTAAAAGTTTTCCTTTGGCTGTAGAAGAGAAGAATGATTTTGGTGTGTAAAATATGAGTTTCCTAACTCCCTATTTATACCCCACGAAAATCTTCCTAGAGAATATTCACTTTCCTTATTTTTCTCCACCTCTTTACTACACGGGCCAAGCCCACTAGCATCCCTTCTTCACCACGTTTTTCCCTTCTTTCTTAAGGGAAAATTAGGGTTTCATTTCCTCTTTTAATTGTAGGAGGCCCGTTTACCTTTTCGCGGCCGGTCCATAGGTTTTCATTGCCTAAATACTCTTTCCTCCCTCCTACAACCATTCTCTGAACCTCTGTAAAATATTCTAAGTCCTAAAAATCATATACCTAGTTCTGGGATGTTACAATTGGTTCATTGTATCTAGACACTTTCTTGATATAAATTGATTGTTTTCTAGAAACTTCTTTGAATTTTGGGCTTGATTTGCATTAAACCATTTGTTGATGAATTGATATATATATATATATATACCTTATAATCTTGTATCAAGGCAAGTTAACAACTCAATAATATCTATTCTAAAAGATTTCACACAGCCAATTTGTCGTGAACAAAACATTGAGTTGTGTATTCACTTTGTTTGTTTTTTTGTTTTTTGAGATGAGTGTTTGGAGGAGACGAACGAAAGATAAGTGTTTGTATAGATCATATAACTGCTAGAGATCATTTGGATGATCATCTTAGATTGTTTTTATTTTTTTTTTACACTTTATTTCATTGAAACTGATTTGAAACAGATTACATCAACGAGGAAGTTCAACAAATACGATACAAAGAGAAACTAATGGTCCTTTTCACACCATAAATCAAGTGAGGACAATAATCGATAACGACACATTAGCGATACCAATATGATCTTGTTTCAAATCGAAGGTAGACGAATAGGTGTTCCCGAATCCACAATAGCAGCCAGGCTTCTAATATCTATTACGATAACATGATAACAATTCTCTTAATTAGATAAATCTCCTTCCTTGATTGCCTTCGTCAAATTTGTTCTGAGTTAGTTTCAGTGAAGCCGCCGTTGAACAACTTTGAACTGCAAAAACTCAAATCAAATAGATAGCTAGAATTGACTAGAAAATAGCAAACTAAACCTCAACTAAAAATTTCATCCCAAAAAACTAAACCCAATAAAGGAATCAAACAGTAAATCCAATGAAGGGAATCACAAATTAGATCTAAAAAATACGACTAAAATTGCATCGTCTTGAAACCAAAAACTCTCATAGAAATATCTCTTACACTCCATGTCGAGCATTAAAGCTCTATTAGGTGACAACCATCTCCCTCTCACGAAGCCGGTGAAAGCACCGAACATCGGAGAAGGAGAAAACTCAAATCACTTTTACTTATTTATATTGCCTTTTGTTTTATCATGTATTACCTTTATATCATAAATAAACATAGTTTCTCGTATAATTTTGTTAATTATTTTCTCTTTGTAGAATTACAGTAAAAATACATCATTAGTGTTAGAAATGATTGTTGTTGATTTCTAGTGACTTACAGGACATGTTTAATTGAACTAAACCAGATTGGTTTAAGCTTAATGGTTTACAGATCAATTGGAATAACCAAGGCTAGGAATGGATATTTGGGTACCGTTCGGGTAAGATAATTTGGATTTTTGGTTTTAGAGATATAAACGCATTCGTGTATTAAAAAAATAGGTCGGGTTCGGGATCGGATATTTCCGGATTTTTTATTCTGAAATACTCATATTTATCCGAAATTCTCGGTATTACCACCAAGTCAAAGGAGTATGAAAACTTAGTTTTTGAGTATTTTCGTGTACTCAATCGAGTTTCAGGTATTCAATGTTTTTTTTTACCCGAAATACTCATGATTATCTTAAATACTCGGTATGACCAAGCCAAAGGGTATATAAATTTAGGTTTTTTTTTTGGATATGTTAGGGTACTCAATGAGATTTCGGGTATTACCCGAACCAAATCGGAGGTTATCATATAACCAAATCTGAACCAAACTCTATTTTTGGTTTTTTTCTCGGTGTACCTTGTTTTGTTTAGAGCTTTATAAATGTAAACTTACGTGTCTAGCTGGATCTTTTCTCTCCACCGAACAGTACATCAACAACCCGGTATTATGTTAATTTACCAATATAATATGTATTTTATGATCTCATTATAAAACAACTCAATAATATAATTTGATATTCTGTTTTATAAGATTTGTCATGGTATCAAAGCATTCGGTTATTGTGGATCAAAGCTAAAGCATCCACATACAAGTTTAAAATTTTCTTAGACCAAAAAAAAAAAAAAAGTTTAAAATTTTCATGATGGAGACGGTGACCCTCAGCGTTAAGATGATAAGGAAGCTGACGATGAAGAAGATGACTTTGGTCGTTGGGGGTTACACAGATTTTTCATTAATTTCCTTTTCTTTTAAGTTGGATTTTGGTCTTAGATGTAAGGGTTTTCTTAGGGTTTAATTTTGGCTTTGATTTTAAGTAAGTTTTTTTTTATAATAATAAATAATTTCCTATGGTATTACGGCAAGAGAGGTATCAAAACAATCTTTACGGGGTTTATGATTTTCTTAAGTGTTATGGCATAGTGTATGATGTAGACGAATTATTTTATTTTAAAGATTTGATATTTTTAAGATTTGTTCTTAAGTTTAGAAATTCTTAGAGTTAATTTCTGTGTGTTTTGGTTTCTTCAAATTTGATAAGCCAAATAATTTGAAGGTCCTACTCCCACCCATGTTCATTGATACATTAACATCGACATCTTGGTCTTTATTCCAACATTAGCATTAACATTGTGATTAATAAAGTTAAAAGAAAAAAGAACATTGTGATTAATATTTTGACATATTGGTCTCTACTTTAATGATTTATAACAAAATTCGTCTCCTCTGAATCGATAAAAACAAAAAAAAAAAACAAAGTGTAGTCCCTACATAAACTATTGGCCTACACTTGATACTACTCTATATTGCATGGATGGATCGAATCAAGTCCTAATGAACAAACGAGTGTTGACAGCGTCATCAAACCCCATAGAGCGGCAGCTAACGGCATCTTTATTCAACGGAGTCAAACCCAAGCAAGATCCAACCTTTCTTTTGTACGGACCGAACCACTTGTGCTGCAAGTATGAGCTTCTCCGCCACGGCGGAAGCGACAATCCGCAGCTCTTCAATGACCGCTTCGCCGCGTCGCATGATTCTCTCACGATCGTCCTCAGATTCTCCTCCTTTCCTACAAAGACTTGAGGTAGCAACTGCAACACACGCGCGTACTGACGTGTCGGCCTTGCGATTTCAAACTCCGAAGCAAAGTCTAGATCGACGAAGTAACGGACGGCCGGCCGATCACCCAACGGCTGGTAAACAACGTCTATGAAATCGTAACTCCCGGCGGTGAGTTTGGACGTTGAGTTCCATTTGGACGTGCAAACCGCTGCGTCGTTGCCTAGCTCTCGCAGAAATGATGCAACTTTCTCCCGCAAAATAGATTTCCGCTTCGACCTAAGACCGGAATATGCTTCCACGGCTCTCAAAACGTGAGCTAGCAATAGATTCTGATAAGAATCAGAATCGGAGAAGCTCGCCGCCATCCTTACAGTTTCCACACTAGCTTCACCAGAACATTCCATTGCAGAACTCTCAGACAAGTCGGAGTCAGAATCGCAGAATGTCTGTAAATTGTCTTTGGGACCATCCTCAAGGAATCCGTGTACGAGCTCGCAGAGTCGAGGAGAGTCTTGGTCTAGGATGCAGCCGTGACGAAAGATCCGAGCCTTGGCGTCATCGTCGAGTGGGTCAGTGACACGTTTGGTTCTGGAGATAATCATCATTGACTGAAAGATGAGAACTGTGATATGAGAATTTAGGGAGAAGTGAAAAGGTAAGAGAATCATATATAGAGTGAACGATTTAAGTGGATTATGAGAATTTAGCTGGGAATATTCGTTGTAATTTTTTTTTATTTTCTTTGTTTCTTTTACCTTTTATAATTTGTTTGTTTTATGTGTTGGAAAGTAAGAATGGTTTGGTTAAGTTTTTTCTCATTTGATGAAAGACCGGTGCGTAGGAAGGATATCCGATGGCACCTGATGATTATTCCAGTGGTGACGTGGATGGACAAGAGTTAAAGCTAGTCGTAAGATATGCTGACGTGGATGGACATGAATTAAAGCTGCCAGTATATCCTTTTTGTATTCTCCTAAATAATTGATTTTCTAAAGTTTTCAGATATTAAAAAAACACATTAATTTTTAACAATAAATATTTTGTTTTTTGTACTAAACAATTTTCAATAGCTTTTAACCAATAATAATTCAACAAAATAAATTAATATATCTTGAAATTCACAATTCACCATCATTACTTAATAAAAACTGCATAGAAAATGTAAAACATCAATCTTTTAGAAACAAATGTTTTTTTTAGAACATCAACTACTCGAAAACGGAGAGAGTATATTATAGTACTAGGAATGATATCACATTTTCCATTAATCGTATGACATGTGGACAAAGGAGGTGCCACGTCCCAGCATCTCGGGACTTACCGAAGAAAGAGTCTTATCCAAAGTTCAAAAGTATTCTTTATCAGTGGCGGATCCAGAAACAATTTTCATCGGGGCAGAATATTTAACTAGCACTATATAAAGTATAATATCGTTTTTGAAGAAAAAATTATTTTGTCGAATTTTTTTTACGATTTTACATAGATCTTGTTAAAAATATTTTTTTTTTAATAAGTGTCTCCAAAAAAATTATTTGAATTTTATGATCAAATATTTATTGTATTGAATATGTGACGGATTTATGAAGAATTTGAGTTACGACAAATAAAATTGTAGTTAATACAATAGTTAAAAAGACACTAAATCATAACAATATATTAATTCAATAATATGATGAAAACTTAAATTGTTTATTTATGTAAGTTTTGTAGACAAATAACCAAAAAAAAAAAATATGTTTTTAGTACAATTAAGATATAGATCCTTGAGATATCAATACCATATGTTTAGTTCTAAATTTATTTTCTAAATCTAGTTTACTTATAATCTAGTGACTAATTTTAGTAAGCAAATATAATTGTGAAAAATATAGATCCACTTAGTTATAAAAAATTAGGTGGAAACCAAATTCAATTTATCTCGAAAAAAAGAATAAGGTGTTATGAATAAGAGAAAGAGAAAAAGAATTGTGTTGTCTTATTTCATAAATAATACAGAGTATATATAGGGTTACAAAGCTTGGGGAGGAAGTACAACTTGGAGAAGAGGTAAGTTTAGAAGGTTCTAGAATATGGGCCTATAATGGACATCCATACAAATGGGTTTATAACACTCCCCCTTGGATGTCATTATAGTAAAATTAATCCTAATGCGCTTAAGATGTTGCCTCATTAAAAACTTTACCAGGAAAACCCAATTGGGACAAAACCATTGCTAAGGAAAAAAGAGTGCAACGCGCTATTTCTCCCCTTGATGAGTGCATAACTTGATATCTTTGTGATGACGTACCCAAATGTTAAACTTGCATCTTGAAAGTACTAAATGGAAGTGTCTTGAAAATAAATCCGCCAAAGCTACACTTGAACGAATCTTTAGAACATGTATATCGCCTTTCTTCTGCAACTCATGGATCTTTTAAATGATTCATCTGGATCATTCTCTTTGTTTCTCTCAATACCATCAATGTATGATATTCATTTGGGAGATTGATAGACTTTCATATATCATTGTAATGATAATATTTCTCTTTAAGTGTCCATCATTTGCGTGTTCTTTGATGTTTCATTAAAAACCTTTCATAGAAAACCCTATGGGATAAAAACTATGATAAGGGAAAAAGAGGACATCCACGCTCATCATTATATTTCTCCCCCTCGGAAACATCTTCTTCTAGAGATGAATTCCGATCTTTCGAAATTACTATAAACATAGTTTTAAAACTCATATAATTGTTATATGATATCTCAGATTATTGGACTTCTGGTCCATACCATCTTTTCTTTTATCATATATAATCTCATTGCATTTTCTATATGGAACTTTAGGACCAAACGTATATGAGCATTTTCTGTAAAATCCTCTAAGGATTTATTGAGATAATATCTTTTGCGCTACATGTTTAACTTGAGATATGTGAAGATACATTTAACTTTCCAAGGTATATTCTCAAATCTTTTCTTCAGATATTAATCTCATAAGGAGTTCTAGTGGTGTTTAAATCATCACATACATTGCTATTATAGCAAATCATTTACAAAATCTCCTTACATTGAATCTTCTGGACTTTCATAAATATCATTATCTAGTGATCTTTTATCATAAATTATTATCGTACTACTTGAATAAAAACTCTGTTGGAGTTTCGATGATCTTCAATTAAGAATCACTTTATCAAAATCTTTTGATAAATACATGATTATACCCCATGTTATATATTTTCTTATCATTCGATCGAGTAGAGTTTCCAGAAACATAACTCTGATATCACTAATCCTTCAAAGATCATAACTCTGATATCATTAATCCTTCATGGATTATATCTTTCATATTTGTATCCTTCTTGAATTGCAATCATATGTAATTATCCAGTGTTCAATAACATATTGCCAGACTTATAAGGATTGCTTCCACCACAAGAGAACATATTCCTTCATAAAATATTCATTGTCTTTGTGATAATTTCACTATTGTTTCACACAAAGACTCATTTATTTTCCACTGGTTTTACACTTCACGTGCATAGACTACTAGTCTAATTCTCTGCAAGAGATTATACGTCTATTTTTTTTTTCTATTCCATTTGGCCAATCATTACTTTGTGTACTAGTTTCAATAGACTTTCATGATCCTCTTCTTGTTCATAAAATCAACTGCTCATAGCATGCAAAATATTACGACGTCGATTTGCTTTTTAGTTCCATTTTATTTCAAACATGACATAGCTAGCTAGCTCTCTTCATCATCAACTACTTGAATATTTTTATTCGTCATGTTTATGTCTCTTCTAGAGCTCATTCGGTCTCCTCTGGAGATCATTCGAAATATTTCTTTCCTCGATCTGGTCAATCTCATTTTGCTCATTTTCTTATCTGAGGATTTATATATTAGGAATCAAATATGTCTATCACGCTTCATGCGATCTTTAGACTCACTAGCAGTTTGATATTGTCCTTCCGGAACATCAATTCTAATTGGAGCATGTACAACTGGTATAAGTGACGTCATCACTTTATTTGGGTCAGTAAAAGCGTTTGGCAATTAATACGCTATTCTGTTCAAATGAATTATCCATTGGACTACTAATTCTCATCATTTATTCCGAGGATCATTGATAATTCATAGATACTTATATCTTTTTCCAGCTACTTTACTTTCTCCCCCTAATGTTGGAAAGACTGACTCATTAAAATGCAGTCTGCGAGTGAAGCCTAAAATAAATCATTATGAGATGGCTTTAGACACTTCGTTATCATTCATATCCAACATATATTCTTATCCTCCTTTGAGGTCTCATCTTAGAGCGATGTGGTGGAGCACTTTTCATACTTAAAGATTCTCATCACGGAACTATTTGGTTTCTGACCCTAAACCAATAATGATGGGGGATCTATCAGTTATTCATTGGCTTGATGCGAGTTATTGATACTAAACCATTTTTGTGTATGAACATGAACTTCGGGATGTTCAAGACTTATTCCAGTGGACATAGAATAATCATCAAAAACTTGAATGAATTCACCAACATTATCAAATAACCTTGCAAACTTGAGGTTGCAGTTTGATGACAAGGATAAATGTGAATATCTAGTTGATGCATCCATCGATTTTATGCGTCAATCGAGTTAATGCGTCCACTGAATTGATGCGTCTATTAAAACCATAAGGAATCAAAACTTTCACATGGTGGGTGATCAGCCCATAACCATTTCCTTGTATATATTTCACATTACCTTTAGATTCCAAAATATTTTTATCTGGTAAAAACCACATTATCATATTGCTTTCTCAGCAAGCAACCTATGATAAATCATTAAGAAGAAACTTCTAGTTCTTCATGGAATGTCCACATAAATTTTTTTCGCATCATCATTAAACCAGGATGACCAATCCGGTTAAGCCAAATATTTAATCTCTTAATAAACATCTGGTTTACTTTTCATTCTTAGTAAACTTCTATTTTACTTTGCATCGCTAATCACTTACTCCCTTCAAAGAATATTATAATTAGAATTTCTTTCTAGAAAATTCAAAGCTAATGATGGGAGTTATTATAAAACAAAGACCGAGACGATCACTTTAGTAGCCACCTCCTTGACGGATTTTGTTTGTCTGGTCTTTTTCTTTTATGTGTCATAAAATGACTGCTTTACAATTTTCTGTATTTGAGATATTCTCTCAATGTAACTTTGTTAAATTCACTTACACAGATGATCACACTTTTCCTCTGAGAATTGTTCAAAGAACTTAGTGAAAATAATCTTTTGGATATCACTTGTAGTGACCATTAATAATCAAGCAGTGAACATAATCTTCTGGATATGTCACTTATCATGTACATGAGATTCTTTAACTCTCCCCCTCAAGATGATGATACTGCGGGGTTATAAATCTCGAATTTACTCATTTAGAGTAACATACCCTACTTAGGTCATAAGCAATAGCTTTTATGTGCTCTTCTGGAGCATTCACTGTTTTCTTTCAATTTCCAAATTATTGGAATATCTCTTTCTTATTATCATCTTTTCTTTTCTCACTTCTGGTGAGAATCTAAGTTCTTGAAAGAAACTTTTGATCTTGATCTTGACCATTCAAGACAATCTTTATAGCCACATTCTTTGTCTTAGTGCTATTAGTGTGATCTTATGTATAAGACATCACATTTTCATTTTAGGGAATAGACCATAATCAACTTGTTTCTATTTTCTTTTCACACTTCTAGTGAGAATTTAATTTCTACTAAGAAACATTTTGATCTCGACACTCAAGAAAACTTTTATAGCCACTTCCTTAGCTTAGTGTGGTCTTTTCTTTTCTATATAATTTTTCAAATTCTCTTGTCATATTCACTCAGGGAATGGATCATAATCATCTCGATGTGATTTTATTATAAAAATCCAATAGTAGAGAATATAAACATGCAACATTAAGCATCATAACTTAATTCAAAATTTACTCTAATAACATATGATACTACATGATCGATTAATACTTTTTCAAACCAGAAAATCCATTTCATAAATTATAAATCAACCAAATTAATAAACATGAACCGATCAAATAGGTATTGTATGAATGCCAATAAGAGTACTATGTACCATGAATTAATGTATTAAACATGAACCAGTAACGAAAACATATATCGATCATTGTAATTTATTATCGTATACATTTCAATAATAAAGCATGCATCGATTTGTTTAAAGCACTATGATATCATATCACAATATTAAACCAATCAGACCAACACATACCAATCATTTAAAAGCAATTCTCAATTTCGGGAGCTCAACAAAGCCATAATTAAACATGTGTCTCACAAGGTTTGCTTAATCAAATACTACATCAATCTCTTATGCATCTAGTAGGTATTATCTCATAAGTTTCATAAATCAACCAAATATTACATATCATATGCCATATGAAATTACGATTCTCGAGATAGAAACAATTTATGATAATCGATTTAATTGATGCAATAACTTATTCATGCCACTTGATAAAGTTAATTATGATTAAAACATGACAAATCATGATCAATTATCAAAGCATCGTATTTCTAACGCATAGGCATGATCATGATGTGATGGTTATAAAGCTCAAGGCGATACTTACCTCGATCCTAATGTAGACCTCGATCGGTAATAGGACGGAACTCTCCGAACTTTTGATATCGCACATTCGCACTGAGTTATGACTAAGACAACGTCTTTGCTCAAACTGTCTGAATGTCTCATCGGCTAGACTTTTATATTCAAAAAAAGAAAATATATTGAATCTGCCAATAAAACATCCGCTAGTTTTGAACTAACAAGTTCACAAATTCATGCTCAGAGTGACAAAATTATTATGTATATCATTCATAAATCTAGATTTAATTTCATAAACCGATCATAATAATGTCAGATCGAGAATTATAAATCATGAAGAATGATCGATCATAAAGCATGAAACATGGAATGTATATTAGGTGAACATGTTGAACAAATCAACTCAAATCGAGGGTTATGAAGCAATAAAGTGAACAAAAGGTGGATCTCGATTTATCAAACCTACGCTAACCAACAAATTATCAAACCAGTTCAAACCAACGGTTGATTATGTTAACCATAAAACATGGACCGAACAAACATGATGTAGCATCATCAATACATATTTAAGAAATCAAATTTAAACAATTTATTTTTCTTCTTTTAGTCTACCAAACCAATAAGTTATAAAATATATAAATTATTCATGTAATGAATTAAGAGAATACCAAATCAACGATTTTCTTATCAATTTCTAATTAATTATTCTCATATCATGAAAGGAATCGAGCAACATCGAAATAGGTGTAGAAGAAAAAGAAAAAAATAGTGAGGCATGATCTAACTGTAAATTCAATTCTAACAAATTATTAAACAATAGTCAGACAATAAACAAATAAATCTCAACATAAGCAAACATGTTTGTGCTAATATTCTTATATATAGAATAATTAAATATATGTGTATTATCATATATCAGTTACTATGAATCATGTTCTGATAATAAGCGTGACTAGAATTAAAGCATAACGTGATACTTATCTCGATGGATAATGAAGGAGATCAGAGATGCCGTCGATCATGGATTTCGGTGGAGATATCACTTTTCTGAGATGGCTAGGGTTTTATTCAATGGCTAAAGTTTTATTCAGTGGCTAGGGTTTCATGCTCAGACGGCTAGACTATCGTGCTGATAACGTGTTATGAATAAGAGAAAGAGAGAAGTAATTGTGTTGTCTTATTTCATGAATAATACAGAGTATATATAGGGTTACAAAGCTTGGGGAGGAAGTACAACTTGGAGAAGAGGTAAGTCTAGAAGGTTCTAAAATATGGGCCTATAATGGACATCCATACAAATGGGTTTATAACATAAGGGGGGTTATTGGTAGATGGATTCTTAAAGATTTTTAAAATTTTTAGAATCATTGTTATTAGTTTATGGATTATAACATTCTTAATGAAATCATTTGTTATTGGTTTGATGACTTTTAAATTCCGTTCAAAATCCATTGTTATTCAAAAAAATTAGTTTTTATTGATTTTATAAATCTACTAGAATTTAGGGTTATTGGTTGATGGATTTCTTATAATTTTACTCATTAAACAAGATTTTAAGAATACATTGGAAAATCATTGGATTCTTAAAATTCTTATAACTAACCCCCCCCCCCCCCCCCCCCCCCCCCCCAATTCCATGTGCCTCCGTCCCTGCTCTTTATAGTTACCAAATTAATATTACCATAAAGCATGAAACATGGAATATATATTAGGTGAACATGTTGAACAAATCAACTCAAATCGAGGGTTATGAAGCAATAAAGTGAACAAAAGGTGGATCTCGATTTATCAAACCTACGCTAACCAACAAATTATCAAACCAGTTCAAACCAACGGTTGATTATGTTAACCATAAAACATGGACCGAACAAACATGAGGTAGCATCATCAATACAGATTTAAGAAATCAAATTTAAACAATTTATTTTTCTTCTTTTAGTCTACCAAACCAATAAGTTATAAAATATATAAATTATTCATGTAATGAATTAAGAGAATACCAAATCAACGATTTTCTTATCAATTTCTAATTAATTATTCTCATATCATGAAAGGAATCGAGCAACATCGAAATAGGTGTAGAAGAAAAAGAAAAAAATAGTGAGGCATGATCTAACTGTAAATTCAATTCTAACAAATTATTAAACAATAGTCAGACAATAAACAAATAAATCTCAACATAAGCAAACATGTTTGTGCTAATATTCTTATATATAGAATAATTAAATATATGTGTATTATCATATATCAGTTACTATGAATCATGTTCTGATAATAAGCGTGACTAGAATTAAAGCATAACGTGATACTTATCTCGATGGATAATGAAGGAGATCAGAGATGCCGTCGATCATGGATTTTGGTGGAGATCTCACTTTTCTGAGATGGCTAGGGTTTTATTCAATGGCTAAAGTTTTATTCAGTGGCTAGGGTTTCATGCTCAGACGGCTAGACTATCGTGCTGATAACGTGTTATGAATAAGAGAAAGAGAGAAGTAATTGTGTTGTCTTATTTCATGAATAATACAGAGTATATATAGGGTTACAAAGCTTGGGGAGGAAGTACAACTTGGAGAAGAGGTAAGTCTAGAAGGTTCTAGAATATGGGCCTATAATGGACATCCATACAAATGGGTTTATAACATAAGGGGGGTTATTGGTAGATGGATTCTTAAAGATTTTTAAAATTTTTAGAATCATTGTTATTAGTTTATGGATTATAACATTCTTAATGAAATCATTTGTTATTGGTTTGATGACTTTTAAATTCCGTTCAAAATCCATTGTTATTCAAAAAAATTAGTTTTTATTGATTTTATAAATCTACTAGAATTTAGGGTTATTGGTTGATGGATTTCTTATAATTTTACTCATTAAACAAGATTTTAAGAATACATTGGAAAATCATTGGATTCTTAAAATTCTTATAACTAACCCCCCCCCCCCCCCCCCAATTCCATGTGCCTCCGTCCCTACTCTTTATAGTTACCAAATTAATATTCAAGTATCCTAGCGTGGTTCCACACCATAGCCGATAGATGACATCTTTCTTTAAATCCCTACACCAAACATCATATTAGACCTTGGACCGCTGTCGTCCAGGGTTTAGAACCATAACTTTACTTCTTTTTTTTTTAAAACAAGATTTTTCATCGAGTCTCGTTGCCCATCATTATTTTTATCATGAGGTGACACATACTTTTACTCTTCTCTCCTCACCCCTCGAGATTGTTTTGATATGTTAACAATGGGGGATAAGTCTAACCAACCGAAAGGGAGCTACTATCTTTCACATATGGAAGCAGCGGAACAACTTACTGTATAACAACCTTCGTCTCAACTCGCAAACTATCTTCAAGAATTTGGGTCGAGAAGTACGCAACACGATCAATTCTCGAAGGTATAGAAAGTGGTGGCAAGACTTCACACTTTGGATTCGGTAAGACAATCAAAATCTAACCCAACTCTATTGTAACTTTGTTTTTCTCTTTTTTGCCAAAGTTACAATGATTGTAGGCAATACAAATTGTATTCCTAAACTTTTCATGATATATGATATTTACTATTTAGCACACACAAAAAAAGGTCTACCCGAAAGGAGTCATTAGGCCTCCTGATATGCTCAAATTTCCTTGAGCTACTCTCTCAAATTAAGAGATCATTGTAGTACTTAGGGGTCGAATCCACAGGGAATCGAATCACACAAACGATTATGAATTCGAATTATGCTAAGTAAATATGTGTTAAAATTAGGAAAATAGTAAAACAAGGCAAGCAGATTATGATTTAGGTTCTAATAATCAGTGAGACAAAAGAGTTAGGCATTGGGTAATTCTCAGGAATGAATCGAAATCAAGGATAAAATACTGTCAGGATTTGATTAAGCACAGTTCTAGAACTCAAACACAAGTGTAAAACCAATCAACTTTCGTTGAGATTTTCTATGACTAAATCCCTAAATTCCAAATTTCTTTGCAAATTCAGTGAATGAAGACAAGCGTTAAGTTCAAGTTTGATTGTTCACAAAATTACTAAGACAAATTTCTTTGCGAATAGATAATTTTGCTCATCTAAGATTAGGTCAGGTTCTTTAATAATACTTTCGCATCTATCAAATCAACCTAGGGTTTCCAATTTCAGTTGGCCAGTCCTAAAATCAGAGTTATAACAATCTAGATGAAGAACATATAGATAACATTACAAGAAAACTGTAATTTAGCGTCGAAATTGCGTCGGAGTTGTGTCAGTCTACATATTCGACGCTAAATAGGGTCGAATAAATTCGACGCTAAATAGGGTCGAATAAATTCGACGCTAAGTTGACGGAAATTAGCGTCGAATTCAAATTTCGACGCTAATATAGCGTCGAAATTGCGTCGGAGTTGTGTCAGTCTACATATTCGACGCTAAATAGGGTCGACATGGTAATTTTTTTTTTTTTATTTTGTTAATAATTTTATGTTAAGGTTTATTTAGGAATTTGTAGAAAATAGAATAGATTTTTAGAAATTTGAATGGATTTGTAGAAATTAAATTGGATTTTTAGGAATTGAAATGGATTTGTAGTAAATAGAATAGATTTTTAGGAATTTGAATGGATTTGTAGAAATTAAATTGGATTTTTAGGAATTGAAATGAATTTGTAGTAAATAGAATAGATTTTTAGGAATTTGAATGGACTTGTAGAAATTAAATTGGATTTTTAGGAATTGAAATGCATTTGTAGTAAATAGAATTTGTGTGTTTGTATTTATAAAATTTATAAAGTCATGAGTTTATGAAAATTATTAATAAACGAATTTGAGAATTTTAATTTTTCAAAACATATATATTTGTGTAAAATATAATAAAAATCATTTGATCTATAATTTAGAAGTGTAAATAAATATTTGTTTTAAATAAAAACGAATTTATGTTTTAATTTTACACTTATACTTTATAATTATGAACTTATAAAAATAAATTTTTGAAGTTAAAATAACAAAACAAGTTACAAATTATGTTCATATTTTATATACAAAATTTAAATTTTTTTAGCATTTTTGGAATTATTTTTACAAATTTAATATTTATTTATGAATTTATATGTTTTCTATTTTTATTTATTAATTTTTTTTGTTTTATAGGCGGATCGACCACCTTTCTACGGACAGTTATTTGGCGAGGATGCTACGATTCCTGGATATGATGGTCGTCGCGGATCAGGATCAGGATCAGCGTCGGGTTCGCAAGCTGCGACATATCGTCCACGACCTCCACCACGAGATCCATCACGAGTTGCACCACGTGTTGCACCACGAACTCCGCCACCGCCACCGTCTCAGCCAGAGCCAGAGACACAGACAGAAGAAGACGCAGCAGACCCTTCTGATGACCACCAAGAGCCGCCACCGGCAAACGTGCCTCTCATGATGCGGATTACCGAGCTTCTCCGCCAACCTGGACGAGAGACACGGGTTAGGACTCTCCATCCGATGAGGCCTCCTGGTACATTATGGTATGATTATATCTTTTACAATATTACTAATATTGGTTATTTAATTTTTAATTACAAATTATAATTAGATCATTGTAAATTCTTGTTTAACAGGTTTAGCGATAACAAGGTATCGCGTTCGGTCACCAAGGCCATCGCGGCCTATTTCACTATGCCCCATGCTAATTGGAGCAAGACGCCGCAGCATGTGCAGGATATTTGGTTCGAATCATGGGCGGTAATTCTTTTATATTATTTATTTTTAATTATTAAAAAATTTTATTTTAAATATATTCATAATATTATTCGTATTTTTGTAGCAAGGGTGGCATTGAGAAGAAGCTCGTACGTTCGAAGTGCGAGCAGAGTTTGAGCGTAAGGCGCTAAAGCGTCTCAACGGTTATGTCGGTAACTTGAAGAAGGTGTGGCGCGCGAAAGGCGATGAGGCGAAGCCGCTAGGGATGGATCCCGATGTTTGGTCGGGTCTAGTGCAGTTCTGGAAGGATCCCCATTCGGTGGTTAAATTGGGGAAGTGTTCTGTAGCCCGTCTCACGCCAGTGGCCGAAGGAGATGGACCTTCAAAGCATTGTGCGGGTCAAAAATCGTACGCCACAGTACGACTGGATATGGTAATTTATTTGATTTCTTTGTATTTTAAATATTTATATAATTTATATTTAAGTTTTATTTACGTTTATTTTTGTTTAACAGGCTGATGGCGGTGATCTTCCTCCGATAGTTAAAGTGATGGAGAAAACTCATCGGAAGAAGGATGGAACGTTTGTTACCGCTCAAGCGGAACGAACGTTCAACGAGTACAACGCACGACTGGCAGAGCTAGACGAATCTGTCCAGTCTACGATGGGTGTCCAAGATTTGGATCGACTTTACGAAGAGGTAATTTTTTAGATTTTCTTAATATATTTAAAGTTATTTTTTATTACAATTTTATTGTATAACATTTTTATTTTATAGGTTGCACCGAAGAAGAAAGGACGAACGATGGGTGTTGGATCCATCAGAGATGTCCCAGCAGCTTGTTCGTCGTCTCGATATTCTTACACCGCGGGTCCGTCTCAGCCGCAATTGACCAGGCAGTTGGAAACTGCTAATTCTAGGATTTCGCAGCTAGAGACTAAACTTTCGGCAATGACCAGTCTCTTTAACATCATTGCAGTGGATAATCCGATATTAGCAACTGCTTTGCAAGAGTTTCAGTTTCCTCCACCACCTCCTCCATCTGACGGTCCTACGTAATTCGAGCAAGAATCCGAAGAGATGATCCGGGAAGATGTCATCAACCTAAGGACCCAACAACAAGAGTAGATTACGATTTTTATTTCTTTTGTATCGCATATTTTGTTTTATAATGTTTTTAATTTTTAATATATTTTTATAATATTTTTAATATATTTTTATAAAAAATTTTATTTTTAAAAAAAAAAATAATAATAATCGACGCTAAATCGATGCAATTTAGCGTCGAATTAGCGTCGAACTTGTCGAAAGCGACGACGCTAATTCGACGCTAAATAGCATCGATTTAGCGTCGATATGTTGCAACGAACCACTGTGACGCTAAATTGATGCTATTTTGCGTCGAATTAGCGTCGTCACGTTGTCTCGAAATGTTTCGACGCTAAATCGATGCTAGTTAGCGTCGATTTAGCGTCGAAAAATTAGCGTCAATTTAGCGTCGTAATTTGTTTCGACGCAAAATTAGCGTCGAAAATTAATTAGCGTCGAGGGTTTAACGTCGAAATTATTTTCGACACTAATTCGACGCTAAGGGCTTTTAGCGTCGAATTAGCGTCGAATTACGCTGACGCTAAATGTCTGTTTTCTTGTAGTGTAAATCCTAACAGAGTCTCAATCCTAACAATTTCCCATCAAACCCTTGAATCCCCAAAACCTAACAAGCAAACTACTCAGACATAGATGAAGAAAACATCATGAATGAAATAAATTGCATTAAAAAGATAGAGTTAGAGATACAGAAAGGGTTCGAAAACTCTGTAGAAATCTCTCCCAAAACCTCTCCAAATCCAAGTCTCAATAAAAAACAAGATCTCTTCATAAAAACCTAAAGAAAACTATATATAGAGTCTTAAAATCGGATTGGGCTTCTTCTGCAAACTTCTGGACTTTTTGGACAAAAGAGGAATTCTTCAATATGCACTTGCGTCGATCGATGCTAGAAGTCTGCGTCGGTCGACGCAAAGGGGCTGCGTTACTGAGATTGTTGACGTGCGTCGATCGACACAGGTCCTTTGCGTCGATCGACGCAGCTCCAGCAGATTTCGTATTCTCGATTTGTAAGGGTTGTGTGGATCGATACACAGCTGACGTGTCGATCGACGCAGCTCCTGCAATCTCCAAGTTTGAGATTTCTTCAAGCTCCACGATCTCGTCCTCCTCTAGACCCTTCGCACAAGCTCGAAGCACCCCTTTCTCACTCCCCAAAGTGATCGCATTGACATGTAGTCTTGGGTTTGTGTCAGTCTTGCTTGGAAGACAACCCTCTTGTCTTTTTACCGACTCCGCCGTTTGAGCTACTTGTTGATCCAACGCTTTCATATGAATGTTCAGCTGCTCGATTTTCCCATTGAGATCAGTGTACATGGCATCCATCTTCCCGTTAAAGCTAACAGTCATCTTCTGTTGACCCTCCAAGATTTGCTCTACCATAGACTTCATCTCACTATCCGTAGATTGAACAGGAGGCGTCTGGTAAGAAGAAGTACCATAATTCCTTTGGTAGTTGTTGCTCTAAAACGGCTTCTAGAAATTATTCCTCTGATACCCTTGCTGACTACCAAACCTCTGACCATGATAACCAGCTCCATTGATGTAGTTAACATCCCTTTCCTCTGGCTCGAAAGTCTCCACTTCTTGAGCAAACTGCACTGACTTCTTCCCCACTAGAAGGTTATGCACTGAATCTATCTTGGCCTTTACCTCAGTAATCTGGCTTCCATCCATGTTGCCACCCAGCTTCTTCCTCTCGAAGTCTGCATTCTTGGTACTATTGCTAGAAGCCAAGTTCTCGATAAGCACAAGTGCATCATCTGGGTATCGAGTGTTGAAGTTCTCATTAGATGCAGCATCCAACACCATCTGATAGCGCCAGTCGACTCCTCTGAAGAAGATACCCAGTAATTGAACATCACTAAAGCCGTGATGTGGACAATCCCTCTGATAGGCCTTGAATCTCACCCAAAAAGCCTTGAATCCTTCAGTCGGTCCTTGTTTGAACATAGAGATCTTTGTCCTCAGATCTTCGGATCTTGCCTCATCAAAGAAGTTGTTGAGGAAAGCATTCTTGGTGTCCTCCCAAGTGGTCAGTGAGCCCGGCTCTAACTGCTTCAGCCAGTAGGCTGCTTCTCCACTAAGTGAATAGGAGAAAAGCTTGCAGTAGAGGTAGTCGCTCAAGACTCCATTAGCCTTGATGCTAGATGCTAAGTCCTCAAACTTCTCTATGTGATCCATGGGATGCTCGGAGGGGAGACCATGGAACGGATTCTGAGCCACAAACGCGAAGTATGCAGGCTTTAGCTCGAAGTCGTTCCTCTGGAAAGCTGGAGGGCGAATGGCAGCCCTGTTGCCATAGAACTCGTTAGGCCTGTTGTACTCTCCCAGAGTACGCCCACGCGCAGCAGCTGCTGCTGGCTCTTGGCAATGCAGAACCTGTTGCTCAGCCTGCTCCTCTATCACAGCTCCCTGGTCGTCCACTCTCTGACCTTGAGCATTTCGCCTCTAACCCTCTTCGTCATGAAGAAACCCATCTTCACCTCTAATAAGAACACTTGGATTAACCATTCTGGCTGCCTTTTTCGTTGCCCGGTTGGCTCGCTCTAACTTTCCAATCTCGAGATTCAGATCGACTAGCTCCTTATTCTGATTGCTCCTAGTTGGGCGGTTAGGCATAAACCTGAAACACACAAGAAAAAGAGAAAAGATCGAGTAAGTAATAAAACAAAAGAAAATAAAAACTTAGACAAAACTATAAAATCAAAAATCGATTGGTAAAATCGAATCCCCGGCAACGGCGCCAAAATTTGATATGCTCAAATTTCCTTGAGCTACTCTCTCAAATTAAGAGATCGTTGTAGTACTTAGGGGTCGAATCCACACAAACGATTATGAATTCAAATTATGCTAAGTAAATATGTGTTAAAATTAAGAAAATAGTAAAACAAGGCAAGCAGATTATGATTTAGGTTCTAGTAATCAATGAGACAAAAGAGTTAGGCATTGGGTAATTCTCAGGAATGAATCGAAATCAAGGATAAAAGACTGTCAGGATTTGATTAAGCACAGTTCTAGAACTCAAACACAAGTGTAAAACCAATCAACTTTCGTTGCAGAGATTTTCTATGACTAAATCCCTAAATTCCAAATTTCTTTGCAAATTCAGTGAATGAAGACAAGCATTAAGTTCAAGTTCGATTGTTCACAAAATTACTAAGACAAATTTCTTTGCGAATAGATAATTTTGCTCATCTAAGATTAGGTCAGGTTATTTAATAATACTTTCGCATCTATCAAATCAACCTAGGGTTTCCAATTTCAGTTGGCCAGTCCTAAAATCAGAGTTATAACAATCTAGATGAAGAACATATAGATAAATCCTAACAGAGTCTCAATCCTAACAATTTCCCATCAAACCCTTGAATCCCCAAAACCTAATAAGCAAACTACTCAGACATAGATGAAGAAAACATCATGAATGAAATAAATTGCATTAAAAAGATAGAGTTAGAGATACAGAAAGGGTTCGAAAACTCTGTAGAAATCTCTCCCAAAAGCTCTCCAAATCCAAGTCTCAATAAAAAACAAGATCTCTTCATAAAAACCTAAAGAAAAACTATATATAGAGTCTTAAAATCGGATTGGGCTTCTTCTGCAAACTTCTGGACTTTTTGGGCAAAAGAGGAAATTCTTCAATATGCACTTGCGTCGATCGATGCTAGAAGTCTGCGTCGGTCGACGCAATCTCATAGCTCGATTCGCGGACATGTTTGCGTCGATCGACGCAAAGGGGCTGCGTCGGTCGACGCAAACTCCAAATCTTGACTCCGACTTGATCACTTCGGCACTTCTTTCCTTGATGCTCCAAAATGCTTCAAAAGCTCCCATTATGCTCCAATCGTCCTTTAACCTATAAAGACTCGAAAAATACCAAAAAGACTCTTATAAATGGACTTATATCATGGTCAAAAACAGGTAAAAACCATGATATATCACTTCCCTAACCATTAGATTATTGTCACTCCAACAATTTATATTCGCTATAATTATAAGTAACTTGTTTAAAATCTCAAAAACATTTGTCATTGGTCCAGTTTAAAACCCAAGAACAGAATTCTACTAGAGTGTTAAGACTGAAGGCGAATAAAACTTAAGTCATTCAATTCAATTATTTCTTAAAAATATGATATATGCGAAGTCATGTCGGAATTTTCTTTTGTCACAAACCGGCTCGACTCCAAAAATACGAACTTTTTAAAGGTGTTGATGAGGGCGAGTGGCCATCAAGCCACCCTAAGAATTCGCACTGTATCACAATAATAACATATGTACAGTTTAGTAAAATTCTTTTAAAATCCAAAAAATTGAAAACATATGTAAATACACAATAACAATATAATTATATCATTTTTGTGACTCAAATTTGGGACTATATGTTCGAGACTTCTTAAATGGTAGCATAATGGTCGCGTTTATCCCACCAATTTGCAAGTGACGAATATAGTCTTACATTTGCAAAAAGTCATGGCAAATAGTTGACCATTTGAGATTTCTATTCTGGTCGCAAAGATGAAACTACGGTAAAACTTTTATAAATTAATAATGTTGAAACTTTGAAATTTTATTAATTTAGAAAAATATTAATTAATAATTAATTATTAATTATTAATTTATAGAGAAATGTCTGTTTTATGTACTAATTCTCTTAAAAGAAAACCAACCAATGTTATATCAAAAAAAATTAATTAAATCTATTTGTAAAAATAATATGCCTTGACTTGAGATTATGATTTATACTTTTTAGTTATCGCGATATCATGAATGTTAATATCATAATATACTACCTATATAAATATGATACATGTTATTAGGTACAAAATTTAGAAGAAAGTATGGTTATCATTCTTAATGTCGATGATAAATTTAAAAACGATATATATTACGATACATTTGAGAATAGTTATGTGTAAAGAATCATTTATCGTGTCTCTAATTTTCACAAGTTTTGGATACCAAAAAAACAATCATAAAAGTTTTTTGATGTAATAAATAACATAAAAAATCACTGAAACCATATTATAGTACATTAGTATAGTTATACTTATATATATATATGCATAATTATACATGATTATTAATTTATATTATTATTGAGATTATATTTTATATAGGAGTTTTAACAAAATTATTATCTTATTATTTTATCAAATTTTGTTAATTTTTACATTGGTCCAACTTGGGACCAGAAAAATTTATTAATTTATGGTGGTTATTAATTTATAGAGTATTAATTTATGGAAATTTTACTATAATTAGTGATGCTATTTTTTTTAATTTTGAAATCGTCTTACAAAGGTAATAAAAAAGTATATTTTCGTGATGCCATACGGAGTCACAAAATTGATTATTATTTTCTTGTTGGAAAATGTCCCTCCCACTCAAATGATCACGGTGGATTTTTTTTAATAGATAGAGCAACCAAAGTAAAAAAGATAAAAACAAGGTTATAGTAAACTTTCGCCACCGTTTACTGTGCCTTCGCGAGTTGATTATGTTTCGAATGTCAAGATCAATGTTTTTGAAGAGTGTTGGAGGCGAGATGTGGTTGTTGTTGTGCAACAAATTGTTCCTTTGCCGCCAAATATGGTAGATCACAGTATGTGTGACCACCTTTCGTAGAAGCTTCGGCCCGTTTATAGAGGACTGCCTTATCCAAGAAAGCAGCTAGGGAAGAGTTGATTGTTTGGTGATATCCTCGAGAAAACCTGCATCCAAATGAATGAGTAGCCACAGAACAACATAATATGGTCTCTCGATTCTGGTCCATTTGCACAAAGAATGCAATCATTGTTGTTTGTAACTCCCCAAGCATTGAGTCTTTGTCTTGTGGGTAATCTGTCTAGGTTTGTTACCCAAATGTGGAAAGCCTACTTCGGAATGGCTCCCTTGTACCACACCAGATCAGTCCAAGATTTCACCTCCTCTCTTGGTCTTACTGCTTCCCAAGTACACGAGCTAGAGAAACCATTGCAATCTGCTCCATTCATCATCCAGACCGTAGAATCTTCCACTAGAACCTCAGAGGGCAGCACAACAGATGTTAGATAAAGATGCAGAGAGAAGGCTTCATTTGACCTTGCAGCTCTCAACTTCCAACCATTACCATCACAAGCCTCTGCTACCTTAGCTGTCAGAGGGATGCATGTTTCTCTTGGGCTGATTGATTCATGAGACTGATCAGAGTACCCAGCGGAGAACAATGATCATACCAGAAGCTTGTTGACTTGCCATTACCAACAATGGTTCTAATAAATCTCTGAGCAAGAGGCCTAAGATGTAGTAAAGCTTTCCAGGTCCATGAGTTTGTAGGCGCCTCTTCTAAGGCCCAGAAGCTGCAATGCTGAGATGCTCCCTCCTTTGCCAAAGAGACCACCAGGAGGAATTGTTAGACAACAAGAGCCAAACCAGTCACAGACACAAGGTTTTGTTCCATTCCACCATGCTTTTGAATCCCAAACCTCCTTCCTCCTTAGGTAAGCAAACCTTTTTCCAGGCAACTTTTGCCCCTTTACCAACATCAATATTCCCTGACCACAGAAATCTTGAGCAAAGAGATTCAATCTTCTTAAGACAGCCCTTGGGGAGTATAAATGTAAATGTCCAGAGGTTAATAGTTCCATAGATGACAAAAGCTATAAGTTGCCTTCTTCCTACAAAAGAGAGACTTGATGGCCCACTTCCTGAACCTGCTTGCGATCTTTTCCATCAGTGGGGCATACTCAGAGGTACGCAGCTTCCTGGACATCAAAGGCAACCCCAAATATCTAATGGGGATAGATCTTTTGGGGAAACCAAAACTCTCAAAGTAGTATTCTTCACTATTTCCAACACCAGCTAGAAAGAGAGTAGTTTTATCATTGTTTACCTCCAAACCTGACCAGGAGGCAAAATCTGACAAAGCTTCAGTGATGCCATGCAGTGATGAGCAACCCCCATCAAAGAAGATCATGACATTACCCGCAAACATTAAGTGGGTAATAGTCAGGTCCGCAGTTCTAGGGTGGTGATGAATGTAGCCTGCTTGAAATCTAGCTATTAGCAAGCTTGAGAAAACCTCCATCCCAAAGACAAACAAGTAAGGAGACAGGGGGTCCCCTTGTCTCAATCCTTTAGTACTCTTGAAGAAACCCTCACTACAACCATTCACAGAAATAGAGAATGTAGGGGTTGAGATACACTGGTTGATCCAGTTGACATATTTTTCCGGAATAGCCAACGCCCTAAGAGCCGAGATAATGAATTCCCAGTTAACCAAATCAAAAGCCTTTCTAAGGTCAATCTTTAGCATTCCTCTAGGGCTTATATTCAATCTGTTATAACCCTGGACCAGCTCCGTGGCTAGAAGGACATTCTCAGACAGTAGTCTCCCAGGCAAGAAAGCAGACTAAGAGGGAGAGATTACCTGATTTAGCAGCTTTTTAAGTCTATAAGCAAGAAGCTTGGCAATTACCTTGTACATTGTGTTCAAGCAAGAGATTGGCCTGAAGTCCGTTGTCTTAGAAGCATTTGTGGTTTTAGGGATGAGCAAAAGAGATGTGGCATTCCATTGAGTAAGCAGCCTACCAGAGAGGAAGAATTCATTGACAGCTTCAATGACTTCAGCCCCAACAATCTCCCAAGAGGCAATGAAAAATTATGCAGAAAATTCATCAGGGCCACAGGTTTTGTTCCTAGGAAGAGAGTGAAAAGCCTCTTTTATCTCAGCTCGACTCAAGAGAAGCTCCATTTCTTTAGCCTGATTTGGTGAACATCTAAAAGGGAGAAGCAGATTCATATCCTCTTGGATAAGCATAGGAGTAGAAGCCTCACCTCCCAACAAGTTTGAAAAGTAATCAACATAGAGGTTTCTAATGCCATGCTACGATTCAATTCTAACTCCGGATTCATCAAAGAGGAATTGAATATGGTTGATTGAGTTCCTACAATCAGCCATTCTATGGAAGAATCTAGTGTTGCCATCTCCCTCTTTCAACTAAAGGACTCTTGATCTCTAGCAGAAGAAACTCTCTTCTGCTTTCAAAAGCTCCATCCATTTTTATTGGGCCTTCAATTCTAAAGCCGCATTAGCCTGATTAGGGACTGCTAGTGTTTGCCTTTGACATGTGAGTAACCTCTCGTGAGCCTAAACAACTCTTTTCTCCAGATCTGAGTAGTTCTCCTTATTTAGCACTCTAATTGGCTGTTTTAAAGCTTTAAGCTTCTTTGAGAGCCTTAGTATAGCTGACCTAATCACAGTTGTAGAAAACCAGACTTCTCTCACCATATCCAGAAACCCTTTATTTTTTATGAGAAAATTGTAAAACTTAAAGGGTTTCTTCCCTCTCTGGCCCACTATAGGGAAAATGACTTCACAAGACGCGTGATCAGAGAAATCATGTCCACCAAATTGCGCAGAAGAAGTTGGGAAAGCGGCACACCGTTCATCATTGACCAGAATCCTGTATAATTTCCTAGCAACCGGATTACTACTGCTTTTATTCCACCAGGTAAAACTGTTACCTTTAAACACTAAGTCTGATAGTTCGGAATCAATCAAGCACTCTCTGAAATTTCTGATTCTCCTATTGACATTGAGATCCATGTTTTTGGAGTGCTCACCAAGGTTCAGAACTTGATTAAAATCTCCCAGCACCATCCACGGCCTGTTTACCACTCTCGGATCTTCAACAAGTTCCCTCATCTCTTTCCATAACTCTTTTCTTTCACTCGCCTCATTTGAAGCATACAGCACAGAGATAACACTCCACACATCAGTTTCTGGTAGCATAACCTGGCAAGTAATCATCTGTAAGGACTTGTTAATAACCACAACCTTGACAGAAGGATGCCATAGAACCCAAATCTTTCCAAATCTAGAGTAACTGTAATTTTCTTCAAAAGACCAACCACGGAACAGCTCAGAGATGAACTTCTTCTCTTTTGGTTGCTTTACATGTGTTTCTACTAAACCTCCAAAAAGTGGTTGCCTACCTTGAACCATTTCTTAAATCCGCTTCTATGGATGTATATATTAAAGCCACGGACATTCCAACAAAAGATTTTTTTACACATATTTAAAGGGTTGCTTTGAGACTCTTGCCTCTCTGACCTTTCTGCTGTCTCTAGGCCAGCTTATCTAAGATTGCATCCTCTTCACCATTGCTCGACATCACATCAGAAGAGTCCCTTTCCGGTTCTGTATCATGGTCCGGCTCCGATGAGTTGTCACTACTTTCACTCTGAGTAGCTTGTACCATCTCAGTCATGCCACTATTTGATGTATCAGACATCTTACTAGTCTCTCCCTTTGATTGCTTGTTAGGGTTGCCCAAAGTCGAGCCCACTGATTTAACAACATAGGAAGCACTGTCTGAGGTAGAGGAGCCGACATTGATGGGAGGAGGAGGCCTTCAGCTTCCCACTGCCCCGCCTTTGCAATAGAGCCATTGGAATTTTTCGATCTTCTTCTACGGTTGTGTCGTGGTTGCGATTGCTTTGTGCCCGGTTTCTTAGCCCTATGACACTTCTCCTCCGTGTGAGTAGTAGAACGACACACACTACATGTGATAGGAGCCTTTTTACAACGTCTGAGGCTATGACCTATCTCCTTGCAGTGTGAGCACACTGGTGGCATCCATGGACTTGAGACTTATACTCGCCGCTTTTCACCAGATTCAAACTCAACGAGGACAAATTCAGACAGAAGCTTCCTCGGGTCAATTATAGTGAAGACCTTAGCCACATCTATATTTGTCTGGTTTGCTGTTGCGAGATGAAGAAATTTAGGATCCCCAACAAGGCCTGCAATTTGTTTGAGACCTTCCTCATGAAAGAATTGATAAGGAACATTTCGCAGCTCTAACCAAATCGGAGCCTCGTTTAGCTCCGGCTTCACTGGAACAACATCAGGTTCCCACTTGGCTACAAACTTCGTCTGGCCCTCTATTTGCCAGAGACGTTGGTTGATAACGCGGTTCCTTGTGTAAGCATTGGGGATTCGTAAGAGAAAGGCATTCCCGGTGATATTCCTCATTTGCTTGCTCCAAATACCGTTGACAATGTTGTGTATGATTCCCTGAGACGGTGGGTCGGAGTAGAATAGGCCCATGACAAAGCACTCCCAAGATTTCTTATTCCTTTCGATAACCGCATTTGGGATTTTGACACACAGCTTACCAGATTCCAGAGTGTATGCTTGGCCTTTCTTCTTTAGAGGCCTTGTTATACCTTTGACTAGATTTGCCCATGAATTCGATCCTGGAGTGGAGGAATTTGGCAAAGCTTTTGTCAAATTGGCCATTTTAGGGTTCACTATTCTTGATGCAGCCTCACAAACAGAGGTTACGTGGAGGATGGATGGCTCAAACCGGCCGTACGGCACCTGTTGCGAGTCTGGTAGCGATGAGCGGTGGAAGCGAAGCGATAGACGGATCCGAGTGCTGGCCGTACGGAGGTTTCACTACGAACAAAGAGATGAACGAGGGGATGCGAGGACGGAACGAAGTCACCACGAGCCGGATGGAAACAACTCGATACTGACGGAGCGAACAACTAGAAATCCCGGATTCCAAGGTTGTTCAAGAGAAAATTCTTTAAGAAGAATGCTTTTGCTTTATTGATCAATGGTGAAAAAAATGCAAGGCTGTTAGGGGACTTATATACTCGTCTGATCAGCTATGCCCTTCTAGGGGTCTTGACATTTATTACAAAGATTCGACATCTAGCTAATTAAAACACAATCGGCGAAACAAATGTCCGACGCTACTTAAGGAAAGAAATCACACGACAATTTCAAATAAAGAATCGTTAGTATCAAAATAATTAAAATACTAACGAGGTGAGCGGGGCGAGGTTGTGCTTCTTGCCGTTGTGCGTGAAACTGTAGAAGTTGGTGCGGCCGTTGTGAAGCATCTCTTTGTCGAACTGCCATGGTCGGCCTAAAAGGATGTGGCCGGCTTGCATCGGGACCACGTCGCAGAGTACTTCATCCGCATACTTGCTGATGCTAAACGGTACTAGAACTTGTTCACCGATCTTCAACTCCACCTTATCGTCTAGCCACCTAAGTCGGTATGGCCGCGGGTGTTTGGTTGGTGGGAGCTTAAGCCTGTCAACCAAGTACTTACTAGCCACGTTAAGAGCCACCATCAATGATTAGGCTACATACCTTGGATTGAACGGTGCATCGCGTGTGGAAAATGTTCTCCCGTTGTATGGTCTCGGGTTCAAACAAGGCGCTAAGGGTTCTCCGGGTCACGAGGATTTCTCCTACGTCCGGATAGTCTGTAACTTCCTCCTCGGACTCCTCTGTCTCGTCTTCGTCCTGGGACTCGTACTCGGCATCTTCTTGGAGGATCATGGCCCGTTGGTTCAGACGCTCTCGGGAGTAGTGGCCCTTGCCTTTACATTTGAAGCACGTGACGTCTCGGGATCGCGTGGCTTGAGCCGGGCTTGGTCCAGTACATATTGCCTTGCTAGGCTCGGGTTTCTTGAACTTGGACGTCGGGTCGATAGCTTTCCCTTTGTCCTGGTTGCATTGCGGTTGTGTCCAGTTGGGCTTGGACCAGCTGAGGGAAGCGTTCTTCCGTCTGATGTGTTGTTCGGCTTGGATGGCTGTGTGTAGGAGCTCGTTGAGATCTCCATACGGTTGCCTCTCAACCTTCCGGGCAATGCGGTCTTGAAGGCCATCTAGGAACTGGGCCATCAAGGTCTCGGGTGAGTCTTCTACCTCTAATCAGTTCTTTAGGATCTCGAACTCCTCGAAGTATTCCTCTACGGTCCTTGTTCCCTGGGATAATTTCCAGAACCACTTTTGGAGGTCGCGGTGGAAATACGTTGGTACGTATCGCTTCCTGAGCTGGTAGCTCATGTCTGCCCACGTACTGATCATTGGGAGCCTACATCTCCGTCGGTCAGATACTTCTCTGTCCCACCAAGCTAATGCGTTGTTCGTGAGCTGCACGGAGGCTAGAGATACCTTGCGCGTCTCCGAGTAGTCGTAGTACTCGAAGATGTACTCCATACGCCTTTCCCAGTCTAGGTAGGCTTCCGGGTTGATTCTGCCGGTAAAGGTTGGTGGAACCAGCTTCAAACTCTTCCCACCGTGCCATGGCTCGTCTTCTTCTCGGTTCGGACCTCGTCTTGGGCGGTTGTGTGGGCCGTCGCATTTTTGGTGTGGTTCGTTTTGATCACGGGCTTGTCCGTTGCCATTGCGGCTGTTCTGGTTAGGGTTGGCGCAGACCGGATCGGTACTACTCTCGGTCGTGCTCTTGGTCTCTTGGTTCTGCTGGTTCTCAAGCTGGGTCATACGGTTGGTAAGGAAATAACCGTTGGAATGAAATAAATTGACAATTAATGGAATTGATATGTGGTATGGGAGTAACCGAGAATGGAAATGAAAAATTTTTTTTTTAAGAGCTTTTTTTTTTTTTTTTAAATTAACGATGAAGACGAGATGAAAAAGAAACTAGACGAAATGCAATGATGCACGACAATGATAAGCGGCTAAATGCAATGAATAATACTATGCTTTAAACAATCAAACGAATGTTTTTTTTTTTTTTTAAATCAAGTTGAAACAAGATAACGGGTAGATAAAACCTGATAGTTAGGAGCTTTGAAGCTCTGATACCAGATGATGCAGCCTCACAAACAGAGATTACGTGGAGGATGGATGGCTCGAACCGGCCATACGGCACCTGTTGCGAGTCGGGTAGCGATGAGCGATGGAAGCGAAGCGATAGGCGGATCCGAGTGCTAGCCGTACAGCGGTTTCACTACGGACAAAGAGAAGAATGAGGGGATGCGAGGATGGAACGAAGTCACCACGAGCCGGATGGAAACAACTCAATACTGACGGAGCGAACAACTAGAAATCCCGGATTCCAAGGTTGTTTAAGAGAAAATTCTTTAAGAAGAATGCTTTTGCTTTATTGATCAATGGTGAAAAAAATACAAGGCTGTTAGGGGACTTATATACTCGTCTGATCAGTTATGCCCTTCTAGGGGTCTTGACATTTATTACAAAGATTCGACATCTAGCTAATTAAAACACAATCGGCGAAACAAATGCCCGACGCTACTTAAGGAAAGAAATCACACGACAATTTCAAATAAGGAATCGTTAGTATCAAAATAATTAAAATAAATCAAGACTTACCTTAGTGGGATAGAGCTGTTGGATCGCGTCGGATCGGTTGGAGCCTTAGTCGTCAATGCGCGATATTCCAAAAAAGGTAAGTGTCCATTGCAAGTGTTCTTGGCGGGTTGGGCCGGGCTGGTCTTGGTCGTAGCGGGTTAGGCCGGGCTGGTCTTGATCGGGTCGGGTCGCTAAGTCCACGTCGTCCTTAGCTAGAAAAACCTTCACTGCATCGTCGATGTTTTCTTTCAAGGTTCGGGCTCCTGATCGCGTCATGGGCCTAGACCTCATCGTGGGGATATACCGAGGTGGAACTGCCGCGGGGATGTCGGTTTTGGGGGATGCATAAGTTCTGGGACCCGTAGGAGAGGTGTTCGCGACTTCATCCACCTTAGTACTGTAAGGGGACACCAGAACTTGTGCGTTCACATCCGCTTTAGACAGCGGTAGGTTTAGACCCTGCACACCAGAGGCTGCTAGATCTACTTCGGAGGATGTGGCCAAGACCGTCAGCAAGACTATCGATTGGTCATTTCCTGTGGATTGAACACTGACGGAGCTAGGGATCTCAACGGCTTGGCTGGAAATCAACTTAGGTCCAGATTGAGAGGGAGCGTTTTCGTCGGAGGCAACACACCTTGGTCTAAGAGAAATTGTATTGCAGGTGGAGCATGGGTATTGAGAGATAGTAGTAGTAACCTCCCTGTATGGTGCAAAGTTACAGATTCTCCTATAGGCCCTAGATAGTATGGTCATCCATAGGGTTTCAAAGGGGATAGTTGATATAGAAGCAGGAGATTTGGTGGAGGCTTTGGAGCGACGTCAAGCTTGACCCTCCTTCAGCTATCATATCAATGAAATAAAGTTTTCAACCTCTAATCTTGGTGAGTGGAAACTTGTGAAAAAAGATGAAAAAAAGCAAATGGAAGGGCAAATCTCATAGTCCAAAGTGTGACTCAGAATTGTAGAACCTACTCTTATGTAGCAATCAGGTATCCTTGGTGGTTGAAAGGTCTCTTTGACAGTGAGAGTATCTCTCCCTCTTTCCTACGACTTGATCTGAAAATTGGTAATTGAAGGTCTTTTGTGGTAATTTTTGTAATCTCCAATTGTATCACAGTTAAGAGTAGGAAATTTTGGTGCACATAAGTATTGGCTTTGCCTTGTGTGAAGCATTGGTGTAATGAACACTTACTCAATCTAATATAACTCAGATGAAAAAAAAAACTGGATATGATATCTCTTATAAATTATTTAGAAAGTGATTTGCGAAAAAATACTTCGATATCATCTCCACAATTAGTCTCACGCTATGACATGACAAATTTATTATGACATCACTTAACTTATTCACAAAGTTCTATAAAATTACTTTTCAATTCTATTCAAAATTCAAAATCAAACTAAATAAAAACATATTTGAATCAACATTAACATTTAATTAAAATAAAAACATATCTATAAAAAAAATTTTATATTGCATTTTCATATTAAAAAATATATTTAATTACGTTTTCACATCTAATTAACATAAAATAAATGTTTACAAAATACAAGACCATACATTGACTATAAAATTTATAAAATAAAATTTAAATATATAAAAGGATTAAACATACTATCATTGTATGTATTGTTTTAAATTTAATACACATATTTCAATATTATTCTTTCAAAAATGTAACTTTCAAAAATAAATTTATAATTGGGGCAATTGTAAAAATACCACTTTTGGTGTGTACATTTGGAAGAATGTCACTTAGGGGTGTCTATTTGCAAAAATGGTACTAATTATAAATTTTTAAAGCCTAAATCTTAAAATTATAAACCCTAAAAAAATGTTTTGACTCCTAAAATCTCTTAAATCCTCAAAACTAAACTCTAATACAACATAGTTATCCCAAACATAAATGATATAATGAAAAAATAATTTTGAAAAAGTAGCATTTTTGCAAAAATTTGAAAATGTGGCATTTTTGAAAAAAAGCACTTGAAAAGTGGCATTTCTTAAAATTTCTCTTTATAATTGTTATTGTATATATAGTAAACAAATATGTATTAGAAATACTCAAGAAAATTAAAATCGAAACAAAATAACAAAAATAACCACAATCCCTATATATTTGATTCTAGATACTATTGTTTACAACAAAACTTTAAAAATCGAACAAAAATCCTGAAGACGAAAAGGGAACCAAAAATAGAAATTTAACATTATTAGTAATTGTTAACTGTGAAATAATATTTTTATAGTTTATTTAGTTAAAGAAAAATATTAATCCGCGTATAACAAGAAGAGTCATCTAATTAAACATAAAATTTAAAATTTGGATTAACAAAGGATGCTAATATGTATGTATTTGTGCTCTCTATGATGCATAGGATTGGGCTCAGTAATTTTACTAACAGTTGCTATAACAACACTTATGATGCAAAGGCATGGGCCATATGGAATAACCATCATTTCGGTTGGAGAATGGAAGCTCAAATATGACTTGCTATTTTACTGGTTATAAAAGTTATGTTGGTGATATTCTTTGATTTCTTCTTGCAACAGTATCTTGGAAGCGGTATGCAAAAAGATGAAAGAAATCAAAGAATATTGTTGCGAAAAATGGTATTTTGACATTCCTCACAGTATCTTTAGTAAGTGCAACTTTAAGCAAACGCCAAAGAAATGCTGGTGGTGTTGGACCTCAAATTTTTTTAGTAAGGGTCCATTTTTTTTTTTTGCACACCATAATTTTTTTTGTTTCACCATTTCCTACCTCAATGAGGTTTCTCAATTGATTATTTTCTTTATTTCGTTTCTCTAATTCTCCTCCTCAAAATATCTAAACTTTCGAATTTTTTTTCCAATTTGCTCCATAAAAAATCATCTGCGATTCCGTTGATTTTGCTGATTTTTTTCACCATAATGTAGGTGAAGCTGTCAAAGCACTGGATCTACTAGTTTTTTTCCACTCAACTCCAAAGCACTGGATCTACTAGATTTCTCTCTCTCGACTCCGAAACAAAATGCACTCTCTTTTTTTTTTTGATCAAGAAGAGGGAACAATTGTCCCCTCCATATATTCAAACTTTAAAACACTAATCTCGAACCGTACGTGGGCATGTAACCCCATTACAATCATCAAAACAAATCGAACCAACAACATCTGGAACCGAGCTAAAATAATGAAAACCCAAAGGCAACGAAAAGGCATAGTTTGCTAACCCATCTGCCAGACGGTTAGCCTCTCTATACACATGCGAGATACGGACTATCCAGTCCTTCGATATGAAGCCATAGCACAAACGTATTAGGAAAGACAAGGGATGAGAATCACTTATCCCCATCGTTAGAAAACCCACAAGGGACAAAATGCACTCTCTTTAGCATCAGCTTCCATTAATTAGGTGATTTTTTCACCAAAAATTTGTGGTTTTTTTTTTTTTTTATCTTAAACATTATGCTTTATATTTTCAATAGGGCTCCGTTATTTTTTTCTTCGCATCGTACCTCATAATTCTTAAAACTGTGCCTGATGGCATATATAAATTTTGATAACCAAAAATTAAACATTCTAAATAAAATGATATCTTTGTGCCTAAATTGCCACCCGCTTAAAACCAAAGTATTTAATGTCTTGAGAAAAGTTGGACCTGTCTGTAAGTTCGATTCAAAAAGTAACATCTCAAAGATCCTCGTTAATCGGTGGAATCTATCTAGTCCCAATAGTCGATCATACACAAGATCTTATGATGTAAGTGGAATCGTCTAGCGGTAGAACAATCCAATCATAAATCAGTCATCTTAGATTTCAAACAATATACAGGCTTCTTTCTCTAACCATCATCGCTCATATTTCATTCTATATACGAACAGAAGCATATTCTGCTGCTTAACATTCAAATCCCCAAAATTACATCAAGATATAGCGAAAACGATTCAAAAAGAAAGTAACTCAACAAACTTTGATATCAAGAACACAAACAAATTTTAAAAGTTCTTTTTTCGCTTTCATACTTCCATGTTCAACCATAAAGTCGCTAAAGATGCAAAATATCTCAGAGCTTACAACACCAGAAGAGAAACAACACATGCGATTGATCTCTATTCGAAATCCAATGTTGGCATAAAAGTCTTATTTTTCTTTTCTTTTTATGAATCTCGCTAACGCTGAGGTTAAAACATCTAAAAAACATTGAAACAAACCCAAAGAAATGCATTCTTCTTCAACAGTTTCAAGACTCAGGTGCTCATGGGCTCCCCGTCCTTTGAAGCTTCCTTCTGCACGTTCCCACCAGTACAGATTTGGTTAATACTCTTATATGTAAGATCCAATACTTTGAGTTAGAGATAGATATACTTACAGTTAGTTTCGCAAACATGTTCCCGTAAAATTTGGCCTCCTTTTTGTTGAATTCCTTCATTTTCTCCTTCAACCGTCTCTGCTCCAGCTTCACTTCCCTATCATTTGGACAAATGAAATAGCAAATAAATCCAAGGCCCCATATAACTGTTTTATATGAAGAATACATTGCAAAAAAATATCCTGCTCTGGGTTAAAAGATATCAGACAAACCTGTTGTTGGGATCAATTTCAAGGGCCTTCTTGACATCAAACTCAGCCAAGTCCAAATCAGCTAACTCCATGTACGCTTGTGCTCTTCTGTATAAGGCCTTCACATTGGTGCTTTCAAGTTCTAACACCTAAAAAACAGAATGCATCATTTCCATCAATTTTGTTTTGGCTATGCTTTAAAACTGAGAAAGGATGCATAGACTTGACCACAAATTAGTTACCTTTGTACAGAGTTTTTCAGCCTGCTTGTAATCTTTCAACTTCAGTTTGCAGGCTGCATCGTTTAGATTGCACGCCACCTTTAAGGCTTTTGCTTGCTTCTTCTCCTCCTCACTGAATGATGTGTCATATTCAATGAATTTGACAGCCTGAGAAGAAACTAAACCATGTGAGATGATGTTGAACACAAAAATCACATATCAACAAGCACTTCACATTTTATACCTTTTCGTATCTCTTTGAAGCCAGGGCATATTTGCCTGCTTTAAACTTGGAATTTCCTTCTTCCTTCTTCTTACTAGCAGCTTCTAACTTCTCCTCGGTGTTCATATCCCACGATTCCCTTTCCTAAAAACACAATGTCAAACAAACGAATGTTAAACACCTATATTTCATTGGCTGAATTGTAAAAGGCATAAGAATCCCAAACTTCACTAACCTTGTCGAAAGTAACAAGGTCAACCTCGTAATAGATGGTTGAGTTTGGTGGCACCACAGCTAATTCCTGTTGTGACTCAGTTGAACCAAAAGCATACTCTGGTTCTATGGTCACCAATGCCACTTCACCTTTCTTCATCTTCATCACAGCTCTATCAAGTCCATCGACCACTTGCTCTGTTAAAGAATACAGCAGCATGAGTTGCAAAGATAAAATCCAGAGCATCGAACAGAAAGTTTCAAGGAGATTTGTAGACGCCTAATTACCTTCATCTGTTTTGAACTCAAAGGGTTCCTCGTTGTCACCATGGCCTTTCTTCAGGAATACAGTACCATCTTGAAGTTTTCCTATTAATTTCACTGCCAGAAAAGAAAAATACAAATAAAAGACTAGTGAGAAACTGTGATGAATAGACATGACTGTACTAAAGTTCGAAATACTAACCCTTCACAACCGCCCCCTCATTAGGACGTTCATATCCTTCCCCTTCCTTCAAGATTTTCTTGATAACCTTGTTATCATCAGTTACTTCTGAAACTGTTTTCCAAGAAACTAACTCCAGGTTGATATCAAGCGTCGCATTTGGAGGAACAGCACCTTCACCACCAGAGGCTGGCTTGCCCTTCTCCCCAAAACCATCTGTCTCATTTACAAGCAAATTGGAATAAGAGATGATGTGCACACCATACCAGGATTAGTGAAAACACAATTAAAGCAAAGTGTCTTACATTGGGGTTTTACAGTCAGAAGGACCTTTTCTGCCTTCTTCATGGTTTTCACAGCCTTAGCAAGTGCAGGGCAGAAATGACCTATTCATGACATAGATCACAAAGACTGTCAGAGACAGAATATATTTTTGACATTCCCTTCATTTCGCATAAGAAATCAGAAAAATTACCGTCTTTAACAGTGAACTCCACACCATCAGATCTCCCAACAACCGTACCATCCTCAAGTCTAGCCTCGTACTTAACTGAAAACAAATACGCAGGAGACACTGTAAGAGAAATTGAACCACACAACAGTCTAATGTACGATCATAAGAGAGTGGACACACACCAAGAACTTCATCGAGATCTTTTGGGTTTTCCCACTTCTCGCCCGCAGCAAGGATTTTCTTGAACACACCACCATCTTTGCATATGTCCTTGACACTAGACCATGAAAGCAACTCCACGTCAAACTGAAGGGTGGCTTTCGCAGGGATTGTTGGAGGTGAACCAGATTCCCCATATGCCAGCTCTGACGGGATAGTTAAAACAGCGTTTTCTCCTTTCTTCATTGTCTTAATACCGATATCCCATCCTTTAATAACTTGACCTGAAAAACACCAAAAAGAATAAGGCAACAATGGCATCAACTCAGTAGTTCACAGAGTTCTCAACGTAGAGGATTAGTAATGTATTTGGAAATTAAACAACAATGGCATCTCAACTCAATTGTTCATAAAGCTCTCTGATTTGGGGCAGTAGAACTCGATTTGGAACTTAATAATAGAGGGATCTCAGGTGAATAATTGAGAGAGCTCGTTGTCAAGTTAATACTGTATCTTGCCAAATTTGTCTGCCGAATACTCAGATTACTACTGATACACACTATGAAACCCAGTAACACACTGAAAGTAACTATAATCACAAATCCAAGATACGTAATCGTTGGTACTAGGTAGTTAAATCAAGCTCAACAATCGCGTCAAGATCAAAGTATAATCAATAGATTTAGCTCACTCACCTTGTCCGAGAGTGAATTTGAAAGGCGTGCCTCTATCGCGGCTGGAATCGAACTTGGTCCCATCAAGCAAAGTCCCAGTGTAGTGCACTGCACAAGAGATCAATCAATTTCAGCTAAAGTAAAAATCAAAACGGAAATCAATAAATTGAGCAGGTCGAGAATATACCTTCAACTTCATCGCCGTTTTCAGGAGTCTCGTATCCTTCACCTTCCTTGAGAAGCTTCTTCTTCAAACCTTGCTGGATCTCTTTCTCCTCACCGACCTTGAGAAACGAGGAAGCGTCACCGAAATCCATGTCGTCGTCTTCGTTCATCCCACCGACGGGAGGCATCTCAAAATCTTCATCCATCTCGATTCAAGAACAAAAAGCGTGAAGAAGAACGAATCGCGAGAGATAGAGGTATAGATACAGTTTGGGAGGAGACTGGAATGGGGAATGCGAATATATATAAGGTTTGGGCTTGGGATGAAAAAGGGTTCTTCTAGAGAGTTCCTTTTCCTTTGCCCCTGAAAAGATAATTTTATTCGAGAAAGGAAGAGAAGATGAGATGACGGACAGAAGAAGATGGTTCCAGAACCGCTAACAGATGTTTGTGACGCCGTTAAAAAGGTTAGCCTACTTTGATTGATCATGTGTCTTCATTACGTCATCAATATTAATAACCAAAAAATGTCAAATGTTTACAAGTAAATAAACCGGACTTTTTAGTTTTGATTAGGGCTGGTCACGGCCGATCCTGAGATTTTGGAGCATAAAACCATAAAATAAATATTTGTGAATTTTTTAGATAGATTGTTAAAAATGAAAGTCAAATGGTGATATTTTCAAAATTTAGGGACTTTTTTGCAAAATAGAAATGTTGAAAAACTAAATAAAAATTAAAAGTCATAGGCGCAAACTTTATTTGACTTGGCCCTGGACCAGCCCTAAATGTGTGCCACCTTGAAGGTTTAAACCCATATATGTTCTATGTGAAAAATCATTTACGATAGTTACCTAATATATAAACATGCCTGGTTCTAAGAGACTACAACATGTGCACTTGCACGGAGCCACACTTCTTTGTACTTAATTTTTGTTGCAACTAAGACCACCTCCATTAGGAGCTCTAAAGAGAGCTTCTAAACCTTAAAAGCCCAAAAAAATGAAAATAAAGCAGAACTGGCTCGCAAACGAAAGCTTCAATAATTGATAATAACTCCATACGTGTCATATTCTCATTGGTTCCTATTAAAAAAAAAACAAAACAAAACATGAATCGCCAGACATCTTTCTTCTTTCTTCTCGCGTTTCTCTCCCTCTGGTCTTTCTCAATGAAGGTGATATCATCGAAATCGTGGCATGCAAGAATCAAATCAGGATGCCGACCACAATGGATTGGTTTATCTGAGACTATTTGGGTCGAAATCACCGCTGAAAACATGAGATTGAAGTTTGTATAGAACAAGACTTAGTATGTATGCATTTAGTTAGCTATATTATTTCATTGTGATTGCTTTTAACCTATCTTTATTTTGAAATAAAATGGCTGGCAAAAGCGTTTTCGATGGCGATTTCGACCCAAATAGCCGCAGATAAACTAACACACGGTGGTCGACGTTCTGATTTGATTCATGCATACCACGATAAACCAATCCACGACCACGGTGGTCGGCATTTGCATTCATTTTTCCCCGGGACTTGACGAGTTTTAATCCATTCTTACTTTTTTTGACCGATCATGAGCTCGTAACCAGACCGAGGCATTTGCATTTTTTTCCCCGGGGACTTGACGAGTTTTAATCCATTCTTTATTTTTTTGACCGATCAAGAGCTCGTAACCGGACCGAGGCATTTGCATTTTTTTCCCCGGGACTTGACGAGTTTTAATCCATTCTTTTTTTTTGACCGATCATAAGCTCGTAACCGGACCGAGGCATTTGCATTCTTTTTTCCCCGGGACTTGACGAGTTTTAATCAATTCTTTTTTTTTTTACCGATCATGAGCTCGTAACTGGACCGAGGCATTTGCATTCTTTTTCCTGGGACTTGCCGAGTTTTAATACATTTTTTCTTTTTTTGACTGATCATGAGCTCGTAACCGGACCGAGGCATTTGCATTTCCCCCCCCCCCCCAGAATTGACGAGTTTTAATCTATTCTTTCATTTTTTAACCGATCATGAGCTCATAACCGGATCGAGCCATTTGCATTCTTTTTTCCCAGGACTTGACGGGTTTTAATCCATTCTTTCTTTTTTGACCGATCATGAGCTAGTAATCGGACCGAGGCATTTGCATTTTTTTCCCGGGACGTGACAAATTTTAATCCATTCTTTCTTTTATTGACCGATCGTGTGCTCGTAACCGGACCGAGACATTTGCATTCTTTTTTCCCCGGGACTTGAAGAGTTTTAATCCATTCTTCTTTTTAACCGATCATGAGCTCGTAACAGGACCAAGGCATTTGCATTTTTTTCCTAGGACTTGACGAGTTTTAATCCATTCTTTCTTTTTGACCGATCATGAGTTCGTAACCGGACCGAGACATTTGCATTCTTTTTACCTAGGGCTTGATGACTTTTAATCCATTCTTTCGTTTTTTGACCGATCATGAGCTCGTAACCAGACCGAGGCATTTGCATTTCTTTTTTCCCGGTACTTGACGGGTTTTAATGCATTCTTTCTTTTTTGACCGATCATAAGCTCGTAACCGGACCGAGACATTTGCATTTTTTTCCCGGGACTTGACGAGTTTTAATCCATTCTTTCGCTTTTGACCGATCATGAGCTCGTAACCGGACAGAGGCATTTGCATTATTTTTTCACGAGATTTGACGAGTTTTAATCCATTCTTTCGTTTTTATCGATAACGAGCTCTTAACCGGACCGAAGCATTTGCATTTTTTTTTCCCAGGACTTGACGAGTTTTAATCCATTATTTTGTTTTTTGACCGATCATGAGTTCGTAACCGGACCGAGACATATGCAGTCTTTTTTCTCGGGATTTGAATAGTTTTAATCCATTCTTTCTTTTTTGACCAATCATTAGCTCGTAACCGGACCGAGGCATTTGTATTCTTTTTCCTGGGACTTGACGAGTTTTAATCCATTCTCTCTTTTTGATCGATCATGAGCTCGCAACCAGACTGAGGCATTTGCATTTTTTTCCCCGGGACTTGACAAGTTTTAATCCATTCTTTCGTTTTTTGACCGATCATGAGCTCGTAACCGGACCGAGGCATTTGCATTTTTTTTCCCGGGACTTGACGAGTTTTAATCCATTCCTCCGTTTTTGACCGATCAAGAGCTCGTAACCGGACCGAGGTATTTGCATTCTTTTTCCCGGGACTTGACGAGTTTTAATCCATTAATTCTTTTTTGACCGATCATGAGCTCGGAACCGGATCGAGGCATTTGCATTCTTTTTTCCTGGGACTTGGCGAGTTTTAATCCATTTTTTCGTTTTTAAACCGATCATGAGATTGTAACAGGATGGAGGCATTTGCATTTTTTTTTTCCCGGGACTTGACGAGTTGTAATCCATTCTTTTTTTTGACCGATCATTAGCTCATAACAGGACCGAGGCATTTGCATTATTTTTCTCGGGACTTGACGAGTTTTAATCCATTCTTTCTTTTTTGACCGATTATGAGCTCGTAACCGGACCGGAGCATTTGCATTCTATTTTCTCGGGACTTGACGAGTTTTAATCCATTCTTTCGTTTTTTGACCGATCATGAGCTCGTAACCGGACAGAGGCATTTGCATTTTTTTTCTGGGATTTGACGAGTTTTTAATCCATTCTTTCATTTTTTACCGATCATGAGCTCGTAACCGGACCGAAGCATTTGCATTCTTTTTTCCTGGGACTTGACGAGTTTTAATCCATTCTTTCGTTTTTGACCGATCATGAGCTCGTAACCGGACCGAGGCATTTGCATTCTTTTTCCCGGGATTTGATGAGTTTTAATCCATTCTTTCTTTTTTTACCGATCAAAAGCTCGTAGCCAGACCAAGGCATTTGCATTTTTTTCCCCCGGATTTGACGAGTTTTAATCCATTCATTCTTTTTTTTATCGATCATGAGCTCCTAACCGGACTGAGGCATTTGCATTCTTTTTTCCGGGACTTGACGAGTTTTCCATTCTTTCTTTTTTTACCGATCATGAGCTCCTAACCGGACCAAGGCATTTGTATTCTTTTTCCTAGGACTTGACGAATTTTAATCCATTCTTTCATTTTTTTACAGATCATGAGCTCGTAACCGGACTGAGGCATTTGCATTATTTTTCCCGGGACTTGACGAGTTTTAATCCATTCTTTCGTTTTTGACCGATCAAGAGCTCGTAACCGGACCGAGGCATTTGCATTATTTTTCCCGGGACTTGACGAGTTTAAATCCATTTTTTTTCTTGTTTGACCGATCATGAGTTCGTAATTGGACAGAGGCATTTGCATTTTTTTTTCCGGGACTTGACGAGTTTTTAATCCATTCTTTCGTTTTTTGACCGATCATGAGCTCGTAACCGGACCGAAATATTTGAATTCTTTTTCCCGGGACCAGACGAGTTTTAATCCATTCTCTCCTTTTTGACCGATCAAGAGCTCGTAACCGGACCGAGGCAATTGCATTCTTTTTTCCGGGACTTGACGAGTTTTAATCCATTTTTTCTTCTTTTGACCGATCAAAAGCTTGTAACCGGACCGACGCAATTGCTATCTTTTTTCCCGGGACTTGACGAGTTTTTAATCCATTCTTTCGTTTTTTGACCGATATAGAGCTCGTTACCGGACCGAGGCATTTGCATTCTTTTTTCCCGGGACTTGACGAGTTTTAATCCATTCAATTTTTTTTTACCGATCATGAGCTCGTAAATGGACAGAGACATTTGCATTCTTTTTTCCCGGGACTTGACGAGTTTTTAATCCATTCTTTCCTTTTTTGACCGATCATGAGCTCGTAACCCGACCGAGGCATTTGCATTCTTTTCCCCGGGACCATACGAGTTTTAATCCATTCTTTTGTTTTTTTACCGATCATGAACTCGTAACCGGACCGAGGCATTTGCATTCTTTTTCCCGGGATTTGATGAGTTTTAATCCATTCTTTCTTTTTTTATCAATCAAAAACTCGTAGCCGGACCGAGGCATTTGCATTCTTTTTTCCCAGGACTTGACGAGTTTTAATCCGTTCTTTCGTTTTTGACCGATCATGAGCTCGTAACCGGACCGAGTCATTTGCATTTTTTTCTCGGGATTTGACGAGTTGTAATCCATTCTTTCTTTTTTTCCGATCATGGGCTCCTAACCGGGCCGAGGCATTTGCATTCTTTTTCCCGGAAATTGACGAATTTTAATCCACTTTCGTTTTTTGACTAATCATAAGCTCGCAACCGGACCGAGGCATTTGCATTCTATTTTCCGAGGACTTGAAGAGTTTTAATCCATTCTTTCATTTTTTTACCGATCATGAGCTTGTAACCGGACCAAAGCATTTGCATTCTTTTTCACGGGACTTGGCGAGTTTAAATCCATTCTATTTTTTTTTTACCGACCATGAGCTCCTAACCGGACCGAGGCATTTGTATTCTTTTTCCCGGGACATGACAAGTTTTAATCCGTTCTCTCGTTTTTGACCGATGATGAGCTCGTAGCCGGACCGAGGCATTTGCATTCTTTTTCCCGGGATTTGACGAGTTTTAATCCATTCTTTCTTTTTTTACCGATCATGAACTCCTAACCGGACCGAGGCATTTGCATTCTTTTCCCCGGGACTTGACGAGTTTTAATCCATTCTTTCTTTTTTTACCGACCATGAACTCCTAACCGGACCGAGGCATTTGAATTATTTTTTCACGAGATTTGACGAGTTTTAATCCATTCTTTCGTTTTTTTACCGATAACGAGCTCTTAACCGGACCGAAACATTTGCATTCTTTTTTCCCAGGACTTGACGAGTTTTAATCCATTCTTTCATTTTTTGACCGATCCTGAGCTCGTAACCAGACAAAAACATTTGCATTTTTTTCCCCGGGACCAGACGAGTTTTAATCCATTCTTTCCTTTCTGACCGATCAAGAGCTCGTAACCAGACTGAGGCAATTGCATTCTTTTTTCCGGGGCTTGACGAGTTTTAATCCATTTTTTCTTCTTTTGACCGATCAAAAGCTTGTAACCGGACCGACGCAATTGCTATCTTTTTTCCCGGGACTTGACGAGTTTTTAATCCATTCTTTCGTTTTTTGACCGATATAGAGCTCGTTACCGGACCAAGGCATTTGCATTCTTTTTTCCCGGGACTTGACAAGTTTTAATCCATTCTTTCGTTTTTGACCGATCATGAGCTCATAACCGGACCGAGGCATTTGCATTCTTTTTTCCCGGGACTTGACGAGTTTTAATCCATTTTTTCGTTTTTGACCGATCATGTGCTCGTAACCGGACCAAGGCATTTGCATTCTTTTTCCCGGGATTTGACGAGTTTTAATCCATTTTCTTTCTTTTTTGACTGATCATGAGCTCGTAACTGGACAGAGGCATTTGCATTCTTTGTTCCCAGGACTTGACGAGTTTTTAATCCATTCTTTCGTTTTTTGACCGATCATGAGCTCGTAACCGGACCGAAGCAATTGCATTCTTTTCCCCGAGACCAGACCAGTTTTAATCCATTCTTTCGTTTTTTTACCGATCATGAACTCGTAACCAGACCAAGGCATTTGCATTCTTTTTTCCCGGGACTTGACGAGTTCTAATCCATTCTTTATTTTTTGACCGATCAAAAGCTTGTAACCGGACCGAAGCATTTGCATTCTTTTTCCCGGGATTTGACGAGTTTTTAATCCATTCTTTTGTTTTTTGACCGATATAGAGATCGTAACCGGACCGAGGCATTTGCATTCTTTTTCCCGGGACTTGACGAGTTTTAATCCATTCTATTTTTTTTTACCGATCATGAGCTCCTAACCGTACCGAGGCATTTGCATTTTTTTTCCCGGGACTAGACGAGTTTTAATCCGTTCTTTCGTTTTTGACTGATCATGAGCTCGTAACCGGACCGAGGCATTTGCATTCTTTTTCCCGGGATTTGACGAGTTTTAATCCATTCTTTTTTTACCGATCATGAACTCCTAACCGACCGAGGCATTTGCATTCTTTTTCCCGGGACTTGACGAGTTTTAATCCATTCTTTTTTTTTTTTGATCATGAGCTCCTAACCGGGCCGAGGCATTTGCATTCTTTTTCTCGGGACTTGACGAGTGTTAATCCACTTTCATTTTTTTACCGATCATGAGCTCGTAACCGGACCGAGGCAATTGCTATTTTTTCCCGGGATTTGACGAGTTTCTAATCCATTCTTTCGTTTTTTGACCGATATAGAGATCGTAACCGGATCGAGGCATTTGCATTCTTTTTTCCCGGGACTTAACGAGTTTTAATCCATTCTTTCGTTTTTGACCGATCATGAGCTCGTAACCGGACCGAGGCATTTGCGTTTTTTTCCCGGGACTTGACGAGTTTTAATCCATTCTTTCGTTTTTGACCGATCAAGAGGTCGTAACCGGACCGAGGCATTTGTATTCTTTTTCCGGGACTTGACGAGTTTTAATCCATTTTTTCTTCTTTTGACCGATCATTAGCTCGTAACCGGACCGAGGCAATTGCTATCTTTTTCCCGGGACTTGACGAGTTTTAATCTATTCTTTCGTTTTTGATCGATCATGAGCTCGTAACCGGACCGAGGCATTTGCATTCTTTTTCCCCGGATTTGACGAGTTTTAATCCATTCATTCTTTTTTTATCGATCATGAACTCCTAACCGGACCGAGACATTTGCATTCTTTTTCCCGGGACTTGGCGAGGTTTAATACATTCTATTTTTTTTACCGATCATGAGCTCCTAACCAGACCGAGACATTTGTATTCTTTTTCCCGGGACTTGACGAGTTTTAATCCGTTCTTTCGTTTTTGAGCGATCATGAGCCCGTAACCGGACCGAGGCATTTGCATTCTTTTTCCCGGGATTTGACGAGTTTTAATCCATTCTTTCTTTTTTTACCGATCATGAACTCCTAACCGGACCGAGGCATTTGCATTCTTTTTCCCGGGACTTGACGAGTTTTAATCCATTATTTCTTTTTTTACCGATCATGAACTCCTAACCAGACCGAGGCATTTGCATTCTTTTCCTCGGGACTTGACGAGTTTTAATCCACTTTCGTTTTTTGACTGATCATAAGCTCGTAACCAGACCGAGGTATTTGCATTCTATTTTCCTAGGACTTGACGAGTTTTAATCCATTCTTTCATTTTTTTACCGATCATGAGCTCGTAACCGGACTGAGGCATTTGGATTATTTTTCCCGGAACATGACGTGTTTTAATTCATTCTTTCGTTTTTGACCGATCAAGAGCTCGTAACCGTACCGAGGCATTTGCATTATTTTCCCCGGGACTTGACGAGTTTTATTCCATTTTTTTCTTTTTTGATCGATCATGAGCTCGTAACTAGACAGGACATTTGCATTCTTTTTTGCCGGGACTTGACGAGTTTTTAATCCATTCTTTCATTTTTTGACCTATCATGAGCTCGTAATCGGACCGAGGCATTTGCATTCTTTTCCCCGGGACCAGACGAGTTTTAATCCATTCTTTTGTTTTTTACCAATCATAAACTCGTAACCGGACCGAGGCATTTGCATTCTTTTTTCCCGGGACTTGACGAGTTTTAATCCATTTTCTTTCTTTTTTGACCGATCATGAGCTCGTTACTGGACAAAGGCATTTGCATTTTTTCTTCCCGAGACTTGACAAGTTTTTAATCCATTCTTTCGTTTTTTGACTGATCATGAGCTCGTAACCGGACTAAAGCAATTGCATTCTTTTCCCCGAGACCAGACAAGTTTTAATCCATTCTTTCGTTTTTTTACCGATCATGAACTCGTAACTGGACCGAGGCATTTGCATTGTTTTTTCCCGGGACTTGACGAGTTTTAATCCATTCTTTATTTTTTGACAGATCAAAAGCTTGTAACCGGACCGAAACATTTGCACTCTTTTTCCCGGGATTTTGACGAGTTTTTAATCCATTTTTTCGTTTTTTGACCGATATAGAGATCGTAACCGGACCGAGGCATTTGCATTCTTTTTCCCGGGACTTGACGAGTTTTAATCCATTCTTTTTTTTTACCGATCATGAGCTCCTAACCGGACCGAGGCATTTGTATTCTTTTTCTCGGAACTTGACGAGTTTTAATCCGTTCTTTCGTTTTTGACCTATCATGAGCTCGTAACCGGACCGAGGCATTTGCATTCTTTTTCCCGGGATTTGACGAGTTTTAATCCATTCTTTCTTTTTTTTACCGATCAAGAGCTCGTAACCGGACCGAGGTATTTGCATTCTTTTTTTCCGGGACTTGACGAGTTTTAATCCATTTTTTCTTCTTTTGACCGATCATTAGGTCGTAACCGGACCGCGGCAATTGCTATCTTTTTTCCCGGGACTTGACGAGTTTTAATCTATTCTTTTGTTTTTAACCGATCATGAGCTCGTAACCGGACCGAGGCATTTGCATTCTTTTTCCCGGGACTTGGCGAGTTTTAATCCATTCTATATTTTTTTACCGACCATGAGCTCCTAACCGGACCGAGGCATTTGTATTCTTTTTCCTGGGAGATGACGAGTTTTAATCCGTTCTCTCGTTTTTGACCGATCATGAGCTCGTAGCCGGACCGAGGCATTTACATTCTTTTTCCCCGGATTTGACGAGTTTTAATCCAATCTTTCTTTTTTTACCGATCATGAACTCCTAACCGGACCGAGGCATTTGCATTCTTTTTCCCGGGACTTGACGAGTGTTAATCCTCTTTCGTTTTTTTACTGATCATAAGCTCGTAACCGGCCGAGGCATTTGCATTCTATTTTCCTAGGACTTGACGAGTTTTAATCCATTCTTTCATTTTTTTACCGATCATGAGCTCGTAACTGGACTGAGTCATTTGCATTATTTTTCCCGGGACTTGACGAGTTTTTATCCATTTTTTCATTTTTGAATGATCAAGAGCTCATAACCAGACCGAGACATTTGCACTATTTTTCCCAGGACTTGACATGATTTAATCCATTTTCTTTCTTTTTTGACCGATCAAAAGCTTGTAACCGGACCGAAGCATTTGCATTCTTTTTCCCGGGATTTGACGAGTTTTTAATCCATTCTTTCATTTTTTGACCGATATAGAGATCGTAACCGGACCGAGGCATTTGCATTCTTTTTCCCGGGACTTGACGAGTTTTAATCCATTTTCTTTCTTTTTTGACCGATCATGAGCTCGTAACTGGACAGAGGCATTTGCATTCTTTTTTCCCTGGACTTGGCGAGTTTTTAATCCATTCTTTCGTTTTTTGATCGATCATGAGCTCGTAACCGGACTGAAACAATTGCATTCTTTTCGCCGAGACCAGAAAATTTTTAATCCATTCTTTCATTTTTTTTACCGATCATGAACTCATAACCGGACCGAGGCATTTGGATTCTTTTTTCCCAGGAGTTGACGAGTTTTAATCTATTCTTTATTTTTTGACCGATCACAAGCTTGTAACCGGACCGAAGCATTTGCATTCTTTTTCCCGGGATTTGATGAGTTTTTAATCCATTCTTTCGTTTTTTGACCGATATAGAGATCGTAACCGGACCGAGGCATTTGCATTCTTTTTCCCAGACTTGACGAGTTTTAATCCATTTTTTTTTCCGATCATGAGCTCCTAACCGGACCAAGGCATTTGTATTCTTTTTTCCTAGGACTTGACGAGTTTTAATCCATTCTTTCATTTTTTTACCGATCATGAGCTCGTAACCGGACTGAGGCATTTGCATTATTTTTCCCGGAACTTGACGACTTTTAATCCATTCTTTCGTTTTAAACCGATCAAGAGCTCGTAACCGGACCGAGGCATTTGCATTATTTTTCCCGGGACTTGACGAGTTTTAATCCATTTTCTTTCTTTTTTGACCGATCATGAGATCGTAACTGGATAGAGGCATTTGCATTCTTTTTTCCCGGGACTTGACGAGTTTTTAATCCATTCTTTCCTTTTTTGACCAATCATGAGCTCGTAACCGGACCGAAGCAATTGCATTCTTTTCCCCGGGACCAGACGAGTTTTAATCCATTCTTTCGTTTTTTGACCGATCATGAGCTCGTAACTGGACAGAGACATTTGCATTCTTTTGTCCCGGGACTTGACGAGGTTTTAATCCATTCTTTCGTTTTTTGACCCATCATGAGCTCGTAACCGGACCGAGGCATTTGCATTCTTTTCCCCGAGACCAGACGAGTTTTAATCCATTCTTTTGTTTTTTTACCGATCATGAACTCGTAACCGGACCGAGGCATTTGCATTCTTTTTTCCCGGGACTTGACGAGTTTTAATCCATTCTTTATTTTTGGACCGTTCAAAAGCTTGTAACAGGACCGAGGCATTTGCATTCTTTTTCCTGGGATTTGACGAGTTTTTAATCCATTCTTTCGTTTTTTGACCGATATAGAGATCGTAATCGGACCGAGGCGTTTGCATTCTTTTTTCCCGGGACTTAACGAGTTTTAATCCATTCTTTCTTTTTTGACCAATCATGAGCTCGTAACTGGACCGAGGCAATTGCTATCTTTTTTTTGGGATTTGACGAGTTTTTAATCAATTCTTTCATTTTTTGACCGATATAGAGATCGTAACCGGACTGAGGTGTTTGCATTCTTTTTTCCCGAGACTTAACGAGTTTAATCCATTCTTTCTTTTTTGACCAATCATGAGTTCGTAACCGGACCGAGGCAATTCCTATCTTTTTTCCCGGGGTTTGATGAGTTTTTAATCTATTCTTTCGTTTTTTGATCGATTTAGAGATCGTAACCGGACCGAGGCATTTGTATTTTTTTTTTTCCCGGGACTTAACGAGTTTTAATCCATTCTTTTGTTTTTGACCGATCATGAGCTCGTAACTGGACCGAGGCATTTGCGTTTTTTTTCCCGGGACTTGACGTGTTTTAATCCATTCTTTCGTTTTTGAGCGATCATGAGCCCGTAACCGGACCGAGGCATTTGCATTCTTTTTCCCCGGATTTGACGAGTTTTAATCCATTCATTCTTTTTTTATCAATCATGAGCTCCTAACCGGACCGAGGCATTTGCATTCTTTTTCCCGGAACTTGACGAGTTTTAATCCATTCTTTCTTTTTTTACCGATCAAGAGCTCCTAACCAGACCGAAGCATTTGCATTCTTTTTCTCGGGACTTGATGAGTTTTAATCCATTCTTTCTTTTTTTACCGATCATGAGATCCTAACCGGACCGAGGCATTTGTATTCTTTTTCCCAGGACTTGACGAGTTTTAATCCGCAAGGCATTTGCATTCTTTTTCCCGGGATTTGACGAGTTTTAATCTATTCTTTCTTTTTTTGCTGATCATAAGCTCGTAACCGGACCGAGGCATTTGCATTATTTTTTTCGGGACTTGACGAGTTTTAATCCATTTTCTTTCTTTTTTGACCGATCATGAGCTCGTAACTGGACATAGACATTTGCATTCCTTTTTCCTGGGACTTGACGAGGTTTTAATACATTCTTTCGTTTTTTGACCGATCCTGAGCTCGTAACCGGACCGAGGCATTTGCATTCTTTTCCCCGGAACCAGACGAGTTTTAATCCATTCTTTTGTGTTTTTACCGATCATAAAATCGTAACCGGACCGAGGCATTTGCATTCTTTTTTTCCCGGGACTTGATGTTTTAATCCATTTTCTTTCTTTTTGACCGATCATGAAACAACCCAACCCGTTTTTTTTTTTTTACATTGAATCAGATTATCATTCCAATAAATGATAATCCTCAATAATCCAATCAAATTCACAAGTCAACAAATAACCAGCGGAAATCAAACTAAACCTTTAAACCAAATAATTCCATTATCAATTTAACCAATCATCCAAAACAGTCAACCAATATTCCAACAACCTAACCCGTTCTAATCTGAATTACTATCAACCTAGCAATTCAATTAAAACACACAACGACGAGCCACTAGATCCATCATCCCGTCCTCGTCCTGATTCCACGATCACACGTTGTCTTTACCTGCATCACATGGCAAAAAGAGATGCGTAAGTATTATCATAAATACTTAGTGAGGCGGTCCTCCCATCTACAGACCATGTACTCAGTAATAAAACCATACAATACCATGGTTATCAACCAGCAGTGAACAAGACAAACAAACGACACGCAAAACATGCAGAATTGCACTGTGTCGTGTGACACGCTTAAATGTGTCGCGCGACACGTCGCGCAGAACCTGAGTCCGAGCCTCATCCTCTCATGGCTCGAATCCCAATCCCTTTTCATCGAAACCTGCATCGAAATCAACCAACTAACGCCAAATCCAACCAAGGAACGAAAACAAATAATCATACCATATAATCCTACTTCCCGAGAGTCTATGGTCGCGCACTCACCTGATTCTGGAGAAAAAGGATGAAGAACACGAAGAACCCTAACCCAGAACCTCTGATTCGGACTCGATTATCTCTTCAACCACAGCTCCAAAACATAATCGGAAAACTGTTCTGAAAACTAGACAGAGAGATCTACACAACGGTATGTAGATTATCCTTTGATTCCCAATGAATCAACAGGAAAAAAGCCCGCAATCACACTGATCGGAATTGGAAAATCAGAGATTTCAGAAACGACAACCTGAAATCAAAAGAACACAGAGAGCGGAGATTACTTCCGAATCAGGATCGGAAACCTGAACTAGAAACTAGACAGAAAGAACTTTCCAAAGACATCTCAATCGTCTCCTGATTCTCTCTGGCTCGACAGGAATCCTCTCTCGAAGAAGTCTGATCGTAGACTCGTAACAGCACCAACCTCACACATTCAAACGACCATAACTCAGCGAATACTTAACCAAATCACACGCGGTTTTCACCCACATCAAGAGCAAAGATAGGAGAACTTAATCGCAAAGTTTCCCTCCAATCTGACTTGATCTTCCCTGTCTTTTTCCCCTCCAAAACCGACAGCAAACCTCCAAAATCTCTCAAAACTCTCTCAACTCTCTCAACCCTAGTTTTCTCTCAAAAGTGGCCAAAGGAACTGAGAAACACGACCCCAGACCTTAAATACTCGAACCCTAGGGTTCCCTAAACCAGTCCAACTCAAAACAAACCAGAAATCAAAACCCTAGGTCTGATTAATGACTTGCGTCATTCGACGCACCTCCCTTGCGTCGGTCGACGCAACACCCAGAAACCGACTCCTCGCGAGTCCTACTGCGTCGATCGACGCACCACCAAAATACACATTTTGGTTCACGGGCATTACAATTCTCCCCCACTAATAAGGATTCGTCCTTGAATCACAAGTTACACATACCTAACCCCTGCCAAAACCGTCACTTACGCCCAGAAACCTGACCAAATTTCCCCGGAACACACCAAAATGTACCGTTTATAGTCCCGACCAGGCCTGCCCAATTGTTCAACAATCAAACAAGAATATGCCCGACCAACCGTACACCCAGCGAAATAACCACTTGATCGTGCAACAATCAAACAAGAACATGCACGATCAAGACGCTACATAAGTTCCAGAGTCGTCTGAACGAGGTTCCAAACACAAACAACAGCCATAGACTAGATCCATCAAAACACACTCCTGGCCCTACCCGGCCGATATCACCTGAGATCCTCAGCGATCCCCGAAGCTCATCAAGTCTCAACACATAGTCACATTACAAAACGCCCTGCCCGCACTCAATGTATATGTATATATATATATATATACACACCCAACACCCCAAGGTCGTCACCCTGAGGTCAAGTGTATAACATCCAATCACCCTCCGGGCGGCCACCCGTCAGGCTGGTCTGCTCCCCGCTGACACATCCTCGGAACACACAGTCCGTCAAACGCTCTGCGAGTAGGAGACACCAATTGTCACCTGGAGATATCACATCTGTCTCTCGAGATATATACATACAGGAAACCGTACTGGTTCCCTAGAGAGAATCATGTTCCCTCATGTATGCCTGATATCTTCTGTAACATGGCTATCAGTACGTATTGACTCGAATTCCTTCACGTGGTTCTCATGACATTCCCTCAGCGGAATATTGTATATGACCCCTCAGCGAGTCATCTGGAGTCCCTGGAAAAGACAAGTCCTGCAGAACCTTCTTTCCAGATTCCCCTAGGAAATAGACAGATCCCGATCCCACATAGGATCTCTATTCCCCAGCTCAGAGTCCCGAGACAAACAAACCTCGATCCCACCTAAGGCCTGCTTCCCGACTCCTCTAGAAAATAGACCAGTCTCGATTCCACCTAAGACTTCTACTTTCCAGCCAGCTAGAGTCCCGAGACAGACAAACCTCGATCCCACCTAAGGCTTGCTTCCCGACTCCTCTAGAAAATAGACCAGTCTCGATTCCACCTAAGACTTCTACTTTCCAGCCAGCTCTCCTAGCGAACGGACGAAACCTAACTACCCATAGGATCGCCGCCCCTAGGATCTCTAGCCATGGACTAGCTCTAACTCCCATAGAACGTCCATGCTGCCAGACAACACAACACACATGACCCTCACCGGTCATCTACTATAAGAACTCGCATCTCATAGTCCAAACCTCATGACACTCTGTCATGACATAGGAACTCCACCTCCTAAAAACCCCTCATAAGAACTCACATCTTATGAAACACAAATAATAAGAAATCCCATCTTATTAAACACAAGATGTATATCGTTACAACAAAACGAAAATACAGCAACCGTAGCCACATGCTACAACCAAACCAAAAGACTAAAACCAACGAAATGAAAGACTCCTCAAGCCTCTGCTTGCTTCTCGAACCATTTCGAGAACTTAGTCTTCATCATCGCCTCTAGTTCCCAAGTCTCCTCCTCAATACCATCACAGTCCCACACGACTCTCACCCACGGTATCCTCCTCCGGCGCAGAACCTTGACCCTCCTCTCGAGAATCCTCACAGGTCTCGCCTCTAAAGTCATGTTGGGTTGAAGATCCTCCGGGATCCTAGCCAACACTTCCACAAACTCATACAGACACTTCCGCAACATCGACACATGGAAAACCTTATATGAAAAGCCTTCATGTTCTTAGGTAACTCCAAACGATAAGCTACCGGTCCGACCCGCTACACAACTTTGAACGGACCCATACCTCGGACCTAGCTTATTCTCCGAAAATGGATCTGTTAGGATCCCTCAATCTATCTGCCTTGAGATATCCCAGATCTCCCAGCTCATATTCCAACTCCTTCCTTTTTTTATCGGCATAACTCTTCTGCCGATCCTGAGCTTCCTTCATGTTCAGCCTCAAGACACGGATCTTCTCCGTCGTCTCCTGAACGAACCTCGCACCAAACATGCTCCTCTCCCCCACTTGAGTCCAGCATAATGGTGTCCTACACGGCCTCCCATACAATGCCTCATATGGAGCCATCTCGATACCCGCCTGATAGCTGTTGTTATACGCAAACTCTACCGGGTTCAGATGATCTGCCCAAAGACCACCATAATTCAGCAAACACATCCTTCTTCATCCCAACCCAAAAATAATACCTCTTCAGACTCTGTACATCTTGGTCGCTCCCAGATGAATCGTTAACATGCTCAAACGAGCCCCTCTCAGAATCTCCTGCCCGAGACCCTCATTCTTGGCTACACAAACCCGTCCGTTCACTAGTATCGTCCTATTTACCGAGACCTGATACTCTGAACCTGCAACCCGAGAAGCATCAATCAACCCCTGATCCTTCTCCTGAGCTTCCCAACCTTGCTCAACACATCTTCCTGGTTAGCTGCCTCAACCCCAACGGCTCCTGTGAGATCACGCACAACCTCAATGTACTGAGCTCACTCGCTAACTCCTTCAAATCCTACTTCTGAGCCGAAGCAACTCGCTTCCGACTCAAAGCATCAGCCACCAGATTAGCCTTACCCGGATGGTACCCAATCTCCAGATCATAATCTGCTACCAACTCCATCTAGCGCCTCTGTATCTGGTTCAGCTCTGGCTGAGTGAAGAAATACTTCAGACTCTTATGGTCCGTGAATACCTGGACCTTCCCGCCATAAAGATAAGATCGCCAAATCTTCAAGGCGAAGATCACCGCAGCCAACTCCAATTCATGAGTAGGGTAGTTGCACTCATGTTTCTTCAACCGCCGCGAAGCATATGCAATTACCTTCCTCTGCTGCATCAAGACACAACCCAGACCAACTCCCGATGCATCCGTATACACCACGTAAGGCTCACCCGGATCAAGCAACGCCAATACTGGTGTACTAGCCATCATCTCTTTTAGCTTCCCAAAACTCTCCTCGCAAGCTGAATACCACACAAAAAAGGGACATCCTTCCCCGTCAACTTCGTCATGGCCTGCGCCATACTCGCAAAACCCTTGATGAACCTCCGATAATACCAAGCTAACCCGAGAAAACTCCTGATCTCCGTCGCATTCCTCGGTCTAGGCCACCCTTTGATAGCCTCAAGCTTAGCCGGATCCACAGAAACTCCCTCTGCCGACACAATATGGCCGAGAAAACCCATCTCTCGCTACCAGAAACTACACTTACTCAACTAAGTCCCCGGCAATAATCAAGATGGACCCTATACCAATCCAGCCAATCCATCCCCAAGATGACATCATACAACTCCACCGGACTGATAATCAGATCTGCGGGCATCAACTCGCCGCCACCAGAGCATTCACTCCACGAGCCCGCCTAAAAGTAGCCAACGACTTCCCACCAGCCACTCTAACTACTCCCGACGTCTCCCTAGAATCACTTGGATCCCGCTGCTATCCACACACTCCGGAGTAATGTAGCAATTCGTTGCTCCAGAATCAACAATCGTGGGACTCACACCCGCCCACTACTAAGGTCCTTGCGTAATTCTCATGTGCCTAAGAACCCTAACGTAGTATCCCGAGACTCGTCCATCCTAGGACAGCTCGCCAACCTGTGATCCATGCTCCCACACCCAAAGCATCTCAGACCACCCTGAACCCTCTGACTCGGTTCCAAAGTGCTCTCCCACTTCCTCTTCTGTCCTTGCGTAGGCTTACCGCCCTTGCTCGGATCTACCTGCTACTGTGATATTCTCTGCTGGACAGGAGGATTAACCACCACCACATGCTCTCAGGTCCTCTTCAACCGTCGCAGCAATCTCAGCCAGCTCCGCCCTCGTGGCAAACTTACTCGCTCTACAGCAAGTCCTCAAATCATCCTCAAATCAGCTCGAAGTTCTCTCAAAAACCTCTCCACCTAGGCCTACTCGCCATCCATGCCTCCACTCGCATGAACCAGGAGTCGACAGAACTCCGCATCGAATTCCCTCACTGATCGGTCGCCCTGAGTCAACTCCAAAAACTCAACTCAGGTCGATGCCGCCTCTTGCAGAATACTTGGCATTAAACCCAGCCAAAAATTCACCCATGCCATCACTGCCTGCACTCATAATCCCTCCGGATACCTCAAAGAGTCGAAGTTACGCTTCACACTCATCCGCCGCTCATCGGCCCCTCAGGCTTAGCACCTCTCGAGAAAACTCTCGTGCTAATCCTCTACATCTGCTCCATCATCCTAAGATAGGATGGGAGCTCCTCCACAGCCGCCACTCCCGGCAGCACCCAGCCATACCCGGCTGCACACTAGCCACACCCGGCTGAACCCCCGGAGCCTAACTCTGAGCCGGCACCCCTCCCGGTAACCGCTCCAAGATCAATTGTAGCAGATTCGCCAGACTATCATCTCGATCCTAGCCGACACCTGCGACAGCACCCCCACCTGGGCCTGCCGCACTGCCAACCACACCGGGAGCCTCACTAGTCCCACCAGCCCTCACACTGGTACACGCAGTGGCCACCCCGGAACTCTCACTAGTCCCACCAGCCCTCACACTGGTACACGCAGTGGCCACACTCACGGATCCTTCCTGATACGTCTGCGAATCCGCCACCTGCTCCTGCGTGGTCTCCTGGGCCACACATGCGGCAGCAGACTCACTCACAAGTCCATGCCCGCGCCTACGCCCTCTACACCCACCTTGGCCTCCCCGGCCAATACCTCTAGCAACTCTAGTACCTTTACCCATCACACTCTGCCCTACCAATGGCAGGACTCTAGTATCCCTAACAATTCCTCTTCTCAACCAGAAGTAGAAACTAAGCATACTAAAAAGCATAAGAGGTCAAACAACACATACCGTGGAATCTCTTTAAAGGCTCGGAGATGATATCTAGGACTCCAAACCCACACAACAATCAACTGACTAACTACTCATAATCAATCAAGCAATCCACAAACAACGCAATTGACAATCACATTCAATCAACTACGTTCTCCCGCCCTAGAACCATAAGGGCTCTGATACCAAACTGAAACAACCCGACCCGTTTTTTTTTTTTTTTAAATAATAGCATCGAATTATTATTCCCATAAATACTAATCCTCAATAATCCAATCAATTTCACAAGTCAACAAATAACCAGCGGAAATCAAACTAAACCTTTAAACCAAACAATTCCATTATCAATTTAACCAATCATTCAAAGCAGTCAACTAATATTCCAACAACCTAACCCGTTCTAATATGAATTACAATCAACCTAGCAATTCAATTAAAACACACAATGATGAGCCACTAGATCCATCATCCCATCTTCGCCTTGATTCCACGATCACACTTTGTCTTTACCTGCATCACATGGCAAAAAGAGATGCGTAAGTATTATCATAAATACTTAGTGAGGCGGTCCTCCCATCTACAGACCATGTACTCAGTACTAAAACCATACAATATCAGGATTATCAAACAGCGGTGAACAAGACAAGCAAACGACACGCAAAACGTGCAGAATTGCACTGTGTCGCGTGACACGCTTAAATGTGTCGCGCGACACGTTGCGCAGAACCTGAGTCCGAGCCTCATCCTCTCATGGCTCGAATCCCAGTCCCTTTTCATCGAAACCTGCATCGAAATCAACCAACCAACGCCAAATCCAACCAAGGAACGAAAACAAACAATCATACCATACAATCCTACTTCCCGAGAGTCTATGGTCGCGTACTCACCTGATTCTGGAGAAAAAGGATGAAGAACACGAAGAACCCTAACCCAGAACCTCTGATTCGGGCTCGGTTATCTCTTCAACCATAGCTCCAAAACATAATCGGAAAACTGTTCTGAAAACTAGACAGAGAGATCTACACAACGGTATGCAGATCGTCCTTTGGTTCCCAACGAATCGACCGGAAAACAGCCCGCCATCACACTGATCGGAACTGGAAAATCAGAGATTTCAGAAACGACAACTTGAAGTCAAAAGAACACAGAGAGGGGAGATTGCTTCTAAATCAGGATCGGAAACCTGATCTAGAAACTTGACAAAAAGAGATTTCCAAAGACATCTCAATCGTCTCCTGATTCTCTCTGGCTCGACGGGAATCCTCCCTCGAAGAAGACTGATCACAGACTCGTAACAGCACCAACCTCACACATTCAAACGACCATAACTCAGCGAATACTTAACCAAATCACACGCGGTTTTCACCCACATCAAGAGCAAAGATAGAAGAACTTACCCTCAAAGTTTCCCTCCAATCCGACTTGATCTTCCCTGTCTTTTGTCTCCTCCAAAACCGATGGCAAACTTCCAAAATCTCTCAAAACTCTCTCAACTCTCTCAACTCTAGTTTTCTCTCAAAAGTGGCCAAAGGAACTGAGATACACGACCCCAGGCCTTAAATACTCGAACCCTAGGGTTCCCTAAACCTGTCCAACTCAAAACAAACCAGAAATCAAAACCCTATGTCTGATTAATGACATGCGTCGCTCGACGCACCTCCCTTGCGTCGGTCGACGCAACCACCAGAAACCGACTCCTCGCGAGTCCCACTGCGTCGATCGACGCACCACCAAAATACACATTTTGGTTCACGGGCGTTACAGATCATGAGCTCGTAACTGGACAGAGGCATTTGCATTCTTTTTTCCCGGGACTTGACAAGTTTTTAATCCATTCTTTCCTTTTTTGACCGATCATGAGCTCGTAACCGGACCGAAGCAATTGCATTCTTTTACCCGGGGCCAGACGAGTTTTAATCCATTCTTTCGTTTTTTACCGATCATGAACTCGTAACCGGACCGAGGCTTTTGCATTTTTTTTTCTCGGGACTTGACGAGTTTTAATCCATTCCTTATTTTTTGACCAATCAAAAAATTGTAACCGGACCGAGGCATTTGCATTCTTTTTCGCGGGATTTGACGAGTTTTTAATCCATACTCTCGTTTTTTGACCGATATAGAGATCGTAACCGGACCGAGGCATTTGCATTCTTTTTTCCGGGACTTGACGAGTTTTAATCCAGTTCTTCTTCTTTTGACCGATCATTAGCTAGTAACCGGACCGAGGCAATTGCTATCTTTTTCTCCGGGACTTGACGAGTTTTTAATCCATTCTTTCGTTTTTTGACCGATATAGAGCTCGTTACCGGACCGAGGCATTTGCATTCTTTTTTCCCGTGACTTGACAAGTTTTAATCCATTCTTTCGTTTTTGACCGATCATGAGCTCGTAACCGGATCGAGGCATTTACATTCTTTTTTCCCGGGACTTGACGAGTTTTAATCCATTCTTTCGTTTTTGACCGATCATGAGCTCGTAACCGGACAAGACATTTGCATTCTTTTTCCCGGGATTTGATGACTTTTAATCTATTCTTTCCTTTTTTCCCGATCAAAAGCTCGTAACCGGACCGAGGCATTTGCATTCTTTTTCCCTGGATTTGACGAGTTTTAATCCATGCATTCTTTTTTTATCGATCATGAGCTCCTAACCGGACCGAGGCATTTGCATTCTTTTTCCCGGTACTTGACGAGTTTTAATCCATTCGTTCTTTGTTTACCGATCATGAGCTCCTAACCGGACCGAGGCATTTGTATTCTTTTCCCGGGACTAGACGAGTTTTGATCCGTTCTTTCGTTTTTGACAGATCATGAGCTCGTAACCGGACCGAGGCATTTGCATTCTTTTTCCCGGGATTTGACATGTTTTAATCCATTCTTTCTTTTTTACCGATCATGAACTCCCAACGGGACCGAGGCATTTGCATTCTTTTTCCCGGGACTTGACGAGTTTTAATCCATTTTCTTTCTTTTTTGACCGATCATGAGCTCGTAACTGGACAGAGACATTTGCATTCTTTTTTCCCGGGACTTGACGAGTTTTTAATCCATTCTTTCGTTTTTTGACCGATCATGAGCTCGTAACCGGACCGAGGCATTTGCATTATTTTTCCCGGAACTTGACGAGTTTTAATCCATTCTTTCGTTTTTGACCGATCAAGAGCTCGTAACCGGACCGAGGCATTTGCATTATTTTTCCCGGGACTTGACGAGTTTTAATCCATTTTCTTTCTTTTTAGACCGATCATGAGCTCGTAACTAGACAGAGACATTTGCATTCTTTTGTCCCGAGACTTGACGAGTTTTTAATCCATTCTTTCGTTTTTTGACCGATCATGAGCTTGTAACCGGACCGAGGCATTTGCATTCTTTTCCCCGGGACCTGACGAGTTTTAATCCATTTTTATGTTTTTTTACCGATCATGAACTTGTAACCGGACCGAGGCATTTGCATTCTTTTTTCCCGGAACTTGACGAGTTTTAATCCATTTTATTTATTTTTTGACCGATCAAAAGATTGTAACCGGACCGAGGCATTTGCATTCTTTTTCCCGGGATTTGACGAGTTTTTAATCCATTCTTTCTTTTTTGAGCTATCATGAACTCGTAACCGGACCGAAGCAATTCCATTCTTTTTCTTGGGACTTGACGAGTTTTTAATCCATTCTTTCGCTTTTGACCGATCATTGGCTCGAACCGGACTGAGGCATTTGTATTCTTTTTCCCAGGATTTGACGAGTTTTTAATCCATTCTTTTGTTTTTTAACCAATCATGAACTCGTAACCGGACCGAGGTATTTCCATTATTTTTACTGGGACTTGACGAGTTTTAATCCATTCTTTCGTTTCTTGACCGATCATGAGCTCATAACCGGACCGAGGCATTTGCATTCTATTTTCCCGGGACTTGACGAGTTTTAATCCATTATTTTTTTTACCAAACATTAGCTTGTAACCGAACCGAGGCATTTACATTCTTTTTCCCGGGACTTGACGAGTTTTAATCCATTCTTTCGTTTTTTGACCGATCATGAGCTCGTAATCGGACCGAGGCATTTGCATTCTATTTTCCCGGGACATGACGAGTTTTAATCCATTCGTTTTTTGACCGATCATGAACTCGTAACCGGACCGAGGCATTTGCATTCTTTTTCCCGGGACATGACGAGTTTTAATCCATTCGTTTTTTGACCGATCATGAACTCGTAACCGGACCGAGGCATTTGCATTCTTTTTCCAGGACTTGACGAGTTTTAATCCATCATGTTTTGTTTTTGACCGATCAAGAGCTCGTAACCAAACCAAGGCATTTGCATTCTTTTTTTTCCGGGACTTGACGAGTTTTAATCCATTCTTTCGTTTTTTGACCGATCATGAGGTCGTAACCGGACCGAGTCATTTGCATTCTTTTTTCCAGGACTTGACGAGTTTTAATCCATTCTTTCGTTTTTTGACCGATCATGAGCTTGTAACCGGACCGAGGCATTTGCATTCTTTTTTTTCCGGGACTTGACGAATTTTAATCCATTCTTTCGTTTTTGACCGATAATGAGCTCGTAACTAAACCGAGGCATTTGCATTCTTTTTCCCAGGACTTGACGAGTTTTAATCCATTCTTTCTTTTTTTACCGATCATGAGCTCCTAACCGGACCGAGGCATTTGCAATCTTTTTCCCGGGACTTGACGAGTTTTAATCCATTCTTTCTTTTTTTGACCGATCATTTGCTCGTAACCGGACAGAGGTATTTGCATTTTTTTTTCTGAGGCTTGACGAGTTTTTATCCATTCTTTCGTTTTTTGACCGATCATGAACTCGTAACCAGACCGACGCATTTGCATTTTTTTTCCGGGACTTGACGAGTTTTAATCTATTCTTTCATTTTTTGACCGATCATGAGTTCGTAACCGGACCGAGTCATTTGCATTGTTTTTTCTCCATGACATTTTCCACGTAAAGATTGGACATAGCACAACTAGATGATGTGTATGCCGCACTTTTGTGGGTTAATAAGAAGAAGATTGAAAACGGTAAAAGAAAAAAATGGTAATACCAAATTAGTTACCTCTTGGAATTCTTGCAAGGCATAAGCAATGTGGAGTCAGCATCTTTGAAGCCAAAAATGCTCCACCAGCAACACGTAAATTAACTCTAGCTCGTCCTGCATCAAGAAATATAACATTTTCTTATAATTCTAAAACATTATAAATTATTTACCAATCACTTAGATAACCTGAATAGCCGATAAAACAAGAGAGAGTATGTTAAAGTTGATACTGGGTGTGTTTAAATATAAAATTAATAAATTTTGAGTAAAGAGAGGAGATAGTGGGTGTGTTTAAATATAAAATTAATAAAAGTTGAGTAAAAGGAAGAGAGAGTATGTTAAAGTTGATATTTTAGATACTTTTGGAGAGTTTGTTTTGAAATAATGGGATGTATTGAAATATAAAATTAATAAAAGTTGAGTAAAAGGATGAAAGAGAATGTATAAAGTTGAGTATAAAGAAGATAGAGTGTGTGTTTTAATAATTTTTAATTTAAGAGACAACCTTAAGAACCATTGATGGAGATGACCTTACACCGATAAACTAGTTTGAGATCAAAAGTTTTATGAAAAAAACGATTTATTAATTTACGGAATAGAGTTATCAAAAACTCTATGATAAATAGTACAATAAAATTTGTACATAGAAGAGATTATAAAATACTAGATCTTATAATTTTACATTTGTAAGCAACACTCCACCCAATTGGTTAACCAATTGTAGTGGCATCTTTTAATAATAGATTTCATTGAAAAAAAAAAAAAAAGAGATTATAAAATAGTAACATTTTTGATAGATTGACAGTAGATTTGGCATTTGAGTACATATGGTTCTTACCTAATTGTGTTGCCTCCAATTGTTGCATAACCCCAATTGCAGTACATCGTGTGAATTGTATCCCAAATCCAATAAAAGATGAATGTCGAGGATTTTTACTCTACGATGGTTATTGGAGATTTTTCTATCCTTTATCTTTCTTGAAGGAGCTTCTGCTATATACAGGACCTAGGCATCAAACAAGTAAAGAAAATCCATTTAGAAACTTTAGATTCAGCAACCACATCTCTTTTCACAGTCAAGACAAACAAATAGGGTTATATATGATCTATTTCTATATATATACAAGTAACCTTGGTAAATTCATTCAATAGTGAGATGATTAGAAACCACAGTTTCCTTTCCATTTCCAATTTTCAATAGTGAGATGGAAGAAATAAATGAGAGCTAATTTCGAAAGTGAGGAAACTTACAAGAAGCAGTTATGTTCGAGGAACTTAAGCTATAAAATTTACAAAGAAATTCAAATTTCAGACCTGAAATTAGTAAGTGCAATCGAGTTTTAGCCTTAACACGCTGAGGTTAAATAGAATGAGCTGACATAAGTGAGAGAAGGTAATACCTTCTTTGTCAAGTAGGTGTCTCTCACCAAGCAAGGAGTTCATTTCCAATGGCTATACATTATATTCTTCTTGCTTCTAACTAGATATACCTACTTGGTGAACACCCAAAACCAAAACAGCTAATGGACCATTCCACGAGGCTACATTTCTTGAGGATTGAGGAATCTACTCAAATCATTGACAAGTCATGAGGCAGAGAGATAAAACTAAAGATACATAACTTCCAAATAAAATTTTGCTCCAAAAAGTGATCACAACCTTATGCATACCTAATTAGTAGAACGATATAGTAGTCCTCAATGCTGATCTCACAAAGGACTACCATTCCTTTTCTTCCATTCCTCAACCAGCTCAAGAGCGTCATTCCCTCTGCCTCCTCTGCACAGCTCCGCCAAAACCGTATTATAGGTCAACATATCAGGAGACATTGAATTCGCCAACATGTCATACACAACCTCAACCGCTTCATTCAGTCTCCTTTCCATGGCGAGACTGCAGATCAAAACCATGTAACAACTCCCACTCGGAACTATGCCTTTGCTCTTCATCTCCTTGTAAAACCCTAAACCCTGTTCGAGCCTTCCTTTCTCACAAAGCCCTTTTGTTAAATAACTATAAGTATAAGCATTTGGCTCAGAACCATATAGAGGCATCTCACGAAACACCCTTATAGCTTCATCTACTTCAAGACACTTTGCATAAGCCTTGATTATCATGTTCAACACAAATGTATCTGGAATCACCCCACTCGTTTTCATCTGCTTAGTGAGCGATCTAACGGCGTGCAGATACACATAGCACACATTCAATTTGTTGAATCTCTTGAGCAATGAGCTTAGAAGCAAAGTATAGGTTTCGAGATCAGGTTTTGAGTTATCTGATCGAAGCATCTTGTTATATACATCGAAAGCTCGGTTAAGAAGGTACTTACGGCCACAGCAGAATCGGATAATGCAATTGTAGAGAGGAACGCTCATTTCGCAAGTGCCGGCGACGACCTCTTCTATTAGGGTTTCGGCGAACTTGTTCCGTTTTCCGGTGATAACTTGTTTGATCATTGTGTGGTACGCTTCGTGATTATGCTTGTAGCCTCGTTGTTGAGCGGTCCAACGGAAAATGTCTAAAGCCAGATCCGGATCAGATTGCGCGCGCAACGCCGCTACTACATCGGAATGAGTGAAGCCTGGTTTCAGATTCTGGATCCATGACTCAAATTGGGTTTCGAGAGGAGTCCGGGTCCGAGTCCGGGAATGGGACGTGTGTGAATCCGGAGGGTCCGATGGAGGCGAAGATGAGACGGAAGAGAAAGATGGATGTAGGCGACTCATGGCGGAGGAAAGGTACGGCGGAGATAAATACCGGGTGTGGTTTGCGTACGAGAGGAGGGTGAGGCGTCGGAGGGTCGCCGACATCGTATTACCCGCGGCAAAACTAGAAGTCGATGTGCTAGCTTCTCCGTTGTGGCCGTTCCTATGGTTGACACGGATGGATTCAACTGTAGGGTTTATCGCATTTTAAAGATACATATCTCACAAGGACACTTTGCTCCGACACAAATCTCTGTTATCTCCTTATTCATCTTCATTCCCACTTTTAATGAAATATATATGATTGAACGAAAATATCCCTAATATCATTTATTATAAAAAACTGAAAAAAATTTGAAACAAAAAAAAAAATCGGGGAGAGAGAAACGAAAAACGACGCTCAGAATCGCGTCGATGTCGAGTTCTCGCCAAGGTCGCATGTATAGCATATTGTTGAAGAAATCAGTGGAGGAGATAACGTTGTCGATGGTAGAAGCTAGGATATACAAGAAACTTACGTTAGATGAAAGTGTGGTTAAATTGCAATTTAGTTACATTCCACTACTGGTTCGATGTGATGATGAAGATCTGTATGTTTATCTAACGTCCATTGATAACGAGAACCGTAGATGCATTTTGTTTGTGGAGGTCATCACTACTTCGAGACTACCCTAGCAACTGTCGAGAGCGGGCAAAAGTTCCTTTGGTATGAACTATGAGAATGCAACTGATGATGAAATCGGAGCTAATGCCATTACTCTCTACGTAGAAAAAGAACAAGCAAAACAACTAGAGAAGGAGGATGATGATGATGATAATGATGATGATGATGTCTCTAATACTAAAGAGGGTGGAATTGTAACAAGTGATGAAGGTATGAGTGATGAAGGTATGTGTAGATCGGATAGAGATATGGGTGATCAATATGTTGAGCCTCCACCTGTTGTAGAAGCTAGTCAGTTTATAGAGCCATGGGAAGACGGTTTGGGTTTAGTCTACTTCAAGAATTTCCAAATAATAAGGCATTGGAAGCTGTGGTGGATAAAGCCTCATTTGTTAACAGTTATGGTTTTGTTATTAAAAAGTCGAATCGGAGCCGTTTAGTGCTAAAATGTACTAAAAAAAAATCTGTAAATGGGGTCAACGAGCCACGAGGATTGCAAAGACTAATATTTTCTCAGTTAGAAAGTACACGAAGATGCATACATGCTCTCGGACTACTCAGAGTAGAAGCAACAACAACATAAAGAGGCACGGCACACCACAATTAGTTGCAGCTCTTTTGCATGATGATTATCCAGGACAAATGGAAACTCCATCTCCTAAAATTATCATGGATCTTGTGAAGACAAAATTAGGTGTCACAATATCATACTCCACAGCTTTGAGAGGGAAAAACGAAGTTGTTAGTGATTTGTGTGGTAACCAGGAAGAAAGTTACAAGATGTTGTATTGCTATTTGCACATGTTAGAGAAGGTAAATGATGGTACAATAACACATGTGAAATTGGATAAGAAGGACTCCAAATTCATGTACATATTCATAGCTTTGGGAGCTAGCATTGAAGGGTTTAAAGTAATTAGAAAAGTGATAATTGTGGATGCAACGTTTATGAAGAACGGATATTGTGGTATTCTAATATTTGCCTCAACTCAAGATCCTAATTGTCACCATTATCCCATAGCGTTTGGTGTATTCGATGGTGAGAATGATGCAAGTTGGACTTGGTTTATGGAGATGCTTAAAACTGTTGTACCGGACTCTTCTGAATTGGTGTTTATCAGTGATAGAAATGCAAGGCTCATCGGCGCCATAGCTAATGTGTATCCCAAGGCTCATCATGGGTATTGTATATGGCATTTGTCTCAAAATGTGAAAGGTCATGCTTGTAACGTGAACAAAGATGTAGTCGCACGGAGATTCATGGAGGTTAGTAGGCAGTACGCAGTGGCTGATTTCCACTGTGCTTATCTTTCTTTTAAGATGAGATATCCATCTGCTGCCAAGTATCTAGAGGAGAGTACCAAGAAAGATGGCCAAGTAGTTGTTTTCCAAGAAAAAGATACAACTTAGACACAAGCAACTATGTGGAATCGATGAATAGTGTTTTAAGGACGCAAGGAAGTAATCCTTAATACCCATGCTTGATGCGATCATTAAAACATTTTCGAATTGGTTTAATGAACACCGGAAGGAGGCTGTGGCTGGATTGATTGAACATAAACTGGTGCCTTTTGTGGAGAATTGCATGCATGATTTATGGGTTGTTGATGAAAAGTTGAATGTGACGGAGCTAAACACTTTTGAGCTTGAATACAATGTTACTGATAGTGATGGAAAGCCTTATTTGGTGAACTTGCTCTCGAAAAGTTACAGGGTGTTCGATATGGAAAGGTATCCTTGTGTGCACGCATTAGCCGCGTACATTGAATTCCTAAGGCATGAAGACAGAGGTCGTGATATCCAACTACATGAGTTGTGTTCAAAATATTATCGGACCGAGCTGTGGGCAAAGGCGTATAATAGGACAATCTATTTAGTGCCAGATAGGTCTCAATGGGATGTTCCAGATGACGACAAAAGCAAACGAATCATACCTCCGGATCGAAAAAGAAGAAAGGAAGAAAGAAAGTCAAAAGATTACCATCAGCTGGGAAAAGGCGTCCGAGGACGCAAAACAAAAGGCGGCCGAGACAACAACTCCAATGGTTGCTATTTGGAACTAGATTTGGTGTTTGATTATTATGGCTTGATGTATTATTATGTAAAATATCAATGTTTGTTATTTGGTTGTCATTTGCAACTCCAAAGTTTCATTATTATGTGTTGCTGTAAAACTATGTGTTGATGTATTATTATGTATTGTTTCTGTGGTAATTGAGTAATATTGGTATATGAAAACTAATGGAAGAACTTGGTAATACTGGTAGAAATGGTATAACTTACAAAAAATTTGGTAAAACTGGTAGAACTAACAAATAACTTGGTCGTGAGTTTTTGGTTTTTCTTTTTTTCAAAACCAATAGTTACAATGTTTACTAAGTAGTAAGGAACACTTATAAATGATACAAGGATGAATTAACTATAAAATAAGAAATTTAAAAATTATATCAACGTATGAAAGACTCTACACAATATATCCCTTATACTTTTAAACTCACTTATACTATTATGATGAAAATTTTCCAAATTGTTGTTTTTTAACATATGAATACATAAAACACTCATACATACATGTTTATCGACTTCAGTCATTTGTAAAACTAGAAAAATGTAATAAAAGGTTAAGTAATACTGATTAAAGTGAAAAATAGCAAAAGTAATACTATGTGGAATTTTGGTACAACTAGTATCTTGGTTACAACTATGTGGAATTCCCCACAAAAATGACGGTGCACACGTGAATAAAAAAACACGTGGGGATCGCACACGTGGGGATCGCACACACGAGGATTTAATTAAAAAATGCCCCAAATTTTTGAGATATTTGGGTTTCCCCCCCATATTTTGAAATTTCCCCCCAAAATCAAAATTCCCCACATTTTGAAATTTAAACCCAAAATCAAAATTCCCCAAATTTAGAAAACTGATCATTATCCTTTATTTAATTCATTATCCTCCTTCATAATTTAGATCTACTCCTTCTCTTTTATCCTTCCAAATTGGAAAGAAAACCCATTCTCTTCTTTCTATTCTTTCCTTCCAAATCGAAAATCCCTTAAAACTCCTTATTTCCTTCAAAATCGATTGTTGTCATGGTTCGTCTTTGTGAGGAGGACCCTTACTACAATGATACGAAGAGGACGAAGAGGGTAATGGCACAATTAGAAGCTGTTGCCGATGGTGGATATGGGATCCCGACAAGGTGTCCATGTGGTGCCCCATAATCCACGAGATTTCCCAACCGGAAGGAAAGAGATTCTTTACTTGTAAAGTATTTAAGGTGATTTTTGACTCACGACATGCGATTTTCGTTTAATAGTGAAGATGTGAGGTTATTTGTGATGCTATACATGTATTTCTGTGTAGAATGATGGCTTCCACTTTAGGAAAGCTTAGGATCGTTCTATCGAAGAAGAGGTGGAAAGATTAACGACGGAGGTTGATGAGCACACCAAGAGGATTCGAGACATGGCAAACCATGAGTTTCTGATACGGCAAATGCGTTTGGAGTTGAAAAACAAAGATGAAGAGATTGCTAAGCTGAAAGAAGATTTGGCTCATTTTGTGGCTCGATTCGAGAAGATTTTTAAGCCTCTCCCTACGCTGTGAGATCTAGTACTTCTCTATGTTTTGGTTGTGTACGACTTGTCTTTGTTTTGGATGTGTAAGGTTGTGTAAGACTTCGCTTTGACTTCTATTTAGTTTGGTTGTGTAATATTTTTGTTGTGGTTGTTTAATATATCCTAGTATTACCAGTATTACTAGTCTTACCCGTATCACTAGTATACTAAGTATTACCAGTATTACTAAATATTATCAGTATTACTAAGTTTTACCAGTATTGGTTGGTTAACAATTTAAGACAACATAAAAAACAAAAGTACAAGTTCACACATCACTTGTACAAGTTCAGACATCCGTGTCACCCGCTTCTCTAACAAGTTCAATCAAAAGTACAAGTTCAAAGTACAACTAAACATTTTTCTGTGACCGTGTCACCCGCTTCGGTGGTGGTTTAACATGCGCAGCTTCTGTCAAAGCTGTCTCTGTAGTACCAAGAGACGGACCCTTCTTTTGTGGGTCTGTCGAACCTTCAGTGTTCGTCGCTTGTGGCTCAGCATTAACCTGCAATCGAATACTCTTGTGTAAACAAGTAATTACTAACTGACTGTTCTGCGTAGTATTACTAGTAATACTAGTATTACGAGTATTAGTAAATTTATCTTTGTCTTCATAAATGCTTCCAATGGTTTGATTCTTTCTTCCAACCCATCAAACCTCCCCACAAGCGTATTCATCTTTTCTTGCATCTCATCTTTGAAGGTGTTAAGGAGATCCATCCAATTCAGGTTTCCATTGGAATTTCCTCGTTCACCACATTCTCAAGGAGGAGTCCCTCGTTAACCACATTCTCAGGTTCTCCTCCTACTCCTCGGGACTGCACATCTTGGTTGAACATCTCTTCAAACCTCACAGTATAGCATTGACGAAGATGCTCCATCCAACTTTCAACAACAACATCATGTGCATCATCGTCGTCTTCTTGTTCGGTGATTCCAGCAAAGAGAGACTCTTCTTCATCGGCTACAGTTGCTATGTTACTAGCAATGTTCTGTGAACATAACAAAGCAGAAATATTAAATACATAACAACCAAAAATAATTTTTATGATAAGTAGAATAACTAAGAAAAATTAACATCAGTTACACCAAGTTCATCATTTAGTCTCGAAAGAGAAAATCCTCTCATATCGCATTTCTTGAACTTTCTCTTGCACATCCTAGGACAAGAGACGTCTGGGCCTGGATTATCTAGTACGAATTGATCCCTCAAATGTGGAATGACCTCAAATGGTAAAAGCTACACAACAAACATATAATTAGAGTTAGCTTCAATTAAGACAAAGTAACGCATCCAATACCTCATTTACATTTTACTTACCTCGATAGGCATATAGAAACCTGAGATCAGCCATACTGCATTCTCTTTTATCACGGCCTCGTCAAAATGACTCATCATGTGCGCGATCGATCTGAGCATGCGATCAAATGAATATCTCCCCCTAGGAAACGACTCACAAATTGTAAGATCATTCATAGCATGTTGAAATAAGTCATCAATACCTTGTAGCTTTTTCTTGAGCCTTTATTGGTGCTACAACAATGCTGGATAAGAAATAGAGGACAACCATCTTCAACGTACCCTGAGACCGTCCCCTTTGTACCATTTTAACACCTTTTCTTTAAAATACTTCTTCACAAACGTTTTACTTCCAAGTTTTTCAACACCAACTGGATAGTTTCGACAATCAAATCCAGATATCAATGCATGCTCCCTAATACTATACCGGACGGGAACTCCATTAACAACGAACCAAACCTCTTTTTATTTTTGATGATAGCGGTTCGAAGAAAAAGCAACCACATACTCGTAGCCTTGTTGTTTTCTCCCTTGGCAAGTGGAAAACGTGTTTGAACTGTTGGTGGTTCTTAAACCAATCCCACTCATCATCGGTGAGAGGATGCTCCAACTCCTTGAACATTGTCAAAACTTCCTCAACACTTCGCCGATAACTTAATGTTCTTGTTATACTCCGACGTAGGGAAGTACATATTCATAGGTTTTAATGCTATTGGTTCATCATTGGCATCCTGCAACAAACAGTTTTACTAAGTATCACCAAGTTATATAAGACATAGTTCTACCTAGTTGTACCAGTTTTACCAAGACACATAGTTCTACCTAGTTATACCAGTTTTACCAATACATATAGCCTTATTCAATTTCGATTCTCTCCAACTACTTACCATTCCGTCGCTGGAGTCGCCCGAGTTGGTTGACGACTCGGCCGGAGGAGGAGTCGGAGACTCCCTCTCATCTTCATTATCTTCTTCTTGATTCTTGACAACCGGAGTTAACTCCCTATCATCTCTCACTACCTCCTCAACAATAGGCTTCGAGCTTCTCTTCCGCGAACTCGTTTTCCTAACTCCTCCTCTCTTTCTCTTTTTGGCCGCCCTCTTGAGAAATAAATTAGGAGACTCGTTGTCTTCTTTTTCTTCTTCACTCTTAATCCACGGATGAACCCTTGCAGCTTCCTCTCCTTTTTCATTCGTTTTTTCAACTTCCGTGCACCTTCCTCTTCTTCAACATTTGTGGCCGCTGCCAGAAGACCAACTTCTCCTCCTGCATTCCTTCCAACTTCCTCCACCTCAGCTGCCAGAACCGAACTAAGACCAACTTCTCCTCTTTCATTCCTTCCAACTTCCTCCGCTGTCGGAACAGAGCTTTCCCCATCTTTCTTTCTCTTCCTTTTCACCAATTTTATCGTTCGTACCATATTGAATCGAGAAAAGATATCAATTCGAGAGGGCTCGAGTTAGAAATTAAGATCTCTAGTTTGACGAGAGAGAGAGAACGAAGAATGGTTTTGATTTTGAGAATAACGGTTTTGATTTCGCCGAAAAATTTAGGGATTTGTTTGAGATTTTAGCGGTTTAGATCCGATTTCAAATGGTTGGGCAGATAATAGCTAGGTATAAGATGTAATTCTTATGTTTTGGCTAGGGTAACAAGGTAACTTACCTATTTTTTGGATTAAAATTAATTGAAACAGAAAATCATTTTAAAGGGGGGAGTTTTGAGATTTCTATTTGAGATATGAGTCCTTTTGAGATGATTTCTCCATTTTAAACATGGGATTATTGGTCTGTACACTATGGATTTTGAAATTAATTTTTTTTTTAAATGTCTAAAGAGTTTTATTAGATGTAAACATATAGGCACATAACAAACAAATGGGCATCAGTGGTGCGAACATACCCATGGATACTCTGGTATCTATGAAAAGCACGTAATGATAAGGTGTTAAATAATTTTGATCGCTCTTCGCTGGCGACCCTTAACATTGCTACGAAAGAGGCGGAAGCCTGGCTCCTAGCGTAAGGGTCTTTGGAACAGGATGGACAAGGAGAACAACCGGTTGTATACCTACTTTACCGGCAACTACTTTTACATGTTTCGTGGATGGATCATGGAAGGATGTCGACCCAACGAGTGGGTTAGGATGGCTCTTACAGGTACAGGATGGGGAGACGGATCTCATGGGAATAAGGGGAATGCGCCGGGTTTTATCCCCGTTACACACAGAGTTGCATAGCCTATTTTGGGCAATGACGAGCCTACGGAGAAAGAGGCGTTATTGTGCTGTGTTCGCTACAGATTCCTATGAGTTGATAGCTATGGTACAAGATCCAGAAAGTGGCCCCGTTTCAAGTCCGATTAGATGAGTTGGCGATCATTCGTGAGTATTTCCCAAACTTTACACTGGTGTATTGTCCACGAGACCAGAATGAAAAGGACCTACTGGCTAGAAACGCTCGTCAACGGAATTTGGTTTTTTCTACTATCAAACACTTCTGTTCCTCATTGGTTTCCTGATACTAGTGTATTTGGTTAGTCAATAGGAAAAGTGTGTTCGTGACAAAAAATGAAAAAAATACACTGAAACATAATAACATGGGAACTAGATGCTAATAAGACGATTTCCTCGCGATTAAGTTATGCATCCATGTTGGATTTCCACGAGCAATGTATAAATTAAATCGCTCATCTCTTGTCACACTTGTAGAGATCTCTCTAGCAATGTTGTTTGCCTTTGGTGTTTCAAATTGGAATGAAACACTTTCAAACTCTGTCACTAGGCATAAGACTTGCTAAATAAAAACGTGATATCTCGACCATTCCAGCAGCTTCAACAAAGCAGCATTAACATCATCACAATCTAAAGCAAAGATGACATTTCTGATATGTAAGTCTCTGAGACTTTGCATAGTCTAGATCATAACTCTAAACTCTGTCGTAATTCTGTTGCGAGAACTCGTGAAAAATTCTTTAGAAATAAACAGAATTGAGCCAGAGCTATCTCATACAATTCAAGATCCTCTACCATGAAATCTATTTAAGATTTTTTTTCTTTTAACATCTACTTGATATATATTAATACAATTTGTCCACAAACCATATTAAGGGAATAGAGAAGGTAGAATACACCATTTCATATTTATAAGCTCTCTTCGATAGTAAATCCGTAGCTTGATTTCTTTCACGATTGATGTTATCCAAGGAACAAAGAGGAAGCTTTGTAATCCAATATTGTATGCTCTTAAGAATATTTTCATATATGAGCTTTGCCCTCTTTTGTTGTTAAGTTTCGTCAATTCCAAACAATCTCCTTCAAACCATACATGTCTCCACCCTTTAACCCAAATCTTTTGCAAGGCATGAATAAATACTAATGTTTCCCCTTCCAAGGCTGTTTGTGTTCTCTGTAAATGTGTTATCCCCGACTGAACATGTTTTCCTATTCCGGTTGCATCCTTATCTCTATTATAACTTCCATCAAAGTTGCATTCAACCATCCATTTGGAGGCGGTTCCCTTTCACTACACTTGTTCAGATCAGCACTTTGACATGTGACCATAACGGAATTTGCCGCATGCCACTCCGTAGTTGCTTTGTGTGCTCTCTTTTGTCTTTATTTGGATGTTTATTTAAAAGGAATTTATTCCTAGATTTCCAAAGTATCCATATCACCCATAATGGCAACATATTTAAATGTGATGGCATTGAGGAAGTCTTCATGAGTTGTAACAATGTTTGTAGATTGTCTTCTTAGTAAGGTGATGGGTTATCAAAACTCTGGATATTTGAACATCTTTACATTGACTTTGAATATTAACATTCAAAAAGCAAATGGTTTATTGATTCCTCTCCCAAGCAACAACGCTGACATTACGGATTAATTTTAACTCCACGAGTACATAATCTCTCTCCTGTTTTTATCGCCCCTGAAATCACTTTCCACATAAAAAGTTTTATTTTGGGAATAATATTGAGTTTTCATACCTACTTTTTCAACTGGAGAGATCCATGAGATAGTTCAATTTTGTCATCTTCCGGTAATACATGAGTTGCCATCCAATACTCTGATCTCACCGAATAACTCGAATCCTTCGCATACGGCCATATATACGTATCTTTTGGTGCATATTTTGATAAGATCGTTTGTCTTGCTAGCTCTGCAGCTTCTACCTTCGATGCATTTTCAAGTTTTGGAATATCCTATTCCCGTACACCATCTTTCCGCAAGTCAGCAACAACATAATAGAGGTTTCAGTCCAGTATATTTTGCATAATGAGGAGGTTATGTTGGTAACCAAACATCCGTCCAGACATTTGTTGTCTTTCCATTTCCTAGTTTCTTGCTTAGACCAAATTCTTTCATTCTTAGATAGATTTACAACCATATGACGCTTGCCCACTACTTAATATTTTAAAAACATCGACGAGTGTTAGTAGTGACCTTTATACAGCCTTGCTAGCAATAATTCTAGGTTTGCTAAAGATTTTCTAAGCTTGTTTACCCAAAAGAGTTTTGTTAAAATTATATAGATCTCTGAAACCAAAACCTCATTCATCATTTTGGATGATAAGTCTCTTCTAAGCAACTCATGATATCTTTCAACGTTATTGACTTTTTCTCCACCATAATTCAAATAACATACTATCAAATTTGTCATAGGTAGTTTTTGGGATCATGAAATGATTCATCGAATAAATCGACACTGATTGAGCAACAAACTTTATCATCACTTCTTTTCCAGCCGATGAAAGGAATTTGTTATACCAGCACCAAGTTTATCCCAGAATCTTTGAACAACAAACTCAAATAATTCCACTTTGTTTATTCCAAATTGCTCTGATAATCCCAATTATTTTCTTCCTCCTCCGCCTTTGTCAATACCCAAATTCATTGAATTGTTCTTCATCTATCTTTTGGTATCCTCATTCAAAAGAGTATGAAAGATTTTTCAAAATTCACCTTTTGACCAGAGATATTTTAGCGTTGAAGAATGGTGGCTATTTATTGAAAATCTGCATTTGAAGCTCGAGAGAAAAAGAAGAGAATCATCTGCAAACAATAGATCAGTAATTGATAAACAATGGTTTGCAAGCTTCATTCCCATGATTTTTTTTCTCTCTCCTTGGGTAAACATTTTGCTGAAAACTTCTGCAAAAAGAAGAAAATGATAAAGAGATAAAGGAATCCCTTGACAAATGCCACGAGTTCAAATTTCCATATTTTGAACCATTCACAAGAATAAAGAAGGATACTGATTTTACACAACTCATAATCCATTGTATCCATCGGTCATCAAATCCTACCTTTTGCATTATTTTCTCCATAAATTTTCATTCAATACGATCATAAGCCTTGCTTATATCGGTTTTATCTACAATATATGATTATGAGCAATCTTTTTTTTACTTCAGGTCATGTAATAATTCATGAGCCACAAGAACATTATCTATGATGTTTCTAACCGGAACAAAAGCAGCTTGTGATTCATATTTAATCATCGTTAGACATCGCTTTAATATCAGGACCATCATCTTTGATATGTTTTTGTAGCTTACTGTATAGAAGCTTATTAGTCTGAAATCTTTAGTTTTTACCGGATCTTCAATCTTGCATATTAAACATATATTTGTGCTGTTCAAGCTTCCCCCATAACACCAATCTCAAAGAAAAATCAAACCATATTACATACATCTTCTCCAATTTCATCCCAAAATTGAGAAAAAACATGTAAAACCATCCGATCTCGGAGCTCTATATGATCCAATAAGAAAAATGTCCTCCTTTATCTCTTTATGTGTCAGTAAACTAATCAGTCTTGAATTCAAGTGATCGAAAAAATTTTTTGAACCTCATATCAAAAACTTCATCCATCGGCAATGGATTTGATGTTGAAAACATTCTTCAACTACTTTCGCTGTTGCTTCATATTTTCGATGAATTATCACATGACTATCAAGTATCTTCTTATGCAGTTTCAGGTCTTTTTGTGCTTTAGTAGCTCGATGAAAGTAGCGAATGTTTCGGTCACCAGCTTTTAGTCATATTCGATCTCATTGTCAGAGATCGAATTATTTGTAACCTGCAAAATGACAAGCAAAAAAAATTGATTAAATCTCAACCATGCCAAAATATTGAAAAAAATGATAACAATTTATAAATGTTCAAACGAATAAAAAATGATGAAGTGATGTTTTGAGTTTGATGTGTCGACTAATATGTGTCTTATATAGGTAATGAAAGTTAATAAGTTGTCATTTAGGGTAACCAGAAATAGTTAATAAGTTTATTCTTTTAATTAGTGAATATTCGTTAACCAATCTATTTGTTGAAGATTTTCTTTATTATCGTATCAGTTTCCAAAGATTGAAAATTCTAAACATTATAAATCTAAAAATCTCTATAACTAATTGTTAATTTTTTTATCTTTTAAAGTTTTTGAATCTTTACTTTTTATATCATGGAATATTCATGATAACTAATCGTTATGATTTTTTTTTGTCGATTGTAAATAAAGAAATAAATAAATATGACAATTGAAAATTAGAGTTATTATTATATTCCATGATTGATTATTCTATTCCATATATTCAACGAATATAAATGAATATGCATGTCATAATTAGTTGGATTTGGGCTTTTAACCCACGCAGATTGACCCACACATTAATTTATCGGATTGATAAAACTATATGTGCATATTACCAAAATGCCATTAATGAATCTTGCGGGTCAAAAACAGTTCAGAGAGGATCCACACTTTTTTCTCGGATTCACTTTTCTTCATAAACCTGGGTAACAAGAGGCGATTATGGTTTTCCTTATCAGTGTGATGAATTAGCGAATTTGAGGAAATGTGTTTCTCTCCCTATATCTTCGAGCATTCTTTTCCCTCCACAAAGACCATAGCCTGAAACATGTATATGATTAGGGATAGAGGGATTCGAGGGAGACTTGGGTCTAAAATGATTAAGAAGATACCAGCCCCGACTGTCATGTATTTTTACATAAAAGACCTTTAGTTAACGCTCCCTAGATTTCAATAAGAATATATGATCTCGAGTTTAACTGCTCTATGTACATTAAACATGTTCCTTTCGCACCTACATTCTATGTCATCATGCGATATGTTCTGGATAGGCTAATGAAAGGGAATTTTGTCCGGTTTAAGGTTTATGAGTCAAACCTAGAATCACTAACTCGATGTAGAATACGTAGGTTCGTTCAAAGGGACCAACAAAACACTCTAATACTATGGGATACAAATTCAGCTAAGTGATCAAAGTGGTTTAAGTTGTCATGATTAATCAAACAATTAAAGTAAATTCGGTGTAAACAAATGATATTAAAAGCGTTAGGTTAAGAAAAAATATCTCAGGGATTAGATCATCTAGAACCAAACAATTATTCAGGTTATCAATTACGAACCAATCTAGAACTGGACCATAAAATTAAGAGGATCTACTGTCGTGGCATCAACTACTTCATCAACCAATCTAACACCCTAAACTGTCGTTTGAGATTACAAAGAATGATGAACATTAAAGAGGATAGGATCGATTTGTTCACAACTTGCCTTAACTTCAACTGTCGTTGGCTACGGACGAATCGCCCATCTATGTTAATTCAAGCAATTCACAACACTTTTGATGAGTAAATTAAACCTAAAATCAAAGGCTAGATGATCAAGTTAGTCTAGGTATTACCAGCAACAATAGATGAAGATATCAAATATGTTTCAAAACCTATCTATGCTTAGTTCGAGAATCCCTAATCCCATCGAACCCTTAACCTAACTTGGGAGACTACTCGCACATGGTAAATCGAACAACAGCAAGTGAGATAAGAAATTCCATAGATAAATGAATAGAAAAGATAAAAGTTTAGAAAACTTCAACAAAATGTGGAAGACAATCTTCAATCTCACAAAACTCTAAAAACAAAGTATTGATCTCTCTTTCTCACGTGTGTTCTCTTTCTTTCTGTCTGTTATTTTTTTTCTCCCTGAAAAGGGATCGAAAATATCCTTAAATAAGGGTCTGGGGCGGCTGGGATTGATTAGGGAAACCCTAGGTGGCAAAAATAGGTTTAATAAAAATTTTCAAAACTGGATCTTCTGCGGAGCAGGTCTAGCAATCGGGAACGGGTGCTCCTTTTCTTCAGAATCTTCAAAAATATCCAATTTCCCTCTTTTTCCGCCAAGTCCCATTGTGAGTTCCAATCCTCCATTCCAATCCCTTTTTGACCTAAAATGACTCAAAGTAAAGCAAAAGACACGATAAAAACCTACAAAACAAAGGTTAGAATACGGCAAAATCGCATTATATCAATCCTCCCAGAGTTAAATCTTTGTTTGTCTTCAAACAAATTGAAGACCAAGTGAAGGAGAAAGGTTTGAAAACGCAGGAACTCTTTCATCCTCAGTGAACCAGGTTAATAACTTTTAATCTGTAGACCACATAATCAAGATTACGAATAGCAAAGCTTTACCAAAACTCCTCAACACATTCTCAACCTAGTTTGATTTCCCAAACACAAACTCAACGCATTCAAAGTTGTGTGAGGGTCTTGCTAAAAACACCATTTAGGGTAGACGACGCTAAAGGGTTTAAGGCCATTTAGAGGTGGAGTTCAAAGTGTTTAAAATGTTTAAGGGTTACCCAGCGTTTCGTAGAGGATGCAGGATATCGCACAAAATTACAAGAGAGAATAGGTCCGTTTATGTTCCACATTCCCTAAACCACTCTTTCTTTCTTCAAATCTCTCCAACGTCTCATCTAGCCATCGTCCACCTTGGGTATACTCGCTGTGCAGAGAGACACTTTCTATTTTACAGATTTACCACTCTTCATCATCTGTTTTTTTTTTTTTTAAGATAAGAATTTAGATGATGATGAAGAGGGTTTCAATTACAAGCATGTGTCTCTCAAACACGAAGATAATCAGAGTTGTTGTACATACCAAGGGGAGCTCATCATTGACATTCCTTCCTCGTGGACTTTTGTTCCACCTCATTGTCAAACCATCTTCAGAAAATAGGAGCAGATATGGGTGCTCTCAGTTCTAGAGCAGGTGCTCCTCTCTGGGAGCAGGTGCTCTTGTTCTTCAGAAAGAGTGATTTAGAGGTAGTATCGACCCAAGTCTCTCCGGCTCTTTTGCGCATATGTTGCACATATGACAATGAAGTAACAAGAGTGCAAGAGACTTGAAAAGAGGTAAGGGTTAAGGAGGATACTAACTAAAATTGGCTAGCTATTCAGGAACAACAAGAGTGATAAAAAGAACAAAGAGTTCTGAATATGATTTGTTTCCCTAATCTAGTCCAGTAGCGAGAAGAAATTGTGGTCAATATGAAACCTAGAAGATAGTGTATTGAAGTGTTCTAACTATTTCTTGTACCCACGCTCTGTAGAAATGGTCACTAGAGAGAAAGTTAAACACAGATAACTCAAACATCATCATAAGATAAGGTCCTAATTCTCAACAAAGTCTTGACTCAATAAAACTAAAGAAAACTAGACTCAATTGGACATAATAAGAAAAAGAAAACAACCAAAATAAACGATATTAGTAGCAACTCCCCCAAACTTACTTCACACTGTCTCGGTGTGAGAATAAGAAAAGAGAGAGAGAAAAGAAATACAATCATAAGGAAAAACATAAAATAAAATTGTGTGTGATGAATGCACATTGGACTAACCACTTGGTGGGCCTAAATCCGAATTTTGACATTTTACCCTGGAGAGCAGGTGCTCTGTATGTTGGAGCAAGTGCTCCTTTCCTCGATTTTATCTAGGTAGTGGATCGATGTGCAGATCGATCTTGAGGTTGATCGCTGAAATGGCTTTTGATCTTATCATCACAGATCAATCGATCTGATAGAAAGAACCGATCGATCTACCTTGTATATTCCACAAACTTTTTTTTTTTTTTTGAAAAACCTGAAAACTTAACACTTAAATTCAAAGTTAGTAATAAAAGAAATCAAGTTCAAAAAGTTAGAAAACGTACCGGTGGATTGCCTCCCACCAAGCGCTTGGTTAAAGTCTTTAGCTTGACTTGGATCTCATGTGTCAGTCAGGAAGACGGGCATGAGAACTTTCTCTAAAACAAGCTCTCCAATCAGTAAACTTCAGCCTCAGAACCTTGCTCAACATAGCTTTCACAGCTTCTTCACCTTTCTCTTTCAGCTCAGATGTGAGAATAGCTCTAACCTTGGAGAAAGGTTTCGAAATCCCTTTGGACTTCACCTTGTACTCAATCGTGTCACCAACATGTTTCTGAGGTACTAAAATCATATGAGAATTGCCCTTGGTTCTTTGGCTCATCACCTTCTCCTTTACCCTGCTCTTTTGACTGGTCTGATTTGTTTTGATAAGAGGGTCTCCCTCCAGGACTTCCTTGACCTCACTCTTATAATTAGAATCTCTCTTTGTCATCATTTGCAGCTTATCTCCATTGATAACGGTAACACAGGATGCAAGTTTGGCTGCTTCATTAGTGGGTATAGCTTTGTAGAAGACCTACTTGTCAATATTAGAGAATGAGACTCTTCTATTAGGCAAATCTACAACTGCACCCACTGTCGCCAGAAACGGTCTTCCAAGAATCAAAGGTATACCAGGATCTTCGCTCATCTCCACCACTTGAAAGTCAGTAGGAACAAGGCAATTTACTACTTGAACATGTAAATCATGAATAGTACCATGTGGAACCTTGGTGGAAGAGTCTGCAAACCTAAGAGATATATTAGCAGCTCTTATCGTAGTAATCCCAAGCTTCTCTGCAATAGCCTTAGACATGAGATTGATAGAAGACCCAGAATCGTAGAGAGATTCTTTAAATTCAACTCCTGCAGTGGAGCATGGAACAACAAATTTCCCAGGGTCTTCTAGTTTTGGTAAATGTTTCATTTGAGATAATGTATTCCTTGTTTTAGCAAAGAGAGCCTTGACTACTGTGAGACTCTTCTTGGTATCCTTGGAAAACTCGCGATATGCAGGTTCAACTCTAAATGCTTCTTCAAAGGAGATATCAGGGGGAACCTTACTCACCATCTTATTAAACCCAACCAGCTTCTTTTCATCAATCTCATATTCCAGTCTTTGAGGGTATGGCATCCTAGGGATGTATGGTAATGATTCGATAGCTTCTTCTACTTTCTCTGGTGTAAGAGATGCTGAGATAGTTTCCACCTCACTCTGAACTAACATCACATTGCAGTGTTCTCTGGGATTTGTTTCAACTTTTCCTGGAGGAGTCCCTGGTGATCGCTTAGCTGATGCCGAGATCTGAGCTACCTGAGTGTCAAGCTTCTTCACATGAGTAAAGAGAGCTTCAAATCTACCATTGAGATCTGAGTACATGGCGGCCATCAACTGCTACATCATACCCTTCAATTCATCCTGAGAAGTACTTCCAGAGCTCACAGGAGCCTGAAAGTTAGTAAACTGCGGTTTCTGACCTTGGAAAGGAAGGAACGTTTTGCCTTGGAAACCTTGAGGGAAAGTCTTCTGGAAACTTTGATCCTGAGGTTTCTGGTTTTAAAAACCAATTTGCTGCGGATAAACCTGGTCCTGCGGGTTCTCAATGTTTGTACTCCTATAGGAGAAGTTCGGTGACTCCTATAATTCTGGTTGAACCCACGATTTCCCAAAAACCCTTGGCCATTCACATAGCGGACCTCTTGCTGATCACAATCTCCTTCTTCACTCATCTCCTCAGAAAGTGGTTCACCATTCTCATCAACAAAAAGAACCGTCCTTTGGTTCTCTTTGAGCAACAAGTTAACCTTAGCCGTAAGGTCATCAATCTTTTGAGAATCCATCCCACTAGTCTTCTTGGTTGTATCATACTCTGGGGACTTATTGCTAGAACTCACAGCCAAGTTCTCAATAAGCTTATACGCACCCTCTCTGGTCTTAGTCATAAAATCACCATCACTCGCAGCATTCAAAGCATTCCAGTAATCCCAATCAACACCATCAGAGAAGATACCCAGCAAGTTCTCATCGGTAAAACCATGGTGTGGAGACTCTCTCTTGTACTCTTTGAATCGTTTCCATGCCTCACAAAAGGACTCTCTTGAATGTTGTTGAAATGTGGAGATCTTGTTCCTTAGGCTTGCGGTCTTGGTTTTGGTGTAGAAGTGGTCCAAGAACGCTGCTCTACATTGTGTCCAAGTCGTGATGGATCTGGCTGGTAGAGACTTGAGCTAAGGGGAAGCTTTGTCCGCAAGTGAAAAAGGGAAAAGTTTGCACTTTAAGAAATTCTGGTTCATCCCATTAGAACTCATCGTGGAGCAGATGAAACAAACCGATCCTTTTTTTTTTTACATTTTAATCAACATTGGAATCGAATTAATGTTCCCATAAACATTAACTCTCAACTTCCAATCAATTCAATCACATTAAGACAGCGGAACAAAAGCAGTTAAAACAATAAACCAATCATTTCAATATCCAATAACCTAGATCAATAGTTTAGATAAGTGCAACAATATCCAATCAATTCCACACTAAACCATTCCAATCTAACGACAATCCAACAACCTAGCCATTCTAACACAATAGCTAGCAAACAATCGAGCCGCTAGATCATCCTCTCTTCCCGGCCAGAATTACACGATCACATTTTTTCTTTACCTGCATCACATGGCAAAACGAGATGCATGAGTATTATCACAAATACTCAGTGAGACGATCATCCCATCTACTTGGTTATACACACATGCATAAGCAAAAGATACAATACCAGCATGAGTAAACAACAATACATGCACGAACAAGCAACATGAATCAGTCCAGAAGACTTGCGTCGAACGACACAATCACTAGGTGTCGATCGATGCACTGCAACTGCGTCGATCGACACACGACCCTGGTGTCGATCGACACATCACTGCAGATCGTGAGGATCGAGCCTATCCTCTCATGGCTCGAATCCGAAGCGATTCATCGATCTCCTACACGAATCCATAAAAAAACACATAGAATCCAATCCAAACAACAGCAAACAATCATATTCCATCAATTCATTTACCCAGATAAACCATGGTCACGCACTCACCTTAGGAAAAACGGTTATAACACACGTTTTAAATTTCAGTTTAACCCGAACTCAGTGGCTCTGGAAAGCTAAGATTCGGGGCTTTCCAATGATATTTAGATCGTCTTCTGGATCCTTACAGAACGACGGGAAAACTGTTCGCAAGTTCGTTGTTCGGAACTGGAAACAGGAAATTCCAGTCTCAGAAAATATGAACGATATGTTGAAATCTAAAGAACACAGAGAATGGAGATTACATCAGAAATAGGATCGAAAACCTGTTCTGAAAACTAGACAGAGAGAGCTTTCGACAAATAGACGAGAATCCTCCCTCGAAATGGACTGATCGCAGACCCAAAACTGCAGAACATCTCTTAGTAATCCAAATGACAAGCCTATTTCGTCCAAAGCTAGATACTAGGGTGGGGAACTTACCCAAGAAGTTTCGCTCCAATCCGATCTGATCTTCCTAGCCGTTCGTCTCCCCTTCTAAAATCGGACAAAACTGTTTTCAAAACAACAATCTCTTCTTCTCTCTCACAACCTACAAAATCCTCTCCTTTTCCTCTCCAAAATCGGCTGCAAAAACGTCTTCATACGTTTTTATATCCTGTCCTAGGGTTCCCTAAACCGGACGCCAAACCAAGCGATCAAGAACCGAACTTGTCGGTTCGATTTCAACTTGCATCGATCGACGCACATCGCTTGTGTCGATTGACGCAACACCCAGAACCCGACTCCTCGTGAGTCCAAACACGTGTGTCGATCGACACACACACTGTGTCGATCGACGTACCAACTAAAAATACACATTTTGGTTCACGGGTGTTACAATTCTCCCCCACTAACACGGATTCGACCTTGAATTACACAACACCATCTCTGCTAAGGCTAACACTCCGTCCGAAACCCGACCAGCTTCACCCGAAAACACAGCAGAATGCAACGTTTTCTGGTCCAGACCAGGTGTAATGCCCCATATTATTGCTGACCAGGACGCCACAATAGATACCCATTGCCAGCCGATAGAGGTCACTAGAACCAATCTAGTTCCCTGAACCAACCTGTCTAAAGTACCTTTACCTCTTGACCATGGCCTAAGGATCAACATCCACAATTTCATAAAACATACTTTTATATATTTGCAATAACTTTACAATGTTTAAGTTTGGCCAATACCTATAGCCTAAAAGAGTTGTAAAAACATATCACTAACATAGTTTTACAAAAGACATATAAAAACCTACTTCCGGTGGTCCTATCGTTCTGCACGTCCACTAGTGGTTCCCTCTAAAGGCTTACCTGCAAAACAAATTGGAGTCATGAGTACTAATTACTCAGTGAGCCAAGGCTCCCTCTAACAGACAATAAATATATTTCCCAACCCAAAATCCAAAATAACAATCAACAAGCAATCACACAAACAATCAGAGAATGCACATGCGGAATAGAGAAATCAACATAATATAACCAAGGACCTTCCACACTGAAGTCCTTTCTCGTGTAACCAAACCTTAAACCACAAATTGACAACTTCCTTCCATTGTCCCTTTTACCTCATACGCCCCTAACCACTAAGGCTAAAAGACCAGTGATCCGACTCTGTAATCCACGGCCCTAGGCTGCAATCCCGTTCCTCCGGGTATTATAATCGGTAGTCATGATCCTAGGCTGCAATCCGTTCCTCCGTGACTAGCGATATCTGGAAGTGTCAACCGCTCTCTATAATTGTTAGAACGTTACGTGATCCTCTTGATCACTTGTAACGCCTAATCTCACACACAACATAAAATTTACCTTTGACCCGCATGTATCTACATAGATCACACGCGAATCAGCTTCCTCTTGAAATCCCGCATCCACAAAGGTTAGCGGCAAGTACAAACACAATCATCCCATAACTCATTCAGCACGCAATCAAACATCATGCACAAACAATTAAAGATACTTACCCAAATTCCTAAAATTCTAGCAAGAACCTCTATGACTATAAAGCAGAAGAATAAACAAGCAACGTGTGCCCTACTCATCTAGCACATGACAAACATCACCCAGACTCACCTTATTCTGAATGGTTAAGGCTTAGATTCGGACTTAGGCTCTAGACCAGATCTGGTTCTTTGGTTCCATGTACTACTTCCTTCACGAAACGGACAGAACTTAGGCTAGACTTTTGGATATTCCTGCTACTACTCGATGGCTCAAGACAACGGCCTAGTTGGATCATGATCACGTACAAAGATTTGGATTTTCTAGACTGATTTTGTCAGAGGTTTGGAATGGTTTTTATGCATAAAATGGGAGCTACTTAGGTCTTATTTATAGGGAAATTTTCGTCAAGCAGCTTCCGGGATTTATCGTGTTTGTTGATGACTCGTCGCGTACGGTTGCAACACCTTGTGCTTACGGGTTCATCGTGCTTCCGACTTATCGTGCTTGTGAATTAGTCGTGCTTGCGGATTTGTCGTGCTTCCGTTGACTCGTCACACAAGATCGCGACACCACATGCTTATGGTTTTGTCGTGCTTCTGACTGTCATGCTTGCAGAATTGTCGTGTGCTTATGGATATGTCGTGCTTCCAATGACTCATCACACAAGATCACGACACTTCGTGCTTACGGGATTTTTCGTGCTTCGTTGATCCCAAACACGTTAATCCCGAGCAGCTGTGTCGTGATTCTGCAAGCTTTTATATTTTTGTAAGAATATCAATTTTGAAAAATCACGCCACGTCGTGCTTCGCGCCACGTCGTGCTTCAGACCACCTCGTGCTTAAAATCCCGTCATGTTTGACGGTTTTTTTTTCTTTCGTCAACTAGGTCTTGGCTCGATCATTTCCCACTAGGCAGGGTCATTACATTCTACCCTCCTTAAAAAGAATTCGTCTCGAATTCTTAAGGTGGAATACTTCCTCCACTTATTCCCCGTCGTGCATTTGGAAATGTCGGTTTATGAAAGTTTTTCCTAAGTAACTAAGACATCTATCAATAATTATCGGTTTCCAGGATTGGGTCTCAACCTCTAGCTAGACTCAATCAATCTCATCTACCTTATACTCTGTAATTCCACCACACACTATAACTCATAAATGCATGCATATGCAATCACACAAGCAATAAATCACACAAAAGAGTTAAAACCCATACTTATCTGTGGTAGGATCTTTCGAAGATCCTAATAACCTAGCCTGTGGCAGACCTAACTGATATACTCTCCCTGTTATGCATGGCCTCTTTATCGGGGGTTCTTTTTCTTCCTCGGTCGATGGGGGTTGAGCAACAGTCATTGCTGCTACCATTGGGTGAGTGGTTGGACAAGTATTCGCATAATGAGCCTTTTCTCCACAACGAAAGCATACCACATAGGCAAGAGCATAAGATTGTTTTTGTCCTATCTTGGGACACTCTCGGACTCGGTGATCTGTCTCACCACATGAGTAACATACGAAATTAGAGTCTGAGGTTGCTCCTGTGCGACCTCCACGGTTTCCTCAACCTCTGCCTCGTCCACTTGACTCTCCTGACTTATCGAGCTGTTATGTTTTTGACCTTGATCAGCTCTTGAATCGTTGCTCCTACTTCATTGTCCTTGGGATACAACTTTCTTTTCCTTTGCTAAACTTTTTTCGATGTTAACGGCTTTTTCAACCAACTCTTGCAAACTTGTATGCTCTACCGCCAGAAGTATACTACAAACATCTAGGCGTAAACCTCTGAGAAATTTTCCAACCATGGAAAGTTCATCATCACGTCCATCGAAAACATATCTCCGAAGCCTTGTAAATTGCGTCTCATAATCTCGCACACTTCTTCCTCCTTGTTTCAACTCTAAAACCTCAAGTTCCAATCTATCTCGAGCTTCAGGTGGGAAGTACTTCTGTTCAAATTCTGTTCAAAATTCTGACCATGTTATCACCTGATGTTGTCTCTCCACTGAATTCCACCAATTTGTTGCATCCTGCTCTAAGTAGTACACAACAATATCTTTCTTGTACTCCTCTATGCATCTGATAGCTGCAAAATTCTTCTCCAAATTTTGCAACCATGCATCTGCCTTAAATGTATCTACTTCTCCCTTATAACTATTGGTTTTGAGAGATTGTATCATCAAAACGCTTTTTAGGAAATCTGGTGGATCGGCTCTATAATTTTCTGTTGCTTGATTCTGTTGTTGCTGCATATGGGATAACATTTCTTGAAGCACATACAAAGTTGTATCGGCTCCACGATGCTCTCTTTGTCTCACTCGTTCTTGTCCTCAAACTATATTATGTGGAAAATACGGCTCATGATAGCTATGGACTGAAACTCTCGGCTTGTGAGAAGAGGACCTCGAATGGTTTGGATCACTACCGTGTCCCCTTCTCAGTGTTGGATTTCCATCCATACGTTGCCCTTCACTATCATACGGCCAACTCTCATCTGACACTTCCTGAATAACATTCTGATATGGTTCTGAACCCATTGCTGATTCTGAATACCTTGAAGAACTCCTCGTGTCCGACCTTCTCAACCCCAATGAAGAACCCCACGACCCATTTCCAATTAACCTTTGATTTGACATATGCACCAAACGATCGGGTTAATCCTAATCCATAAACCCAAAGTGCGGAACATAACCAGATTCCTAAATGTCTTTTGCGACTCGTTTTGGCTCGATAAAACCATTGAAAACATAGGTGTTGTTGCATGATCAAACCAATGCTCTGATACCACCTTTTGTAACGCCCCAGATCATTGCTGACCAGGACGCCACAATAGATACCTGTTGTCAGCCGATAGAGGTCACTAGAACCAATCTAGTTCCCTGAACCAACCTGTCTAAGGTAACTTTACCTCTTGACCATGGCCTAAGGCTTTGCAACCCATTCCATGATTTCGAGTTGTGTTAGTCTGGACAAGACTAATATCAGATCAACAACTACAATTTCATAAAACATATTTTTATATATTTGCAACAACTTTACAATGTTTAAGTTTGGCTAAGGCCTAGAGCCCAAAAAAGTCGTAAAAACATATCACTAACATAGCTTTACAAAAGACATATAAAAACCTGCTCCTACTCGATGGCTCAAGACAACGGCCTAGCTGGATCACAATCACGGACAAAGATTCGGATTTTCTAGACTGATTTTATCAGAGGTTTGGAATGGTTTGTATGCATAAAATAGGAGCTACTTAGGTTCTATTTATAGGGAAATTTTCATCCAGCAGCTTCCGAGATTTGTCATGCTTGTTGATGACTCGTCGCGTACGGTTACGACACCTCGTGCTTACGGGTTCGTCGTGCTTCCGACTTGTCGTGCTTGTGGATTTGTCGTGCTTGCAAATTTGTTGTGCTTCCGTTGACTCATCACACAAGATCGCGACACCACATGCTTACGGTTTTATCGTGCTTCTGACTTGTCGTGCTTGCGGATTTGTTGTGCTTGTGGATTTATCATGCTTCCAATGACTCGTCACACAAGATCACGATACCTCGCACTTACGTGATTTGTCGTGCTTCGTTGATCCCAAGCACGTCAATCCTGAGCAGCTGTGTCGTGCTTCCTAAACTTTTATATTTTTGTAAAAATATCAAGTTTGAAAAATTACGCCACCTCGTGCTTTGCGCCACGTCGTGCTTTGGGCTACCTTGTGCTTAAAATCCCGTCATGTTTGACGGTTTATTTTCTTCCGTCAACTAGGTCTTGGCTCGATCATTTCCCGTAACTGTTTTGATCTATAGACAGGGTCATTAGACCAGGCCTGCCCGATTGATCGCACAACAATCAATCAAGAACATGTCCGACCAACCGTAGACCCAGAGTTGAACCAATTGATCGTGCAACAATCAAACAAGAACATGCACCACCAAGACGCTAGTAAAATCCCTAGAATCGAGGTTCGCAAACACAAGTAAAATCCCTAGACTAGACACCAATCACATGAACACTCCTGACCCTACCAGGCCAGCAATACCTGAGATCCTTTCCGATACCCGAAGTTCATCCAGTCTCATACTCATAATCACATCACATACGCTAAGTTCATACATGTATACATATACACCCCTAACACTCCCAGGGTCATCACCGTGGTGATCACGGTGTATAACAAACCCCTCCCACATTCAGGATCGCCGTCCATCAGGCTATTGGTATGCTCCATGCCCCTCTCACTCTCGGGACACACAGTCCGTCAAGCTATCGGCATGCAGGAGACCTCACGTGTCCACTGGAGAGAACCTCACCTGTCCCCCTCAAGTATACCCAGGAAACCTCACTTGTTCCCTGGTGCACCTTCTGTAACGTGCCTCAGAAGTACCTGTCGACCAGAATCACTTCTCGTAGTCCTCATGACATCCCCTCATATGGAATGTCATCACATCCATGACCAATCACTAGGTCATCCGAAACAACTCAACCACCATGAGTGTTTCCACAAAGTCCCTGGAAAGACAGTTCTAACTCACATAAAACCTCTTTTCCAGACTCTCCCTAGGAAATAGACAGATCATAACTCACATAAGACTTCTATTTCCCAGCACCATCTAGAGAATATGCAAGTCCTAACTCCCATAGAACCTCCATTCCTAGATACACCTAGAACATGGACAAGCTCCAACTCACATAGAACTTCCATTTCTAACCCTCACATACACACATGACCCACCAGTCATAAATATAAGAACTCACATCTTATAAACACATTTAACAAGAAATTCCCATCTTATAAATCATGAAAATGTATAATCGTTACATACTAAACAAAAACTACATCAACATAGCCACATGCTATCACAACTGAAAACCAGAAAAAGACAACTCAAGCAACCGCTTGCTTCTCGAACCACTTCGAGAACTTTGCCTTCATCTTCGCTTCCGGTTCCCAAGTCTCCTCCTCGACACCATCGCAGTCCCACATGACTCTCACCAATGGTATCCTCTTCCGGCGTAGGACCTTGACTCTCCTCTCGAGAATCCTCACAGGTCTTGCCTCCAACGTCATGTTGGGCTGAAGATCCTTTGGGATCCTAGCCAACACCTCCTCAGACTCATGCAGACACTTCTACAACATCGAAACATGGAAGACTTTACGAAAGCTACTGGTCCAACCTATTCCACAACCTTGAACGGACCCATAAACCTCAGACTTAGCTTATTCTCTGAAATGGATCTATTAGGACCCCTCAACATTGCTGCTTTGAGATACACCAGATCTCCCAGCTCAAGCTCCAGCTCCTTCCTCCTCTTATCAGCATAACTCTACTGCCGATCCTGAGCCTCCTTCATGTTTAACCTCAAGACACGGATTTTTTCCATCGTCTCCTGAACAAAATCTGCACCAAATATGCCCTTTTCCCCCACTTGAGTGGAGCATAATGGTGTACGACACGGCCTTCCGTATAGAGCCTCGTATGGAGCCATCCAAATACTCGCCTGATAACTATTGTTATATGCAAACTCAACCAGGTTTTAGTGATCTGCCTAATGACCATCGTAATCTAGCACACACATCCTCACTAAATCTTCAAGAGTCTGAATCGTCTTCTCAGACTGTCCATCCGTCTGCGGATGATATTCTGTACTCATATGCACCTTAGTGCCCATCTCAGCCTGAAATGCTCCCTAAAACTCTGCAACGAACCACTCGGAACTTGATGCTCAGCCTTCACCAGCTGACACACGTTACACACGGCAACCCAGTTAGCCACATCCTTCTTCATCCTGACCCAGTGATAATACTGTTTCATATCCTGGTACATCTTAGTCATCCCCGGATGTATCGACAAAATGCTCGAATGAGCCTCTCTCAGTATCTCTTGCCTCAGATCCTCATCCTTGGGTACACAAATCCACCCATTCACAAGTATTGTCCCATTCGCCGTGACCAGATACTCCGAACTCGTAACCCGAGAAGTATCAATCAAATCCTGATCCTTCTCCTGAGCTATCTGGATCCTGCATCAACAAATCAGCCTAGTTAGCTGCCTCTAACCCCAACGGCTCCTGTAAGATAACACACAACCTCAAGGTACTAATCTCACTCACCAACTCCTCCATATCACGCTTCTGAGCCAAAGCAACCCTCCTCCCACTCAACACGTCTACAACCAGATTAGCCTTACCCGGATCGTACCCAATCTCCAGATAATAATCTGCCACCAACTCCATCCAGCACCTCTGTCTCTGGTTCAGCTCCGACTGAGTGAAGAAATACTTCAGACTCTTATGGTTTGTGAACACCTACACCCTTCCGCCATAATGATAAGATCGCCAAATCTTTAAAGCAAAAATCACTACAACCAACTCCAAATCGTGAGTAGGGTAGTTGCACTCATTCTTCCTCAACTACCTCAAAGCATATGCAATTACCTTCCTCTGCTGCATCAGGACACAACCCAAACCAACTCTAGATGCATCCGTATACATCACGTAAGGCTCGCCCAGATCCGGCAACGCCAACACTGGTGTACTAGTCAGCATCTCTTTTATCTTCCCGAAACTTTCCTCGCAAGCTGAAGACCACACAAAAGGGACATCCTTCCCCGTCAACTTCGTCATCGCCTGCGCCATACTCGCAAAATCCTGGACGAATCTCTGATAATAACCTGCTAAACCAAGAAAACTCCTGATCTTCGTGGCATTCCTCGGTCTAGACCACCTTCTGATAGCCTTAATCTTAGCCGGATCCACCGAAACTCCCTCTGCAGTCACCACATGGCCAAGAAATCCCATTTCACGTTGCCAGAAACTGCACTTGCTCAGCTTAACATACAGCTTCTGCTCCCCCAGCTTCTCCAAAACCTTCCTCAGATGAATCTCATGCTCCTCAGGACTCCTCGAATACACCAGAATATCATTGATAAAGATGATCACAAACTCATCCAAGTACTCATGGAACACCCCGTTCATCAACCTCATGAACGCTGCTGTCGCATTCATCAATCCGAAAGGCATTACCACAAACTCATAATGCCCATACCTCGCCCTGAAAGCCGTCTTCCGAACATCGGCCTCATCGATAGGAATCGGATGGTAACCCGAAGTCAAATCTATCTTGGAGAACCAAGTAGCCCCTCGCAATTGATCCAATAACTCATCAATCCGCGCAGAGGATACCTGTTCTTCACAGTGACTCGGTTAAGTCCCCGGTAATTAATGCACAACCGAAAACTCTTCTTCTTCACAAACAACACCGGCGCTCCCCACGGTGAACTACTCGGCCGAATGAAACCTTTACCCAACAGATCATCCAGCTGCTTCTTCAACTCTGCCATCTCTGCTGGAGCCATACGGTAAGGTGCCTTAGATATCGGAGTCGTCCCTTGCTCCAACTCAATCTTGAAAGGATCAGACTGAGACGACGGTAATCCCTGCAACGACTGAAAAACATCCTGGAAGTCCTAAACAACTCGAATATCATCCACTGCAACCTCTCCAGCAGACTCTGACATCATAATGGTCGCCAAATATTCCTCGCAGCCCTTCTCAATCAGCTGCTCAGCCTGAATCGCCGAAATCACGAGACTCCCGGAAGTCGATCTCACCCCCTGATAAACCAGTCTCCCTGCCTCTCGCTCAAACACGACTCGTCCTTGATGATAATCCAAATGGACTCTGTACCGATCCAACCAGTCCATCCCGAGAATGACATCGTACAACTTCACCGGACTAATGATCAGATCTGCTGGCATCAACTCTCCCGCCACCAGACTATCCACACCACGAGCCCACCCGAAAGTAGCCAACGACTTCCCTCCAGCCACTCTAACTACTCCCGGCTGCTCACCGAAATCGCTGTGGATCCTGCTGCTCTCCGCACACTCCGGATTAATGAAGTAATTCGTCGCTCCATAATCAAATAACACATGAGACGCACACCCGCCTACTACTAAGGTCCCTACACAAACCCTATGTGCCTAAGAAACCCTAATATTCTATCACAGATACACAATTCCAAAATAGACAATTCACTACACCAGAATTTAAAAGTCAAGTTCTGAAATTTACCTATGATGGGCCTGGCGCTAGTGCCTCCCACCTCCACTGAAGTGAACACCCGCGGTGCTGCGATCTATCTCAACGGCTGCATATCTGCTGCAACCTCCTGCACCAGCTGCACAACCGCCACTGCCCTCTCTGACCTGGCCCCGAACTGCTCTTGGGCTTAAAATGCCCCGCCTTGGGCTTAAAATACCCCACCTCTCCACCAGATATGTGCATCACCATCCAGATAGTGAACTGCCAAGTCACCCGGTATCCCTCTGGACCCCTGAGAGATTGGAAATTACCCTCCAATCTGCTCCTCCACAAATCCGCCTCCTCAGGCTTAGCACCGCCCGAGAAAAACACGGTGCCAATCCTTTGCATCTGCTCCATCATCATCAGGTAGGATGGAAGCTCCTCCGCAGCCACCACACCTGGCTGCACACCAACCACTCCTGGCTGAACCCCAGCCACACCTGGCTGAACACCAGCCACACCTGGCTGACCACCAGCCACACCTGGCTGTACACCCGGAGCCTAATCCTAAGCTGGCACCCTACCCGGTAACCGCTCCATAATCAACTGTTGCAGATCCGCCAGATGATCCTCACGATCCTGGGCAACACCCGCGCCAGCACCCCTACCCGAGCCCGCCGCACCGCTCGCCATGCTCGGATTCCCACTAGACCCACCAGAACTAAAACTGACACTCGTATTGCCTACGCCCACGGACTCCTGAAGCGTATGCGACTCTATTACATGCTCCTGCGTGGTCTCCCGGGCCACACTCACGTTGGTAGACTCAATCACCTGTCCTTGTCCGCACCCACGTCCATAACCTCGGCCCCCACGACCTCTGCCCCTAGTAGCTCTAGCCATCACACACTGCACTAACCACATCAGACTAAATACATAGAACAAAAAGGTCAAACAACACATACCGTGGAATATCATTGATGGCTCGGAGAAGATGATCTAGGACTCCAAATCCACACAACAATCGATTGACTAACTAACATAATCAATTAATTCAACACACAATTGACTACTCACTTAATCAACTTCGTTCTCCCGCCCTAGAACCATAAGGGCTCTGATGCCAAACTGAAACAATCCGACCCATTTTTTTTTTTTTTACATATTTAATCAACATTGGAATCAAATTAATATTTCCATAAACATTAACTCTCAACTTCCAATCATACTCTGGGGACTTGTTGCTAGAACTCTCTAGTCTTAGTCATAAAATCACCATTACTCGCAGCATTCAAAGCATTCCTGTAATCCCAATCAACACCATCAGAGAAGATACCCAGCAAGTTCTCATCAGTAAAACCATGGTGTGGACACTCTCTCTTATACTCTTTGAATCGTTCCCATGCCTCACAAAAGGACTCTCCTGAATGTTGTTAAAACGTGGAGGTCTTGTTCCTTAGGCTTGCGGTCTTTCTTTTGGTGTAGAAGTGGTCCAAGAACGCTGCTCTACATTGTGTCCAAGTCGTGATGGATCTAGCTGGTAGAGACTTGAGCCAACGGGAAGCTTTGTCCGCAAGTGAAAAAGGGAAAAGTTTGCACTTTAAGAAATTCGGGTTCATCCCATTAGAACTCATCGTGGAGCAGATGAAACAACCCGACCCATTTTTTTATTTTTACATTTTTAATCAACATTGGAATCGAATTAATGTTCTCATAAACATTAAATCTCAACTTCCAATCAATTCAATCACATTAAGACAACGAAACTAAAGCAGTTAAAACAATAAACCAATCATTTCAATATCCAATAACCAATATCAATAGTTCAGACAAGTGCAATAATATCCAATCAATTCCACACTAAACCATTCCAATCTAACGACAATCCAACAACCTAGCCATTCTAACACAATAGGTAGTACACAATCGAGCCGCTAGATCATCTTCGGCCACAATTTCACGATCACATTTTCTCTTTACTTGCATCACATGGCAAAACGAGATGCGTGAGTATTATCACAAATACTCAGTGAGACGATCATCCCATCTACTTGGTTATACACACAGGCATAAGCAAAAGATACAATACCAGGATGAGCAAACAATAATACATGCACGAACAAGAAACATGAATCAGTCCAGAAGACTTGCGTTGATTGACACAACCACTAGGTATCGATCGATACACTGCAACTGCATCGATCGACACACCACCCAGGTGTCGATCGACACATCGCTGCAGATCGTGAAGATCGAGCCTATCCTCTCATGGCTCGAATACAAAGCGATTCATCGATCTCCTGCACGAATCCACCAACAAAACACACAGAATCCAATCCAAACAACAGCAAACAATCATATTTGATACGCTCAAATTTAACCCTGAGCTACTCTCTCAAATTAAGAGATCCTCGTAGTACTTAGGGATCGAATCCACAGGGAATCAATTTACACAATCAATTCAAGTATTCAGATTTTGCTAAACAAGAAATATGTAATGAAAAGCAATTAATAAAACAAGCAAGAGATAGCGATTTTGGTTTCTAGTAATTCAAGGAGACAAAAGCTAGGCGGTGGGTAATTCTTCAGGTATGATTCGAAACTGAGGATAAAACTACTGCAGGGTTTAATAAGTGCCGTTCTAGAACTCAACCACTAAGGTAAAGCCAATCAACTTCCGTTGCAGAGACTATCTATACCTAGATCCCTAAATTCCAAATTCCTTTGCAAATTTATTGAATCTAAGCAAGCATTAAGTTCAAGTTCAATTGTTCACAAAATCCCTAAGCCAAATTCCTTTGCGAATAGGTGATTTTGCTCATCTAAGACTATGTCCAGTTGTTAATAACACTTCCGTGTCTATTAAAGCAACCTAAGATCTAGATACTAGGTGATCAAGCTAGATCTAGCATTAGAAACAATCTAGATGAAGAATCCTAAAGATAAACCCTAGCAGAATTACAATCCTATCAATTTCTCATCAAACCCTAGAATTCCCCACAGCCTAACAAGCAAACTACTCACTCATGTTGAATATAACAAACATCATGAATATAGTAAATTGCATAAAGAGATAAGGTTAGAGATACAAAGGGTTTTGAAGCTTGCAGTATGAAAACTCTGTAAATCTCTGTAAAAGCTCTCCCTAGCAATATCTCTCAAGTCTCAATGAAAAATTGGATAATGAACTAAAAACTTAAGTTAAACTATATATACAAGGGTAAAAAGTCGTCATGGGCCTTGAAAGAATGTGTGGAAATCTTCATTAAATCCCGTGTCGATCGACAGAAGAAATCTGTGTCGATCGACAGGCTTCTTTCGGGTAGAATCTTCTGCTTCGTCAACTAGCGTGTCGATCGACAGACATCATCACTGTCGATCGACAGAAACGCATCTGTCGCTTGATTCCAACTCGATCTTTACAGCTAAATTCTCCTTCAAGACTTCAAAATGTTCCAAAAGCTTCCATTAAGCTCCAAATGACCAAATACCTGTAACGACACTAAAAACACCAAAAAGACTCTACAAAAACGACTTATATCATGGTTGAAAACGGGTAAAAACCATGATATATCAACTCCCCCAGACTTAATCTTTGCTTGCCCTCAAGCAAAGCATAAACCAAAACTGTGGAAGAGGTTTGAAAACACAGAACATACCTTCCCTTGATGCAGCGAATTGACCCTTTTCACCTAGTGAACCACATAACCCAGAACCAACCAAAATTAGACCGCCATGTACTTCTCTGCGGACATTCGCAGCCTTCTAAATTCATCACCACTTCACAGCATAATCCGTTAGTCTTCATCTCTTGGTCTCAATGTTCTCAAAGCCAAGAACCTTCTCCCATTCAATACCATGACAAATCAATCTATACAACACTTGGTATTCTTCCTCTGCCCCAAACTTATTTGTTTCTCTATTCTCTTTTTTTTTTCTTCTTTTTTTTTTATGTTTGTTGAAACTCAAGCAGTGCATATTGCTATTGCTGTTCCTTCCCAGGAGACAGGGTCGCGACTCACTACCGTTGTTCCTTGTGAGGAGACAGTTTCATGAGAGTGCTCGTCTTCCTTATCCGTTCTACGGGAATCAGACTACTGCTTTTGAGCTGGGTGATTACCTCTTGAGTACAGACTCACCGGATTTTATTCCTCGTCTTATACTCAGGAGCTATCATTTCACCCCAATCTTAACACAATCGATGATTTGTTTTTTTTTTTTTTTAGATGAATTAGAGGGAGAGGAGTACCATTACTTTCAACAGGAGATTGCACTTGTCAGGTACGAATGAGGAGTCAAGCCCCTAGACATCAATTCCAAGGAGAACCATGCAGTAGCTCTGACTTGGCGGATTATACCGGAAGTAGCAGACGTCTCCAGTCAACTGGTCAATCCTAGGATTTCCCATTAGTCTAACTTTAAAACTGATTCTGGAGGAATGGTCACACGCTGAAAAAGACACTCCACTAAACCAAAAGAAGAGTTGTTCCTAACTAGTTTTGACTCGATAAAACCAAAATTTTTGACTGACTCTCAAAACAGAAACTAAGTTAGCAACTACCGCCCCCAGACTTAAACAACACTGTCCCCAGTGTTATCAAGCCTGAAGTTGGCAAAGGAAATCAAAAGAAATTGAACTTGATTGAAAAGGATAAAATTTACCCCTGTACGGATCCCGTCGATCGACAGAAACAAGCTCTGTCGATCGACAGAAACAAGCTCTGTCGATCGACATAGACTGTTCAGAATCAGACCGTTGGTCAGTTGAGAATTTGAATTTTCGGAGAGCCTGTCGATCGACAACAGATGTGTCGATCGACAGAAACGTCTCAGGTTAGACTGCAACTTTGGAACGTTTTCATTTGATCTCAAAGTGATTCATGATTTGCATAAGTCTTAAACCTGCATTACTCAACAAACGATCAAAAGGAAAACAGAGGCAATCCATAGAGTAAATCAAGTTCAAGCATCCTAGGAAATCCAAAAACAAACTGACTCAAAGAAAAATAAAAACAACTCAAACATAAAAAGGATATAAAAGGTGAAGCGTTAGGCCTAATCCTCAGCGGACTGGAAATCAGTGGCGTCCTCAGATGATGTGGCTGGTGGTGCTGGACGTGGTGGAGATGGAGTGCGAGGACGAACACAGCTAGACTGGCATGAAAGCGCATCCCATACTGCCTTGAGAGCACGAGCAATCCAGTCCAATTTCTGGTCAACACTCGCCGGATCCTGGAGAGACGGTGGGAATCCATGCTGGTGTGACAGAGCCTCAGCATGTATCTGTGGTGGAGCCTGAGAAGTGCTAGCTCCCGGAGTACCAACTCCTCGTGTCTTCAACTTCCTAGTTGCCCCAATTGGCAGGAGTAAATCCTCACGTGGAGTGAAAGAGAGCAAAGAGGCATCCGTAGTTACCGGCATCCAGTCAACTACACTCGGAATTGTAACCATCCGAGACCCTCCCACTGCGAGGGTAAAAACCCAATGAATTGGATACTCACCCTTGGTCCAGTGCGCGCGCTTCATGTGATCCAAATCCACAAATCCATCACTCTTGTCAAAATAATATCCGGGTAAAGGAACCTTACACTGCTGGAAGATCGGAGTGAGCATATTCCCCACGGTGAACAACCTCTTACCAAAGTGAGTGGCCGAAAGGGGAGTGTGCCTCAGCGAGTAAAGATGGTCCATGAAAACTACCGCCATATTGGGGTGAAACCCAGTGCTCCAAGTCTCATTAGGGAGGAGGTCCCGCAGAGCATATGACAGTAAAACCAGCTCGTGCTTCCTCACCTTGCTCGGCTCCATCTTGCACAAAATCGTCGTAGAGAACAGTCTAACCAGATAACGAAGGACAGGATGGCGGATATCGGTGTGTGAGGAGCTCCCCACTTGAAACGGACCTGCTCCAATGTGGCTCCAAAGAGTATGTACCCCTCCAGCAATGTCCTCTGGTAAACCTGCAACCGGAACCACCGGGAACCCGAATACTCTGCAAATCCCTCGAGCGGAAATCTCAAGTCTTTTCCCATTTGCCATGAAGCTCAAAATGTAACAGCTCGGATCTAGCTTCTGCTCCTCAGTCTCCGCCTTGTTGTACAACTTCACCGAGGCAAAGAACTGCCTCACAAGATCGGGGTATATTCCGTCGTCATGGGTTGCTAACTTATCCAAACCGACCTTCTGCAACAATTCCTCCACCTCATCTCGAATGTGCAGACAACCCATCGTTAGTCTATGGGCGTATCTAGTGGGTGCCATAGTAACCTTTAGCCACTCATTGTAGAGCAAAGAGTTGAAGTCGTCCCACTTGTTGAGAATCTCTCTGTTATCCACTAATGCATCCTGCAAAACCTCCTTCAGTGTTTTATCCTCAGACTCAAACTCAATTCGAAATGGCGTGTTCTCCTCTCGTGGCCACTTTGGATTAGCAAGGCTTCGAATAACATATTCTGGTTCAGGAGGAGATTGCGAACGCGATCCCTTGTCAAACCTTGCCCTCTTGCCCTTCTTCAATATGCCCTTAGGAGGCATCTGCACAACAAAGCCAAAAGAAAAACACACAAGAACCGAAATTTAGCAAAACAGAAAACTTGATCCGAGAGCTCCCTGTCGATCGACAGAGTCGTCTCGGTTGCAGTTTTCAAGTGCTGAAAATTCTCGAAATGCAACCACAAATGTCAAGCATAAACACATTCGTGACCAATCCCAGCAACTGTATGAGCCCAATGTACCATGATAACAACAACAAGTAAACCCAATTCGAACCACATTCAAAAATCCCCAAATTCTCATGTCAAACCCTAATCGACCAAAATCAAACAATGCAAAGCACGAAACCAGTCCAAATTCACTCTAGAAGTGTATATGAAGCATGAACAACACACAAATCGAACCAATTCAACCCCAAAATTCCCCTTTTCTTCGCGAAATCGAAACGTAAAAGAAGAATTAGAGAGCCATACCTTCGGAGAATGATGAAAACGATGGTAGAAATGGAGAGAGGGGCAAAATCCAAATGAAATAGGCTCAAAAATCGTTTGATTTGGTGAAAGATTTAGAAAGTTAGGGTTTGGCAAAATCTTTCTCAAGAAAGCTTTGAAATCGTGGAAGAGATGAAGAGAAAGTGGGTTTGATTGTTAAAATCAGATTTGTAAGCAGTAAACACGTTTGTGGGCCTTAAAAATCGGTTGGAAATCAAAAATGGGCTTTCGGGTTTTGGCAATCAGAAGACTTACCTCGACTTTGGGCTTGTCCGCAAGGCGTGTCGATCGACACCACCCACCGTGTCGATCGACACGGACTTTTTTCCTCGATTGCTCCTTTTTTTTTTTTTTTTTTTTTTAAAAAACATAAAAAACCGAAACTAAAACAAAATTAGTGAAAACAAAATTAAAAACTAAGTATACAGACTTACAAGTGGGTTGCCTCCCACTAAGCGCTTGTTTTCAGTCTCTAGCTCGACTGTGTCGGAGCTCAGGCTTGAGGTGCATCATCCAAGGATACAATGTGTCCCTCTGGAATCTTGGCTTCCGCCCAGTAATGCTTCACCCTTTGGCCATTCACAGTGAATTCTCTCCCTTCTTTGGTAAGAAGGATTACAGCTCCATGGGGTCTAACCTCCTTGATTGTGAAAGGACCTGACCAACGAGAACGCAATTTACCAGGAAAAAGCTGTAAACGAGAGTTGTAAAGCAATACCTGGTCATTTGGTTCGAAGTTCCTGGAGATGATCTTCTTATCATGATATGCTTTCGTCCTTTCCTTGTACAACTTGGAGTTTTCGTAGGCATGAAGTCTAATCTCGTCCAGTTCGTTCAGCTGAATCAGTCTCCTTTCCGCAGCAGGCTTGATGTCAAAATTGAAGTGCTTCACTGCCCATGCTGCCTTGTGCTCAAACTCTACCGGAAGATGACAGGCTTTCCCATAAAGCAAATGGAAAGGAGTAGTACCCAGAGGTGTCTTGTAAGCAGTCCTGTAGGCCCAGAGCGCATCATCTAACTTTGTAGACCAATCCTTCCTTGTGGGATTCACTGTCTTCTCAAGGATCTCCTTGATCTGTCTGTTGGAAACCTCCACTTGCCCACTTGTCTGCGGGTGATAAGGACTAGCCACTCGATGATGAACACCATATTTCTCTAAGAGTTTAGAGAATACCTTGTTGATGAAGTGCGCACCATCACTGATGACAACTCTGGGGACTCCGAACCTTGGGAAGATGATGGTCTTAAATAGCTTAACGACCACTGCAGCATTGTTCTTCGGACTAGCAATTGCCTCAACCCACTTGGAGACATAGTCCACTGCGACTAGAATGTACTCATTCCCATAAGAAGATGGGAATGGACCCATGAAATCGATGCCCCAGCAATCAAAGATTTCAACCTCAAGGATGAAATGTTGTGGCATCTCATGTCGCCTGCTAATCTTCCCTCTCCTCTGACAAGCATCACACTGCAAAATAAAAGCATTAGCATCTTTAAACATTAAAGGCCACCAGAAACCTGCTTGAAGAACCTTTGACACTGTCTTGAATGTAGCAAAGTGCCCCGCATAATCAGAACCATGACAGTGATACAGCACATCTCGAACCTCACTCTCTGCAATACACCTCCTGTAGAGGCCGTCTGAGCAATGCCTGTAGAGATAAGGCTCATCCCAGTAGTATCTCCGGAGTTCTCTCATGAACTTCTTCTTCTCATACCCCTTGAGTTCGGTAGGAAGGTCCTCTGTAGCTAGGTAGTTTGCAAAGTCTGCATACCAAGGCCGATTGCCCTCTGAAACTGCATTGAAGTCTTGACCCTCAATCTCTGCACACACTGTCGATTGATAGTGATGATGAAAATCGATCGACAGGACATGTTCTGAAATCTGAGACTTGGGCAGAGGAGAGCCTGTCGATCGACACTCACATCTATCGATCGATATAGAGGCTTCGGGCAAACAGTCCGCGATCTGTTCGGGCGTCGTCGGGCTTTGCTGAATTTTGTTCCCATTCACTTGAGATCCAATCTCTATGAATTGCACACTCTCCTCTGGAAAGTAGTCATCAATAGGAACATTATCATCAATACGAATGCGCGAGAGATGATCTGCAACACCATTCTCCACCCCTTTCTTGTCCTTCACCTCAATGTCAAACTCTTGGAGAAGGAGAATCCACCTTAACAACCTTGGCTTAGCGTCTTTCTTCTGCATAAGGTACTTGAGTGCTGAATGATCCGTGTGCACTATCACCTTGGCTCCAATCAAGTAAGGCCGGAACTTTTCGAAAGCAAAAACCACAGCCAACAACTCCTTCTCAGTAGTTGCGTAGTTCTTCTGAGCCTCGTCAAGCGTTCTACTAGCATAGTAGATAGCATGCAGTTTCTTGTCCTTCTTCTGACCCAACACTGCTCCAACTGCATAGTCACTGGCATCACACATCACCTCGAAAGGCAAATCCCAGTCTGGAGGTTGCACTATTGGAGCACTCACTAAAGCCTGCTTAATTTGATCAAAAGCAGATAAAGAGTTAGTATCAAAATCAAATTTGACATCCTTACAGAGCAATGTGATGAGTGGGCGAGCAATTTTGGAGAAGTCCTTGATGAATCTCCTGTAGAAGCCAGCATGTCTTTGACTGAACTTGGCGGTTGAAGACTCGTCATCACTTCGATCTTGGCACGATCTACTTCAATACCATTTGCTGAAACTCTGTGGCCAAGTACAATGCCATCTTTCACCATGAAGTGGCACTTCTCCCAGTTGAGAACCAAATGCTTCTCCATACATCTAGCAAGCACTTTTTCCAAATTTTCAAGGCAGCCCTTGAATGAATCACCGTAGACAGAAAAGTCATCCATGAAGACCTCCATGTAATCCTCAATCATGTCTGTGAAGATCGACATCATACAACGTTGTAAAGTTGCAGGAGCATTGCAAAGTCCAAAAGGCATTCTACGGTATGCAAAAGTGCCATAAGGACAAGTGAATGTGGTCTTCTCCTGGTCCTCTAGATGGATGGGGATTTGGAAGAACCCAGAATACCCATCTAGGAAACAGTAGTAGGGGTGGTTTCAAGATCTCTTTCTTGACAACTTCCTGCAGATTTGGATTAAGCCTCCTCTGGTGCTCAATAGATGGCTTGCTCTCATCCTCAAGATGTATCCTATGCATGCACAAATCCGGAGAGATACCTGCAATATCATCAAGAGAATAGCCAAGAGCTGGGCGAAACTTCCGCAGCTTGCTTAGCAGTAAGGTGAGCTCTACATTGTTCAACGAAGAGTTAGCAATGACAGGGTAAGTGGAATTAGGACCAAGAAAAGCGTACCTTAGCCCTGCTGGAAGTGGTTTAAGCTCAAGCTTTGGAGCTTTCTGTTCACTCCAATCGCCTACTTGTGGAGCTTTCACAGAAGGTTCACCCAAATTCGCACTAGCAACCATCTTCCTCCATTCCTTGTTAGCATCCATCATCCTAGCATATCCCCTCGCATCCTCATCAAGCTGACCTTCCTGTAGCACAGACTTCACCAAAGTCATTTCCAAGGGATCAATGGGATACATATCGTTGAAAACTTCCTGCGCAAGATCTGTGAGTGTATCAACGTAGAAGGTCTGTCCATCGATGGTGGGTCTCTTCACCAGCTTATCCATCTCAAACTTCATCTCGAAACCACTCACCCGTAAGGTAATACAGCCTCCCTGAACATCTATCAAAGCACCAGCTGTGGACAAGAAAGGTCTGCCCAAAATAAGAGGATCCTTGGGTTCCTCGTTGTACTGCAGGACCACGAAGTCAGTAGGAATCATGAAATCACCAACCTTGATTGGCACATCCTCCAATATTCCTTCCGGAATCCTTACTGACCTATCCGCTAGGATAAGAGAGATCCTAGTGGGCTGGAAATCCGTCATCCCAAGACTGACAGCAACGGAGAGTGGCATTAGGTTGACACCAGAACCTAAGTTACAGAGAGACCTCGGAAACCTATCCTTGAAGATCAAACAATCCAACACAAAGCTTTCTGGATCTGTGAGTTTCTCTGGAATCCGGTTCTGAATTACCGCACTAACCTGCTCAGAGATCATAGCCACTCCTTCCTCTATACTCAAACTCTTGGTGACCATCTTCTTCACATACCGTCGGATCACAGGACTAATCTTAATGGCATCAACGAAGGGAAGCTCTAGAACCAACTTGTCTATGATAGCCTTGCACCTAGCATCTTCAAGCTCCTGCTTAGACCTCTTCTGACTCCTAGGAAAAGGTGGTTTAGGCTTGTATACCCTCTCAACCTCGACATCTGATGGTTTAGAAAAAGTTGTACGGTTCTGGGGCCCGTGTCGATCGACACTATAAGGTCTGTCGATCGGCACTTGCGTATCTGGAAATCCGGAATCGGTCCGTGAGGGGTCTGTCGATCGACAAGGATGTCCGTCGATCGACAGAGCGGTCTCGGGAAAATTTTCATTCTCATCAAATTCTCCTGACTCATCCAACTGCTCTGCACCAAGTCCCTTCTTCATCACAGGCCCTTGGAGGACCTTTCCACTCCTTGTGGTGATGGCCGCAACTGAGTGCCTTGGGTTAGCATCCGTCTTAGATGGAAGAAACCCCTCCTGCCTCCTAGAGTTCTCAGCTGTCTGAGCAACCTATGTGTCCAGCTTCTTCACAAGTAGATTGATAGCCTCAATCTTTCCATTCAAGTCGGTGTACAAAGCATCAATCTTGCCATTGAAGCTCACCGTCATCTTCTACTGGCCTTCCAAAAGCTGCTCTAACATAGACTCCATCTTATTATCTGCCGACTTAGGAGGAGGAGTCTGGTAAGAAGAAGAACCATAGTTCCTAGAGAAACCATTCTGAAAAGGTTTCTGATAGTCAGTCTTCTGGAATTGTGGTTTAGAGTAGATGGGTGAACCTAAATTCCCAGTGAATGAAGACCTCTGGTTGTTACCACTGAAGCTCCTGTTACCCTGCTGATTACCAAATCTCTGTCCCTGAAAACCAGTACCACTGATGTAGTTGCAGTCCTCTTCATCCTCCTCTTCATCTGGAATGAAGGTCTCTACCTCCTGAGCAAACTGCACTGTCTTCTTACCCACTAGCAAGTTGTGCACTGTGTCTAGCTTGGCTTCCATCTTAGCCATCTGTCCTGCATCCATGCTTCTACCAAGTTGCTTCCTCTCGAAGTCTATGTTCTTGGTGCTACTGCTGGAGGCCATGTTCTCAATGAGTGCCAGCGCATCACGTGGAACATTGGTGTTGAAATTCCCTTTACTAGCAGAATCCAGTGCACTCTGGTGCCTCCAGTCGATCCCTCTGAAAAAGATACCTAGTAGCTGCACGTCACTATAACCATGGTGGGGACAGTCCCTCTGATAGGACTTGAATCTGGTCCAAGCAGCCTTGAATGCCTCTGTCGGTCCCTACTTGAATGTAGATATCTTCATCCTAAGATCCTCGGACCTTGCCTCATCAAAGAAGTTGATGAGGAAAGCATTCTTGGTCTCCTCCCAAGTAGTAAGAGACCCCAGTGCTAGCTGCTTCAGCCAGTAAGCTGCATCTCCACTCAAAGAATAGGGAAAAAGCTTACAGAAGAGGTAGTCTTCTGGAACTCCATTGGCCTTAATGCTAGAAGCTAAGTCCTCGAACATCTCAATGTGGTCCATTGGATGCTCTGAAGGAAGACCATGGATGGGGTGCTGAGCCACCAAGGAGAAGTAAGCTGGCTTCAGCTCGAAGTCATTCCTAGGGAATGCGGGAGGCCTGATAGCTGCCCTGTTGGCATAAAACTGCTTTGGTCTGTAGTGCTCTCCCAAAGTACGCACATGCCCAGCTGGCTCGTGCTGCTGTACCAACTGGCCCTGCTGCTCAATCTCCTCTGCAATCACAGCTCCATTCTCATCTAGACGCTGACCATTAGCGTTGTACTTGTTACCCTGGCGGTCTGTGATGGTCCCATCCACACCTTGGATCAAAATCACCCTGTTGTTGACCATTCTGGCTGCTTTCGTTGCTGCTCGGTTAGCTCGCTCTAAAGCTCCTAACTCAGAAATCAAATCTACTAACTCTTGATTCTTGTTGCTTCTGGTTTTACGACTAGGCATGCACCTGAAACAGCAAAAACAAAAGAAAATAGAAGTTAGTAAATAAATAAAAAAAAATAAAAACTTAGACAAAACCCTAGTAACTAAAATCGAATGGTAAATTTTGATTCCCCGGCAACGGCGCCAAAATTTGATACGCTCAAATTTAACCCTGAGCTACTCTCTCAAATTAAGAGATCCTCGTAGTACTTAGGGATCGAATCCACATAGAATCAATTTACACAATCAATTAAAGTATTCAGATTTTGCTAAGCAAGAAATATGTAATGAAAAGCAATTAATAAAACAAGCAAGAGATAGCGATTTTGGTTTCTAGTAATTCAAGGAGACAAAAGCTAGGCGGTGGGTAATTCTTCAGGTATGATTCGAAACTGAGGATAAAACTACTGCAGGGTTTAATAAGTGCCGTTCTAGAACTCAAACACTAAGGTAAAGCCAATCAACTTCCGTTGCAGAGACTATCTATACCTAGATCCCTAAATTCCAAATTTCTTTGCAAATTTATTGAATCTAAGCAAGCATTAAGTTCAAGTTCAATTGTTCACAAAATCCCTAAGCCAAATTCCTTTGCGAATAGATGATTTTGCTCATCTAAGACTATGTCCAGTTGTTAATAACACTTCCGTGTCTATTAAAGCAACCTAAGATCTAGATACTAGGTGATCAAGCTAGATCTAGCATTAGAAACAATCTAGATGAAGAATCCTAAAGATAAACCCTAGCAGAATTACAATCCTATCAATTTCTCATCAAACCCTAGAATTCCCTACAGCCTAACAAGCAAACTACTCACTCATGTTGAATAAAACAAACATCATGAATATAGTAAATTGCATAAAGAGATAAGGTTAGAGATACAAAGGGTTTTGAAGCTTGCAGTATGAAAACTCTGTAAATCTCTGTAAAAGCTCTCCCTAGCAATATCTCTCAAGTCTCAATGAAAAATTGGATAATGAACTAAAAACTTAAGTTAAACTATATATACAAGGGTAAAAAGTTGTCATGGGCCTTGAAAGAACGTGTGGAAATCTTCATTAAAGCCCGTGTCGATCGACAGAAGAAATCTGTGTCGATCGACAGGCTTCTTTCGGGTAGAATCTTCTGCTTCGTCAACTAGCGTGTCGATCGACAGACATCATCACTGTCGATCGACAGAGACGCATCTGTCGCTTGATTCCAACTCGATCTTTACAGCTAAATTCTCCTTCAAGACTTCAAAATGTTCCAAAAGCTTCCATTAAGCTCCAAATGACCAAATACCTGTAAAGACACTAAAAACACCAAAAAGACTCTACAAAAACGACTTATATCATGGTTGAAAACGGGTAAAAACCATGATATATCAATATTCCATCAATTTCGTCTGTTGGTTTGTTCTAGTCTCGCAAGTTCAGGGTTACTCAAAGTTACGAGGGGAGTTTAAAGATTTCTCCTTGTTGACCTTGAGTTCATGCACCTGAAGCACACGCAAGGGAAACAAAAAGAACGAGTTTAGTACTTAGTCTGAAAACGTATATGAAAATTAGAGGTACCGAGTTGGTCCCCGGCGACGGTGCCAATTTGATGAAAGGGACTTTGTCCGGTTTAAGGTTTATGAGTCAAACCTAGAATCACTAACTCGATGCAGAATAGGTAGGTTCGTTCAAAGGGACCAGCAATACACCTTAATCCTATGGGATACAATTTCAGCTAAATGATCAAAGTGGTTTAAGTTGTCACGATTAATCAAACAATTATAGTAAATTCAGTGTAAAAAATGATATTAAAAGCGTTAGGTCAAGGGAAAGTATCTCAGGGATTAGATCATCTAGAACCAAGCAATTATTTAGATTATCAATTACGAACCAATATAGAAATCGACCATAAAATCAAGAGTATCCACTGTCATGGCATCAACTACTTGATCAATCAATCTAACACCCTAAGCTATCGTTTGAGATTATAAAGAATGGTGAACATTAAAGAGGATAGGATCGATTTGTTCACAACTCGCCTTAACTTCAACTGCCGTTGGCTAAGGACGAATCGCCCATCTATGTTAATTCAAGCAATTCACAACAATTTTGATGAGTAAATTAAACCTAAAATCAAAGGCTAGGTGATCAAGCTAGTCTAGGCATTACGACCAACAATAGATGAATATATCAAATATGTTTCAAAACCTATCTATCCTTAGTTCGAGAATCCCTAATCCCATCGAACCCTTAACCTAACTTGGGAGACTACTCGCACATGGTGAATCGAACAACAGTAAGTGAGATAAGAAATTCCATAGATAAATGAATAGAAAAGATAAGAGTTTAGAAAACTTCAACAAAAGGTAGAAAACAATCTTCAATCTCACAAAACTCTAAAAATAAAGTATTGATCTCTCTTTCTCACTTGTGTTCTCTTTCTTTCTGTCTGTTATTTTTTCTCCCTAAAAAGGGATCGAAAATATCATTAAATAAGGGTCTGGGGAGGCTAGGATTGATTAGGGAAACCCTAGGTGGCAAAAATAGGTTTAATGAAAATTTCCAAAACTGGATCTTCTGCGGAGCAGGTCTAGCGATCGGCAGCGGGTGCTCCTTTTCTTCAGAATCTTCAAAAATATCCAATTTCCCTCCTTTTTCGCCAAATCCCATTGTGAGTTCCAATCCTCCATTCCAGGCTCCTTTTGACCTAAAATGACTCAAAGTAAAGCAAAAGACTCGATAAAAACCTACAAAACAAATGTTAGAATGCGCCAAAAACGCAATATATCATAGGCGATTATGAATCACAAGCCACGTAACAAAAGCAGAGTTGGAAGTTAAATGACAAAACCAAATTCCTTTACACCTATCAACCTATAACATGCTTCTTTTATTAGCATCCATGTTAACTTCGCATTGAAAGATTGTTTAAATTTGTTTTCCTTTGCGAGTCCAAAGTAAATATCCCCCCAAATATTTCTTATTTTCCATAGCCCTATGCCTATACATTATGATTGTTTCTCCTCGGATGGGTGGATATGGCTATTGTAATGGTGAAATTTGTTGGGATACCTAGATGAATAAATCCTCTCGGTACTGTGATGTTTATCAAACGGCCCATTTGTGACTAAATTAGTTTCAAGTAGCACACCACATTCACCTATTTCAAAGGTCTTATTCGTAGTCCACCTTATTGTTACAGTCTACAGATTTCAGTCCATAAATCTTTTGCTTTGTTGGCATTTAGTTCAAGGCCCGACAAGAGAAATGCTGATAAAAGCTTTTCAGATGCATTCACTGGATAGTTGAAATGCAGCTGACCAAAAATTTAAGATGCTCACCAACAATGAATTTATGAATTGAGGAAGGAATTGACTGATCCATGCACTGATACAGTTCAAATCTTCTCCAACAAAGGCTTATAATCCATAGCCTCATGCGCTTTGTTACAAATGTAGATCAAGGCATCATACTAGTAGATGTCCCGTAGAAAAAAAAAGAAATCTAGACACCATTGATGAACACATATTTTTGATATTTTGGCTAAAAACATAATTGATTTTTGATACTTATACTCAGCATGAGCTTTGTGAAAACTCATCAAACACAGCTATGATTTGTTCCATTGACCTCATTTTTCCGTCTCGATACCATCAAGTCATCTGCAAAACTCAGATGTGTGATCCCTAAGTTTTTTTAACCGAGAATAAGGCTGTTGTGCTACACAATCTAATTGAGTGAATAAACTGTGACGGAAATTGCATTGCCTCCAACGTATTGATCAAGACAGACCATTTTCCTTAATCAACCGACTATGATAAATCAATCTTCACTTCACAACGAGGTGATAATGAATCTTTTAACATGTTCATTCTGTTGCAAGGAGCAGATTCTCCATCAACAATGTGTCTTGAAAAAAAGAAGACCGGTTCAAAACAATTAACTTAGGCAATAGGTTCTTCAACCAATTTAGTACGATCTTTGAAATCACTTTACACGGCATATTGTAGCATGAGATAGGTCTATAGTCCTTCATATTTTTTTCCTATGACTTATTGGGAATGAGAGATAATATGTTGAGTTTATGCCTTTTTTAAAAAACCCTGTCACCTTCCTTAAGAAGCTTCTTCTTCAAACCTTGTTGGATCTATTGTTTAGAGAAGAGAGGCCACCACCCTAGCTAGGCGTGCTCTCTTTCTTATTGCTGTTTAATCTCCTAAAGAGGCTAAAAACAAGTATATACAGGTTTAGGGTTTTCTTGGACTTAATTTATGGCAAAAAAGTCTTTTTGGTCGAAATTGCTCCAACGTCACGAGCATTGGTCAAGGAACACGATCGGATGTTGGGCTTGAAAGTGCCTTGCTGCGTCCTGGCATCAGTCTGAAATAACGGTCCACGAGGCAGCCTGGTGCTTAGCTCGATTTTGCACTTGCTTCGTTTTCGAGGCAGTTTGACATGTCTTTAGTATTTCGGGTGTGACTCCTTGAATACAGCTCCAAATTATATGATTCCAACTCCATTGGAAAGGTAACTGGAAGGGCTATCTTCAAGATAAGTTTTAACGAATTCCAAGTTGATTTTATCCTTCGTTTATTGCTAAATTTCTGGCATATATGTTATGTCCAACTTGGTAAAATGTTGTATCTTGTGAATTCTTGGGTCTTGATGATGTATTTGGATTGTGAAAGTTGCTGTAGCTTGGTTTACACTTTTTTTGGTCCTTTTAGCTCATTTTTGCTTGATTTTCCTGTTAAGACTATAAACTACAAATACAAGGAAAACAAACTCTAAAGGCATAAAGCCTTATTAAAATGCATAGGAAATATAGTAAAATAAATAGTAAAAGTGGTAAACAAATAGGGCATATCAAAAGTCAAGCAAGAAAGAAAGTTAGATCCAACAGGTCGGAAGGTTCATGAGGGTCCGGAGAGTTGGAAACAGCGGACTCCGCAAGCACATCTGGTCCTGTCAATGACACAAGAGAAGGAGGAAGGTGCGAATAGATTACAAAACACATAAAGAGAAGTACCAATCATCAGAAAGGGAGAGGAAGGAAGAAGAGAGAAAATATCACCCGCAGCGGCAAAAAGTATCGAAACCTCAAGAACAACCGTTTTACTTGTATTATTGATGTTTCTAGCAATGGCCAATTAAATAGATTCTTATTCTATTTTATCGGAATATAGTGTCACTCCATGAACATAGTTTTACAAAATCAACTTAGTGAGCCAATTACTTGTTGTGTAAATTTGTTTTAAAGTTCATGAGTGTTTCCATTTCAAACTTATCTAGCAATAAACGGCTTAGGCTATACCTTTATACATTAATTAGTCAAAATTCAATAAAACTTATGATATATATTTCTAACAAATTCTCATCGCCTATTCGAATTGGACCCTCATGTGTTTGGACTTTGATATAATGCTAAAGACCATAGGTTTGTGGACTTATAATTCAAAAAAAAATGGCAATCCATGTCACTGAACATAGCTTTTGTTTTTGTTTTTTTTGTTTACTACACTGCTTTCTGGCTCGTTTTACTTTTATTCTAGATATGGTTTTTAGACTTCTATCCGGCCTATACGTAACAAGAACTAGTCTTTATAAGCCTCAAAGTCAATTAACTAAATCAATTTTAATATCAGAGTAATTAAAGTAATCTCCTAATAAAATTGTTAACGCCAAACAACTCTGAGACATTTTTAAATAATCCGAGCATTGATATAGAAATAGTCCAAAGCCCTGCACGTCGGTTTTATTTTTTCCTTGTTTCCTCTTTTCTTCCTCCAAACCCATAAGACATAATAAAATCAGAGAAGATGATAGCTGCTTTAGCAAATTTGTTATTCTCGACTGTAAGTTTCTTGTGTAATTTGATTTCTTTTGTGATCTTCCACGTCGCAGCTTGTTCTTTCGTTTTATTTGTACAAACCTTCAAGATTCCAGGAGAAGCCCTTTATGCCTTGATCAAGCTGGTAAGAGATACAGCCGAGTCTTGTTTTCCCAAATTGTGCAAACTAGTTATTGATGTAATCAATGAAGTGTTTACGATCTTGTTTGATTTGGCGAAAGGACGAGTCATAAGAATATCAGATTCCATCTCATTGACAATAGGTGATTTGAGAGAGAGAGGAATGCCATGTTTTGACCAATTTCTTAAGGAGTGGTCGAAAGTCTTTGAAGGTTCTATCGAAATGGTATCGGCCGTGGTTAGTGGTTTGTGCAATAACTACAAGGATTCTTTATATTATGTCTACCAAAAGTTACTTGAGTAACTAAATTTGTTGTAAGCATAATGCGACATTTTTTGGATCGTGGATGATCTCTGGAGCTATCAAAGTTTAATTCCCTTTCTTTTCAGTTCTGGAATTGTTAATAGAAAGTTTCAAATTTTTGATCCGCAAACAAATTTTAATAGTATTTGTTGTTACAAACCCATTAGTGGGTGCTCATTATAAGTCCATATTCTATAACCTTCTAGACTTACTTCTTCTCCAAATTGTACTTCTTCCTCAATCTTTGTATCCCTATATATACTTTGTACTTCTCATGAAATAATACACAACACAATTCTTTCTCTCTTTCTCTTATTTATAACACATTATCAGCACGATAGTTAGCCACCTGAGCAAAACCCTAATCCGGCTATCTCTGACGTTGTCTCCGTTCTTTATCCAACGTCTCCGTTTCCGATGAGATTTCCTACGCTGTCTCCATGTCCGATAATTATCTATGATATCCCAGATAAGTACTATCCAATAATTGAATCATTATTTAATCGACTCAGTCTACTCGTAATCTCATGCTTCATAATTGCCATGGTATTGCTTTACTGGTTTTAGTAGAAGAAAAATCTGATAGTTTATAAATTATTTATTATCGTCACTTGATAAATTATGATGGGATCATGTTTCTTATTGTTTGATATGATTGTTTCGTCCTGCTTCCTTTCATGTTTTTAAAATCATTAATTATATATTGACAAATCGTTGATTTTGTGGTTTGATAATCCAATGGTTTGGTTTCGGTTCTTTGTTTAAATATATTCATGATTCGCTTTAGAATACTTAATTAAGTTCAATATATTTAAGACGGCTCATGCTTTTATATAAACATTCACAAGTTTATTGTTTATTAGTTTGCGTGTATATTAAGTCTGTGCACGATAATATATAGCATGATTGACAAAATATTTTATGATAGTTTCACATCGTTTGATTTATGGTAAGTATATATCTATGTATCTGTATCCACAAAATCATTAACTATAATTCTGATAAATTATAGTTCACCAGATACTTTCAATTTGCTTTCAATTATAAATTGTTGATTGTTGCTTTTTCATCTAACGAGGTTTATGTAGAGTAAGAACCGGGTTAGCAGTGATGAACAATACGTAAAAGGTTTTGGGATTATTTGGCCGAAATTTTTCCGGTAACGTCTCCCGAGTACTTCTTCTTCAAGTAAGTCATTAAACCCGCTAATATAAGATTCGTTAAATAGAGAAGTAATTTACAAATTGAAAACAAACTTAACTATTTAACGTCTAGATCTGGCTAAATTAATCGATTTTCTACTATTGATGGACTTGCTTATGTATAAGAATATATAAACCAGTAGCATGTGTTTTGCATGTATATTAGTCTTTAAATTAACCGTTGGTAGTTGGTTTAAGTGAATCTTTGATAATTGCAAGGCATTATCGTTTATTGTTTTAATGATCAATTTATCGCTTCCCAATTGTTGATTCACTTGGTTTGGTATAATTCATTTGATCTAGTCATGTCACTGCTTAAATGTCATGTTTAATTGCATTAATCCACACACGTTTAAATTGCTTTGGGGTGATTGATTCATTGAGACTGCTGATATGACTTATGATTTTCAATATGACATAAATTACGTTGTTCGATTGTAATTTATTATTGTTAAGTACCTAAGAATCATATTTCATATAGTTTCCATAACGCTAATTTAATTAGCATATCGTCTTAATTCATTTGTTGGTTGATGGTTGATATAATGGCGTTAGTAGAAACACTAATAATTCTGATGAAATAATTATATGTTTCTATGATTTGATGATAGGTAGAATTTGTTGGATTTTTACAATAAAATTTGAATCATATCCAGTTAATTATGGTCCAGAAAATATGATATCTTATACAGAAAAAAAGATCACACTAATAACATCAAGGCAAGAAAGTGGCTCTAGAAATTATCTTGAAAGGTCAAGATCGAAATCAAGGTGTTTCTTTCAAAGAACTTAAATTCTCACCAAAAGTGTGAAAAGAAAATACTAAGAAGTTGATCATGGTCCATTCCCTGAAGTGAATATGACATTTTATACATAAGATCACACTAATAGCACTAAGCCAAATAATTGGCTATAAAAATTGTCTTGAATGATCAACATCGAGATCAAGACCAGTGAGATTTTATCAAGAACTCATATTCTCACTAGAAATAAGTAAAGCAAGATAATGAGACACATAAGATATTTCTTTGATCACACAATAAAATAATCTAGTGTGAGTACAACATATACTAGTATAAAGCTTAGTGAAGACTCCAGAAGAGTAAATACATTATTGCTTATGGGAACGCAATTTTAAATCATTAATGCGTTATACTCATTGGAAACTCTCAAAAGTTGAAAGAATATAAGATATAATATATGATCCAAGTCGGGTATATGTTGTTAATTCTAGAGTGAGAATCAGTACCATATAGATGAACCTGAAGCTTCATCATCTCGAGAGAGAGAGTTAAAGAATCTCACATATATAATAAGTGACATATCCAAAAGATTATGTTCACTAAGTTCTTCGAACAATTCTCAAAGGAAAAGTGTGATCACAAGAGTGTGATATTTAAGACTACAATACTTGAAGTCTGTAAGTGAATTTAACTCAGTTATATTAAGAGAATATCTCTAATGAGTTGTTCATGAGAAATCACTATTCATGTATGGTTAGTTTTTGGTCAATTTCTTAAAGTGAATATTATATATTACATATAAAAGAAAAGACCAATAAAATTCACCACGAAACTGGCTACTAAGTGATAGCCTCACTTTTGATTTTTTCGGAAGGAATTTTAATTATGATATCCCTTGAAGGAAGTAAGTGATTAACAAAGCAAAGTAAACCAGAAGTTTACTAAGAATGTAAACTAAACAAGAAGTTTACTAAGATTAATAATGTGGCTTAACTGGTTGGTCATCCTGATTTAATGATGATACGAGAAAATTTATGTGGACATTCCTTGAAGAACTAGAAGTTTCTTCTTAATGATTTATCATAAGTTGCTTGCTAAGAAAGCAATATGATAATCTGGCTTTCACCAGATTAAAATATTATCTATCGATAATGTGAAATATATACAAAGAAATGGCTATGCGCTGATCACCCACCATGTGAAGTTTTAGATACATTATGCTTCTAATAGACGCATCGATTCAGTGGACACTCGATTGACGGATTTGTCCTTGTCATCAAACTGCAACCTAAAGTTTATGAAGTTATTTGATATAGATTCATTTAAAGAAAGGTTTATTTGATAATGCTGGTGAATTCATACATAAAGTCCATTGGAAGAAGTATAGAACATCTAGAAGTCCATGTTCATACACGAAATGGTTTAGTACCAATGACTCGCATCAAGCCAATGAATAACTAATAGATCCCCCCCCCTCTCATTATTGGTTTAGGGTCAGAAACCAAATAGTTCTCATCTTTAATCTTTGAATGTGAAAAGTGCTCCATCACAGCGCTCTAAGATGAGTCCTCAAACGAAGATAAAAGTATATGTTGGATATGGATGATACTAATTAAGTATATATAGCCATCTCGACGGATTTATTTAAGGTTCGAATTGAAGACTCTCATTTTAATGAGTCAGGTTTTCCAACATTACAGGGAGAAAGTAAAATAGCTGGAAAAAGATAAAAGTATCTATGAATTATCAATGATCCTCGGACTAAATGATGAGAATTAGAATTCCAAAAGATAATTCCAAGTTTAGCGTATTGATTGCCAGAAGCATTTACTGACCCAAATAGAGTGATGAAATCACCTATCTAGCTGTATATGCTCTGATTTGAATTAGTGTCTCAGAAGGACAATATTAGACTGCTAGTGAGTCTAAAGATCGCATGAAGCGTGGTAGACCTATTTGGTTCCAAATATATAAATCCTCAGAAAAGAAAAGGAGCGAAATAAGAATGAATAGATCGAGGAAAGAAAGATTTCGAATGATCTCCAGAAAAGACCGAATGATCTCTAGAAGAGACATAAACGTGACGAATGAAAATATTCAAGTACTTGACAATGAAGAGAGCTAGCTAGCTACGTCATGTTTGTAATGAAATGGAACAAAAAAAAAAAGCAAATCGACGTCGTAATATTTTGCATGCTATGAGCAGTTGATTTATGAATAAGAAGAGGATCATGAAAGTCTATTGAAAAGTGTACACAAAGTAATAATTGGCCAAATGGAATGGAAGAAATAGACGTATAATCTCTTGAGAGAATTAGACCAGTAGTCTATGCACGTGAAGTGTAAAACCAGAGGAAGATAAATGAGTCTTGTGTGAAACAATAGTGAAATTGTCACAAAGACAAGAAATGTATTATGAAGAGATATATTCTCTTGTGGTGGATGCTTTATTTTGTGCTATCTTATAAGTCTGGCAATACGAGAAGAAACACTGGAAAAATGACATTTTTATGCAATCCAAGAAGGATAAAATATGAAAGATATAATCCATGAAGGATTAATGATATCAGAGTTATGATCCCTGAAGGATTAGTGATATCAGAGTTATGTTTCTGGAAATTCTACTCGATCGAATGATAAGAAAATATGTAACATGGGGATATAATCATGTATTTATCAATAGATTTTGATAAAGTGATTATTAATTAAAAATCATCGAAACTCCAGCAGAGTTTTTATTCAAGTAGTATGATATATCATGGTTTTTACCTGTTTTTGACTATGATATAAGTCCATTTTATAGAGTCTTTGTGGTATTTTGCGAGTTTTTTGGAGTCTTTATAGGGTAAAGGACGATTGGAGCATAATGGGAGCTTTTGGAGCATTTTGGAGCATCAAGGAAAGAAAGGTCGAAGTGATCAACTCGGAGTCAAGTTTTGGAGCTTGCGTCGACCGATACAATGCCTCTGGGTCGATCGACGCACTTATGTCCGACACGAAGAGAAATTGATAGGATTGATTACCATTGGGATTTATCTTCTTGTTCTTCATCTAGATTGCTATAACTCTGATTTTATGATTGATCAACTGAAATTGGAAACCCTATGTTGCTTTAATAGATGCGAAAGTATTATTAACAATCTGACCTAATCTTAGATGAGGAAAATTATCTATTCGCAAAGAAATTTGGCTTAGGAATTTTGTGAACAATCGAACTCGAACTTAATGCTTGTCTTTATTCACTAAGTTTGCAATGAATGAATTTAGAGATTTAGTCATAGATAATCTCTACAACGAAAGTTGATTGGTTTTATATTCGTGTTTGAGTTCTAGAACTGTGCTTAATAAAATCCTAACAGTCTTTTATCCTCGATTTCGATTCATTCTTGAGAATTGCCCATAGCCTAACTCTTTTGTCCCATTGATTAGTAGAACCATATCACAGTCTGCTTCTTTGCTTTGCTTTTTACTTTACATTCATACATATTTGCTTAGCCTAATTCGAAATCACCAATCTTTTGTGTGAACCGATTCCCTGTGGATTCGACCCTAAGTACTACAACGATCTCTTAATTTGAGAGAGTAGCTCAGGAAAATTTAAGCATATCAAATTTTGGAGCCGTTGCCGGGGAACCGATTTTACCAATCGATTTTTGATTTTATAGTTTTGTCTAAGTTTTTATTTTCTTTCGTTTTATTACTTACTCGGTCTTTTCTCTTTTTCTTGTGTGTTTCAGGTTTATGCCTAACCGCACAACCATGAGCAATCAGAATAAAGAGCTAGTCGATCTGAATCTCGAGATTGGAAAGTTAGAGCGAGCCAACCGGACAACGAAAAAGGCACCCAGAATGGTTAATCCAATTGTTCTTATCAGAGGTGAAGATGGGTTTCTTCATGACCAAGAGGGTCAGAGGCGAAATGCTCAAGGTCAGAGAGTGGACGAGCAAGGAGCTGTGATAGAGGAGCAGGCTGAGCAGCAGGTTGTGCAGCGCCAAGAGCCAGTTGCGCGTGGGCGTACTCTGGGAGAGTACAACAGGCATGACGAGTTCTATGGTAACAGGGCTGCGATTCGTCCTCCTGCTTTCCAGAGGAATGATTTCGAGCTGAAGCCTGCGTACTTTGCGCTTGTAGCTCAGCATCCTTTCCATGGTCTATCGTCTGAGCACCCCATGGATCACATAGAGAGGTTCGAGGACTTGGCATCTAGCATCAAGGCTAATGGAGTCTCAAGCGACTACCTCTACTGCAAGCTTTTCCCCTATTCTCTTAGTGGAGAAGCAGCCTACTGGCTGAAGTAGTTAGAGCCGGGTTCACTGACCACTTGGGAGGACACCAAGAATGCTTTCCTCAATAACTTCTTTGATGAGGCAAGGTCCGAATATCTGAGGACAAAGATCTCTATGTTCAAACAAAGACCGACTGAAGCATTCAAGACTTCTTAGGTGAGATTCAAGGCCTATCAGAGGGATTGTCCACATCACGGCTTTAATGATGTTCAGTTACTGGGTATCTTCTTCAGAGGAGTCAACTGGCGCTATCAGATGGCATTGGATACTGCATCTAATGGGAACTTCAACACTCCATACCCAGAGGATGCACTTGTGCTTATCGAGAACTTGGCTTCTAGCAATAGTACCAAGAATGCGGACTTCGAGAGGAAGAAGCTGGGTGGCAACATGGATGGAAGCCAGATTGCTGAGGTAAAGGCCAAGATTGATTCAATGCATAACCTTCTGGTGGGGAAGAAGTCAGTTCAGTTTGCTCAAGAGGTGGAAAATACTATGAAGCTCCTTCCAGGTGTTGTTCCTTGGAAGTCTGGAGGAGGAGAACGATCAAATGTGAGATTTTCAAGGATGAGGGAGGCACAAGACCCCCAAAGATCCACCAAAAGCCTAAGTCCTGACACAGTCAAGCTAATGACTGAAAACAAGCGCTTAGTTGGAGGCAACCCACTTGTAAGTGTACATTAGTTTAATTTTTTGTTTTTGTTTTACTAACCTTTTATCTTTAGTTTTAACATTTCAAAAAAAAAAAAAAAAAAAGAGAGAAAGGCCTGCGTCGATCGACACAGGCATGTGGCGTCGCTCGACGCAAACAGGGGACCACACGAGGTAAGTGTTTCTAAACACTCGACAGTTTCTTTTCTTCTTCCTCCTCACTTTGTTCTTCACGAAAACACAAGAAATTTTGTGATATGCTCAAATTTAACCCTGAGCTACTCTCTCAAATTAAGAGATCCTCGTAGTACTTAGGGATCGAATCCACAGGGAATCAATTTACACAATCAATTCAAGTATTCAGATTTTGCTAAGCAAGAAATATGTAATGAAAAGCAATTAATAAAACAAGCAAGAGGTAGCGATTTTGGTTTCTAGTAATTCAAGGAGACAAAAGCTAGGCGATGGGTAATTCTTCGGGTATGAATCGAAATCGATGATAATCTACTGTTAGGGTTTGATTAAACACCGTTCTAGAACTCAAACACGAATATAAAGCCAATCAACTTCCGTTGCAGAGACTATCTATCCCTAGATCCCTAAATTCCAAAATCCTTTGCAAATAGAGTGAATCCAAGCCAAGCATTAACGTTCAGGTTCAATTGTTCACAAAATCCCTAAGCCAAATTCCTTTGCGAATAGGTGATTTTGCTCATCTAAGATTAGTTCAAGTTGTTAATAACACTTCCGTGTCTATTAAACAACCTAGGGTTTCCAATTTTAGTTGGCCCGTCCTAAATCAGAGTTAAAACAATCTAGATGAAGAACCCAAAAGATGAACCCTAACAGATCAATAATCCTAACAATTTCTCATCAAACCCTAGAATCCCCCACAACCTAACAAGCAAACTACTCAGACATAGATGAAGAAATCATAATGAAAGAATAAGATTGCATAAAAGATAGAGTTAGAGATACAGAAAAAGGGGTTTGAAAACCCTGTAGAAATCTCCCTCAAAACTCTCTCTCTCAAAGTCTAAGTTAAAAACAAGATAATCCACATAAAAACCTAAGGGAAAACTATATATGATGTGTAAAAATCGGATTGGGCTTTTTCTGTAAACTTCTGGGCTTTTTGGGCAAAAAAGGAAATTCTTCAAGCTTGACATCTTCTAGCCAGACCGACATGTCTTCACTAAAACCTTCATAGCTTTCGATCGCACCGTTGGAATTGCCTCAAATTTCTTTCAAATAAAAGCTAACTCGCTGCTCTAACTTTTGTCAAAATATCAGCTCGATCCGTCGGTGGGAAGGACTTCAAAGAGTGCCAAACTTCTGACTGTTCGGAACTGTTCTTCTCATCAAACACGTGTCGATCGACAGAGGTTGGCCATGTCGATCTACATAGACCTCTCTGGAATTTCTACTTGTGTCGAGAAGCCCCGTGTCGATCGACAGGAGTAGGTAGTGTCGATCGACACGAGCTCATCTGCTCGATTCCGACTTGATATCTTCAGCTCTTCTTTCCTCGATGCTTCAAAACACTCCAAAAGCTTCCATTAAGCTCCAATCAATCTTCAACCTACAAAGACTCTAAAAGACTCGAGAAACACCAAAAAGGCTCTATAAAAAGGATTTATATCATGGTTGAAAATGGGTAAAAACCATGATATATCAACTCCCCCAGACTTAGCCTTTGCTTGCCCCTCAAGCAAAACTAAAACCAAGAATGTGGAAGAGGTTTGAAAACACAGAACATACCTTCCCTTGATGCAGCGAATTGACCCTTCCACCTAGTGAACCACATAACCCTGAACCAACCAAAATTAGACCGCCATGTACTTCTCTGCGGACATTCGCAGCCTTCCAAATTCATCACCACTTCACAGCATAATCCGTTAGTCTTCATCGCTTGGTCTCAATGTTCTCAAAGCCAAGAACCTTCTCCCATTCAATACCATGACAAATCAATTTATACAACACTTGGTATTCTTCCTCTCCCCCAGAATTATTTGTTTCTCTATTCTCTCTTTTTTTTTTTTTTTATATGTTTGTTGAAACTCAAGCATGCATATTGCTATTGCTGATCCTTCCCATGAGACAGGGTCGCGACTCACTACCGTTGTTCCTTGTGAGGAGACAGTTTCATGAGAGTGCTCGTCTTCCTTATCCGTTTTACGGGACTCAGACTGCTGCTTTTGAGCTGGGTGATCACCTCTTGAGTACAGACTCACCGGATTTTATTCCTCGTCTTATACTCAGGAGCTATCATTTCACCCCAATCTTAACACAATGGATGAATTTTTTTTGTTTTTGTTTTTTTTTTTTAGAGAGGAGTACCATTACTTTCAACAGGAGATTGCACTTGTCAGGTACGAATGAGGAGTCAAGCCCCTGGATATCAATTCCAAGGAGAACCGTGCAGTAGCTCTGACTTGGCGGATTATACCGGAAGTAGCAGACGTCTCCAATCAACTGGTCAATCCTAGGATTTCCCATTAGTCTAACTTTAAAACTGATTCTGGAGGAATGGTCACACGCTGAAAAAGACACTCCACTAAACCAAAAGAAGAGTTGTTCCTAACTAGTTTTGACTCGATAAAACCAAAATTTTTTACTGACTCTCAAAACAAAAACTAAGTTAGCAACTACCTCCCCCAGACTTAAACAACACTGTCCCCAGTGTTATCAAGCCTGAAGTTGGCAAAGGAAATCAAATGAAATTTAACTTGATTGAAAAAGGACGAGATTTACCAAAGTGGGAACCCTGTCGATCGACAGAAACAAGTCATGTCGATCGACACGGGTTCTGAGAGATCCGAACCATTGTTTGGTAGAGAGAATCCAAAATTGAAGGCCATGTCGATCGACACAGAGAGGCCATGTCGATCGACATGGACCTTGCTGTCCCAGATCGCAAATTTTGCATCAAGTTCTAAATCTGCATCACTCAACAAACATGATCAAAGAGGAAAACACAAAGCAAATCCATAAGATAATCAAGTTCAAGTACCTAAGAAATCAAAGACTAACTGACTCAAAGTTCAAAAATAGAAGATAAAATAGAAAAACTTACAAGTGGGTTGCCTCCTACTAAGCGCTTGTTTTCAGTCATTAGCTTGACTGTGTCGGGCTCAGGTCTTTGATGGAATGGTGCATAGAAAAGCACCTGGAAAGAGCTTTGCAGTGTTCTGCAGCATCTCCTGGACAACTTTATCTCCTTTCTCTCTCAATTCCAAAGGGATGATGATTCTGAACTTAGAGAAAGGTTTTGAGTTCCCCTTGCGTTTCACCTTGTAGGAAGTCAAGTCTCCATCGGATCTCAGAGGGGGTGGAGTCGAAGGTGGAACCCTTGGGACCTTCTTACACTTAGGCTGTGCTGGGTTGGCGGCTCCATGATGTGCAGCAGAGGGGGTAATCTTGAGAACATCTTTCTTCTCCTCCATGTCATCCTCAGGGTCTAAACCTGGCTTTTCTCCTTGAGTAACACTCATACAAGAAGTCTCCTTGACACGGACTGCAGGGTAGAAGACCTCCTTGTTGATCCTGGAGAAAGAGATTCGCTCATTGGGAAAATCAACAAATGCACCCACAGTGGCAAGGAAGGCTCGCCCAAGAATCAATGAGTCATCATTGTCCTCCTTCATCTCCATCACATGAAAGTCTGCAGGAACAAGACAATCTCCTACCTGAAGCATTAGATCCGGAATGAAGCCTTTTGAACTTGTAGAAGAAGAATTTGCAAGCCTGAGGGATGCCTTTGGATATTCCAAATCCGAAATCCCTAGTTTCCTTGCCAGAGCCATAGATATGATGTTCACATTAGCACCTGTGTCACAGAGAGAATCCTTTAGCTCAAAACCATTAACTAAACAAGGAAAAACAAACCTCCCTGGATTTGCTAGTTTAGGTAGCTTTCTTAGCGATGGTTGGGCAGGTCTCTCTGGAGTCGTGTCTCGAATTGTTGCAACAACCTTTTCAGAAATCATTGCACCACATTGCTCCGAACTCAATCCCTGAACAGACATCCTCCTCAAACAACTTCTGACCACAGAATAGAACTTATCAGCATTGATCATTGGGAAGTCCACAACAAGTTTATCCATGGTACCCTTGCACCTAGCATCCTCTAGCTCTTGTTTAGACCTTTCCGTGCGCCCTTTCCTCTGCAATTGGCTTAGGCTTGTAAACCCTTTCCTCTGCAATTGGCGAACTTTGAGACGAAGTTTCGCAAGTCTGGGCAGCGTGTCGATCGACACAAGCAGTGTGTTGATCGACAGAAGACTTTATGTCCGAAGCATCAACGATTGCGTAACTTCCTGTCGATCGACAGGCTCCTGTGTCGATCGACACGACCTCTGTTGTCTCCAAATCAGCGCTTTCTTCCTCATTCCCCACAGTGATTGCATTAATATGCAACCTTGGGTTCATCTCAGTCTTAGCCGGTAGAAATCCTTCCTGCCTTTCCACCGACTCCGCCGTTTGAGCTACCTGAGTGTCCAGCTTCTTCATGTGGAGATTGATAGCCTCAATCTTGCCATTCAAATCGGTGTACAAGGCATCTATCTTGCCATTGAAGTTCACCGTCATCTGTTGCTGACCTTCCAAGAGCTGCTCTAGCATCAACTCCATCTTGCTATCTGAGGACTTAGGAGGAGGAGCCTGGTAAGAAGATGAGCCGTAGTTTCTCTGATAAGGCTTATGGAACTCGTTCTTCTGATACCCTTGCTGACTACCAAACCTCTGATAACCAGCTCCATTGATGTAGTTAACATCATTTTCCTCTGGGTCAATGGTCTCCACTTCTGCAGCAAACTGGACTGACTTCTTCCCCACTAGCAAGTTGTGCACTGTGTCTAGCTTGGTTTCCATCTTAGCCATCTGCCCTGCATCCATGCTTCTACCAAGTTGCTTCCTCTCGAAGTCTATGTTCTTCGTGCTACTGCTGGAGGACATGTTCTCGATGAGTGCCAGAGCATCACTTGGAACATTGGTGTTGAAATTCCCCTTACTAGCAGAATCCAACGCACTCTGGTGCCTCCAATCAATCCCTCTGAAGAAGATACCTAGTAGCTGCACGTCACTATAGCCATGGTGAGGACAGTCCCTCTGATAGGACTTGAATCTGGTCCAAGCAGCCTTGAATGCCTCTGTTGGTCCCTGCTTGAATGTAGAAATCTTCATCCTTAGATCCTCGGACCTCGCTTCATCAAAGAAGTTGATGAGGAAAGCATTCTTGGTCTCCTCCCAAGTAGTCAGAGACCCCGGCCCGGTGCTAACTACTTCAGCCAGTAAGCTGCATTTCCACTCAGAGAATAGGGGAAGAGCTTACAGAAAAGGTAGTCTTCCGAAACCCCATTGGCCTTGATGCTAGATGCTAAGTCCTCGAACATCTCAATGTGGTCCATGCGATGCTCTGAAGGAAGACCATGGAAGGGATGCTGAGCCACCAAGGAGAAATAAGCTGGCTTCAACTCAAAATCATTCCTAGGGAATGTGGGAGGCTTGATAGCTGCCATGTTGGCATAGAACTGCTCTGGCCTGTATTGCTCTCCCAAAGTACGCACATGCCCAGCTGGCGCTTGCTGCTCAATCTCCTCAGCTATCACAGCTCCATTCTCATCTAGACGCTGACCATTAGCGTTGTACTTGTTACCCTGGTGGTGTGTGATGGTCCCATCCACACCTTGGATCAAAATCACCCTGTTGTTGACCATTCTGGCTGCTTTCGTTGCTGCTCGGTTAGCTCGCTCTAAAGCTCCTAACTTAGAAATAAAATCTACTAACTCTTGATTCTTGTTGCTTCTCGTTTTGCGACTAAGCATGCACCTAAAACAGCAAAAACAAAAGAAAATAGAAGTAAGTAAATAAATAAAAAAATAAAAACTTAGACAAAATCCTAGTAACTAAAATCGAATGGTAAACTCGATTCCCCGGCAGCGGCGCCAAAATTTGATATGCTCAAATTTAACTCTGAGCTACTCTCTCAAATTAAGAGATCCTCGTAGTACTTAGGGATCGAATCCACAGGGAATCAATTTACACAATCAATTCAAGTATTCAGATTTTGCTAAGCAAGAAATATGTAATGAAAAGCAATTAATAAAACAAGCAAGAGGTAGCGATTTTGGTTTCTAGTAATTCAAGGAGACAAAAGCTAGGCGATGGGTAATTCTTCGGGTATGAATCGAAATCGATGATAATCTACTGTTAGGGTTTGATTAAACACCGTTCTAGAACTCAAACACGATCTATCCCTAGATCCCTAAATTCCAAATTCCTTTGCAAATCGAGTGAATCCAAGCCAAGCATTAACGTTCAGGTTCAATTGTTCACAAAATCCCTAAGCCAAATTCCTTTGTGAATAGGTGATTTTGCTCATCTAAGATTAGTTCAAGTTGTTAATAACACTTCTGTGTCTATTAAACAACCTAGGGTTTCCAATTTTAGTTGGCCAGTCCTAAAATCAGAGTTAAAACAATCTAGATGAAGAACCCAAAAGATGAACCCTAACAGATCAATAATCCTAACAATTTCTCATCAAACCCTAGAATCCCCCACAACCTAACAAGCAAACTACTCAGACATATATGAAGAAATCATAATGAAAGAATAAGATTGCATAAAAGATAGAGTTAGAGATACAGAAAAAGGGGTTTGAAAACCCTGTAGAAATCTCCCTCAAAGCTCTCTCTCTCAAAGTCTAAGTTAAAAACAAGATAATCCACATAAAAACCTAAGGGAAAACTATATATAATGTGTAAAAATCGGATTGGACTTTTTCTGTAAACTTCTGGGCTTTTTGGGCAAAAAAGGAAATTCTTCAAGCTTGACATCTTCTAGCCAGACCGACATGTCTTCACTAAAACCTTCTTAGCTTTCGATCGCACCGTTGGAATTGCCTCAAATTTCTTTCAAATGAAAGCTAACTCGCTGCTCTAGCTTTTGCCAAAATATCAGCTCGATCCGTCGGTGGGAAGGACTTCAAAGAGTGCCAAACTTCTGACTGTTCGGAACTGTTCTTCTCATCAAACACGTGTCGATCGACAGAGGTTGGTCATGTCGATCGACATAGACCTCTTTGGAATTTCTACTTGTGTCGGGAAGCCCCGTGTCGATCGACAGGAGTAGGTAGTGTCGATCGACACGAGCTCATCTGCTCGATTCCGACTTGATATCTTCAGCTCTTCTTTCCTCGATGCTTCAAAACACTCCAAAAGCTTCCATTAAGCTCCAATCAATCTTCAACCTACAAAGACTCTAAAAGACTCGAGAAACACCAAAAAGGCTCTATAAAAAGGATTTATATCATGGTTGGAAATGGGTAAAAACAATGATATATCATTTTGCAAAACCCATAACTTTCTCGTTTCTACACCGAATTGAGTGGTTTTTGAGCCTAACTTGAGTGGATTTCCATTCCCTTTTTGTATCTATTACTCACTTGTTCGATCTACAAGGTATGTGTTTGAAAAATCCTTCTTTTTGTTTCGTTTTCAAGATTTGATTTTCGAAATTCATAACTTTTCACTCGTTTCTATTGCTACATTCTACCAATTTAGGTTTTTATAGAGTGAATTTGACATATCCATGTGCTTAATTCGGCTTGTTTGGCAAGTTAAGGGATTTCTTCGAATGTATGGATTTCGAGATAAAACTTGGTAGAAATTGGAAGGTGGAATGATTAGGGTAGAGATTGGGGATGAATTGTTGTTACCGCGAGTGTTGTGGTTGAATGTTTGCAGATTTGTTGCCTTCAGATTGTAGATTTTCGGAATCAGATTATGCTGTGTCGATCGATGCCGCCTGTTTGCGTCGATCGCCGCATATGCCCAGAACATTCTGTCTTTTGCTGATTTTGGCTTTTTGTTGTTTTTCTTGTTTGATTTCCGTGCAGATGGCTTCACGGAGGAACAAGAAACCAAGAAATCAGGAGGTATCAACCTCCCAACCCGCTGTTCCACCCGGTACTCACAATCTTTGGCCTAGACTGGAGGAAACGGAATTCATAATCGAAAGGATGTTCGATGACGTGCCTAAGAAAGTCTTACAGAGTTCCAAGGTTGTCAAGAGGACGATTAATAATGAGTGGGATGATTTTGACTCGTTGCTTTATAACGAGTGGTTGCAAGTGACAATCTCGCCTACACGGTATTCTCATCCACGGACGATGTCAGGGATGAAAATCAAGGATGGGGTGTATCATTTGTTAGACAAAGCTAGTTTAAAGACAATCGCGACAAGGACAAATGATTTGTACCCAGATTTGGTAAGGCAATTCTTTGCATCAATGAGGGTGTTTTGTGGGGCGGTTGATCCGGAGTAGCGAAGTGACGCGAAGTACTGGCTTTTGAGCTTCATCGCTAGTAGGATTCGATACAACATCTCTGCCCAGGATATCTGCGAGATCTACGGCTTCGCCACGGATCGTCTTGCTCAGGAGCTTCCTGAGACTATCATTGAGGAGCAGGATTTTTGGGGACACATTGGGGTAGGTATTTACAATGCCCATAGGAGCGCCACACACACTGATGTGCGCCATCCGATTTTGCACTACTTGGTTCGTTTTTTTGCCACCACTATTCTGTACAAGGTGGAGCCAGGGAAGATGAGGAAGTCTGAGCTGGTGTTGCTTTCTTATGCTCTTCGAGATCTGATCACGAACCCCGTTTGGGAAGAGATCGCACCCAACATGGGGATGGTGTTTGCTAGACATTTCTACTCTCTGAGGACCACACCGCTCACCTCCTCGGGCAACAGCGGAAAGACTTTCGCGGCGGGCAGCCTTCTCACACCCATATTTCAGTTTTGTGGGGTTGATCTTTCAGGATACAGTGTCGACAGCACGAACCTGTATATGGATATCGATTATCTGCAGAGAGCAATATGGCTCAAGCCTGATTTGCATTGGGTTTTCCCCATCGCTTCGGGACAGCAGCGGATGGTGCAGCTTCCGCTTTACCTGCACTACATGGCAAAACCAGATGCGTGAGTATTATCACAAATACTCAGTGAGACGATCATCCCATCTACTTGGTTATATGAGTAAACAACAATACATGCACGAACAAGCAATATGAATTAGTCTAGAAGACTTGCGTCGATCGACACAACCACTAGGTGTCGATCGATGCACTGCAACTGCGTCGACCGACACATCACCCTGGTGTCGATTGACACATCGCTGCAGATCGTGAGGATCGAGCCTATCCTCTCATGGCTCGAATCCAAAGCGATTCATCGATCTCCTGCACGAATCCATCAACAAGATACGCAGAATCCAATCCAAACAACAACAAACAATCATATTCCATCAATTCTTTTACCTAGATAAACCATGGTCATGCAGTCACCTTAGGAAAAACAGTTATAACACGCGTTTCAAATTTCAGATTAAACCGAACTCGGTGGCTCTCGAAAGCTAAGACTCGGGGCTTTCCAATTATACCTAGATCGTCTTCTAGGTCCTTACAGAACGATGGCAAAAGAACCCGCAAGTTCGTTGCTCGAAACTGGAAACAGGAAATTCCAGTCTCAGAAAACATGATCGACACGTTGACATCTAAAGAACACAGAGAACGGAGAACCTGTTCTAAAAACTAGACAGAGAGAGCTTTCCACACATAGGTATATCGTCTCCTAAGTCCTTTTGGTTCGACGAAAATCCTCCCTCGGAATGGACTGATCGCAGACCCAAAACTGCAGAAACATCTCTTAGTAAAACGACGATAACTCTCGGAATACTAATCCATTGACAAACCGATTTCGCCCAAAACTAGATACGAGAGTGGAGAACTTACCCTAGAAGTTTCGATCCAATCCAATCCTATCTTCCCAGCCGTTCGTCTCCCTTTCCAAAATCGGACAGAACTATTTTCAAAACAACAATCTCTTCTTCTCTCTCACAACCTACGAAATCATCTCCTTTTCCTCTCCAAAATCGGCTGCAAAAACGTCTCCATGCGTTTTTATATCATACCCTAGGGTTCCCTCAACCGGACGCCAAACCAAGCGATCAATAACCGAACTTGTCGATCGACGCAAATCACTTGTGTCGATCGACGCAACACCCAGAACCCGACTCCTCGCGAGTCTAACCCTGTGTGCCGAGCAACACACACACTGTCGATCGACCCACCAACCAAAAATACATATTTTGGTTCATGGGCATTACAATTCTCCCCCACTAACACGAATTCAACCTCAAATCACACAATACTGTCCCTGCTAAGGCTAACACTCCCGTTCGAAACCCAACCAGTTTCACCCGAAAACACACCAGAATACAACGTTTTTTGGTCCAGACCAAGCCTCCCCGATTGATCGCACAACAATCAAACAAGAACATGCCCGACCAACCGTAGACCTAGAGTTGAATCAATTGATCGTACAACAATCAAACAAGATCATGCATGACCAAGATGCTACATAAGTTAGCAGGGTCATCTGAACCGAGGTTCCCAAACACAAGTAAAATCTCTAGACTAGAGACCAATCACATCAACACTCCTGACCCTACCCGGCCAGAACCACCTGAGATCCTTCCTGATCTCCGAAGCTCATCCAGTCTCATACTTATAATCATATCAACACTCCTGACCCTACCCGGCCAACACCACCTGAGATTCTTCCTGATCTCCGAAGCTCATCCAGTCTCATACTCATAATCACATCACAGACGCTATGCTTATACCCATATACATATACACCCCTAACACTCCTAGGGTCGTCAGGCTATCGGTATTCTCCATGCCCCTTTCACTCTCGGGACACACAGTCCATCAAGGTATCGGCATGCAGGAGACCTCACTTGTCCTCTGGAGAGAACCTCACATGTCCCCTCGAGATATATGTAGGAAACCTCACTTGTTCCCTGGAGAGAACCTCACCTATCCCCTCAAGTATACCCAGGAAACCTCACGTGTTCCCTGGTGCACCTTCTGTAACGTGCCTCATAAGTACCTGTCGACCAGAATCATTTCTCGTGGTCCTAACGACATCCCCTCACCTGGAATATCACCACCTCCGTGACCAATCACTAGATCATCCGAAACAACCCAACCACCATGGGTGTTTCCATAGAGTCCCTGGAAAAGACAGTTCTAACTCACATAAAACCTCTTTTCTAGACTCTCCCTAGGAAATAGACAGATCCTAACTCACATAAGACCTCTATTTCCCAGCACCATCTAGAGAATAGACAAGTCCTAACTCCCATAGAACCTCCATTCCTAGATACACCTAGAACATGGGCAAGCCATAACTCACATAGACCTTCCATTTTTAGCCCTCACATACACACATGACCCACCAGTCATAAAATATAAGAACTCACATCTTATAAACACATTTAATAAGAAATCCCCATCTTATTAAATCATCAAAAAGTATAATCGTTACACACTAAACGAAAACTACATCGAACATAGCCACATCCTATCACAAACTGAAAACCAGAAAAGAAAGACAACTTAAGCAACTGTTTGCTTCTCAAACCACTTTGAGAACTTTGCCTTCATCTTCGCTTCCGGTTCCCAAGTCTCCTCCTCGACACCGTCGCAGTCCCACACGACTCTCACCAACGGTATCCTCTTCCGGCGCAGGACCTTGACTCTCCTCTCGAGAATCCCCACATGTCTCGCCTCCAATGTCATGTTGGGTTGAAGATCCTCCGGGATCCTAGCCAACACCTCCTCAGACTCATGTAGACCCTTCCGTAGCATCGAAACATGAAAGACTTTATGAAAAGCCTTCATACTCTGAGGTAACTCCAACTGATAAGCTACTGGTCCAACCTGTTCCACAACATTGAACGGACCCATAAACCTCGGACTTAGCTTATTCTTTGAAATGGATCTGTTAGGACCCCTCAACATCGCTGCCTTGAGATACACCAGATCTCCCAGCTCAAACTCCAGATCCTTCTTCCTCTTATCAGCATAACTCTTCTGCCGATCCTGAGCCTCCTTCATGTTCAACCTTAAGACACGGATCTTCTCCGTAGTACTGAAAAAAATATGCACCAAACATGCTCCTCTCCCCCACTTGAGTCCAGCATAATGGTGTACGACACGGCCTTCCGTACAGAGCCTCGTATGGAGCCATCCCAATACTCGCCTGGTAACTATTGTTATATGCAAACTCAACCAGGTTCATGTGATCTGCCCAATGACTACCGTAATCCAGCACACACATCCTCAGTAAATCTTCAAGAGTCTGAATCGTCCTATCAGACTACCCATCCGTCTGTGGATGATATGTTGTACTCATAGGCAAACTCTGCAACAACCACTCGGAACTTGATGCTCAACCTTCACTAGTTGACACACGTTGCACGCTGCAATCCAGTTAGCCACATCCTTCTTCATCTCGACCTAGTGATAATACCGTTTCAGATCCCGGTACATCATAGTCACCCCTGGATGAATCGACAAAATGCTCGAATGAGCCTCTCTCAATATCTTATGCCTCAGATCCTCATCCTTGGGTATACAAACCCGCCCGTTCATAAGTATCGTCCCATTCGCCGAGACCAGATACTCTGAACCCGCGACCCGAGAAGCATCAATCAAACCCTGATCTTTCTACTGAGCTATCCGGATCCTACTCAACAAATCAGTCTGGTTAGTTGCCTCTAACCCCAACGACTCCTGTGAGATAACACATAACCTCAACGTGCTAATCTCGCTTACCAAAACCTCCGTATCTCGCTCCTGAGCCGAAGCAACCCTCTTCCAACTCAACGCATCTGCAACCAGATTAACCTTACTCGGATGGTACCCAATCTCCAGATCATAATCTTCTACTAACTCTATCCAGCGCTTCTGTCTCTGGTTCAGCTCAGGCTGAGTGAAGAAGTACTTCAGACTCTTATGGTCTGTGAACACCAGCACCTTTCCGCCATAAAGATAAGATCGCCAAATCTTTAAAGCGAAAATCACAGCAGCCAACTCCAAGTTGTGAGTAGGGTAGTTGCACTCATGCTCCCTCAACTGCCTCGAAGCATACGCAATTACCTTCCCTTGCTGCATCAGGACACAACCCAGACCAACACACCAGATGCATCCGTATACACCACGTAAGGCTCGCTAGGATCCTGCAACGCCAACACTGGTGTACTAGTCAGCATCTCCTTCAGCTTCCCAAAACTCTCCTCGCAAGCTGAAGACCACACAAAAGGAACATCCTACCCCGTCAACTTCGTCATCGCTAACGCCATACTCACAAAACCCTTGACGAATCTCCGATAGTAACCCGCTAAACTGAATAAACTCCTGATCTCCGTGGCATTTTTCAGTCTAGGCCATCCTCTGGTAGCCTCAATCTTAGCCGCATCCGCAGAAACTCTCTCTGCAGACACCACATGGCCAAGAAAACCCATCTCCCGCTGCCAGAAACTGCACTTGCTCAACTTCGCATACAGTTTCTGCTCCCACAGCTTCTCCAGAACCGTCTTCAAATGAACCTCATGCTCCTCAGGACTCCTCGAATACACCAGAATATCATTAATAAAGATGATCACAAACTCATCCAGATACTCCTAGAACACCGATCCAGCTAATCCATCCCCAGAATGACATCGTACAGCTCCACGGGACTAATAATCAAATATACTGGCATCAACTCTTCTGCCACCAGAATATCCACGCCCCAAGCCCGCCCGAAAGTAGCCAAAGACTTCCCTCCGGAAACTCTAACTACTCCCGACTTCTCACCGGAAACTCTCTAGATACCGCTGCTCTCCGCACACTCCGGAGTATTGAAGCAATTCGTTGCTCCAGAATCAAATAAAACATGGGACTCACACCTGCCCACTACTAAGGTCCCTGCACAATTTTCATGTGCCTAAGAACCATAACATTCTATCCCGAGACTCATCCTTCCTAGGACTGCTCGCCAACCTGTGATCCATGCTCCCACACTCGAAGCATCCCTGACCACCCTGAACCCTCTGACCCGGTCACGAAGTGCTTAGGCCTACCGCCCTGGCTCGGACCTACCTGCTGTTGCGACCTCCACTGCTGAATAACCAGACTAACCACCACCACCTACTCCCTCAGGTTCTCCTCAATCGCCGCAGCAATCTCAAATCAGCTCGAAGTCCTCTCAAGAACCTCCTCACCTGGGCCTACTCGCCCCATGCCTCCATCCGCATGAACCAGAAGTCAACCGAAATCTACGTCGACTCCCTCACTGACCGGTCACCTAGAGTCAACTCCAAAGCATCAACTCTAACCGATCCACCGGCTCCTGCGGAAAGAACTTTGCATTAAACTATGCCAAAAAGTCCTCTCAGACCATATCTGCCTACACCTTCCTGGCCACAACACCTCTCCACCAAAGATCCGCCTCACCATCCAGATAATGCACTGCCATGTCTACTCGGTATAGAGAGGAACTACTCATCCCTTCGAAAGAACTACTCATCTCTCAGTTAAGTACTAGGTAACTACTCATACCCAAGTACAATGCAATACCATCCACTACAGTCTCAACCACCACAATAGATTAACTCACATGATCTTTAAGGTCTGCATCTATTCGTATACACATAGCCACGACTCAGACATTGATTACTCTCAACTCATAACTCATAACCACACCACTCCCACTCTCAGGATCACATCCTTTAAGCTTTCAGTGCACCATACCACTCACACTCTCAGAACACACCATCCGTCGAGCTAGCAGTATATAGGGGAAATCCTTATCCCCTCTAGAGAAGTACTCATCTCGTAGTATTACTAAGGGAAATCCCCATCCCCAGTAACACCCACAGGAAAATCCTCATCCCATCGAGAAAAATACTCCTCTCTCAGTATTACTAAGGGAAATCCTCATCCCTCAGTAACACTTAGGGAAATCCTCATCCCTCCTAGAGAAATCCTCATCTCCAAATGAGTTATTCGGGAATATCCTCATTCCCTAGAGAAATCAATTCTTAACGCCTATAGCATCTCTGACTAGAACTACCTTACTTGGTCTCCAAATTATAAGGAATATGCATCTTCTGCATGTGCTCCATCCTCCCAAGATAAGATGGAAGCTCATCCGCAACCGCAGCCCCTCCCGACTGTACACCAGCCACACCCAGCTGCACCCCCGGAGCCTAATCCTAAACAGGTACCCCACCTGGTAACCGCTCCAGAAATCATCTGTAGTAGACTCACCAGACTATCAGCTCGATCCTGGGGCAGCAACCCACCTGGGCCCGCTGCACCGCCAGCTACACCGGACCTTCACTAGTCCCACCAGCCCTCACACTGGTACCCACAGTGGCAACACCTATGGATCCCTCCTAATACGTCTGTGAATCAGCCACCTGCTCCTGCGTGGTCTCCTAGGCCACACTCGCGGCAGCAGACTCACTCCCAAGTCCCTGCCGGCGCTCACGTCCTCCCCGACCACCTCGGCCTCCTCGGCCTATACCTCTAGCAATTCTAGTACCTCTACCCATTTCTCTTCACTACTAGAAGCAGAAACTAAGAATACTAGAAAATAAGAAAGGTCAAACAACACATACCGTGGAATCTCATTGAAGGCTCAGAAAATATTATATAGGACTCCAAACCCACACAACAATCAATTGACTAACTCGCATAATCAATCAATTCAACACGCAATTGACTACTCCACTTAATCAACTACGTTCTCCCGCCCTAGAACCATAAGGGCTCTGATACCAAACTGAAACAACCCGACCCATTTTTTCTTTTTAGATTTTTAATCAACATTAGAATTGAATTAATGTTTCCGTAAACATTAACTCTCAACTTCCAATCAATTCAATCATATTAAGACAGCGGAACAAAAGTAGTTAAAACAATAAACCAATAATTTCAATATCCAATCAATTCCACACTAAACCATTCCAATCTAACGATAATCCAACAACCTAGCCATTCTAACACAATAGCTAGCAAACAATCGAGCCGCTAGATCATCCACTCTTCTCGGCCACAATTCCACGACCACATTTTCTCTTTACCTGCATAACATGGCAAAACGAGATGTGTGAGTATTATCACAAATATTCAGTGAGACGATCATCCGATCTACTTGGTTATACACACATGCATAAGCAAAAGATACAATACCAGAATGAGCAAACAACAATACATGCACGAACAAGGAACAGGAATCAGTCCAGAAGACTTGCGTCGATCGACACAACCACTAGGTGTCGATCGATGCACTGCAACTGCGTCGACTGACACACCACCCTGATGTCGATCGACACATCACTGCAGATCGTGAGATCGAGCCTATCCTCTCATGGCTCGAATCCAAAGCGATTCATCGATCTCCTGCACAAATTCATCAACAAGATACACAGAATCTAATCTAAACAACAGCAAACAATCATATTTCATCAATTCTTTTACCCAGATAAACCATGGTCACGCACTCACCTTAGGAAAAAACAGTTATAACACGCGTTTCAAATTTCAGATTAAACCGAACTCGATGGCTCTGGAAAACTAAGACTCGGGGCTTTCCAATTATACCTAGATCGTCTTCTGGGTCCTTACAGAACGATGGGAAAACAGCCCGCAAGTTCGTTGCTCAGAACTAGAAACAGGAAATTCCAGTCTCAGAAAACATGAACGACACGTTGACATTTAAAGAACACAGAGAACGGAGATTACATCGAAAAGAGGATCAAAAACCAGTTCTGAAAACCAGAGAGAGCTTTCCACACATAGGTATATCGTCTACAAAATCTTTCTGGTTCGACGAGAATCCTCCCTCGAAATGGACTGATCGCAGACCCAAAACTGCAGAAACATCTCTTAGTAAAACGACAATAACTCTCGGAATAATAATCCAAATGACAAACCGATTTCGCCCAAAACTAGATACGAGAGTGGAGAACTTGCTCTAGAAGTTTCGATCCAATCCGATCTTCCCAGCCGTTCATCTCCCTTTCCAAAATCGGACAGAACTGTTTTCAAAACAACAATCTCTTCTTCTCTCTCACAACCTACGAAATCATCTCCTTTTCCTCTCCAAAATCGGCTGCAAAAATGTCTTCATGCGTTTTTATATCATAACCTAGGGTTCCCTCAACCGGACGCCAAACCAAGCGATCAAGAACCGAACTTGTCGGTTCGATTTCAACTAAATCACTTGTGTCGATCGACGCAACACCCAGAACTCGACTCCTCGCGAGTCCAATTACGTGTGCCGATCGACACACACACTGTGTCGATCGACGCACCAACCACAAATACACATTTTGGTTCACGGGCGTTACACTATCAATCTCCTAAATGTATATCATGCATTGGTGATATCGAGAGAAACAAAGAGAATGATTAAGATAAATCATCTGAAAGACCCATGAGTTGCAGAAGAAAGACGATTTACGTGTTCTACAGATTTGTTCAAGTGAAGCTTTGGCAGACTTATTTTCCAAGACACTTCCAGTTATTACTTTCAAGATGCAAGTTCAACATTTGGGTACGTCGTCACAAAGATATCAAGTTATGCACTCATCAGGGGAAGAAATAGCGCGTTGCACTCTTTTTCGCTTAACCATGGTTTTATCCCAATTAGGTTTTCCTGGTAAGGTTTTTAATGAGGCAACATCTTATGCGGTTTTCCTGGATTATTTTTACTATAATGGCATCCAAGGGGAGTGTTATAAACCCATTAGTGGATGCTCATTATAAGTCAATATTCTAGAATCTTCTAGACTTACTTCTTCTCCAAGTTGTACTTTCTCCCCAAGTTTTGTATCCCTATATATACTTTGTATTTTTCATGAAATAATACACAACACAATTCTTTCTCTCTTTCTTATGACATTTGTGGCAATTTTTGTAGCATAATTACTTTTACAAAACAGCTGTTGTACTCGTGTTTAGGTAATATTTCTAGAGCTACTTGCTTGCATGAGTACTGAAACCATAGGGGAGACATTGCAGATATCTAGCTATTTTGAAGTATATGTACGGAATGCTGAAATGAAAAGATCGGTTAAGAAACCATTTATTTAACATTTGACTTGTTGTGCACTAGACAGTCTACATCACAGACATACTAGGGATAGGATAGTGTGATGCTTATAATAAAAACATAACGGAACACTAATTGAGATATATGGAAACAAGAAGATCACTAAAAGAGCGTCTAGATTTGCATGGCTTCAGAGCCAATGAACTTGGTGAGACAAAAGGTAAGAGCCATAGCCATCCAGCCACCAATCACCACTCTAACGCTGGACTTAACTACACTTGTCTTTCCCAGGACAGCACCGGTCACCCCAAATACCAACAATGCTATGGTGGCCACGACCGCTACAACCGCCATTCTTACCTTATAATTCTCGATGAATACAGCGGCTAGAAGTGGCATTGCTGCCCCCACTGAAAACGCTAACGCTGATGCCATCGCGGCTTGTCCCGGATTTGGCAGCCGTTCTTTCCTCTCCTCCTGCCATTAAAATTATATATTTTTAACTATACATTCACATAGAAATGTCATGCCACTGAAAACAAATGGATAATTTTGAATAGTGGTAAGGTTTACTTTTTTATAATAACAAAATCATACGGCAATATATATCTTCTATAGGATTTTGATAGTTTCAAAGGCCAAGATATATACATTAGCGCTCACATCCTTTGATCTTTTATATATTATTTGGAAAGTGATTATATAAAAAACGCTTATGTTTTGTTTCTAGAATGATTTTTATATATTTTATTATGACATGGCACTCACTTAACTAACTTAGTCATAAATATCCATAAAATCTCTTATATTTTATACAATCAACCTTTCCTATTTGGAATAGGATTTATAATAAAATTCGTTTCTCTTCAAATCAAACATAAAACTATTTACAAAACTAATATATTTTATTTTCTTTTTGATTTTGCATAAAAAACGGTCACCATAGCAAAAATAAATCACCAATAAATATGAAAATTCAAATCTATCAAAATATGTTATTTATTGTTTTATATTTTTTTATTTTAAACATTCAAGTGAAACTCGAATTACCAGGTTTGAATGCAAAATTTTCATTTTATATATTTTTAAAAATATTCTAAAAGGATACGATGAAAATATCTTTTTGTTAGTATTCCAATTAATTTTTAAACTGGCATTTTCTTTGTGTCATATATATATATATATATATTTTTTTATTACGGAGTTTAAATATTCACTAGAGATGTAAATTTGAAAGACTAATTATCACTTAAACGATTACGTTATAACTTTTGTCATTAGTTGGGGATAAATACAATTTTTTGGATGTGGTATATTTAGTAAGCTTCTATGAAAATATGATTTTAATACGACTATTGATAATATTGGGAAAATAAAGATTTTGATCTTCCAAACACGAAATTTTAATGGTATAAAAGTTCATATAAAGATCAATAAAATACATTACTAAACTATAAAAAATAAAAATTTATTTTATAAATATATTTTCTGCGTATTAAGTGGGGAATCACCTAGTGTAGAAAAAAAATTACACGGTTGATCAAAATATAACATGTTTTAGTTTATTATAAAATATTTGTTTTTCAAAAATATATTAACACATCCTTTAAACGCCAAAAACCTAAACGTAAACTGCTAACTAAATACTCTGATAGGAAAGTTTTTGTTTTAACATGCTTACTCTAAATAGGAAAATGTAATGAACTTGTATCACTTATTTTTATGTTCTGTGTTACTGATACATCTATGGTAAAAAAATATATTTTGTTATGTTGAAAAACGTATATACACTAAAAAAACAAAAAAAACAACGTATATACACTAAGTTTTATAAAAATATGGGGCAAAAATATTTGAGGGCCCAGGCTATTGTTATCTTAAGAGCATCTGCAATGCTAAATACATGTTTTGTGTTCTTAAGACATATTTTATTATTAATTTAGGATTATGATTGGTTAAGAACTAATTTTGTGTTTTTAAGTTTTAACGGTGGAACCATATTTTGTGTTCTTAACAAAATTAAAAAATTTTAAATTTTAAAATAAATTTTATTTTAGATAGGAACATAGATTACGTAAAATATTTAAACCATAGATTTTCAAATCATTAACGAAAAGGAACGGTAAATTCTCCTGAATAATACTTGCCCACCAGAAACTTGACACATCTCCTCTAAAAACACACAAAAAATCATCTTAAATAAGAACAGTTTTTAATAGTAATAACCATTTATCAATTAAATTAAATCAGAAAAATGCTAAGAACATAGATTAAAAGCTTGCATGCAGATACTCTTACGCACGGTTCTCACTAGCAAATAGTTTTTTTTTTGGGTACGACTGTAGCAAATAGTTACAAGAAAATAGGTAATAATGACGAAAGCTTTTTGTAATCTGTGAATAGAGTTTATTGTTTATACATTACCTCCTCTTGTTCGTCAATTGCTGATAATGATGTCTTAGTCTCAATAGCTCTTTTCATCTGCGCAGTTTCAATATCCCTTTGGGTGCACACAGACACAAACTCTCCAATGGCCATACTACACGCACCGGCTACAAGGCCGGCAAAACCAACGAGCAACATTGCTTTGACGTCTTCTTTAATAGAACCAACACCCATCATGAGAGACGCCACTGTGACCAGACCATCATTGGCTCCAAGCAAGGCAGCTCTGAGCCACTGAGCTCTCTGCATGTAGTCCACTTCCTGCTTCTCTTCTCTTGGACGAATTTTCTGATGCCTTGGGCTGTTTGTCTCTGAAAGCTCAACGTTGAAAGATGGAGCAGAAGCCATAGTGTAGAAATTCTTACTAATTAATGATTACTTAACTTTGATCGATGAGAAGGCTTGTGGAGAGCTCACGCCTTTTATAGAAAAAATAAGAGTAAGAAGTTGTTTAATAATATAGTTGTTACCTAATAATATATGTGTATATGAGAAATGAGAGAATGGTGGTAGTGGTGGATAGGGGTGGGACCATTTCGGATATTCTGGAATTTCAGAATATCTGGATTTGCATCCGGAATCGTGACTTCTGGATATCCGGTCTATAGGAATTTTTAAAAAAATCAGGATATCCGCAGATATCCGGATCCGTAATGAATATTAAAAATAATTAAAATAATTAATAAATAAATAAAAATTTATTCTTAAAAATTATTAGTTAATATTTAAATGGTATTTTTCATTATAAATATAATTTATTATAAAAAAGAACTAAAATCAATTTTTATATATATTTATTTATATAAAATTAGTTTAATAGATATATAATATATATGATTTTAATATATTTAATGCGTCCGGATCCGCATCCGGATATCCGGACTTTAAAATTTTTCTATCCAGATCCGGATTCTTTTTTCACGGATCCTAAATTTTACTATCTTTATTCGGATCCAGGTTCTCCGGATATCTTAATTTTCGGAACGATTCCGAACGAATAACAGATCGGATTTCGGATCCCGGATAATAATTCCACTTCTAGTGGTGGAGACGGTAACGTTGGACACTATACTTTCTTTAGAGTGGAAAATAGCTACAAAAGTGCCATCATGATAAACAATATTATTGGTGAATCGTGTTAATGTTAGAATAGCTACACTATACTAATGTAGGATGTCTGAACTAATTAATGGTTATTTTTTTAATATCGTGTGAGTTTTTTTCAAAAATATTTTTCAAAAATATTCTTAGCAGTTAGTTAACCACTGTTCCGAGTTGGAATAGGAAATCCGTTGCCGAACGAAATTTAAGGCCACAACTGGAATCCAAAAAATAGGACCGAATGGATATTACAAAGTGGCCTGGTATTAGAACCAACGAAGTTTCGAACCATCTTATAGGTATGTAACGTCTTTGTTTTATAATTTTTTAAAAAATAACTATAATTTTGTATATTTGAATCGGGACCATGTCGAATGTTCATTCGCACATGATAAGAACTGATCATATAAACAACCACTTTGTTTCCAGATACGAGGACACTGTTGTTAGAAAACTGCTATAAAAACTTAGAGACATAATTTCTATATCGTATATAGAAAAATTGTGATAACTTAGATCATCGTGAATCCATTTTATGTATACACAAAAGAAAAAAGAAATCTAGAGTCGATTTATACAAATTGAAAACCCCAAGATATAAATAGTATGCTCACTACATACATACACAAACTTATCACATTACAACAAAGCTGGATCAGCAAAATAATATACTTGGTTATGAACTATGGTTAGTATGATTTGTTTTTGTGTACGATGTCATCGCTAACATCATTTTGGAGTGTGATGTCATTGCCAACATCATTTCATGATCTATTTATTTATCTTTATTTTTAACTTCTATAATATATTTCTTTTATTGCGGCCAACTCATTATATTAGATCGATGAATTAACCCATCAACGGGTATAACCATCCCAATGTGACACGTGTGTGGCTGTCAAGACGTCTGAAGAAAGAGGAAGAGATGAGCTTCACCATCACCAAATCTGACCCATCTCGCCAGAAAATTGCCGCTTCACGATGCTTCTCTTTTATGATTTCTACAGATGTTATTTCTTTTATACAGGTTTAAATAGTAACAAGTTAAATCTAGCTAAATTGTAAAATTTGACTAAATTTTTGATGATTTTTGTAGAATCTGACTGAATAATTTAAAATGTAAATGATAACGACTGACTAAACGGAATATGTCTGAATTTGTTTTTAAAATAATTGATTAAATTAACTTAAATAAAATTAGTTAAAAAATTTTGTGTTAAAAATAAGTAAAATAAACTAATAAAGTATGAATTTATATTTAATATATATTCAATCAATTTTTTCAAACATTTTTTTTTTAAATTATCTAAATCATACATATTTACTTGAAATACCCAAACACGATTTACCTGTTTGGTAGTGATTTTAAATATCTGAATAATATATATCATCTTTATATTATCTAATTAGTTTTAAAATAAATAATTTTTGGGGCAAATACAAAAATACCATTTTTGTATGCAGATTTGCAAGAATGCCACTTAGGAGTCTATTTACAAAAATACCACTAATTATAGATTTATAAAACCTGTATCTTAAAATTCTAAACCCTAAAAAATATTTTGACACCTAAAACCTCTTAAACACTCAAAACTAAACTTTAATAGACCATAATTAACCCAAACATAAATAATATAAAGAAAAGTTATTTTGAAAAAGTGACATTTTTGTAAAGATTTAAAAAATGTGGTATTTTTGTAAAGTGACACTTGAAAAGTGGTATTTTTTGAAATTTCTCATAATTTTTTGATTAAATATCTTCATTTACCTTTCATTTTCGTTACTGTTTAATTGATATATTTGACTGGTTGGAAGAATTGTTGAATTTTTAACCAATTTTAACTGAAGTTATTGTTTTTTTTTTATGAATTGCTGAATCTAGCATAAAAAATTTAAATATCAAATGGTGTTGGCGGAATTACTGAATCTGTCTCCTCCCCAGACAGATTGTCATTGTCTCCTCCCCAGAGCCTTATGGAAGATAATCGGTAGATGAATTCTCTTTCGTTTCTCCAACAGAGATCTCGTTGAAGCAAACGAGAAAAGAGCACCGTCGTGCAACTCCTTGAAAAAGGAACCTGAAAAAACAGGAGGATATCCGCATAAGACAAAACCAAAGAGAAAAGACGCAGTTTCGACGACATGATATACCGGACGCCGGCTTAGATGATATTATATACCGGACGCCGGCCACAAAAACGCGGATCTAGATTTTGTTCCATAATGTAATTTTATTAATGCTTTTTTTCTTAATAAAATCTTAGATGCGTTATTTTTTTTTTAAATGTTTAATTAATTAATTAAATCTTAGATGCTATGTACCAAATGTTTTTTTTTGTCGGCAATTATTTTCACTAATATAAAAGCCCAAAGGCTTAGAAATTACAGCAGGAGAAACAGGAGGATTACGGCCCAAATAAGCTAATGTACCAAATAAGCTAATGTACCAAATGAAATAATGAACAGCTACGTACCAAATGTTAGATGCATTTTTTTCAAAAACAATACATCATTCTGTTCGAATAAAACATAATATCTAATGTTTCTCTTTTTCCTTTCCTAACAACATAGTTATAAATTTATATATTAAAGTGAATTTTACCCAATGTGCAATTTATTTTAAAATTACTTTCAAAAATATGCTATTGTTTTAATTTTTTTCTCCTATTGCCGCATTTTAATTTTCTAGTTAAAGCAAAATAACACTTTTGCCTCATATTATCTCTTCCACACATTCTCTCTTTCTCTCTTTTTCGAAAAACCAACATGCTCTCTTTCTCTTTTTGAAGATGGTGGAAGGTGGTGACCGTTGATGGAAACAAAACGGTGACGAAGACTATGGACTGTGAACGATGAACGAAAACAGAGACGGAGATGTGAACAGTGGACGAAAACAGAGATGGGGACAGAGACAGTGACTGTGAACGGTGAGCAAAAACAGAGACGGTGGTTGATGGTAGTCGACTGTGGATGAAAACGGAAACGGAGATTATGACCGGTGGACGAAAACGGAGACGGTGAAAGTTGACTTTGGACGAGAACAAAGACTGTGAACGGTAGACGAAAACGAAGATAATGACGGAGACAGTGATCGATTGTAAATAGAGACGACATTGACATATCCGGAGACTGTAAACGAGATGGTGGTTGTGTACGGACATAAGCGGAGACGGTTGGCGAGTGGTGGTGGTGGACAGAAACAAACACTATTATTATGATGGTATAAAGAGGGATAAATTTAAATGGCACAATAGTCATTTATTTATATTTGGAATGAATATTGTATTATGGTAATTGGGAAAAAAATTTGAAAAAATGACAATTGAGAAAAAGAGTTTAGGAAAATGGTATTTAGTGTAAAATTTTTTATTTTGGATAATTAATTGTTGATCAGAAAAGTAGCTACCGTTAAACCATTGCAAAAAAAACAATTAAAAGTATCAAAATGAGTCTACTCAACTCATTTTTTTATCACAGCTTTTGCAATTCGCAAATTCATGATAAATTGTAGATTATGCGGATTGCATACTCATGGTAGGTCTCTCCAACTTTTCCAACTTGCCATTTCCTAGTATATAATATGTAGATGATACGGATTTACATAATCTTGCATCTTAAAGATTATAACAGCTAGCATATGTGATAGTTCAATAAGCATACGTAAAATGCAGTAACACACAAATTCGTGGATTCACATGAGTCACATCCCTTGTTTTAATTCTTATTTGTTGCATTTACTACTTAAATATTACTCCTTCCGTTTCAATACGTATGATGTTTTAGAAATTTTGCACATATTAAGAAAACATATTAATTTTTATCTATTAATATATTTTTTTTTGCATTAAACAGTTTCCCATAACTTTAAATCAATAGTAATTCAATAAAATCAATTAATGTGTTTTGAAGTTTACAATTCATCATCATTAGTTCATAAAAACTGTATTGAAAATTGAAAACATCATACATTTTTTTTTTTTGATCAAAGGGGAAATTTCAATTGATGAAAACTGGATTAAACCGGATAGTTCGGTACAGTGGATAAAGCCGATTTAGCTAAACCATCGGCGGTACAATTTTGTGCTCTTGGCACATAAACAAAAGATTTGCTTGTAGAAGAGCTTCCCTTATCGCCAAAGCTTCCGCCATTAGGGGTGAAGCAACGTTTGAACCTACCTTAGCTCCTTGAAATTCGATTCGGCCATCTTGACTACGGTAGATCCATCCGAGTCCTGCCAGTTTTGATTCGGTAACCCAGGCTGCATCGGTAAAACAGGTGAGGGTTATCGGATCCGCAGAGGAGGGACTTCAATTTGGTATCGAGGTTGGGATCCCGTCTGTAAATTCTGCTGATTTGCCAAGAGTCCATTCTCTGGCTTCGCATATGGCCTTGTGGATCGTGTCTTGTGTGGAAATTGATCGGCTGTTGAAGATTAAGTTGTTTCGAGACAACCAGAGGTTCCAGCACACCCAGGGGAGAATTTGTCCACATAGTCCCGTTGGTGGAAGGCAGGTGAGAGTGTTTGACATTGTGAGTCCTGTTTCTATGTTGGAGATGTCCTGTACGTTGATTGGTTCATTCAGAGGCACAAGATTCCAAACCTGTTAGGCAAATTCATATTTGACGAAGATGTGTTGTGGTGTCTCCGGAGCGCCGCATATGGTACATTGGCTTTGGGATGAGACTCATCTCGATGCTAGTTGGCTTCCTGTTGGTAGCGCACCACTAAGTGATTTCCAGAGGAAAAGTTTTATCTTTGGTGCGGTGAGTATATTCCATACATTCGCATTCCAATTAAAGGCCGTATTGGTCAGATTCATGTGTTCAGATACCTGATATTGTTCCTTGGTAGCATAGTAGCCTGACCTTGCTAGGTAGTTACCTGATTGAGTCCCTAGCCAAGCGTAGTCATCAGCTGCTCCACACAGACTTGGCTTTAGGGCTAGAATGTCATGCTCATATGCAGGTAGAGTGGATCTGATCTTTTTCACATTCCATTCTCTAGAGTTAGGTTGAAACAACTCAGCCACTAACATGTTCTCTCCTTCTATGGTAGGAGGACCATAGCTCGTTTTGGATTTGCAATAGAGAGCCAGGGATCCGACCATACCCTGGTGGATTTCCCATCTCCAATGAATTTTCCCAGTTGGGTTTTAAGTAACTCTTTCCCAATGACAATTCCACGCCATCCATGAGAGGCTGAGCTAGGAGCTGAGCTGTCTAGGAAGGAGTTTGAGTGGTAATACTTCCCTCTAAGGGTCTTTACAAGTAGGCAATCCGGGTTTGTGAGCAATCTCCAGCTGACCTGTGCGAGTAAAGCGTCATTAAAGTTTTGTATGTCCCTGAACCCAAGGCCTCCCACTGCCTTACTCTTTGTAAGTTTATCCCATGAGACCCAGCACATCTTCTTCTTTCCCATCTTTGAATCCCACCAGAATCGTGTTAATGTTGATTGTATTCTCTTACAGAGCTAGTGGGGAGCTTGAAGCATGACATAGTGTACGTGGGGATGGAAGAGAAGATTGATTTGAGTAACACCATTTTCCCTGCTGTGGAGAGGAACTTTGAAGACCAGCTAACAACCCTCTATCTTATGCGGTCCACTATCAAGCTAAAGAGATCCTTTTTCCTTCTCCCAAAATGCTCTGGAAGTCCCAGGTATTTCCCCAATCCCCCTTCTCTAGATATGTTGAGATCAGATTGTACTCTAGCTTTTGTTGATTGTGGGGTCTTTGAAGAGAAAGTGATAGCTGATTTTTGACTGTTGATCATCTGTCCTGAAGCTTCCTCATATTGTTGTAGTATCACTTTTAGAGCTTGACAACTTTTCCTGTTTGTTTTACAGAAAAACTTTGTGTCATCCGCAAATAAGAGGTGGTTTATACGAGGACTAGCTCTGGCTACTCGAATTCCAGCTAAGTTCCCTTCCTCTAGAGCGTTATTAGATAGTCCAGAAGGACTTCACTGCATAGTATAAAGATGTATGGTGATAATGGGTCATCTTGTCGAATTCCTCTAGTTGGTAGGAATTCTCCTTTGACTGATCTATTAAGTAGAAATGAGTAGGAGACTGTAGAAATGCATTGCATTATCCAATTAATCAAAGTATTGTGAAAGCCTAGTCTTGTTAGCACTGCTTGAATAAAGTCCCATTTCAATCTGTCATAAGCTTTACTCATGTCTGTTTTCACCATAGAGCATCTCTTCATTGCTGCAGAAGTCTTTAGGAAATGGGGCATCTCGTGTGTGATTAGGACATTGTCTGAGATTGCCCTTTCCTGAACGAAAGCCGACTGATTTTCTGATACCAATCCTTGAAGCACAGGCTGGAGATGCCTGGTAAGGATTTTGGATATAACTTTGTAATATATTACACAAAGCTATAGGTTTGTAGTCAGAAACTGAAACAACCCGACCCGTTTTTTTTTTTTTTTTTTTGCGTTGGGATTCGAATCAGTGTTCCCATAAACATTGACCCTCAATTCCCAACCAATTCACCCAATAACCAGCAGAAAAATCAGAATAAATCAACACAAGACAATTAACCAATAATCAACCTCAATTCAATAAACCAGAAATTTAATCATTCAACAAGATCTACAAGTTCCAAATTCCAGAATTACTATCACCCTAACAATTCTACATAAATGCAATCAACCGAGACGCTGGATCATTTTCTCTTCCTTGCCCGATTCCACGATCACATTTTCTCTTTACCTGCATCACATGGCAAAACGAGATGCGTGAGTATTATCATAAATACCCAGTGAGACGGTCCTCCCATCTACAGGTCAAATACTCAAAAGAAAGAATGCACCAAATACCAGGATTATCACTCAACAATGCATAGACAATCAACAGCACAAAACAGGACAGCAGCATCTCTGTCGATCGACACAACCTCTAGGTGTCGATCGACAGACAATTCCGCACCAAAACAATCAGAAATCAACGTATTCCATCCATTCCTACATCCGAGAACCTATGGTCACGCACTCACCTCAAAGGATCGAAAAGAACGAATGAACGACGTTTACTAAAACCCCCGTACATGACGAACCACCGATCCAATTCCGAAACAGTCAACTGTTACGGAAACTAGACACCCACAGCTACGCGTCGGTATGTGGATCACCTCCAGAATCCCTCTGGTTCAATCGGAATCCCCCCTCAAACCCGACTGATCGCAGACAACAATCTGCACGAACCCACCGAGTTCAAACAGCCATAACTCGGTGAATAATCAACCAAAAGACAAACCGTTTTCGCCTATAACACGAGCAGAGATTGGAGAACTTACCCTCCAAAAATCAGCCTAATACGCCAAGCAAAGCCCCGCCGTTTGCCCTCACAAAAACCGACGAAAAATCTTCTAAACACTCAAGAGAAAACCCTAGTTCTCTCAACTCTCTCTTCTCTGATTCTAAACAAAAAGGATGCGGCTAAACCTAGGAGAAAATGCCTTCTCCAAGTATATATAAGTCCCCCAAACCGGCCCAACTCAAAGCAAACCGGAAATCAAACATCTTTGAATGATTTAAACCCGTGTCGATTGACAGTCTTCACCTCTGTCGATCGACAGAGGACTCCCTGCTCAAAACCCTTCACGAGACAAACCCCGTGTCGATCGACACTCAGCCCTACTGTCGATCGACGCTCCTCCAAAAATTCCATTTTTGGATCACGGGCGTTACAATTCTCCCCCACTGACAAGGATTCGTCCTCGAATCACAAGCCAATAACCACTCAGATCCGTGCTAAGGTCACCACTTAAGCTCAGAAACCCGACCCAACCTTCCCGGAGATACACCACAATGTATCGCTGTAGTCCCGGCCCAGTCTGCCCGATCGATCGAACAACAATCAGACAAGAACATGTCCGACCCACCGTAGACCCGGCATAAAGGACTAACTGATCGTGCAACAATCAGACAAGAACATGCACGACCAGGACGCTACATTTCTCTCTGAAATTGCCCGAATCGAGGTTCCAGCACAAATACTAACCCTAGACCAGACCCTACCATCCAACCCACACACTTGACCCCACCGGTCAACCCACCTGAGATCCCTCTCGATCCCCGATGGCCATTCGGTCGCCCTCTTGCAACCTGCTCAGACGCTATTGCTCACACTCATACTCATGACTCGTACACATATACACCACACCTACTCGCAGGATCGTCACCCCTTGAGCTACAGTGTGCAGAGAATCCACTATTCCCTGGAGAGACCCACTATCCCTCAAGTACATGTAGGCGACCCACCGTCCCCAGAGGCCCACTACCCCTCGAGTGCATGCAGGGAATCCACTATCCCCTGGAGAGATCCACTATCCCTCAAGTATACAGGAACCCACCGTCCCTAGAGAGGCCCACTATCCCCTCGAATGCATGCAGGGAAACCACTATCCCTTGGAGAGATCCACTATCCCTCATATCTACAGGAACCCACCGTCCCTAGAGAGAAATACTCTGCAGCGTGCCGTCATAGACATCTATCGACCGACACACCCCCATGGCTCACCATGACATCTCCCCACTGAAAATGTTAACTCTCGCTGTAACCCCCCACTAGGTTACCGTAACCCCCACTAGGTCACTACACATGAACTCGCATCATACGATCCAACAATAATAAGAAAGCATATCTTATTAATCTCCAAAACGTACAATCGTTACAACAAAACGAAAATACAACAACTGTAGCCACATGCTACTACAAAAACCAACAACAGCGAAAGAAAGAACTCAAGCCTCCGCTTGCTTCTCGAACCACTTCGGAAACTTGGCCTTCATCTTCACCTCCGGCTCCCAAGTCTCCTCCTCGACACCATCGCAGTCCCACACGACTCTCACCAATGGTATCCTCTTACGACGCAGAACCTTGACTCTCCTCTCGAGAATCCTCACAGGCCTCGCCGCTAACGTCATGTTGGGCTGAAGATCCTCCGGAATCCTAGCCAACACCTCCTCAGACTCATGGAGACACTTTCGCAGCATCGAAACATGAAAGACATCGTGAAAAGCCCTCATACTCTGTGGCAACTCCAGCCTGTAAGCTACCGTCCCAACCCGCTCAACCACTCTGAACGGACCCATAAACCTCGGACTCAACTTGTTCTCTGCAATGGATCTGTTAGGACCCCTCAACATGGCTGCCTTGAGATACACCATATCTCCCAGCACGAACTCCAACTCCCTCCTCCGCTTATCGGCATAACTCTTCTGCCGATCCTGAGCCTCCTTCATGTTCAGCTTCAAGACACGGATCTTCTCCGTCATCTCCTGAACAAAATCCGCACCAAACATGCTCCTCTCCCCCACCTGAGTCCAACACAATGGTGTCCTACATGGCCTCCCATACAGAGCCTCATACGGAGCCATCCCGATACTCGCCTGATAACTGTTGTTGTACGCAAACTCTACCAAGCTCAGATGATCTGCCCAATGGCCACCGTAGTCTAACACACACATCCTCAGCAAGTCCTCCAATGTCTGAATCGTCCTCTCAGACTGCCCATCCGTCTGAGGATGATATGCCGTACTCATATGCACCTTCGTGCCCATCTCAGCCTGAAAAGCTCCCCAGAACTCTGAAGCAAATCTCGGATCTCGGTCTGACACAATGCTCGCAGGCACCCCATGCAACCTCACAATCTCCCGCACATACTTCCTAGCCAACACTGCAGCCCCATCAGTCTTCTTAATGGCCAGAAAATGCGTTGTCTTGGTCAGACGATCCACAATCACCCAGATCGCATCATAAGTCCGCGAGATCGGCAACCCTGTCACAAAGTCCATCGTCACCATATCCCACTTCCACTCCGGCATCGGCAGACTCTGCAACAATCCGCCCGGAACCTGATGCTCGGCCTTCACCAGCTAACACACGTTGCACCTCGAAACCCAACTCGCAACATCCTTCTTCATCCCAACCCAGTGGTAGTACCTCTTCAAGTCCCGGTACATCTTGGTCGCTCCAGGATGAATCGACAGCATGCTCGAATGAGCCTCACTCAGAATCTCCTGCCTGAGACTCTCATCCTTGGGTACACAGACCCGACCGTTCACCAGTATCATCCCACTCCCGGAGACCTGATACTTTGAACCCGCCTGCTGAGAAGCATCCATCAAACCCTGATCCTTCTCCTGAGCTACCCGAACTCTGCTCAGCAAGTCCGCTCGGTTAGCTGCCTCTAACCCCAACGGCTCCTGCGAGATAACACACAGGCTCAACGCGCCAATCTCGCTCGCCAGCTCCTCTAAATCCCGCTCCTGAGCCGAAGCAACCCTCTTCCGACTCAACGCATCTGCAACCAGATTAGCCTTCCCCGGATGGTACTCAATCTCCAGATCATAGTCCGCTACCAGCTCCATCCAACGCCTCTGCCTCAGGTTTAGCTCTGGCTGAGTGAAGAAGTAAATCAAGCTCTTATGATCCGTGAACACCTGGACCTTCCCACCATAAAGGTAAGATCGCCAGATCTTCAGGGCGAAGATCACTGCAGCCAACTCCAAGTCATGCGTAGGGTAATTGCACTCGTGCTTCCTCAACTGCCTCGAAGCATAAGCAATCACCTTCCCCTGCTGCATCAGAACACAGCCCAGGCCCACTCCAGATGCGTCCGTATACACAACATATGGCTCGCCCGCATCAGGCAACGCCAATACGGGAGTACTAGTCAGCATCTCCTTCAGCTTCCCGAAGCTCTCCTCACACTCCGCAGACCACACAAACTGAACATCCTTACCCGTCAACTTCGTCAACGCCTGCGCCATACTCGCAAAACCCTTGACGAACCTCCGGTACTACCCAGCTAATCCAAGGAAACTCTTGATCTCCGTCGCATTCCTCGGTCTCGGCCAATCCCTAATAGCCTCGATCTTAGCCGGATCCACTGAAACTCCCTCGGCCGACACGACATGCCCCAGAAAACCCATCTCCCGCTGCCAGAAACTGCACTTACTGAGCTTCGCATACAACTTCTGTTCCCGCAGCTTCTCCAGAACCAACCTCAGATGAACCTCATGTTCCTCCGGAGTCCTCCAGTACACCAAGATATCGTCGATAAAGATAATAACGAACTCATCCAAGTACTCCTGAAACACCCCGTTCATCAACCTCATGAATGCCGCTGGCGCATTCGTCAACCCAAACGGCATCACCACGAACTCGTAGTGTCCATACCTCATCTTGAAAGCCGTCTTCCTCACATCGGCCTCATCTATCGGAATTTGATGGTATCCTGAAGCCAAATCGATCTTGGAAAAACAAGTAGCCCCCCGCAACTGATCCAACAACTCATCAATCCGCGGCAGAGGATACCTGTTCTTCACTGTAACCCGGTTAAGGCCCCGGTAGTCGATGCATAACCGAAAACTACCATCCTTCTTCTTCATAAACAACACCGGCGCTCCCCACGGTGAACTACTCGGTCGGATGAAACCCTTACCCAGCAAATCATCCAACTGCTTCTTCAGCTCTGCCATCTCTGCTGGAGCCATGCGGTAAGGTGCCTTAGATATCGGCATAGTCCCAGGCTCCAACTCAATCGTGAAAGGATCAAACCTAGACGGCGGCAATCCCTGCAACGAGTGAAACACATCCTGGAAATCCCGGACAACCCGAATATCAACCAAAGCGACCTCCCCAACAGACTCTGGCATCACAATCGTCAGCAAGTACGCCTCACAGCCCTTATCAATCAACTGTGCGGCCTGAATCGCTGAAATCATCAAACTCCCGGAAGTCGGCCTGATGCCCTGATAGACCAACCTCCCCGACTCACGCTCGAATACCACCCGACCTCGATGACAATCCAAATGAACCTTGTAACGATCCAGCCAGTCCATCCCCAAAATAACATCGTACAACTCCACTGGACTGATAACCAAATCTGCCGGCATGACCTCTCCTGCCACCAGAACATCTACTCCACAAGCCCGCCCGAAAGTAGCCAAAGTCTTCCCTCCAGCCACTCTAACCACTCCCGGCTGCTCCCCGGAATCGCTCCGGATCCCACTGCACTCCGCACACTCCGGTATAATGAAGCTATTCGAAGCTCCAGAATCGAACAAGACATGGGAATCACGCCCGCCTACTACTAAGGTCCCTACACCATTCATGTGTCACAGAGCCTAAAGTATTATCACAGATACAAGACTCCCAAAACAAGCAATTCACACGTTAAAAAATTGAAAATTCACCAAGTTAAGGTTTAAGTACCTGTGATCGGCCTGGCGCTAGGACCTCAACGGCTGCACATCAACTGCCGCCCCCTGCACCGGCTGCACCACTGCTACTGCCATCTGCAACTTGGGACACCTCACCCTAATGTGCCCCGTCTCTCCGCAATGGAAACACGCCTGTGTAGTCCGAACCTCTCTCCTCTTCGGACAAGCTGCCACCCGGTGCTTCGTGCTCCCACAACCATAGCACCCCGTACCACTCTGACCACTCTGGGCCCTCTGACCAGAACCCGAAGAGCCCTCCCACTTCCTCTTCTGTCCCTGAGCCGGCTTACCGCCGCGGCTCGCACCTGCCTGCTGCTGCTGCGGCCTCCTCTGCTGCTGCTGCTGCACCGGTGGGCTAAGCGCTGCAGCCAGCTCCGTCCCCATATCAGCCTCAATGGCTGCCGCAGTCTCAACCAACTCCGCCCTCGTGGCGTACTTACGAGCCCTGCACAGCGTCCTCAGCACCGGTCGAAGTCCCTGCATGAACCTCCTGATCTGGGACTCCTCGCTCCCAAACTCTCTAGCAGCATACACCAATAGCCGACCGAACTGCTCATCATAACCCCTAACCGAACTCACTCCCTGAGTCAGCGCCAAAAACTGCGCCTGCATCCGGTCCACCGCCTCCTACGGAAAATACATGGCGTCAAACTCCGCCAAGAAATCCGCCCAGGTCATACCCGCCTGTGGCCTCCTGCTCGTCACACCTCTCCACCACAGATGTGCATCACCCTCTAAATAGTGAACCGCAAGGTCCACTCTGTATCCCTCGGGACACCTCAGCGCCTGGAAATTACGCTCCAGACGGCTCCTCCATGCAGCAGCCTCCTCAGGCTTAGCACCGCCCGAGAAATACCCAGTAGTAATCCTGTGCATCTGCTCCAAAATCCTCAGGTAGGAAGGAGCCTCCTCTGCAGCCGCCACACCGGGCTGCCCCCGGACCCGTGCAGGCTGAGCACCCGCCGCTAACGGCTCACCACCAGCCACCCCTGGCTGTACACCCGGAGCATACCCCTGAGCCAACCGCTCAAGACCTGAAGCATCATCGCTTCCAAATGGTCTAACCGACCCTGAGCATCGCCCCCGCCAGGACCCCCACCTGGGCCCTGCGCCACACTGGCTAACTCTGTACCACCCACTGGCTCTAGAGGTATCTGCAACTCTGCAACCTCCTCATGCGTGGCCTCCTGAGTCCCACTCGACTCAACAGGATCAACCGCCGGTCCCCGACCACGGCCGCGACCACGCCCTCTAGCCCCACGGGCACCACGACCTCTAACCATCTCTCGCTGACTAATCACAGAAGACTAAACATTAGAAACAGAAATCATAAACGAACACAGTTACTGTGGAATCATATTGAAGGCTCGGAGAAGATGATCCAGGACTCCAAACCCAAGAAACAATCAATTGACTAATTCTCAAAAGTAATCAGTCAACATACTACGTTCACCCGCCCTAGAACCGTAAGGGCTCTGATACCAAATTGAAACAACCCGACCCGTTTTTTTTTTTTTTTTTTGCGTTGGGATTCGAATCAGTGTTCCCATAAACATTGACCCTCAATTCCCAACCAATTCACCCAATAACCAGCAGAAAAATCAGAATAAATCAACACAAGACAATTAACCAATAATCAACCTCAATTCAATAAACCATAAACTTAATCATTCAACAAGATCTACAAGTTCCAAATTCCAGAATTACTATCACCCTAGCAATTCTACATAAATGCAATCAACCGAGACGCTGGATCATTTTCTCTTCCTTGCCCGATTCCACGATCACATTTTCTCTTTACCTGCATCACATGGCAAAACGAGATGCGTGAATATTATCATAAATACCCAGTGAGACGGTCCTCCCATCTATAGGTCAAATACTCAAAAGAAAGAATGCACCAAATACCAGGATTATCACTAAACAATGCATAGACAATCAACAGCACAAAACAGGACAGCAGCATCTCTGTCGATCGACACAACCTCTAGGTGTCGATCGACAGACAATTCTGTCCCTCTGTCGATCGACAGACAACAGTCCTGTCGATCGACACGGACCTGCAGAACCCTAAGATCGAACCTATCCTCTCATGGAACGAATCTCAGGCCTACAGATCGCTTCCTAGCACAAATCCACAGCAATTCCGCACCAAAACAATCAGAAATCAACGTATTCCATCCATTCCTACATCCGAGAACCTATGGTCACGCACTCACCTCAAAGGATCGAAAAGAACGAATGAACGACATTTACTAAAACCCCCGTACACGACGAACCACCGATACAATTCCGAAACAGTCAACTGTTACGGAAACTAGACACCCACAGCTACGTGTCGGTATGTGGATCACCTCCAGAATCCCTCTGGTTCAATCGGAATCCCCCCTCAAACCCGACTGATCGCAGACAACAATCTGCACGAACCCACCGAGTTCAAACAGCCATAACTCGGTGAATAATCAACCAAAAGACAAACCGTTTTCGCCTATAACACGAGCAGAGATTGGAGAATTTACCCTCCAAAAATCAGCCCAATACGCCAAGCAAAGCCCCGCCGTTTGCCCTCACAAAAACCGACGAAAAATCTTCTCAACACTCAAGAGAAAACCCTAGTTCTCTCAACTCTCTCTTCTCTGATTCTAAACAAAAAGGATGCGGCTAAACCTAGGAGGAAACGCCTTCTCCAAGTATATATAAGTCCCCCAAACCGGCCCAACTCAAAGCAAACCGGAAATCAAACATATTTGAATGATTTAAACCCGTGTCGATTGACAGTCTTCACCTCTGTCGATCGACAGAGGACTCCCTGCTCAAAACCCTTCACGAGACAAACCCCGTGTCGATCGACACTCAGCCCTACTGTCGATCGACGCTCCTCCAAAAATTCCATTTTTGGATCACGGGCATTACAGAAACCTTTGTTGGGCTTTGTATTTTTGGGATCAATCTGATGTGTGTTTTGTTAATGGTTCTCGGTATCATACCAGAGTTGAATATATCTTGAATTTATTTGACGATTGCAGGACCAACTATTGGCCAGTTGGCTTGGAAGAAGCCAGCAGAGAAACCATCTGGCCCAGGAGCCTTCCTGCGTGGATAAAGAACATTGCATCTCTGATTTATTGTGGGGAAGGATCTAAAATCAGCTTGGTATTGGTTTCTTCTGAGATGGTAGGTTTTAAGGCTTTGTTTACCACATTTATGTTTCTACCATGTTGTGATGTGAAGATTGAGCTGAAGTATGAGGTGATAACCTCTGAGATTTGATCTTCCTCAAACCACATGACTCTTCTGGTTCTTGTACTAGCGTGAAAATAGCCTGTGTTCCTGTCTCCTAGATTTAACCAGAGTTGACGGCTTCTCTGTTTCCAGTAAGCTTCTTCCTTCTTGTATGCCTTAGCAAGAGCTTCATTTATTAGATGAATGAGGTTGTCCTAAGAAAGGGAGTTGGACATTGCCTCCTCTAACTCTTTCTTTTTCTGCTCTATGATGCTTTTACTGTTTCAGTGTTGTTCTCTACTCCACTTGATGATAACTCTACGGCAACAGCCAATCCTTTCCTCAACAGTGAGCTCTTGTTTTACATCCCAGGTTTGTGCCACAAGTTTTTTGATTTCCTCATTGTTGTTCAATCTTCTATCAATTCTGAACATGCCCTTTGTTTTTTGCATCTTGTTGGAGAAATATGATACAAGTGGTCTGTGGTCTGAGCCTTCAAACCGGAGCTACTCGCTTCTGGCAGCTGAGAATTGTTCCATCCAGGTACAATTAGCCATTGCCCTATCCAGCCTGCAGAGGATGGTGTGCTAGTATCTTGTACCTCTCCAAGAGAGGAAGTTACCCGAATGTTGTATGTCATAGAGATCTGATGAAGATAAAAAGGATCGAAATTCAGTAAAGGATCCTTCTTCTCTAACAGGTCCTCCCATTTTCTCTGAATTATCAATAATTTCGTTAAAATCTCCAGTAAGGAACCATGAGTCGTCTCTAGACTGGGTTGCTGCGAGATGAGACTCTGTCTCCAAACAGTTGTCCATGTCTATCGTATCTCTGGGAGTAGGTTTTGTGTGGTTCAGGGGAGTAATGATGCTGCTGAGGAGCTCTTGTTCGTTGAGTTGAGGAAGTCCTCAAGTCACTTCGTGGAGGAAGTTGCTTTGGTGCATGAGGCTTGGGGTTTAGAGCCGGACGGTCTTTTACTTCATGAGTAAGCATGTTGCATTTGGAGCAGTGTTTCTCTAGCTTTTCATACTCCAGGCTAACCCGACATTCCTCACCATGAGAGAACTCAATGATAGTTTCTTTGGTGAGTGGTTGTAGACCATCAACGATTATACGGATTCTAGCAGTGGTCTTCATAATTTCATGGCCATCTAAAGTTCCAAGCACTGCCTATCCTGCATATCAGTTCTTGTTTCCAGTACTGAAGAGGGAGACCTTTTACCTGGATCCAGAACGGGATCTGAGATGGGAAAGAAGGGTCTATAACCGGCTCCCATCTGTGCAAAATGAGCATCCAGTTGGCGAAATGATATGGTCTGTTTGCTAGGACCTTCTGGAGGTCTTCCTCATAGTCAAAGCGGAATTGGAAGCAGCCATGTCCTAGATCTGCTCCTACAGCTCTTCCTTGTAAGCTCCATCTCGTGGGTAGGAAAGGAATCATAGACCATATCCGCTGTGCTTTTGGGTTTGTTAGTCTTCCAATCAGAGTGAGTTTGTTCTCCAGAACTAGATCTGATGTATCTAGAGTAGGGGCTTTGATTCTCTTGCATGGTGGAGACTCAGCTGATGTAGCAATACTCTTTCCTTTCTCTGCAGAGGTTTAGCGTGGAGCCATATTGAGAGAAAGATGTGTTTGTGTTGAGAGTTTGTGTATGCTGCTTGGTAGAAGGGATAGTGTCAGTAGCTATGTTCGTGCTAGGTGATTGATGTAGACGATTCTTCACCAACAGGTGAGAAGGATACTTCAGGCTTTCACTGAGCAGCCTGATGAGAAGGGTTCTCCTCTGTTTAAACAGAGGGAAAGAAGCTAGTTGGTGATACCAAGTGTTTCCCAGAGTTGAGGTTACTGAAGGAGAGAGGGCTTGGATGTTATGAACCATTCCGGTGGTCTTGCTTAAGTGCCCGGCCATGGAGGCTCCGGCAGGTAGCGTCTAGGTCACTAGATCTGGTGGTTTTTGCTAAACGTGGCTAAGAAGTTGGTAGGTGGGAGAATGGTGTTTGAAAAAGTTCCTAAAAAAGGAAAGTATCCATTGGATATTTGTGTGCAGAGTTGACTTAACCCAAAGACACAGAGGTTATTGACCTATCTCGATATTAGTGCCTGAGAGAGAAAATATCATACATTTTGAAACAATTTTTTTGTTTTAAAACATCATACATATTAAAACGGAGGGAGTGTTATATATCTTCGATCCGTGTTTGCCATATGTTTTTCGAACAACTAAACTTTTTTTTCGAAAACACTATATATCGTTAATTGTTAATGTCATCAATCTCAATAAATGTAAAAAAAAACATAAAATTTGGCACATCAATCATTTTTTTAGATATTACTAAAATATATCAAATGATTTTGGATTTTTTTTTTTTTGTTGACCAACATATTCATTGTTTAGAAAACATTACACTGTCTTTTACACTTAGAGTTATACAGCATGAAACCAAGTGATTACATAGTTCGACTTTAACAACCTAGCCTTTTTTGCTAAAGCATCAACCTCATAGACAACCTCTCTAGGGACCCAATCGAAACTGAAAGCATACTCTGCACTTGCCATTCTCTTAATGTCCTCATAGAATATAAATATTTCTTGATTTCCACCTTTTTGCTCTCCTTTTAAGCATTTCAACAAGGTATCATATAACACCTTTGAATTTCCAAAGAAAGCCACATTCATGTACCCATGCCTCATGACCTGCTGGACCGCATCTCTTAACGCAGAAGCCTCTACTACTAAAGGACTTATCAACGGCTCGCATGAAGCTGAACCCTTCATAATTCTTCTCCCTTCTTTGTCCACCAAAATCCAGCCTATACCAGCATTTTTCTTATGTGAGCTCCATAAACTATCTACAAAACAGCACCATTTATTAGTCCCTGTAATGACCTCTGCCATTGTATTTGGTTTATAAGTCCATTGAATAACTTACTGTTCCATATGATCTTCATTCTTTTTTTGAGCCTCTATCTACTGATTATAATCCATTATAGCCTTCTAAATTATGGTTGGAATTAATTCTCTCTTCCCATTAAACACAAGATTATTCCACATTTTCCAAATTCTCCAACCAACAAATGGGTACAAAGGTCACCTTTGCAAATAGTCATCTCCCCTGTCCTTGTTTAATTCCATTAAATTTTCAAAACGTTGTATTTAAATGATTAACAAGGATTTGATTACCCGGAATATGGTTGACTGGTGAATGTTGCCAAACTTCTTTAGCAACCCTACACATTTGAAGAGCATATGATTTATTGTTTCATCACACTCTCCACAAACTTGACAGGTGCTTTCCAGTCTCAAACCTCTCCTTTTAAGACTCTCTGCATCAGGAACAACTTTATGTAGAATCCTCCACCAGAAATGTTTTATCTTTGGTGGAACTCGAAGGGTCCAAAGAAATTTGAAAACCTTTCTTTCCTCCTGAGTAACTAAAGTATACTTTAGAGAATGAATAAAATGATAACCTGATTTGACGCTGTATTCTCCATCTTTTGTGTGGCTCCAAACTATTTGATCCCACCCTCCACTGATGCTTGGTCTTATAATCTAGATCTTAGGAATATCCTCTGCAACTACAAGTTGATTCAGCTTGGTAGTATCCCATAATGCCGTACTTGGGATCATTAATTCAGAAACCCTTCGGTCAGATAAAATCTCCTCATTTATACATCTTGGAGGTGCTGGTTGCAGACCATTCAACCAATTATATTTTCGAACTTTAACTTGTTCACCATTTGCTATGATCGACTTAGTTCCTTGGGCTAGAATTTGAGCACTTTGATAAATGCTTTTCCATGCATAACTTGAAAAACATTTGGCCTGCTAAAATATTTGCTTCAAACAAACTTGTCCTTCTAAAATATTTGGCTTGTAGACTCTAGCAAGCAGTGATTCAGGATTCTTAAGAATTCTCCAACTTTGCTTTGCAAGCAAAGCAACATTGAACTCTCTAATATCCCTAAATCCGAATCCTCCAACATCTTTAGAATTTGCAATTTTCTTCCAATCAACCTATGAGATTTTGTGCTTGTCCTTACAGGTTGACCACCAAAACCTCCTAATAGCCTTTGTTATTTTGTTAGCCAGACCTGCAGGAAGGAGGAAACATGACATGCAGTATGTAGGTAAAGCTGTTGTAACTGCTTTTATTAAAACTTCCTTACCTGCTGGGGATAGAAGCTTGGAGTACCAACAATCAACTTTCCGCATCACTCTTTGCTTGATAAACAAGAAGGTATCATTTTTGCTTCTGCTTATCATTTCAGGCAATCCCAAATATTTTCCAAAACCTCCAGCTTTTTGAATTCCCATCAACCTAGATATGGCTCCTTTCACCTCAGCTGAAACTTCCTTGCCGAAAATAATGGCAGACTTCTGAAAGCTGACTACATGCCCAGATGTCCTTGCATAGTTCCCAAGTATTTCCAACATATTTTTGCAATCCTTATCATTTGCTTGAGAAAATACAAGGGAATCATCAGCAAAGAACATATGTGATATTGAAGGACCATTACTACTTGCTTTTAAACCATTTATTATTTTCTCTTGAGCATATTTATGAAGATTAGCAGATAGTCCTTTAGCACGCAAAAGATAAAGATCTGGAGAAATTGGATCACCTTGACGTATTCATCTTGATGGCCAAATTTTCGCCACCGGTGATCCATTAACAAGAACTGAATAGCTCATTGATGTGACACATGCCATTATCCATCTACACCATTGCTCTGCAAAACCCAATCTCTTCAATATAGCCTCAATGTACTTCCATTCAATCTTATCAAAAGCTTTGGCTATATCTAGCTTAAGAGCCATACAATGCATTTTTAATTTCTTAGTTTGCAAAGAATGCAGGAGTTCATGCGCTATCAAGACATTATCAGTTATTAATCTACCTGGAATGGATGCTGATTGATTTTCAAAAATAATCTGACCTGGCTTTAATCTTTCTGCTAACACCTTAGAAACAATCTTATATGTTACATTGCATAGACTAATTGGCCTATAATCTTTAACCTATAATGGGGAATCTATCTTTGGAATGAGACAGATGTGAGTGTGATTAATTTCTTGATTAAAGCTCCCATATGTAAAAAACTACTTAACAAATTTAATCACACATTTGCTCACAGCCTTCCAGTTTTGCTTATAGAATCCCACATTCATTCCATCTAGACCTGGTGATTTGTCCACATTCATTTGTTGCAAAGCATCTCCTCTTCAGTGACAGGTTTGGTCAACTGTTGATTCATTGCAGCAGTAACTCTTGGCTGTAATGGTTGGAGAAACTCCTCGACATCCTCACTAGTATTTTTTTCTAGGGCATTCCACATATTAAGTACAGTTGTGCCTTCATGACTTTCCTCAAAATTCGATTACTCAAATAGGTAACAACTAAGTTTCTGGTTCTCAAATCCTTTTTAGCTTTCTTAGAATCCACATTAGATTTTTTAACAACAACATGAGTCTCACCTTCCTTTAACACTTTTTGTATAGTGACAGTTGTCCAGTCTTCACTCAAAAGTGACAACAAACCCTGTATTTCAAGTTGTCCTAGTAGCTTGAGCTTCCACAAACCAAAATTATTGGCACCATCAAACTTTTCCATCTCAAATCTTGTTGAGTTGGATCCATTGTTACTATATTTTTATCATTTTTGTGTGACGTGTAAAATCAACAAGAACAACAAACCAATGTAGCAAACACAATTGGATTAACTAAAGAAGGTAGGTAATAATTCACAAAGAGTAACAGAAAACATCTGATTGGTTAACGTAATCTAGTTCCCTTAACCTTTGTTTCTGATTAGTGTTGATCTTAACTTTTCTTTGCAATTTGAGTCATAGTCAACCTTCTTTTCATAGATCTGAACTCTAATAACCAAACACCTTTGATTATTTCTAGGATCTTGAATTGTTCTTCTTCCCGTAATCACACAGTAGCAAGCCTGCTACGAATCTTTTCTTTGACGTGATCTGACTAGATCCGATCACCCAAAACACCTTGTTTGGTAAGATTCGATCCTCCGATTTCTTAATTTCTTAACATTCGCTCCTCAAGCAATCCCCTGGACGCTCTTATACCATTTGTAGAGTTTTAAACTTGCATAAACAACGATCTAACTGAACCTAATGCTTCATCTTATAGATGCGATTGAGCTTGAAAGTAAAGAAGGTGACAATGTAACGAGTTCCCAACAACACGCTAGTACGTCTCATGGAAGGATTATACTCCCAAACTCCACTATGTCTTGTAGCTACACACCCCTTACATCTATGGCAGTTCAAGTCTTAGGATTTCTACAAAGAGATCAAGAGAGATTCAAGAAAGTAAAAACTAAGAAAGAGAAGACGAAAACTCAAAGAAGATGATTATGATATGGTAATCCTTCAAGCCTCGAACTTCCCCTTGTATATAACCGTTTGCTCCTCTCTTGGTTGTTAGAACCATTAGACCGATTGAAACCAACCCATTGTTGATCTCTCTCTCTCTCTCTCTCTCTCTCTCTCTCTCTCTCTCTCTCTCTCTCTCTCTCTCTCTCTCTCTCTCTCTCTCTCTCTCTCTCTCTCTCTAGATGGGCTTTAAACACGAAACCTAGCTTTGATGATTTACATCTTGGTCGTTCTACTTAACAATATGTTGGTCGGCTCCTCCGTTTCTGGGATGCTTGCAATGTCAAGAAGGATGGAGAATTCATCGGCACCTCCTCCTCGATGAGAAGGTAACATGAATTTGGGGACTTTTTTACAAAAAAAAATAATCCGGGAACCTATTTCTAACAGAAATAAACTGAAACATTTTGGGGGCTCAAGGCTCACATCTCTTGGACATGTCCTTAGGACCGACCCTTGGTCATTTGAAAAAAAATTGCATAAATACTAAAAGTTGATAGTTGAGATTGGAGACAAGGTAGCTGAGTGTTGATGGTGCGGTTAGAGTTGTGGTCAGGAGCTAAGTCGTGGTGGCATGCTAATATACACAAAAAACCTCTTCAACGAACCAGAAGAAATACGAAGTGAATTGGATATGCATTTTTACTATATAGGAGTGATTGTTTGGGGTTTGACAACTTATAGAACTGAAAAAGAAACAGAAGAGATAGATGGTTTTTTCTCAAGAAACTGGCACACGAGAGGCTGCAGTGTTGGTTGGAGTTATCGAGACCTTGAAGCTTTACATGCATTGTCTGATTGATGCTGTTTTCTACATAGGCTAAAGAACAAGCTATTGAAACCTAAAATCTGAAAGTTATGTTTGTTCCTTTCAGCTTTCACATTGAGTGAGGTAAAGTTTGGGTGAGAAATAGCGTGATGATTTTGACTTCCTTAGTGGCTGAGAGTGAATTAAGGATCTGAGCTTATGTTACCCATTATTGTAGGATAATTTCCTTTCATGGTTTAAAAGAATTTGAAATATTTTACAATTATGTGAGAGAAGAAAACAAAATTATATGGATTCCTTTCGTACGACTGATTGTCACAAATTTGCTTATGGATTCGTCTCACAAGGTCTACCACTTCTCAAGGTTATTTTTAATCAAAAGCAACGCGGAAATGGTTAGTATTCATGATTTATCACTTCCCATAAAATACAGAACACCACATCATCTACAAGATTACAAAATCTAAAGGGTACTAAAATACAGCGAAACACGTAAATTTTGATACATCTTTGTTTTAAAGTTTGGTTTGTCGTTTCACTTTAACTCCAATTGCCAAGCTGTAAACATGCATTTGCAAATCATGATGTAACGAAGTGAAAACTATAGTTTGGTTTGAGTCCCCGATTTCATATGTTCTATAATGGAATTTCTAATATCAAGTTATATAGAAAAACAGAAAAAGCGGGTATTTACCTAGTATTAATAGTGATTAAGTGAGTGTCAACCAAAATTTTTTGACAAAATTTTCTTTGTAAATGAAAATAAATAAATTATTTCAATGGTTTTTAGTATAAAATTTAATTCATTAATTAACATTAAAATTTAAAGTTTAAAGACCTAGTGGGTGGTGGGTGATGCATTGAATATACAGTATACAAATGGTGTAGAAATTACAAAAGTCGTGGACGTTACCGACTAGATTATAAGGAAAGGAACGAATAAATACCATATATCAAATGAGACTAATGTCAAATTGTGGATTTAAATTCAGGAATCATATATATGAAACGCCATTTCAAGGAGATCCCATTTTTAGTGGAGAATGTAGACAAATACCAACTATAATGTATGAACACCATCACAGTTTATATAGTCTTTGCTTGTAAATGGTCATCGAAGTTGGGTTGCTTGTTCTCATTCCAATGGAATCAATTCGAACATTTCAAGACACAAAAGCTTCACTGTACTACAAGGTCATGATCCAAAATAATAAAGTTGGTCTTGAGATAGCAAATAGAAGCAGGAATTAGCAAAGTATGGTTTAGATATTCAAACATTGGTTTTGCACTTCCCTTTATCACGGGGATGAGAAAGAAACAATGGTTTATAGACTACCCAGAGCTGGCTGGTTTTCGTAAGGTTAAAGTAGGTTGGTTACCTACCATTTGCTTATGTTTGAAAATTTGGTTGTCAAATATTTTAAATGCTTGAGATGATAATACTGCAGTTTGCCTGTCTGTAAATTTTATGTGTTTTTGGCCACAAATATAACGGAGACACCAATTACAAATCATGGAATAAGATACGTAATAGACCTTACATTTTTTACGACATTAAATTATGATCAAATCTTCCAATCAAAGGAATGTAGGCGCATGTTATTCCAACATCAAAAGCAGAGACACTTCAAAGAAGGTACCATGTTCTATATTCATTTTTTTGTTTCATTCAAGGTGCTTTAATGGTTCACAAGAGTTGGATCCTGCCTTCGCATACATAATATTTGTGCTGAAATTTTTCTACAACTTTCGGAGAATATTACACAAAAACCTTCAACCACAATTTTTTCTTCCGGATCTAACACCACAAATTTACACACCACAATTTTTAGAATTTTAATTGACAAAAAAATAGTGCGTATGCGCGGATATTGGCCTAGTCTTATATAATATAGTAAGGTTTCTCAAAGTTCAAGTTATGAGAGAGTGCCATGTGTCATTTAATTTTTGAAATTTGTCTTTTTAGTTTATTTATTAAAAAGAAAAGAAAAATTAAGTGCCTTTAATAACTTTAACAATTAATTCTAACAATTTAATAGCTAATTCTTATGTAAATTAATTCTAACAAGTTACAACTAACTGTTTTATGTAAATTATAATATATATATTTTTTATATAAATTTATGAATAAAAAACAAATATTTTGTTTATTTTTTCCTTTTATGTAGGTAACTTTGATTTTAAAATAAATAAATCACTAAAGAAAACATGAAAAAAAAAATGATGTGAGAAAATTAAAGAGTAATTTTAGAACTTTTAGGGGTGGTAAATCCAATAAGTCCAATTGAAGAAATTTAGAGTTTACACATTTTTAAAATAGCTTTCATAAATTTTAAAACCAATTTATCAATAACCTTCTAATACAATTGAAACAATTTGTGTTGGACAAAGTAATTTTCCTAACCAAAACTCTCGAAAAAATACTTTACTCCACCACAAATTGTAAATCCAGAAAAGCAGAATCATTTCACTAATGAATTGATGTGAAAGATAAAAGTTACATCAAAGTGTTAAATAGCGTGAGAAAAAAAAATCAAACATCAATTATTCTCTCGTTATTCAAAGTTCTAATTAAATAAACAAGAATATGCGTTCCAACACCTTTGTTGAGATGATGTAGATGTCTCGGTAGAAGCAAAACATATTACAACTTGTCTGATTAATAGTTTTTACATACGTATTTGATGTAAAAAAGACGACCAATAATATTTTTAGGAAACCGTAGTGAATATTGATTCAGACATACAAGTTCAGGATTTGTACCAAAGAAACTATCTTTCATATGCCATAATTTTTATTAATGAACGGTCTGTTTTATATTTATATATATATATATATATATATATATATACTCTATATATTAAAATGAAGAGACACTAAAGAGAAAATCATATGTGTCATTCAATGAGCAATTCAAGGGACACCTCATTTAAAATTATATGTCTAGGTGGAAATCTCTACATATTCTCATTAATTTTTTAACATAAATCCATTAATACATGTGTTAAAAATATAAATCCAACTAAATGTAATATTTTAGACTTACCATACCATCTATTTTATTTTATTTTATTTTATACATTAACAAGTTTTGATTATCTTTTTATAACAATATTATCTATTGTGTATATATATGTATTTAGATTAATACACTATACAAATAAATTTATTGTGATGTAGTCTACATATTAATCACACTTATAAATATCTATACATTTCATTATTAGAAAACATATATTATTTTTTGTTTTTTATATCTAATAAATTCATATAAATGTAAAGTTTATCAGATTTATCGTATTTCTATAATTTACACGAACAATGAAAATCAATTTTTTACTTAAACATTTGCATATATTTTGATTAATTTTACACATAAACTATTTAAACTAATTATATTAACATATGTTTAATCAGCAATACATATCATTTTTGTACGTTTATAGATATAAGTTATATAATTTGTTATATGTTTAAATATAAAAAATTGTATATATTAAAATCGATTAGTCAACCTATTTAATTATTTAACCCATCGTTTGCCGCGAGATCAAAATCTAGTATATATATATATATATAATGGTGTGTATGTCTAATAATTTGCTATAAATGTTTAATCTTCTAACTTAAATAATTATTTACTATAAACACCAAATTTATATAATATTAAACACATAATTAATAACTAAAATTTATTAAATTAATTTTTATCATGTTAATTTTTAAATTCTACGCAACGCAATTCTTAGTGATCTATAAGTCTATTTCACATGGGACTAATGTCAAGACACTGAATGAAGTATCAAGTTTAATCTCCCTAATTTCAACTATTCCACAATTTGTGTCTAATTGTTAATTCATATCAGAACACATGTTCCACGTGTTGTTATGTGACCAATGAAATATATAACATGCTTCTGCCCAACGACGTGACATCAAAATATAACAGTTTTTAACCTCTTTGGCTCTTTAGTCCTATTTTGTTTGTTTCATGCCTATAAACTGACAGTAGGAATGTCCTTTAAAATGTGAAACTTGCGATATTCAAGGATGGCCATATAAATATATAATTATATGACAGTAGGAATGTCCTTTAAAATGTGAAACTTGCGATATTCAAGGATGGCCGCATAAACATCGGTGTTTCTAAAGCAGTCTTTTACAAATAAACAAATGAAAAATAATCAAAACAGAGGGAAGAGATTTGAGGATCTGACTCTTAAAACTCTTGTTTAAAATTTTTAAGAATATTGGAGCATTGGAGGAAAACTACCTCTTTTGGCCGAAAAGCTTATCAAAGTGTATAGAAAATATAATAAAATAGATAGTAAAAGTGGTAAAATATGAAACATATCAACACCTTTCTGTGGCATCACTCAATGACTCTTGACTCCCTTGCCCGAAGGAATTGATGTCACTTCTGAATCGAGTTGTCTTCTGCTTTGGAAAGAACTTGCTCAGAAACTCCTTCTTGCAAAGCTCCCAAGTGTTGAAAAATTAAGAAGGGATGTTACGCTCCCACTAGAAAATTAGAGACTTGTTTAAGTCTTTTAATTCCAAGTAGAGACTTGTTTACATCTACAAAAAAATCAGAATGACTAACCTACAAAACCCGAATTCATCAAATTACCTTGAAGATTACAACATCTCACAAACATTTTGTTCAGTTATTGCAGCTTAGTTCAGTTTCTTCAATACATAAATAAAAGACATGCGGAAGTAGCTAAATCCTATTACAGTAGACAAAGGACCTGATGATAAATACCTTTAATCTTATCAGAGCTAGCTTCTAACGCACCTTAATTCAAACACATTGTCACTCACCATAGTAATCTAGTGGTAATCTATGCTTATGCCATATAGAGCTTTCTTCATTCCTTTTGCAGCTTGAACGAATCCTACAATCACCTGAAGCTCATCCATTTGCGGTGAACCAGAGACAAAACAAGTTCAGAAACATAGGTGTTACCTTCTTTACCCTTTTGAAGAACATGTAATGTTACCTGAGATATGAACTGTCTTTGAACAATGTCAATTAGTTGCTCCTTTGATGTATTAGGAAAAACATCCACCTAAAAAAATAAGAGTTCGATCACAGTGTTGTCAAAAACAAGAACTCTCTTCCACAATTAGCAATTACATAACTCACAAGGTTAAAAGGTCGTCAATATCGCAGTAATGCAGGCATATCCAGTTTGCTAAGATCAACCATCTGCATTTAAACCATACTTTTCCACATCAACAACTAAAAAAAATTCTTCCTCACTACTTAAAACATTGAAAATGAATAGTCCTCAGGCATACCATGTTCGCACGAGGAGTTAAACTTGAGGGTTTTGAATGTGAGTCACAAGATAAGGCCATGCACATTATTTTATGAGATAAACTTGTTGATCTTTGTCCTTTTTGCTTCGGCTTATGAGCTTCCTGCAATAACCAGAACAAGGAAACGATTATCGAATTAAAGCATGAGACAAACAAAGAGAAGATGAGCTTCCTGCACATCCGAATTCTCTAAACATCCAAATAACAAATAATAAAAAATCCATAATCTAACAAGTTACTTGACCAATTTCGTTTGCCTATTAGCCTTGAGTAATTTCAATCGAATCGGTACCAAAATTTTCAGCAGTAGGCGTAGCCTTTTAACCATGAATTGATTCACCAAGAAAACAATCGGAAACACCAGAAGTCGATTCAATTTCAAACAAAAGTAATTGATTCAGATTAACATCTGATTTCTGCAAACTTAAACAACATAATCGAACTTTCTAATCCTATAAATTACAACCAGAGAACGCAAGAGAGATGACTTATTGATGAGAAGGTTTTCTTCTATGCAAATAAAACCTAACCAAGGTAACAACCTAACTCATGATTCAATTGCAGCAAGTGAAAGGGTTCAAACATAGGGAAGGCAAGGACCTAGAGTACTAGACCAAAGAGTATTTCAGTTAATCTAAAGCATCGAAAGGAGTTTGGGTAAGTTACTCTAAACTAATCAGAAATGTAAAAATACTGACAATGCACAAAACAGAGATGTAAACATGTATGCAATGATAATGGTAGATATCAAGCATCGGATTAGCAATCGATGAGAAACAACAGATTGCGGCTAACAAAACCAGGGCCCTTAACCGATAAGCACAACTCTTAAGCATGTCATCCCACTTTCGTGATGCTACTAACCACTATGTCGAGTACAAACATCTAATGAGCTTTCGCTACTATATATAAGTACTCTCCAATCTTAAAGCTCATGCCCCAATAAGCTCACTTAGCTCCTCTACTCATTTTCGCTGTCAAAGGATCACTAAGCCAAGCAAAAGATTGGTCCGACATTCCATCAAACACCTTTCGGGTAGAGGAATGCCTCAGGACGAGATTGAAGGCCAGAGCCGAGAACCAAGCTTTATCCACAACCTAAGCTCGAGAAACTCAATACAAAGGCCGAGATTAAGTTAGTCGTTTCTCTAAAGCTTCTACATCTGCTAACCCGACGCTCGACAAGCTAACTACTTACTCATGCCTACGAGAAAAGCCATGATTGAGCTTGAGTGAGGTGCGAGTGATGCAATGCAAAGATAAGTGCGATTAACAAGTAAAGATTGAAACTTTAAGCTAAAGACTGAAACTTTATAACAAAAATAACTTAGAACATCAAAGATCCGATGCTCTATGGATCGATTACAACTAAAACGTAAATGGAAAGTGAAACAACCTGACCCTTTTTTTTTTATATACATTGAATCAGATTATCATTCCCATAAATGATAATCCTCAATAATCCAATCAATTCCACAAGTCAACAAATAACCAGCAGAAATTAAACTAAACCTTTAAACCAAACAATTCTATTATCAATTTAACCAATCATTCAAAACAGTCAACCAATATTCCAACAACCTAAGCTGTTCTAATCTGAATTACTATCAATCTAGCAATTCAATTAAAACACACAACGACGAGCCACTAGATCCATCATCCCGTCCTCGCCCTGATTCCACGATCACACTTTGTCTTTACCTGCATCACATGGCAAAAAGAGATGCATAAGTATTATCATAAATACTTAGTGAGGCGGTCCTCCCATCTACAGACCATGTACTCACTAATAGAACCATACAATACCAGGATTATCAAACAGTAGTGAACAAGACAACCAAACGACACGCAAAACGTGCAGAATTGCACTGTGTCACGTGACACGCTCAAATGTGTCGCGCGACACGTCACGCAGAACCTGAGTCCGAGCCTCATCCTCTCATGGCTCGAATCCCAGTCCCTTTTCATCGAAACCTGCATTGAAATCAACCAACCAATGCCAAATCCAACCAAGGAACGAAAACAAACAATCATACCATACAATCCTACTTCCCGAGAGTCTATGGTCGCGCACTCACCTGATTCTGGAGAAAAAGAATGAAGAACACGAAGAACCCTAACCCAGAACCTCTGATTCGGACTCGATTATCTCTTCAACCACAGCTCCAAAACATAATCAGAAAACTGTTCTGAAAACTAGACAGAGAGATCTACACAACGGTATGTAGATCGTCCTCTGATTCCCAATGAATCGACGGGAAAACAGCTGCAATCACACTGATCGGAACTAGAAAATCAGAGATTTCAGAAACGACAACCTGAAGTCAAAAGAACACAGAGAACGGATATTACTTCCGAATCAGGATCGGAAACCTGATCTAGAATATTTCCAAAGACATCTCAATTGTCTCCTGATTCTCTCTGGCTCGACGAGAATCCTCCCTCGAAGAAGACTGATCGCAGACTCGTAACAGCACCAACCTCACACATTCAAACGACCATAACTCAGCGAATACTTAACCAAATCACACGCGGTTTTCACCCACATTAAGAGAAAAGATAGTAGAACTTACCCTCAAAGTTTCACTCTGATCTGATCCGATCTTCCCCACCGATCATCTCCTCCAAAAACCCGAGCATAACTGTTTCTCTCTCAAGAAAAACACTTCTCTCACAAAACCCTCTAAAACTCTTTCTCTGATCAAATTTTCGGCCAACCCCAAAAGAAAACGCTTTTCTTTACTTAAATACGGAACCCTAGGTTCCCTAAACCAACCCAAACCAAACCTGATCAGAAATAAAAACCACACGGTCCAATTTAAGCATGTGTCGCTTGACACAAACCTCTTGTGTCGCGTGACACAGCTCCAGCAAACAGATTCCTTCGCGAATTAAACACACGTGTCCATCGACACACAACCAAAAATCACATTTTTGGTTCACGGGCGTTACAGAAAGCTTAAAAACGTAAAAAGAAAAGAAGAACAAAGCAGACTTAGGTTTTTTCAGGGGTTAAGAACATATTTATACCCCTTATAACAATACCCGGGTCGACCCAAGGCATAAATGGATCATCCAGTTTGAGTCAACGGTCGACCTGGAAAAGTCAATAAAATACATTAAATATCGATCACTCCAGATCATGGTAGTGACCGATTTACGTTACGCATCCAGCAGCTCCCGTGTCGCGACACCAGCCCCTCGATGGGTGCCGTATATCGGTCTTCCTCATCAGTGGGTACCGATATCAGGGAATATCAGTTTCTTCTGCTTATTCTTAGCCGGTTTGATGCGCCTGGTCCAACGGCTGGAGAGTGTTGATGCTCCATCATAACAAGGGGATAACCTGGGACATTTGTGCGAAAATTTGAGGGCACTGTAGTCCTGATTCTCACCCAAGTGTATGAACTTCAATAGATTGGCTGATATTCATCCTTCCACTACTCCAGGTGCTTCTCACCGGTGATTCCTGATGATTCAAAACTGATTCCTGCAACCTCTACTCCCTGTTTTGCTCTAGAAACTTGCAATCCTTCTGCACATCCACTCCTCTGTACTCCACTTCAATCCTCAAGGCTCTAGTAAGCCGGATAACTCCAATTAAGCACAAGTACCACCTGAAAAAGGGTAAAAGAAGAGAAATATGTACAATCTTAACCTAGGACTCTAAAATGCAAATCTAAAGTAAACTAGAGTTAAAGGATGCCTAAATGATGCAGATTGATGCTAAATAGAGGATAAAAGAATGCAAATATGTACATAGATAATGTAAATATATAGGAATATCAACTCCCCTAGACTTGCCTTTTGCTTATCCTCAAGCAAACATCAAGGCAGGATAGGAAGAGAGGCTTGAAAACAGAGGTTTATTTCCAAAGAACAAAATGCTAATGCAGGATAATACGACTCAGTGCTGATGATGATACTCATTCAAACTTTTCACATTCATTGTAACTTCAATCTTTTGCCTCTAGATTCAATGTCAAGTGACTAAATATATCATATCCACCAATTCCCTATATTCATTAAGATCATTTAACCGTGTAGTCTCGCAAATGGGAGATTGACCTAGTCCAATTGGCTTGGTAAGAGAAAATGTTCAATGTGAAGGAGAATGGAGCTCAAAATATTTCAGTTACTTATCTCAAAGAATCAAGCACATGTCATTGCATAAAAGTAGTGGAGAAGGGAAACAATTTATGCATACAAGATGCATTCTTCCATATTCTACACAACTCATTTCTTTTGTGACCCTCTCAACCTCACTCTCTCTTTAAACAATATTCTTTTCGACCTTCTTTTTCTCTTCTGGAAATGATCTAGGAGATTCTTTTAATACTCAGACATCTACTCACTCTTTCACACTCCTTTTTTATTTTGGATTTCTCTGTTTTTACTATGAGCTTCTTTACTTAGCTTTTAGATTAAGAGTAGTGCTTCTTTTTATTTACTTCTCTCCCTAAACATCCCTTTCCTTTTTCTCAAACATTTTGATCGCTTTTTCATTCTCACATAACCACCTTTTCGGTTCTTTTCTTTTCTCACCAAACTCTCACCCCTATATGTATTCACTACCCATCCCAGAACCACTTTTAAACCGGTGAAGCAACAAGAATCACTCAACCCACCTAGACTAGCCAGTGTGACTATAATGAAAGAATGGAACTTGTCGTTTCCATCTCAAAAGATATTATGCATGAGGTGCAGACAGAAAAGGCCTCAGTCAACGAAAAGATATGGGTTTCAAGGAAAGGTTTAGGTAATGCAAGGTATGGTACCATCCTCATTCAAATTATGTATTTGAATCGGGATGGCCATTCAAACCATTAGAGAGTGGTAAAAAGGGATAAGATGATTTGAATGTGTATATCCTGACCATGGTTAAGGTCTAAAATCCCATAAGCGAGAGAATTAAAATTCAATTATGTTCAAATCAGGGTGGAATTTGCATCAAATCAAGCAAGTAATCAACATGACTTAGAGAATCTGGAGCGAAGAGATCAAAGATATGAAGAAGCAAACATTTTCACGGTTCATCAAGCAAGAGAGAAGCATTATCAAGACATTCACAGGATGTGCTATGTACTTAAACCTCTTATGTAATATAAATGATAATGCAGTCGTAATATGCTCTAGACTCAATCTTATATGAAAAATAAACAAAAAGATGCAGATAGAATGAGGTTATATGCATGTTCTTTTTGTTTTTGAAAATTTTTAATGCAAAAATGGATACAATGCAAGGAAATACAGAAAATGCAGGACGCTATACAAATATGCAAAGAAGAAAGGGGCAAAAGAAACAACTGTGCATTAGTGACAATTAATGTGTGTGTGTGTCCTTTAACTCCCCCAGACTTGTCTCTCACTGTCCTAGTGAGATAGAGCAGAGAAAGGGGACTAGAGGAACACAACAACACACACACTAATGAGGAAAACAAAAATAAAGAGAAGCTAATGAAAAAAGAAAAGAATACTAAGCTATTTACAAAGGTAGGTGGGATATTTTAGTTGTATTGAGGAACGAAGTTTTGAGGAGGAGGGGCAATGATCACCTGATCTCGTGGTAACGAGCACTGCATGTTTCTAACACAATCAGCTGGGGGAGGAAACACAACAATGGGGTGTCTTCATCTTCCATATAACGGTAAACTAACGTGTTTGGGTACAACCTTCCTGCTAAGGTGTAAGTGGCTACCAGATAATCAAAGTCCATCTTGGGGATATGTTGGAAGTGCCGATGTAGGTCCAGATCAATCCCACATGCGGCAAAGATGGGGGTTAGCAAACCGCCAATACAAATCTGATAATCTGGAGTTGCAACGGCGTCGTGCTTGGCCTTGAAAATCTGGTTGAATACCCAGGAGGCTACTTCAGGTCGCATCCAGGGGCGGTTCAGCGGCTTGTCGTATCTATTGTTTAGCCATATTTGGGTAGCTCCATACACCATTCGTAACTCTTGTTCCTTGGCCAGGCATGACTGAGGCCTTACAAACATGGTGTTGCTTAGGAGTCTCAAAGCATAGCGGACTGTAGGATTCCTAACCTTTGAGATCCTGCAGAGACTGAGGTGGTAGATGTCATCGTTGGCAATGTTCCTACAGACCAAATCAGCGTCGTCCCAGTGAGGACTAGTTTGATAGGTGTCACCAATTATTCCGTATATTGCGAGTAACTTGGCATAAGACAAGGAGTAGTAACTCTGCCTTATCTTGAACGAAATTCTCCCCCATCCAGTAGAAGAATCCTCCAGCAGATAGGAGGCAGACGCGAGGAATTTCCTAGTGAGGGAGGGGTAAGTGTTGTACTCTATTGAAGAAAGAGATTTGAAGTTCAATTGTTCAGCGAAGTCGTCGAGGCTATCTCTGATCCCCATCTCAAAGAGCACTTTCCTGCAGGCGAACCTTGTTGGTACCATAGGGGTCTCGCTGAGTCTTGTAGGAAGGCCCATTCAGCATCGCTCCACAGGTCAGCCTTGTGGTACACTTCGTCCCCACTTGAAGAGCTTGATGCACTTATGCTTCAGCAAGTTGAAATCTTTAACAGGTATGGCTTCTCAGGGACAGGAAGTTGTGAATGGAGTACCTTTTACATAAAGAAAGTAAGGGTTGTGTGTTGGAGCAGACCATTAAAATGGGGGAAAAAAAGCTAGGTTGCGAATGAACAGTTTCTGAAAAGGGGAGAAGGCGACAAAAAGGGGAAGAAGAAAGAGTTAAGGATAGAGAGGGAGAAAATATAATATAAAAAAGGGGAAACCCCGGCTGCATTAACTAAACCAAAGCCTAGTTTTGATGGAACCATGATAAACCAGGATTAAGAAAGAAATAACTGGGTTTATGTGATCCGAAGGTTGGTTGGAGATTGAATCAATCCTGCAGTCTGGTATTCCATTTGTACCACCCGAAAATTGTTGAGCTTGATGTTTTTGTGTACTAATATCGTACTCATTGGTCATTTTCTGTGAGAAACGTAGTACATCGGTTAAATCCGTCGGTTTAGACCGGTGACCACTGCGAAGTCAGACCCCTGTCTGATTTCCCACCTCAATCTCTCCGTTTTTGCCTCGAAACTTCTTGTAAAGTCTGCTGCTGGAGAATGGTAAAAGAGAGATAATTTGGAAAACAAAAACATAAACTTAAATAACCGAAATTAAGAGATATGTACAAAAGGATAGTCATGAGATTGTCTCTCAAGTGCGCTTGTTTTATGTCACTAAGCTTGACATTGTTGCTCCTTTTTAGTTGGAGGAAGGTGGATGACCTTTCTTCACCCTTGGTCCCCAATCATTCATTTCAGTGGCGATGTGAGCAGAGCCATATCCGACCAAGTCATGGGATGCGGGAAGGTGTAACATCGGTCGTGACACTGGTCGGCGAACTCGTCCGTTGTTTGGGACCTATAGGAGGCGGGCATAGACTTAGCTGGGACGCGATGGGGTGTGGGACGTGAAGGGCTGGGACGTGTGATGAACTGGGATGCAGCACGAGTTGATCAAGGATGCGGCCCGAGTTGCGGGTCCGGGGCAATACTAATCAAAGTATCGCTCGGATCCCGACTGGTGTTAGGAGGACATGGGACACATCTCAAAGACTTTTGGTCGCGAGGCACTTTGGCTCAAACACCGGTCGCGTTTTCCAACCAATATCGTGATCGGTGTTAGGGTCACTTCGGCCTTGGTTCCAGATTTGGCTAGGATGGGTCATAACGTTTGACTAGTATTTTGTCCAGCACTTCGAACTTCATTTTCTCTTCCTCCATACCTCAGAATTGAGATCTAAAAGATGTTCTGTAATCTTGACATCTAGATCTTTCCAACGGTATAAAGAATGTCTCATGTTTCCATGTAGTTCGTCCTGAGAAAAAGTTTGAAGCTGGCTCCGTACAGATTCGTAACCTTCTTCTCCAGTCTTGGGAAATTGATCATAACTTCAAACCTAATTGGAAATTACATTCTGCTTTTTTCTGTACCTTCGTATGACTGTCTCCTATTAGTCCCCCAAATTTCAGATTCTCTGGGTTGATCTGATAATCCGTTTGTGCCTTAAACCAGAACAGGTTTTGTTCTAACTCCTTCTCTCCTTTCTTCTAAAAAACATATATTTTTGTATTTTTATAAATTTTTGTAAAAATCTGAAAAATTCATGATTAGAAAAACCAATAAGTAATAAAAATTTAAAAATTAAAACCATGATTAAAATTTGAAATTAAAGACGCTAAGAAAAATAAAACCAAATATGGGTTGTCTCCCATAAAGCGCTTGTTTTAAGTCTTTTAACTCGATTCCTTTTTGTTTTAAGCATAGGATGGCTCCACTAAATGAATAGAGACTCCTTTAGCTTCTCTACACTCTGGACCGGATGGTTTGAGGCTCCATCTATTAGCATCTTGATGGCTCTCACGATGAACAATCGCATCGTAAAAAATTTTCATCATATTGTTGATCTTTTCTACGATGAATTCTTTATGTCTCTCTTTCAAATCCGTGGGGATCATTATTTTTAAGTTGGACAAAATATTTGAGGACCTTTTGTGTTTCATCTCGACATGAACCACATCCTCTTTACATTCCACAAGAGCCAAAGTTGAATTTAATACACTTGGAGTCTCTTTGCCTTTCGGTTTTGCTGGTTGGACAACATCTTTATGTATGGTTGGAGGGGATGGAATTTTGGCGTCTTCACCTGGATCTATCATATAATGCGTTTTTGGCGCATTCTAACCCTTGTTTTGTAGGCTTTTATCGAGTCTTTCACTCTCTATCGAGTCATTCTAGGTACAAAAAGTGGCTGGAAGCAATGACTGGGACTTACAATCGGAATTGGCTAGAAAAGAGTGAAGTTGGACCCTTTTTGGACATTCTGGAGAAAGAGAGCACCTGACGCCCAGAAGAGAGCACCCGACGCCCAGGGGAGAGCACCTGACACTCAGAATGGAGCAGATCGATCGATCTCCGAGCAGATCGGTCGATCTGAAATTCAGATCGACCGACGTAAGTTCCCAAATCGATCGATCCGGAGGGAGCACCTGGTACGAGAAAGGGAGCACCTGCTCCCAGCAGAATCATTAATGGGCCTTTTGCAAAACCCTAATGCTGCAAGCCTATTTTTGGGCCAGCCGTAATGGGCCTTTAAATAGGTCTTTATTGCTGAATTTTAAAGATCACGCCATCACGACACAACCTCATTCACGACTCACGCAGCAGCAAGACATCACGACGAGAGAGAGAGAGAGAGATTCAACCCATTGTTTTAGAGTTTATCTTTCACGTTCTTATCGAAGTTTTCTAAACCCTAAACTCTTTTGCTTTTGATTAAATGAAGTTTCTTTCATCTCTTGCTGCTGTTACTTGTTTAACCATGAGCGAGTAATCCACTTGTTAGGTTAGGGGGTTTTCGATGGGATTTGATTCATGAACTAAGCATAGATAGGTTTTTATATAATCATTCGATAGTCTCCACCTATTGTCGATCATATTGCCTAGGTTAGATTGATCACCTAGCCTTTGATCTTAGGTTGAATTTACTTATCAAAAGTTTGTAAATTGCTGGAATTGACTTAGGTGGGCGATTTGATCCGTAGCCAACGAAAGTTGAAGTTAGGGCATCTCGTGAACTTATCAACCCTAATCGCTAAAGCTTGATAATCCTTGTAACCTCAACGACAGTTAGGGTGTTAGATTGATTGTGAAAGTTGTAGATGCCACGAAAGTGGATCTCCTTATATTTATGGTTGAGTTCTAGACTTGGTCGTAATCGCACACCTAAATAATTGCTTGGTTCTTGATAATCGAATCCCTGAGAATTATCCCTGACCTAACACCTTTTTATTATTGTTTACAACCGATTTTTACTTGTGTTTTGTTCGAATTATTTTTGTGACATTAAAACCCCAACTTGAATCGCTTAGCTGAGATTGAAATCCATAGAATTAGAGCGTATTGCTGGTCCCTTTACGAACCTCACTATTCTACATCTGATTAGTGAAATCCTAGGTTTAATAACCGGAAAAAGGACAAACATCAATTTGGCGCCGTTGCGACGGGGACCACTCGATACCTCTACTTCTCGACTACGATTTTAGACTAAGCACTAATCTCGTTCTTTTGTTTTTCTTTACGTGTGTTTCAGGTGCATGAACTCAAGGACAACAAGGAGAAATCTTCAGACTCCCCTTGTCAATTTGAGTAATCCTGAACTCGCGAGACTAGAATGAGGAAATAGACGACAAAGGCCTAATCCCGCTGATATGGGCGAACAAGGCAACAACGACATGGCAGTTGAATTGCAAAGGTTGCAAGAGCAGATGGCTCAAATGCAACAGCAGCACACGCGTGAACTACAGCAACAACGCGCGCGTGAGCAGCAGCGAACCATAGGGGATATGGACAATCCCCATGCCTATTACTGAAACCGAGCTGCGATAGTTACCCCCGCTGTTGAAAGGAATGATTATGAGATCAAACCACAGATGATATCGCTGGTTAAGCAGCACTTGTTCCACGGATTGCCTGCTGAAATTCCGATGGACCATATAGAGAATTTCGAGGAGATTTGCTCCACGACAAGCTCTAATGGGATGAACCCGGATTTCGTTAAATGCAAGCTGTTTCCGTTTTCACTCGCGGACAAAGCTTCTCGTTGGCTTAAGTCTTTACTTGCTGGATCCATTACGACTTGGGCGCAATGCAGAGCTGCGTTTTTGGACCATTTCTACACGAAATCCAAAACCGCGAGTTTAAGGAACAAGATATCTTCCTTCCACCAACATTCCGGAGAGTCCTTCTGTGAGGCTTGGGAAAGGTTTAAGGAGTACAAGAGAGAGTGCCCACACCATGGGTTCACTGATGAAAACCTGTTGGGGATTTTCTACGATGGTGTGGATTGGGATTATAGGAACGCACTCAATGCTGCTAGCGATGGTGATTTCATGACCAAAACCAAAGAGGGAGCATATAAGCTGATTGAGAACTTGGCTGCAAGTTCAAGCAACAAGTCCCAGGAGTATGACAGGACTACGAAATCCAATGGAACGGATTCTGCTAAGATCGATGACCTTGCGGCTAAAGTCAACTTGTTGCTCAAGGCGAACCAAAGGATGGTTCATTTTGCTGACGAGGCTGGCGAGCCACTTGCTGAGGAAATGGTTGAGGATGGAGCTGCTGATCAGGAAGAGGTAAGTTACGTTAATGGCCAAGGATTTGTGAGGAATCGCGGTTTCAACCAGAACTACAGGAACCATCCCAATTTCTCCTACAGGAGTACGAATGTTGAGAACCCGCAGGACCAGGTTTATCCGCAGCAAACCGGCTCTCAATTCACGAAACCTCAGGATCAAGGTTTCCAGAAAACCTTTCCTCAGGGTTTCCAAGGGAAGTCGTTCCTTCCTTTTCAAAGCGAGAAACCACAATACCCTAACTTTCAGGCTCCCCCGAGCTCTGGAGGTACTTCTCAGGATGAATTGAAAGGTATGATGCAGCAACTGATGGCGAACCAGCAGAAGTGTGCTACTGAGATCAACACAAAGGTGGATGGGATGTACTCGGACCTTAATGGTCAGCTCGAAGCAGTTCGCAACCACGTAAAAAAGCTCGACACACAAGTTGCTCAGACGGCAGAAGCAATTAAGAGACCCCAGGGAGTATTGCCTGGTAAAACTGATGCAAACCCAAGAGAATTTGTGAATGCCATAGAACTGAGAAGTGGGAGAACTTTACCTGGAGTCGTAAGGGCAGAAGCTGACAACTGCCCAGAAGGAGCACCTGCTCCTGTCCCTGGAGCACCTGCTCTTGTTCCTGGAGCACCTGCTCCAGATGAGGGAGCACCTGCTCCCGAAACAGAGAAAAACGATGAAGAATCTGCTGAACCAATTTCTAAGGTATTAAGACCAAATGAGATTATTGATAAGTTTCGTTCTCGTGTCTACAGGCCTCCTATCCCTTACCCAGTACCTCCAAGGAAGTCGCAGAAAGATTTGGAGGAGGCGAAATGTAAGGAGATGTTGCAAGATTTGACGGTTAAGCTGACACTGGGTGACGCAATTCAGATGATGCCGTCTATGAAAAAGTATGTCAAGGGCCTGGTCACTGGACGGATTCCTTCAGAGCAAAGTGCCATGGTTGTGAGCAAGAATTGTAGCGCTGTGCTACAAAACAAAACCATCAAAAAGCAAGAGGACCCATGTAAGTTCGTTCTTTCCGTTGATATTGGTCCTGTGCGATTCGCCTGTTCTTTGTGTGATCTAGGTTCCAGCGTGAATCTAATGCCCTATTCAGTTGCAAGGAAACTTGAGTACACAAAATTTAAACCTACACGGATTTCATTAGTGTTTGCTGACATATCTATCAAGTTGCCTATAGGAATTTTGGAAGATTTGCAGGTCAGGATTGGGAACATCTTCATTCCAGCAGATTTCGTGGTGTTGGAACTGGATGATGAGCCGAAGGACCCTCTAATTCTGGGACGTCCTTTCTTGCGCACAGCTGGTGCGATCATTGATGTAAAGAACGGAACGATTGGTCTCCAACTGGGAGACATTATTATGGAGTTTGAGATGGATCGGATGCTGAAGAAACCGACCATTGATGGGCAGACTTTTGCCATTGAGGATAATCTCGAAATCTCGGAGGGAGAGATTGAAGAGATACTTGCTGATGATCCCTTGGATGTCGCATTGACAAAAGCTGAGAGCGAACATGGTTATTTGAGCGAAGATACCATTGGGTTCGCAAGGATGCTGGATTCCGGGCAGATGGAGAAATCGACGGACTTTTTGAGACTCGACACAAAGGGAGAAGACGGAGCACCTGCCTCTGCTCTTCGGAACCTTACTGATGATCCTTGGAGCGAGCTGAAAGCTCCAAAACTCGAGCTCAAAACCTTACCAGCTGGGCTAAGGTACGCATTTCTCGGTCCCAACTCCACATATCCTGTTATAATAAATGCTGATCTTAACAATGTGGAATCCGCCTTACTTTTATGCGAGCTTAGGAAATATAGGAAAGCTTTAGGTTATTCACTAGATGACATCCCTGGAATCTCACCTGATTTATGCATGCATAGGATACATTTAGAGGATGAGTCTAAGAATTCTATTGAGCATCAGAGGAGGTTAAACCCGAATCTGAAGGATGTAATAAAAAAGGAAATTATGAAACTCCTAGAAGCAGGTGTAATCTATGCGATATCGGATAGTAAGTGGGTTAGCCCTGTTCACGTAGTACCTAAGAAAGGCAGAATAACTGTGATCACTAATGAGAAAAATGAATTGATACCTACTAGGACAGTCACTGGCCATAGGATGTGTATTGATTATAGAAAGCTGAATGCCGCCACTAGGAAGGATCATTTTCCCCTGCCGTTTATTGACCAAATGCTTGAGAGATTGGCTAACCATCCATATTACTGCTTTTTAGATGGTTATTCAGGTTTCTTTCAGATTCCTATCCACCCGGACGATCAGGAGAAAACGACATTCACATGTCCATACGGCACATTTGCTTATCGCAGAATGTCGTTTGGTTTGTGTAATGCCCCTGCGACTTTCCAAAGGTGCATGATGTCGATTTTTACTGATTTGATTGAGGACATAATGGAAGTTTTCATGGACGATTTCTCCGTCTATGGAAGCTCTTTTTCCGTGTGTTTGTCAAATTTGTGCAGGGTATTGCAGCGATGTGAGGAGAAGCATCTCGTCCTTAACTGGGAAAAATGCCATTTTATGGTTCGAGACGGTATTGTTTTGGGCCATCGGATTTCTGAGAAGGGTATAGAAGTCGACCGAGCAAAGGTTGAGGTTATGATGAGTTTGCAACCGCCGGATTCAGTCAAGGGAATAAGGAGTTTCCTAGGTCATGCTGGATTTTACCGCCGGTTCATCAAAGATTTTTCGAAGATAGCAAGGCCGCTTACTCAACTCTTGTGTAAGGAGACCAAGTTTGAGTTTGATGTAGTATGCCTTGAAGCTTTTCACACGATAAAGGGAGCTCTGGTCAGTGCACCCATTGTCCAACCACCGGACTGGGATCTCCCTTTTGAAGTGATGACGGATGCAAGTGATTACGCCGTTGGTGCTGTTTTGGGACAGAGGAAAGACAAGAAGCTCCACGTGATATACTATGCAAGCCGAACACTGGATGAAGCTCAATGCCGATACGCTACGACTGAGAAGGAACTTCTAGCAGTTGTGTTCGCCTTTGAGAAGTTTAGAACTTATCTTGTCGGTTCCAAGGTCATTGTGTAAACCGACCACGCAGCTTTAAAGTATTTGCTCACCAAAAAGGATGCTAAACCGAGACTCTTAAGGTGGATCCTTTTGCTCCAGGAATTCGATCTTCAGATTATTGATAGGAAAGGGACAGAGAACGGAGTTGCTGACCACCTGTCACGCATGATGGTTGATTATGAGGTACCTCGTGATGATTCACTTCCAGTTGAACACATTTATGCAGTTGGAGTCTGTTTGCAGGAGCAGTCGGTTCAGACAGGAGCGCATGCTCTTGGAGCCTTTTGCAAGGCTATTTCAAAGGAAGTTGTTCCGAGTTTTCCTTGGTTTGGAGAAATAGCAAACTACCTAGCTGCTGACCAAGAACCGGTTGATTTTGTGGGTGATAAGAAGAGAAAGTTTCTCCGTGATATAAGAAGGTATTTTTGGGACGAGCCTTTCCTCTACAAGCAGTGTTCGGATGGTATCTTTCGGAGGTGTGTACCGGATGAAGAGATTCTTGGAATTCTCTTTCATTGTCATAGTTCTAATTATGCCGGTCACTTCGCCACCTTCAAGACGGTCTCTAAGGTGCTCCAAGCTGGATATTGGTGGCCAACGATGTTCCGCGATGCACACGCATTTATCTCGCGATGCGACAAATGTCAGAGGCAAGGAAACATCTCGCGACGGAACGAGATGCCTCAACACTTCATCTTGGAAGTTGAAGTGTTTGACGTATGGGGGATAGATTTTATGGGGCCGTTTCCATCCTCCTGTGGAAACAAGTACATCTTAGTGGCTGTTGATTATGTGTCAAAATGGGTTGAGGCCATTGCTTCCCCAACTAACGATGCCGCTGTGGTTTTAAAGATGTTCAAAACCATAATATTCCCCAGGTTTGGAGTTCCGCGGGTGGTGATTAGTGATGGTGGGACCTATTTCATCAATAGGGTTTTTGAGAACCTTTTGAGAAAGAACGGCGTAAAGCATAAGGTTGCAACGCCATATCACCCGCAAACTAGTGGTCAGGTTGAGGTTAGTAATCGGCAGATCAAGGACATTTTTCAAAAGACCGTAGGCACCACAAGGAAAGATTGGGCAGCCAAGTTGGACGACACAGTTTGGGCTTACCGAACCGCTTACAAAACGCCATTAGGGACAACGCCCTTTCACTTGGTGTATGGTAAGTCGTGCCACCTTCCGGTAGAGCTTGAGTATAAGGCAGCATGGGGAGTTAAGTTAATGAACTACGACATCAAACCCGCCTTGGAAAGGCGATCCATGCAACTTAACGAGTTAGAGGAGATTAGGCACCTAGCCTACGAGAGTTCGAAATTGTACAAGGAACGAACCAAGATGTACCACGACATGAGAATTCTTAACCGAAACTTCCAACCCAATGACATGGTACTTCTCTTTAACTCTCGCCTTAAACTTTTTCCAGGAAAATTACGATCTAGGTGGTCCGGCCCTTTCCTCGTCAAAGACGTTCGATCATATGGAGCTCTGGTGTTGCTGGACGCCAAAGGAAAAGAGTTCGTGGTCAATGGACAGCGCTGCAAACCGTACTTAGCCGATGCAACCCCGACCGAAGGTGGAGTTATCACCTTAGGTGACGCGCCCAAAGCCTAAAAGGCTAATCAAGTCAAGCTAATGACTTTAACCAAGCGCTTGGTGGGAGGCAACCCACCGGTACGTTTTCTAACTTTTTCAATTTGATTTCTTTTATTACTAACTTTTGTTTGAGTTTTGAATTTTCAGGTTTTCAAAAAAAAAAAAAAAAAAAAAAAAAGAGGGGGAAGGAAGTGGTGGAGATCGATCGATCTCTTCACAGATCGATCGATCTGAATTTCCGATCGAACGCCGTCAGTTCCCAGATCGATCGATCAGGAGTAGAACGATCGATCTCAACGTCGGATCGATCGATCTGAATTTTGGATCGACCAACGTAAGTCCCGAGATCGATCGATCCGGATGAGGATTTCACCACAGCACAGAGGGAGCACCTGAAACCCAGAGGGAGCACCTGAAACCCAGAGGGAGCACCTGAAGCCCAGAGCGGAGCACCTGCTCCCCGACCTAAAACGGAAACGTATTTTCAAAATTCGGTCTGGGTCTATCACCAGGTAAGTCCAATAAGGATGATGAGGTGGGCCCGAGAGATATTAATTAAGGGATTTTTCCAATTTCAAATGGATATAAAAAAATAGGCATAATGGGTCACCCCTAAAACCTATATCTCTCGCGCCTCTCTCTCTTCTTCCTCCTCCCCTACGATTATTTTCTTTTCCTCCATTAAAACGGTTTCCAAGCTTTTGCCAAAGCACAACTCCTTTGATTTTCAACCGATCTGAGCGATTTTTGGCCCTAACCCACTCGATTTTTCGTTACCTTTTCGAATCTACTACTCGTTTCTCCAAAACAGCAAGGTAACACTTTGAAAACCCACCTTTTTGGTCCGCCGTTTTCGCGAAAAAGGGAGGAATCCGGGTTTGTTTGGCTTGATTGGTTGAATGCGATTGCTTAGGGTTACTCTAAACTTGTTTAGGGCCGATTTCGAGTACATAGGGGTGTGCAAATTTGACTGAAATTTTCGCATGAAACCAAACCCACTTTTGTGGTGTGAAATCGGAATTTAGGGGATGAGGATTACTCTTATGGAACAATTGGTTTATGCTTCTTCTGTCCGGACTGTTGTCTTTGTTGATTTTCATCTATTGTAGTTACCCGCTTGGATATGTATTTGTGTGGATATTGGGACAATGAACTTATGCTTGCTTGGGTTCGTGTTTGCTGCTGTCTTTGCAGGATGTCCAAACTGACAACGTCCTTTGGTAACCCATCCCGCTCACGCAAGGGGAAAGGTGTCTCCACCTCCACCCAACTCGCAACATTTTGATTTGCGTAATTCAACCCTTCCTCTCGATTCCGACGTGGAATGGGACCAGGCGGACGCATATTACTACAATAACTGGCTAGACATTACCATTGAGCCGACTCGCTTCTTGTGTGGGCAAACGCTAAAGGATCTAGGGCTGCTCTATGATGTGAACAGTATACTTGAGGGTTGCCAACTAACCGATCTGCTCACACAGCCCGATGATCTATACCCAGATTTGGTGAGGCAGTGTTTGGCATCTGCCAAACTGACCTATTCGGACCCGCGTAGACCAGTGGCTTCACAGGGAGTTCTCTCTTTCTTTGCTGAAGGAAAGAGGTATGAGGTGACTGTCAGAGATCTCTGTGACCTTTACGGTTTTGACTCCATGGAGGAGAAGGTGACTTTCCCCACACGCCTACCGGTTGCACACAGATTCTGGGATTTCATCGCAAGTGGAGATTACTTCTCCAGATCCGCAGCCCAGTCCATCATTCGCAACCCTGCTCTTCGAATCGGTGTCAAAGCCATCAGCACTGTTTTCTTCTCACGAGATGATGCAAGCAAGGTGCGAACCGATGAATTGATCATGCTTTACAATGTTGTGCGAGACACCATTAGTGGTGAAGCCGGTTTGGCCTGCGAGTTCGATGGAAGCGTCAACATGGGAGCACTCTTTGCCTCATGTATAGCTGATAAGAGGACCAAGGTTGCCAAGGGCAACGCCCACACAGAGCGGATAGGGAGCCTGCTGACACGCTTGTTCCTTCACCTGGACATCGATGTCAGCGGATATACGCGCAGCACGGAGTACGAGTCTATGGACACGGCCTACCTCCTCTCATGTGAGATCTTATCTGAACCCACCACTTACCGTTTCACGTCACGCGCGGGTAGTATTTTGTTTTGCAGGTTGCCTCAACCATCACTGACCGATTTGGAGGTTGCTGCCAACATCGGGTTCACCCCTGGAACAGAGTATTTGTGCCCAGTCCCTGGAGCACCAACCAGGAGCACCCCGAAGAAGAAAGGGAGCACCTCTGCTGCCCGAAAGAGCACCTCCACTCCCGCACCTGCACCTGCTCCCGCTGCTGAGGACCCGCTGAGCCCAGAGGAAGAAGAGGATTTGGCAGCTGACACACAGCGTACGCAGCGATCTCGCGCTCACATCCGCCGCCTTACACCAGCGAGCTGACACTTGATGATATCTCCGACAACCCGGATGACGCTGAATACCGCCGTTGGATGGTCGCTTCCACCAGGAAGCACAACGGGCTACTTCGCCGCCTTTTGCACATGCTGCAGAATGGATGCACCGGCTCACAAGCCGCGGAGACAATGCCATCCACCGCACCGGTCCAGCCACCAGCTGCTCAACACCAACACACGATCATCCAAGCGGAAGAAGCCACTCACGGATGACGACAAGGAATCCGATGCTACCGCCAGCGATTAGTCATCGTTATCCTTCTCCCCCTCTCGTATTTTCTCTGAACATTTTTTACTTTCTTGCATTTTCATCATGTTTTCTTTTTTCTTCTGCTCTCTCTTTTCTTATTTTCCCACCGAGACGGTGTGAAGTAAGTCTGGGGGGAGTTGTTGCTAATGACTTTTTATTTTCCTTCTTATTTTCCTATGTCCTGTTGGAGTCTATTTTTCGTTTGTTTTATTGAGTCAAAACTTTGTAGGGAATTAGGACTTTATCTCATGATGATATTCGAACTATTCGTGTTTAACTTTCTCTCTAGTGACCATTTCTTCAGAGCATGAGTACAAAGAACAGCTGGAACACTTCGACACACTATCTTCCAGGTTCCATATTGACCAAAAATTTATCTCGCTATTGGCACTAGATTAGGGAAACGAATCATATTCAGGACTCCTTACTCCTTTTATCACTCTTGTTGATCCTGAATAGCTAACTCATTTTTAGTTAGTACCCTCCTTAACCCTTACCTCTTTTCAAACCTCTTGCATTCTTGTTACTTCATTGTCACATGTGCAGCATATGCGCAAAAGGGTTGGAGAGAATTGGGTCAACACTGCATCTAGATCACTCTTTCTTAAGAACAGAGAGCACCCTGCTCCCCAGAAGGAGCACCCGCTCTTATTTCCAGGAGATGATTTCACACTTTTGGGTATGTACAGCAACTCTGATTTTTCTTCGTGTTTGAGAGACATACGCTTGTGATCAAACCCTCTTCAAAAAAAAAAAAAAAAAAAAAAAAAAATTGGGATGACATGATAGTTCTTGAATACGCGATGAGGAAATGCATTTCCAGTGAATCGGTACTCAAGAGGTGATCATCTAGATCTCAAAAGCAGTAGTCCGAGTCCCGTAGAACGGATGTAGAGGACGAGCAATCTCACGACCCTGTCTCCTCACAAGGAACAACAGTAGTGAAAGCGCTGCTTTTGAATCTCAACAGATGATGAAGAGTGGTAAAATCTGTATATTAGAAATGTCTCTCTACACAGCGAATATACCCAAAGTGGATGATGAGATGTTGAGACGTTGGAGAGATGTGGAGAAGAAAGAGTGGTTTAGAGAATGTGGATATCAACGCACCCGTTATCTCTTGCAATTTTGCGCGATATCCTGCATCCTCTACGAAACATCGGGTAACCCTTAAACACTTTAAACACTTTGAACTCCACCTCTAAATGGCCTTAAACCCTTTAGCATCGTCTACCCTAAATGGTGTCTTTAGCGAGACCCTCGCGCAACTTTGAATGCGTTGAGTTTGTGTTTGGGAAATGGAACTTGGTTGAGAAATGTGTTGAGGATGTTTTGGTAAAGCTTTACTATTCGTGACCTGGATTATGTGGTCTGCAGATTGAAAGTTTTTAAACCCGGTTCACTGAGGATAAAAGAGTTCCCGCGTTTTCAAACGTTTCTCCTTCACTTGGTCTTGAATTTGTTTGAGGACAAACAAAGATCTAAGTCTAGGGGAATTGATATAATGCGTTTTTGGCGCATTCTAACCCTTGTTTTGTAGGCTTTTATCGAGTCTTTCACTCTCTATCGAGTCGTTCTAGGTACAAAAAGTGGCTGGAAGCAATGACTGGGACTTACAATCGGAATTGGCTAGAAAAGAGTGAAATTGGACCCTTTTTGGACATTCTGGAGAAAGAGAGCACCTGACGCCCAGAAGAGAGCACCCGACGCCCAGGGGAGAGCACCTGACACTCAGAATGGAGCAGATCGGTCGATCTGAATTTCAGATCGACCGACGTAAGTTCCCAGATCGATCGATCCGGAGGGAGCACCTGGTACGAGAAAGGGAGCACCTGCTCCCAGCAGAATCATTAATGGGCCTTTTGCAAAACCCTAATGCTGCAAGCCTATTTTTGGGCCAGCCGTAATGGGCCTTTAAATAGGTCTTTATTGCTGAATTTTAAAGATCACGCCATCACGACACAACCTCATTCACGACTCACGCAGCAGCAAGACATCACGACGAGAGAGAGAGAGAGAGAGAGATTCAACCCATTGTTTTAGAGTTTATCTTTCACGTTCTTATCGAAGTTTTCTAAACCCTAAACTCTTTTGCTTTTGATTAAATGAAGTTTCTTTCATCTCTTGCTGCTGTTACTTGTTTAACCATGAGCGAGTAATCCACTTGTTAGGTTAGGGGGTTTTCGATGGGATTTGATTCATGAACTAAGCATAGATAGGTTTTTATATAATCATTCGATAGTCTCCACCTATTGTCGATCATATTGCCTAGGTTAGATTGATCACCTAGCCTTTGATCTTAGGTTGAATTTACTTATCAAAAGTTTGTAAATTGCTGGAATTGACTTAGGTGGGCGATTTGATCCGTAGCCAACGAAAGTTGAAGTTAGGGCATCTCGTGAACTTATCAACCCTAATCGCTAAAGCTTGATAATCCTTGTAACCTCAACGACAGTTAGGGTGTTAGATTGATTGTGAAAGTTGTAGATGCCACGAAAGTGGATCTCCTTATATTTATGGTTGAGTTCTAGACTTGGTCGTAATCGCACATCTGAATAATTGCTTGGTTCTTGATAATCGAATCCCTGAGAATTATCCCTGACCTAACGCCTTTTTATTATTGTTTACAACCGATTTTTACTTATGTTTTGTTCGAATTATTTTTGTGACATTAAAACCCCAACTTGAATCGCTTAGCTGAGATTGAAATCCATAGAATTAGAGCGTATTGCTGGTCCCTTTACGAACCTCACTATTCTACATCTGATTAGTGAAATCCTAGGTTTAATAACCGGAAAAAGGACAAACATCAATCTATATAAAATGTTTCATTAGTGTACATATTGATACAAAAAGAAACCTTACCTTGTAGGGTTGGATAGATCACGCCTTTGTCGAGTTTAGAGAGAGAGATTTGGTGATTTGCAGAATTTACAAATTCTCCAACGGTTTCAAGGACTGATGAACCAAGAGTCAAAGACATTTGAGGCTCATCTTTAACCTCCAAAACATTGAACTTTGTTGTAAGCTCCTCTCTTTGATCGCAGATGTCATCCAATTCAACATCGATGATGCATGTTTCGTCTTCTTGGAGATCTCTTGTAAGCATCTCTCCAAGATGAACCAAACGTGCCTCGGTGCCCTGAAATTGAGCAGGAATAGCATCCAATGTTTCTCCAAGGGCTGAACAAAAAGTCTCGGTCTTCGCGTCAATCTCATAGACCATGTTTTGAACTCTTCTATGAGTTGACACTTAAACGCTTCTAGTTTATCATCTAGGATAGTTGAAAAGGCGTGATCTTCTAGTTGTTGTGGTGGCTGTAGATATCGTAGTGATGATATTGATAGTCATCCTCACGTTCATAATCCTCCCAAGGTTCTTGTTGGTAAATATGAGCATTGCACCGAGTACTGTTGAAGTATGGCGATTGATGATATTCATGAGACATTGGGTTATAATCCCCAATGGTTTCATGGTAGTGAGCACTCGCCATTCAGCTAGGATAGAGGTTGTAGTGTTCCATTGATGACTCCCTGAAACACACAAACACAAAAAGAAAAACGAAAAACCAAAAGTAAATAAAGAAAAACAAATCTTAGACTTAATCTTTATCAAAAACTCGTAGGTAACAAATTAGTCCCCGGCAACGGCCAAAAACTTGATGTGGTAGGTTATTCAAGCTTTAAATTTATAACCCTAGATAAAGTTGCAAGTGCACAGGCAAACGCAGTAGTACTTATGGGTCGATCCACAGAGACTAGAGATGATACACTATGACAATTCGCAATTTATAACTATGACATTTTGGTTTTGTAGTTTTATGAGTAGCAATTATAAAGCAAAGAAAGTAAAAGCTAGGATAATTAATAAGAGAAAAGCGTTAGGCATTAGACAATTCGCAGAGACTCATGAAACACATAAAGATATCGGGTTTTGTAAGATCGTTCTAGAACTCAAATCACTAATGTAAAATTATACCACTGTCGTGGATCAAACTTCTCTGTCTTCTTCCCTAATAGACTCAACTATCGTATGGTTATTACAAGGTGAAGACACGCGTAAAGTGTAAGATTCGATTGTTCATAATACTCCATAACTAACTGATATAGCCTATATTTTACCACTTTTACTATCTATTTTACTACAGTTTTTACATATATTAATAAAAATTTTCGACCAAAAGAGGTAGAAACTTGGTATGGAGATAGCCCTTTACACATATTCTCAAACTGGACAGAACATATACGCCAAAAGTTTGCTGATGAACGGAGGATCAACTCAATTGTTAATTTAATGAAACTTGGTATGGAGATAGCCTTTTGAGTTATATTTCCAATGAAGTTAGAATTTTATTAATTGGAGCTGTATTTTAGAAGATACACTGGAAACACTAAGGACATGTCAAACTACCTTCGAAGTGAAGTGAGTGCACAAAGGAGCCAAGCACCGGGCCGCCCATGGGCCGATGATCCAGACCTTTGCCATTCTAGAAGCACCAAGGAAGCCTCTAATACCGGTCACAAAGCCCGACCGTTATTGTGACCGGTATTGCTTCAGTTTCGACTAAAAAGACGTTTTTGCCCGAAGAAGCCCTAGCCGACTTAAACCTCCATAAACCCCTATATATACTTGCTTTTAGCCTCTCTAGGAACTTAAGCAGCTGGCCATAATAGCCTAAATCAATACCTAAACATGTATATCATTTTTTTCTTGTTCTTAATGCATATTTGATTCTTTACAAGCCTTTAAGGATAGATTGACTTTGCCCTATTGGGAAGAGATGAGATCAAACTCCTTACGCTTTGTAGATCAACTTTATACTATGTTTATGTACTTTAATCTTGCTTCTACGTGTTGCAAAACATGTTAGAGTACTAGCTTTGATTTGATATCTATGCACTTTCTTAATTCTATGTTTTTACATATTTAATCGATTAGAGTTTCATTCTAGAATTGATTCTTCATCTTTATTTGCTCTCAAAGCACGAACTGGCTTAGCTACCCAGGGGTTGATCTTAGGTTGATATACTCTCCAAAAGCTTGATATATCTCCGGACCTAGTATTCGATGAGCTAGGCATCTTAACAATTCGATAGGTTAGTTAAGGATTCTAGCGAACAATCAATTTTAATCATAAAGCATGTTTTCACCTTGTAATAACCTACGGTAGTTGAGTCTATTAGGGTGCAAAATGTAGATGGTTAGTTACGTCACGATAGTGGGATGACCTTACATTAGTTATATGAGTTCTAGAACAACTAGTCTAAAAACCCTAATTCGATTGCTTGTGTGTTTGCATATGTTTTGTGAATTGCTTGAACTCTCATCTTAATTGATCTATTTATCTCTTTAATTATTCCTTGTTATTTGCTTCAATAAAAACCCTAAAAACGAAATAATATTTTTCCTTAGCTTAATTCGAATCATATAGGTTTGTAGTGCATTCATTACCTAGTCCTTGTGGATCGACCCCTAAGTACTACAATTGTCTACTGTGCACTTGCAGTGTCGTAGGATTATAAATTTAAAACTTGCATATGCATCTAAACCATGCACGCATCAAAGTTTCTGTGCATCAAGTTTTTGGCACCGTTGTCGGGGACTTTTGTTTGATTGCCTACAAATTTTTTGATGAAAATTAAGTCTAAGTTTGTTTTTCCTTTTAATTTTTCCTTTTTGTTTTGGTTTTATACTTGTGTGTTTCAGAGATTTATCAATGGAGCATCACAATCCTAGGAGAATGGCGAGTCCTTACCCTCGTGAAGAAATTGGAGATTACATCCCCATGCCTCATGAATTCCATCAAGCACCACTTTCTCACAACAATCGATACAATCCAACCTTGTATCAACTTTGGGAAGTTTATGGAGGAGAAAGTCGTCCTCATCCTCAACACATCCATCCGCCACCTTCCCCACAGTCCCGCCACCTTCCCCACAGTCCCACCACCAAGAAGATAAAGGAGAAGCCTTGATGCATCACCTCATGGAAGATACCAAACAAATCTTCCGTGAAGTCGACAACAAGATGGACACTTTAATTTTGACTTTTGAAGAGAAGTTAGACAACCTGATATATCATGGTTTTTACCCTTTTTGACCATGATATAAGTCCTTTTCGTAGAGTCTTTTTTGGTATTTTTCGAGTCTTTTGGAGTCTTTATAGGTTGATGGACGATTGGAGCATAATGAGAGCTTTTGGAGCATTTTAGAGCATCAAGGAAAGAAAGGCCGAAGTGATCAACTCAGAGTCAAGTTTTAGAGTTTGCGTCGATCGATGCATCTAGGCTGCGTTGGTCGACGCACACATGTCCTTCGCGAAGAGAAGTCGAGCTTTGAAGCTATGTCGATCGACACAGCTTATTTACGTCGATCGACGCACATGTATCTGACAAGAAGGAGTTTTGAAGAATTTCCTCTTTTGCCCGAAAAGCCCAGAAGTTTACACACAATGCCCATTCCATTTTTGACACCTTATATAGTTTTCTTTTAGGTTTTCATGGAGACATCTTGTTTTCTATTGAGACTTGGATTTGGAGAGCTTTTGGGAGAGATTTCTACAGAGTTTTCGAACCCTTTCTGTATCTCTAACTCTATCTTTTTCATGCAAACTATTTCATTCATGATGTTTTCTTCATCTATGTCTGAGTAGTTTGCTTGTTAGATTTTGGAGATTCAAGGGTTTGATGAAAAATTGTTAGGATTGAAACTCTGTTGGGATTTATCTACTTGTTCTTCATCTAGATTGCTATAACTCTGATTTTAGGACTGGCCAACTGAAATTGGAAACCCTAGGTTGATTTAATAGATGCGAAAGTATTATTAACAACCTGATCTAATCTTAGATGAGCAAAATTATCTATTTGCAAAGAAATTTGGCTTAATGATTTTGTGAACAATCAAACCTGAACTTATTGCTTGTCTTTATTCACTAAGTTTGCAAAGAAATTTGGAATTTAGGGACTTAGTCATAGATAGTCTCTGCAACGAAAGTTGATTGATTTTACACTAGTGTTCGAGTTCTAGAACTGCACTTAATCAAATCCTAACAGTCTTTTATCCCTGATTTCGATTCATTCATGAGAATTACCCATAACCTAACTCTTTTGTCTCATTGATCTCAAGAACCTAAATCATCATCTGCTTACTTGTTTTGCTATTTTATTTCTATTCACACATTGTTGCTTAGCCTAATTCGAATTCATAATCGATTGTATGATTTGATTCTCTGTGGATACGATCCCTAAGTACTACTATAATCTCTTAATTTGAGAGAGTAGCTCAGGGTAAATTTGAGCATATCACAACCTTGCTGCTCAAATCCAAGAGAACACCAACCGCTTGGTCCACCTTGAAGAAACACAAAAGAAACATTCCCAAGATCTTCAAGAAAATGCGCGAAAAATCCATGGTTTCAAGCGTGTAGTCTTGATAGCCTTTGGGAGAATTTTGAAACGGAGACCACAAGTTCTAATGGGAACTTAGAAGCGATCACTACATGCCTCAACATCACTGCTATCAAAGCCCATGAAGCCGAGAAAGCATTGGAGGAGACCAAAGTTACTCATCAAGCAGCATCCTCGACGATACTTGTTCTTACGGAAGGACAAAAGCAACATACTCAAGCAATCAAGGATGTTGAAATCTCGGCGGGATGTTTCAATGATCTTATTTGAAAGACAACCTCACTCAAAGGAGAAGCAATAGGTACCAAAAACCGCGTGAACCAACTAGACTATCGTTTGAAGAAAATCAAAGACACGGTGCAAATTTGCCTTCGATTGGAAACAATAGAAGAAGAGTCTACACCCAAAGTTAATTGCTGCACCCTTACTGCCCTTAAGGAGGATGAGTCCACTTCTACTCAAGACGAAGAAGAAGTCTCAAGACCATTGAAGAAGGCAAATGCAAGCCAAGGAAAGCTTACTGCGAGAATTTCGGTAAAACCACCCCCTAAAGGATTCAAGTTTGTCGGAAGGTCCACCAAGAGGATACATTTTATAAGTGATGAGATGCTAGAAGTATTCAATTCACTTGTGAAAGAACTCCCTCAAGAGTTATCCTTCGAAGAAGCATGGCGAGAAAGACCATCTTTGAGAAAGTGTTTCTCACAAAGCAAAGAAGAAGATTTCATGATTGAGGAGCTATTCGATCGAGCTAGGAATCCTCACAAGTACTTTAAGATACTTTTCAAGACCCTCGATCCAGGTCCTTTCACCATCTCTTGCTCTATACGTGGTTTCAAATTTGACGATGCGCACTTTGTGATTCGGGAACCGGAATCAACGTTCTTTCGAAATCTCCGGTGAGAATGATGAAGATCACCAACCTTCGGCCATCACGGATACAAATTGCACTCGCCAATGGTGCATCTACACTTTCATTAGGCAAAATCCGCAATTGCCCTTTGAACATTGGAGATTGCATTGTTCCGGTACACTTTGAAGTGGCGAGTATGAACAATTGTTCAACACCTTTTATCCTTGGAAGACCATTCTTGGTAACCGCTGGAGCTATCATGGACTATCCTCTACAACGGATATCCTTCACTAACATAGACACTCGTGTCTATCACTATGCCGCACCGCCGGGTTTTCGAGCAAAACAAACTTGACACATTCTTTCGGAGAAAAGAGAAGTGTCGATCAATGAGCCAAACCAAATCGATAAAGATGGAGAAAACGACTTAAGGAGACCTCATTCACATGATAAAGACAACCTCAAGCCTTTAGAAGACCTTCCACAATCCTAAAAACCCAAAGAGTCGAGCTATAAGACTTAAAACAAGCGCTTTATGGGAGGCAACCCATATCTATGTTTTTGATTTTATTTATCTACTTATTCTAAGTTTTTGGATTTGATTTGATTTTTTTAAACATTTTTATTCATTATTTTATCTATCTATGAATTTTTCAGGCTTTTAAAAAATTTATAAAAAAACAAACAAATGTGTTTTTAAGAAGAACGATTACAAGGAGATAGAACATGACTTGTTCAGTTCATGGAATGAACGGAGTACCATATCATCACGGAAGTTTTTGAAATTTGGCGACCACATAGAAGACAGTCTTGAGAAGCCATAGAAAAAATCAGCACATGATTTGCTATTACGGTTAGCAAGTTATGACCGATTGAACAAGACCGTCAAGGAAGGTTACGAAGCCGCAACTTCAAGCTTTTTCACAGTTCAATCCATGACAAACCAGGCTACAATCTTCATACCATTGGAAATATTTCATTCTCAAGAATTCGTTGCATCTTACGGATCTCAAAGCCGATATGTATAGATGAAGACAAAGCTCGACGAAAAACGCATGGACCGCGACCCGATACTGGTCGAACACGTCAACCGTTATACCCGACCGGTTTCGAGTCACATTCGTCCCGCGACACGCGAGCCCAGTACCAGACACGCATATCGGTCCAAAATCGTGGTCGATATTCAGGAGCAATTACCCCGACCGCGACCAACCCGCGAGCCGATACCAGTCATGCGTGTCGGTCACCAAGCTCTACCGGTACCGGGGTGATTTCACCTCACCCGCACTGATGCTCCCGCGACCTGTCCACCCCGACTGCCTCGATCGATCATCCATCCCACTTAGCATCCCGATCGACCCGTTCGATACCGGACACAATTTCAGTCGACACACCCGACTGGTACGTAACCAGCCCGACCTGTAACGCCCGTGAACCAAAAGAGAATTTTTTGGGCATGTGTGTCTATCCATGGAGTAAAATCAGACCGACGGTTTCGGTTTCTGATTTGCCGGTTTGGGGAGCGGTTTAGGAGACACCCTAGGGTTTGTATAAAAAGGCTGGAACAGACGCGTGTTGGTCTCATTTTGGCCGAAAATCAGAGAAAGAGGAGGATTCGAGAGAGAATCAAGAGAGGTTGTGAGTTGTGTGTGATTGAGGGTGAAGGACAGCTTATGTTCGAGTGCTTGAGAGGGCAAACGGCTGGGCAATTCGAAGTGGATTGGGGTGAAACTTTGTGGGTAAGTTCTCCGATCTCTAGTATCGATATGCGCAAAATCCGTTCGTCATTTCGTTGAATATTCGTTGAGTTATGGCTGTTTGAACTCGATAGGGTTGTGCAGGCTCGTTGCTGCGATCAGTCAGCTTCGGGAAGGCTTTTCGATCGAACCAGGACGACTTAGGAGACGATCAGCCTATCTGTAGAAAGCTCTCTTCGTCTAGTTTCTAAATCAAGTTTTGTGATCCTAATTCAGAGATAATCTCCGTTCTCTATGTTCTTTCGATTCCAGGGTGTCGTTTCTGAAATCTCTATTTTCCCAGTTCCGATCAGCGAGATTGCGGGCTGTTTTCCCGTTGAATCCTAGGGATACAGAGGACGATCTACATACTGTTGTGTAGATCTCTCTGTCTAGTTTTCAGAACATTTTTCCGATTCTGTTTCGAAGCTGTATTTGATGAGATAATCGATTCTGAAATCAAGGTGCGTGCGCGACCATAGACCCTCGGATTAGGATTTGATGGAATATGATTGATCGCTGGTCTTCCTGGTTGTATTCGTGTTTGGATGTTGAATTTTGTGCAGGAGATCGATGAAAACGCGTCTGGAATCGATCCATGAGAGGATATGATCGATTCTGGTTTCCTGCATTTTCTGGGCTCCGTGTCGAGCGACACACGGTGTTTGTGTTGAGCGACACAGACTGTGTCGATCGACACAGAGTGTTTCTGTCGATCGACACGCATTTCTGATTGCCGTTAGTTTGACGTATTGATTGTTGTGTTTTACGTGTTGTTTGATAACCCTAGTATTGTATCTACGCTATGACTGAGTACATGGTCTGTTGATGGGAGGACCGTCTCACTGAGTATTTGTGATAATACTCACGCATCTCTCTTTGCTATGTGATGCAGGTAATGACAAAGTATGATCGTGGAATCAGGGCGAGGATAAGATGGATGATCTAGTGGTCTCGTTTGCGTGGATTATTGGATTGCTAGGTTGTTAGTGATTCGATATAGAACGATCTAAGATGTTTGAATGATTGGTTATTGGTTTATGAAGTATTATTTAATGGTTTGTTTGCATAATTGATTTCCGCTGAATGTTTGCTATATTGAGAATTTTAGCATGTTGAGGGTTAGCATTTATGGGGATGCTAATTCGGTGCTAATTTATATATATAAAAAAACGGGTCGGGTTGTTTCAGTTTGGTATCAGAGCCCTTATGGTTCTAGGGCGGGAGAACGTAGTTGATTATGTGGAGTAGTCAATTGCGTGCTGAATTGATTGATTGATTGATTATGTGAGTTAGTCAATTGATTGTTGTGTGGGTTGGAGTCCTAGATCATCTTCTCTGAGCTTTCAATGAGATTCCACGGTATGTGTGTTTGACTTTTCTTGCTTTCTAGTATTCTTAGTTTATGCTTCTGGTATTGAAGAGAAACGGGTAGAGGTACTAGAGTTGCTAGAGGTATTGACCGGGGAGGCCAAGGTGGGTATGGAGAGCGTAGGCGCGGGCAGGGACTTGTGAGTGAGTCTGCTGCCACGTGTGTGGCCCATGAGACCACGCAGGAGTGGGTGGCTGATTCGCAGACGTATCAGGAGGGATCCGTGAGTGTGGCCACTGTGTGTACCAGTGTGAGGGCTGGTGAGACTAGTGAGAGTTCCGGGGTGGCCACTGCGTGTACCAGTGTGAGGGCTGGTGGGACTAGTGAGGGTTCCGGTGTGGTTGGCGGTGCGGCGGGCCCAGGTGGGGGTGCTGTCGTCGGTGTCGGCCAGAATCGAGATGATAGTCTGGCTAGTCTGCTACAATTGATCTTGGAGCGGTTACTGGGAGGGATGCCGGCTCAGAGTTAGGCTCTGGGGGTTCAGCCTGGTGTGGCTGGTGTGCAGTCGGATATCGCTGGGTGCAGGCAGGAGTGGCGGCTATGGAGGAGCTCCCATCCTATCTTAGGATGATGGAGTAGATGCAGAGGATTAGCACGAGAGTTCTCTCGAGAGGTGCTAAGCCTGAGGGGCCGATGAGCGGCGGATGAGTGTGAAGCGTAACTTCGACTCTTTGAGGTATCCAGAGGGATTCCGAGTGCAGGCAATGGTGGCATGGGTGGATTTTTGGTTGGGTTTAATGCCAAGTATTTCCGCAAGAGGCGGCATCGACTTGAGTTGAGTTTTTGGAGTTGACTCAGGGTGACCGATCAGTGAGGGAGTTCGATGCGGAGTTCTGTCGACTCCTGCTTCATGCGAGTGGAGGCATGGAGGGCGAGTAGGCCTAGGTGGAGAGGTTCTTGGGAGAACTTCGACCTGATTTGAGGACTTGCTATAGAGCGAGTAAGTTCGCCACGAGGGCGGAGCTGGTTGAGATTGCTGCGACGGTTGAGGAGGACCTGAGAGACCATGTGGTGGTGGTTAATCCTCCTGTTCAGCAGAGAAGGTCACAGTAGCAGGTAGATCCGAGCAAGGGCGGTAAGCCTGCGCAAGGACAGAAGAGGAAGTGGGAGACCACTTTGGAACCGAGTCAGAGCGTTCAGGGTGGTCTGAGATGCTTCGGGTGTGGGAGCATGGATCACAGGTTGGCGAGCTGTCCTAGGATGGACGAGTCTCGAGATAGTACGTTAGGGTTCTTAGGCACATGAGAATTGCGCAGGGACCTTAGTTGTGGGCGGATGTGAGTCCCACGTGTTATTCGATTCGAGAGCTACGAATAGCTTCATTACTCCGGAGTGTGCGGAGGGTAGCGGGATCCGGAGCGATTATGGGGAGCAGCCGGGAGTAGTCAAGATTGCTAGTGGTAGGACGTTGGCTACTTTCGGGCGGGCTCGTGGTGTGGAAGTGCTGGTGGCGGGAGAGTCGATGCCAGCAAATCTGATTATCAGTCCGGTGGAGTTGTATGATGTCATCTTGGGGATGGATTGGCTGGATCGGTATAGGGTCCATCTTGATTGTCATTGGGGACGAGTCGTGTTTGAGCGAGAGGTAGAGAGGTTGTTTATCAGGGTGTGAGGCCGACTTTCGGAAGTCTCATGATTTCAGCGATTCAGGCCGAGCAGTTGATCGAGAAGGGCTGCGAGGCATATTTGGCGACGATTATGATGCCAGAGTCTATTGGAGAGGTTGCAGTGAGGGATATTCGGGTAGTTCGGGACTTTGAGGATGTTTTTTTTTGTCGTTGCCGGGATTACCGCCGTCTAGGTCTGATCCTTTCACGAATAAGTTAGTTACTGGAACGATGCCGATATCTAAGGCACTTTACCGTGTGGCTCCAGTAGAGATGGCAAAGCTGAAGAAGCAGCTGGATGATTTGTTGGGTAAGGGTTTCATCCGGCCGAGTAGTTCACTGTGGGGAGCACCGGTGTTGTTCGTGAAGAAGAAGGATGGGAGTTTCCGGTTGTGTATCGATTACCGGGGACTTATTTGAGTAAGTGTAGTTTCTGGCAGCGAGAGATGGGTTTTCTCGGCCATATTGTGTCGGCAGAGGGAGTTTCTGTGGATCTGGCTAAGATAGAGGCTATCAGAGGTTGGCCTAGACCGAGGAGTGCTACTGAGATCAGGAGTTTTCTCGGGTTGGCGGGTTATTACCGGAGGTTCGTCAAGGGGTTTGCGAGTATGGCGCAGCCGATGACGAGGTTGACAGGGAAGGATGTCCCTTTTGTTTGGGCTTCGGCTTGCGAGGAGAGTTTCGGGAAGCTGAAGGAGATGATGACGAGTACACCTGTGTTGGCATTACCCGAGCCGGGTGAGCCATATGTGGTGTATACAGATGCTTCAGGAGTTGGTATGGGATGTGTGCTGATGCAGCAGGGGAAGGTTATTGCATATGCTTCGAGGCAGTTGAGGAAGCATGAGTGCAACTACCCTATCCATGATTTGGAGGTCTTATCTGTACGGCGGGAATGTGCAGGTATTCACAGACCACAAGACCCTGAAGTATTTCTTCACTCAGCCAGACCTGAACCAGAGACAAAGGCGCTGGATGGAGCTAGTCGCAGGCTATGACCTGGAGATTGGGTACCATCCGAGTAAGGCTAATCTGGTGGCTGATACTTTGAGTCGGAAGCGAGTTGCTTCGGCTTAAGAGTGGGATTTGGAGGAGTTAGCGAGTGAGCTCAGTACATTGAGGTTGTGCATGATCTCACAGGAGCCGTTGGGGTTAGAGGCAGCTATCCAGGCAGACTTACTGAGCAGGATTCGGGTTGCGCAGGAAGAGGATCAGGGGTTGATTGATGCTTCTAAGACGACGGGTTCTGAGTATGTGGTCTCAGCAAGTGGGATGATATTGGTGAATGGGCGGGTTTGTGTACCCAAGGACGAGGATCTGAGGCAGGAGATTCTGAGGGAGGCCCATTCGAGTATGTTGTCTATTCATCCGGGAGCGACCAAGATGAATCGTGATCTGAAGCGGTATTATCATTGGGTCGGGATGAAGAGGGATGTAGCTAGATGGGTTGCAGCGTGCAACGTGTGTCAGCTGGTGAAGGCTGAGCATCAGGTTCCGAGTGGTATGTTGCAAAGTTTACCCATTCTGGAGTGGAAGTGGGATATGATTACCATGCACTTCGTGACGGGGTTGCCAGTGTCACGGATGTGTGATGCGATTTGGGTGATAGTGGATCGTCTGACCAAGTTGGCACATTTTCTGGCCATCAAGAAGACTGATGGAGCGGCAGTGTTGGCCAGGAAGTATGTGCGGGAGATTGTGAGGCTGCACGGGGTGCCAGCAAGTATATTGTCAGATAGGGATCCGAGATTTACGTCTGAGTTCTGGAGGGCGTTTCAGGCAGAGATGGGCACTGAGATGCACATGAGCACAGCGTATCATCCTCAGACAGAAGGGCTATCGGAGAGGACTATTCAGACTTTAGAGGACCTGTTGAGGATGTGTGTGCTAGATTATGGTGGTCATTGGGCGGATCATTTGAACCTGGTTGTGTTTGCGTACAACAAATCATACCAGGCGAGTATTGGGATGGCTCCATATGAGGCTCTGTATGAGAGGCCGTGTAGGACACCATTGTACCGGAATCAAGTGGGGGAGAGGAGCATGTTTGGTGCTGATTTTGTTCAGGAGACGACGGAGAAGATCCGTGTCTTGAGGCTAAACATGAGGGAGGCTCAGGATCGGCAGAAGAGTTATGCCGATTGGAGACGGAAAGAGCTGGAGTTTGAGCTGGGAGATCTGGTGTATCTCAAGGCAGCTATGTTGAGGGGTCCTAACATATCCATTTCAGAGAATAAACTGAGTCCGAGGTTTATGGATCCGTTCAGAGTGGTGGAGCGGGTCGGACCAGTGGCGGTTGGGTTGTTTCGAGTGGCCTAGTGGGGGTCACGGATGCGATGATATTCCGGGTGGGGGATGTCATGAGGTAGCCACAGAGGCGATTCCGGTCGACAGGTACTTATGATGCATGTTTCAGAGTATTGCTTCAGGAGACGGGTGGGTTTCCTGCATACTGAGGGATAGTTGTTCTCTCCAGGGGACGAGTGGGTTCCTGCATATACTTGAGAGTTGGTGGTTCTCTCTAGGGGACGAATGGGGTCCTTACATATACTTTGAGGGATGGTGGTTCTCTCCAGGGGACGAGTGGGTCCATGCACACGTAACTCAAGGGGTGACGATCCTGCGAGTGAGTGTGGTGTATGTGTATATGAGTTATGAGTATGATATATGAGTAGTAGCGTCTGAGCATGGTCGTGAGTATGAGATTGGATGAACTTCGGGGATCGGGAGTGGATCTCAGGTGGTGCTGACCGGGTGGGGTCAGGATTGTAGCCGTGGTGAGACGGTGCAATGAAGCTAGTGTGAGCCTAGTAAAACCTAGGGATCAGGTGTGATCACGAGTGGTGCTGGCTGAGGGCCAGGGTTGTGTTGTGGACGTCGAGTCTGGGGTTATTACTGGAGTCTGGAATTCGGTTCGGACAATCCTGGTAGCATATGTTACGCCGATGGTCGTACATGTTCTTGTTTGATTGTTGTACGATCATTTGGTCCAATGCGGGGTCAACGATTGGTCAGACATGTTCTTGTTTGATTGTTGGACGGTCAATCGGGCAGCCCTAATCCAAACCATGTTCTTGTTTGATTGTTGATGTTTCGGATGAATCTGGGCGAGTTTTAGGCGAGAGTGTTAGCCTTAGCAGGACGGGTTAGGGGATTCGAGTGTTATCTCGAAGGATACTGGCTGCGTTCGGGTCAGGTGGTGGAGAGCGTAGTGAGATGGTGTTGCATGATTCGAGGTCGAATCCGTGTTAGTGGGGGAGAATTGTAACGTCCGTGAACCAAAAGGGGATTTTTTGGGCATGTGTTTCGATCCACGGAGTAAAATCAGACCGACAGTTTCGGTTTCTGATTTGCCGGTTTGGGGAGCGGTTTAGGGGACACCCTAGGGTTTGTATAAAAGGGCTGGAACAGACGCGTGTTGGTCTCATTTTGGCCGAAAATCAGAGAAAGAGGAGGATTCGAGAGAGAATCAAGAGAGGTTGTGAGTTGTGTGTGATTGAGGGTGAAGGACAGCTTCTGTTCGAGTGCTTGAGAGGGCAAACGGCTGGGAAATTCGAAGTGGATTGGGGTGAAACTTTGTGGGTATGTTCTCCGATCTCTGGTCTCGATATGAGTGAAATCCGTTTGTCATTTCGTTGAATATTCGTTGAGTTATGGCTGTTTGAACTCGATAGGGTTGTGCAGGCTTGTTGCTGCGATCAGTCAGCTTTGGGAAGGCCTTTCGATCGAACCAGGATGACTTAGGAGACGATCAGCCTATCTGTAGAAATCTCTCTTTGTTTAGTTTCTAAATCGGGTTTCTGATCCTGATTCAGAGATAATCTCCGTTCTCTATGTTCTTTCGATTCCAGGGTGTCATTTCTGAAATCTCTGTTTTTCCAGTTCCGATTAGCAAGGTTGCGGACTGTTTTCCCATTGAATCCTAGGGACACAGAGGACGATCTACATACTGTTGTGTAGATCTCTCTGTCTAGTTTTCAGAACAGTTTTCCGATTCTGTTTCGAAGCTGTATTTAATGAGATAATCGATTCTGAAATCAAGGTGAGTGCGCGACCATAGACCCTCGGATTAGGATTATATGGAATATGATTGATTGCTGGTCTTCCTGGTTGTATTCGTGTTTGGATGTTGAATTTTGTGCAGGAGATCGATGAAAACGCGTCTGGAATCGATCCATGAGAGGATATGATCGATTCTGGTTTTCTGCATTTTTTGGGCTCCGTGTCAAGCGACACACGGTGTTTGTGTTGAGCGACACAGACTGTGTCGATCGACACAGACTGTGTCGATCGACACAGAGTGTTTGTGTCGATCGACACGCATTTCTGATTGCCGTCAGTTTGACGTATTGATCGTTGTGTTTTGCGTGTTGTTTGATAACCCTGGTATTGTATCTATGCTATGACTGAGTACATGGTCTGTTGATGGGAGGACCGTCTCACTGAGTATTTGTGCTAATACTCACGCATCTCTTTTTGCTATGTGATGCAAGTCAAGACAAAATATGATCGTGGAATCAGGACGAGGACAAGATGGATGATCTAGTGGTCTCGTTTGCGTAGATTATTGGATTGCTAGGTTGTTAGTGATTCGATATAGAACGGTCTAGGATGTTGAATGAATTGTTATTGGTTTATGAAGTATTATTTAATGGTTTATTTGCATAATTGATTTCCGCTGAATGTTTGCTGTATTGAGAATTTTAGCATGTTGAGGGTTAGCATTTATGGGGATGCTAATTGGGTGCTAATTTATATATATAAAAAAAAAATGGGTCGGGTTGTTTCACGACCCGTCCCATGTCACCCGATACCGGCCAACATCGTCGATCGGTACTGAAACAACCCGACCCGTTTTTTTTTTTTAAACTTTATATACATTGGAATCGAATTAATGTTCCCATAAACATTAATTCACAATTTCCAATCAATTAACACACATAACCAAACAAACCGATTAAACCAGTAAAATGCCAACCACATTCATTAGAATCAACCAGAACCATGTCAAATCAAATTCAACACTTAACCAAGTCTAAATGCCAAAATCTCTAGAATTCGCTAGCAACCTAGCAATTCAACATAAAAGCAAACAACCGAGATGCTGTATCATCTCCTCTTCCTTGCCCGATTCCACGATCACATTTTCTCTTTACCTGCAACACATGGCAAAAAGAGTTGCGTGAGTATTATCACAAATACTCAGCGAAGCGGTCATCCCGTCTACAGGTTATTTAAGTATCGACATAACGAAAGAAAAATACCAGGATGAGCACACAAGCAAGCAATAAGAACCACTAATCACGAACCCGTACAGGAACTCTGCGTCAAGCAACGCAACCTCTAGGCGTCGGTCGACGCAAAGCGACGCGAAGCGTCTGCGTCGAGCGACGCACCACCTTGGCGTCGATCGACGCGACATCCACAGAAACGAGCCTATCCTCTCGTGGCTCGAATCCGTCGCGATTTATCGAGTCACCAGCACGATCCCAGTCACAGAACACACGAAAACAACAGTCAATCGCATTTCATCTATCCTTATGTCCACACAACCCACGATCACGCACTCACCTTGAAGAATCGAAATAAAAAGAATGGACAACGTTCACTAAAACCCTTGTACATGACCAACCACTGGTCCAATTCCAAAACAGGTGACTGTTCTGGAAACTAGACACACACAGCTACGCGTCGGTATACGGATGGCCTCCAGACTCCTTCTGGTTCGATCGGAATTCCCCTCTGACCCCGACTGATCGCAGAAAACAATCTGCACAGACCTATCAAGTTCAAACAGCCATAACTCGGTGAATAATCAACAAAAAGATGAACCGTTTTCGCTTAAATCACGAGCAGAGATTGGAGAACTTACCCTCCAAAAATCATTCCAATCCGCCTCGAATAGCTCAGCCGTTTGACCTCTCAAAGTTCCGATCAGAAGCTGTTCACACTCACGAACCTCTCAAAAACAAAGTCTCTCTCTCTCTCAAACCTCTTCCAAAACCCTAACTTCTGATTTTTGATCAACCAAAAACGGCCAGAACACTGTTTCTGCCTTTTATATCGAAACCTAGGGTTCCGCTAACCCATCACGCAAACCGTGCGATCAAACCCGACTTCCCGGTCTGATTAACGATCTGCGTAGTTCGACGCACTTCCCCTGCGTCGCTCGACGCACAACCAAAAATACACATTTTTGGTTCACGGGTGTTACAGGTACCGCGACCAGTGTGACCTACAACCGCGACTCCAACTCCACCAACCACCGTCTCATGACACGAACCGCCTTGGACCCGAGCCACAACTCGACCATCCTTGACCGCGACTAGCCACCGACACCTAGACCGGTCTTGGCCACACCGTGTCCCCATCAACCACCAAGCCATTGGAGCCATGAGCCATGGACCATCGAACCACCTAGCCGACCACCTAACCATTTGGTTGTATAACGTTAATTTTTTCTTTTTCACTTTCTTAATTATTTTTTCAACCATTTTTCACATAATTTTCAAGAACCAATTTATTTTTGCATATTCATGATTATTTAACTAAAAATTATTTGATTCATGAATTTTTACATTAGAAATTAAAATATTGGTTAGATTTAAATGGTTTTAAAAATAATTTTCACATCTTTACATATCAATTCATTGAGTTCATTTAGACAGATAGATAAGAAATAAAAAGAAATCAAATCAATGAATCCACATTTTTCTTATCTATTTTTCGTTCCCTTGGACTTGGAAATCAATACACATGTATTGAAGACTTTGATCCAAGATGAATTTAACAAGTGATTCCAAGTGTTTTTGCAAGGATATGTTGCTTTTAAACAGGATTTCCAAGAGATTTCATTGTGGACGCACAATTCAATCGTCTTAAACATTATCCTTCATTCAAAAACGATGTGACAGAAAAGAGGAGACATTGGAGATACAAAGCATGGTTTCCATTCATACAGGATACCAAATGCTCAAAAACAACGAAGATCTAAGATTGATCGCGACAACCTCAGATTTTTGCCAAAAATAGTTCAGCTCACCGGTACTATGATTCTATTCTCTATCTTTTTGATTATTCTTTTCAAATGAATTTTCATCATTACTCCCTTAATTTGATTTAGTTTTACACCGGGGACGGTGTAATTTAAGTCTGGGGAGATCGTTGTTACTAATACGTTTGTTCGTGTTTGGTTATTATGTTTTTAAAAAAAGATTTTTCAAAATAGAAAAAAATAAAAAGAAAACGTTTTCATAAAAATAATAAGATAGGAATTATGACACTTTTCTAGGATTGACGTTTTGATTTCGAAGACTATGTGACCATTGTTGCAGGGTTTTGTTCATGACAATCGATTCAGAAACCTCATGATGGAACTTTCGTCCAGAAAATTTCTACTTGCAACTGTCTTGATGGATATGATTTTGACTCTATATGTTGGACTACTAATATGGTTTTTGATTATTTCTTATTAAGGATGTTGGATCAAGGAAACGAATCATACATTCATGACATCTTATCCTCTTTTACCACTCTTTGTTATCATAAATGGCCAGCTCATCTTTAGTTGGTACTCTACCTAAAACTCTTTACCTTCTTTCAGACCTCATGCATTCTCTTTTAGTTTCATACTTGCAGATATGTGTAAAAACGTCAGAGAGAAAAGGATTGACGCAATTTTCCAATCACTAAGAGATGCAACGATTTGGTAAAGAATGGTGGAGTACAAAGAACGATTCACAAAGAGCTTGGCCGTTCTTTGGATGCTTAAAAATACGGTAATATTTCATGCATTTACTTGACTCATATCAAAGAGATACTGTTTTCCCCTTTCAAAAGAAAACAAAAAAAAAAAACTAAGGGAAAAAAAAACGATTGTCTAAGAGTCTTATGGCCGAGGAATACCCAAGGAATATTTCATGATACAAAGGAGAGACGAGTAGAAGAAATTTACAGTGATTCTCGGAGAAAGATCTAAGTCTGGGGGAGAAAGACGTGAAGAAGTGGTTGGGGGAGTTCCTCCGAATTTCAAACCTCTTCTCAATTCTTGACATTTGTTTGCTTGAGGAAAAACAAAAGATAAGTCTGGGAGAGTTGATATACCCTATATTTTACCACTTTTACTATCTATTTTACTATGATTTTTACATATATTAATAAAGCTTTTCGACCAAAAGAGGTAGCTTTCTCGTATTTGTAGATTTTAAGGTCTTAATAGGTTTTATCATCAAAAGGATATAAAATGGAGCAAAAAGAGTATTATCTATGATATAGCTACTCATTCAAGTCAAAGGAACCAAGGCAAGTCATTTTATCTTGAAGATAATGCATATTCTCAAACTGGACAGAACGTATACGCCAGAAGTTCACTGATGAACGGAGAATCAAATCAATTGGGAATATAATGAAACTTAGTCTGGAGATAGCCCTTTGAGTTATATTTCCAATGGAGTTAGAATTTCATCAATTGGAGCTGTACTTTAGAAGATACACTGGAAACACTGAGGACATGTCAAACTGCCTTCGAAGTGAAGTGAGTGCACAAAGGAGCCAAGCGCCGGACCGCCCATGGGCCGATGATCCAGACCTTTGCCAACCTTCTAGAAGCACCAAGGAATCCTCTAATACCGGTCACAAAGCCCGACCGTTATTGCTTCAGTTTCGACTAAAAAGACGTTTTTGCCCGAAGAAGCCCTAGCCGACTTAAACCTCCTTAAACCCCTATATATACTTGCTTTTAGCCTCTCTAGGAACTTAAGCAGCCGGCCATAATAGCCTAAATCAATACCTAAACATGTATATCGTTTTTTTCTTGTTCTTAATGCATATTTGATTCTTTACAAGCCTTTAAGGATAGATTGACTTTGCCCTATTGGAAAGAGATGAGATCTAACTCCTTACGCTTTGTAGATCAACTTTATACTATGTTTATGTACTTTACTCTTGCTTCTACATGTTGCAAAACATGTTAGAGTACTAGCTTTGATTTGATTTCTATGCACTTTCTTAATTCTATGTTTTTACATATTTAATCGATTAGAGTTTCATTCTAGAATTGATTCTTCATCTTTATTTGCTCTCAAAGCACGAACTGGCTTAGCTACCCAGGGGTTGATCTTAGGTTGATATACTCTCCAAAAGCTTGCTATATCTCCGGACCTAGTATTCGATGAGCTAGGCATCTTAACAATTCGATAGGTTAGTTAAGGATTCTAACGAACAATCAATTTTAATCATAAAGCATGTTTTCACCTTGTAATAACCTACGGTAATTGAGTTTATTAGGGTGCAAAACGTAGATGGTTAGTTACGTCACGATAGTGGGATGACCTTACATTACTGATATGAGTTCTAGAACAACTAGTCTAAAAACCCTAATTCGATTGCTTGTGTGTTTGCATATGTTTTGTGAATTGCTTGAACTCTCATCTTAATTGATCTATCTATCTCTTTAATTATTCCTTGTTATTTGCTTCAATAAAAACCCTAAAAACCAAATAATATTTTTCCTTAGCTTAATTCGAATCATATAGGTTTGTAGTGCATTCATTACCTAGTCCTTGTGGATCGACCTCTAAGTACTACAATTGTCTACTGTGCACTTGCAGTTTCATAGGGTTATAAATTTAAAACTTGCATATGCATCTAAACCCTGCACGCATCAAAGTTTATGTGCATCACTAACCTTTCGAATTGTTATGACGCATTACTCACCAAATATTAGTTCAGGCAATATAACAAGATTTTGGCAAGTATATCAACCTAAGATCAGTTCGCGAGATGGCCAAAAAAGCAAACAGGAGTACTATCGAATAGAGGTGAAGAATCCACTAGATAAACCCTAACAAAGTTCGATATTCAATTATGTATAAACATGGAATCTTTGAATGCCTAAAACCTAACAAGTAAATTACTCAGACATGATTGAAGTAACAACGAAGCAACAAGGATAAGCACGAAACATCATAGATAAACTGAATTTAAAGAGTAAGAGGTAAGAAATATTCTCTATATCGAAGTACAAAGGGAGATCTCCTCCTAGAATCCAAATCCAATGAAAAACAAAGATGAAAACGTGTTTAATGTTTAGAGAAGAGATAGGCGGCTGCCTAGGGCTCCCTAGTCGTGACCTCTTGCTGCTTATTGATGCTTAATCTCCTAAAGAGGCTAAAAACAAGTATATATAGGTATAGGGTCTTCTAGGGTTCACTTTAGGGCAAAACGGTCTTTTAGGTCGAAACTGCTCCAATATTGGGCCAAGCAACGGTCGGGTTTATAGGCCGGTGTTGGAGTCTTCTTTGGAGCTTCATGAGTGCTGGAAACAGTCTGGAACATCGGTCCCCGAGCTGGTCCAGTGCTAGACTCGTTTCTGCACTTCCTTTATCTCTGAGGTAGTTTGACATGTCTTTAGTACTTCGGATGTATCTTCCTGCTCGCAGGTCCAAATGATATGATACAAACTCCATTTGAATTTAACTCAAAGATCTATCTTTTCACCAAGTTTCATCCAATTCCAAGCTGATTTGGTACTTCGTTTATTGCTAATCTTCTGGCGTGTATGTTCTATCCAACTTGGTAGAATGTGATAACTTGTGGAATCTTTGTCTTGGACGGTGTCTTTGGCTTGTGAATGTTTCTGTAGCTTGGTTTACACCTATTTTGGCCCTTTTAGCTTCTTTTTGCTTGATTTCCCTGTTAAGACTCTAAAACTACAAATACGAGGAAAACTACCTCTTTTGGCCGAAAAGCTTATCAAAGTGCATAGAAAATATAATAAAATAGATAGTAAAAACGGTAAAATATGAAACATATCAGCACCTTTCTGTGGCATCACTCAATGACTCTTGACTCCCTTGCCTGAAGGAATTGATGTCACTTCTGAATCGAGTTGTCTTCTGCTTTGGAAAGAACTTGCTCAGAAACTCCTTCTTGCAAAGCTCCCAAGTGTTGAAAAATTAAGAAGGGATGTTACGCTCCCACTAGAAAATCAGAGACTTGTTTAAGTCTTTTAATTCTAAGTAGAGACTTGTTTACATCTACAAAAAAATCAGAATGACTAACCTACAAAACCCAAATTCATCAAATTACCTTGAAGATTACAACATCTCACAAACATTTTGTTCAGTTATTGCAGTTTAGTTCAGTTTCTTCAATACATAAATAAAAGACATGCGGAAGTAGCTAAATCCTATTACAGTAGACAAAGGAGCTGATGATAAATAACTTTAATCTTATCAGGCTAGCTTATAACGCAGCTTAACTCAAACACATTGTCACTCACCATAGCAATCTAGTGGTAATCTATGCTTATGCCAGATAGAGCTTTCTTCATTCCTTTTGCAGCTTAAACGATCCTACAATCACCTGAAGTTCATCCATTTGCTGTGAACCAGAGACAAAACAAATTCAGAAAAATAGGTGTTAGCTTTTTTACCCTTTTGAAGAAAATGTAATGTTACCTGAGACATGAACTGTCTTTGAACAATGTCAATTAGTTGCTCCTTTGATGTATTAGGAAAAACATCCACCTAACAAAAAATAAGAGTTCGATCACAGTGTTGTCAAAAACAAGAACTCTCTTCCACAATTAGCAATTACATAACTCACAAGGTTAAAAGGTCGTCAATATCGCAGTAATGCAGCCATATCCAGTTTGCTAAGATCAACCTTCTGCACTAAAACCATACTTTTACTCATCAACAACTAAAAACACATTCTTCCTCACTACTTAAAACATTGAAAATGAATAGTCCTCAGGCATACCATGTTCCCACGAGTAGGTAAACTCGAGGGTTTTGAATGTGAGTCACAAGATAAGGCCATGCACATTGATCTTTGTCCTCTTTGCTTCGGCTTATGAGTTTCCTGCAATAACCAGAACAAGGAAACGATTATCGACTTAAAGCATGAGACAAACAAAGAGAAGATGAGCTTCCTGCACATCTGAATTCTCTAAACATCCAAACAACAAACAATAAAAAGTCCATAATCAAACCACATAATCAAGAAAAAGTAATCGATTCAAATTTACATCAAACCACAAAATCAAACTTTCTAATCCTATAAATTACAACCAGAGAACGCAAGAGAGAAGACTTACCGATGAGAAGGTTTTCTTCTATGCAAATAAAACCTAACCAAGCTAAAAACCTAGCTGATGATTCCATTGCAGCAAGTGAAAGGGTTCGAACATAGGATCACTAAGCCGAGCAAAAGGTCGGTCTGGCATTCCATCAACCAACTTTCGGACAGAGAAATGCCTCAAGACGAGATTCAAGGCCGGAGCCGAGAACAAAGCTTTATCCACAACCTAAGCTCGAGAAACTCAATACACAGGTTGAGATTAAGTTAGCCGTTTCTCTAAAGCTTCTACATCTGCTAAGCCGACGCTCGACAAGCTAACTACTCACTCATGGCTACGAGAAAAGCGATGATTGAGCATGATTGAGGTGTGAGTGATGCAATGCAAAGATAAGTGCGATTAACAAGTAAAGATTGAAACTTTAAGCTAAAGACTGAAACTGTATAATCAAAAAAACTTAGAACATCAAAGATCTGATGCTCTAAGGATCGATTACAACTAAAACGTAAATGGAAAGCTTAAGAACGTAAAAAGGAAAGAAGAACAAAGCAGACTTAGGTTTTTTCAAGGGTTGAGACAGTATCCGGGTCGACCCGAGGCATAAATGGATCATCCAGTTCTAGTCAACGGTCAACCTGGAAAAATCAACAAAATGCATTACATATTGGTCACTCCATATCAGGGAATTGACCTATTTCCATTGCGCGTCCAGCAACTCTCGTGTCATGACACCAGCCCCTCAATAGGCGCAGTATATTGGTCTTCCTCATCAGTGGGTGCTGATATCAGGGGATATCGGTTTCTTCTGCTTATTTTTCAGCCGGTTTGGTGCGCCTGGTCCAACGGCCGGAGAGTCTTGATGCTCCATCATAATAAGGGGATAACCTGGGACATTTGTGCGCAAATTTGAGGGCACTGCAGTCCTGATTCTCACCCAAGTGTATGAACTTCAATAGATTGGCTGAGACTCCATCCTTCAACTACTCCAAGTGCTTCTCACTTGTGATTCCTGATGATTCAAGACTGATTCCTGCAACCTCTGCTCCCTGTTTTACTCCAGAAACTTGCAATCCTTCTGCACATCCACTCCGCTGTACTCCACTCCAATCCTCAAGGCTCTAGTAAGCTAGAAAACTCCAATTAAGCAAAAGTACCACCTAAAAAAGGGTAAAAGAAGAGAAATATGTACAATCCTAACCTAGGATTCTAAAATGCAAATCTAAACTAAAGTAGAACTAAAAGATGCCTAAATGATGCAGAATGATGCTAACCAGAGGATAAAGGAATGCAAATATGTACACAGATAATGTAAATATATAGGTATATCACTAACACTCATCGTCATGATCATCTTGTCACTAGAATCGCTCTTTTGTTACAGATCTATGCTCGAGAATGGACATGCATGAGAAAGAAGGAGATTGGATCTATGCTCGGATCTCCGACAACGACAAAGACTAAAGGAGCATCACCACCGTATGAAGAAAGAAGACCGACTTGAGAGGAGAATCGGTGACAAGGAGCTCCGACAACAATCAAGAGAGAGAGAAGGAGGAGAATCGCCTATCTCTCAGACGAAGAATTTTTTGTTTTTCTCTTCGCTTTCGTCGACACAATTCAGTATGTCCACTAAAATGACGACGCGTGGCAGTGTAGAGACGTCTCACGCATCTCAGTATATTGATTCGTCTCACTGGTTTTTTTTAGCAAATAATTAGTTTTTTATTTATTTTTTAAACTTTTAATCAGAAGAACCGGTGATTGTTTCACCGATAAAGATGGTCTTAGAGACTACACTAACACATGTACACTTATGAATGGTTATATTTTTTTTGGAATTAATAATATGATTTATTTATATTAGAAAAAACAGTGTTATATTAATAAGAGACTCATTACCAATGGACATGCTCTAAGGGCATCTCCAACCCAAATCTCACTACAAGAAAATATAGTTTTAGCGTCAAATTTTAGCGTCAAAAAAGTGTCGACGCAGCTTTAGCGTCGATTTCACATCGTTTTTGTGTCGACGGCAATGTTCGAGGCTAATTCGACGCAAAATAGGGACGAATTTTTTCGACGCCAAATCGACGCTATTCAGCGTCAATTTAGCATCATGCTCTTAGCGTTGGTATAGCGTCGAATATAGCGTCGAAGTGGGTAGGTAGGCGAAACGTGTTTTAAATGGTTCACCTACTTTAACAATGGCACCTTAAACCGACGCTAAATCGCTGCAAAGTTGAAGTAAATTCGACGCTAATATATTCGATGCTAATTCGATGCAAAATTCGATGCAAATTCGCTGCTAAAATCTCTTATAAATACTTGACCAGCCATCGGTAACCAAACACACACAATCTTAAAATAAAATAAAAAATTCTGAAAAAATATATCTTTGAATAAGATGAGCGATAGATACGAATTAAGAAGGTGGATGTATCAACGTAGAGATGAAAATGGAGAGATTTTAGAAGAATTCCTCAACGGGCTTCAAATTTTCATGGATCAAGCGAGCAGTGTGCATAGGATTCAACGGACCGGTGTGATGGTGTACCCATGTCGGAAGTGCAAAAATTCAAAGCCGCAGATAATTGATGTAGCTGGTACGCATTTATTTAATAGAAGGTTCACACCAGATTATTATGTTTGGTTTTATCATGGAGAGGGATATGGAGATGAAACTTCGGATAGTACTAGTTACCAACCTATAGATCAGGGTTATTCGAATGAGCAATATGATCAGCATTAATTTGTTAATATGTATGACCATGATGTCAGGTTAGAACATAATAGGTTCGAAGAAATGGTAACCAATGCATTTTCTGGAGTTATGTCTACTCCAGATGATGTTGTTGAGGAACCCAATGAAGATGCTAAAAAGTTTTATGATATGCTTGATTCTGCAAACCAACCAATCTATGAAAGTTGTAGGGAAGGTCTCTCTAAATTATCATTGGCATCTAGGATGATGACAAAAAATCTTATCATAATCAATCTGAGAGTTGCATGGATTATTGGGAAGCTCTTATAAAAGAGTATTTGCTAGAGGGTAATCAAGTTGTTGAGTCATATTATGACATACATAAACTAGTCTCTAGTTTAGGTTTGCCCTCGCAGATAATAGATGTTTGCATTGACAATTGCATGATATTTTGGAAAGATAATGAAGAGCTACAGGAATGTCGATTTTGCCACAAACCCAGATTTAAGCCCCAAGGAGCTAGTAGCAGTAAAGTGTCGTACCAGAGAATGTGGTACATGCCCATAACAGATAGGCTACAAAGGTTATACCAATCAGAACGAACAGCTGCATCAATGATGTGGCATACGGAACATTCAACTAGTGAAGGAGAAGTTCATCATTCTTTTGATGCAAAAGCTTAGAAGCACTTCAAATCGGTACACTCTAATTTTGCTAAAGAGAAGCGCAATGTTTAGCTTGGGCTATGTACAGATAATTTTAGTCCGTTCGGTATGTCTTGCAGGCAATATTCTTTGTGGCCAGTTATATTGACACCTTATAACCTTCCGCCTGATATGTGTATGCAGAGGGAATTTCTGTTTTTGAGTATTTTAGTCTCTGGTCCGAAGCATCCAAGAAGATCTATTGATGTGTTTTTTCAGCCGCTGATTCACGAGTTGAACGTGTTGTGGTCTCATGGTGTTCGTACTTTTGATTACTATAGGAAAAAGAATTTTACCATGCGAGCTGTGCTTATGTGGACGATAAACGATTTTCAAGCGTACGGAATGTTATCTGGTTGGACAACACATGGTAGATTGTCATGTCCGTATTGCCAAAATGAGACAGACGCCTTTCAACTTAAAGGTGGTAAAAAATCTTGTTGGTTCGATTGTCACCGAAGGTTTCTCCCTATGAACCATCCGTACCGGGAGAACAGGAGGTTGTTCACAAAAGGCAAACGTGTACGTATCCCCCCCATCTCCATATCTTTCAGGAGAGCAAATTGAAGGTCAACTTGATTATTATGGAGCTCAGGACACAGCAACATGTGGTGGTAACTAGCTTAATATTCTGACCAATCTCCCAGATGGATACCTTAAACAGCATAATTGGCATAAGAAGAGCATTTTCTGGAATCTACCGTACTGGAAGGATCATTTATTGCGCCACAATCTTGATGTCATGCACATTGGGAAAACCTTTTTTGATAACATCATGAACACCATCGTAAACGTTCAAGGCAGGTCTAAAGACAACTTCAAGTCTAGACATGACTTGCTTCTTATATGCTATAGAGTTGAGTTACATATGATGGGAGATGGGAGATGGGAGAGCTCCAGTGTCTATCTTTAGATTGTCAGGCGAAGGCAAATAAACATTCTTCAACTGGGTTTCCACCCAAGTTAAGTTCCCGAATGGATACGTGTCAAAACTCTCTAAGTCTGTGGAGCAAGGCAAAAAATTCTCTGGTATGAAGAGTCATGATTGTCATGTGTTTATGTAGAGATTATTGCCTTTCGCCTTTGCGGAGCTTTTGCCAACGAATGTGCATGAATCACTTGCAGCTATTTTTTCTATGACGATATATTAATATATAAACAAATGATGTGTGTTATTACATTTCGATCTTTTCTATTGATATTGGAAATCTGAACTTTGGTTTTAGGTGTTAGTGCATTTTTTCGGGATCTGTGTATGCGAACTCTGACTCAGGATGGAATTCAACAACTAAATAATAACATCGATATATTGCTGTGCAACTTAGAGAAGATATTCCCTCCATCTTTCTTTGACGTGATGGAGCATCTTCCTGTCCATCTCCCATACGAAGCCGATTTAGGAGGACCCGTTCAATTTTGTTGGATGTATCCTTTCGAGAGATTCATGAAACACTTAAAAGGAAAGGCAAAAAACCTAGTGAGGTTTGAGGGATAAATTGTTACGGGAAGTTTAACCGAAGAAAAACCTCTCATTTCAGCTCATATTACTTCCCTCCAACTGTCCGGACAAGTAAAAGAGCTCCACGTAGGTACGACGATGGTGGCATCGCACAAACGTATCCAGTTTCTGATGTCTCAAATATATTCATTGCAGTTGGTAGGCATGCCGGAATCATAAGAGAAGAAGACTAGTCCTCGTACGAAGACTACAATTGTGCACACACATATATTCTCTTACAATGCGACGAAGTTAGCCCATTTCTGAGGTACATATAATTACAAACTATGGATTGAGGTCAAAAGAGTTATTTTTAACGTTTATATGTTGATGATTTCATTTGTTATAACTATATTTTCTATTAGTGAATTTATTCACCAGGTTACCGAGGCTTTCCCAAATGCACCACCCGACGAGATTGAAAAACGTAAAGACCAACAGTTGACCAAATGGTTGAGGAGTCAGGTAAGTTAATTAAAAAAAAGTTTTATATAAATATATGGTTATTTACATTGTATATACTATATTTGGCAGGTTGATTATAGTGACACGTCATACCCTGTATGGTTTAGAGAGTTGATCCAAGGTCCGTTGGGAAAAGGTATGTCATCTCCAATGTATTTTACACGAGGTTATGTATTCCATACGTTCGAACATGGGAAACATAGAGCAACTGCGAACTACGGTGTCGTCGTTCGAGCCGAGGCACCGATTTTTATGGCATTATACAAGACATTGTTGAAGTACAATATCCTGGTTTGGTTAACTTAAAGTGCACACTTTTCAAATGCGAGTGGTTTGATCCAGTTGTCGGCCGAAGGGTTCGAGTAGAAAAGTTTGATGTCATCGACGTTAATGGATCGCGTTCTTATGCAAAGTATGATCCATTTGTGTTTGCATCACAAGCGGATCAAGTTTGTTTCATTCCATATTCACGGCTCAGGAAAACAGGGATTTCATGGCTATATGTGCTCAAAATAGCTCCGAGAGGAATTATAGTTGAATCCGACGACCCGCCAATACAATATGAAACTGCCGTGGATCTAACAACTCCAGAACAAGATCTAGACAACATCATTCTTATAGATCCGCAAAATAGAGAAGTTGAAATACTTCAAGATGCTACCGATGAAGAAAACCCCGAAAACGAGTTTATGAACGAAAGTGCACAAAGTACCAATGAGGATGACGATACCTCGAATGATAATTCAGACAGTGAAACATAAATGTTATCTTTATTATATCTTAATTGCAATTGTATAAGTATGTATTCCAATTTTAAAACAAATGTTACGAATAAAGATTTCAAAAAACCTATATAGTTTTACATATAGCATCAGTAACATTATGTACAATTATGTATGTACCAAAAATTTCAAATTTTAAAATCATTCGGTTTGAAGAACGAATGACATGATTAAGATTTTTTCGTATCCGTTCTCCTTTCTTTACCCTAAAACCCAAACATTTAATATTTTTGGTTTAGCGTCGAAACAACACATTTCGATGCTAATTCGACGCTAATTTGTAAAGTTTCGATTTACCGCCACCTGAAATTTTTCAGTTTACATCCAACACTTAAACCAAAGTAATTCAATATAGCATCGGTTTTGCATCGAATTCCAAAAACTCAGATGCATTTTCTATTCTTTACCATAAACCCCCCCAAACATTAAACATTTTAAGTTTAGCGTCGAAATTGCATCGAATTGTTAAGGTTCGATGCTATTTCGACGCTAATTAGCATCGAATTAGCATCGAAATGTGTAGTTTCGATGCTAATTCAATGCTAAACCTAAAACATTTCATGTTTGGAGGTTTAGGGTAAAGAAACCACAAAGGATACAAAAACAATCTTAACCATGTCAATCTTTCTTATAACCGAATGATTTTAAAATTGAAATTTTTGGTACATACATAATTGCACATAAAGTTAATGATGATATATGTAAAACTAAAAAAGTTTTTTGAAATCTTTATTCATGACATTTGTTTTAAATTTTGAATACATAATTATATAATCGCAATTAAGATATAATAAAGATAACAACTACGTATGAACATAGGTTAATGATGATATATGAATAAAGATTTTTAAAAACCTATATAGTTTTACAGTTATTATCATTAAACTTATGTACAATTATGTATGATCAAAAAATTTCAAATTTTATAATCATTCGGTTATAAGAAATATTACCCTAAGCCCCAAACATCAAATATTTTAGGTTTAACATCGAATTAGCATCAAATTAGCGTCGACGCTATTTTGACGCTACATCAAAATCTTAAATGTTTAGAGTTTAGGGTAAATAATAGAGGAGGCATCGGATTTTTTAATAATCGACGCTAATCTTAAATATTTTGGTTAAAGAGTTGGAGGTAAACCGAAAAACTTCTACGCTAAACCAAAATATTTCATTTAGCGTCGATTTAGCGTCGAATTGATGCTAATGCGACGCTAATCTGAAATATTTTGGGTTTAGCGCCACCATGCGCCAACACAATCTTGACGTGAGAAAACAAAAAAATTTTAATGATTCGACGCTAATTAACGTCGAATTAGCATCGACAAGCGTTTATTTATAAACGCAACAGTCTTTGTAACGCCCGTGATCCAAAAAGTAAATTTTTGGATGGGTGCCGATTGACACAAGGTTAGTGTGTAGATCGACACGGTTGTTTTGACTCAAGAGGAGTCGAGCAGAGAGGGCTGTGTCGATCGACACAGATGGGGTGTGTCGATCGACACGGATTTTTGATTGCCGTCAGTTTGACGTATTGATTGGTCATGCGTCGATCGACACAAGTTGTGTATGTCGATCGACACAGTGTCGGCTGTTCTGGCTATATAAGTCGAACAACAGATTTTTGGGGAGAAAAATGAGATTAAAAGAGAGATTTGGGGGATTTGTGTTGTTTTCCTTTCGATTTCTCGATCTTTGAGGCTTGTGTTTGGATTGGTGAAGCTGTGGGATCGTGGTGGATCCGGGATTCACGAAGGAGGAAGGAGATTTTCGGATTTAGTGGATCCGTTCTTCATGTTCTTGAGCGTTCTTGAGCATTTTTGATCCAACTTTCTTTCCGAATCAAGGTGAGTGCGTGACCATAGGCTTATCTGGGTAAAGAAATTGATAGGATGCGATTGTGTGTTGTTTGGGTCGATTTTCGTATGGATTTTTGGTGGATTTTTGTGCAGAAAGTCGGTTTGGTGAGTTTCTGGGTTTGCGTCGATCGACACAGCTGCTGTGTGTCGATCGACACGGGTTTTTGATAGTGTCGCCGGGTGTGTCGATCGACACAAGGAGGTTGTGTCGATCGACACGGGTTTTTGATTACCGTCAGTTTGACATATTGAACGTGTTGTTCTCGTTTGGTAGTTGTGTGATGCATTATTGTTTGTTCATCCTGGTATTGTATCTTTTGCTTATGCCTGTGTGTATAGCCTGTAGATGGGATGACCGTCTCACTGGGTATTTATGATAATACTCACGCATCTCTTATAACCATGTGATGCAGGTAAAGACAGTCAGTGATCGTGGAATCATGGCCGGGACGAGGGGAATGATCTAGTGGCTCGTTTTCGTGTAATAAGTTAGAATTGCTAGGGTGTTAGCAATTTCAGAACTATGTGTATTACCGAATTGAACTAGAATTAATAAGTATGGGCTTGTTAAACGATAATTGTAATTGATTGTTGAATCTTTGTTTCCGCGCTGTTTGTTTATTGGACCGTTGAGGATTATTAATAAGTATGGGCTTGTTAAACGATAATTGTAATTGATTGTTGAATCTTTGTTTCCGCGCTGTTTGTTTATGATTATTTATGACAACCTCCCCGTGTCGATCGACACAACCTGCCGACACTGTGTCGATCGACACACCCAACTGCGTCGATCGACACACCAACCCAGAAACTCATCAAACCGATTTCCTACACAAAAATCCACCAAAAATCCATACAAGAATCGATCCAAACAACACACAATCGCATCCTATCAATTCCTTTACCCAGATAAGCCTATGGTCACGCACTCACCTCGAATTCGGATAGAAGAGGATGAGAATCCGACGAAGAACACGAAGAACACGAAGAACAAATCCAAGATCCTTCACCGTACGGTCCACCCATGCTTCCACAACCTCACAAACACTCACACAAGCCTAATAAGATTGAGAAACACGGAGGAAACAACAACAACAACCTCTCCTCTCAATCCTCTCACTTTCTCTCTCAAAAACTTGAAGTTTCTGCCCAGAAATCCGATTTTTGACTTAAATAGCCAGACCAGCCGACACTCTGTCGATCGACACACCCACTTGTGTCGATCGACGCATGACCAATCAATACGTCATACTGACGGCAATCGAAAATCCGTGTCGATCGACACACCCCAACTGTGTCGATCGACACAGCGCTCGCTGCTCGACTCCTCTTGAGTCAAAACAACCGTGTCGATCGACACACAAACCTTGTGTCGATCGACACCCATCCAAAAATTACTTTTTGGATCACGGGCGTTACAATTCTCCCCCACTAACACGGATTCGACCTCGAATCACGCAACACCGTCTCACTACGGTCTCCACTACCTGACCCGAACGCGGCCATTAACCTTCGAGATAACACTCGAATCCCCTATCCCGTCCTGCTAAGGCAATACTCTCGCCCAAAAATTCGTCCAGATTCCCCCGGAGCACCCACGATGCACGCCCCATGATCCGGACTAGAGCTGCCCGATTGACCATCCAACAATCAAACAAGAACATGTCCGATCAACCGTTGACCCCGCACTGGATCAAATGATCGTACAACAATCAAACAAGAACATGTACGACCATCGGCGTAACATATGCTACCAAGGTTGTCCGACCCGAATTCCAGACTCCAATAATAACCCTAGACTCGACGTACACAACACAAAACCCCTGGCCCTCAGCCAGCACCACTCGCGATCACACCTGATCCCCGAGTTATACTAGGCTCACACTAGCCTCATTGCACCATATCTATGGATACAATTCTGACCAAACCCGGTCAGTCCAAGATCAGAGATCACCACCCGATCTCAATCACCTAACCCCGTCTCACTAAGGTTGACACTCTCATCCATAACCCGCCCAAATTCCCCCAGGAAACATCCACGATGCAGCACTCGCTGATCCGGATCAGGGTTATCTGATAGATCGCGCAACAATCAAACAAGAACATGCCCGACCTACCGTAGGCCCAAACCTTGGATCAATTGGTCGCACAACAATCAAACAAGAACATGTACGACCAAAGAGGCTACATATGTTTACCAGGGTCGTCTGAACTAAGGTTCCAAACTCGAGTAACAACCCTAGATTAGACATCCACAAACCACCTGAGATCATTCCCGATCCCTGAAGTTCATCCAATCTCATACTTATAATCACACTACAGGTACTATTGCTCAAACTCATATCTCTATACACCACTCCCACTCGCAGGGTCGTCACCCATCGAGCTCTCGATGTATACCATACCGGCTCTCGGTATGCCCCAGCCCCTCCACTTCAGGACACACATTCCATCAGCTATCGGCTGCAGAGGAATCACACATCCTCTGGAGAAATCGCAATCCCTCAAAGTATATGCAGGAGAATATCACCATCCCCTGGAGCAGTAACACTGTAAGGTGCATCATAAGCACCTGTCGACCGATTTACTTCTGTGGTTCCTATCCTGATATTCCCTAACCCGGAATATCACTCATGACCAATCCCCAGGTCACCTGAAACAACCCAATCGCCAGGGTGTTTCCTACCCCGATATTCCCTAACCCGGAATATCCCTCATGACCAATCCCCAGGTCATCTGAAACAACCCAATCGCCAGGGTGTTTCCATCGGAGTCCCTGGAAAAGACAGTCCTAACTCACATAAGACTTCTGTTCCAGACTCCCCCTAGAAAATAGACAGGTTCTAACTCACATAAAACCTCTATTTTCCAGCGCCATCTAGGGATCTACCCGTCCTAACCCCTTAGGACCCCCCCATCCCTAGATACCTAGACAAGCCCTAACTCCCATAGAGCTTCTATCCTAGCCCCTCAAATGACCACCCCGTCATCACACACATGACCTAACCCAGTCATCATACTCATAAGAACATCCGTCTCAACCAAAGATAATAAGAAAAACTCCATCTTATTAAATCTCAACAATGTATATCGTTACAACCCAAACGAAAATACATACAACTCATAGCCACAAGCTAATACAACCACTGAAAACCAGAAGACACTCAAGCCTCCGCTTGCTTCTCGAACCACTTCGAGAACTTCGTCTTCATACTTGCCTCTGGTTCCCAAGTCTCCTCCTCAATACCATCACAGTCCCACACGACTCTCACCAATGGTATCCTCTTCCGGCGCAGAACCTTGACTCTCCTCTCGAGAATCCTCACAGGTCTCGCCTCCAACGTCATGTTGGGCTGAAGATCCTCCGGAATCCTAGCCAACACCTCCTCAGACTCATGTAGACACTTCCGCAGCATCGATACATGAAATACCTTATGAAACGCTCTCATACTCTGAGGTAACTCCAACCGATAAGCCACTGGTCCAACCCGCTCCACCACCCGGAACGGACCCATAAACCTCGGACTTAGCTTATTCTCCGAAATGGATCTGTTAGGACCCCTCAACATCGCTGCCTTGAGATACACCAGATCTCCCAGCTCAAACTCCAGCTCTTTCCGTCTCTTATCAGCATAACTCTTCTGCCGATCCTGAGCCTCTCTCATGTTCATCCTCAAGACACGAATCTTCTCCGTCGTCTCCTGAACAAAATCCGCACCAAACACGCTCTTCTGCCCCACTTGAGTCCAGCACAATGGTGTCCTACATGGCCTCCCATACAGAACCTCATATGGAGCCATCCCAATACTCGCCTGGTATGAGTTGTTGTACGCAAACTCAACCAGGTTTAGATGATCCACCCAATGACCACCATAATCCAGCACGCACATCCTCAACAGGTCCTCTAAAGTCTGAATAGTCCTCTCTGACTGCCCATCTGTCTGAGGATGATAAGCCGTGCTCATGTGCACCTTAGTGCCCATCTCTGCCTGAAATGCCCTCCAGAACTCAGACGTAAACCTCGGATCCCTGTCTGACACAATACTCGCTGGCACCCCGTGCAGCCTCACTATCTCACGCACATACTTCTTAGCCAACACCACCGTCCCATCGGTCTTCTTGATGGCAAGAAAATGTGCTAACTTGGTCAGACGATCCACAATCACCCAGATCGCATCATACGTCCGTGACAACGGCAACCCCGTCACGAAGTCCATGGTAATCATATCCCACTTCCACTCCGGAATGGGTAAACTCTGCAACATACCACTCGGGACCTGATGCTCAGCCTTCACCAGCTGACACACGTTGCACGCTGCAACCCAATTAGCTACATCCCTCTTCATCCCGACCCAGTGATAATACCGCTTCAGATCACGATACATCTTGGTCGCCCCCGGATGAATCGATAACATGCTCGCATGAGCCTCACGCAAGATCTCTTGCCTCAGATCCTCATCCTTGGGTACACAAACCCGTCCGTTCACCAGTATCGTCCCATTTGCCGAGACCATATACTCAGAACCTGCAACCCTAGCAGCATCAATCAACATCGGATCCAACTCCTGAGCTGCTCGAATACGACTCAGCAAATCTGCCTGATTAGCTACCTCTAACCCCAACGGCTCCTGTGAGATCACACACAACCTCAACGTACTAATCTCGCTCACCAGAGCTTCCATATCACGCTCCTGAGCCGAAGCAACCCTCATCCGACTCAATGCATCTGCAACCACATTAGCCTTACCCGGATGGTATCCGATCTCCAAATCGTAATCCGCTACCAACTCCATCCAGCGCCTCTGTCTCTGGTTCAGCTCCGGCTGAGTGAAGAAATACTTCAAACTCTTATGGTCTGTGAACACCTGAACCTTTCCGCCATAAAGGTAAGATCTCCAAATCTTTAGAGCGAAGATTACCGCAGCCAACTCCAAATCATGGGTAGGGTAGTTGCACTCATGCTTCCTCAACTGCCTCGAAGCATACGCAATAACCTTTCCCTGCTGCATCAGGACACAACCCAAACCAACACCCGAAGCATCGGTATACACCACGTAAGGCTCACCCGGCTCGGGTAACGCCAACACCGGTGTACTCGTCAACATCTCCTTCAGCTTCCCGAAACTCTCCTCGCAAGTAGAAGACCACACAAAAGGAACATCCTTCCCTGTCAACTTGGTCATCGACTTAGTCAAACTCGCAAATCCCGCAATGAATCTCCGATAATAACCTGCCAACCCAAGAAAACTCCTAATCTCAGTGGCATTCCTCGGTCTAGGCCACCCTCTGATAGCCTCGATCTTAGCCGGATCCACAGAAACTCCCTCTGCAGACACCACATGGCCAAGGAAACTCATCTCTTGCTGCCAGAAACTGCACTTGCTCAACTTCGCAAACAACTTCTGCTCCCGCAGCTTCCCCAAAACTACTCTCAGATGCAACTCATGCTCCTCAGGACTCTTGGAATACACCAGAATATCATCAATAAAGATGATCACAAACACATCCAGATACTCCTGGAATACCCCGTTCATCAACCGCATGAACGCTGCTGGTGCATTCGTCAAACCAAAAGGCATCACGACGAACTCAAAATGCCCATACCTCGTCCTGAAAGCAGTCTTCCTCACATATGCCTCCTCAATCGGAATCTGATGGTACCCCGAAGCCAAGTCGATCTTGGAGAACCAGGTAGCCCCTCGCAACTGATCCAACAACTCATCAATGCGCGGCAGAGGGTACCTGTTCTTCACGGTGACTCGGTTAAGTCCCCGATAATCGATGCACAACCGGAAACTACCATCTTTCTTCTTCACAAACAACACCGGCGCTCCCCACGGTGAAACACTAGGCCGAATAAAACCCTTATCCAACAAATCATCCAGCTGCTTCTTCAGCTCTGCCATCTCTGCTGGAGCCATACGGTAAGGTGCCTTAGATATCGGAGTAGTCCCGGGTTCCAACTCAATAACAAACGGATCCGACCGCGATGGCGGTAATCCCTCCAACGACTAGAACACATCCTGGAAATCCCGAACAACTCGAATATCCTCAACTGCAACCCCTCCAACAGACTCAGGCATCACTATCGTCACCAGATATGCCCTTGAGAAGCAACTGCTCGGCCTGTATCGTGGAAATCACGAGACTCCCGGAAGTCGGTCTCACACCCTGATAAACCAACCTCCCCGCCTCTCGCTCAAACACAACTCGCCCTCGGTGGCAATCCAGATGGACCCTGTAACGATCCAACAAATCCATACCCAGGATAACATCGTACAGCTCCACCGGACTGATGATCAGATCTGCTGGCATCAACTCTCCCGCCACCAGAACATCCACACCACGAGCCCGCCCGAAAGTAGCCAACGTCCTACCACCAGCAACCTTGACTACTCCCGCCTGTTCCCCGGAATCACTCTGGATTCCGCTGCTCTCCGCACACTCCGGCGTAATAAAGCTATTCGTAGCTCCCGAATCAAACAACACGTGGGACTCATAACCGCCCACAACTAAGGTCCCTGCACAATCCCATGTGCCTCAGAACCCTACCATTCTAGCACAGACTCACAATTTCCCAACAGACAAAAACTTAAACAACCATGAATTTAAAAAGTCAAGTTCGGAAATACCTGTGGTCGGTCTGGTGCTAGATCCACCCGCCTCCGCAGACGTGAACAAACGCGGTGCTGCTGCAATCTGAGACAACGGCTGCACTGCCAATGGCTGCACTGCGGCCACCGCCAACTGCTGCAGCTTCGGACACTTGGGCTTAATATGCCCCGTCTCTCTGCAGTGATAACACACCCGCGTATCCTGAACCCCGACCCGCACATCTCGAGTCCCTGTCCCGGTCCTCTTCGGACAGCTCACCACACGATGGGACATGCTCCCACACCCGAAGCATCCCGAACCGCCCTGACTGGCCCCTGAAGTGCTCTCCCACTTCCTCTTCTGTCCCTGAGCAGGCTTGCCGCCCCTGCCTGAACTCATCTGCTGCTGAGATCTCCTCGGCTGCTGCTGCTGCACCGATGGACTAACCACCACAACCTGCTCCCCGAGATCCTCCTCGATCGCAGCAGCCATCTCAACCAGCTCCGCCCTCGTGGCGAACCTACTCGCCCTACAGCGAGTCCTCAAATCTGGACAAAGTCCTCGCAAGAACCTCCTAACCTGGGCATCCTCGCCCTCCATACCTCTCCCTGCATGTACCAGAAGTCGACTGAACTCAGCATCGAACTCCCTCACTGACCGATCTCCCTGAGTTAGGTCCAGAAACCTAGACTCCAAACGGTCCACCGCCTCCTGCGGGAAATACTTGGCGTTAAACTCCGCCAAGAAATCCTCCCAGACCATCTCGGCCTGCACCCTCCTGGTCTCTACGCCTCTCCACTAGAGATGCGCATCACCCTCAAGGTAATGTACCGCCAGATCCACTCTGTATCCCTCTGGACACCTGATGGAGCGAAAGTTACGCTCTAACCTCATCCGCCACCCATCAGCCTCCTCAGGCCTAGCACCGCCCGAGAAAAATACAGTACCAATCCGCTGCATCTGCTCCATCATCCGCAGATAAGATGGAAGCTCCTCAACCCCAGCCATACCCGGCTGTACCCCAGCCAAACCCGGCTGCACCCCAGCCAAACCCGGCTGCACCCCAGCCATACCCGGCTGTACCCCAGCCAAACCCGGCTGCACCCCAGCCATACCCGGCTGCACTCCAGGAGCATGACCCGGAGCAGGCACCCCTCCCGGTAACCTCTCCAGGATCATCTGTAGTAGACCTGCCAGACGATCATCTCGATCCGGGGCAACGCCTACGGCAGTACCCCCACCAGGGCCCACCGCACCGCCAGCTACATCAGGACCCGCACCAGCCCCTCCAGCCCTCTCACTGGAACCCGTAGCTGTCACACCCACGGACCCCTCCTGAAACGCCTGCGAGTCAGCTACCCGCTCCTGTGTAGTCTCCTGGGACACCCACGTGGCAGCAGACTCACTCCCAAGTCCCCGCCCACGCCCACGCCCAGCACGACTACCACGACCTCTACGGCCCCCGCGACCTCTGCCTCTAGTCCCCCTAGTCATCACTCTGCACTCAACCGCAGACTGCTAAGTACTAGAAAACATAAATCATAAAACACATACCGTGGAATCTCATTGAAGGCTCGGAAGGGATGATCTAGGACTCCATACCCACACAACAATCAATTGACTAACTCACATAATCAATTAACTAACTAGCCCTAGAATCGCTAGGGCTCTGATACCAAACTGTGACGACCCAACCCGTCAAATAAAAAAAAAATTTCAACCCGGATCACTATTATCATAAATAACGATCCTCAACGGTTCAAATAACAAACAGCGCGGAAACAATGATTCAAACAATCAAATACAATTATCGTTTAACAAGCCCATACTTATTAATTCTAGTTCAATTCGGTAATACACATAGTTCTGAAATTGCTAACACCCTAGCAATTCTAACTTATTACACGAAAACGAGCCACTAGATCATTCCCCTCGTCCCGGCCATGATTCCACGATCACTGACTGTCTTTACCTGCATCACATGGTTATAAGAGATGCGTGAGTATTATCATAAATACCCAGTGAGACGGTCATCCCATCTACAGGCTATACACACAGGCATAAGCAAAAGATACAATACCAGGATGAACAAACAATAATGCATCACACAACAACCAACGAGAACAACACGTTCAATATGCCAAACTGACGGTAATCAAAAACCCGTGTCGATCGACACACCTCCTTGTGTCGATCGACACACAATAAACCCGTGTTGATCGACACAACCTGCCGACACTGTGTCGATCGACACACCCAACTGCGTCGATCGACACACCAACCCAGAAACTCATCAAACCGATTTCCTACACAAAAATCCACCAAAAATCCATACAAGAATCGATCCAAACAACACACAATCGCATCCTATCAATTCCTTTACCCAGATAAGCCTATGGTCACGCACTCACCTCGAATTCGGATAGAAGAGGATGAGAATCCGACAAAGAACACGAAGAACACGAAGAACAAATCCGAGATCCTTCACCGTACGGTCCACCCACGCTTCCACAACCTCACAAACACTCACACAAGCCTAATAAGATTGAGAAACACGGAGGAAACAACAACAACAACCTCTCCTCTCAATCCTCTCACTTTCTCTCTCAAAAACTTGAAGTTTCTGCCCAGAAATCCGATTTTTGACTTAAATAGCCAGACTAGCCGACACTCTGTCGATCGACACACCCACTTGTGTCGATCGACGCATGACCAATCAATACGTCATACTGACGGCAATCGAAAATCCGTGTCGATCGACACACCCCAACTGTGTCGATCGACACAGCGCTCGCTGCTCGACTCCTCTTGAGTCAAAACAACCGTGTCGATCGACACACAAACCTTGTGTCGATCGACACCCATCCAAAAATTACTTTTTGGATCACGGGCGTTACAGCTGTCCTCAACCGGGTACCGCGTCCTACACAGCCACCTCCACCTAGCGCTCAAACGCAGTTCGACGAAGAAGCCGAAGCTATGATTAATGAATATAGAGACGACATTAATCTAAGGGACGAACATTAAAATTAAAATTTATGTTTGTATTTTCAGTGTTTTTAAACAATTTATGTTTTCATTTTTGGATTTATATATAAAATTTTCTAATTTTTTTTAAAAAATTGGATTTATTAACAATATTTTCATTTAGAAATATTTTTTTAAAAAAAAAATCATAGAATTCGATGCTAAATCGACACTATATAGCATCGAATACGTCCAATGTTGAAGCTAAAATGACGCAAAATTACCATCGATTTAGCATCGACATAAGACGGAACCGATGCTAAATTGACGCTAATTTAGCGTCGATTTACCATCGCCACTGGATTTTATCGATGCTATCTAGCGTCGATTTAGCGTCGAAATATAGCATCGATTTAGCGTCAAATTTATTTTAGCGTCGACAGTTTAGCGTCGAAATGTAATTCGACACAAAAACGACGCTAAACTCCTTTAGCGTCGATTTAGCATCGAATTGTGTCGACGCTAAAACCGTGTTTTCTTGTAGTGTCTATTCTTCCCCTAAACTCTATTTTAGAGTAAAATTTATTTCAACCTACCTCTATTTCTATCTCTAAAATAGAGAAAATTGTAGTATTTAGCTATATATATATAGAGGTAAAAGTAGAGAATTGCTATTTTTTCCTCTATATTATAGCAATTCCTCTAAAATAAAGATACATTAGAGAATCAATAGAAAAATGCTATAATTTTTTTTATTTTAGAGATAAAAATAGAGATATACAATGGAGATGGTCTAATAAGTCATACAATGTCGCTTTTGCTTCTCATGTATGGTGTCATTTACATATAGAATTTCATTCCATAGGGACATCAGCAAAAGATCAAAAAAACTCTTATCATAATATGAGTGGCACACTTTGTATTAGGCCCAAACCAAACCCCACAAAATTGATAGTGTCTTTCGATCTTATCAAGCACGTAGTACCTATATCACATGGAATTCAACGATCATAATATATATATTTATTTATTTATACAAAAAAAAATTAAAAGTAAGAAATATGAGTATAAACAGCATTGGTGATTTAGCCATTTAGTTGTGGCTGAAAAAAAAAAATTCTACCAAACTTTTTTTTACTTCTGATTTTTGAAAACTTCGACGTTAATTTAGCTGAAAAATAGAATGAAACGACAGCTAGCTAGCTGTACTTTTATTCAGAAAACAATCCAGCTGATAATAATCAATATCGTAGTTTTTTCGGATCATTGTGTTTTTTTTCAATGAACTATATTTTTTTAGTCCCAAAAAACGATTCTCGTCAACCAATATATTTCGGATTATTTTATTTTACATATTTCATATAATATGTAATTTTCGAATTTTTTAGTATCAAAACAAATAATTTTGTCCTACTGGTTTTATTAGTGTATTTAAAACAATTACTATTATTGATTAACTGATATGAATTCGAGTGACACATATTGTACATAAAATACGAAACAAACATTTTTTTAATATTTTTGTCTTGAACTTCTCAAACAATATATGCATGTGAATATGTGATCCACAAGCATCATTTTTTTTATGTTATCCACACATTGTGATTCTTTTTGTTAAGAAATACTGAAATTTTATCATACGTTGTGTACTATATATATAAGGCTAAAAGAAGCAACCTTCTCATATCTCAAACACAATATTCACCATGATTCTTCTCTCTACTACTCTCCAATTCTCTCTCTTCTCCTTGGCCCTTGTAGTTGCCGGTTACATGTTCGTCAGAAAACGTAGTAAATGTGAACTTAACAGCTCAACCATCCCTGAGCCATTGGGAGCTTTGCCTCTATTCGGCCACCTTCATCTTCTGCGTGGTAAAGAACTCGTCTTCAAGAAACTAGCTGCCATGTCTGACAAACTTGGTCCTATCTTCTCCCTCAAGTTAGGTTTTTATAGGCTGGTTGTAGCCAGCGACCCAGAAACGGTTAAAGACTGTTTAACCACCAACGATTTGGTTCTAGCCACAAGACCCAATATAGCCTTTGGTCGGTACGTAGGCTACAATAATGCGATTCTCGCGCTGGCTCCTTACGGAGACTATTGGCGTCAGTTACGTAAGATCACCACCGTCCATCTCTTCTCGAACCAGAGTATGGAGATGCTCCGCCACATTCGTTATTCGGAAGTAAACGCGTTTATTAAACACCTATACAAAGGGAGTGGTGGTACTTCCATCGTGAAGATTGACATGTTGTTTGAGTTTTTGACCTTCAATATAATTCTTAGGAAGATGGTTGGGAAAAGGATTGGATTCGGCAATGTGAAGAGCGAAGAGTGGCGTTATAAGGAGGCAATGAAGCATAGCGAGTACTTGGCTGCAGTTTTCATGATTGGCGACGTGATTTCATGGCTGGGATGGTTGGATTTAGCAAAAATTGCTCAAATGAAGAGAACTTTTAAGGAGCTTGACTCAGTCATCACCAAATGGCTCCAAGAACATCTCAAGAAGAGATCAAGAAACGAGAAGGATCAGGAGAGGACTATCATGGATCTACTTCTCGATATCTTACCAGAAGATGTTATGATATGTGGACATGTACGCGATATCATTGTCAAGGCAACTATTTTGGTATACACGGCTTCACTACTTTCGTTAGTATGGAAAGAAATATTACTATTTTTTTTTTTTTTTGTAAAGGAAAGAAATATTACTATGTCTATTAAATTATCGATTGGTTTTGAGATGAATAGGTACTAGTAGAACAAACATGAATGTTCTGTTTTTTGTTGTATAGGTTCTTACATTAACTGGATCAGACAGCACAGCCATCAGTCTGACATGGGCGGTATCGCTGCTGCTTAACAATCCAACAGCTTTACAAGCAGCACAAGAAGAGATTGACAATAGTGTAGGGAAAGGGAGATGGGTGGAAGAATCTGACATAGGAAACCTCAAGTATCTACAAGCTATTGTCAAGGAAACTCACCGGCTTTACCCACCAGCTCCTCTTACAGGTCACAAATCATAGACTCTTATTTGTCTCTTTTCTTACGTACACGTCCTTATGAATCTTGCAAATGTTAAACCTCTCTGGATATGCACAATGACGGATGATCAGGAATCCGGGAGGCGAGTGATGATTGTTTCTTTGGAGGATATCATGTTAAAAAAGGCACACGCTTGCTCGTCAACATCTGGAAACTTCACAGGGATCCCAAGATCTGGCCTGACCCCGAAATCTTTAAGCCTGAGAGGTTCATGGAGGAGAAGTCTCGATGTGAAAAGAGCGACTTCGAGTACATTCCTTTCAGTTCGGGAAGAAGGTCTTGTCCAGGGATGAATCTTGGCTTAAGAGTTGTTCACTTCGTCTTGGCTCGGTTGATTCAGGGGTTTGAGTTGCGCAAAGTTTCTAGTGAACCGCTGGATATGGCTGAAGGGCCAGGTTTAGCCTTGCCAAAGATTAACCCTGTCGAGGTCATTGTTACACCTCGGCTCGACACCGAGCTGTACTTACTTCTCTAAACCATTGTATGATCGATAGTTTAAAGAATATTTGGAAAGAAAACTTTCAAAATGTTTCCAAATTTGATTTTTTGGGAATCGCGCTTCCGCTTCAGAACCGGAACCGGAATCGATCATTCGATGAAACTTCTATGCAACCTAACGGACGCAACATTTACGAATAACCATGATGCAGTTTTGTTTTTTTGTAACACGCAACTATTCACAAAATAGTTTTAATGAAAAGACGCAACTTTAGACAAGAAGGTTAGCCAAAAAAACTATTTATCGGTCTTTTAACGAAAAGTCACAGCAAAAAGTAACTCTTGACAAAATAGTTTTAATGAAAAGAAGTAACTCTTGACAAAACGGTTAACGAAAAAAAACAACTTATCGGTTTTTTTTACGAAAAGTCGCAACTCAAAAATATTCACTTTTTTGGATTTGCTATTATACATAGATTTGGTTATTTTGTCAATAATAAATATAAAATTACTAGATAAATCAAAATTTTGATCACTAAATTTGATAAAATTATTAAAAAAAAAAAATTTTGCATCGCCTGAGTCATATTCTAGTATTGATAGATTAAATGAATATCAACCAAAACGTTCTGAGAAAATGGAAAAAAAATATATATCATTGATTTTCAGTATAAAATTAATTCACTAATTAACATGAAATTTTAAAATTTAACGACCCAGTGGATGGTGATGCATTGAACCGAACAATCGAACTTTATTTCAAGCTTTATATATACAGTATACAAATGGTGTAGGACTACAAAAGTCGTTGACGTTAACCGACTAAATTATAAGGAACGTATAGATACCATATATCAAGACTAATTAATGTCAAAATGTGCATTTAAATTGAGGAATGAACTATACGTCCATATCATATGAGACTAATGTCAGACACTGAATGAAGAATCAAGTTTAATCTCCCTAATTTCAACCATTCCGCAATTTGTGACTCTAATCGTTAAATCATATCAGAACACATGTGATGAGAATATTCCTTCTATGCAAATAAAACCTAATCAAGCTAACAACCTAACTTATGATTCAATTGCAGCAAGTGAAAGGGTTCGAACACAGGGAAAGAAAGGACCTAGAGTACTAGACCAAAGAATATTTCGGTTAATCTAAAGCGTCAAAAGAATTTTGGATAAGTTGTTCTACACTAATCGGAAATGTAACAACACTAAGAATGCACAAAACAGAGATGTGAAGATGCATGCAATGATGATGGGAGGTATCAAGCACCGGATTAGCAATCGATGAGAATCAACAGATTGCGGCTAACAAAACCAGGGCCTTTAACCAATAAGCTCAACTCTTAAGCATGGGGCACGAATATAGGTCATCCCACTTTCGTGATGCTACTAACCACTATGTCAAGTACGAACATCTAATGAACTTTCGCTACTAGATATAGATACTCTCCAAGGTTAAAGATCAAAACCCCAATAAGTTCACTTACCTCTTCTACACACTTTCGTGGTCAAAGGATCACTAAGCCGAGCAAAAGGTCGGTCAAGCATTCTTTGAAACACTTTTCGGGCAGCGGAATGCCTCAAGACGAGATTCAAGGCTGGAGCCAAGAACCAAGTTTTATCCACAACCTAAGCTCGAGAAACGTATTAACAGGCCGAGGTTAAGTTAGTCGTTTCTCTAAAGCTTCTACATCTACTAACCCGACGCTCGACGAGCGGACTACTCACTCATGGTTACGTGAAAAGCCATGATTGAGCTCGAGTGAGGTACAAATGATGCGATGCAAAGATAAGTGCGATTGACAAATAAAGACTGAAACTTTAAGCTAAAAACTGAAACTTTATAACAAAAATAACTTGGAACATCAAAGATCTAATGCTCTAAGGGTCAATTACAACTAAACGTAAATGGAAAGCTTGAAAGCGAAAGAGGAAAGAAAAACAAAAGAAGGACTTAAGTTTTCAGGGGTTAAGAACATATTTATACCCCTCATAACAGTACCCGAGTCAACCCGAAGCGTAAACGGATCATCCAGTTCGAGTCAACGGTCGACCTGGAAAAGTCAACAAAATGCATTAAATATTGGTCACTCCACATATCAGGGAACTGACCGATTTCCGTTGCGCCTGCAGCATGTCCAGCATCTCTCGTGTCGCGACACCAGCCCCTCGATGGGCGCCGTATATCGGTCTTCCTCATCGGTGGGTGCCGATATCGTGGGTGCCGATATCAGGGGATATCAGTTTCCTCTGCCATTTCTTCAACTGGTTTGATGCGTCTGGTCTAACGAATGGAGAGTCTTGATGCTCCATCATAATAAGGGGATAACCTGGGACATTTGTGCATAGATTAAGGGGCACTAACGTCCTGATCCTCACCCAAGCTATGAACTTTAATGGGTTTGTTGAGACTCCATCCTTCCGCTATTCCAAGTGCTTCTCACCGGCATTCCTTGATGATTCATGACCGATTTCTGCTCCACTTCTCCCTGTTTTGCTCCAGAACCTTGCAATCCCCCTGAGCATCCACTCTTATGTCCTCAATTCCAATTCTTTAGACTCTAATAAGCCGGATAGCTCCAAATAAGCACAAGTACCACCTGAAAAAAGATAAAAAAGGAGAAATATGTACAATTCTAACCTAGAATTCTGAAATACAAATCTGAATTAAACTAGAGCTAAATGATACCTAAATGATGCAGAATGATCCTAAATAGAAAATAAAGGTATGCAAATATATACACATATAATGCAAATATATAAATATATCTGACATGTTCCACGTTTTGTTTTGTGACCAATGAAACATATAACTTGCTTCTGTCCTACGACATGACAACACAATATAACAGTTTTTAACCTCTCTGGTCCTATTTTTTTTGTTTCATGCTTCATATTGTATATGCCTAGAAACTGACAGTAGGAGTGTCCTTCAAAATGTGAAACTTGCGATATTCAAGGATGGCCACATGAATATAATTATACGACTAATAAGTCATACAAATCGCTTTTGCTTCTCATGTATGGTATCATTTACGTATAGAATTTCATTCCACAAGGACATCAACAAAAAGTCAAAAAAAATCTATCATGATATGCGTGGCACACTTTGTATTTAGGCCCAAACCAAACCCCACAAAATTGATGGTGTCTTTGGATCTTATCAAGCACGTAGTACCTATATATGACATGGAATTAAACGATCATAATTTTCTTTTTTGATACTTCGTTTATAAATTTAGAAGAAATATAAACAGCATATGTGACTTTTAGTTGTGGCTGAAAATAAAAATAAAATAATCAAGTAACTTTTTGTTTTTTGTTTTTTTTTTTGTTTTAAAATTTCTAGTAACTTTTGTTTACTTCTGATTTTTAAAAACTTTGACGTTTTAGATGATAAATAGAAAACGAAAGCAAGCTTTGAAAATAATCCAGCGGATAATATTTAATATCGTAGCTTTTTTCTTTTCTTTTTTGTTAAAGTATCGTAGCTTTTTTCAGATCACTGTGTTTTTTTGTCAATGAACTATATTTTCTAAGTCCCAAAAAACGATTTTCGTCAACCAATTATTTCAGATCATTTTATTTTACATATAGAGGGAATTTCAAAAATGCCAATTTTGAAAAAAATACCATTTTCAGTTGTCCATTTAAAAAATACTACAAACTAAGGATTTTTCAAATCTTAAACCATAAAATTCTTAACTTTAAAAAACCTTTTTGACCTTAACAAACCCTAAACCTAAAAACCAAACCCTAACACAACATAATTTACTCAAACATAAATGTTATTTTGAGTAAATGATATAAAATTAGTAACATTTTTGAAATTTTTGAAATTTTTTCAAAATTATGGTATTTTTGAAAATTGGCATATCAAAAGTTGTAATTCTCAAAACAAATAATTTTATCCCACCTAGTTTTATGGGACAATTGCAAAAAATACCACTTTTAGTGTGTTCATTTTCAAAAATATCAGTATGTGTTGTCCATTTGTAAAAATACCACTAATTAAGTTTTGAATAAAAAAATACCACTAATTAAGTTTTAAATAAAAAAATACCACTAATTATAGATTTTTAAACTCTAAACCTTAAAATTCTAAACCCTCAAAGTTATACTCTAATACAACATAGTTAACCCAAATATAAATGATATATTAAATAAATAATTTTAAAAAAATGACAGTTTTGAAATGTGGCATTTCAAAAGTGGTATTTCTAAATAAATCCCTAGATTTATTAGAATATTTAAACAATTATTATTGTTGATTAATTGATATGAATTCGAATGACATATAGTGTATATAAAGTACGAAACAACGTTTGTTTAATATTTTTGTCCTGAACTTCTCAAACAATATATGCATGTGAATATGTGATGCAGAAGCATCAATATTTACGTTATTTATCCACATTGTGATTCTTTTTTGTCAATGAATAGTGAAATTCTATCACACCTTGACTAATATATATATAAGGCTAAAAAAAGAAGCTACCTTCTTATATCTCAAACACAATATTCACCATGAATATGATTCTTCTATTTACTACTCTCCACTTCTCTGTCCTCGCCCTTGTAGTTGCCGGTTACATTTTAATCAGAAAACCTAGTAAATGTGAACTTAACAGCCGAACCATCCCTGAGCCATTGGGAGCTTGGCCTCTATTTGGCCACCTTCATCTTCTGCGTGGTAAAGAACTCGTCTTCAAGAAACTAGCTGCCATGTCTGACAAACTTGGTCCTATCTTCTCCCTCAAGTTAGGTTTTTATAGGCTGGTTGTAGCCAGCGACCCGAAAACGGTTAAAGACTGTTTAACCACCAACGACTTGGTTCTAGCCACAAGACCCAATATAGCCTTTGGTCGGTACGTAGGCTACAACAATGCAGCTCTGGCGCTTGCTCCTTACGGAGACTATTGGCGTGAGTTACGAAAGATCGCCACCGTCCATCTCTTCTCACACCAGAGTATGGAGATGCTCCGCCACATTCGTTATTCGGAAGTAAACGCGTTTATTAAACACCTATACAAAGGGAGTGGTGGTACTTCCATCGTGAAGATTGACATGTTGTTTGAGTTTTTGACCTTCAATATAATTCTTAGGAAGATGGTTGGGAAAAGGATTGGATTCGGCAATGCGAAGAGCGAAGAGTGGCGTTATAAGGAGGCAATGAAGCATAGCGAGTACTTGGCTGCAGTTTTCATGATTGGCGACGTGATTCCATGGCTGGGATGGTTGGATTTAGCAAAAATTGCTCAAATGAAGAGAACTTTTAAGGAGCTTGACTCAGTCATCACCAAATGGCTCCAAGAACATCTCAAGAAGAGATCAAGAAACGAGAAGGATCAGGAGAGGACTGTCATGGATCTACTGCTCGATATCTTACCCGAAGATGTTGTGATATGTGGACATGTACGCGATATCATTGTCAAGGCAACTATTTTGGTATGCAAGGCTTCACAACTTTCGTTAGTATGGAAAAAAATATTACTATGTCTATTAAATTATCAATTGGTTTTGAGATGAATATGCGTACTAGTAGGAAAAAACATGAATGTTCTGTTTTTTGTTGTATAGGTTCTTACAATAACTGGATCAGACAGCACAGCCATCACTCTGACATGGGCGGTATCGCTGCTGCTTAACAATCCAACAGCTTTTAAAGCAGCACAAGAAGAGATTGATAATAGTGTCGGGAAAGGGAGATGGGTGGAAGAATCTGACATAGGAAACCTCAAGTATCTACAAGCTATTGTCAAGGAAACTCACCGGCTTTACCCACCAGCTCCTCTTACAGGTCACAAATCAAAGACTCTTATTTGTCTCTTTTCTTACGTACACGTCCTTATGAATCTTGCAAATGTAAAACCTATCTGGATATGCACAATGATGGATGATCAGGAATCCGGGAGGCGAGTGATGATTGTTTCATTGGAGGATGTCATGTTAAAAAAGGCACACGCTTGCTCGTCAACATCTGGAAACTTCACAGGGATCCCAAGATCTGGCCTGACCCCGAAACCTTTAAGCCTGAGAGGTTCATGGAGGAGAAATCTCGATGTGAAAAGAGCGACTTCGAGTACATTCCTTTCAGTTCGGGAAGAAGGTCGTGTCCAGGGATGAATCTTGGCTTAAGAGTTGTTCACTTCGTCTTGGCTCGGTTGATTCAGGGGTTTGAGTTGCGCAAAGTTTCTAGTGAACCGCTGGATATGGCTGAAGGGCCAGGTTTAGCCTTGCCAAAGATTAACCCTGTCGAAGTCATTGTTACGCCTCGGCTCGACACCGAGCTGTACCTGTTACTCTAAACCATTGAATGAATGTAACTCCCCCCCACCCCCCCCCCCCCCCCTTCCCCCCACCACCCTCGCTCATATTATTTACTATTTTAAACAAATCTTATTTTGTCGTTATTCAGCCTCCAGAAAAGAGAAAGAAATTTCTTTGCTCTAATAATCTTGACCAAGTATTGAGCAAAAAAAAATCTTGACCAAGTAATCCCTCTAGTTGATCTAGAATATGCTCCAAACACTATTTGTAGAGTACAAAGAAGACTTTATAGCATTATGACCTCATTTATTTCTAAATCTAACCCTCTATTTACTTGTCACGTGTGTGAAAGCATCTACCGAAGTGTCGACATCCAAACCCTCTATGTTGAAAAATTTAATATCCCCATGCCTATCCAAAAAACTGTTTTCAGGTTCTGCAACTCAACATGATTGTCTTTTAGTCAAATATTGCCTTAAAGACTAGGTACATGAATTAGTTATTGCTCGATTAAGCTCATACGATAAGTCATCTATATACATACTTTTCTTTGTACATATTATTTAAGATGAATAAAACAATTAACTTACATCTTCATTCTCTCCTTTGCTTTAGATCTGATAAACTCCACATCACCTCTTAAATGACTAACAAGGGATCCGCGTCTAACAAAACTTACTGTTTCATCTAAAATAATTTTATATTCTTAATTTAGGTGGTGATTTTTTTAATCATGGATAGAAAAGGGTAATTTTATCTAAATTGGTGAAAAAACATTATGAAGTACTTACCAGAAAAAAACAAAAAGAAACATATGTATCAATAATTAGTATCAAATGAACAACTTTATAGAAAAAACGAATTCGAAAGTTTTGGTGATAACTACAGTCGTGATAACAAGCATGCAGCTGGTGGTCGTAAATATTTAGATCCAGGGGTTAACCCTTGCTTGGACCCTAGTTGGATATCATATTTCTTACGTTGGGGAGAAAACTCGTGAACCTGTTAACGACTGCTCCAAACCTCAACGGTGTCATTCAGGTTAAAACCTCACATGAAGTTCAGAAACATTAACCCTTATACATGAGTTTGGATGTTCTATATAGAAACGTAGTGTATGTGTTTCAAAGAAATTCGCTTGTACTTGCAATATCTAATCCTGGAGTGCAAATAAATTTTGAAGTGTATGTGTTTCAAATATTGTATAGGCACATGTGTGAGAGTAAAGGAACTCTTATTGTTGTCAAAACGAAACAAAATCAGCTTCGTAGCTTTCGTCATCCAGTTTTGGGCAAAAATTGGTAAGGGAGCATAACGAGTAAGTGCGAGTTTATCCTTTTTCAAGGAATCGACCCATGAATGATACCATTCATGGAAAGCAATCATTTATATACATATGTGATACATGTAATTCTTTTAGCAAATCATTAGACTGGTCAAATCAATTTTTAAAGATATAATACATGTGAAAGTTCTGTTACCCCAATAGTTTGATCAAAGATTAAATAATGTTTTTACAACCGGAGGTCTTGCATTCGATTCTCCGATAATACGATTTACTAATAAATATGCAGATTAATAGAGAGAAATTTACATGAGCTCACCAACGTTGTGCAATTAGAGCTGTTCGCTGTGATTCCACGCATTAAAAGTGCCCATAATGAGCATAGAGCAGGAAATGTGTCGTCTGTCGTGGATCTAGTAGGGTCAGAGTAAATTGTCCGGGGTAAAATCGTTTTTGAAACAGTTTTCATAATTTATAGTAAATAATAAATCTAGATGTTAATAAAAAATAGAGATATAATACATACTTATAATTTGAAAAACATATATCTTTTTATATTAACTATTGTGAAATTTATACAAACAAATGATATTTCAAATTACTATTTATTTATGATAATTAAAAACTTAAATATCGTATATGTTTTGTTTATACGACTCTCACAATTACTTCATAATATATGATTTTATATTAGAATTATGGGTGATTTAGGTCAGTAATACGTTATAACTAAAAATGTTAGTGGATGGTATAGTTGATGATTAATTAGTTCCAGTAGCTAAGAGTAATAAAAAATTGACAAAAATGCCCTTATGACACACCATCAACCAATATGACACATCTGACGTAAAGTGACAATTTTTTGATTTTATTTTTATTTTAAATCATTTCTTTTTCATCAAATAGTTTTTCCATTTAGTATTTGTTTGATATAATAATTTTTAAAAAAATTGAATCATCTCATAATCTATATGTTAGAAAAATAAGATTTTCTTACACATATGTTACAATTTGAAATTTTAAAAATGTACATAAATTACTAAAACTATTTATATAATGTTACCATAAAACGTAATATATCATATAACATGTCATTTTACTATATAATATGGTATACCCTACTAGATAACTTATCATATTCATCATGTTATAAACAATCTTCAAAACATATTATTATGTTTACTCGTAGATAGCATATCATATAATAATACCATGACATACCATATATTAATATATGATATGATAACATGCTATATTCAATATAAAATGTTATACCATACAAAAGATAGACCGTATATAGTATATGATGTGCATGGTTTTAATGATGCAATACAAGTTTTAAATTTATAACCCTAGGAAACTGCAAGTGCACAGTAAAGACAATTGTAGTACTTAGGGATCGATCCACTGAGGACTAAGTGATGAATGCATTACAAAACCTATATGATTCCAATTAAGCTAAGTAAACATATTATTGCGTTTTTGGGGTTTTTAATGAAACAAATAACAAGCAATAAAGTAAAGGGATAGATATCAATTAAGATGAGAAATCATGCAATTCACAAAACATATGCAAACATAAGAAATCGATTTAGGATTTTAATACTAGTTGTTCTAGAACTCATATCATGAATGTAAGGTGATCCCACTGTCGTGATGTAACTAACCTTCTACGTTTTCTACCCTAATAGACTCAACTATCGCATGTTATTACAAGGTGAAAACATGCTTTATGATCAAGATTGATTGTTCACTAGACTCCTTAACTAACCTATCAAATTGTTAAGATGTATAGCTCATCGAATACTAGGTCCGGAGATATAACAAGCTTTTGGAGAGTATATCAACCTAAGATCAACCCCTAGGTAGCTAAGCCAGTTCGTGGTTTGATTATAGATAAAGATGAAGAATCAATTCTAGAATAAAACTCTAAACAATTAAGTATGTAAAGACATAGAATTAAGAAAGTGCATAAAAATCAAATCAAAGCTAGTACTCTAACATGTTTTGGAACACGTAGTAGCAAGAGTAAAACACATAAACATAAAGATAAATCGTTGATCTACAAAGCGTAAGGAGTTAGATCTCATCTCTTCGCAATAGGGCAAAGTCAATCTATCCTTAAAGGCTTTTAGAATCAAATATCCATTAAGAACAAGAGAAAAACGAAATACATGTTTAGGTATTGATTTAGGCTATTATGGCTGGCTGCTTTAGTTCCTAGAGAGACTAAAAACAAGTATATATAGGGGTTTAAGGATGCTTAAGTCGGCTAGGTCTTCTTCGGGCAAAAACGACTTTTTGGTCGAAACTAAAGCAATATCGGTCACAATACCTGTCGGGTTGCGTGACCGGTATTTGAGACTTCTATTGCACTTCTAGAAGGTTGGCAAAGGTCTGGATCATCGGCCCATGCGCGGCCAGGTGCTTGGCTCCTTTGTGCACTCACTTCACTTCGAAGGCAGTTTGACATGTCCTCAGTGTTTCCAGTGTATCTTCTAAAGTACAGCTCCAATTGATGAAATTCTAACTCCATCGGAAAGATAACTCAAAGGGCTATCTCCATACCAAGTTTCATTAAATTCCCAATTGATTTGATCCTCCGTTCATCAGCGAACTTCTGCTGTATACTGAAAATAACCCGACCCATTTTTTTTTTTTAATTACATTGGATTCGAATTAATGTTCCCATAAACATTAATTCTCAATATCCAATCAAGCACACTCAAATAACAGTTAAACCAGATCAAATAACCAAACCAAATCAATCAACCGAATTAATCATTAAAACCAATAACCAATTCCACAATCCAATTCATCAAACCAGCAACCTAGCGGTTCTAAACGATACGATAAAAAAACACAATCGAGACTCTAGATCATCTTCTTTTCCCAGCCATGATTCCACGATCACAATTTCTCTTTACCTGCATCACATGGCAAAAAGAGATGGGTGAGTATTATCACAAATACTCAATGAGACGGTCATCCCATCTACAGGCTATACACACATGCATAAGAAAGAGATACAATACCAGGATGAGCAATAGAAAGAGATACAATACTAGGATGAGCAATCAACAATGCATAAACGAAACAATCAAACGAAAATCAGCAGACAGACCCTGCGTAAAACTCAACAATACAACACGAATCCAACCAAGAGCAACACAACAATGCATTTTATCAAATTCTTTACCCAGATAAGCATATGGTCACACACTCACCTTAGCCTATCAATTGCCTCAAACCTCAACCTCTAGCAACGCTCCTCCAACTTCTAGGCCTTAGCCTGATGAACACTGCAAACCAAACCAATCGGTTAACCCAAATCGAACCAGTCGATTAAACTAACCAACCAAACCAATATGATTAACCAAACCGAACCAACCCAAACTGGTTAACCAAACCAATTGGAATTTTCTCTAAACCAGATTAGGGTTCCTGAAAACATAAACAACCAGCTGACTTTGAAAGCATGCTGAGAACGGAGCGTACCTCGAAGTCATGATCGGAAACATGATCTAGAATCGTGAGACCGGGACCTTTCCAACGCTATATAGATCACCTCGTAATTTTTTCTGGTTCGACAGAAAAACTTCCACGAAGTGGATTGATCGCTGATCCAATTATGCACGAATCTCTCTCGGAAAAACAATATTAACCTTCAGAATACTAATCCAAATGACAAACTGATTTCGCCCAACGCTAGATATGAGAGTGGAGAACTTACCCTAGAAGTTTCATTCCAATCCGATTTGATTAGACTATTCGTTCCTCTACTCTTCTAGAACAGCCAGAACTGTCTCCAAAACGACAATCTCTTCTTCTCTCTCACAACCCACGAAAATCCTCTCTCTCCACTCTGATTTCTGAGTGTTTTCTGCCCAAAAACTTAGCCTAAATACGGCTGGTCCCTTTTTATACTGCCCCTTAGGGTTTCTCCTAACCAACCACGCGAACTGGATAATTTAAAATCGAACTTGTCGGTTTAAAATCAACCCGTTTTGATCGACGCACCAACCAAAAATCCACTTTTTGGTTCACGGGTGTTACAATTCTCACCCACTAACCAAGATTCATCCTTGAATCTCGTGATACTGTTCCCTACGGTCTCAACCACCTGGCTCACTCAGCCAATAACACTCGAGATCAACACCTCGAATCACATAACACCGTCCACTACGGTCAACATTACCGTCCAAAACTCGATCAGATTTGCCCGGAAACCTCAACAATGAGACGTTCCCTGGTCTGGATTAGGTCTGCCCAACTGATCGCGCAACAATCAAACAAGAACATGCATGACCAACCGTAGACCCAAAATTGGACCAATTGATCGAGCAACAATCAAACAAGAACATGCACGACCAAAGACGCTACATCTGTTTACCAGGGTCGTCTGAACTAAGGTTTCAAAAGCAAGTAAAAACCCTAGACTAGACATCCACTTACACATCCTTATCACACTCCTGACCCACCCGGCCAGCACCACCTGAGATCACTCCCAATCCCTGAAGCTCATCAATTCTCATACTTATTATCACACCACATATGTTATGCTCATAACCCATATACATATACACCCCCTCACACTCTCAGGGTCGTCACCCTTTGAGCTATCGGTGTATATCATACCCTTCCCACCGTCAGAACCACCGTCCATCAGGCTATTAGTATGCTCCATGCCCCTTTCATTCTCGAGACACACAGTCCGTCAAGCTATCGGCATGCAGGAGACCTCACTGTCCCCTGGAGAGATCCCTGTCCCTCGACATATATGCAGGAGAAATCACTATCCCCTGGAGAAAACCTCACTGTCCTCTCCAGTATATGCAGGTGACCTCACTATCCCCTGGAGCACTAACTCTGTAACGTGCCTCATAAGCACATATCGACTAGAATCACTTCTCGTGGTTACCTCATGATATCCCCTAACCCGGAATATCATCACATCCATGACTAATCACTAGGCCATCCGAGACAACCCAATCACTAGGGTGTTTCCTGTCAGAGTCCCTGGAAAGACAAGTTCTAACTCGCATAAAACCTCCTTTCCAGACTCCTCCTAGGAAATAGACTGGTCCTAACTCACATAAAACCTCTATTTTCCCAGCCACCACATAACACATGACCCCACCAGTCATACACTATAAGAACTCACATCTTATAAACACATTTAATAAGAAATACTCATCTTATTAAATCACCAGAAATGTATAATCGTTACAACACCAAACGAAAAATACATAACCAGAACATAGCCACATGCTATCACAACTGAAACCAGAAAAGACAAACTCAAGAATCTACTTGCTTCTGAACCACTTCGAGAATTTGCCTTCATCTTCGGTTCTGGTCCCCAAGTCTCCTCCTCGACACCGTCACAGTCCCACACGACTCTCACTAATTGTATCATCTTCCGGTGCAGAACCTGACTCTCCTCACGAGAATTCTCACAGGTCTCGCCTCCAACGTCAGGCTAGGCTAAAGATCCTCCAGGATCCTAGCCAACACCTCCTCAGACTCATGTAGATACTTCCGCAGCATCGAAACATAGAAGACCTTATGAAAAGCCTTCATACTCTGAGGTAATTCCAACCGATAAGCCACTGGTCCAACCCGTTCCACAATCTTGAACAGACCTATAAACCTCGGACTTAGCTTATTCTCTGAAATGGATCTGTTAGGACCCCTCAACATCGCTGCCTTGAGATACACCAGATCTCCCAGCTGAAACTCTAACTCTTTCCTTCTCTTATCACCATAACTCCTCTGCCGATCATGAGTCTCCTTCATGTTCAACTTCAAAACACGGATCTTCTCCATCATTTCTTGAATGAAGTCTACACCATACATGCTCTTCTCCCCCACTTAAGTCCAGCATAATGATGTACGATATGGCCTCCTATACATAGCCTCATATGGAGCCATCCCAATACTCGCCTGGTAACTGTTGTTATAAGCAAACTCAACCAGGTTCAGAATATCCGCCCAATGACCACCATAAAATCCAGCACACACATCCTCAACAAATTCTCTAGTGTCTAAGTCGTCCTCTCAGACTGCCCATCCGTCTGAGGATGATAAGCTGTACTTATATGCACCTTAGTGCCCATCTCAGCCTGAAATGCTCCCCAAAACTCAGAAACAAATCTCGGATCTCTGTCTGACAACGATACTCGCTGGCACCCCATGCAACCTCACTATCTCCCGCACATACTTCTTAATTAAAACTGCCGCTCCATCGGTCTTCTTAATGGTAAAAAAATGTGTTGCCTTAGTCAGACGATCCAGAATCACTCAAATAGCATCATAGGTTCACGAAACCGGCAATCCCGTCACAAAGTCCATGGTAATCATATCCCACTTCCACTATAGAATAGGTAAACTCTGTAGTAAATCACTCGGAACCTGATGCTCAACCTTCACTAACTGACACACGTTGCACGCGGCAACCCAGTTAGTGACATCCTTCTTTATCCCGACCTAGTGATAATACCGTTTCAGATCCTGGTACATCTTAGTCGCTCCCGGATGAATAGACAACATGCTCGAATGAGCCTCCCTCAGAATCTCCTGCCGCAGATCCTCATCCCTCGGTACACAGACCCATCTGTTCACAAGTATCATCCCAGTCGCCGAGACTTGATACTCAGAACCCACCACCTTATAAGCATCAATTAAAACCTGATCCTTCTCATGAGCTGCTCGAACCCTGCTCCGCAAATCCGCCTGATTAGCTGCCTCTAATCCCAACAGCTCCTGTGAGATATCACACAACCTCAAAGTACTAATCTCACTCACAAATTCCTCCATATTCCGTTCCTGAGCCGAAGCAACTCTCCTCCGACTCAAAGCATCCGTAACCAGATTAGCTTTACCAGGATGGTAACAAATCTCCAGATCATAATCTGCTACCAACTCCAACCAAGGCTCCTGCCTCTGGTTCAGCTCTGGCTGCGTAAAGAAATACTTCAGGCTCTTATGGTTTGTGAACACCAGAACTTTTCCGCCATAAAGATAAGATCTCTAAATCTTTAGAGCGAAAATCACTGCAGGCACCTCCAAATCATGAGTAGGAAAATTTCACTCGTGCTTCAAAGCATAAGCAATTACCTTCCAATTTTGCATCAATACACAATCCAAACCAACTCCTGAAGCATCCGTATACACCACGTAAGGCTCGCCTGGACCCGGCAACGCCAACACTGGTGTACTCGTCAACATTTCTTTCAGCCTCACGAAACTCTCTTCGCAAGCTGAAGACCACTCAAAAAGAACATCCTTCCCTGTCAGTTTTGTCATCGACTGTGCCATACTCGCAAATCCCTTTACGAACCTCTTGTAGTACCCTGCCAAACAGAGAAAACGCATAATCTCAGTAGCATTCCTCGGTCTAGGCCACCCTCTGATAGCCTCAATCTTCACCGGATCCACAATAACTCCATCAGCGGAAACCACATAACCGAGAAAACCCATCTCTCGCTGCCAAAAACTGCACTTGCTCAACTTCGCATACAGCTTTGGGTCCCCCAGCTTCTCCAGAAACTTCCTCAATCAGCTGCTCAGCCTGAATCGCCGAAATCATGAGACTCTCGGAAGTTGATCTCACTTCCTGATACACCAACCTCTCCGCCTCACACTCGAACACAACTCATCCCCGATGACAATCCAGATACATCCTGTACCGATCCAGCCAATCCATCCCCAGAATGACATCATAGAGCTCCACCGGACTGATAATCAAATCTGCTGGCATTATCTCCCGCCACCAGAATATCCACACCTCGAGCCCGTCCGAAATTAGCCAAGGACTTCTCTCCAGCAACCTTAGCTACTCCTGGCTGCTCACCGGAATTGCTCTGGATTCCGCTGCTCTCCGTACACTCAAGAATAATGAAGCAATTCGTCGCTCCAGAATCAAACAATACGTGGGACTCATACCCGCGTATCCCGATAGTCGTCCTTCCTAGGACAGCTCGCCAACTCGTGCCCCATGCTCCCATATCCGAAGCATCCCAGACAACCCTGACCTCTCTGACTCAAAGTGCTCTACCACTTCCTCTTATGTCCTTGCTTAGGCTTGCCGCCCTTGCTCAGACCCTCCTGCTGATGGGACCTCCTCTGCTGAACAAGTGGACTTTCCACCATAGCCTGCTTCCTCAGGTCTTCCTCGATCGCTGCAACAGTCTCGACTAACTCCGCCCTCATGGCAAACTTGATCGCTCTACCGCGAGTCGCCGAAACATCTCGAAGTCCTCTCAAGAACCTCTTCATTTGGGCCAACTCGCCCTTTATGCCTCTACCCGCATGCACCAGAAGTCTGTTAAACCCAGCATAGAACTCCCAAACCGATCGGTCACCTTAAATCAATTCCCAAAAATCTCGACTCTAACCGATTCACCGCCCCTTGTGGAAGGACTTGGCGTTAAACTCCGCCAAAAAGTCATCCCAGGCCATCTCCGCCTGCACTCTCCTGGCCACCACACCTCTCCACCAGAGATGTGCATCACCAACAAGGTAATGAACTGCCAGATCACCCGGTATCCCTCTGGACACCCAAGAGATCACAAATTACGCTCCAATCTCCTCCGCCACTCATCGGCCTCCTCAGTCATGGCACCGCCTGAGAAAAAACTGGTACCAATCCTCTGCATCTTCTCCATCATCTTTAGGTATGATGGAAGCTCCTCAACAACCGCAGCCCTCTGCTGCACACCAGCCACTCCCGGCTTAACACCAGCCACACCTGGCTGCACACCAACCATACCCAGCTGCACTCTCGAAGCTTGACCCTAAGCCGGCACCCCCGGTAACCACTCCAAGATCAACTATAACAAACCCGACAAACGATTATCTCGGTCCTGGGATAACCCCGCGACAGCACCCGCCGCAACACTGGTCATACCGGGACCCTCACTAGTCCCACCAGTCCTCACACTAGCACTCACACTAGCCAAACCCACGGACCCCTTCTGAAACGTCTACGAATTTGCCACCTACTTCGTCGCGGAACCCTAGGCCAGACACACGGCAGCAGACTCACTTACAAGTCTTCGCACGCACCCACGTCCGCGACCACCATGGCCTCCACAATCACTACGGCCTCTATCTCTAGCAACTCTAGCCGTACCTCTCTGCACTACCCACAGCAGAAACTCTAGTACCTCTAACCATTTCTCTTCACTACCGGAAGCAGAAACTAAGCATACTAGAAAACTAGAAAATTCAAACAACACATACCGTGAAATCTCTTTGAAGGCTCGAATAAAATGATCTAGGACTCTAAACCCACACAATAATCAATTGACTAACTCACCCGGTATCCCTCTGGACACCCAAGAGATCACAAATTACGCTCCAATCTCCTCCGCCACTCATCGGCCTCCTCAGTCATGGCACCGTCCGAGAAAAACCCGGTACCAATCCTCTGCATCTGCTCCATCATCTTTAGGTAGGATGGAAGCTCTTCAACAACCGCAACCCTCTGCTGCACACCAGTCACTCCCGTTTGAACACCAGCCACACCTGGCTGCACACCAGCCATACCCGGCTGCACTCTCGAAGCTTGACCCTGAGCCGGCACCCCTGGTAACCACTCCAAGATCAACTATAACAAACCCGACAGACGATTATCTCGGTCCTAGGCTAACCCCGCGATAGCACCCGCCGCAACACTGGTCATACCGGGACCCTCACCAGTCCCACCAGTCCTCACACTAGCACTCACACTAGCCAAACCCATGGACCCCTTCTGAAACGTCTGCGAATCTGCCACCTGCTTCGTCGCGGAACCCTAGGCCAGACACATGGCAGCAAACTCACTCACAAGTCCCCGCACGCACCCACGTCCGCGACCACCATGGCCTCCACAATCACTACGGACTCTATCTCTAGCAACTCTAGCCGTATCTCTCTGCACTACCCACAGCAGAAACTCTAGTACCTCTAACCATTTCTCTTCACTACCGGAAGCAGAAACTAAGCATACTAGAAAGCTAGAAAAGTCAAACAACACATACCGTGTAATCTCTTTGAAGGTTTGAATAAAATGATCTAGGACTCTAAACTCACACAAAAATCAATTGACTAACTCACCCGGTATCCCTCTGGACACCCAAGAGATCACAAATTACGCGCCAATCTCCTCCGCCACTCATCGGCCTCCTCAGTCATGGCACCGTCCGAGAAAAACCCGGTACTAATCCTCTGCATCTTCTCCATCATCTTTAGGTAGGATAGAAGCTCTTCAACAACCGCAGCCCTCTGCTGCACACCAGCCACTCCCGGCTGAACACCAGCCACACTTGGCTGCACACCAGCCATACCCGGCTGCACTCTCGAAGCTTGACCCTGAGCCGGCACCCCCGGTACCACTTCAAGATCAACTATAACAAACCCGACAGATGATTATCTCGGTCCTGGGCTAACCCCGTGACAGCACCCACCACAACACTGGTCATACTGGGACCCTCACTAGTCCCACCAGTCCTCACACTAGCACTCACACTAGCCAAACCCACGGACCCCTTCTGAAACGTCTACGAATTTGCCACCTACTTCGTCGCGGAACCCTAGGCCAGACACACGGCAGCAGACTCACTTACAAGTCCTCGCACGCACCCACGTCCGCGACCACCATGGCCTCCACAATCACTACGGACTCTATCTCTAGCAACTCTAGCCGTATCTCTCTGCACTACCCACAGCAGAAACTCTAGTACCTCTAACCATTTCTCTTCACTACCGGAAGCAGAAACTAAGCATACTAGAAAGCTAGAAAAGTCAAACAACACATACCGTGTAATCTCTTTGAAGGTTTGAATAAAATGATCTAGGACTCTAAACTCACACAAAAATCAATTGACTAACTCACCCGGTATCCCTCTGGACACCCAAGAGATCACAAATTACGCGCCAATCTCCTCCGCCACTCATCGGCCTCCTCAGTCATGGCACCGTCCGAGAAAAACCCGGTACTAATCCTCTGCATCTTCTCCATCATCTTTAGGTAGGATAGAAGCTCTTCAACAACCGCAGCCCTCTGCTGCACACCAGCCACTCCCGGCTGAACACCAGCCACACTTGGCTGCACACCAGCCATACCCGGCTGCACTCTCGAAGCTTGACCCTGAGCCGGCACCCCCGGTACCACTTCAAGATCAACTATAACAAACCCGACAGATGATTATCTCGGTCCTGGGCTAACCCCGTGACAGCACCCACCACAACACTGGTCATACTGGGACCCTCACTAGTCCCACCAGTCCTCACACTAGCACTCACACTAGCCAAACCCACGGACCCCTTCTGAAACGTCTACGAATTTGCCACCTACTTCGTCGCGGAACCCTAGGCCAGACACACGGCAGCAGACTCACTTACAAGTCCTCGCACGCACCCACGTCCGCGACCACCATGGCCTCCACAATCACTACGGCCTCTATCTCTAGCAACTCTAGCCATATCTCTCTGCACTACCCACAGCAGAAACTCTAGTACCTCTAACCATTTCTCTTCACTACCGGAAACAGAAACTAAGCATACTAGAAAGCTAGAAAAATCAAACAACACATACCGTGGAATCTCTTTAAAGGCTCGAATAAAATGATCTAGGACTCTAAACCCACACAATAATCAATTGACTAACTCACCCGGTATCCCTCTAGACACCCAAGAGATCATAAATTACGCTCTAATCTCCTCCGCCACTCATCGGCCTCCTCAGTCATGGTACCGTCCGAGAAAAACCAGGTACCAGTCCTCTGCATCTACTCCATCATCTTTAGGTAGGATGGAAGCTCTTCAACAACCACAGCCCTCTGCTGCACACCAGCCACTCCCGGCTGAACACCAGCCACACCTGGCTGCACACCAGCCATATCCGGCTGCACTCTCGAAGCTTGACCCTGAGCCGGCACCCCCGATACCACTTCAAGATCAACTATAACAAACCCCACAGACGATTATCTCGGTCCTGGGCTAACCCCGCGACAGCACCCGCCGCAACACTGGTCATACTAGGACCCTCACTAGTCCCACCAGTCCTCACACTAGCACTCACACTAGCCAAACCCACAGACCCCTTCTGAAACGTCTGCGAATCTGCCACCTGCTTCGTCGCGGAACCCTAGGCCAGACACATGGCAGTAGACTCACTCACAAGTCCCCGCACGCACCCACGTCCGCGACCACCATGGCCTCCACAATCACTACGGCCTCTATCTCTAGCAACTCTAGCCGTATCTCTCTGCACTACCCACAGCAGAAACTCTAGTACCTCTAACCATTTCTCTTCACTACCGGAAGCAGAAACTAAGCATACTAGAAAGCTAGAAAAGTCAAACAACACATACCGTATAATCTATTTGAAGGTTCGAAGAAAATGATCTAGGACTCTAAACCCACACAACAATCAATTGACTAACTCACATAATCAATAAATCAAGTGCACCCACCCTAGAACCATAAGGGCTCTGATACCAAACTGAAACAACCCGACCCTTTTTTTTTTAATTATATTGGATTCGAATTAATGTTCCCATAAAGATTAATTCTCAAAATCTAATCAAGCACACTCAAATAACAATTAAACCAGTGGAATTCAAACCAAATCAATCAACTGAATTAATCATTAAACCCAATAACTAATTCCACAATCCAATTCACCAAACCTGCAACCTAGCAGCTCTAAACAATACGATAAAACAACGCAATCGAGACTCTAGATCATCTTCTCTTCCCAACCATGATTCCACGATCACAATTTCTCTTTACCTGCATCACATGGCAAAAAGAGATGCGTGAGTATTATCATAAATACTAAGTGAGATGGTCATCCCATCTACAGGCTATACACATAGGCATAAGAAAGAGATACAATACCAGGATGAGCAATCAACAATGCATAAACGAAACAATCAAACGAGAATCAGCAGACAGACCCTGCGTAAACCTCAACAATACAACACGAATCCAACCAAGAGCAACACAACAACGCATTCTATACAATTCTTAACCCAGATAAGCCTATGGTCACGCACTCACCTTAGCCTATCAGTTACCTCAGACCTCAACCTCTGGCAACACTCCTCTGACTTCTAGGCCTTAGCTTGATGAACACTGCAAACCAAACCAATCGGTTAACCAAAACTGAACCAGTCGATTAAACTAACCAACCAAACCAATCTGATTAACCAAACCGAACCAACCCAAACTGGTTAACCAAACTAATTGAAATTTCCTGTAAACCGGATTAGGGTTTCTGAAAACAGAAACAACCAGCCGACTTCGAAAGCACGCTGAGAACGGATCATAACTCAGAATCATGATCGGAAACATGATCTGGAATCGTGAAACCGAGACCTTTCCAACGCTATATAGATTGTCTCGTAATTCTCTCTGTTTTGATAGAAAAACTCCCACGAAGTTGACTGATCGTAAATCCAATTCTGCACGAATCTCTTTCGGAAAAACAACTATAACTTTCAGAATACTAATCCAAATGACAAACCGATTTCGCCAACGCTAGATATGAGAGTGGAGAACGTACCCTAGAATTTTCACTCCAATCCGATCTGATTATCCTGTTCGCTCCTCTACTCTTCTAGAACAGCTAACACTGTCTCCAAAACGACAATCTCTTTTTCTCTCTCACAATTCACGAAAAATCCTCTCTCTCCACTCCGATTTCTGAGTGTTTTCTGCCCAAAAACGCAGCCTAAACATGGCTGCTCCCTTTTTATACTGCCACTTAGGGTTTCCCCTAATCAACCACGCGAACCGGACAATTTAAAATTGAACTTGTCGGTTCAAAATCAACCCGTGTCGATCGACGCACCAACCAAAAATCCACTTTTTGGTTCATGGGTGTTACATATATGTTCAGTCAATTTGAGAATATGCATTATCGTCAATATAAAACGACTTAGCTTGGTTGCTTTGACTTGAATGAGTAGCTGCATCATAGATAACACTCCTTTTGCACCATTTACATCATTTTGATGATAAAACCTGTTAAGACCTTAAAATCTACAAATACGAGAAATCTAACTCTTTTGGTCGAAAAGTTTTATTAATATATGTAAAAACCATAATAAAATAGATAGTAAAAGTGGTAAAATATAATGTATATCAGTATACTATATTACGTTGTATTATCAGATTATATAATAGTCTGGTTAATCATAAACATAACAAAATCTGATCATCAATACTTTTGGATGCCATATCATTTTTAGGTTATAATATTTTTGAAAACAGACTAAATTGCTAAATACCATACATTGGCATGCCATAGTGGTATTTCCCTAAAATTATTTCGGTCAAGCACAATTAATATGAATTTGCCGAGGGTCACAATCCTTCTTGGCATTCTTAGAAGATGGTAAGTCCCGAATAGCATTGATTTGATCGAGACTTACTTCTATTCCTCTTTGCGTCATTATGTATCCTTGGAATCTTCCTGATGCTACACCGAAATAACACTTCGCAGGGTTAAGCGTCATTGATATTTTTGTAAGGCGGCAAAACACTTTCCGAGATGATGCACTTGGTCAGATTTTTCCAGTGACATGACAAGCATATAATCCGTTAAACCTCCATTGTATCACCGAGGTGCTCTTCATACATTAATTCTGTTTCCACACCTTTGATAAGTGGCCCTGACATTTTTCAGCCCAAACGGCATCATGGTATAACAATATATGTTGGTGGGTGTTATGAAAGCCATATTTTTCCGATTGTCAAGGTAGAGGTGTACCTGGTTGTATCATGAGAATGCATCCATGAAGATAAGGAGTTCGTATCCAGCAGTTGCAACCATCAGCTTGTCTATGTGGGAGAAACGGGAAGGGATCCTTCAGACACAGTTTGTTAAGGTACGAGAAGTCAATGCAAAAACAACACTTTCCATTTTTCTTGTGCACCACTACCATGTTAGCTAACCATTTCGAGTATATGACTTCTCTGACTATTCATGTGTCTATCACTTTCTTTACTTCTTCGAAGATGATCTTGTCTCGTTCCGGTGCAAACTTTTTTTTCTGTTGAATGGGAGTAAATTAGGGATCTATAGTGAGTTGATGAACACTAACTGTTGGGTCAACCCCAACCATGTCATTATGGCTCTAGGCGAACCAATTCGCATTTCTGACATAAACCGAGCCAATTTTTTCATTATATTTGAATGGAGCCCTACCTCCAAGCGTAGTGTTCTTTCTGGGGATTTCTGTAATATCTTATTTTCTACAGTTTCTTCTTCTAATACTTGTATATGTTCAGTTAGAGAGACTCCTTGCCCCGCGTCCTGCTACATCATGAACTATGAGTTTCGTAATGAGAGCGCTTTTAATCTCTCCCTCCTTCTAGCGCCAATTTTTTTTTTTGAGGATTTCATTCTCGTGAACCAACCACTAGGGAGGACCCGCTTCTGCACAGTCAATACACATGAAGGCCTAAAAAAATACGATGGTGGGAGGTTTTTTCCAACAACGCTCAAAGCTCAAGTCAGGACAAGACAGAGAAAGAGAGAAAGACCACGGTGAGTCGATGGAATAAAGAAGGAATAGTCGGAAATTGAGAAAAAGGAAAGGGTGACTCGGGGCTGAACATGGATGGTCCGAAGAGTTTCAGGACGTTCAGAGTAAAAATTTGGTGGAGCGTGAAAGAGAGACAGTTTATTGGTGAAGTTCCGGTCTAAGAATGGCCAAAACCAACGAAAAGATTCGGAGAGGATCAGAGAGATTGGCCCTAGATAGGCGAAAAGAGCTTCAAGATTCCATGAATGAATGGGCCTTGAGCTCGATAGAAAGGGGCTTATAGTATGTGTTTTTAGCCCAAAAGATTTGATACTCATTATGGAGTAGACAGGAAGATATTTATAGATGTTTTAGATATTTTTTTGCCTGAGTACTTGATAAGAGACCTTAGGTCACGTTTTTTGTTCCTTGGTGAAGATACTCAGTTGCGGGGCTTTTTGTTTACTTGCCTCCGGGTTCTTTTTTTCCGAATAGCGAGATCCGTTTTTGGGGATTGTTTGGCCCGGGTTTCTTCACATATGGGTTCGGGCCATTGTAAAGTGAGACACAAAGTCCGTATTAGAACCATTGTTGGACGACAAGCTCCACCAGAGACGTTAAGAACCCTATCATACCACGTCGCTAAGGATGATTCATCTAACTCAAAAGGGATTATTTATCCCCTACATATGATATAATAGTAAAATAATATAAATTTTATTATGTATAAATCATGATATTTTATATATTTTGCTATAAATTGATCATACTACTATAATATGAATTTTATTATATATAAATTTTTATTTTTATTTTATTTTACTATATATATCTAATATATTATGTTTTTCTAAAACGCTTAGATTGCCTAGACTCTGATGAAACGTTTTAAGAAATAGGTATGGATCACCATTTAGTGGTTAACATTTTCTTGAACACTGCTAAATTACATATACAACTAATAACTCTAGCTAGTTGTATATAAAAAGATAAGTTTTTAATTACCTTAAAAGAGGGAGATGTGGTTTAATATTCCAATTTTTTTTATAAAATTTGAAAACTAATCCTTATCTTAATTTTTTTGAAAGATAACTTTATTGTTGAATAAAAAGACGATAATATCATGGTAAGTTTGAGAATTTACAATTAAAAATGCATTTTCTTTTTCAAATTTTGAAAATTGAAAAATAATGTTCGAAATTAACCTGAATTTTAATAAATATATATATTTAAGATATACGTTGTGATATGTATTTTTTTTAACTAAATTTATGTTCATATTTAGATACATAAAAATATTATTAAAAAAGTTAATTTGCTGCATAACAAAAAGTTAAATGATAATTAGGAAAATGACAAAAAAAATGGGGATTCCCTTGGCTTTATACACGTATTTACCGAAATATATTCTTACCTTTATCATTATATAATCATTTGTAGCCATGGTTATATTAGAATGTACACTTTCTTATATTTGGCTTTCATTTGGTTACATATTTTATGCATGACAATTTTAAATGAACTTGTTTGCACTGTACTTTTCTTTTATAACGTAAGTTTAGGTATAACTTTATACAATTACTTGTAAGATATCTTCAAGAAATCAACATGGTGATAAAAGAGTTCTTTGATTTATATATCATGAAACTGAATAACACAATTGATAGTTTCTTTTAAAATCTTATAAGAAGCTTAATAATAGCATTATATCAAATATTAAGATTTAAGCGTATGTGATAATCTGTTTTCAATTTTTTATGTCAATTATGTTAAAATGATAATTTTATTTTTATTTTAAAACACACACTAAAATAAAATGACGACCATGTTCGTTTTTGATTTTTATTACTAAAAACAAGTTATAAGATTGACCTAATTAGGGTAATTTTAGTTTTAAAAACTTTAATTTTCAAAAGATTTAAAACATGAGTTACTTTTCAAAATACATAAAATTTTGAGAATATTTTTACAAATTTCTTCAAAAGGAATTCTCCCTGATTAAAGGAGGTAATAATATTCAACATATTTTTTTGTATTTTTTACCATAAAATATTTTTTTCCGGTTAAAACTACTGTCCGTAATTGATTTAAATTTTCATATTCCAAATAAAATCATATCACACATGGTATATATTGACTACTAAAACATGGAATAAAAACCGAAAACAATCTGGAACAATCTTCCAAAGTTCTATTTTAACATGTCTAGTTTAGGTTGTGGTTTTGCCAGATATGGATTAGCTAAAATTAGTGTTTGTTCTAAGCTCTCTATATATGAACCCACTTTTCACCTAATTCACAATCAAACAAAAAAGCAAACAAGAAAACAACAAGAAGAAGGATCAACATATTGGACGATACCAAAACATGAAGGCATGGGTAATATTGTTGTTGGTGATTTGTGTTGCTACGATTGTGGAGCAATCAGAAGCTCAGCAAGCCCGGAAGTATTTAAAACCACACGTGTTTAGCGCGTGCCATCGTCCTAATCCTCCGGCGGGATGTCATCCTCACAATTCTATTAATAAACCTCGTGAACAGGCTAACAAATATAGACGTGGCTGCAGTAGAATTCAGCGGTGCCGAGGAGCTTAAACCTCACATGCCGTCTCTTTTACAGTGATCTTTCTTCTAAATGAGACCGACGTTTCTATTTTTTCATATTAATACATATACAACCAAGCAATTAATCTACATACCTATTCGTATATTTATACGGCGTTGTATATGATAATTTATTCTTGTTGATTTATAATTTGTTTTTCAAAAATCTATTCACATCTTATTCTATCCTATATATATATATTAATTTTTTTTGTCAACCAAAATTTAATTAAAATAATCCACCGTGATTGATAATCCAATCGGGCGGAAAATTGCTTACAAAAGAAAAAGATATAGATATATATATATATATTAATTGTGAAGACATAAGTTGCTATAAATTTTATGTGCCCATAAAAAAAAAACTTAATGGACATATCAATTAAATAAATTAACCAAAATATTCTAATTAATTATATATGCCATGATGAATATATTTACATATTTTCATTAACTTTTTGACATGAGCTCACATAACATTTTAATACTTTAAATTGTTATATAACATAACGTTTTAACAGTGAATCATTGACTGATGTCAATTACTTATAAAAATTGTGATTCAATGTGCAATGAGAGTTTCTGAAAAACACTCTCAAAGCGTTGGGATTACCATGTATCCATTGGATAATGTTGTGTGTTTCAACAACGTCGTTCTCGGTTCAGGTTAATGGAGACTCGGCAAGATTTTTCATAAATGAAAGAGGTTTGCGGCAAGAATGTTCTTTATCTCCATATCTATTTGTAATCATAATGCATATTATGTCGAAGCTACCGAATAAACCAATGTTGGAAAGAAAGATTGGGTTTCATCCTAAATGCAAAAATCTTCATTTAACTCACTTGTGTTTTGCAGAAAACCTCATGGTATATACTAATGGAAAGTTGAAGTCACTGAAGGGTGTTATAATTTTTTTTGAGGAGTTTACAACTATCTCAAGGCTGTAAATTAGTATGGAGAAATCAACTATATATCTAGCTGGAATCGCATAAAGAGAAAAAGTTAGAATTGAGCAGCGATTTGCATTTGAAATGGGAGTCCTACCAGTTATGTATCTTGGTTTGCCACTCCTAACGAATAGGATGACCAATGATGATTACGATCTCGAATCAGTTTATGGATGGTTCGGTTTCTTTCATGTGACTGAAGATTACAATTAATAAAATTTATAATTTGTAGTATCATCAATATATGGATAGTCGCATTTCATTTACCTCGGGGATGTAGTTAAGAAATAGAGAGCTTATACTCTGCTTTTCTATGGACTTGATTTAAACCCACAAAAGGCTATGATGGCATGGATGAATGTGTGTAGGCCTCAAGAAGAGTGTGGACTGGGACTATGATCAATTAAAGAAGCAAACTTGGTATGTTTAGTTGAAATTTATTTGGAAATTGCTTTCGCGAAGTCAATCATCGTGGGTTAAATGGGTAAACGTTTCTTTGCTACGACATCGCTCTTTTTGGTCTATGAAGGAAACAAGTAGCTAGGAATCTTGCATGTGGAAAAATTACTGAAATACCGACTTCTAGCAAACCCTTTTCATAAAGATGATGTTAAACAAGGTAATGAGGTTTATTTTTTGTTTGATGAGTGGTATCCGCTAAGAACTTTGACTGAGATATATATCAGAAACTCGTGGCACTATCAATATGGGTATATCATGTAATGCTGCTCTGGAACTCATAGGAGAAGGAATCGAGTCTAAATTTTGAATAATTTTGATACAATTGAAGAAATGCGGAAACAAAGCTCCAAGGTGGGACTTGTAGTATGGTTTGGAGCTCGCTCGGATACATTCCTAACCATTATCGATCCGAGTTCTCTGTTTTAAAAATCTAATGTTCTGTTGTTGTCGAAAAACAAATTACACTTGATGTATAAAAGGTTTTGACTGGAATAAATTTTACAATTTTTTAATAATAAAAAAATTTATGTTAACCGTGTTGTTTTTACGTTGTTTTTTGCTAAAAGGTAAATATTTTATATAATGAATCGGTTCAGGATTACAATCAAGATTGTACCCCTATACAATGTATTCGATGGAAAAAAAATTAAAAAATATGGAAACATATGCATACAAGTTTTTCAGTCCGTAGCTCGACATAAACACAAGGCTTATGGACCTAAACGAAGTGATGGCGATGTAGAGTGTTCGCCCGAGATCAGTTGGGCATAGAAGATCATGGGTAAACACGAGGACCGCAAAACGAAAACCAAATGCGATAGAAGCCGTTCAAGAGAGGTCCAAACAAGGGTTGTCAACGGCAAAAGTCTTCAACAACCTCGATCACCAACTCCTCTCGCGTCGACTGAGAGTAACTAGAAGAAACATCTCCATGAGCTTAACCCGAGGAGAAACCTCAAACTTCAGTAAATGAACGGTGCAAGTTTCCCCTACCAAAAACGTTGTTTTCAATTTACATGGGTGATCCCAACTCTAGCACCGGATTAGAGTGATGTTCAAAATTGTTTCGCAAGGACTAAACCAACACAATTATCTAGCATCACGGATAGCCCACCAAATTAATCATGCATCAAATCTCAATCTTGCCTACCTAACACGCCATGACTTTGTTTATAGTGAAAATTACACTCAAAACATAAAAGTCACAATCAATTAGAAAACTTTGTACCAAAATAGACTAGATTTCATGAGGTGATTTGAAAGAATCTATTGGGTTAAAAACAATTGGCTTTAAAACATTGGAAACCCGAAAAATCTCCAAAAACCTTGTTTTACAACCTTAACTTAGGGTTTGATCTTTTAAATATAGACTAGCTAAAAGTAGTATTTTCTCTAAGCTCCATATGTATAAATATATGTGTTTCATTTTTTTACGATAATATATTGCTTCCGAATAGTATTTGAACGCATCTAAGAAAAAATAAAAAAATGAAGTCCTGTATGGTAATCTTGTTGATTTGTAGCATCTTGATTGTAGCGCAAGTAGAAGCTAACAGCCCCCGGAAATACTGAAATCCAAGTTTGGCTAATCCGTGCTTGCGTGATAATCCTCCGCCGGGATGTCATCCTCCATCTTCCCAGAATAAAACCTTGAGCAAGCTAATGAATATAGTCGTGGCTGCAGTCCAACTCACCGGTGCCGAAGAGATTAAGGGCCTAACTGGTTCAGATACAGCGGATGCGGTTGCGGTTGCAAAAGATTGCAGAAGCGGGCGGTAGCGATTTCAAGCGTTATTGAACGATTTATACGACTAGCGCGGCGGTTGAAAATTAGTGCGTTTGCGAAATGTTTATGACTGGTTGACAGCGGAGGAATAGCGGTTAAACATTAAATTAATAATATAAAACATTATATAGTTATAAAAAAAATCAAAAAACCATACTATTAAAATAAAATATAAGAAAATCATTGATTCAATATAATTAGTAATAGAATATCATGAATATATTTCTTATGTTCTTTTTAAAATTTTTTAGTTTAGACGAAAGTTATGATTGTGGCTAGAAAAAAAGATGAAAATTATGATTTTAATGAAGAATTTTTTTTTATTTTAGAGAGATTAATGTGATTTTGAAAATTTTAGCTTGTTACATTTATTAATCAGTGATCAAGAACAATTTATCAAAAAAATTACGATTTGAAGATTTTATAAATATAAAATTATGATAGGTTATTAAGTTTTAACTAGAAAGTTTCAAATTATCGATATATTTCATAATTATAGTTACTAAAATATCAATTTTTAATTTATTATATTAGTTTTGATTTTTAAGTTAATCTTCTCTTTTTTATAAAAAGAAAAATCAATTTTTATTTTTGTAATTATCCAACCGCAACCGCCCGCAACCGCAAACACTCAAGGGAAGCAACTTTTGGATTTGAGAGGTTTGGAGCGACACAGAGCGGTATAAGGCTTTTCCTATGATTGTTGTCAAACGCCAACAACCGCTACCATCCGCAAACGCTGCGTTTACGAATGGTAGCGATTGTTGTCAAAAGCCAACAACCGCTACCACCCGCAAACACTGCGTTTACGGATGGTACCGGGTGAACGAATCAACTCCTAAACCTCACATGCCGTCTCTTTTATATTGATCCTTCTTCTAAATGAGACCGACGTTCCTACTTTTTCATATTAATGCATATACAATCAAGCAATTAATCTTTTTTTGTCAACCAAACTATGAATCAAAAAACGCCACTAGAATTGGTAATCCAATTCGGCGGCAAGTTACTTACATACGAAAAATCAAAAGCCCGAATACGTGCATAACGGGAAACAAAAGATAAAGAAAAATTCGGGATACAGTATTGGATCCTCCAGAGTTTGTCTGAGAGAATCGAGAATGTGGGCCACTCGGCTGGATTCTTGACGATATCCACCAGGTCATAACAATCAGTCTCAAAAGCATGGCAGTCCATTCCGCACTCCAACACGCATGTCATCGCCCAAATCAATGCTTCCATTGCTGAATGCAACGGCGACCTCCTATGTCTTAATCCTTTTGCCCCTAAGAGAGCTGGAATTTTCCCTTGGAGACAGACCTAGCCCAATCCCGAGGTTGTATCCATCTACTTGACACCGATAGTGATTCGATGTCTGAGCCACTATGTGGATATCCTCCCCTGAAGTGATTTCCACCTCAGATACACATATTTGTGCATATGTCCATGCCAAAAACTCACCCTCTGCCAAATTGAAAATATCGATTGGGTCCGCTTGGACTCCTTGGAAGCATTTTTTATTCCGTGATTTCCAAATATACCACATTAGCCATAGAAACATTTTACCGCGTTGTATATGATAATTTATTATTGTTGATTTATAATTTATCTTTCAAAATCTATTCACATCTTATCCTACCATATTCTATCATATCCTATCCTATCATTTATCTGTAATTAATTATGAAGACATAAGTTGCAAAACATCATATACGTCGATTAAAGAATAATTTAAGTGACATACCAATTAAATTAACGAATCAAAATATTTCATTAATTATATGTCAAGATGGAAATTTTCAAATATTTTATTAATTTTTACCATAAACTCACAAATACATGTGTTACAAATTTAAATCCAACTAAACGTAATATTTTAATATTACATAAACTTTTAATGATGAATTACCGACTTCAATTATTCAAAAGGGCAATTGCAAATATACAACACTCAAAAGTCATTTAATCAAGCGTGTCACTCCCATGTGGCCATTTGCATTTATGTAACATTTTTAGAGCAAAAAGACAAACTGATATTTCTTCATCTCTCTCTCTCTTTTAGAGCAAATAGATCCGGATTTAGTCATTTTTTGTTGCAAATATGGTTTTATTTAATTTGTGTTGTAGATCTAATTTTTTGATTCGATCTTGGTTACAAATGTAAGGTTTTTGATTTGATTTGTGTTAAGCTTTTGATTATTTATGGGTAATTTTGTTTTTGAAATTCTTCTTACTTGAGACGACCCAACCCTTCAAATAAAAAAATTTCAACCCGGATCACTATTATCATAAATAATGATCCTCAACGGTCCAATAAACAAACAGCGCGGAAACAATGATTCAAACAATCAAATACAATTATCGTTCAACAAGCCCATACTTATTAATTCTATTTCAATTCGGTAATACACATAGTTCTGAAATTGCTAACACCTTAGCAATTCTAACTTATTACACGAAAACGAGCCACTAGATCATTCCCCTCGTCCCGGCCATGATTCCACGATCACTGACTGTCTTTACCTGCATCACATGGTTATAAGAGATGCGTGAGTATTATCATAAATACTCAGTGAGACGGTCCTCCCATCTACAGGCTATACACACAGGCATAAGCAAAAGATACAATACCAGGATGAACAAACAATAATGCATCACACAACAACCAAACGAGAACAACACGTTCAATATGTCAAACTGACGGCAATTGAAACCCCTGTCGATCGACACACCTCCCTGTGTCGATCGACACACTCCAAAACCCCTGTCGATCGACACACCTCCCTGTGTCGATCGACACACATCAAAACCCCTGTCGATCGACACACCTCCTTGTGTCGATCGACACAACCAACCCAGAAACTCATCAAACCGATTTTCTGCACAAAAACCCACCAAAATCCATACAAAAATCGATCCAAACAACACACAATCGCATCCTATCAATTCCTTTACCCAGATAAGCCTATGGTCACGCACTCACCTCGAATTCGGATAGAAAAGGAGAAGAATCCGACGAAGAACACGAAGAACACGAAGAACACGAAGAACAAATCCGAGATCCTTCACCGAACGATCCTCCCACGCTTCCACAACCTCACAACACTCACACAAGCCAAATAAGATTGAGGAACATGAAGGAAACAACACCAACAACCTCTCCTCTCAATCCTCTCACTTTCTCTCTAAAAAAACTTGAAGTTTTTGCCCAAAAATCCGATTTTTAACTTAAATAGCCAGATCAGCCGACACTCTGTCGATCGACACACCCACTTGTGTCGATCGACACATGACCAAGCAATACGTCATTCTGACGGCAATCGAAATCCCTGTCGATCGACACACCTCCAACTGTGTCGATCGACACAACGCTCACTGCTCGACTCCTTTTGAGTCCAAAACAACCGTGTCGATCGACACACAACCTTGTGTCGATCGACACCCATACAAAAATTACTTTTTGGATTACGGGCGTTACAATTCTCCCCCACTAACACGGATTCAACCTCGAATCACGCAACACCGTCTCACTACGGTCTCCACTACCTGACCCGAACGCGGCCATCAACCTTCGAGATAACACTCGAATCCCCTATCCCGTCCTGCTAAGGCTACACTCTCGCCCAAAAATTCGCCCAGATTCCCCCGGAGCACCCACGATGCACGCCCCATGGTCCGGATTAGAGCTGTCCGATTGACCGTCCAACAATCAAACAAGAACATGTCCGATCAACCGTTGACCCCGTACTGGACCAAATGATCGTACAACAATCAAACAAGAACATGTACGACCATTGGCGTAACATATGCTACCAAGATTGTCCGACCCGAATTTCAGACTCCAATAATAACCCTAGACTCGACGTACACAACACAAAACCCCTGGCCCTCAGCCAGCACTACTCGCGATCACACCTGATCCCCGAGTTATACTAGGCTCACACTAGCCTCATTGCACCATATCTATGGATACAATCCTGACCAAACCCAGTCAGTCCATGATCAGAGATCACCACCCGATCTCCATCACCTAACCCCGTCTCACTAAGGTTGACGCTCTCATCCAAAACCCGCCCAAATTCCCCCAGGAAACATCCACGATGCAGCACTCGTTGATCCGGATCAGGGTTGTCTGATAGATCGCGCAACAATCAAACAAGAACATGCCCGACCCACCGTAGACCCAAACCTTGGATCAATTGGTCGTACAACAATCAAACAAGAACATGTACGACCAAAGAGGCTACATATATTTACCAGGGTCGTCTGAACTAAGGTCCCATACTCGAGTAACAACCCTAGATTAGACATCCACAAACCACCTGAGATCATTCCCGATCCCTGAAGTTCATCGAATCTCATACTTATAATCACACTACAGGTACTATTGCTGAAACTCATATCTCTATACACCACTCCCACTCGCAGGGTCGTCACCCATCGAGCTCTCGATGTATACCATACCGGCTCTCGGTATGCCCCAGCCCCTCCGCTTCAGGACACACAGTCCATCAGCTCTCGGCTGCAGAGGAATCACACATCCTCTGGAGAAATCGCAATCTCTCAAAGTATATGCAGGAGAATATCACCATCCCCTGGAGCAGTAACACTGTAACGTGCATCATAAGCACCTGTCGACCGATTTACTTCCGTGGTTCCCATCCTGATATTCCCTAACCCGGAATATCACTCATGACCAATCCCCAGGTCACCTGAAACAACCCAATCGCCAGGGTGTTTCCTACCCCGATATTCCCTAACCCGAAATATCCCTCATGACCAATCCCCAGGTCATCTGAAACAACCCCATCGCCAGGGTGTTTCCATCGGAGTCCCTGGAAAAGACAGTCCTAACTCACATAAGACTTCTGTTCCAGACTCCCCCTAGAAAATAGACAGGTTCTAACTCGCATAAAACCTCTATTTTCCAGCGCCATCTAGGGATCTACCCGTCCTAACCCCTTAGGATCCCCCATCCCTAGATACCTAGACAAGCCCTAACTCCCATAGAGCTTCTATCCTAACCCCTCAAATGACCTCCCCGTCATCACACACATGACCTAACCCAGTCATCAAACCCATGACCTCCCAGTCATACCATAAGAACATCCGTCTTATAACCCAAGATAATAAGGAAACTCCATCTTATTAAATCTCAACAATGTATATCGTTACAACCCAAACGAAAATACATACAACTCATAGCCACAAGCTAATACAACCACTGAAAACCAGAAGACACTCAAGCCTCCGCTTGCTTCTCGAACCACTTCGAGAACTTCGTCTTCATACTTGCCTCTGGTTCCCAAGTCTCCTCCTCAATACCATCACAGTCCCACACGACTCTCACCAATGGTATCCTCTTCCGGCGCAGAACCTTGACTCTCCTCTCGAGAATCCTCACAGGTATCGCCGCCAACGTCATGTTGGGCTGAAGATCCTCCGGAATCCTAGCCAACACCTCCTCAGACTCATGTAGACACTTCCGCAGCATCGATACATGAAATACCTTATGAAACGCTCTCATACTCTGAGGTAACTCCAAACGATAAGCCACTGGTCCAACCCGCTCCACCACCCGGAACGGACCCATAAACCTTGGACTTAGCTTATTCTCCGAAATGGATCTGTTAGGACCCCTCAACATCGCTGCCTTGAGATACACCAGATCTCCCAGCTCAAACTCCAGCTCTTTCCGTCTCTTATCAGCATAACTCTTCTGCCGATCCTGAGCCTCTCTCATGTTCATCCTCAAGACACGGATCTTCTCCGTCGTCTCCTGAACAAAATCCGCACCAAACATGCTCCTCTCCCCCACTTGAGTCCAGCACAATGGTGTCCTACACGGCCTCCCATACAGAGCCTCATATGGAGCCATCCCAATACTCGCCTGGTATGAGTTGTTGTACGCAAACTCAACCAGGTTCAGATGATCCGCCCAATGACCACCATAATCCAGCACGCACATCCTCAACAGGTCCTCTAAAGTCTGAATAGTCCTCTCTGACTGCCCATCTGTCTGAGGATGATAAGCCGTGCTCATGTGCACCTTAGTGCCCATCTCTGCCTGAAACGCCTTCCAGAACTCAGACGTAAACCTCGGATCCCTGTCTGACACAATACTCGCTGGCACCCCGTGCAGCCTCACTATCTCACGCACATACTTCTTAGCCAACACCACCGTCCCATCGGTCTTCTTGATGGCAAGAAAATGTGCTGACTTGGTCAGACGATCCACAATCACCCATATCACATTATACGTCCGTGACAACGGTAATCCCGTCACGAAGTCCATGGTAATCATATCCCACTTCCACTCCGGAATGGGCAAACTCTGCAACATACCACTCGGAACCTGATGCTCAGCCTTCACCAGCTGACACACGTTGCACGCTGCAACCCAATTAGCTACATCCCTCTTCATCCCGACCCAGTGATAATACCGTTTTAGATCACGATACATCTTGGTCGCCCCCGGATGAATCGATAGCATGCTCGCATGAGCCTCACGCAAGATCTCTTGCCTCAGATCCTCATCCTTGGGTACACAAACCCGTCCGTTCACCAGTATCGTCCCATTTGCCGAGACCATATACTCTGAACCTGCAACCCTAGCAGCATCAATCAACATCGGATCCAACTCCTGAGCTGCTCGAATACGACTCAGCAAATCTGCCTGGTTAGCTACCTATAACCCCAACGGCTCCTGTGAGATTACACACAACCTCAACGTACTAATCTCGCTCACCAGAGCTTCCATATCACGCTCCTGAGCCGAAACAACCCTCATCCGACTCAATGCATCTGCAACCAGATTAGACTTACCCGGATGGTATCCGATCTCCAAATCATAATCCGCTACCAACTCCATCCAGCGCCTCTGTCTCTGGTTCAACTCCGGCTGAGTGAAGAAATACTTCAAACTCTTATGGTCTGTGAACACCTGAACCTTTCCGCCATAAAGATAAGATCTCCAAATCTTTAGAGCGAAAATTACCGCAGCCAACTCCAAATCATGGGTAGGGTAATTGCACTCATGCTTCCTCAACTGCCTTGAAGCATACGCAATAACCTTTCCCTGCTGCATCAGGACACAACCCAAACCAACACCCGAAGCATCGGTATACACCACGTAAGGCTCACCCGGCTCGGGTAACGCCAACACCGGTGTACTCGTCAACATCTCCTTCAGCTTCCCGAAACTCTCCTCGCAAGCAGAAGACCACACAAAAGGAACATCCTTCCCTGTCAATTTGGTCATCGACTTAGCCAAACTCGCAAATCCCGCAATGAATCTCCGATAATAACCTGCCAACCCAAGAAAACTCCTAATCTCAGTGGCATTCCTCGGTCGAGGCCACCCTCTGATAACCTAGATCTTAGCCGGATCCACAGAAACTCCCTCTGCAGACACCACATGGCCAAGGAAACTCATCTCTCGCTGCCAGAAACTACACTTGCTCAACTTCGCAAACAACTTCTGCTCCTGCAGCTTCCCCAAAACTACTCTCAGATGCAACTCATGCTCCTCAGGACTCTTGGAATACACCAGAATATCATCAATAAAGATGATCACAAACACATCCAGATACTCCTGGAATACCCCGTTCATCAACCGCATGAACGCTGCTGGTGCATTCGTCAAACCAAAAGGCATCACCACGAACTCAAAATGCCCATACCTCGTCCTGAAAGCGGTCTTCCTCACATCTGCCTCCTCAATCGGAATCTGATGGTACCCCGAAGCCAAGTCGATCTTGGAGAACCAAGTAGCCCCTCGCAACTGATCCAACAACTCATCAATGCGCGGCAGAGGGTACCTGTTCTTCACGGTGACTCGGTTAAGTCCCCGATAATCGATGCACAACCAGAAACTACCATCTTTCTTCTTCACAAACAACACCGGCGCTCCCCACGGTGAAACACTAGGCCGAATAAAACCCTTATCCAACAAATCATCCAGCTGCTTCTTCAGCTCTGCCATCTCTGCTGGAGCCATACGGTAAGGTGCCTTAGATATCGGAGTAGTCCCGGGTTCCAACTCAATAACAAACGGATCCGACCGCGATGGCGGTAATCCCTCCAACGACTGGAACACATCCTGGAAATCCCGAAGAACTCGAATATTCTCAACTGCAACCCCTCCAACAGACTCAGACATCACTATCGTCACCAGATACGCCTCGCAGCCCTTGAGAAGCAACTGCTCGGCCTGTATCGTGGAAATCACGAGACTCCCGGAAGTCGGTCTCACACCCTGATAAACCAACCTCCCCGCCTCTCGCTCAAACACAACTCGCCCTCGGTGGCAATCCAGATGGACCCTGTAACGATCCAACCAATCCATACCCAGGATAACATCGTACAGCTCCACCGGACTGATGATCAGATCTGCTGGCATCAACTCTCCCGCCACCAGAACATCCACACCACGAGCCCGCCCGAAAGTAGCCAACGTCCTACCACCAGCAACCTTGACTACTCCCGCCTGTTCCCCGGAATCACTCTGGATCCCGCTGCTCTCCGCACACTCCGGCGTAATAAAGCTATTCGTAGCTCCCGAATCAAACAACACGTGGGACTCATAACCGCCCACAGCTAAGGTCCCTGCACAATCCCATGTGCCTCAGAACCCTACCATTCTAGCACAGACTCACAATTTCCCAAAAGACAAAAACTCAAACAACCATGAATTTAAAGGTCAAGTTCGGAAATACCTGTGATCGGTCTGGTGCTAGATCCACCCGCCTCCGCAGACGTGAACACACGCGGTGCTGCTGCAATCTGAGACAACGGCTGCACTGCCAATGGCTGCACTGCGGCCACCGCCAACTGCTGCAGCTTCGGACACTTGGGCTTAATATGCCCCGTCTCTCTGCAGTGATAACACACCCGCGTATCCTGAACCCCGACCCGCACATCTCGAGTCCCGGTCCCGGTCCTCTTCGGACAGCTCGCCACACGATGGGACATGCTCCCACACCCGAAGCATCCCGAACTGCCCTGACTGGCCCCTGAAGTGCTCTCCCACTTCCTCTTCTGTCCCTGAGCAGGCTTGCCGCCCCTGCCTGAACTCATCTGCTGCTGAGATCTCCTCGGCTGCTGCTGCTGCACCGGTGGACTAACCACCACAACCTGCTCCCCGAGATCCTCCTCGATCGCAGCAGCCATCTCAACCAGCTCCGCCCTCGTGGCGAACCTACTCGCCCTGCAGCGAGTCCTCAAATCTGGACGAAGTCCTCCCAAGAACCTCCTAACCTGGGCATCCTCGCCCTCCATACCTCTCCCTGCATGTACCAGAAGTCGACTGAACTCAGCATCGAACTCCCTCACTGACCGATCTCCCTGAGTTAGGTCCAGAAACCTAGACTCCAAACGGTCCACCGCCTCCTGCGGGAAATACTTGGCGTTAAACTCCGCCAAGAAATCCTCCCAGACCATCTCGGCCTGCACCCTCCTGGCCTCAACACCTCTCCACCAGAGATGCGCATCACCCTCTAGGTAATGTACCGCCAGATCCACTCTGTATCCCTCTGGACACCTGATGGAGCGAAAGTTACGCTCTAACCTCATCCGCCACCCATCAGCCTCCTCAGGCCTAGCACCGCCCGAGAAAAATGCAGTACCAATCCGCTGCATCTGCTCCATCATCCGCAGATAAGATGGAAGCTCCTCAACCCCAGCCAAACCTGGCTGCACCCCAGCCATACCTGGCTGCACCCCAGCCAAACCCGGCTGCACCCCAGCCATACCCGGCTGTACCCCAGGAGCATGACCCGGAGCAGGCACCCCTCCCGGTAACCTCTCCAGGATCATCTGTAGTAGACCTGCCAGACGATCATCTCGATCCGGGGCAACGCCTACGGCAGCACCCCCACCAGGGCCCACCGCACCGCCAGCTACATCAGGACCCGCACCAGCCCCTCCAGCCCTCTCACTGGAACCCGTAGCTGTCACACCCACGGACCCCTCCTGAAACGCCTACGAGTCAGCTATCCGCTCCTGTGTAGTCTCCTGGGACACCAACGTGGCAGCAGACTCACTCTCAAGTCTCCGCCCACGCCCACGCCCAGCACGACTACCACGACCTCTATGGCCCCCGCGACCTCTGCCTCTAGTCCCCCTAGTCATCACTCTGCACTAACCCGCAGAATACTAAGTACTAGAAAAACAGAAATCACATAAACACATACCGTGGAATCTCATTGAAGGCTCGGAAGGGATGATCTAGGACTCCATACCCACACAACAATCAATTGACTAACTCGCATAATCAATTAATTAACTAGCCCTAGAACCGCTAGGGCTCTGATACCAAAACTGAGACGACCCAACCCGTCAAATAAAAAAATTTCAACCCGGATCACTATTATCATAAATAATGATCCTCAACGGTCCAATAAACAAACAGCGCGGAAACAATGATTCAAACAATCAAATACAATTATCGTTCAACAAGCCCATACTTATTAATTCTATTTCAATTCGGTAATACACATAGTTCTGAAATTGCTAACACCTTAGCAATTCTAACTTATTACACGAAAACGAGCCACTAGATCATTCCCCTCGTCCCGGCCATGATTCCACGATCACTGACTGTCTTTACCTGCATCACATGGTTATAAGAGATGCGTGAGTATTATCATAAATACTCAGTGAGACGGTCCTCCCATCTACAGGCTATACACACAGGCATAAGCAAAAGATACAATACCAGGATGAACAAACAATAATGCATCACACAACAACCAAACGAGAACAACACGTTCAATATGTCAAACTGACGGCAATTGAAACCCCTGTCGATCGACACACCTCCCTGTGTCGATCGACACACTTCAAAACCCCTGTCGATCGACACACCTCCCTGTGTCGATCGACACACATCAAAACCCCTGTCGATCGACACACCTCCTTGTGTCGATCGACACAACCAACCCAGAAACTCATCAAACCGATTTTCTGCACAAAAACCCACCAAAATCCATACAAAAATCGATCCAAACAACACACAATCGCATCCTATTAATTCCTTTACCCAGATAAGCCTATGGTCACGCACTCACCTCGAATTCGGATAGAAAAGGAGAAGAATCCGACGAAGAACACGAAGAACAAATCCGAGATCCTTCACCGAACGATCCTCCCACGCTTCCACAACCTCACAACACTCACACAAGCCTAATAAGATTGAGGAACATGAAGGAAACAACACCAACAACCTCTCCTCTCACTTTCTCTCTAAAAAAACTTGAAGTTTTTGCCCAAAAATCCGATTTTTGACTTAAATAGCCAGATCAGCCGACACTCTGTCGATCGACACACCCACTTGTGTCGATCGACACATGACCAAGCAATACGTCATTCTGACGGCAATCGAAATCCCTGTCGATCGACACACCTCCAACTGTGTCGATCGACACAACGCTCACTGCTCGACTCCTTTTGAGTCCAAAACAACCGTGTCGATCGACACACAACCTTGTGTCGATCGACACCCATACAAAAATTACTTTTTGGATTACGGGCGTTACATTACTGATATAGGGTTTTGAGATTTTTATAAACTTTTTTAATAGTTTATAAAGTCTTTAAAGCTGAACAATTAAATAATAATTTATCAGGTTTTTAAAAGGTTTATAAAAATTTTAAAAGGTTCTAGAAGACTATTTAAATTATTTATAAATATTATTTATACGTTTATAAAGATTTAAAACATGTTTTTAAAAGGTTTCGTAAGATAGTTTACAATATTTATAAATTTTTAAAATATTTTTAAAAATTTTTGTAAAACAGTTTGAAAGGTTTTATAACGTAAACAAAAACCCTAAACCCTAAACCTTACTCCCAAAAACTATACCCTAAATGTAAAATAGTTAACCCAAACCCAAAAATTTAAAAGCTTTTTGTGTTTGCGTATGTGTTTTCATTTCCGTTTTTTTTAGAAAAATTCTTCTTTTTCTTAAATCCACCAGATCCAATCTCAATTTCATGTTCTTCCTCAACAACAATTGTTTTTCAAATATTCAGAGAGAGATGAGATATGTTTCAAAGAGAAGGAGAGATACGAGATATGGTTCAGAGATGATATATTATTGTTAAAATAACAAGTTTAACATAGATCTTCTATTTTAAGAAGATGCAAAAATCATTGTTTTGTTTGCTATCAATCAAGCTAGTGGGCTTATATATGTACAAGTTATCAATATTGGTGAAATCGGAACATTTCATACAACATCAATTGAAAACAAAAATTAATGCTTGAATTTCGAAAAATACAATTTTCATTACTAATTTTTTATTTTTTATTTTAAAAGATTTTAACCAAAAGAAATAATTTGGAAAACTCAAATAAGTTTAAGAGAATCCATAATTTCAAACTTATTCAATTTACACCAAAATGCTTATATCCAAACCAAGTGTTATACAAATTAAATTTTGTAAAATAAAATATATTTATTTATATGGGAGTTGTACCATTTTATCTTTGATAATTTTAATTTCTTCGTTATATTAAAAATAATTCATATTTTTTTATTTTAATCCTCTATTTGACGTGGATCAATGTTTAGTGATTATTTTGTTGAAATAATTTCATTCTTTTGTGCCTATCCTGATATGACTATGTTATTATTGTTATGGTATTTCATCGAAATTCGGCCTTAAACCCCTATTACACCTCAAAATAGTATTTAACTAGGGTTTGTCCACGCTATGCGTGGGTTTAAAATTTAACATCGTACAATATACAATAATTTCTACCTTATTGATTATTTGTATATTTAATATTACAGAAATTTAGTGTTTATAGACTAACCAGTTGTAAAAAATTATTTGGCATATACAATTTCTAATGTATATATAAAAAAATAGACCGTTTACTAATAAAAATTGAATATCAACTGACTAAACTTATATGAGTTTGTATACATTATGTGAGTTGATCACTATACACATTGTTGAAAAAATCTTACTATTATATGTTTTCATATTTTTTATATTCATATTAAAACTATGAATTTAGTATCATATTAAAATGTATTTATAGGATATGTGAATCATAAAATTAAATTTTCACTATAATAACTTCATATTTTATTTTCAATTCTATTAAAGTAACTAACATTTTTTATGCAGTTATTGTTAAGAATTTAATTTTTCCTTTGTTAGAAGGATTTAATACTTTTTAATAGTGAGGTCTGATTGTTCATAAATTACAAATTATCATTATTTTGTCGGTTTTTTGTCATGTAATTACTGTAAGAAAATAATTATGAGTCAATTTGGTCTTTTAAATCTAAAATTTGTGTTTTTAAGGCTCTGTTTTTTTGTAGGGACATTTACAAAAATACCATATTTCGTGTCCATATTTGCAAAAATGTCACTTTTGGTGTTCATTTACAAAAATGCCACTAATTGTGATTTTTTAGAGCCTAAATCTTAAAATTCTAAACCCTAAAAAATCTTTTGACCCCTAAAACCCCTAAAACCCTCAAAACTAAACCCTAATACAACATAGTTAACCCAAATATAAATGATATAATGAATAAATAATTTTGAAAAACTGGCATTTTTGTAAAAATTGTAAAAATGTGGTATTTTTGTAAAATGGCACTTGAAAAGTGGTATTTTTTTAAATTTCTCTTTTTGTATATAGGGTTTTATAATATATCCTTTCACTTTTTCTGAAAAATTAATTGAACTCGATATTTGTAGACATATGATTAAGACTAAATCATATATTTAAAATCAAATGAATTTTATCTTTTAATTGTATCGTTATTTTCATTTTTTGAGTTTTAGCTTAGTTAAGATAAATAATTATAAATAAATTATAAAACATTTCTCAAAACATCAGTTTATGATTTTTGTTGGAAACATATATCACAAGTCAATAAAATGTAATTATGGACGTTTACAATTTTTTTCAATAACATTTTATGTATTAGTTAAAAATATAGAATTGATAAATAATAGTTTTATTGAACCAGTTGAAATAAATAAAGATGAAAAAATATTTTTGGAAAATGAAAGAAACAAAAGCAAATATCAATTAGATGTATATACTCAATTTGTTATATGTTTTTTTATTTTTCTTAAAATGTTTAAAACAAAACAAAATTAATTAGTGTCATTTATTAATGAAAAAAAATGACACATGTCAAAAAGTTATAAGATACATGACAGTTTCTCATTGGCTTATAAAAACTTTACAATGTTATATTAGATTATGTTTTATAGTGTAATCGAAACTCTTTTTGTCATAAGTGATAAACATTACTACAAACAAACTTTTGTAACGACCGAGTTTGTTATGTGATTATGAACACTTTGATAGAACAATTGTAATGAGTATTCATGTTCAATTGTAATGAATTAATAAACCTAGATTTACTATTCATGTTCAAATCATCATATTTTATATAATATTTTAAGCATTCTACAAAGTCAAGCTTTAAAAAGTTACTTCGTGTCTCTCACAATTTCAAAATTTGTTATTTTTTTATTAATTTTGAGCATTAATTTTATTGTTGCGATTTATATATGGGAAATACACCATTTGCAAATTTCTAAAGATTCGCTTTTGTTATTTTTGACAATTAATTTTGACCATTTATATTAAGGTTATAAATTTAAAGTATATAAGAGAAACACAGTTTGTAAAATTCCAAGAATTAGCATCATCATGAAGAGGTTATGTGAATTGTTAACAAAAATATATAGAAAAAATACTCATATGATATATATTCAAAATCCTCTAATTGTCGGTCACGCTGTCTCTTTGTTGATGATTCCTCTCCTTTCTTTGGTGTCTTTCGATCTGACCCAAATTATATAGCAGGCTCGCCCTAAAGACTCTCCCACGCATAGTCTACGAGGTGGCCGCCGAAAAAAATTGAAGTGGTTTTCTATCTCCGGTCTCTCTTCCATCATGGTTCCCGTCTAAGCTCTGCAACCTTCCGGCTTGTCAGATCATTTACAAACACATCCGAAGGGCTTTCCCGACATCATTCGCTCCTTCTCTTCATGGTTGTCGCTACCGAGTTTCAGCGTTTGATTCTGGCCTCTGTATGCTCCGGTGTCTCTCGCTGACTTCCCCTCTGAGATGATGGAACTGATGCGGTCGAGCCCTCCTCCTCCACCCGAGCCCAAATCCTCCGGCGAGACCTACTGCAACTTCATCGTCCGAGGACAAACCTCTTCTTCTTCTACTTTCTTGGGCAAACCCTCTAGATCGGAACGGCACCAGATCTAGAAGCCCAGATTGTTCGAAGATTGAAGTGGCTATCTACGGAGTGCTGCTCCCATCGTCCTTGGGTTCGAGACTCTGTGTCTCAGTCCAGTACTCAAAGCTTGACAATTCCATCTCCATCTCCCTTGCCGAGTTCTGAAGTCAACTTCCCTGATTCAAAAAATCCCTTTCTCGCCGGTCAAGTTCTGGGTCTCGCTCTCACCGTCCCGCAAATCAGCTCCAGTGAGCTTTTCGAGCGCATGACGGGTCTCTCTTGAAACCGTAGCACCTCTAACCCAAAGGAAAAATGCAGATCCGCCGCTTCTATGGCCAGATCTGGCAACGAGCGGTCGCACGACCACCTCTATAACAAGCCAAGATATCTGCTCCGGTACGAGGTTCGACTAGGCTCCGCCAGACAGGCTCCCTCCATCCTTCCCGTCGAGGAGCCGCTACTCCGACAATTCATGGATGGTCCTCCGCCATTGCCCCTTTTTCCCAAGATCAATGGGTCCTCTTGGATTGAAACAAAAATGGGCTTGGCCCAATCAATTAAGTGGGTTTTTTAGTGTACAAAGAACATATCTTCATGGTCCGTCAGTCATTATCCAAGATAAAATTAAGTTTTGATGTTGGGCTTATGCCTTACGACTATGTTACAAAAAAGATGGCTTTATCAGGTAAATCTTCTGAGTCATATACTTTCTCTACTGTGAAAGTATCCAAGTTTTCTCGATTCTCAAATCATATAATTTGCGAGCTCGATATCTTCTTTATTGAGAGAAGATCAAAGTTTTCTAGATTCTCAAATCCTGTAATTTACTCTCGGTGGAAGAGTTCAATTCCACTTTCTTCCATCTCTTTGAGTCTGGTCGTATCTTCTTCCCTCTCTTGGAGAGTGGTCGAATTCCCGTGCTTTATGCCCGGATCTTCAAAGTCACATTGGAAAGTGATCAACCTGAGATCCTCCGGCTTTGCCGCGAAGACCATTTTGACGCAAGTCTTTGGATCTGTTGTCCATCATCTTTTGCGATGATCTATCTGCTCTATATTTTATTGCATTTAAATTATGTTGTAGTAATGTTGAGGATGCTTAATTCCCTCTCTTTGTACTTTGATCGGTTAAATGAATAAAGTGATTTTGTTGACAAAAACAAAAAAAGATCTGACCCAAATTAAAACTCTTTAATCTCTGCCACTAGATTCAAGCACACTAGTAAGGCATCCGATGTTCTCGAAGCCTCATGTCTCAGTCACTGTCACCCCCTCTTCATTCCACTTCTCTTTTTTGTTTCAGGTGTAATGATTGGAAGAAAATAGTTATCAACTTCCAACGTTTTGGTCAATTTATTTTTGTTTCATTTTTTTCTCTGTTTTTGCATCTTTGTCTCGTTGGGTGACACGATCAAGACCAATTGGATGTTTGTTGCCCGAAAGGATCGTTGTTTCCCAACAAAACATGACCATCCACCCAGCCAATATGATTGACGATAACAAGTCTTGTTCAAAGTAGGGGTGGGCAAAAAAATGAACCGAACCAAAAGTTCTTCATATGGGAGGAATTAGGGCGAACTCTTCTCTAGTTTCCACTATCCAAAGATTTGCATCATTTGTTCTCTTTCATTAATTTTTACAATTAACTTCAACCGTTTATTCTAATGTTACAATTTATCAATTTATATTTTAATAATTAGTAGAAAATGATAAGACAAAGAACAAATTTCTCAAAACACACACAAAAATTATATGATGTATCTCAATATTATATAATAATTGATAACTGATCACAATACAAATTTTATACCTCAATAGTTCTAAATATTATTAAAATATAATAAGTACCAATTTTTGTGCAAACATAACATTTGTAAAATATATAAGATTTCCAAGTAATGTACAGTAATTATAAAGTCATCTCCAAAATTCTTGAAAACCGATTAAAAAACAAATCTTTTGAAATTTATAGCTACAAAACCAATCGGCTTTTGTCAATGATGTTTATTGATAGGAAATGTCTTCCTTGCCACTGAACTAGTTAAGGATGATCACAAGTACTCGATTGACAGTGACAGTGAATAGTTTGGTTCATGTCGACATTTATACATTTTTTTTTGGTTTCATCTCAATTTCTCGTATACCTAACCAAAATTATAGACATTGTCCAAATAATAACATTAATCGAAACATCTCAATCCCAATTTTATTTTGAGATTCGGAGTCTGCAACTTAAAAAAGACAAAAAAAAAAAAAGACGTTACGTATATCCAACCTCTAATCATTTTTTTTTTTTTATCAAAAAGAAGATCCCATAATCACATTTACGTAATTCGATCCAAGTATCCAAATCAAGAAACCAAACCCATTTTTTCTAGTCCAAGATTTTGATTTTGACCTCCAAAGTTATTCCGATAATAATCTTTACAAACAAAATCAAAAGATATAACTATCTTTCCTTATAAAGGCCCTTTCAAAACAAAAGTTAAAAACAAAGCTCAGTCACACGTGTCGTAATTCGATTCGTCGATCAGACCATAAAAATACAGTGGCCACGTCACCATCCGCATGCCCTCGTCGTGTCTCCGCTCACTCAACAAAACGTATCCTTCAATTTCAGGAACGTCGCATAAAAGCTCTGAGACACAAAGAGAGAGACAGAGAGATTTTGCCAATCAGATCGAATCATGGGGAAGAGAAGAGGCGTCTCCGCCGTGAACGTGGCTTTCGGGTGGCTGAGACAGCAATCGAACAAGGTTAAGATAGCTTTAGGTATAATCATGTCTCTGATCCTCGTCGTCCTTCTCAAATTCACCGTTAAGAATCACAACCACTTTTTTGTCGCCTCCGAGCTCATCCATGCCGCCGGAATCTTAATCCTCATCTACAAACTCACCCGACAAAAGACTTGCTCCGGTAATAACAACAAGAATCCCACCGTATACCTTTGTGAACATTTATGTTTTTGGAATTTATTGATTTGAAAATGTAAATGATTAGGTTTATCTTTGAAAAAAAAATGATTAGGTCTGTCTTTAAGGTCTCAAGAAGTGACAGCAATATTTCTAGCTGTGAGATTGATCTGCAGCATAAGCATGGAAGGTGATATACATACAGTTCTCGATTTCGCCACCTTCGTTTCTACTCTTTGGGTTATTTATATGATTCGAGTCAAGCTCAAATCTTCTTATGTCAAGACTCTTGACAATTGCCACAACTACTATGTGGTAATTTTAATTAATATATGCTTTGAATTTAATCTTAAAGAGTGTGTTTTGTGATTTGTTTGTTTCTCCTTTCATATATATGGTTAACTAAGTAACATGTTTTTCCCATAGCTTGTACCATCTGCTATCCTTGCATTGCTTATCAACCCGCATACGAGTTATTCTTACATCACACGTGTCATGTGGGCGTTTTGCGTTTACTTGGAATCGGTCTCTGTTCTGCCTCAGCTTCGGTTGATGCAGAATGCCCAGGTAAGCCATTTTATGACATATCTATGTACCTTTTGATTATTTCTGCCAATGTAGAGTTAGCAATTTAACAATGGTTTAGTGGTTGAGTATTCGTCATGTTGGTCTTATATCCGCTACACTATAGACGTTTTAAGTGGCAAAAACATCCCGTCTTCTACATATCTAAGGATTATTCTAGACTTAGGTCCAAGATTAGTCCAATTATATATAAAATAACAAGTTTAACATAGATCTTCTCGAATTAATAATCATTTCAGATCATAGAGCCTTTCGCAGCTCATTACGTGTTTGCACTGGGAGTCGCTAGATTCTTGGCATGCGCTCATTGGCTTATCCAGGTAACGTTAACGTTCTTCTTCCCTTAATCATTAAGCATCATTAGGCTTCCATGGTTTAAGTTTAAGAGACCAATGGTCTGAAAATGTAGGTCTTTGAGACTAGTGGACATTACTTGTGGCTGATGGGGGCTGGTTACTTTTGGTTCCCTGTGGCTCTAGTAGCCGAGATTGTACAAACATTCATCCTTGCCGACTTCTGTTACTACTATGCCAAAAGGTAATCTATCAGTGCAACACACTAACTTGATAGATGCATATATAAATGATGAAATTTGTTGTAATGACTTGGGCCCTTTTGGCAATGTTGATGTGTTTTATTTTATGTTGCAGTGTTATGGAGGGTCAGCTCGTACTGAAGATGCCGGTTTAGATCGATACAGATGAACAGATATATTTTCTCTCTTTTTTTTGGTTCATCATCTTAAGCTACCTTTGTCAAAGTAGATGCTCAAAATAATCTAGAAAGGTTTCTTTCTTCTTGCTTTTTGTTTAAGAATCTTTAGAGAATTGTTAAAGGAGTATCAAAATGGTCAAGAATGGTTTTTCTCTTTTCACTATTTGAACTACACATATTGTGGATCCGAGTGCCGTACGCTCAGATCGTACAAGGACGTCTCCGGCAAAATAAAATTAACCCCCGGATAAAAAGATCTTTGACAACAAAATAATTTTTTATTCTCTTCAAAATTTAAGCAAAGTCAGATCCAGTTTACGGTTGGGTTTTGGTTCGGTTTTCGGTTTTACAATTACAGAATGAACACATGTAAAACTATTTGTAATTCAGTTTTTATGTCGATTTTGTTCTCTGCAGCTATGGATAGAGGGTGATTTTATGCGAGCCCCTTTGATAAAAAAACCTCTCCATTGACATTGATCTGACCGTAAATAACCTCATTGATTCAAGATCTAGAAGATGGAATTTGAACAAGCTCAACGACCTTTTTCTATCAATGGGATGTTGCTAGGATCACTGCTATGAAACTGGTGGTGCAAAAGGATGATTTTTGGATTTGGAAATTTAACAGGAATGAGGATTACTCAGTCAAATCAGGGTACTTGATATGCTCAAATTTAACCCTGAGCTACTTTCTCAAATTAAGAGATCCTCGTAGTACTTAGGGATCGAATCCACAGGGAATCAATTTACACAATCAATTCAAGTATTCAGATTTTACTAAGCAAGAAATATGTAATGAAAAACAATTAATAAAACAAGCAAGAGATAGCGATTTTGGTTTCTAGTAATTCAAGGAGACAAAAGCTAGGCGATGGGTAATTCTTCGGGAATGAATCGAAATTGATGATAATCTACTGTTAGGGTTTGATTAAACACCGTTCTAGAACTCAAACACGAATATAAAGCCAATCAACTTCCGTTGCAAAGACTATCTATCCCTAGATCCCTAAATTCCAAATTCCTTTGCAAATCGAGTGAATCCAAGCAAGCATTAACGTTCAGGTTCAATTGTTCACAAAATCCCTAAGCCAAATTCCTTTGCGAATAGGTGATTTTGCTCATCTAAGATTAGTTCCAGTTGATAATAACACTTCCGCGTCTATTAAACAACCTAGGGTTTCCAATTTTAGTTGGCCAGTCCTAAAATCTGAGTTAAAACAATCTAGATGAAGAACCAAAAGATGAACCCTAACAGATCTATAATCCTAACAATTTCTCATCAAACCCTAGAATCCCCCACAACCTAACAAGCAAACTACTCAGACATAGATGAAGAAATCATAATGAAAGAATAAGATTGCATAAAAGATAGAGTTAGAGATACAGAAAAAGGGGTTTGAAAACCCTGTAGAAATCTCCCTCAAAGCTCTCTCTCTCAAAGTCTAATTTAAAAACAAGATAATAAACATAAAAACCTAAGGGAAAACTATATATAATGTGTAAAAATCGGATTGGGCTTTTTCTGTAAACTTCTGGGCTTTTTGGGCAAAAAAGGAAATTCTTCAAGCTTGACATCTTCTAGCCAGAACGACATGTCTTCACTAAACCCTTCATAACTTTCGATCGCACCGTTGGAATTGCCTCAAATTTCTTTCAAATGAAAGCTAACTTGCTTCTCTAGCTTGTGTCAAAATATCAGCTCGATCCGTCGGTGGGAAGGGCTTCAACGAGTGCCAAACTTCTGACTGTTTGGAACTGTTCTTCTCATCAAACACGTGTCGATCGACAGAGGTTGGTCATGTCGATCGACATAAACCTCTCTGGAATTTCAACTTGTGTCGGGAAGCCCCGTGTCGATCGATCCCGACTTGATCTCTTCAGCTCTTCTTTCCTCGATGCTTCAAAACACTCCAAAAGCTTCCATTAAGCTCCAATCAATCTTCAACCTACAAAGACTCTAAAAGACTCGAGAAACACCAAAAAGACTATAAAAAGGACTTATATCATGGTTGAAAATGGGTAAAAACCATGATATATCAGTACTGGTTAGCAAATAGCAAGTAATGAAAGCAAAGGTGAGAGCTAATTGAAGAGGTACATATGCTACCTTCCACCAATGAGCTTAAGATTCAGATCTGGAAAAATCAGACTTCACCAAAGATCAAAAAATTTATGTGGAAGACTCTTAGTGATGCAATCAGAGTATGGTTGATTTGCTTAACCATAAATGAATCAGTATGGATACTAGATGTCAGATTTGTAGATTGGAAGAGAAATCAGTGAACCATGTATTATCGCAAGGCAAGTGTGGGCACTTTCTAGGTTTCCCTCTCCTTGGAATGGATTCGATAGCTCAACTATGTTTACCAATTTTTCCTATATGTTGCAAACCCTCAAATCTCCTTTGATCCTCTCAACTATCAAAAGATCCTTCCCTTAGCTTTTGTGGTACATCCGGAAGAATAGAAATAGATTCTGCATTGAGGGCAAGAAGTATTCAGTTATTGATATTATCAGTTTAGCTCTTGAAGAAGTGAATCAATGGTTTGAGGCTCGGATGATATTGAACGAAGAGGATGTTATCCTGGAATCAGAAACATGACATGTCCTCGATAGAAAATGAAAACTACCTCTAGAGCAGTGGCTCACATGCAATATTAGTATCTATTTGTCAAAAAAGAATTAGTTTGCAGGTGTTTCATGGGTCCTGAGGGAATGGTAGAGGAGTGGTCTTGTTGCACAACATAAGAAGTTTTCCTCTTATCACTTCCAGAAGTGAAGCAAACCTCCTAGTCATTCAATGGCCACAAGAGAGTATGATATCTCATAGAGTGGATAGGGTGATCTTTGTTGTTGAGGTAGAAGACTTGGTGGATGCAATGGAAAGCTTGGCCTTGTCCGAGATTTTTTTTAAGGCTTAATTATTTTAGGAGTTGGAAATTTGTGAGGGAGTTTAAAGAAGCAAATAGAAGGGAATTTCTCATTGCTCAAAGTGTAACTGAAGAATGCCGCCTTCAATCTTCCGTGGCTTCAAGTCATCCTTCTTGGTTACACGGTTTATTCCTTGGTGAGAGTGCTTCTCCTTCTATTGTTTGCTTAGGTGATAGATTATGGTGTTATGGTTGATCCATATTTTGGAGAGTTAGTTCTGATGTACATGGTTTTTGGTGCTATCATGAAGCATTTCTTGTTAGGTTTGTATTTGACATGTTGTAACCGACCCTTCTCTTTGTTTTATGACAAAAAAGTTTTTCATATTACTAGATGACCAAAAAAAAAAAAAAAAATAGTTTGGCGAAAAAAGAAAATAGAAACAAATCATGATATATTGAATACTAATTATTTAAGATAAAATTGCTATATATGTTTAGATATATTGAATATCTAGTTGATAAATACAAATATATAAACTTTTATTTAAGATAAAATTGTTTGAATATGTGACAAAATCTAGTTGAATTTATTTTGTTAACATGATCGGCTAATTAACATGTATAACGATCATATTAATTATGAAGTTTGACGTATCAAACTTTATATAATAAGATAGTTATATAATTTTTAGTACATGTATATTTTAAAAATATAATCAATTTAGTTAATTTTGTACGGTTTGGTTCACTTATATACTAAAAACGATTTTGGATTATTGGACCGTAAGATAATAAAACCAAATGGCTTATAAATGTTATAAATATTATAAACTATATAATATAATATATATTTGATTATGAGTGGAGCAAGGTAAACTATTGGAGAAAAAAAAGGTAAACGATTGGAAATCGTAATTATGATTTTTTTTTTTCTTCTGCTCTCTCTCCACACTAACTACATACACCACACACCCCTCTTTATATAGGCAAAATGAACCGACATATAAGTCGGTTTGTATTAAAATATTCATAGATATTTATTATATTTATAATACTCCCCCTTAAATATCTATTTATATTTTAATATTTTTATACTGCCTCGTTAAAAACCTTATCATGGAAAAATCCAGTGGGACAAAAACCATGACAAGGAAAAAAGAGTGCAGTCTCCCCCTGGAAAAAATATATATAATCTTTTCTTTAGAGGTCTCGTAGATGGTGCATTCCGATACTCTGAACATGTTTCCGGAATGTTGTAGTCGGAAGCGCCTTTGTGAATAAATCTGCTACGTTGTCACTTGAACGAATATATTGAACATCAATCTCCTTCTTCTCTTCGAGTTCCCGAGTGTAGGAGAAATATTTTGGAGGAATATGTTTCGTCCTATCGCTCTTGATGTAGCCTTCTTTGATTTGGACAACACATGCAGAGTTATCTTCAAATATAGTCGTCGGCTCTTTGTTGGTGGTTATTCCGCTTGCTTCTTGAATATGTTGAGTCATTGATCTGAGCCATACACATTCTCTGCATGCTTCATGAAGTGCAATGATTTCGGCATGATTCGAAGAAGTAGCAACCAAAGTCTGTTTCTGAGACCGCCATGAGATTGCAGTTCCACCAATTGTAAAAACGTACCCAGTTTGCGAACGAGTTTTATGCGGATCAGATAAATAACCTGCATCTACAAAACCAACAAGACCAACCTCGGGGTTTCTTGAATAAAATAATCCAAAATCAATCGTACCTTGAAGGTAACGGAATATGTGTTTTATTCCGTTCCAATGTCTACGAGTAGGAGATGAACTGTATCTTGCAAGTAGATTAGTAGCAAAAGCTATATCTGGTCGAGTACAATTAGCAAGATACATAAGTCCACCAATAGCGCTCATATAAGGTACTTCTGGACCTAATATTTTCTCGCCATTTTCACAAGGTCGAAATGGATCCTTGAAAACATCAAGCGATCTATTAACCATTGGAGTACTCAAAGGAGTCGCTTTATCCATATTAAAGCGTTTTAACACTCTTTTGGTGTAATTTGATTGATGCACAAAAATTCCATTTTTGAGATGTTCAATTTGAAACCCTAGACAAAATTTTGTTTTTCCAAGATCTTTCATTTCAAACTCCTCTTTCATATGAGTTCTTGCATCATCAATTTCCTTTTGAGTTCCAATTATGTTCAGGTCATCTACGTATACTGCAATGATCACAAATCTTGATGAGGATTTCTTAATAAACACGCAAGGGCATATCGCATTGTTAATGTATCCTTTACTTAACAAATATTCACTTAAGCGATTATACCACATGCGTCCGGATTGCTTTAATCCATACAGTGATCGTTGTAATTTGACTGAACATATTTTCTTAGATGATGCTTCATGCACTTTTAATCCTTCTGGGATCTTTAATTCTTCTGGGATTTTCATGTATATATCAGTATCAAGTGATCCATAAAGATATGTAGTCACAACATCCATTAGGTACATTTCTAAATTCATAGATGCCGCTAAGCTCATTAAGTACCTAAATGTGATTGCATCCATAACCGGAGAATATGTCTCTTCATAATCAATTCCCGGTCTTTGAGAAAAACCTTGTGCCACAAGCCGGGCTTTATATCTTGTGACTTCGTTCTTCTCATTTCTTTTTCGCACAAAGACCCACTTATATCCGACTGGGATTACATATTTTGGTGTAACGACTATAGGTCCAAAAACATCTCTTTTATTAAGAGAGTCTAATTTATTTCTCATGGCCATTTGCCATTTTTCCCAATCAGATCTTTCGTGGCATTCTGATACGAACCTTGGGTCTGGATCATCTTGATCAATTTCTTTAGAATATTCCATCAGTATCATCGATTTCATCTCTAACCCATATTTTCCCATTTTGGGCATAATTAATGGAAATCTCATATGTTTCTGTACCATGTTCATTTTCTTCCTCTGGTTCTTCCGGAACCCTTTCATACATATCTTCTGGATATTTTTCTTTATATGGTTCCTCTAGAACCTTCTCATTTTGTTCTCCTAATTTCTTTTTCTTTCGAGGATTTTTATCCTTTGAGCCCATCGGCCTCCCCCTCTTTAATTGAACCTTCGGTTCATTCGCTTTGTTTCCATCGATTTGTTCTTCTGGAACATTGATTCTTGATGGAACATTTGCAGCGGGTATATATGATTTTGTCACCTTTTTTGTATGTAACGCCCGTGAACCGAAAAGGGCGGTTGGCTGGTGGTGTGCAGTGTGACGCGCGTTGAATTGTGTGGTTTTTGGACTTTTTGACGCTGTGTCGCGCGACACAAGGGGTGTATCGCGCGACACAAGGGGTGATTTCAGTCCGTCAGTTCGTTCTGAATTGTTTCGGTTCGGGGTCGATTTGGCGGAACCCTAAGGTTTGATATAAAGGGCTGAAACAGGGTCCTGGCCGTTATGTTGGATCAGAAATCAGAAGAGAAAGGGTGGGAGAGAGAGAGAGACTTGTTCTTGAGAGGTTCATTGTGTGAACAGCTTCTGATTGGATCTTTGAGAGGGCAAACGGCGGGGTTTTTCGTGGCGGATTGGGGTGATTTTTGGAGGGTAAGTTCTCCAATCTCTTCTCGTGTCATAGGCGAAAACGGTTCGTCTTTTGGTTGATTATTCACCGAGTTATGGCTGTTTGAATTCGATGGGTCGGTGCAGATTGTTATCTGCGATCAGTCGGGTTCAGAGGGCAATTCCGATCGAACCAGAGGGAGTCTGGAGGCGATCCGCATACCGACGCGTAGCTGTGTGTGTCTAGTTTCCAGAACAGTTTCCTGTTTCGGAATTGGACCAGTGGTTCGTCGTGTACGAGGGTTTTAGTGAACGTTGGTTCATTCTTTTCATTTCGATTCTTCGAGGTGAGTGCGCGACCATAGACTCTCGGGAAGTAGAATTATATGATATGATTGCTTGTTGTCGTGTTCTTGCTGGGATTGTTGTTGTTTTGGATGATTGATACAGGTTTCGCGAGTGAACGGACTGGGATTCGAGCCATGAGAGGATGAGGCTCGTTCCCAGGTTTCTGCGCGCTGTGTCGCGCGACACATTCATGTGTGTCGCTCGACACAGGGGAGTGTCGCTCGACACACTTGACCTGTGTCGCGCGACACAGACTGTGTCAACACGTTTTTCTTATTGCCGTCAGTTTGACGTATTGATCGTTGTGTTTGCGTGTTGTTTGATAATCCTGGTATTGTATCTATTCTATTACTGAGTACATGGTCTGTAGATGGGAGGACCGTCTCGCTGAGTATTTGTGATAATACTCACGCAACTCTTATAACCATGTGTTGCAGGTAAAGAAAGGATGTGATCATGGAATCAAGGCCGGGAAGAGAGGATGATCCTAGGGTCTCGATTGTTTGGAATTGCTAGGGTGTTAGTGATTCTGGATTGTGGAACTTGTTAGACTCGATTAAGTTGTTAGCCTGTTGGTTGTGGTGGAATTGAATATTTGATAATTGGTTGATTGGTTTATTGGAATGGATTGGTTGATATTTGTCTGGTTTAGTCGATTTGATTCTGCTAGTTTAATACGTTGCTGATAATTGTTGAGAATTAGTATTTATGGGAATACTAATTCGATGTTTAAAAAAAAAAAAAACGGGTCGGGTTGTTTCAATTTGGTATCAGAGCCCTTACGGTTCTAGGGCGGGTGAACGTAGTATGTTGATTGATTTATTTTGAGTGGTTAGTCAGTTAATTATTGTTTGGGTTTGGAGTCCTGGATCATCTTCTCCGAGCCTTCAATATGATTTCACGGTATGTGCGTTTGACCTTTCTTGCGTTCTAGTATTTTAGTTTCTGCTTCTGGTAGTGAAGAGAAATGGGTAGAGGTACTAGAGTTGCTAGAGGTATTTGCCGGGGAGGCCAAGGTGGTTGTGGAGGGCGTCTGGCGGAATTGCTACAGTTGATTCTGGAGCGGTTACCAGGTGGGGTACCGGCTCCGGGTCAGGCTCCGGGAGCTTAGCCAGGTGTGGCTGGTGTGCAGCCGGGTGTGGCGGTTGCAGATGAGCTTCCATCCTACCTGAGGATGATGGAGCGGATGCAGGGGTTTAGCACGAGAGTTTCTCGTGAGGTGCTAAGCCTGAGGGGCCGATGAGCGGCGGATGAGTGTGAAGCGTAACTTCGACTCTTTGAGGTATCCAGAGGGATTTCAAGTGCAGGCAGTGGTGGCCTGGGTGGACTTTTTGGCTGAGTTTAATGCCAGGTATTTCCGCAAGAGGCGGAATCGGCTTGAGTTGAGTTTTTGGGGTTGACTCAGGGTGACCGATCGGTGAGGGAGTTCGATGGGGAGTTCCTATGTCATGACGGGAGTGTCAGGAGGTTTGGGCTATGAGATGTGAGTTCTTATATGTTATGACTTGTGGAGTCATGGGTTGTGATGACTGGTAGGTCATGTGATGGCTAGGAATGGAAGTTCTGTTCGGCTTAAAGCTAGTTCATGTGCTAGGAGTGGCTAGTAATGAGCTTGTTCATGTTCTATGAGTGGCTAGAAATGACATTCGTGTTCTAGGAGTGGCTAGAAACGAAAGCTTTATGCGAGTTAGAATCTGTCAATTCCTAGGGGGAGTCGGGAAGCAGGCCTTAGGTGGGATCGAGGTTTGTCTGTCTCGGGACTCTGTGCTGGGGAATAGAGATCCTAGGTGGGATCGGGATCTGTCTATTTCCTAGGGGAGTCTGGAAAGTAGGTTCTGCGGGACTTATCTTTTCCAGGGACTCCAGATGACTCGTTGAGGGGTCATATATGATTTTCCGGGTGGGGGATGTCTTGAGGTAGCCACAGAGGCGATTTCGGTCGACATGTACTTATGATGCATGTTTCAGAGTATTGCTCCAGGGGACGGTGGGTTTCCTGTATACTTGAGGGATAGTGGATCTCTCCAGGGGATAGTAGGTTCCCTGCATACACTCGAGGGGTAGTGGGCCTCTCTGGGGACGGTGGGTCTCCTACATATACTTGAGGGATAGTGGATCTCTCCAAGGGATAGTGGGTTCTCTGCATACACTCGAGGGGTAGTGGGCCTCTCTGGGGACGGTGGGTCTCCTACATATACTTTGAGGGATGGTGAATCTCTCCAGGGGACGAGTGGGTCCATGCATACCGTAGCTCAAAGGGTGACGATCCTGCGAGTAGGTGTGATGTATATGTATATGAGTTATGAGTATGTGATATGAGTAGTAGCGTCTGAGCATGGTTGTGAGTATGAGACTGGATGAACTTCGGGGATCAGGAGTGGATCTCAGGTGGTGCTGATCGGGTAGGGTCGGGATTGCAGCCGTGGTGAGACGGTGCAATGAGGCTAGTATGAGTCTAGTAGGACTCAGAGATCAGGTGTGATCACGAGTGGTGCTGGCTGAGGGCCAGGGTGTGTTGTGGACGTCGAGATTGGGGTTATTACTAGAGTCTGGAATTTGGTTCAGACAATCCTGGTAGCATATGTTACACCGATGGTCGTACATGTTCTTGTTTGATTGTTGTACGATCATTTGGTCCAATGCGGGGTCAACGGTTGGTCGGACATGTTCTTGTTTGATTGTTGGACGGTCAATCGGGTAGCCCTAATCCGGACCATGGGGCGTGCATCGTTGGTGTTCTGGGTGAATCTGGTCGAATTTTAGGTGAGAGTGTTAGCCTTAGCAGGACGGGTTGTGAGATTCGAGTGTGATCTCGAAGGATACTGGCCGGGTGCAGGTCAGTTGGTTGAGACCGTGGTGTGGCGGTGTCGCGTGATTCGAGGACGAATCCTTGTTAGTGGGGGAGAATTGTAACGCCCGTGAACCGAAAAGGGCGGTTGGCTGGTGGTGTGCAGTGTGACGCGCGTTGAATTGTGTGGTTTTTGGACTTTTTGACGCTGTGTCGCGTGACACAAGGGGTGTATCGCGCGACACAAGGGGTGATTTCGGTCCGTCAGTTCGTTCTGAATTGTTTCGGTTCGGGGTCGGTTTGGCGGAACCCTAGGTTTTGATATAAAGGGCTGAAACAGGGTCCTGGCCGTTTTGTTGGATCAGAAATCAGAAGAGAAAGGGTGGGAGAGAGAGAGAGACTTGTTCTTGAGAGGTTCATTGTGTGAACAACTTCTGATTGGATCTTTGAGAGGGCAAACGGCGGGGTTTTTCGTGGCGGATTGGGGTGATTATTGGAGGGTAAGTTCTCCAATCTCTTCTCGTGTCATAGGCGAAAACGGTTTGTCTTTTAGTTGATTATTCACCGAGTTATGGCTGTTTGAATTCGATGGGTCGGTGCAGATTGTTGTCTGCGATCAGTCGGGTTCAGAGGGGAATTCAGATCGAACCAGAGGGAGTCTGGAGGCGATCCACATACCGACGCGTAGCTGTGTGTGTCTTGTTTCCAGAACAGTTGCCTGTTTCGGAATTGGACCAGTGGTTCGTTGTGTACGAGGGTTTTAGTGAACGTTGGTTCATTCTTTTCATTTCGATTCTTCGAGGTGAGTGCGCGACCATAGACTCTCGGGAAGTAGAATTATATGATATGATTGCTTGTTGTCGTGTTCTTTCTGGGATTGTTGTTGTTTTGGATGATTGATACAGGTTTCGCGAGTGAACGGACTAGGATTCGAGCCATGAGAGGATGAGGCTCGTTCCCAGGTTTCTGCGCGCTGTGTCGCGCGACACATTCATGTGTGTCGCTCGACACAGGGGAGTGTCGCTCGACACACTTGACCTGTGTCGCGCGACACAGACTGTGTCAACACGTTTTTCTTATTGCCGTCAGTTTGACGTATTGATCGTTGTGTTTGCGTGTTGTTTGATAATCCTGGTATTGTATCTATTCTATTACTGAGTACATGGTCTGTAGATAGGAGGACCGTCTCGCTGAGTATTTGTGATAATACTCACGCAACTCTTATAACCATGTGTTGCAGGTAAAGAAAGGATGTGATCGTGGAATCAAGGCCGGGAAGAGAGGATGATCCTAGGGTCTCGATTGTTTGGAATTGCTAGGGTGTTAGTGATTCTGGATTGTGGAACTTGTTAGACTCGATTAAGTTGTTAGCCTGTTGGTTGTGGTGGAATTGAATATTTGATAATTGGTTGATTGGTTTATTGGAATGGATTGATTGATATTTGTCTGGTTTAGTCGATTTGATTCTGCTAGTTTAATACGTTGCTGATAATTGTTGAGAATTAGTATTTATGGGAATACTAATTCGATGTTTAAAAAAAAAAAAAACGGGTCGGGTTGTTTCATTGTATTTGTGAACGCATCAGGTAACTGGTTTGCCAAATTTTGCAAGTATACAATTTTCTGAACTTCCAACTCACGTTGTTTTGTAGGGGGATCAAGATGCACTAAAGATGGTGCACACCAAGTAATATCTTTCGGGATTCCTTTAATTCCTCCGCCTAACCCCGGAAATTCATCTTCATTAAAATGGCAATCGGCAAAACGTGCCGTAAACATATCACCATTTTTTGGTTCAAGATATCGAATTATACTCGGTGACGTATACCCGACATATATCCCAAGTCTCCTTTGAGGTCCCATTTTTGTTCTTTGTGGCGGAGCTATAGGGACATAAACCGCACATCCAAAAACACGAAGATGGGATATATTGGGTTCTTGGCCAGATGTTAACTGTAATGGGGAATATTTACTATATGCACTTGGTCTAATCTGGACCAATGCCGCAGCATGCAATATAGCATGTCCCCATACATGAATTGGGAGATTTGTTCTCAAGATTAACGGCCTTGCAATGAGTTGCAACCGTTTAATTAAACTTTCAGCCATGCCATTTTGTGTATGAACATGGGGAACTGGGTGTTTAACATCAATCCCCATTGCCATACAATAATTATTGAAAGCTTGTGAAGTGAATTCACCGGCGTTATCAAGCCTAACTTTCTTTATGGCATAATCAGGAAATTGTGCTCTTAATCTGATTATTTGGGTAATGAATTTTGCGAAAGCCGTATTCCGTGTTGTCAACAGACACACGTGTGACCATCTACTCGATGCATCAATTAATACCATAAAATAGCGAAACGGCCCGCATGGTGGATGTATAGGTCCACATATATCGCCATCTATTCTCTCTAAGAATACTGGATTTTCATTCCCAACTTTAGCCGGTGGTGGCCGAGTTATTAGTTTACCTTGAGAACATGCGGAACATGAAAAATCTCTAGATTGAAAAATCTTTTGGTTTTCAAATGGATGTCCGCTAGAGTTTTGCACAATCTCTCTCATCATGACTGATCCTGGATGCCCTAACCTTTCATGCCATATTTTAAATATATTAGTAAACTGCTGGTTTACTACAGCATAGGACTCAGTCATATAAATCTTTGTGCAATATAATCCAGAAGACATCATTGGTAATTTTTCCAATATATGATTCTTTTCTGACGTAATGCAAAGATATTCAATGCCATTCTTATTCTTCGTCTCGATATGATATCCATTTTTCCGGATATCTTTGAAACTTAATAAATTTCTGTATGAACTGGGGGAATATAATGCATCATTTATCTCAAACTTTGTTCCCCTTGGCATTGAAAACCTGGCTTTTCCTGAGCCCATAATAATATTTGCATTCTACTCACGCTTCCGGCGGAGTCTTTTAAATTAAGAACGGAGAAATACTTTTTATCTCTTAGTATTGTGTGCGTTGTCGCACTATCTGCCAGACATGTATCTCCGTCCATGATCTCAAGTTCTGACATTGTCTGGTATAACAATATTAATCAGAGATGCATTAATAAAAAGAAACGAAATTTTATGTACTATGAGGTTATAAAATTATTTTAAAAATATTTTACAAAAATTATTTTAACAAAATAGTATAAAATCTATTTTACAAAATTATTTTTCAAAACTATTTTAACATCATACTGCAAAATAAAAGCATATAATACAAATGTTTAAAACTAAAAGCATATTATACAAAGTACATAAAAATACTAGCATCATGTCTTATAGATTTAGTTATCATTTCTTTCTGTTGATATTTCAGGATCAACAAGAAAGTCAGCAACATCGAAATGAGCATCATCATTGAGACCGTTAAAGGAAGGTCCAGCTTCATCAGTGATGAAATTTGTTTCGACATCCTTCCGTTTTTCTTTTTGGGACTCTTGATACAGATCGGCCAAATGTTTTGGCACACGACATGTTCTTGCCCAATGGTCTTTCATGCCACATCTGTAACAGGCACTTTCTGTTTTTCTTTTATTTACGCGACCAACATCATTTTCTGGAAAATTTTTGTTGGCTTTCCACGCGCTGGTCTGGAATCCTCTTCCTTATCCTCGGCCTCGTCCACCACCTCTGCCACGTCCGCGTCCACGGCCTCTACCGTGACCACGCCATCGTCCTTGAAAATTATTTGTATTGGATGCTACAACATTCGCTTCTGGGAATGGAGCCGATCCAGTTGGACGAGATTCATGATTCATTATAACAATTTCATTATTTTGTTCAGCAACAAGAAGAACTTGCATTAAATCCGAGTATCGGGTAAATTCCCTTGCCCGATATTGTTGCTGGAGGACTACGTTTCCTGGATGAAATGTTTGGAGAGTTTTCTCGATCATATCAAAATCACTTATACTTTCTCCACATAACATCATCCTCGAAGTAATTCCGAACAAAGCGGAATTATATTCGCTTACACTCTTGTAATCCTCAAACCGCAGATTCAGCCACTCATGTCTTGCCTTTGGTAAGATCACATATTTCTGGTGATCAAACCTATCTTTGAGTGACAGCCAAAGATCTGCGGGATTATCTTTCATAATATATTCATCTTTTAACGTATCATGAATATGGTGGCAGAGGAATATCATGGCCTTTGCCTTTTCCTCATCGGACGTGGTCTTCCATTTATCAATGGTGTCAAGAAGTCCACTTGCTTTTAGATGCATCTTTGCACCTACTGCCCATGTCAAATAATTTTTTCCAGATAAATCAAGAGTAGTGATCTCAAGTTTTGTCAAGTTTGACATGATAACTATATAACAAAATTTTAAACATCATATTAAAATTTAATTTTAAATAATTATGATTAAATAGGTGCAATAAGAATAACAGCATAATTTTAAAAATAAAAATAAAAATAGGAGGCAAAACCTTCCATATAAATGATAAATAAATAACAGAACATAAATAAATAACAAAAATAAATAAATAAATAACGGTAAGAAAATAAAAATAAAAAAAGTAATAGGCATAATTCTCAACATAATCAAGGAGGCAGAGCCTACCATGGGATTATGGAGACATAAAATTTTAATTGATCAAGGAGGCAGCGCCTACCATAATAATGATCAATTTTGAAAAGACATAGCATGTTATATGCCTTTTCCACTGTTAGTGAGGAGGCAAAGCCTACCATAATATTATGAGGAGGAGGCAGAGCCTAGCACTCCATTAATAATAAATAAATTAAAAATTAAATTGAATAACACAAAAATTAAAATCTTACCCTGTTGGTATGACAGAAGATATGATTTAACGGTATGGATATAGAGTCGTTCGTGCTGATAACGTATTATAAACTATATAATATAATATATATTTGATTATGAGTGGAGCAAGGTAAACGATTGGAAATCGTAATTATGATTTGTTTTTTTTTTCTTCTGCTCTCTCTCCACATTAACTACATACACCACACACCCCTCTTTATATAGACAAAATGAACCGACATATAAATCGGTTTGTATTAAAATATTCATAGATATTTATTATATTTATAATAATAAATGGATAATTATCCATTGTATTATGGATAACGTTTATCCATCACCTTTTTTATTATTTAATTCAACTCCAAGTTGCTTCTTGTGTAAGGATAACTTCCTTACTTAATCACTCTATGAATAGAGTGTTGTAATGATAATTGAAAGAATAAGAAGATGACTTGATACTCTCTCTCACTCTGTCTCGTACTCTCTCATTGATAAGCACAATACTTCTTCTCTCTCGTTTCTTCTTTCTCTTATACATATATGATATATACACAAACACACACACAAATGTATAAGATATATATCCCACATTCTATTAGTTATAATTTATAACACGTTATTAGCAAAATCGTCTGTCTCTCCGACTATATGCCAAAAAGGTAAAAACGGTTTCTGTCCGTTCCATACCAGAAATGTGAGATTTTGATCTATGTATTTTTATCTCAATTTAAATTTATGTATTATTTACTGAGTGGTAGGTTATATCTCCTCCTCAATTTTATAGTAATCTATGCTTACTAGTTATATAAAATAGGTTATGTCTTTTCCGGATTGATCATTATATATGGTAGGCATTGCTTCCTTTATCTAATCAAAATTGTGTCTCTATAATCTCATGGTAGGTGCTACCTCCTTGATTATGTAGAAGACTAAGCCTATTGATTTATTATTTATTTGGTTATTATTTCTTTCAGTTACTATTATTATTGCTTTTAATTTTATCATCGCATATATATATGGAAGGCTCTGCCTCCAGATTTCTTACGTTTAAATTACAGTAATTTAAATAACGTTGGTATTATGTTTCATTATACTGTTTATCATGTTTATTTTAATTTAGAATTCAAAAGAAAATATATTCTTATAAGAGAATTTATGCTGCACCTGTCAATATATAATATTGGACAGTGCAAACGCTCCAAGATGGATATGTTGTTGATCTTAAAGTGGGATTACGTACGAGATGAATGAACTAGAAGAGTTATCATCTCGAGGGGGAGAATTAAAGAATCTCATATCGATAAAGTTGATAATTTTCGTGAGCTTATATCCCAAAACTTGATCACTTTTGTGATTTTACATCCTAAAGTTTATCACTTAATGTATGTCGAGATATAGAACATAAATAAGATTATGTTCACATTCGAAATGAGCCTTAATTGTAAAGCAAGTCCAAGAGATTGTAAATATATATTATGGTAAGATTTAATCTCTATGATTTGGCATAGTTAATGCAGTCGTGCATGTAGTATATTAAGCCATCAAGTGGAGATGAGCTTATTGCAAGATTTGCAATCATCATTTTGATGAGAAAATTTTTCACGAGAAAATGACTGAATAGTTGGTATTCTTGAACAAATTAATGTGAACGTGGAGTAAGTTTAAAAGGATCACTATTCGAAAGTATGTTGCAAATCAAATAAAAAGTTAATATATGAGATTTCAAGAAAACAATTATCAAAGATCCTCATGAATATATTCATGAACTTGAAAGTTCAAAAGATAATTTGTTTACGAGAAAAGTGAAATCTCATATTGCAGCTGAAATGCTACAATAAAAATAGATGTCTCTGAACGAGAATCTATTCAGTCTATATCACATAAAAGACGTGAGAGACTACTTTGGTTCCAAATATTAAAAAAAATCCTCAAAAAGAAAATGGATCAAAGATTTTGGAAAAGAGGATTAAACTCCTGAAGAGGAGTAAAGAGATCGTTATGGTTAATAATGAAAACATGTACCTGGATGAAATCTGTAAAGCACGTGATCCAAAAAAGTAATTTTTGGATGGGTGTCGATCGACACAAGGTTTGTGTGTCGATCGACACGGCTGTTTTGACTCAAGAGGAGTCGAGCAGAGAGGGCTGTGTCGATCGACACAGTTGGGGTGTGTCGATCGACACGGGTTTTCGATTGCCGTCAGTTTGACGTATTGATTGGTCATGTGTCGATCGACACAAGTTGTGTATGTCGATCGACACAGTGTCGGCAGACGGGCTATTTAAGTCGAAAATCGGATTTTCTGGACAGAAAAACCGATTTTTGAGAAAGAAAGTGAGAGGATTGAGAGGAGAGATTGTTGGTGTTGTTTCCTTTGTGTTCCTCAATCTTATTAGGCTTGTGGGAGTGTTTGTGAGGTTGTGGAAGCGTGGGAGGATCGTACGGTGAAGGATTTCGGATTTGTTCTTCGTGTTCTTCGTGTTCTTCGTCAGATTCTTATCCTCTTCTATCCGAATTCGAGGTGAGTGCGTGACCATAGGCTTATCTGGGTAAAGAAATTGATAGGATGCGATTGTGTGTTGTTTGGGTCGATTCTCGTATGTTGTTTTGACTCAAGAGGAGTCGAGCAGAGAGGGCTGTGTCGATCGACACAGTTGGGGTGTGTCGATCGACACGGGTTTTTGATTGCCGTCAGTTTGACGTATTGATTGGTCATGCGTCGATCGACACAAGTTGTGTATGTCGATCGACATAGTGTCGGCCGGGTGTGTCGATCGACACAAGGAGGTTGTGTCCATCGACACGGGTTTTTGATTACCGTCAGTTTGACATATTGAACGTGTTGTTCTCGTTTGGTTGTTGTGTGATGCATTATTGTTTGTTCATCCTGGTAGTGTATCTTTTGCTTATGCCTGTGTGTATAGCCTGTAGATGGGATGACCGTCTCACTGGGTATTTATGATAATACTCACGCATCTCTTATAACCATGTGATGCAGGTAAAGACAGTCAGTGATCGTGGAATCATGGCCGGGATGAGGGGAATGATCTAGTGGCTCGTTTTCGTGTAATAAGTTAGAATTGCTAGGGTGTTAGCAGTTTCAGAACTATGTGTATTACCGAATTGAACTAGAATTAATAAGTATGGGCTTGTTGAACGATAATTGTATTTGATTGTTTGAATCATTGTTTCCGCGCTGTTTGTTTATTGGACCGTTGAGGATCATTATTTATGATAATAGTGATCCGGGTTGAAATTTTTTTTATTTGACGGGTTGGGTCGTCACAGTTTGGTATCAGAGCCCTAGCGGTTCTAGGGCTAGCTAGTTAATTGATTATGTGCATTAGTCAATTGATTGTTGTGTGGGTATGGAGTCCTAGATCATCCCTTCCGAGCCTTCAATGAGATTCCACGGTATGTGTTTTGTGATTTCTGTTTTCTAGTACTTAGCATTCTGCGGTTGAGTGCAGAGTGATGACTAGGGGGACTAGAGGCAGAGGTCGCGGGGGCCGTAGAGGTCGTGGTAGTCGTGCTGGGCGTGGGCGTGGGCAAGGACTTGGGAGTCTACTGCCACGTGGGTGTCCCAGGAGACTACACAGGAGCGGGTAGCTGACTCGCAGACGTTTCAGGAGGGGTCCGTGGGTGTGGAAGCTACGGGTTCCAGTGTGCGAGCTAGAGGGGCTGGTGCGGGTCCTGATGTAGCTGGCGGTGCGGTGGGCCCTGGTGGGGGTGCTGCCGTAGGCGTTGCCCCGGATCGAGATGATCGTCTGGCGGGTCTACTACAGATGATTATGGAGAGGTTACCAGGAGGGGTGCCTGCTCCGCGTTATGCTCCTGGGGTACAGCTGGGTTTGGCTGGGGTGCAGCCGGGTATGGCTGGGGTGCAGCCGGGTATGGCTGGGATGCAGCCGGGTATGACTGGGGTGCAGCCGGGTTTGGCTGGGGTTGAGGAGCTTCCATCTTATCTGCAGATGATGGAGCAGATGCAGCGGATTGGTATTGCATTTTTCTCGGGCGGTGCTAAGCCTGAGGAGGCTGATGGGTGGCGGATGAGGTTAGAGCGTAACTTTCGCTCCATCAGGCGTCCAGAGGGATACAGAGTGGATCTGGCGATACATTACCTAGAGGGTGATGCGCATCTCTGGTGGAGAGGTGTTGAGGCCAGGAGGGTGCAGGCTGAGATGGTCTGGGAGGATTTCTTGGCGGAGTTCAACGCCGTGTATTTCCCGCAGGAGGCAGTGGACCGTTTGGAGTCTAGGTTTCTGGACCTAACTCAGGGAGATCGGTCAGTGAGGGAGTTCGATGTTGAGTTCAGTCGACTCCTGGTACATGCAGGGAGAGGCATGGAGGGCGAGGATGCCCAGGTTAGGAGGTTCTTGCGAGGACTTCGACCAGATTTGAGGACTCGCTGCAGGGCGAGTAGGTTCACCACGAGGGCGGAGCTGGTTGAGATGGCTACTGCGATCGAGGAGGATCTCGGGGAGCAGGTTGTGGTGGTTAGTCCACCGGTGCAGCAGCAGCAGCCGAGGAGATCTCAGCAGCAGATGAGTTCAGGCAGGGGCGGCAAGCTTGCTCAGGGACAGAAAAGGAAGTGGGAGAGCACTTCAGGGGTCAGTTAGGGCGGTTCGGGATGCTTCGGGTGTGGGAGTATGTCCCATCGTGTGGCGAGCTGTCCGAAGAGGACCGGGACCGGGACTCGAGATGTGCGGGTTGGGGTCCAGGATACACGGGTGTGTTACCACTGCAGAGAGACGGGGCATATTAAGCCCAAGTGTCCGAAGCTGCGGCAGTTGGCGGTAGCCGTAGTGCAGCCATTGGCAGTGCAGCCGTTGTCTCAGATTGCAGCAGCACCGCGTGTATTCACGTCTGCGGAGGCGGGTGGATCTAGCACCAGACCAATCACAGGTATTTCCGGACTTGACTTTTTAAATTCGTGGTTGTTTGAGTTTTTGTCTGTTGGGAAATTGTGAGTCTGTGCTAGAATGGTAGGGTTCTGAGGCACATGGGATTGTGCAGGGACCTTAGTTGTGGGCGGTTATGAGTCCCACGTGTTGTTTGATTCGGGAGCTACGAATAGCTTTATTACGCCGGAGTGTGCGGAGAGCAGCGGAATCCAGAGTGATTCCGGGGAACAGGCGGGAGTAGTCAAGGTTGCTGGTGGTAGGACGTTGGCTACTTTCGGGCGGGCTCGTGGTGTGGATGTTCTGGTGGCAGGAGAGTTGATGCCAGCAGATCTGATCATCAGTCCGGTGGAGCTGTACGATGTTATCCTGGGTATGGATTGGTTGGATCGTTACAGGGTCCATCTGGATTGCCACCGAGGGCGAGTTGTGTTTGAGCGAGAGGCAAGGCGGTTGGTTTATCAGGGTGTGAGACCGACTTCCGGGAGTCTTGTGATTTCCACGATATAGGCCGAACAGTTGCTTCTCAAGGGCTGGGAGGCGTATCTGGTAACGATAGTGATGCCTGAGTCTGTTGGAGGGGTTGCAGTTGAGCATATTCGAGTTGTTCGGGATTTCCAGGATGTGTTCCAGTCATTGGAGGGATTACCGCCATCGCGGTCGAATCCGTTTGTTATTGAGTTGGAACCCGGGACTACTCCGATATCTAAGGCACCTTACCATATGGCTCCAGCAGAGATGGCAGAGCTGAAGAAGCAGCTGGATGATTTGTTGGATAAGGGTTTTATTCGGCCTAGTGTTTCACCGTGGGGAGCGCCGGTGTTGTTTGTGAAGAAGAAAGATGATAGTTTCCGGTTGTGCATCGATTATCGGGGACTTAACCAAGTCACCGTGAAGAGCAGGTACCCTCTGCCGCGCATTGATGAGTTGTTGGATCAGTTGCGAGGGGCTACCTGGTTCTCCAAGATCGACTTGGCTTCGGGGTACCATCAGATTCCGATTGAGGAAGCAGATGTGAGGAAGACTGCTTTCAGGACGAGGTATGGGCATTTTGAGTTCGTGGTGATGCCTTTTGGTTTGACGAATGCACTAGCAGCGTTCATGCGGTTGATGAACGGGGTATTCCAGGAGTATCTGGATGTGTTTGTGATCATCTTTATCGATGATATTTTGGTGTATTCGAAGAGTCTTGAGGAGCATGAGTTGCATCTGAGAGTAGTTTTGGGGAAGCTGCGGGAACAGAAGCTATTTGCGAAGTTGAGCAAGTGCAGTTTCTGGCAGAGGGAGATGAGTTTTCTTGGCCATGTGGTGTCTGCAGAGGGAGTTTCCGTAGATCCGGCTAAAATTGAGGCTATCAGAGGGTGGCCTAGACCGAGGAATGCCACTGAAGGATGTTCCAAAAAAGTAACGCCCATGATCCAAAAAAGTAATTTTTGGATGGGTGTCGATCGACACAAGGTTCGTGTGTCGATCGACACGGCTGTTTTGACTCAAGAGGAGTCGAGCAGAGAGGGTTGTGTCGATCGACACAGTTGGGGTGTGTCGATCGACACGGGTTTTCGATTGCCGTCAGTTTGACGTATTGATTGGTCATGTGTCGATCGACACAAGTTGTGTATGTCGATCGACACAGTGTCGGCAGACGGGCTATTTAAGTCGAAAATCGGATTTTCTGGACAGAAAAACCGATTTTTGAGAAAGAAAGTGAGAGGATTGAGAGGAGAGATTGTTGGTGTTGTTTCCTTCGTGTTCCTCAATCTTATTAGGCTTGTGAGAGTGTTTGTGAGGTTGTGGAAGCGTGGGAGGATCGTACGGTGAAGGATTTCGGATTTGTTCTTCGTGTTCTTCGTCAGATTCTTATCCTCTTCTATCCGAATTCGAGGTGAGTGCGTGACCATAGGCTTATCTGGGTAAAGAAATTGATAGGATGCGATTGTGTGTTGTTTGGGTCGATTCTCGTATGTTGTTTTGACTCAAGAGGAGTCGAGCAGAGAGGGCTGTGTCGATCGACACAGTTGGGGTGTGTCGATCGACACGGGTTTTTGATTGCCGTCAGTTTGACGTATTGATTGGTCATGCGTCGATCGACACAAGTTGTGTATGTCGATCGACATAGTGTCGGCCGGGTGTGTCGATCGACACAAGGAGGTTGTGTCCATCGACACGGGTTTTTGATTACCGTCAGTTTGACATATTGAACGTGTTGTTCTCGTTTGGTTGTTGTGTGATGCATTATTGTTTGTTCATCCTGGTATTGTATCTTTTGCTTATGCCTGTGTGTATAGCCTGTAGATGGGATGACCGTCTCACTGGGTATTTATGATAATACTCACGCATCTCTTATAACCATGTAATGCAGGTAAAGATAGTCAGTGATCGTGGAATCATGGCCGGGACGAGGGGAATGATCTAGTGGCTCGTTTTCGTGTAATAAGTTAGAATTGCTAGGGTGTTAGCAGTTTCAGAACTATGTGTATTACCGAATTGAACTAGAATTAATAAGTATGGGCTTGTTGAACGATAATTGTATTTGATTGTTTGAATCATTGTTTCCGCGCTGTTTGTTTATTGGACCGTTGAGGATCATTATTTATGATAATAGTGATCCGGGTTGAAATTTTTTTTATTTGACGGGTTGGGTCGTCACAAAATCATTGAGAATGATTTAGAGATCTCAATTAACCATGTCTATACGATAAAAAGAGAACCAAAGATAAGATGAATGTCGACAATATAAATAAGAAAGCGTGCTGTATGATTAATGAGGATCTTGAATCCCTACTTTGACGATGAGCGCATAGAAAAAATATTGGCCAATAAGTAAAAAGAGGCAAGTAAGTCTATATTATGCTCGTATAAAGAACGAGAAGCTTTTGGACCAATAGACCAAACATTTAAAGGGTTTGTCCAAGAAAAGAAATGGGTAAACTGACGTGGATTGAGCCTCAACATTTATATGAATAATCCTGGAGGAATTAGTGATATCATTCTATGTTCCCGAGAACTCTACGCAATTGATACTCATGAAGAGTTGTTACAAATAATTTGGAATTACAAACCTTGGTAGGACGACATTGTCCTCCGGTATTCTAAAATCAAACATCTAGTGAAAGAGATGTTGTTTGGAAATCCTAACAGGATTTACGTAAAGCTCACATCTAAACACTTCTAAAGGAAAAGTTATTTGGTCTAGAAGTACCAAAGTTTTACATGTTATATGAGTAACTTATGGTGATACCTCATGTATAAAATATTTTGAGGTATACGATGTGCTTTCTCAGAAGGAAAGCCAAAATAGTTTATAAGAAGAGTATGAATAACTCGTAAGTACAATCGAGCATTTAGAAGATTGTACGTAAAAAGAAATTCGGGCCAGAAACCCAAATAAATCAAAAGTGATCTTCTATGTGAATGGGATGGACTAGAAGTTCAATGACCCGAGAGACTATATGAAGATCATACGATTTTATTCACTAGACTATGTTCAGTGAATATTCCAAAAGGAGATGTCACAGTTTGAGATCGAAGACGGAGATATATGTCTGGCAAACAGTGCGTCGACGACGCACCAAATACTTAAAGATAAAAAGTATTTCTCCGATCTCAAATTAAGAGACTCTGCTAAGAGCGTGAGTACTATATCTGATAATGCAAAGATCATCATGAACTCTGGTAGAGTCATATTTTCAATGCCGAGGAGAAAGTTTGAGATAAGTGATAATGATGTGCGTGGCTGCATGTACTCTTTTTCTCTAATCATACATTTTGTCCTATTGGATTTTTCCATGACAGTTTTTAACGAGGCAGTAAAGAACATGCATAAACTCCCAAAAGAGTGAAATATATATATATACGGAATGCGTCTCATGAAGATGATGTTTCCTGAGAGAATTATATGATGATGAACGTGGTTGTACTCTTTTTCCCTTTATCACGGCTTTTGTCCCATTGGGTTTTCCATGACAATGTTTTTAACGAGGCAACACTGAGCACGTAAAACTCCCAAGAAGAATGGTATTATTGACGAAACTCATCTCATGAAGATATGTTTCCGGAGGGAGAAATATGATGATGCGTGGTTGTACTCTTTTTCCCTCATTGTGATATTTTTGTCCCACCGGATTTTTCCATGACGAGGTTTTTGACGAGACAGCAAAGAACACGCTAAAGATAGACATTTAAAGAGAAATGTCATAATCCCATTGATAAACGTCTATCACTCTTCCCAACGATTACTTATACATGATGATATGTGACGAGGAAAGATAATGATCAAGATAAATCAACCTATGGAGCCGAAGAGACAAGACTTATGCGAGGGGAGATTCCATCATCGATGCGATTTATGAAAAGAAGATAGAAAAAAGTACATTCTTTTCCCTTACCATGGATTTAATCACAATGGATTTTCCTATGAGAAACTTTTACGAAACAACAAGCAATACAATACTAATGATGGATAATTAAGGAGGAGTGTTATAAATGGATAATTATGGATAACGTTTATCCATTATATTATGGATAACGTTTATCCATCACACGTCTTGACAATAGTTTATGTTTGTGTTGTAATTTGTGTTGGGTTTTCACGCGCCTTGTGACGTTTATAATTTGGGTGTTAAAAGATTTCCAATCGTTTAACGCCCAAATCCAAAATAGACACTTCGCTTAACCCATCTAAAGATATAATTTTTGGGAACCGAAGATTTATGCTATTAGGACAAGAGTATCATAGACTCGAGGAAACAGATCCTACAGAAGATGTTATTGGAGTAAAACATGAAAACTAAGCTAGAGGAAGAACATGATAAATATATAAAATTTGAACTAAGTCGGAAAAGAGATCTGACCACAACTACCGGAAACACAAAATCCGAATACTATCGAAAGCAAAATTGAGAGATCCCAAAAGGCCAAAACTAACAACTATACGCATAAAAACGAAAAAAGTTATATAAACAATATTTGGACTGATGTTGTGGCTTTGGAAGCCTACATCCGTCGACCGGAAACTTAGATCTGATCAAAAAATTTCACAAAAAGCAAGAGGTTTTTAGATGTAAATGTTTTAAAATTGATGTAGTTGGAGACAATTTTTCATAAATATAAACGAAAATAAAATAATTAGTGATGCAGAAGAACAAGAATGAATAAACCGGTAAAACCAAATAAATATCTGATACGTAGAATTATACACGCTCTACAAAAGGCACTTTTTCTCTTCTTTTGGCTCTCTCTCACGTCGCTCTCTCTCGCTCCTTTTCGAGATTCAGCTCTAAAACCCTAACCAGCGCCATAGCCAAGCAAGGTTCCTGGGTGAGAGAGAGAGAGAGAGAGCGAACAAGAGAATCGTCGCTTCGATTTCCCGATTAATCGTCGTTTCTCTTCAATAAGACTCTTAAGGTAAAACTCTGTCTTCGCTCTTTCGTAATACTCGGAAACCTCTTCGAGCAATGGCGTACTTCTCCACTCTTGTAGTTTACTTGATCAATTGGATTCTACACTGTTCTAGCGCTTAGATCGGTTCTCTGTAACTCGGATTTGTGTTTACCATGTTTTGTTTCTTCGCAAGTATGCTATTAGCTTGTTGTGTTCGATTTCAATTGAATTTTGTATCCAGATCAGGGATCTCTCTTGTATCGCCAGTTTTTCTGGATTTTTAGATGGGAATTTACTGATCACGAGGTCTAACATAATGATTTGATGCTTGATTTTGTTTCCAGTATAAAGCTATGGCGATGTTAGGGGCACAGCAAGTTCCAACAGCAGCTTGTACTCCAGATATTGTATGATCCCAGTTCTTAGTTTGTGTTGTTTTTATGGAAGTTTCAATTTCGAAAAAGTACATTGTCATTTTTTGTGTGTTTATAGGTTGGAAATGCATTTGTGCATCAGTATTATCACATAATGCATCAATCTCCTGAGCACGTTCACAGATTTTACCAAGAGATTAGCAAGTTAGGCCGGCCTGAAGAGAATGGTGTAATGAGCATCACTTCTACCTTGCAAGTGAGTATACTACTAACTATTTTTTCAATCTGCACTTTTCATTGCACTTTGTGAAGTTCAATTTAACTCTCAAGTTGAAACCGGATATTTTTGTGTCAATCTCTTGGAAACATTAAATTGTTCAATGGAAAGAGTTTTGAGAGACTTGGAATTCTACTGAACACAAGTATGCGTATATTTTGAGCAGGCTATTGACAAAAAGATACTGGCACTTAGTTATGGTGTAATCGGTGCGGAGATAGCAACTGTGGACACACAAGAATCTTATGGCGGCGGGGTTCTTGTACTGGTGACTGGGTATTTGACGGGAAGAGACAGTGTCAGGAGGACGTTTACTCAGACATTCTTGCTTGCTCCTCAGGAGACAGGATACTTTGTCTTGAATGATATGCTCAGATACATTGGTGAAGCCACAATCGCACATGGAAATCAGATTCCGGTGAATAACATCCAGGTTCCTGTCAACGCTTACCAGGGTGAGTTGAACTTAGCTTTTGTATTTGCCTCCTTCAAATTAATAAATTCTAAGTTGTTCTTTCCACGAGATCACCATTTTTATAACTGCTGTAAATCTTATTGTGCCTTAGATCCAACTGCTGCTCAAGACATTCCAGATGACCATGTTCAGGAGAAATATGTTCAAGAGAATCATGCTGTTGAGCAGTCCGATATGCTGTCCAGGAGCGTTAATGTGGCTGAAGTGTTCACTCCTTCTGAAGATGAACAAGTATCAGTCATAGAAGCTCCGGCGACTGAAATAGTTCATGAAGCTCCAATTGATGTGCATAAGGTTGAAGAATCTGATTCTAGGACTGGAGACGTTCCAAAGAGATCTTATGCATCCATTGTAAGTCACATGCATTTGGGTTGTGTAATGTCTCCTCTCTATCAAGCTGATGTGAGATGTTTGGATTCTCTGCCCTCAAGATTTGATGTCGTTGGTATATTTAATCGGGATATGTAGGTGAAGGTTATGAAAGAGAATGCTGTACCAATTTCTGCTTCGAGAACCCCAACAAAGGTGGAGCCAAAGAGACAAGAAGACCAAGCCATTCATGTCCCTCTACCAACACCGTTGTCTGAGAAATCAGATTCAGGAGCAAATGAAGCTGCAAACGGGAACGATCAAGATAATGAACGAGGTAAATGTTTTTTTGAGCTCATGTTGTTCTTTGTTTCTTAATGGTCAGCATGCTTAGCTGTTCTCATTTCTTGACTCACAACAGCTCTAGGTCCATCCATCTATCTAAAGGGTTTGCCCCTTGATGCAACACCAGCCTTGCTTGAGAATGAGTTCCAGAGGTTTGGACTTATTAGGACCAATGGAATTCAAGTAAGAAGCCAGAAGGTAACAGAGTCCCATATTTATTATTGCTTAACAGTTGTGTTAATTACTAATGTGCACAGTTGTGTTAATTCTGAGTATTGTACTCTACAGGGATTCTGTTTTGGTTTTGTTGAGTTTGAATCTGCAAGTTCCATGCAAAGCGCAATCGAGGTAATAACTAGCAATTTTTTCAAGGCCCTGATCATCTGGAGCTAACTAACTGTTACTGATATGTATATTTTTGTGACTGTCAGGCATCACCTATAATACTCAATGGGCAGAAAGTAGTTGTGGAGGAAAAGCGATCTACCTCAAGAGGCAAGTTTTCTTTTTTTGTATACTGAGAGAAATAAAACTCTCATGAACTTATTAACACATTTTTTATTATCACTTGTTGTCGAAACAGGGAACTATAGAGGACGTTCGACATTTGGTGTAGGCAATGGCTATAGAAATGAAGGGGGAAGAGGTCGTGGGAGCTTTGGAGGTGGAAGAGGAGGCTACGGTCGGACAGACTTCAACGGATATGGTAATAACAGGGGAAACAATAGAGGAGGATATGCAAACCGAGCAAATGGTGACGGTGGTGGTTTCAGACGTGTAAGGCGTGGTGGCGGAATTGATGCTAACGGAGCTACTAAACCCGTGGATGCTCCCCGCGTGTCGATCACTGCGTAAATGTGCCTTTCAAGCAAAAGGCCCGAATTGTTTTAGAGAGTTTAGGCGTAGTAGAACTGAGACAAACAAAAAAACCATATTATTCTCTTTTCTCTGTGTCTTGCCATTTTATTAATTGGAGTAAAATTGAAGAGCCAGAGGGAAGTCATCGGTTCTTGGTTAAGCTCAGTGATTCTTAAAGGTTTAAGAGATGTAGCAAACTTTGTTCAACCAAGAGAAAATCTCTTAATAGAGAGACTTGAACACAAAAGAGCTGTTGACTTAGCCAAGGAGTTATGAATGTCACAGTTCGATGTGAAACGAGTTCCCAAGTAAAGTAAATGATGTAACCATAATATATTTAAGCTTTGATGTAGATTGTCATAGAATTACGACAGCTATGAACAAAATACAGTATTCTAAATACCCAAAAATATATATAAATAAACACACACAAACTAAGGTTAAAACTTCATAAGGCTGAATTAACAACATACAGTATGCTTTCAGATTTTGTTGATAAAGAAAAATTCATAGCTCAGAGGCCGAAATTGCAAGCCTGAACAAACTCCAGGTCGTAGTCAACGTGCTTGGTCCAAAGAGGTCGAAACTGGTTCATAGCTATGTCTAGCCACGGCTTCATGTTACCGTTGAAGTGTACCACCGCAGCATTGCGGATCTCATCCATGCCAATGCTTGGATTGTAACCTAGACCAAGCACATGCCAGGATTTGTCCAGCGGCTTCGTGGTTGAGTAAAACGTGATCAGTCCCGGTGGTAACGTTCCCAGCTTCCACAGAGTCCTGTTCTCGTTCTGCAATTCAGATAAACACAACAAAGTCAAAAAACAATAACAATTTTGTCTCAATAGATGAATAAAATATCACAGAGAGAAACATTTTGTGAAATGATGAAAAAGTATCAAGAAGGTTACCAGATTTTGCCAGTAGTGGTATTCTTCTGTGCACTTCTCTCTCCTCCAAGCATCCAGATCAAAGAAGTTCATTCCATATGCCCACGCACAAGCTTTGGGATTAAACTTCTCTTTGATCAAAGGATGTGAGAAATTCATGTATTGAGCATACCGATGGAACGACCCAAAACAAGTCTCTATGGCTCCATTCACTTTCCCATCCATATCGATCTCCCAAAGCCCTGTTAAATCTTTCTGCACAACCACATCATCGTCCAAGAAGAGTATCCTGTGTAGCTTCGGGTACATCTCGGGCAAATAGAACCTCAAGTGATTCAATATAGACAAATACTTAGGGTTCCTGAACTTCATATTCGTGGTATCCTTTGTTGCATTCTCGAGCTTATTCTCGAAATAGAACTTCTGCAGATTTGCAGACTCCAACTGCTTCAGCACGGGCACATACGAAGAGTTCAAAAACGTATAGTCCTCCACGGCTTTCACTTCTACATGGGCACCATTATACTCCTTCAGTTTAAACATAACCTGCATCGCCCCGAGATTCATCTTATCAGTCACGACGTGGAAGACATGCTTCCATGGCTCCTTGGCATTCTTCACAGCAGAGTTCACCACCACTGACGCTGCAATCACATTATCTGAAAATATAGCGTAATGGTAAAGATTTGGATCCTCGAGCTCCGGAGGTCTAGGCTTCCCTTCATCAGTATACTTCTCAGGGTGAGCAATCCTCTCCTCCATCAACCTCATCGCAAGGCAATGCAATCCCTTGGGAATCGATTTCGCAGCGATCAAGCTCGAGAACGCGCCTTGTTTCTTGGCATTGGTTAACTGTTCGTTAACCGCGAAAATGGTGTCTTTCAGCTTCTGTATCTTAAGCTGGTTATCAAACGACTCTTTGGCTTCAGCAATCACTTGCCGAGTCATTTTGATCCGCTCCTTCACTTCTTTCTCAAACTGCCTAAGCGTAGACTCTTCAATGGAAGCTCCATCGGAATCATACAGAGCTCGGTAGGTTGGTTTGTTGATCAGATCTGTGTAGTTCCTTGAAAGATCTGCGAAGATCCTTACGAGCTTCGAATTCTCGAGCTTAAGCTTCCTCGCGTAAGAAGCATAGGCCAGTGCCAATGACCGGTGGTCATCAGCTTGTTTCCGGATCTGGATCAACCGTGGCTTGAGCGGATCCGATTTGATATCCAATATGGATCTTCTGATGGATCCGACTCCATTTGAGTACCCAACACCCTAAAATCTCACACAACAGCAATTCGGAAATTAAACACGAATCTTAATTTAACGATTCCATTGGGGAACTGCTACAATTCAAATCCCGAATCGAATATGGAATGAGCTTTGAATACGTTTGTTCGGAGAGATCTGAGGAGAGAACTTACGGGAAGAAGGAGATCAGGAGAATCGTTAGACTCGGAAGCGAAGAGAAACGAGAGAGTGAAGAGGACGAGTGCGATAGTAGCAGCGTAAGCAGTGAGTCTGATTCTGACACCGAAGCCGATGATCGCCGGAGATCCGCCGCCGCGTAAAATTCGGTGGTGGTGATTAGCCATTTGCGCGAGCACTTGCACTTTAGAGTAGTTTCATACCAATTATAGGCTTATTAATGGAGTCTCGACTCTCTATCGTGTACTCTGCCAAAAAACTCAAAATGATTGCTAATGGAAAAATACATGTCGGTAACCATTTAGTATTCAACTGTTTTTTTAATTAAGCATTAATAGCAGTCATATCAAAAGAATTTTTTATAGAAAGTTTTATTGAATTTTATATTCACATTTCCCCAAGTAGTTTCTATACCAGATCAAAAAAGAAAAAAAAAATTTGTCAACATACCAGATCAAACATTTAATTATCAGAATATCTAAACAATTTTTTTCTTTCTTTTCGGTCTACTTCAGTTAAATTTATTTTACCATCTTCAATGAACCATGATCAATAACCACATTTGTTGCATTGTTATTTTTTTTTCAATAATCACACTCTTTATTGCTTATACAAACAAGTTATAGTACAGCCAACCACAAACTGATGAATTTATTATGGTTTTAAGAGAGAGGCAAGACCGAAACACACATGAACAAGGAAAGACCGTGAAGATCAAAGCCAAATACATATTGCAAAATTTAGGCTCTAATAAGTTGTATATCTTTTAGTTCTTTAACCAAAAAAAAATATATACTTAAATCATTTGGTTCCATTTTCCCTTGACATACCTATATGTAAATAATAAATATGCGAAGGTTTTGATATAACAATGGATGAGTCTTTTATCTGTTTAACAACAAAAAAAAAGGTGTAAGATCAAGTAAAGAGATGAAGAAACTTATGCATACAAACTTGCCCAAATCTATAGAAACTACAAAAACATAACTATCTCTAATTACTTATAGATAGAGATGGACATCAACAATACAAAGCTCATTCATGTCCCTTCAAGCTTTCTTGGGATGCTTGTTGGCATTGTAAAACCGTCCAATGCCTTTGAAAGCCTTAGATAGCTTCAGAAGGTTAGGCCTCGCAATTCCCATATGCATCTTCCCTGTTGAGAACTTTAAAGCTTGTAAGCAACAAAGTTGCTGATGATCAATCCCATCTTCATCTTCATCCTCTTCCACAACTACTTCCTTCTTCTCTATGCTCTTCGTCTTTATCATTGACTTCTGCTTCGTCTTCTTCTTCTCTTTCTTCTTCTTCTTCTCTTCTTCGGTCTGTTTCTTCTCTGTTTCGGTCTCGTAGGTTTCCCAAAGCTGATCCATGCCTTGTCCTACGTCAGCACTGTGTCGTTCTTCGAACAGCTTGCAGGCTAATGTCCTTCTCCATTCTTTCTCTTTCCTCATTGATCCATAGCTCCTAAGAGCAACATCTTCTTCTTCCTTCTCATTTTTCTTGTCTTCTCTGAGAAAATCCATAAATTTTGGGAGATCATTTCTTTCATCATTACCATCTCCGACAACATTTACTTTCTGAGTCTTGGATTCTTGTTTTGTCGGTTGTTTCCAATACTGCCCTTCTCCATCATCGAGGACAAGGCCACTTTTTGGTTTGACTTTCTGTTCTTCTTCTTCTTTCTTTTCACATTTCTCTGTTTCTTCTTCTTTCTCCATATCCATCGGATCCTCAAACTTCAACGGTTGGATCTCAACTGGTTCGTCATTTGTCTCATCGGTCAAAGCTTTGGACTCGGTGCTCATCTCATGGCTACAGAATTTGTCAACAAACGTTATCTCCATACTCTCATTCTCGGACGCACATTCCATTGAGCAAGCCTCAACCACCATCTTATACGCTTCCAATTCCTCCAAGGACTTAAAATCCTCATCGTTGACATCAAATTTCGATTCCAAGACACTACCGAGTTTAGTACAAAAGGATAAGAGGAAGCTTGGTTGGGTTTCGAGTGATTCAGAGTCGGGACAAGTGTCGTGAACATAAAAAGTACTGAGCAAGGCAAGAAGCAAGAGTGTGGTGGTGACAAAGAGTGGTGAGAGGAAAGAGAGAATCTTGAAGATGTAAGGTGAGAAGAAGAGTATGTAAGAAAAATAGAAAGGGTGAGAGAGGATAAATGAGCAAAAGAGATGAAAGTCAGAAAGGAGAAGAGAAGAGAAACCGATCTTCTTCCTATTTTCATTCTCTCCTGGAGATGACAAGGCAAATTCAGACATATTTGCAGAAAAAAAGATTGCAATGCCAATGGCGACAAAGAAGCTTAGCCTAGTTTTTTTTCTTTTGCTTTGCTCTGTCACAGCATGAACATAGAAGATTAAAGTGAGGATTTGGAAAGCAAGAGTGCGTGAATATAAGGAAGAGACCAGAGAGAGAGAGAGACATAGACCAGAAAAAGAAAGCAACTTTTAAAAGTTACCTTTCTTTTCACCCATTGGGTCATTTCAGTAACCACCAATACTACCTTTTCTTTTCCTCAGTCTAAATGTTCCCATACCTTGACAAAAAAAAACAGATTTATCAAAACAATTACAACAATTTGTGGTAAGTGTGAATTATGATAGTTCCTAAGAAACATAGATTATCAAAGTTTTGAGCACGATCATCTAATCTTTGGAGAATCCAGCTGAGATTCTAATCTTGAGTTCAACTGATAATTTGTAGACCTAAACCTGAACCAGTTACATTATTTGTTCAACTGTCCTAATTCCTGTACTAGTACAACAACAATGATCTTATCCTAAAACTCCTTCAATCACGGAGATTGTTAGTTCATACTGATAATAACTAACCAGAGAAACTCTTGTTAGTGGTTGCATATGGGAAACACATCATGGCTACTCAAGTGCAGCTCATAATTAGCTTCTTTTGTCTCTTCACTTTTTCTTTTCTACTTCTTCTAAATGGACCCATCATGGGTCTTCTTTTTAATCTTTGTCCTTAAAACTTACTTTTTACTAGCCGAGAGGTATCTTAAGAGGACTTGTCTCCACCATTCCTTTATCTCTCTCTCTCTCTCCCCCCAATTATTCACAGTGGATCACAAATTTGATAAAAGCAAAAAGGTTAGAGAGAGTGAGTAAAACCGAAGCAATATTGGAATATCTAATGGTCTCTCCAAGACACAGTACTACATATTAGATGCAGCAGCAAAATGATTCCTGTTTCAATTTTCATCCTCTACTCGGTGGGTGTAGCCAATAATGCCATAGCCCATATTACGCAAATAACGTAGAGCAAGCAAGCATTAGCAGTCATAATAATTAGATCGAAATCTTACCACATTGAAGCGTGACATAAGAAAACAGTATAGAATGGTCTTCTTCATCTGCAATAGAACTTGTACATTGGTTTACGTTAGCAGCAATCTGAAACAAGATCATAGACGTAAAACCTCCATCTTATTCAATAGCAATTCACCAAACAAGCTGCAGAGATTGATTCAAGAGTGTCTCGCTCACTCTCTCACACAACAACCAGATACCAAATCAAGATTAACTTTCTATAGCCAGGTACTTCTACTCCCTATGTGTTAGGGAGAGTTCGAAATTTTGGATACGCATTTGGACGTGAAACGCGAGTACCTTGCTGTACTTCTCCTCGAATCGCCCTGTCCCTGTACAACATACTCGACTCCAGTCTTGCAGTATCCCCAAGCAGTTCATTGAGTCCTCGACGTTTGCGAAACATCAAAATCTCCCGAATTTCTGGTTTTAATCCATCCATAAATATTCTTTGCAAGGTGCCATCATCCAATCCCCTAACCTCTGATAATAGAACTTCAAATTCATGGACATAATCCGATGGTGACAACGAACGTTCCTGTCTAAGAGCATATAATCGCAGAAGATCGAGAAATTTCGTCCTGAAATCGTTCCAAACCACGAACGGAGCGCGATTCACTTGTCGATTGAACCAAATTAGCACTCCCCCATTCAAACTCTTAGCCGTCAAGCGCAATTTCTCATCCTCGGAGTAGTTTCTCCACCCAAATAATTTCTCTACCTCTGAAAGCCAATAGATTCCGTTGTCGACTCCATCGAAAACAGGCATTCTTAGGTTTTTCACCGCATTCTCTAGAGTTTTCCTGTTGGGTTGGAATTTGACGATCATTCACACGTTTCGGAGGTAAGAAGAGATTTACCGTAGGGTTGGATGTATCCGTCGACAAGAGCTTCAGTATCGCTTCCAATTTGGACTCAATGGAGCTGAGTCGCGATTCAACTCGTCCGAGACGCGAATCGAATGCAGTCTCCGATTCTTTCACTCCTATGGATAATCCCTCAAGTTTTTCTGTGAATTTCGCCATGGAAACCTCCGTCTCTTCAAATCCTTCGACTTGATTCCGCATCTTTGAGGTGTAACTTTCTGTAGCAGTAGCAGTAGCAGTAGCAGTAGCAGAAGCAGCAGATACTTGTATTGGTATCATGTATAGGTCAAAATTTTATATAGCAGTAATAGCAGATCTTTTATTCGTCCCCCTTTTTTTCTTGGGAAATTGGGTTTAATAAAAAAAAAAGCAATAATGAAAAAATTAACTAACTGTTGATTTTTTTGCCACATACTCCAAACTTTTATTATTTTCTTGATTATTAATTTTTTTTTATTGGTTATCTAGCAAAGTAGCCCTTTCTTGGTTTTGGTTATAATTCATTTCCTTATTTTACATTTCACTCTATCACAATCTCAAGGAATTCTGCTCCTAAAACAGTCTCATAATTCATTCTAAATCACTAGTGCTTAACTGATTATGTTTCAGGTGTAATCTGTTTGAAAATGATTTGATCCAAGACCTCAAACATTTCTTTTATTATTTGTCTTAGCACTTGGTCAGCAACGTTGATGATAACACTTGGGAGTTGGGGAGTTTTCTTCAAATCTTTAAGAGCATCCACCAAACCTTGGACCTCTAAATGAGCAACTAGTTTTTCTTTCCATAACGTTTAATTAATTGAGAAATTTAAAAAAATACTACTTTTCAAGTGCCACTTTATAAAAATGCCACGCTTTTGAAATCTTTACAAAAATATTATTTTTTCAAAATTATATTTTCTTTATATTATTTATGTTTGGGTTAATTATGTTCCATTAGGGTTTAGTTTTGAGTGTTTAGGGGGTTTTAGGTGTCAAAACATTTTTTAGGGTTTAGAATTTTAAGATATAAGCTTTATAAATCTATAATTAGTGGCATTTTTGTAAATGGACACCTCTTACTGGCATTTTTACAAATGTGCACACAAAAAGTTTGTAACTGCCCCTAATTAATTTCTCATGTCATCAAACTCTCCACATCTATTCTAGCTCATGACATTAGGACAAGTTGTAAAACTCGGCAATATGTTCTATGATATACCATTTGTGAGGAAGAATATACATGCTCTCACAAACAATTCATCCAACACTTAGCGGGGATTTTCAATTTCTCAACTCTCATCAAACCAAAGTTATCTATTCATTTCAAAAGCTCTATACTATGAGTTTAAATAGTAACAACGGAATTTGGCTGTAACTAGCTGAATTTAGCTGAATTTTTGGTGTTTATTTTTTTGCGGAATCTAGCTGAATAACTTAAAATGTAAATGGTAACGGCTGAATCTAGCGGTTAAATAATTAATTAAATAAACTTAAATAAAATTAGTTAAACAATTTTGTGTCAAAAAAATAGTCAAATAAACCAATAAAGCATGAGTGGAAACCCCCTTGGTCAAATGGTTTGATCAAGGGTTCATTAATGTTTCTACACCAAAAGGTCTAGGGTTCGAACTCTAGAGGATGCGATTTATTATTATTGATGCAGGTTAATAGAGACAAGTTTACAGGAGATCTTCATCGTGGGGCAAAGTAGAATCGTCTAGCGTGGATCAAAGCGGAAGGCTTGTCCGTTGTAGCATCGTCGATGTAACCATTCTTTGTAATAGAATAATAATAAAAAACAGTGTTAAACAAAAACCAATAAAGCATGAATTTATATTTAATATATATTCAATCAAGTTTTTCAAACATTTAAAAAAAAAAAAATCCAAATCATACGTAGTTACTTGAAACACCAAACATGATTTACCTGTTTGTAGTGATTTTAAATATCCGAATAATATATATTTTTTGGTATTATCTGATTAATTTGAAAAATATGTTCAAATGTAATTTTCTTAATATCTTAAATATATTCACCTACCTCTCATAATCGTATAATCAAACTGATATATTTGTGTATCATTATGTATTGGAAGAATTGTTGAATTTAACTACGTTTAACTAAATTTAGTATTCTATTTTTTTTTTGCTTCTAAAATATCAAACGGTGTTAGACAGAATTGTTGAATCTAACTAAATGTAGATGAAATTTTTTTTATGTTACCATTTGATACCTATGTTCATGAGTAGTCACCATTCCTTCTTACAAAAGACATATATTATTTGGGTTCAAAAGCTGCAAAAAAACTAATTTTTTCACCCAAAATTCAAAGTCAACATCTCTAATAATTTCGATTTAGCTGTCTTGGTTCTAGATTTAGAGATTCCAATTAAACACATATTTTGATTCATGTATTGCTACTTGCCACCCAAGGCTTCCCACTCTTTCCTTTTTTTTTTTTTTAATCTCTTCAAAATTAAGGTTTGATTTCTTCTTATAGTAATTATACAAACCGATAGGATGTGACTGGTAGAAGAAATGAAAAACATACTTTCTCATCTTTGGGCCCATCTACAAAAATGCATTTCTTAATTTTATTTAGTGCTTGATTTTTTCTCAAAAACATTAGTATAAATTACTCTAGTTTTCGATCAAGAAATTTTAAACGTCTTGTGTTACCAGAAAAAGAAAATAAAAATGGTTTCTGTCAGAAGTCTATTCCACTACAAGAAAATATGTCACTTTCCGATCATTTATATTGGTCGGAAGTATGGTCGAAAACTTTTTTGACCTTATTCCGACCACTTTTCGATAACTACAAAAATTGATCGAAAAATGGTTGGAAATTTGCAACAAAAAAAAAAATGGTTGGAAAGTGATCAAATCATCTTGACCATTTTCTGACCATCTTATTATCGTCGGAAAAATGGTGAAGAAGTTATCGGAAAATGGTCAGAAAATTCCGACCAACTTTTGACCACTTGTTTTGGTTGGAATACCATCAGTTTTTTGACCATTTTCCAACAACACACTTTAATTTAACCTAGATCTAAAATCTTCTCCTTTCATTTTCACTAAATCTTCTTCTTCCTCCTCAAGCGGTGCCAACTAATCATCATCCTTCTCGAGCACCCCGTTCGTCTCCTCCACTACGCTAAGCCTCCTCTTCTTCTACTCTTCCTCTTGCCTAATCAGTGAAACAATCTCCTCCGAGCAATCGACCAGTGTTACTCCATTGCAACGTTTTTCTTCTTCTCTCCTTTACATCACTTTTCTTCTTTTATGTTACTCCTTCATGACTTCTCTTTCCTTCATTGCAGGTCACATTTGAGAAGCTTCGCTGCCACTACCAGCGTCCATCTCAGCTTTGTTATCGCCGCGGTTTCTCTACTTTTCACAAGGTTAGATTCGAGTTTCTCGTTTGGGTTCGATTCGAAGATCGAGTTCAATATTATTGTGATCAGAAAGTTAACATTTGTGAATTATATCATGCATATGTGTATATAGTTACTTAACACACATATGAAATAAATTCAAGTAGAACATGTAATATTGAGTTTCTCGTTTTGGTGTGCTTAATATTTGTTTGATTTTATGTATAGATATGAGATTGATAATGGATTTGCTTCAGTTTTGAAGAAAATTGATTTAAAGAGTTTAAGTGTCTGCGAGATCTATAAATCTGACTTTGGGTTATTGTTTTCGATTCTATGTTTATAATTAGTTGTTTTCGTGTTTGAACTGGAAGTTTTTAAATGCAATTAAGTTTCGATTTCTTTCAATTTTGTTGGATCAAAGAGAAACTGGTTGGACTTGGTTTGAACCTAAGAGGTTTGTTTTTCAATTTTAGGTTGTATGAAACTATAAACAGGAGAAATCAGTTTGCAAGTTTTTTGCTTTTCCATAGCCCCTACCACCAAATTCCATGTAATTATTACAATTCTGCTCCAAAGTAATCATAAGTGGAAGGATGCTGCCTTTATCTGGGTTTTGGATCAAATGTTCTTCATTTTATCTAGATTAGTATTTGATGATGTAATGATTTATTATCTGCAAAATCTCTTCAAGTCAGGAGGAGGTTTGTGTAAACAGCGAGAGCTTGAGAATGATTCTGATGTTCTTATAGAATGTCGAGATGTCTACAAATCATTCGGCTAAAAACATATCTAGAAAGGTGTTAGCTTTAAGGTATAATTTCTTAATGTCATTTTAATATTTTTTAAAAGTCAATGTAAAAGAATCTTGTCAATGGTTTTTTGGAACAGTTTCGTGAGCTTCTTTCTCGTCTAACTTGGAATAAGATGCATGGTTGGGGATGATAAGCTAGAGAAGAAGAAGAAAATCGTGTATTGATAGGCATGACAAAGTTGATGTCCGACAAATTTCCAGACTTGCTACTTCAAGAAACTGAAGACTAGCTCTGTGTAATTTTGGTTTTTAATTTAATTTTAAGAAATATTTATTCAATTCTTATGATTCTGAATTCAACTTTTATGTTACAACTAATTTTTAGTTTAAGTTATTTGATTTTAATATAATTTCTGTATTTTCGTATATCATTATCATATGTTTATAATTAAATTCCTAATCAAATGTTTAGTGGTCGGAAATTTATAAAAAAAAATGGTCGGAAAATCATCAGAAAACCGTTTCAGAATTTCGTCGAGAAATGGTTGGAAATTTTCCGACCATTTTCTGCCGATTATTTTGGACAAAATTTTGACCACTAAATGGTCAAAATATTCCATCCATTTTCCGACCAAATTTATTTTCCGACGACTTTTGAATGTTCGAAAATTGGTTAGAAAAGGGTGTTTCTGACCATTCTCTGACGGAAATGGCAGTCGGAAACGGATCTATTTCTTGTAGTGTTAGGTGCAAAAAATGATTTTTCTCCAAAAGAATTTCTTGGATATATGTTTGAGAAAGCGAAGAGTAGTGCCAATGTTATACTTTTCAAACTTTGTATAGTAACTACGAGGTATAATTCGGGTTTGATCATCCAATGGGTGGCTTAAAGATTTCATATTCGATAAATATTTTCATCATCGTAGCTGATGATCCTAACTTTTGAAGAACAGTTTCGATAACAGTTTGATCTGCGGATTAAATAACATTCAGTAAGTGTGTTAAAAAATTATTAAGATGAGAAGGTTGCGTGTGGCAGAGAAAATTGGTTTAATATAAATCGAAACATCTGGGACGAGACTAGATAATTATTCCCAAATCGTGGGCTTAGTACTCTCTTTCTAAGATAGAGTCTTTGACTTGGTCTTTAGGAAGGGCTTAGATCGTATTTCACAGTGTTCGAGGCAAGAATTGGTGTTTCTCTTCATATCTACTTCAACGAGCTAGGGTGGGTTCTTCAGTCTCTACAGATTGGAATTTATCCTTTGGTTGAAGAAGTCTTGCGGGTGTTTTTTATCGGTTTATAAAGTCATGGCAAGAAGTATTGATAAAGCAATGAGCTCAATGAGGTTGGAGGAGGAAGATATTCCATTCAATCTTCTAGATCTTCCCGAGTTTAGTTCAAGTGAAAGGAACCGTTTGAGTTTGGTGGGCAGAATACTTAATCCAAGCCATCAGAAGGTATCAGATGTAGTCTTTGATATGTCCAGGAAGTGGCAAATCAAAGAAAGGGTTCGTGGAGTCGCTCTTTCGAAAGACAGGTTTCAGTTCATTTTCAAACTTGAAATTGACCTGGAAGAAGTCCTTAAGAAGGGTGTTCATTGCTACAGTCAGTGGGCTTTAGTCTTGGAGCGATGGGTCGAAAGACCTTCACCAGACTATCTGAAGTTCATAGAAGTATGGGTTCAAATGTGAAATATTCCGGTAAACCATACTACCTTGGCGACGATTCGTACTTTTGGTGAATTTGCTGGCCAAGTTATCGAAGTGGCTTTCGATCTGGATAGGACGAGAAACAAAGATTATGAGAGGGTTAAAGTCAAGCTGGATGTGTCAAAACCTCTCAGAAGATCTAAAATTATTAATATACCGGGTGGTGAATCTGTCTCTATCTGGTATGATTATGAGAGGATTCAAAGAAGGTGTTACTCTTGTCAACGATTAACTCATGATCAAGAGAGATGTCCTCTTTTTCTGGAACAAAGGGATGGTGCAAAAGGGAAACAAGCAACTGGTACGCAGTCTGGGTCAAGGAGACCTCAGATTTCTCTGCTTCCTAGTGATCCTTTGTTTGGTGTGTTGACAGAGGATCAGGTAGACATAGATGGGCTATCGGGTCATCCAAAGATTGCTGCGAATGTTTTGGATGATATGAGACAATACATTCTGGTTGATGATGGGACATATAGGTTAGTGAGAGAGGAGAAGGTCAAATCATCTATAAAGGGGTTGGAGAATGATTTTTTGGGCCAGAAAACCATTATGCGGTTGGAGCCTCCTCCCTTGATTTCGCAGAATATTGATAAAGGAAAGGGTTTGGTTTTTGAATTTGATGAACAATATAGGATAAGGGAGAAAGCTCTTAAAGTGCAGAATAGTCAGAAGCTTTTGTCTGCAGCTATATGTGCTGGTTCAGCGATGGGAAGAGGTCCTCTTGAGCCTTCGACTCAATCTGAGCAACACGCTAGTAATTTCTTGGAATTTAGTGTTGAGAATTAGGTTTGTTCAACGGCATATAAAACCGGCTCTTCGGATGCTGGTTTTTCCGGGACAACCCTGAAGAAGAGAAAACCAAGGAAGCGACCTTTTAAGTCTAAGAGAATTCCTAAGGTGATAGAGGATGGTGAGCTGGTGGAAGTGGTGATCAAGAAAACTACACTGAATGCGGGTATCAAAGGAGCTGGTGTTTCATCTAAAGTGGGTACATGTGGAGTTTTGTCTGTTAATTAAACCGAGAATATGGTCAAAAGGAAGGGCACTGATTGTTTGGATTTGGAAGGTCCTGCTAAATGTGCCAAACTTACTGAAGAAGTGGGGGTCCCAATGCAGGGACCTACCACTCAACCATGAGTCTCATTAGTTGGAATTGCCAAGGACTTGGTACACTTGAGGACTTGATAGTTCCTAGACTCAAGGAAATGCGTAAAGAACATTTCCCCGAGGTCTTGTTTCTAATGGAAACAATGTATTGTAGAGATGGCTTAGTGGACTTGCAGGAATCGCTGGGATATGACAGAGTATATACTGTCAATCCAATAGGTAAGAGAGGAGGGTTGGCTGTGTTGTGGAAAAACAGTGTAGATATTGATGTTCTGTTTGCGGATAAGCATTTGGTGGATTTTCATATATAGTTTGGGTCCCTTAGTTATTTGTGTCAGCTGTGTATGGAGCTCCTGCTGTTGTTGATAGAGCTCAAGTTTGGGAAAGATTGATGCGGATTTGTATTAACAGAAAAGAAACTTGGTGTATGCTAGGTGAGTTCAATGAGATTTTACACAATGGAGAAAAGATTGGAGGACCAAGAAGAAGTGAAACATCCTTTCTGCCTTTTGGTGATATGATTAGAGTGTGTGAAATGTTGGAGCTCCCATCTTCTGGAAATAGCTTTACTTGGGGTGGTACGAGGAGTAAACTTTGGATTCAAAGCAAGTTGGATCAATGTTTTGGAAATAAGGAATGGTTTAGAATGTTTCCAGCTTCTAATCAAACCTTTTTTGACAAACAGAGGGTCCGATCATAGACCAGTTTTGGTGAATTTAATGTCATCTTCAGAAGTGTATATTGGGAATTTCATATTTGACAAGAGATTTCTTAACAAGCCAAATGTTAAGGAAACCATTCTTACTGCTTGGGATGGGGGTAATTCAGCCATGAATCTTTTGGTTGCTGATAAAATTAGAGGATGTCGCAGAGCTTTGAGCAAGTGGAAAAAGAAAAATGTCTTAAACTCTTTGGACAAGATTCAGCAGTTGCAAGAGGCTCTTGAGAAAGAGTAATCGTCTGATTTCCCTTCCAATTCTTTTGTGCTTTTCCTTAAAAAAAGTCTTGTAAAAGCATATGAAGAAGAGGAATGTTATTGGAGCCAAAGAAGTAGTGAGAGGTGGCTAAAAGATGGGGACCTCAATACAAAGTTCTTCCATGCCTTGGTGAAAGCTTCCAGGACAAGAAAGAGGATTGAGATCCTTAAAGAGATTAATGGGAACTCTCAAATAGCTGAAACTTCAAAAGGTGAGGTAGCGGCTGCATATTTTTCAGACCTTTTCAAATCTTCAAATCCAGGTGATTTTGAAGATCTTTTCATTGGCTTTCATCCCAGAGTCTCCAATCAGGTGAATGAATCTTTGATCTGTCAAGTTTCTAACCAAGAAATCAAAGAGGCAGTTTTTTCTATCAAGCCGTCCAGTGCTCTGGGGCCTGATGGAATGAGTGCTCTTTTCTTTCAAAAGTATTGGGATATTGTTGGTGATCAAGTCTCAATGGAGGTCAAGAAATTTTTTGAGGAAGGGGTTATACCTACAGAATGGAATTATACCCACTTGTTTCTCCTTCCCAAGACGGTGAAGCCCAAGGTTATGACTGATCTACGGCCTATCAGTCTATGTTCAGTCCTGTATAAGATAGTTTCAAAGATCATGGTCTTCAGATTGCAGCCGCTTCTTCCTCAGATTGTTTCTCCTAATCAGACGGCTTTTGTTGTGGAACGTCTGATATCTGACAACATTTTAGTGGCCCATAATTGTCCATGCACTCAGAACACACTCAACAATTTCTAGGGAGTTTATGGCCATAAAATCAGATATGTCCAAAGCGTACGATAGGGTTGAGTGGTCATATCTCAGTGGTTTATTGAAAGAAATGAATTTCCATCAGAAATGGATTCATTGGGTGATGACTGCTGTGTCTTCTGTTTCATATTCAGTCTTGATCAATGACCAACCTTTTGGGATGATCATTCCAGAGAGAGGACTGAGACAGGGAGATCCCCTTTCTCCCTTTCTCTTTGTATTGTGCACTGAAGGCCTTACTCACCTTTTAAATCAAGCTGAGCTCAGAGGCAGTCTACATGGCATTCAATTCTCTCTACAAGGTCCTTCTATTCACCATCTTTTGTTTGCGGATGATAATTTGTTCCTGTGTATGGCTATCGTGGAACAAGCTACTACTTTGCAAATCATATTAAAGATCTATGGGGATGCTACTGGTCAACGAGTGAATCTTGAAAAGTTCTCCATTACTTTTGGTTCTAATGTGGATAGTCAGGTGCAGACTAGAATAAAAGCAATCACAGGAATTGAAAATGAAAGAGGGGATGGAACTTATCTTGGGTTGCCTGAATGTTTCAGTGGGTCTAAAGTTCAATTGTTAGATTTCATCTATGACAGTTTAAGATCAAGGTTGAGTGGTTGGTTTGTCAAATCCCTGTCACTAGGAGGGAAGTAAACTTTGCTGAAAGCTGTAGCAATGGCTCTCCCAGTTTACGCCATGTCTTGCTTTAGGTTACCTAAGACAACATGTGAGAGATTGACAGCTGCAATGTCGGATTTCTGGTGGAACTCGGTAGAGCACAAAAGAAAGATTCACTGGGTTAGCTGGGACAAGTTGTGTCTGTCCAAAGAGCAAGGCCGGTTGGGGTTCAGAGATTTACAAGGTTTTAATCAAGCTCTGTTGGCTAAACAAGCGTGGAGGCTATTAAATTAACCTGAGTTTTTGTTCTCAAGAGTTTTCAAGAGTAGATATTTCCCTCAGCTTCCTTTCCTTGATGCTCCTGCAGGTACTAGACCTTCTTTTGCTTGGCGTAGCACTATTTTTGGCAGGGAATTATTAAGAAAAGGGTTGAGAAAGATGATTGGTGATGGGGAAAACACGAGTATGTGGACTGAACTTTGGCTTTTTGATGGTGGATTGAGAGCCCCATTGATGAAGCATCCTCTGGTTGATCTCAATCTGAAAGTTAAAGATCTGATTGACTTTCAAAGAAGGGACTGGAATATGGTCATCGTAGATCATCTGTTCTATCCAGCTGATATAATCCTCATCACTGCCAAGAAATCGGTGGTGTCGATGAGTGACTATAACTGTTGGATGCATACAAAGAGTGGAGAATATACTGTCAGCTCTGGATACTGGCTTGTCAATCAAATCAACAATGCTGAACTGATAATGGAAGCTAACATGCTGCCTTCTCTCAATGGCATCAAAGAACATGTCTGGAAGGTAAAAACATCTCACAAAATTAAGTTGTTCATGTGGAGAGTGCTTATTGGAGCTGTGGCAGTTGCTGATAATTTTGGCCATAGAGGAATGACATTGGACTTGCGCTGTCAGTTTTGTGGGGTTGATGTTGAGTCAATCAATCATGTGCTCTTTACTTGTCTCATTGCCAGATTAATTTAGGCCTTGTCTGACTTTCCTAGTCCCTTAAATGGTTTTGACAATGAGTCTCTCTTTTCCAACTTTCACTACCTTTTTAAAGTGGAAAAGATGTCTCATGTTACTAAGGAGATCAGATTGAGTTTCCCTTAGATTCTTTGGATTATTTGGAAGAACCGAAATAGTTTTTGCTTTGAAGGAAAAAATTTCGTGCCTACTGACACGATCTCTAAAGTTAGGAAGGACTCATCTCAATGGTTTTTAGCTCAAGCTTTGGATATCAGCAATGATGATGATAGCAGCCCTATGACATTAGAGAAGATGTTAAGTGGAAGCGGCCTTCGGCACCTTGGCTTAAGTGCAATATTGGTATATCTTGGTCTAAAAGAAATAGTGTTGGAGGTTTCTCATGGGTTCTAAGGAATGCAAGTGGTGTTGTCTTGATGCATAGTAGGAGGTCTTTCTCTGGTATAAGGACTTTGGAGGAGGCTCACTTGCGTAGTTTATTATGGTCTATTGATTGCATGAAGTCTCATAGGCGTAGCAATATTATATTTGCATCTGATGCAGGGCAGTTGGTGCAGGCAGTAAGTAGACCTTGTGCATGGCCAACTTTTTGGTACCAGGTCTCGGAATTGGTTAATGCTTTGAACAATATTGACTAATGGAGAATGATTTTTGAAAGAAGGACTGCGAATAGAAAAGCCTTTTTGATTGCTCAGAGTGTGACTCAAGAGAATTGTTGGCAATCTTATGTTGCTCTTGGTCATCCTGCTTGGTTGAAGGAGCTTTTTGATTGTGAAAAACTTTAGTCGTATTCGGTTTTTCCCCTTGATGTTTGCAGGGACTTTTGTTATAAAGGGTGGGTTGTGAAGCTCTATATTTTTTGAGATTCTGTTGTAAATTTAAACGGTATCCATTTATAATATTTTTAGATGACAAAAAAAAGAGAAGGTTGCGTGTGGCCTAAACCGTAATCGAACCATGAAGGGCCATTTTTCAATTTTGAAAACATTGTGGAGCCAATATGAAATTTAAAGTATCTTGCAGGCTCATTTCTGAATTAAATAAAAGTTCTTATCTGGTCCTGGGTCGGGTTCGGATTCAAGTTCGGGTTAGGGTTCAATTTCTGGCTTGGGTCAACCCGAATCAATTGAAATCGGAGTGAGTTTCGACTTTGAAGAGGAAACGAGTCTCCAGAATATGGCGTCCGGTGATCGGAAGATCCCAGAACGAACGAGTCAACCGTTGTCTCCTCCGACGCCGATTGTGCAGCCAACTACTTCGACGAAGCGTCTCTTGATCACTTCTCTTCTCGCAGGTTTTACGCATTTTCTGTTACTTCTTCTTCTTCTTCTCTCTTTGGGTTCACTGTTACATTTTGTTCATCTCTTTGTGGTAATACTAAACTGTGTTTCTCTGAGTACCACTTTAGAAGCATTTGAGATTTTGGTTGCTCAAATAGTCGGAAATTGCAAAAACTTGTAAATCGACTATCCATAAGTAGGGCCAAGCAGATTCTCGTTCTTGTATCAGTTTCTACAAGTTCGCTTTATGAGATTTTGCACAAATTTGTGGTGTATGGAGAGTCTATCAATTCCATGCTTATAAAGATGAGAGCCTCTGGTTTTGGCTTTGATTGTTCTGTACTTTAGATATTGTGGATCATAGCACAAGTAATACAACATGTAGCATCAGAAGATGTTCATATGCAGGAGTTATTGGGGCGATCATAGCATAAGCAATTGAACATGTAAGAAATGTAGCATCCCATTTGTCTGAGAAGATGTTCATGTTGCAGGAGTTATTGGAGGAGGAGCTGGCTTAGTGTCTAAACATCGGAAAGCTCATCCCAGTATTCCCACTATTTACGCTACTAATTGTGCTATTGTCGCCGGTTGCTATTGCGGTACCTAATTATCTTCTTTGCTTTAATGTGCAACAAAATCGCTTACCGTGTCTGCGCTTTTCCATTTGTGTCCTCAAGATTGATGATATCTGTGTGTTTGTTTCCATCTTCTCTAAGATGTGGACTGTCATGTTACGTGAACATTGTGTGATCGTCTCAATCTTTTTGTGTTTGGTAGGAGCTCGTGAATTTGTGAGAATAACTCGAAGATCAGAACACGATGATTTGATGAACTCAGCTATTGGAGGATTTTTCAGTGGTGCTTTGCTTGGACGACTTCAAGGTTTGTTTATCGTCAACATGTCAGGCAGTATCTTGTATCTACTCTACTTTCTTCCTCATTCTTTGTCCAATCTTTAATGAAATTTCCTGAGGATTTAGCTGTCTTAATACTCTCACGTAGTCTGACCATAAGAGTGCTATTTGGAATGATCTTTCATGAATGTATATTTGGTAATTAAGCCTGGAACTGACATATCAGTGTTTGCAGGAGGTCCTCATGGTGCATTTCGCTACTCTATAATATTTGCTGCGGTGGGCACAGCGTGCGATTATGCTGCCCTTAGAGCAAAACTAATGTTAGAGAGGTCCCGTAACATGGATTCTCTCAAGTTACCTGAATGGTCTCCTATTCAAATCCTCGATGAAGAAGCCTTAGCAAAGAAGAGAGCTCAAGAGCAGAAAATATTCGCAGAAAGATCCCTTGGCAGATTGAAAAATGAAGAGTCTTCTTGACAACTTTGGTTCCTGAGGTTGGCATTTTGTTTCTGGATTTGCTGTTTCGTGAAAGTAATTCTAGATCTTTTAGAATAGACTTGAGGAGAGATTTTCTGTTGTGTTTCCTCTTTTTGGCACAAGAAAACTCGTTGGAGACAGAGACAAGTTGTATGGTGAACTACCATGAGCGTATATATATATATATATATATATATATTATTATGCATGGTTTTGATTATGGGCATTACCTAAAGACTCGAAAAGTTTAAATATTACAAGACTTTTGGACCTTTGGCATACAATTGATATACTTATGGCAAACTAATGTAAATGCTCCCTACTATTAGCAGACTTAGATAAATGTGAGCTTAATGATTTTGAAAAGCAGTGTTTCGACCAAAAGTAAAATAAAAAATTAAGCAGTGTTGGTTAGTGGCTTCGAACTTGTGGGTCTATGTCATGACTTAAATCTTACCAACGACGATCTTCAGTTTGCCCACTACTAGACGTTTCAAATAGCAAGAATATCTGGTTAGTAATTATTTACAAATTAGTCTAATGGTGTAAGAGTTAATCCCAATTACAATAAAGACAAATTTAATAGCAATTTACAACTCACAAACGCATATTTCTATATTTGAATTTCGGTTCTGACACAACAACAAATAATTGGGGCTCCTCAAGCCATCCAAATCAGCTTTTTTTACATTCACTCATGAGCTGCCACGTCATCATAATTATTCTACCAAATTAACATTCTTTCAAACATCCAGACTTTGCCACATCACACAAATCATAACTCAATTACACATTTTTTTTCTTTCGGAATCCGAATTCTTCGACTCCCATCATCTGTTACGCATTAAGTTCCTATTTCTCTTCCAGATTTCGTTTCACTTCCTCCAAGTTTTCGTACTCTTCTTGCCGGAAAACCTAATGTTTCGAACAAAGAGGCAGGTAAATCAAAGGAGCATAGTGGATGAGTAAGTCAGAGAATTAAAAGAGATGAATGCGATAGGGAGAAAACGATTTGGAGAAGAAACAAGGTAAAAAACCATGTGCAACTGTCCTTCAAAGGGCCATGAGATTTTCCCATCTATATTAGCAGTCTGTTGGTTTCAGTTTTAGGGTTTCCCGTGTACTTTTGGAGTTTGCGATCATGAACTGATAATTTTATCCCTTCATGTTCATTTTCCATTCCTTGCTTCTTACATTAAAGATTTAGCAGACTCTGTACTTTTAAATATGAGAATAGAGTTGCTAACGAGAGGAGCTGCTATTGTTTCATATTGATACATGCTCTTATATATGACGGTGATGTAATCAGGCAAAAACCGTTGCTAACGATCTCAAGAAATATGGACTATTCTGCCGGCAGTTTGCACTAAAGAAAACCAATACGCAGAGAGGTAAGAACTTCTAATGCCCATGTCTAAAATGCTTTGCTAAAGGAACTCAAATCCTGCTTGATATCCTTTTTTTTTTCTGCTTGATATCCTTTTCTTTGCTTATGCCAAATGATTTCTTATTGGATTTACAGTATCAAGATGGAAACAAAACAGTTAGTGAGTTTGTTCATGAGAGTAAAATTGGATCTGGTCTTTTAGGCGCATGCTAAAAACTTTTGTCTAGGCTTTCTTCAACTTATAAATATGTATTGTATTGTAAAATTTAAAGGGCTGATATTTCTTGATATGGACCAAATGACAGGCCATCTGCAAAAGAAATCCTCTCCCCCATAGGTAAATCCTAAGCTTTTCCTTCGTATGGTGTATGTATCATTATCCTTTAAATAATGGTACTTTCTTTGTCCAATAGATTACGGTCTTGATGAAAATTTATGTCCAAGCTAAGAAATGGTATAATTTGCTGACAATGTTATTACATAGTTACGATAAATACTTTAGCCTAGCTTTCATCCCATATATATTAAGAGTCGTTAACTAATTTTATACCCTTCATGTTATTTTGCCTACAGTCATGGTCAAAACGACGTAGATGGTACTTTCTTAGCAAACGTGAGCCGTAGAGAAAGTTGAAGATTCTAGCCATCTTTCTTTTACATTTTAGCCTTTCACTCTATGATTTTCCGTCGAACAATCAATGAAGTCTTAATCTTCGCCAATGGAGGCCTAAAAGATAATCTACCAAAGCATGCAATGCAAGATTTCAACTACTTAGAGAGCTTTTTGCACCAATAACCTTTATTAGCATAACCAAAACATTTGTCTCTTTTTTCTAGGAACATATCGACAATGAAGGTGATGAAATGGCAGACCTTTTCCATGAACCGGTCGAAACGGATATTAACAACTACTTGATGGTACATACTTCTTCCCGAGCTTCAGATTTTAAATGAAGGATCGAAAACTAATCATATGTCTTCTTCAATCCTTTGCTCTTTTTCACACCTCTACCAACACGCATTTCAAAGCGGAGGACACCCCATGTATCTACGATTACCTAGCCGGGTTCTGTATTTATATTTAGTCTTCAGAAACAAAGCTAGGAGCGGGTATCTCGGTACACTTCTAATCGGAAACATACATTGCTTCGAGGTAGATATCATTGTCATTGTCTCTGTTTTGTAACATATCTTCTCGATCGGTTTTCATAACAAACACAACCTCAGATCGTAAACATGTATCATTACTTTCTTGCTCTGTTGTTTGCTGTTTTAAAATCAATATCTAACATATGTCTCTCATCTTTCTCTTTATAGAGTTGAAAGAGATGCTACGTACAAATAGATATTCTTCTAAACAGATTATGTGTTTGTTGTAGGTGCTTGATTTTGGTGTTAGGAGGAAAGTGGTTAAATCAAAGGGAGATGGTGGCTTTGGTGAGGATGATGTAAAGTATAAACTGTAAGAAATCATAGTCCATAGGAATCATATTATTTCTCTAAATTTCAGTATTTAAATGTGAACATGCAAACTCACGTTATTTATTGCTTTCTTTCGTAAAACTTTAACATGTCTTCTATATTTCTTTTTTACAGTTGGAGGAGATCGTATGTACATTTAACCTGTTTCTCAGCTTGTTTTAATGTCTCTATAGTGTCAGAAATAAGTGAGAAAGAAGAAAAATGATCAAGAAAGCATTCTCACACAATCTACAGGCTTGGTCATGGAAATTAAGGACAACTAACACCATTTGCTTTATTCGCCAAACGTACAATCATTAGACTATTTTGGTGTTTGGTTGGAAACTAAAATTCTTATTCTTGCAGTACTATGAATATATGATTTCAATTTTCAAGTTCTAGAATCTGACACTTTCGTTCGGGCAAAATTTTAATTTATAAATAATTTGAAGTAGCTTATAAATTCTTCTTTTTGAAAAAGCATAAGAAAGTATGGAGAAAAATAAAACAAAAAATGATTTCTTCGGTTGCACCAAATTGAGCAACAGAGAACTTTCATGTGCTTAAGTTAGTGATCCATGTTTTTTTTGTTTTTGCTAAAAAAAAAAAATATATATATATATATATATATATATATATATATATATATCTCAAAACATTGACAAAAATTCCAAAACAGTTTTATATCAATACTAAAAATCAAATCACAATTAAAGGAATATTTTAATTTAGAAACTGCATTTGAAATATCAATCTTAGATTTTAAAATAGGGTTAGTTAGCTTAATAACAGTGGGTGATTTGGTTTGGTAACAAAAACAACCCTTCACGCGCTTCTACGTAAGCACAAATACGTGGACATATTGCCATATGGCCAATTATGTGTGATTCCTTTGTTATGGGTCTCAATTTCTCTTTAAAATATATATAACCAAAATAGTAACACAAATTTAAACAACAACCCTCGCATGGTGGGAAGAAGAAACATGTATAAATACATGAACTTATAAATAATTTGAAGTTTGGTTGGTCAAAAAAAAAATAATAGAATTAGGGGTTCCTTAGTATAATGCAAACTTTAAAAATTTTTTTTTTTTGACAAGTCAGAGAGTTTTTTCCCCCTCATTAACCACAAGTGCTACATAAATGATCATGTATGCCATACATTGCTTATAAAGTATTTTGTGATGAGAGTAAAAGCGTATCTTAGCTTGTGTTCACATCATCTCCATTTTTTCCAGCCATGAACGTTGGAGTTGCTGCTAATGATCTTTGTCCTCCCATTGGCTGGTTATTTCTGCCGCGTTTGTGAATATGTTGTTAAAGATTCAGCACCTGGATCACATAAATGGGAAAAACGTACAATCTATTGACTTGTGATCTGCTCTTTACTCACCATATTTCTAATAAGGTAAACTAAAGATATCAGATTCATTTTGAAGCCACTAAACTGTTCGAGGAAATATACAGTTTATTTTTAATTTGTAAACTAAAATGACGGTTTTGTTTTTGTTTCCCACGGACCAAAGGGCGTTGGAAATGTCTATGCGAGTGGAGAGATCATGTCTTGAACAAGTCAAAGTTTTTCTCCAATGCATATATACTTTATTGCTTTCAATCTTTCACCGGTTTGTATATACATGAATCTGAGACAAAAGTGCTTCTGGTTTGAATAAAAAAACGCCAGGAACTTTCACGGAACAAGGTAATACTTTTGAAAAGACCCATCTCTGAGTTATGTAGTTTGATGTTTCTTCGGAAACAACAAACTATTCTCTTTGCCCATGAAGTTGTGGGCGAGTGGTAGTGGCGGAGCCAGGGGTGAAGGGTGCAACTCCCAGATCCTTGGTTCGAATCTCCTCCTTCGCTGTTAATAACATTTTGTGGGAAGTGTGTCAGTTGGGTTTTGGCCCAATTGGTTTACTTGGTAATCAGAAATGCAGGTGGCCTGATTACCTCTGGCAATAGTCGGAAGGCACTCCAACTTTGGATTAGACAGTGTGGTGGCTCCTCTGGGAGAAGTCCACTCTGTAGCACTCCGGTGTGTTTCTACCGGGGCTGACCGGACAGCCCGATAGGATATATCAACCAAAAAAAAAACTATTCTCTAAGTAGGTTGAAAAACAACATCGGGGTTGTGACTTTGTCTTCATTGCATAGTAGATTTCGGATAACTGAAGTGCGCCGGGAGAAAAAAAAAGAGAAGAAAGCAAGTAAGTCTTCATATTTCGGTTATTATGATTTGCTTTTGCTGCACTGGCCTTGCTCTTAGTTTCCTGGGTAAGAACATCATATTTCTGAATTCATAAATTCATATCCCAATATTTGCAAGTGTTTTATCGGCACTATTCCCTTGCAATTAAGATGATGAACTATATGACCTATTTACGTTTTTAAAAGAGGTCTCTAGGAATTGATGATGGACCTTCACATTCACTTTGACTTTGCTTAAAAATTTACTCAAATTGTTACACAGTTTCTCATTATTTTTTCTCAAAAAAAAGTAGCAGAGCTTCATGTTGAAAACTAACAACTCGCTATTATCTTGTGTTTGCAGGTGCACCACAAGCAGTGCTACAAAGTTGTCTCACTTTTGGTGCCTTCTCTTTCATCTTTGAAGGACTCAACCAAAGGCAAACCAGTTTGGTTTACTCCGTCTCCTTGAGACACCAAACCAGAAGTCTTCAAGATGATTTACCACTTTCTTAAAGGTGTATATATATTTTTTTTGTTATTTTATGGATGATAACTCTCACTTATCAACCTCCAAATATAACTACTTGCATGAATAATTGTGTATGCTCCGATTGTATATCTTAATAACTATCAAATTGTTGGTTAGTTCATAGCTTATACACCCTTACTCACAAAAATTTTACTACCATTTTAAGATGGAAGATAAATTTTCTACTCACATGTTATATCTTCATTTAACAATAAACAATTAAAATTTATTTATTGACCAAGATACTGATGAAGAATAACCATCCCATGAAATGCATTTTGTAGTTGGAGAAAAAGTTTAAATTTTTTATTTCTTTCATTTAATTTTCTCAGGGAATGGTTGAATTGGTATGAACAGAGACCGTTACTATTTAATTGTGTGATACAAAGATAAAATAATAGATAAAAAAGAAAATATAAATAAATAAATAAAAAAGAATTAAGAAATTTTAACTTTTAAAGGTTTTGTGTTTAAACCAAAGAAATTAACATTTTGATATTATCAAATTCCAAATAGTCGATGAATGAAAAAGTTCTTGGAGAAAACAAATAGGCATAAACATATGCAAACAATTATACAAAGTTTATTTTTAAAATTATGGATAAATTGAGCTAAAGGACAACTACAAATATATTTTTCAAAAAGTAAACTGTGTATATATATATTTCACATGCATAAATTTTGAATTTTAAACAACTCAACCGTTAAATGGAAGATATCAACTTATCATTATGTCTATTTTTATGTTTGATAAACATATAAATTTGTTTAGGATCCACATACACTACTATGATACAATTTGTTCATGCCAAAATAGTAAACAAATCTATAGAAAATATACCCGGGCGTAGACCGGAACATCTCCTAGTCTATTATATAATGGGAGAGTTTTCTCTCCTCTTAAGATGTCCACATCATCACTTTAATTTTTTTACATCATTTAAAAATGAGTAATTACATTAAAACTAAATTTAACGATTTACTAATCTTTTTCATTCTTATTAAATGTCTTATATTAAATACCACTAAAAACAAAATTAAAAATTACGATACAAGAAAAATAAATGGAGATTAGAAGATTTAAAAGTGAAATTATGAATATAGTTTATATAAAAATAGAATTAGATAAGTTCTTCCAACTTTAATTGAAGGTGGTTAATTGAATTTAAAATTGAGACATTTGCAAAAATGCCACAAACCAAAACATATTTTACAAGCGTGCCACTCGCAGAGTGCCTTTTGCATAATGCCACTACTTTGTCCGAAAAAGACAATTTTGCCGTTGACACAAAAGAAATCTGTCAATTTCTCTCTCCCAAACCCTAAGCCATCGCTCTCGAAGATCCAATCTCGCTCTCGACTACATCAATATTCCGGCAAACCAAAATCGTGTTTCTCATCAAATTTGTCTATGTTATTCTTATAACATGTCTCGTTTTCCGTTTCTTCGTCTTCTGATTTGGTCAATTTTATCCAGTTCGAGTGTTGGTGAACAGAATTTTCGATTCCCAGATTTCGCAACCGTCTGTTATTTGTATGATTACGAAGATTCTTTCCGTCGCTAAGATTATAGTACAATTTAGCCAATTCATTTGTTATGCTTGTTGTTTTCTGGGCAAAGAATCTGAGATCTAGGGAATTAGCCAAAATCTCAATATCCGATCCGTGTTCAGCGGAATCGTCAAAGAAATGGGCGAAGTTAATAGTCCTGGAATGGTTGACCACGGCGGATTCGACCTTACTTTGCCGGCACTGCCACAAAATACAACGTTGATGTAAGATTCCATAACGATTCAGATTTTTCTCGAATATTGTGAAATTGGCGATAAGATTTAGGTTCGATTTGATTTAGTATTGCAATTTTGTCTTGGAGAATGTTGTTGTGTAATTTATTAGAGATTAAAGGGTACTAGTACAAAAGGCATATTAATAGTTGTTTTTGGATTTGGCACATGCTTGAAGAACACATGAGGAAGTGCTTTTTGATGCTTGGAGTATACCAAATTGTTGTTCTGATTTTGACTTTGCTTCTTTTTCACTTTGTGTTTTGTAAAACTTTCTATTTTACGGTTGCAGATGTGAAAAAGACGAATGCTTTTGGTACTGATCTTCAAATGTTTGCTCTCAAGTCTCTTCAGATTCCAATACCTGGACGACATCCAACTTCTCCATGTTTGTCTAATGGCTCCTTAAACCATTGGTATTAAAAAAGCTTCTTGATCCTTGATATAATGCGTTTTTGGCATATTCTAACATTTGTTTTGTAGGTTTTTATCGAGTCTTTTGCTTTACTTTGAGACATTTTAGGTCAAAAAGAGGCTGGAATGGAGGATTGAAACTCACAATGGGACTTGGCGAAAAAGGAGGGAAATTGGATATTTTTCAAGATTCTGAAGAAAAGGAGCACCTGCTCCCGACCGCTAGACCTGCTCCGCAGAAGATCCAGTTTCAGAAATTTTCATTAAACCTATTTTTGCCACCTAGGGTTTCCCTAATCAATCCCAACCGCCCCAGACCTTTATTTAAGGATATTTTTCGATCCATTTTAGGGGAGACCCGGAAAGACAGAAAGAAAGAGAACACAAGTGAGAAAGAGAGATCGATACTTTGTTTTTAGAGTTTTGTGAGATTGAAGATTGTCTTCCACCTTTTGTTGAAGTTTTCTACACTCTTATCTTTTCTATTCATTTTATCTATGCAATTTCTTATCTCACTTGATGTTGTTCGATTCACCATGTACGAGTAGTCTCCCAAGTTAGGTTAAGGGTTCGATGGGATTAGGGATTCTCGAACCAAGCATAGATAGATTTTGAAACATATTTGATATCTTCATCTATTGTTGGTCGTAATGCCTAGACTAGCTTGATCACCTACCCTTTGATTTTAGGTTTAATTTACTCATCAAAAGTGTTGTGAATTGCTTAAATTAACATAGATGGGCGATTCGTCCTTAGCCAACGACAGTTGAAGTTAAGGTGAGTCGTGAACAAATCGATCCTATCCTCTTTAATGCTCATCATCCTTTGTAATCTCAAACGACAGTTTAGGGTGTTAGATTGATCGATGAATTAGTTGATGCCACGATAGTGGATCCTCTTAATTTTAGGGTCGAGTTCTAGATTGGTTCGTAATTGATAACCTGAATAATTGATTGGTTCTAGATGATCTAATCCCTGAGATACTATCCCTTGACCTAACGCTTTTAATATTATTTGTTTACACCGAATTTACTTTAATTGCTTGATTAATCGTGACAACTTAAACCACTTTGATCACTTAGCTGAATTTGTATCTCATAGGATTAAAGTGTATTGCTGGTCCTTTTGAACGAACCTAACTATTCTGCATCGAATTAGTGATTCCTGGTTTGACTCATAAACCGGACAAAAGTCATTTCATCAAATTGGCGCCGATGCGACGGGGACCAACTCGATACCTCTAATTTTACTCTATGTTTTCAGACTAAGTACTAAACTTATTCTTTTTGTTTCTCTTGCGTGTGTTTCAGGTGCATGAACTCAAGGTCAACAAGGAGGAATCTTCAAACTCCCCTCGTAACTTTGAGTAACCCTGAACTTGCGAGACTAGAACGAACCAACAGACGAACAAGGCCTAATCTCATCGACATGGGCGAACAAGGCAATGAGGGTATGGCGGCTGAGCTGCAAAGATTGCAAGAGCAGATGGCTCAAATGTAGCAGTAACATGCCCGCGAACAGCAGCAGCAGCAACGCGCGCGTGAACAGCAGCGTGCCATAGGGGATATGGACAATCCTCATGCTTTCTACCGGAACCGAGCAGCTATTGTTCCTTCTGCTGTTGAGAGACAAGACTATGAGATAAAGCCTCAGACGATATCGCTGGTTAAGCAACATTTGTTCCATGGACTGCCTACTGAAATTCTGATTGACCATATAGAAAATTTCGAGGAGATCTGCTCCACGACGAGTTCTAATGGGATTAACCTGGATTTCTTAAAGTGCAGACTTTTCTCCTTTTCACTCGCGGACAAAGTTTCTCGTTGGCTCAAATCTCTACCAGCTTGATCCATCACGACTTGGGCACAATGTAGAGCAGCGTTCTTGGACAACTTCTACACCAAAACCAAGACCGCGAGCCTAAGGAACAAGATCTCCACGTTTCAACAACATTCAGGAGAGTCCTTTTGTGAGGCATGGGAATGGTTCAAAGAGTACAAGAGAGAGTGTCCACACCATGAGTTTACCGATGAGAACTTGTTGGGTATCTTCTATGGTGGTGTTGATTGGGATTACAGAAATGCTTTGAATGCTACGAGTGATGGTGATTTTATGACTAAGACCAGAGAGGGTGCGTATATGCTTATTGAGAACTTGGCTGTGAGTTCTAGCAACAAGTCCTAGAGTATGATAGAACCAAGAAGACTAGTGGGATGGATTCTCAAAAGATTGATGACCTTACGGCTAAGATTAACTTGTTGCTCAAAGGGAACCAAATGACGGTTCTTTTTGTTGATGAGAATGGCGAACCACTTTCTGAGGAGATGGTTGAGGAAGGAGATAGTGATCAGCAGAAAGTCAGTTACGTGAATGGCCAAGGGTTTGTACGAAACCGTGGGTTCAACCATAATTATAGGAGTCACCCGAATTTCTCCAATAGGAGTACGAATGTTGAGAACCCACATAACCAGGTTTATCCGCAGCAAACCGGTCCTCAAAACCTGAAGCCTCAAGATCAAGGGTTCCAGAAAAATTTCCCCCAAGGTTTCCAAGGCAGGACATTCCTCCATTTTCAAGGTCAGAAACCGCAGTTCACCAACTTTCAAGCTCCTGCGAGCTCCAGAAGTACTTCTCAGGATGAACTAAAAAGTATGATGCAGTAGTTGATGGCTAATCAAGAGAAGTCTGCCACTGAGATCAACACGAAGGTATACGCCATGTACTTGGATCTAAATGGTAGACTTGAAGCTATTAGCAATCACGTGAAGAAGCTTGATACTCAGGTTGCTCAAACTGCTGAGGCAATCAAGAGTCCACAAGGAGTGCTGCCAGGCAAACTAGTTGCAAACCCCATAGAGTTTGTGAATGCAATTGAGTTAAGAAGTGGAAGAGTTCTACCGTCAGTTGTGAGGGCAGAGGCTGAAAACTGCCCAGAAAAGTCTGTAGAGCACCCGCTTTCAGAGGGTTTATCTGCTCCAGAAGAGGAAAAGGATGAAGAAGTTACTGGACCAACTCCTAAGGTACTTCGACCGAATGAGCTTGTTGATAAGGTTCGATCTCCTGTCTACAAACCTCCAGTTCCTTACGTAGTTCCTCCAAGGAAATCACAGAAGGATCTAGAGGAGGCAAAGTTTAAGGAAATATTGAATGATTTGACGGTTAAGCTTTCTTTAGCAGATGCTATTCAGATGATGCCAGCATGAAGAAGTATGTTAAGGGTTTGGTTACAGGAAAGATTCCTTCAGAGCAGAGTGTCATGATGGTATCTAAGAATTGTAGCGCTGTGCTACAAAACAATATGCCCAAAAAGCAATAAGACCCAGGAAAATTTGTTTTATCCGTGCAGATTGGTCCTATGCGATTCGAATGTTCTCTATGTGATCTGGATTCAAGTGTGAACCTCATACAATATTCGGTTGCAAGGAAGCTCGGGTACACGAAGTTCAAACCAACACGGATTTCGTTGGTGTTTGCTGATAGATCGGTAAAGCTACCCGTGGGGGTTCTTGAGGATTTACATGTTAGGATTGGCAACACTTTGATTCCAGTGGATTTTGTGGTGTTGGAACTTGACGAGGAACCGAAGGATCCTTGATTTTGGGACTTCCTTTCCTGTGCACAGCTGGTGCGATTATTGATGTGAGGAATGGTACAATCAGTCTCCAACTGGGAGACATTATTATGAAATTTGAGATGGATAGATTGCTCAAAAAGCCAACCATAGACGGGCAAACTTTTGCCATCGAGGATAATATTGAAATCTCTGAGGGAGAGATTGGGGAGATTTTGACCGATGATCCATTAGATGTAGCATTGACAAAAGCTGAGAGTGAGCACGGGTACTTTAGTGAGGACACAGCTGGGTTTGCAAGGTGCTTGATTCGGGTCAAATGGAAAAATCAACTGGATTCTTGAAACTCGAAATAGAAGATGCTGACGGAGCACCTGCTCCAGAGGAAGGAACACCAGCTCCTGTTGACAGTCCTTAGAGTGAGTTGAAAGCTCCTAAACTCGACCTCAAAACCCTACCAGCCGGGCTAAAGTACGCGTTTCTAGGCCCTAACTCTACTTACCCTGTGATCATAAATGCTGATTTGAATAATGTGGAAACCGTCTTGCTTTTGTGTGAACTTAGAAAGTATAGAAAGGCCCTAGGGTATTCACTAGATGATATTCCCGGGATTTCACCTGATATTTGCATACATAGGATACACCTAGAAGATGAATCAAGAAATTCTATAGAACATCAAAGGAGGTTAAACCCAAATCTAAAAGATGTAGTGAAGAAGAAAATAATGAAACTTATAGAAGCAGGTGTAATCTATGCAATCTCAGATAGTAAATGGGTTAACCCAGTTCATGTGGTACCTAAAAAAGGTGGGATTACTGTGATCACAAATGAAAAGAATGAGTTGATACCAACTAGGACAGTAACTGGTCATAGGATGTGTATTGATTATCGAAAATTGAATGCTGCCACTAGAAAGGATCATTTCCCATTGCCATTTATTGATCAAATGCTTGAGAGATTGGCTAACCATCCATACTACTGTTTCTTAGACGGTTACTCAGGTTTTTTCCATATTCCTATCCATCCAGGTGATCAGGAGAAGACGACATTTATGTTTCCTTACGGTACTTTCGCATATCGCAGAATGCTGTTTGGTTTGTGTAATGTCCCCGCTACATTTCAAAGGTGCATGATATCTACTTTTACTGATTTTATTGAGGACATAATGGAAGTTTTCATGGACGATTTCTCCGTCTATGAGAGCTCATTTTCTGTATGTTTGTCAAATCTATGCAGGGTGTTGCAACGTTGTGAAGAGAAACATCTAGTGTTAAACTGGGAGAAGTGCCATTTCCTGGTTAAGGATGGTATAGTTTTGGATCATCGGATATCAGAGAACGGTATAGAGGTTGACCGAGCAAAGGTTGAGGTAATGATGAGTTTGCAGCTGCCGGATTCAGTCAAGGGAATACGAAGTTTCCTAGGTCGTGCTGGGTTTTACAGACGTTTCATTAAGGACTTCTCAAAGATAGCAAGACCGCTCACTCAACTCTTGTGTAAGGAGACCAAGTTTGAGTTCAATGGAGCTTGCCTTGAGGCTTTTCACACTAGAAAGGGAGCCTTGGTGAGTGCGGCTATTGTCCAACCACCGGATTGGGATCTACCGTTTGAAGTGATAACGGATGCAAGTGACTATGCTGTAGGAGCAGTTTTAGGGCAAAGGAAGGACAAAAGACTTCATGTGATCTATTACGCCAGCCGTACTCTGGACGAAGCTCAATGCAAATATGCTACAATTGAGAAGGAGCTGCTGGCAGTAGTCTTTGCCTTTGAGAAATTCAGATCATATCTTGTCGGTTCTAAGGTGATTGTGCACACCGACTACGCGGCCTTGAAATACATGCTCACCAAAAAAGACGCGAAACCGAGGCTTTTGAGATGGATTCTTTTGCTCCACGAGTTTGATCTACAAACTATTGACAAGAAGGGGACCGAAAACGGGGTTGCTGACCATTTATCCCGCCTGAAAGTTGATGATACGGTGCCACTTGATGATTCACTACCGGACGAACATGTGTATGCAGTTGGAATTTGTGTACTGGAGCACCCAGTCCAGACAAGAGAACCTGCTCTGACACTAAAAGCACCTGCTCCAGAGGAGTGTTGTGGTGCTACTTCCAAGGAAATTGCTCCGAGTTTTCCGTGGTTTGGAGAGATAGCGAACTACCTTGCTGTTGACCTGGAACCGTCTGACTTTATGGGAGATAAGAAGAGAAAGTTCCTGCGAGACATAAGGAGATATTTCTGGGACGAGTCATACCTTTACAAGCAATGCTCGGATGGTATTTTTATGAGGTGTGTTCCTGACGAGAAGATTCCAGGAATCATTTTTCATTGCCATAGTTCGCGCTATACTGGGCATTTCGCAACCTTCAAAACTGTATATAAAGTGCTGCAAGCTGGGTATTGCTGGCCGACGATGTTCATGGATGCAAAAGCTTTCATCTCCAAATGCGATACATGTCAGAGGCAAGGAAACATCTCGCGAAAGAATGAGATGCCTCAACACTTTATTCTGGAAGTTGAAGTGTTTGACGTGTGGGGGATAAACTTTATGGGACCGTTTCCATCTTCATTTGGAAACCAGTACATCTTAGTGGCCGTTGATTACGTGTCCAAATGGGTTGAAGCGATTGCTTCCCCAACAAATAATGCAAGTGTAGTGGTCAAGATGTTCAAATCCATAATATTCCCCAGGTTTGGAGTGCCACGAGTGGTTATTAGCGATGGAGGATCTCATTTCATCAACGAGGTTTTTGAGAACCTATTGAGAAATAATGGTGTAAAGCACAAGGTAGCAACGCCATATCATCCGCAAACTAGTGGTCAGGTTGAGGTTTCCAACAGGGAAATCAAGAGTATCCTACAAAAGACCGTGGGAATCACCAGGAAAGACTGGGCTGTTAAGTTGGATGACGCGTTGTGAGCTTACCGAACCGCCTATAAAACACCGTTGGGGACAACGCCCTTTCACTTGGTGTATGGGAAGTCTTGTCATCTCCCTGTCGAGCTCGAATACAAGGCGGCATGGGCGGTTAAACTGATGAATTACGATCTCAAACCTGCTTTGGAGAGGCGATCTATGCAACTTAATGAATTGGAGGAAATTAGGCACCTGGCCTATGAGAGTTCAAAAATATACAAAGAGAGAACTAAGCTGTATCACGACAAGAGGATACTCACTCGAGACTTCCAACCAAACGACCATGTACTTCTCTTTAATTTTCGTCTTAAGTTTTTTCCTGGAAAGTTGAGATCTAGGTGGTCTGGGCCCTTTCTCATTAAGGAGGTCCGTTCATATGGAGCCGTGGTGTTGCTAGACGCCAAAGACAACGAATTTGTGGTCAACGGTCAACGGCTCAAGCCATAACTAGCTGAGACGAACCAAGCCGAAGGTGGATTCATCCCCTTAGGCGATGCACCGAAAGACTAAAATGGCTAATCAAGTCAAGTTAAAGACTGTAAGCAAGCGCTTGGTGGGAGGCAACCCACCGGTATGTTTTCTAATTTTTTGAATTTGATTTATTTTGCTACTAACTTTGGTTATAAATGTTAAGTTTTCAAGTTTTTCAAAAAAAAAAAATAATAATAATAAAAAGGGGAGAAGTGGAATATACAAGGAAGATCGATCGATCATCTCTGTCAGATCGATCGATCCTAGTTGATGAGATCAAAAAGCCATTTCAGCGGTCAACCTCAGGATCGATCTGGATATCGACCCGCTACCCAGTATAAACCGAGAAAAGGAGCACCTGCTCCCCGGGGTATAATTCGAGATTCGAATTTAAGCCCACCAAGAGGTTAGTCCAAAAAGAGAGAATCGATGGGCCCGAGAAATGTATTAAAAAAGGAAATAACTGATATTGTGGAAACCACCAAAACCCTATATTTATGACGCCTCTCTCTTTCTCTCTCTCTTTCTCTTCCCCCCTTCTTCCTTATTTCTTCCACCATTAAAACGGTTTCAAACTTTTTGTCCCAAACACAACTACTCGAAATCTCAATCGATCTGTGCGATTTAAGGCTTGATTTCACTCGATTTTTCGTCCTCATTCCGAATTTGCACTTTGTTTCTCAAGACCCGCAAGGTAAAATTCAGAAAACTCTATTTTTCATTCCGCCGTTTTGAGTAACAAGGTGAAGTTAGAGGCCAAACCACGCCATGTCTAGTTGGGCTCACTCTAAACTCGTTTATTACTGATTTCGATGACATGGGGGTTGTGAAATTTTACTCGAAATTTCGTTTGAAGTGAAAACCTAATTTTTGGGTGAGAAATTGAAATCTTGAAGAATTAGGGTATGAATTGGCTTAAGATTCTTTGCTGGGATGTTTTTGAGTAGTCGGATTTACCTGTTAGAACGCGAACACATAGAATTTTCAAAACAAAAGAGGGGAAACTTTCCCTTTGATAACAATGAGTTTGTATGGATTTTTGGAAACCAATTTATTCAGGTTGGTTTTGTTTGTTGTTATTACAGGATGACAGGACCAAAGACAGCCTACTGTAAACCACCAAAATCCGGTAAATCCAGAGGAGAGCCTTCCTCATCCGGAGTCGCGTTCAACCCGTGGCCGCGTACTGAGGGCAGCCGGTTCTCTTTGCCCGACGCTCGCCTCTCGATGAACTCTATTGACGCGTGGGACCAAACGGATGCGTACTACTACAATAATTGGGTGGACATTGCCATTGAGCCAACCCAATTTCGGTGTGGACAAACGTTGAAGGGATTGGGGCTGTTTCATGACGTAGGTGGCATACTTGCCACTACGCAGCTGACTGACATGGCGACGCAGCCTGATCCACTCTACCTCGACTTGGTTAGGCAGTGCCTCGCCTCTGCAAAGGTTCTGTACTCCAACCCAGACAAGAGGATCGCCTCGGAAGGAGTGCTTTCTTTCTTTGCTGGAGGGAAGAAGTACGCCATCACGATCCCCGAGCTCTGTCAGCTCTATGGTTTTAATTCCACGGAGCAGAATGTGGATCTCCCTAACCGACTCCCGATTACGAATATGTTCTGGAACTTCATTGCCAACGGAAACTACTTTTCTCGGTCAGCCGCATAGTCCTCTATCCGAAACCCGGCTCTATGGATTGGAGCCAAAGCGATCAGCAGCATCCTGTTCTCGAAGGACGATGCGAGTAAGGTGAGAGCAGACGAGCTCATGCTACTCTACAACGTGGTAAGGGACACCATTGGAGGAGAAGATGGGTTGAGTTGTAATATTGATGTGGATGTCAACATGGGAGCATTGTTTGTCGAGGTTATAGCGGAGAAGAGAACAAAGGTTGCTAAAAGCAAGACTGCTGCAGGGACGGAAAAGATCGGAAGCCTAGCCTCCTTACCCGACTGTTTTTGCACTTGGGAGTGGATCTTGACACCTCCACATGCAATGGGGATACTAAGCTTATGGACACCGCTTTTCTCATTACTTGTGAGATCCTACATGATGCTACCACTTACCGGTTTACGTCACGAGACAAACGTGTTCTGTTTTGCAGCTTACCGCAGCCATCACTTATAGATTTGGAGGTCGCAGCAAACGTAGGCTTCACGCCTGGAACATAGTATATTTGCTCTGTCACTGGAGCTACTGCCCAGAGCAGCTCGACACCTGCTCCTGCTCCTGATGTTCATTTAAGAGCCAAGGAGATTGAGGATTTGGACGAGGAAATTGCGGACACGCACCGATCTAAGGCCACTTTTCGTAGGCCTTATCGGAGTGAGTACCGGCTTGATGATATAGCTGACAACCCGGAAGACACCGAGTATCGCCACTGGATGGTGGATGCAACTAAGATGAACAACAGCCTGCTTCGCCGGTTGTTGCACATGATGCAAAAGGGATGCCGCGGATCGCAATCCACAGCAACAATGCCTTCCACAACGCCTTCTCAGCCACCTTCTGCCCCGCTAGCGTCTGCTCAGCCACCATCTACTCGTCCTTCTTTTTCTGCAACCCAGTGACACGTGCAACCAAACGCAAGAAGCCTATCATGAATGATGGGGACGACTCCGACAACACCACTAGCGATTAGACATCGTTTCTCTTCCCGACTAGTGTATTCATCACAACAATTTATTTTCTGCTTGTCTTCATGCTTTTATTTCTTTCTTTTCACTCTCTCTTTTCTTATTTTCACACCAAGACGGTGTGAAGTAAGTCTGGGGGGAGTTGCTACTAATATTTTTTCTTTTGGTTTGTTTTCTTTTTCTTATTATGTCCTATTGAGTATAGTTTTCTTTCGTTTTATTGAGTCAAGACTTTGTTGGGAATTAGGACCTTATCTTATGATGATATTTGAACTATTTGTGTTTAACTTTCTCTCTAGTGACCATTTCTACAGAGCATGGGCACAAGGAACAGCTGGAACACTTCAATGCACTATCTTTCAGGTTTCATATTGACCGAAAATTCTTCTCGCTACTGGCACTAGATTAGGGAAACGAATTATATTCAGAACTTCTTATTCTTTTTATCAATCTTGCTGTTCTTGAATAGCTAGCTCATTTTTAGCTAGTACCCTCCTTAACCCTTACCTCTTTTCAAGCTTCTTGCATTCTTGTTACTTCATTGTCATATGTGCAGCATATGCGCAAAAAGACTGGAGAGAATCGGGTCGACACTACCTCTGAATCACTCTTTCTGAAGAACAAGAGCACCTGCTCTGCCTATTTTCAGAAGATGGGTTTAAAGTGAGTTGGAATAAAAATCCACGAGGAAGGAATGGCAACGATGAGCTCCACTTGGGTATGTACAAAAACTCTGAATATCTTCGTGTTTGAGAGACACATATTTGTAATCGAAACCCTCTTCATCATCATCTACTTTTATATATATTTACCTCTTAAAAAAAAAAAAAAAAAAAAAAAAAAAAAAAAAAAAAAACTGATGATGAAGAGTGGAAAGTGTCTCTCTGCACAGCGAGTATACCCAAGGTGGACGATGGCTAGATGAGACATTGGAGAGATTTGAAGAAAGAAAGACTGGTTTAGGGAATGTGGAACATAAACGGACCTATTCTCTCTTGCAATTTTGTGCGATATCCTGCATCCTCTACGAAACGCCGGGTAACCCTTAAACACTTTAAACACTTTGAACTCCACCTCTAAATGGCCTTAAACCCTTTAGCGTCGTCTATCCTAAATGGTGCCTTTAGCGAGACCCTCACGCAACTTTGAATGCATTGAGTTTGTGTTTGGGAAATGAGATTTGGTTGAGAAATGTGTTGAGGAGTTTTGGTAAAGCTTTGCTACTCGTAATTTGGATTATGTGGTCTTCAGATTGAAAGTTATTAACCCGGTTCACTGAGGATAAAAGAGTTCCCGTGTTTTAAAACCTTTCTCCTTCACTTGGTTTTGAATTTGTTTGAGGACAAACAAAGATCTAAGTCTGGGAGAATTGATATAATGCGTTTTTGGCGCATTCTAACCTTTGTTTTGTAGTTTTTTATCGAGTCTTTTGCTTTACTTTGAGTCATTTTAAGTCAAAAGGAGGCTGGAATGGAGGATTGGAACTCACAATGGGACTTGGCGAAAAAAGAGGGAAATTGGATATTTTTGAAGATTCTGAAGAAAAGGAGCACCCGCTCCCGATCGCTAGACCTGCTCTGCAGAAGATCCAGTTTCGGAAATTTTCATTAAACCTATTTTTGCCACCTAGGGTTTTCCTAATCAATTCCAGCCGCCCCAGACCCTTATTTAAGGATATTTTTCTATCCCTTTTAAGGGGGACCTGGAAAAACAGAAAGAAAGACAACACAAGTGAGAAAGAGAGATCGATACTTTGTTTTCAGAGTTTTGTGAGATTGAAGATTGTCTTCCACCTTTTGTTGAAGTTTTCTAAACTCTTATCTTTTCTATTCATTTATCTATGGAATTTCTTATCTCACTTGATATTGTTCGATTCACCATGTACGAGTAGTCTCCCAAGTTAGGTTAAGGGTTCGATGGAATTAGGGATTCTCGAACTAAGCATAGATAAGCTTTGAAACATATTTGATATCTTCATCTATTATTGGTCGTAATGCCTAGACTAGCTTGATCACCTAGCTTTTGATTTTAGGTTTAATTTACTCATCAAAAGTGTTGTGAATTGCTTGAATTAACATAGATGGGCGATTCGTCCTTAGCCAACGACAGTTGAAGTTAAGGTGAGTCGTGAACAAATCGATCCTATCCTCTTTAATGCTCATCATCCTTTGTAATCTCAAACGACAGTTTAGGGTGTTAGATTGATCGATGAATTAGTTGATGCCACGATAGTGGATCCTCTTAATTTTAGGGTCGAGTTCTAGATTGGTTCGTAATTGATAACCTGAATAATTGATTGGTTCTAGATGATCTAATCCCTGAGATACTTTCCCTTGACCTAACGCTTTTAATATCATTTGTTTACTTCGAATTTACTTTAATTGCATGATTAATCGTGACAACTTAAACCACTTTGATCACTTAGCTGAATTGTATCCCATAGGATTAGAGTGTATTGCTGGTCTCTTTGAACGAACCTAACTATTATGCATCAAATTAGTGATTCTAGATTTGACTCATAAACCGGACAAAAGTCCTTTCGTCAATCCTTATTATTATACTTTACCTTTGCTAAATACATCTTTGATCTGCGAGGTAGCTTTACGTTCTAGTAATAGATTTTTATTGCTGATAGTTGTAGATGGTCCCTACATTCTGTTTTTTCTCAGTTTTTGAAGCATATTGAGTTTTGTCTTAAAGCACAAAACCTACTTCCTGTGGGAGTCGAAACTAGCACAATTGAATTTGTAGGGTTTTGGTGAGGAGATAGAGAATTCTAGGGTGAGCTAAGATCACAAGGGTATCGAAAATTGCTTTGTTATTGCTCTGTAAGAATTTGTCAACAAAGTTGCGGATGCCTTCTCAAGGGCTTTTACATAAAATATATATACTATCTCTAAGGCGGCCTAGCATTCCTAAGTCTTTGTGGAATTGGTTGCGTCGCAGTGGGCTTTCGCGTCTGGACCGGGCTTCGGGCTATTTCGGTGTCATTGGGCCGAAGACTGCACTGGACCGAGGACGTGATCAGCAGGTGAGGAGAGGACGTGGTCGGCCCCTGGACCGAAGCCGTGGTCGGCCATTGGTCCGAGGCCGTGGTCGGATAGAAGAAGCCGAGGCCGTGGTCGGCCCCCGGTGAGGCCGTGGTCGTCTCCGTCGGGCTGAACACGCCTTCATTTGTCAAGTATAAGATGGTCCTCCACCTTGCCCGAAACGGTCTCCATGATTATTTGCCATTCTTCGTTGTGAAGATTTAGGTGCTATTCCACCTTGTTGGCCGAGAGTACGGAGGGTCGTTTCTTCAGTTATCTGTCTTTGAACGTTAATGTCTAGCGGGTGAATACCGACCCCAACAGTTAGCCCCCCAGCTCGGTAGTGTTAGAGATAATAGTGTCGAGCGATAGATGTTCTGGATATTGGCATTGCCGTTCATAGACAAAATATTTGCCTATCCTTTCTTTCAGTAGTAGAGAGTGACTTTATGCTGGAGGTTTTAAGACTCCATAAGCGTTGAGAAGATTTCAAGACTTCGTGCTTCGCTTACTGAAGCTACTGTGCTACTGTAATACTGTAGAGAAAAGAAAAATTTTTTTTTTTTTTTTTTTTTTTTTGTGCAGAGGTTTTAGGACTCTTGTTCTTCCATGAAGATTTTAAGACTCCGTGTTGTCGTTAGTACCGTTTTTGACGATGAGAAATGATTCCCGGAAGGAACAACGGGTCCGGGACCCGTCCAGTGAGATGAGGAAGAGAAGAAAAGAGATTTTTTTTTTTTTTTTTTACCTTCTTCTTCCTTCCTTCTCCTTCTTTCTAGGTTTTTTTTTTTTTTATTTCCTCTCTTCTTCTCTAGCCGCCGCCGCCGAGAGTCACATTGCCGCGAGCGCTTCTCCGATGGCCGACGACGAGCTCGCGAATGCAACCGCCGACCGTCCTTGCTCCATTGTTGGTGAGTTACCTTGCCATTCCCCTACACCAATTTTGTAGAACCTTGAAGATTGTTGTTCTAGTGTTTATGAAGAACTAATCTTGGTCCACTAGGTATTGATTTACTAGGAGGAATCCCTTGAATTGTTGGCTTTTGATGATTCGACACCCTATATTTATTGAAGGGGGAATCGATTTTTGGAGTTGTGTAGATCCTGGAATTACTCCTTGTGTTTCGGTTCTTGATGTTCTGGGGATGAACAAGATGCTTTGTTCTTGGTTAATTGTTGAAAACCCTTGACCTTTGATCTTCATTTTGTGATATGTGTAGATAATTTTGGTGTTATGGAGGAACAAGCATTCGGTTCGGTTGAAGAAACCGGTGAGCCTTTGGCTCGGGACGAGCCGACCGTGGCTTTGCCGATGGACCCGACCACGGCTTCGCCGGTGGACCCGACCACGGCTTCTTCGCTTCATGTCGACCCGACCATGGTCTCACCGGTGAATCGGACCACTTCTTCGCTCCACGTCACTCCGACCACGGACTCGCTTCATGTGGATCCGACCACGGCTTCGGTTTCCCCAAACGCAGCGAAGGATGCGACGTCGCGCTACGGAAACGTCGACGTGGGGACCCATCATCGCAACAAGGTCATCGTTTCGCGGCGTTGTCTAGGCGGTCTCGATGATAGCGGCGATGACGTCTTCGATGACTTGGCAGATATTGAGGAGGAGAGGAGATTTAGCGGTGATGAGGATCTTATGGAGAGAGGTCGAGGTGTTAGACTCTCCTTTCCCTTCAACGACGAGGACCCACGGCTTCCAGCTGGTGAAGCCGACGCTGCTCTGTCATCAGATTCGTCCTCCACTTTTAGGTCGTTTCCTTCTGACGCTGAGGTTGGTGATGATGGTTTACTTGTAGAGGTTGACCAGCCCGTGGCGGCTAAGAAGAGGAAGAAACGTCCGGACCCCCCGGGATCTACTCTTTCCGATGCTGAGTCGTTACGCCTCCTTCGAGGGAAGTGTGATATTTCGGACGAGATTGTTCTGGTTCTCCCCGACTCTTCTCAGCGAGCCGACGCTCCGCCGCCGGGGTACTTTACCTTGTACGAGAACTTCCTTGAGAAATGCTTGCTGTGGTTCCCGGTGCCTCGCTTCCTCCTTCGTTTCTTAGAGGCGAACGGCGTTTCCCTCGCTCAGATTAACCCCAGGGGCCTGAGGCATATCATTGGTATCTATGTGCTGAGCAGGGAGTGCAATGTGGAGATTAGCACCGAGCAGTTATCCTGCCTGCTGGATTTCCGACCCCGTGGTCGTGCGGAGGAGCTTAGGTACCTTGTCTCCCCTGTCCCGGGCCGTATGCTTATCGACGGGTTCCCGAGTAAAGATGACCACTTCGAGGACCGGTTCTTCTTCGTCGAGATTTCGGAGGAGACTGTCGAAGCGGACTGCATCTCCATTGTTAGGACTAGCTGGGAGAAGAGAGGTAATTCTTTACTTAGAAACAATTTTCGTAGCGTATTCTCGTTTCGCATACTGATTTTTAGATTGTTGCCTTTGCAGTAAAGAAAGCGTTGCCGATCATCAGCCGGAGTGTCGCAGCAGCCATCCACAGTGCTCTCGTTTCTGGAGGGAGTGGCGACTGGGTAAAGTCGTTCACTCGTCAGCGGGTTCAGAAGGCGCTCTCTGCCAGGATCTTCCCAGGGAAGGTCCTCGGACGGGGCGTGCCTAGGCTTTCGGCTCACCAGCGAGCGGAGCAGGCGAAGGCGTCTTCGAGCGCTGCAGCGCCAGCGAAGGTGTCCTCGCGGAAACGAGCTCCGTCAAACACGACACCGAAGACTCCCGCTGCACCGGTTCAGCGTTCACACGCTCCTGACCTTACTCCCGACGAGCTCGAGAGGCGACATGAGCTATCGCGGAAGAGGGCCCTTCTTTCGGAGAGCAAGGGGAGGAGTGGTCCCGACGGACCCCTTCCGAAGCGACAGAAGACGGGGTCCTCTCACGCAGTCGTGGCTGGTTTGCTGGCGAATCAGGGTGTCGCAGTTTCGTCAACTCCGGTCGCTGGTTCCGCAGCCCGTGGTTCCTTCTCTTCGCCATTCGGCGGGTCGATCCACGGGAAGGTTTTCGCATCAGCGAAGACCAAGGCTTCTGAGGTTTGTTTTCCTTTTCTCCTCATGCCTTTACTTTGTTTTATTTCATTTACTTTGACGTCTTACCTTTCTTCTTTCTCTGTAAGCAGCTTTCCGCTCTCCTGGACCAGTTGACTTCCGGCGTTGATGAGGACGCTCGCTCCCGGGACAAGGAGCTTAGTGACGTTAGGAAGGCCAACATCGCCTTGCAATCAAAGCTAGACGACCTCGCTGAGAGGAATCAGGCTCTTGAGGCTGACGCTGCTTCTGCGAAGAAGAGAGACGAGGAATGGAGTGGTAAACTGGCGAAGGCGTCTTCGAGGCATGCTAAGGATAAGGGGGAGATCGCTCTGCTGAAGAGTCAGCTGAAGGCTGCTGATGACCTCCGGGATGCCAGGGTTGAAGCGGCAGTTATCGAAGCTAAAGACGAAGCGGCTCGTGGCTTCACCGGACGAGCTCGAGAGGTTGCTAGGTTGCTTGTGGAGATCGAGGGGACGGCGAAGACCAACATGCTGGATCTCGCTGAAGTGGACGCAAACCTGGAGTTCATTGGGCGTCTCCGCAGTCCTGACAGGCCAACCTTGGACGCCGCGGAGCATGATTTACTTGAAAGGCAGGTACCGATTTACGATGCTCGTGATGTGTTTGATGAGCTTGTCTCTGGGGTGAGGCAAGCTTTAGGGATCCCCGAGGTCGACGTTGGTGATGAGGTCGATGAGGATGTCGAGGCCTGATGACTGATCACCTTTCTTTGCCCATGACTTAGTTTTCTCTTTTATTAGTATTTTTATGACTTTGCCGGATATGACGACTTTATAGCATTGGATGGTTTGTATCCTTGCTATTATTTTGGGTCCTTGCATTATGGCAAATGCAGGATTTCTATGATTATCGTTCTTATTGAGCTTTGGACATTTAGTCTTATGATGACCCTAGGGGGCTTCGTAGAGTAGCATACTCGTTTTTAAACTTAGGGGCGTTATGAGGCCGTTGCTATTGCCAACGTTGCTGTTGGGCTTTGTGACTCGGTGCTGTTTTTCTAGACACGTCTGCCCGGGAAACAAATACACCCTATGTTTTACCAGAGTACATTCCGGGTTTACTGAATGACCGTTCAGGATACATGCCGAACGAATCATCGGCAGCTGCAATTTACCAACGATGCTTGTTGGGTTTTCGAATGATCAGTTGGATTCGTCCGCCCCAGTTCTGAACATTAGTATTTATATAGCGCGCTTGGATCCGATGCTGGATGTCATTGTGTTGGTTTTCCCGCATCATTACTGTGGCCAGCAGTTAGGAATACGGAACGACTCGACCTGACTGGAGCTTTGAGTATTCCATGATGGACATAGCTGTTCTCGTGCTGAGGTTTTCGTCAAGTGTTTGAAGTGATGATGTAGTCAAGGAATGGAGTATGGGTACCCCACACCCCCTCATTAGACAAATGAAGTTGAATGAATTTGTGTAGAGACCTGTGGATGGAAAAGCGTAGACCCCCCCCCGAAGGCGGAAGAGGTCAAGTGGGAGTATCCGGAGACAAGGCTGTTGAAAACGCTGACTCCCCCTCTGATGGAGGCGGAGGAGAGCGCTGGAACTCATCCGGAGACGAGGCTTTGGTAAAACGCTTACGCTTGTCCAGAGACAAGGCTTAGAGGTCGTTTGAGCTCATCCGGAGACAAGACTTGAGAAGCATGGGATAACCCCCCCTTTTTTCGGGGAGGAGCAACTGAACTTGTCTGGAGACAAGCTGCCTACGTACCCTTCGGAAGGGATCAAGTCGCCCCGTAGTTCGTTGGAGCACTAACACCTCCTTTAGTTTTAAGGAGGGACAACTGAACTCGTCCGAAGACAAGCTGCCTACGTACCCTTGGTCAGGGATCAAGTCGTCTCGTAGTTCACAAGGAGAGAAGACTAGTGATAGTACTTCTTCAAGTGCTTGGCGTTCCAAGAATGGAGGATTGGAGTGCCAGTGATGGTGGCGAGTTCATAGACGCCAGGACGGATGACTGTTGTGATCCTATATGGGCCTTCCCAGTTGGCTCCGAGCTTGCCTGCGTTTGGCTCGGCAGTGTTCTGGAACACTTCACGCAGGACTAAGTCGCCCTCGCAGAAACGTCGTTCTCTGACTTTGGAATTGTAGTACCTTGAGGCGGCGTTCTGATAGTTGGTGATCCTTACAAGGGCTTGGTCACGTCGTTCATTGATGAAATCCAATTCATCAAGGAGCATGGACTGGTTGATCGCTTCATTGCCAGGTAAGAGGCGACGGCGTACCCCAGGAGAGGAAACCTCGGATGGGATGACGCATTCGGTTCCATAGACAAGGGCGAAAGGAGTTTCACCCGTTGCCCGGCGTGGAGTGGTGCGATGAGACCATAGAACTCCTTCGAGCTCGTCAGCCCAGCGGCCCTTCTTTGCTTCCAAGCGTTTTTTAAGACCATCTAGAATTGTCTTGTTGATTGCCTCTGCTTGACCATTACCCTGAGGGTAGCGAGGCGTGGACTTGCTAAGTCGGATGTTCCATTGTGCACAGAAGTTCTCGAACCGGTTGGATATGAACTGCGATCCGTTGTCTGTGACAACCTCATAGGGAACTCCATGTCGACATATGATGTTACGCCAGACAAAACTTTCTACTTGGACGTCCTTGATGCTGGCGAAAGCTTCTGCTTCTACCCATTTAGAAAAGTAGTCTGTTAGGACCAGTAGCCAGCGTTTCTGCTTCGAGGGGTGTAGCGGCTCGACTATGTCCATAGCCCATCTCATGAACGGGTAAGGAGATGTGACGGAGGAGAGCATCTCGGTAGGCTGATGAATTTTTGGAGCGTGTCGTTGACACTTCTCGCACTTGGCAGAGAACTTCATACAGTCACCTACTATAGTAGGCCAGAAGTGGCCATGTCTCTTGATCTTGATTGCTAGAGCTCTTCCTCCTGAGTGATTGCCGCAAGACCCACTATGTACTTCTTCCATAACTTGCCTTGCTTCCCTACCTTCCACACAGGTGAGCAGGGGGCCTGAGAGTCCCCATCTGTAGATGTTGCCGTCAAGTAAGGCATAACGGGCGTGTTGAGATAGCGAGGGTCGTGTCGAGTTGAATGCTGGGGGATCCAATGAACTCAACAGGAATGATTCGCTTTAAAGCAGGATCTTCTGGTGTAGCGGTGGCGGAAGCCAGATTAGCCAGCGCGTCGGCGTCCATGTTCTCGCCTCTTGGAATCCTTGTGAGTGTGAACTCCTGGAAGGTAGAGGCGAGGTCTTTTACTATCCGGAGATAAGCCTCCATGCGGTCATCCTTTGCCGCGTACTCGCCGCTGTATTGGCTAGTAACCAGTTGAGAATCGCAGAATGCGTGGATGCGTGGGATGTGGAGTCCTTGAGCGAGCCTCATGCCAGCTATGATAGCCTCGTACTCTGCCTCGTTGTTGGAGGCTTTGAATCCCAGTCTGAATGATTGCTCAAGGATCTCTCCAGTTGGCGATACCAGGCGTATTACAACTCCAGCTCCGTTCTTTGAGGAAGAGCCATCCACATATAGCTGCCAAATCCCGGGTTGTTCCTTCTTTGAATCCTTGTCATCTGGAAGCTCTATGAGGAAGTCTGCGAGGACCTGGGACTTGTTGCATGTCCGTCCCTTATATTCTATGTCATATTCGCTGAGTTCGACAGCCCACTTAGCTAGCCTGCCAGATTGACTCGGGCTATGTAAAACTGTACGTAGCGGGAAGGTACTAAGGACAATAATAGAATGAGATTGAAAATAAGGCCTTAGCTTTCTTGATGCCATGAGGACGGACAATGCGAGCTTCTCCAGCTGGGGGTATCTGGTCTCGGCGTCTGTGAGGGTCCTACTCACATAGAAAATGGGCTTCTGCTCTCCTCTTTCCTCTCGTACCAGGACAGCGCTGACTGCTGTTTCTGAGACAGCAATGTAGAGAAAAAGAGGCTCTCCAGTGACTGGCTTAGCAAGGATAGGTGGCGTTGCCAAATACTCCTTAAGTTGCTTGAAGGTGTCTTCGCATTTTTCTGACCATTCAAACTGTTTGTTTCCTCGCAGAGTGTTGTAGAAGGGGAGACACTTATCCGTTGACCGTGAGATGAAGCGGTTAAGTGCAGCCACTCTCGCGGTCAATCTCTGTACCTCGCGTTTGTTTCTTGGTGAAGCCATCTGGATCAGTGCATCGATCTGCTTAGGGTTGGCTTCGATACCTCGTCGGGTGACCAGGTATCCGAGGAACTCGCCAGAAGTCACGGCAAATCTGCACTTTGCGGGATTCAGCTTCATGTTGTGGAGGTTTAGCTGATTGAAGCACGCCTCCAAGTGGGAGATATGGTCTTTTTCTTCAAGAGATTTCACGAGCATGTCGTCTATGTAAACCTCCATAGTCTTCCCAAGTTGTTCCTGGAACATGCTGTTTACCAGTCTTTGATATGTCGCACCGGCGTTTTTCAAGCCGAAGGGCATTACCTTGTAACAGTAGATGCCGCGGTCTGTGATAAAGGCTGTCTTCTCTCGGTCCTCAGGGTGCATTAGGATCTGGTTGTAGCCTGAGAAGGCGTCCATGAAGCTAAGGAGCTTGTTTCCTGCTGTTGCTTCTACCAGACGGTCGATATGAGGTAGTGGGAAGCTGTCTTTTAGACATGCCTTGTTGAGGTCCGTGAAGTCGACGCAGACGCGCCACTTCCCGTTCTTCTTCTTCACCACGACCGGGTTTGCGAGCCAGTCGGGGTATTTGACTTCCGCGATAGACCCAACTTTTAGAAGTCTTTCGACTTCGTCATTGACAGCCTTTGCACGTTCAGGACCAAGCTTCCTCCTTTTTTGCTTGACCGGTTTGAATGTAGGGTCAACGTTAAGCTCGTGGCTGGCTATATTGATGTCAATCCCAGGCATATCTTCAGCGGCCCACGCAAAAGTGTTGATGTTCTTCTGGAGAAACGCAACCAGTTTTTCCTTGAGCTCTTCATCAAGGGTAGCTCCTATTTCAACACATCTCTCCGGGTGTTGCTTATCAACGCACACGGAGATCACAGGTTCGCAGATAGGTCGTGCTTCCTCTGCTCGATCGTCTGCAGTCTGTAATTGCTATAAAAGATTGGTCAAGTCCTTTACCTGATCGGAGCTAGTTCTTGCTCTCTTCTTCTGTCGTTGGGACGCTGAGTCCTCGTTCTTTTCTTCCAGGTTGCGTAGCTTGTGCTCGGCAAGGAAGCACATCCGTGAATCCTTCTGATTTCCAAAAATTGTTTTCACGCCACCGCTGGTTGGGAATTTCAAGCATAGATGGTATGTCGATGGTACAGCCCGCATCTGGTTGAGCCATGGTGTTCCCATGATTAAATTGTAAATAGCGGGATGATCAGACACTGTGAAGTTCACCATCTTCTTGACACCACCGGCCTGTACTGGAAGGCGAATTGTTCCCATCGTCATGGTAGTCTCTCCAGAGAAACCTGTTATGGGCTTTGGTTGCCCTATGATGAGTGACGGGTCGATCTTCATTTTCTCAAGTGTGTTCTTGAAGATGACATCTACCGAGCTGCCGGTGTCGATGAGGACTCGAGCAACGTTGAAGTCGAAGACAGTTAAGTTGACCACCAATGGATCGTTATGCGGATGATCAATACCTTCGGCGTCTTCTTCATCAAAAGTGATGGGATCGCTGGTCTGCTTGGTCCTTGGAGATGTTGATATGTTAGCGCAGACCTCAGCGCGTCTTTGGTAAGCTTCAATTGCTGGAACGTTGTCTGCGCAGTACGGCGAACCTCCCATGATCATGTAGATAGTGTCCTGCGGGTTACCGCTCTCTGAGTTGTCATTGCGACGTTGTCGCCTGGGATTCTCCGCCTGGTTCTCATTTGTACCCTGAGGCTTTTCTTCTGGCTTGAAGTCAGATATGCTGATGTTGCCCTTGAGGGTACCTTCGGCGAGTTTAGCAGCAAGCTGTCGTCCCAACTCGCGGCACTTCGCAGTCGAGTGCCCGGTCGCCTGGTGGAACTCACAGTACAACTTCTCGTCGTACTCCTTTGGATTTCTGATCCATGTGAGGCTTCCTCTACCGCGTCCGCGACCACGGCCTCGACCTCGGCCGTAGCCAGGTGATTCAACCTGATAGTTGTGAGCTCCGCCTGCTCCTCCTTCGAACTGGATGAAGGCGGGATTGCCTTTCTTGGCCTTAGCAGGGGTCGGAACTTGAGCGGACTCGTTGGTCTGTTTAGCCTTCCCACTCCTCTTGGCAAGAAGCTCTTCTTCACTTCGAGCGAAATCAGCTGCACGGTGAAGAGCATCCTGGATCGTCGTTGGAGGGTTGATGGTGAGTTCATGCCAGAATGGAGATGGGCATCGAAGGGCTCCTCGCAATGCCTCCAGTGCAGACGTGTTGCTGATTCCGTCTACCTGTGCGAGGGTGTGCTTAAACTTTGTCATGAAAGACCGCAGGCTTTCGTTCTCACCCTGTTTGTTGGTCCATAGTTCCGCATCGTAAATTTTTCGTTCAGCAAAGATGTTGTAATGTTGGATAAACATCTCAGAAAGTTGGTGGAAATTGTGAATCGAGTTCTTCTCCAGTTTGTAGAACCACTGGAGGGCAGGCCCTTTGAGGCTTTCCACGAACAGCTTGCAGTAGCCGACGTCCTTCTCGGCTTCTCTGAAGTTTGCTCTCCCTAGGGCTACTTCGAATTCCATTAGATGATCAGCAGGGTCTGAGGTTCCTTCGTAGGTTGGAAGCCTGATTCTTCCGGGATCAGAGATTTCAGCGAAGGGTGTATTTCGCGCTTTCTCTAGCACGTAGGCAACCCCAGGAGCCTTCCCCGTGCTCCGGTACATCTGTAGCTTGGTGGTTCTCAGGTCAGAGACGACCTGGTCCAACTGTGCCCTTAGCGCAGCGACTTCTTTTTCGCGGGAACTTTGTGGAGCCCTGTGCTCATGCTCCCTCATGTAGATTTCGGCGATGGAGGGATCTCCTTCCCCATCAACCCTATTGTTGTCGGCGGCGTTCTCTCGAGCGTGCCTCTGAGGAAGGTATCGATCTTCCCGAGCCCTAGGATTTTCAGTTGCTGCGTGGGTTCGGGCTCTTCTCTGAGGAGGCTGATCCTCGTCCGAGTCTTCCACCAGACGCTCGGGGGTTCTGTCGGAGTCCCGACGAGGAGGTAGTGGAGGCAGGTCCTCTTGATCTGTGCGATCTGTCCGAGGCGGCAGCTCCTCGTGGCGACCCCTTCGATTGGATCGGGGCGTGGTAAAGCGGAGGCGTGTTGGTCGGGCGCGAGCCCTCTTGAGCTTTTTTCTCTTGAGCGCCTGTAGCTCGCTCGTTGTTGCCTCAATGTGCTTCTCCTGATCCTGCACCTTCTTATTGAGCATTTCAAGCATATGCTTCAGCTCTGTCACGTCTGCCGGGACGTTAGCTGTGTCAGGTGCAGTGTTCTCGATGGAGTCCATCTTCTCCTCCTCTCTCCTATGAGACGAGGATCCTTCGCTGCTAACTGTGTTATTTCCAGACATGTTCTTTGACGGTGTTGTTGTGTAAACCTAGCTTTTCTGTGTCAGAATTTCTCTGGCTTTTCCCCTTAGACGGCGCCAAATTGTGGGAGTCGAAACTAGCACAATTGAATTTGTAGGGTTTTGGTGAGGAGATAGAGAATTCTAGGGTGAGCTAAGATCACAAGGGTATCGAAAATTGCTTTGTTATTGCTCTGTAAGAATTTGTCAACAAAGTTGCGGATGCCTTCTCAAGGGCTTTTACATCAAATATATATACTATCTCTAAGGCGGCCTAGCATTCCTAAGTCTTCGTGGAATTGGTTGCGTCGCAGTGGGCTTTCGCGTCTGGACCGGGCTTCGGGCTATTTCGGTGTCATTGGGCCGAAGACTGCACTGGACCGAGGACGTGATCAGCAGGTGAGGAGAGGACGTGGTCGGCCCCTGGACCGAAGCCGTGGTCGGCCATTGGTCCGAGGCCGTGGTCGGATAGAAGAAGCCGAGGCCGTGGTCGGCCCCCGGTGAGGCCGTGGTCGTCTCCGTCGGGCTGAACACGCCTTCATTTGTCAAGTATAAGATGGTCCTCCACCTTGCCCGAAACGGTCTCCATGATTATTTGCCATTCTTCGTTGTGAAGATTTAGGTGCTATTCCACCTTGTTGGCCGAGAGTACGGAGGGTCGTTTCTTCAGTTATCTGTCTTTGAACGTTAATGTCTAGCGGGTGAATACCGACCCCAACACTTCCTCCACTATGTCCTCTCAATTTTTAATAGTAAAGCTGTTTGGGGAAAGTAGAGTCTTGCTTTTGTTGGACTGAATTTGCATATTTATTACCAAGTAATCATTTTTTCATGGCTCTAACACATTGAATTTTATTTGCAGAGAAGGATGTTCATCCCACGAACCGGAATCACCAAACAATAGCAACCACAAGGTGTTTGACTCATTTCAGTGTTTGAGATTAAAATTTTCAGAAAATAAAGTTTTTCCAGCCATGCACATCAAAGTTTCAGTTGATCATGTTACCCTAAATGGACCTGAATTTGAAGCTAATATTGTTATGCTTGTGGAGTTACGCTTCTCTCGCGAAACATTGATACAAGCTCTCTCATTGTTTGAAAGAAATGAAGAACAAGCTGTTGGGTTTCTCTTTGGTGGCTGAAGATTCAAATAAATTAAATCATTATACTCTCAAATAAATTAAATATATTAAAATGTAAGATTCCATAACGATTCAGATTTTTCTCTAATTGTGAAATTGGCGATGAGATTTAGGTTCCATTTACATTGCTTACAGTCCGTGAGCTACAAAGTTCAAGCCATTAATTATCTCTTCAGTGATTGGTCTGCGTATACTCGCTCTTTATATGATTTATATTTGTTTATCAGGAGTATGAACAATAAAAATCTCCTAGATTAGCATATTAGGATGCATATTTAAAGTCTCTAGGTCTCGGGTTTGAAGCATATCATGTTTTTTTAATAATTTTTCTCCTTTAATGAATGACATAATTGTAATTATGCATCTTCTTCCTCGATTATCTTCCTTCTACCAATCTAATGTGTAGCCACCATCAACGTTTATTCAAATAAATTTCATCATATTTTTCCAGATTTTTTGCTTTTTACATATAAGATTTATAGATCTACCACATACAAACTCATTCTAAGCTTTAAAACTAGAAAAACAGAATCCTTAACTGCTCTGATTTTATCCCATCGCGATTTGAAAGAAAATCGCGATCTGAGATTGATTAGTTTATTTTCGGTACTAATCGATTCTTCACTCACAGTTTCGAGATTTACTTTGATCGAAATCTTACTTTCTCCAAATTTTCAGATCTGAGAAAATATCTGATCTATTGAATTGAAAATCACAGATGTTGTAACATCCGTGAACCAAAATGTGTATTTTTGGTGTTGCGTCGAGCGACGCAGGGGATGTGCGTCGAGCGATGCTAATCTTTAATCAGACCGGGAAGTCGGGTTTGATCGCACGGTTTGCATGATGGTTTAGCGGAGCCCTAGGGTTCGATATAAAAGGCTGGAACAGTGTCCTGGCCGTTTTGTTGATGAGAAATCAGAGAGAAAAGGTTTGGGAGAGAGAGACTTTATTCTTGAGAGGTTCATGTGTATGAACAGCTTCTGATCGGAACTTTGAGAGGGTAAACGGCTTGGCTATTCGTGGCAGATTGGAGTGATTTTTGGAGGATTGTTGTCTGCGATCAGTCGGGTTCAGAGGGGAATTTCGATCGAACCAGAAGGAGTCTGGAGGCGATCTGCATACCGACGCGTAGCTGTGTGTGTCTAGTTTCCAGAACAGTCACCTGTTTTGGAATTGGACCAGTGGTTCGTCGTGTACGAGAGTTTTAGTGAACGTCGTTCATTCTTTTCATTTCGATCCTTCGAGGTAAAGAGAAAATGTGATCGTGGAATCGGACAAGGAAGAGGAGATGATCCAGCGTCTCGATTGTGTGTTATCGTATTGTTTAGAACCGCTAGGTTGCTGGTTTGATGAATTGGACTGTTGATTTATCAATGGTTATTTATTGACTCGAATCCGTTTATTTGGTTAATGGGTAATTGTTTGAATTAAGTCGAATTGATTCTGCTGGTTATGTTCGATTTGCTAGTTTAATACGATTGTTGATAATTGTTGAGAATAAGTATTTATGGGAATACTAATTCGAAGTTTAAAAAAAAAAAAAAAAACGGGTCGGGTTGTTTCAATTTGGTATCAGAGCCCTTATGGTTCTAGGGCGGGAGAACGTAGTATGTTTGATTGATTGACTGTGAGTGGTTAGTCAGTTGATTGTTGGTTGGGTTTGGAGTCCTGGATCATCTTCTCCGAGCCTTCAATAAGATTCCACGGTAAGTGTTTTATGATTTTCTGTTTCTAATGCTTAGTCTGCTGTGAATAGTCAGTGGGAGATGGCTAGAGGAGTGAGAGGCAGGGGTCGTGGTGCCCATGGTGCTAGAGGGCGTGGTCATGGCCGTGGTCGGAGACCGGCGGTTGATCCTATTGAGTCGAGTGGGACTCAGGAGGCCACGCAGGAGGAGGTTGCTGAGTCGCAGATGCCTCCAGAGCCAGTGGGCGTCGAGGTTACTAAGTTGGCCAGTGTGGTGCAGGGCCCAGGTGGGGGTCTTGGCGGGGGCGATGCTCAGGGTTGGTTGGACCGTTTGGAGGCTCTGATGCGACAGGTTCTTGAGCGGTTGCCAGGTGGGGCACCGGCTCAGGGACATGCTACGGGTGTACAGCCAGAGGCGGCTGGTGTTGAGCCAGCAGTGGCTAGGGGGCAGCCAGGTGTGGCGGCTGCAGAGGAGGCTCCATCCTACCTGAGAATTTTGGAGCAGATGCACAGGATTACTACTGGGTACTTCTCGGACGGTGTTAAGCCTGAGGAGGCTGCTGCATGGAGGAGCCGTCTGGAGCGTAATTTCCAGGCGCTGAGGTGTCCCGAGGGATACAGAGTGGACCTTGCGGTTCACTACTTAGAGGGTGATGCACATCTGTGGTGGAGAGGTGTGACGAGCAGGAGGCCTCAGGCGGGGATGACCTGGGCGGATTTCTTGGCTGAGTTCGACGCCAAGTATTTTCCGCAGCAGGTGGCGGACCGGATGCAGGCGCAGTTTTTAGTGCTGACTCAGGGAGAGAGTTTGGTTCGGGAGTATGACGAGCAGTTTGGTCGACTGTTGGTGTATGCTGGTAGGGAGTTTGGGAGTGAGGAGTCCCAGATCAGTAGGTTCATGTATGGACTTCGACCGGTGCTGAAGACGCTGTGCGGGGCTCGTAAGTACGCCACGAGGGCGGAGTTGGTTGAGACTGCGACAGCTATTGAGGTCGATATGGGGGCAGACCTGGCAGAGGCGTTGGATGGAGTTGGTAGCGGATTACGATCTGGAGATTGAGTACCATCTGGGGAAGGCTAATTTGGTTGCAGATGCGTTGAGTCGGAAGAGGGTTGCTTCGGCTCAGGAGCGGGACTTGGAGGAACTGGCGAGCGAGATTGGCGCGCTGAGTCTGTGTGTTATCTCGCAGGAGCCATTGGGGTTAGAGGCAGCTAACCGAGCAGATTTACTGAGCAGGATTTGGGTAGCTCAGGAGAAGGATCAGGGTCTGATTGATGCTTCTCAGTTGGCGGGTTCAGAGTATCAGGTCTCCGGGAATAGGACGATACTGGTGAACGGTCGGGTCTGTGTACCCAAGGATGAGAGTCTCAGGCAGGAGATTCTGAGGGAGGCTCATTCGAGCATGCTGTCGATTCATCCAGGAGCGACCAAGATGTACCGGGACTTGAAGAGGTACTACCACTGGGTCGGGATGAAGAAAGATGTTGTGAGTTGGGTTTCGAGGTGCAACGTGTGTCAGCTGGTGAAGGCTGAGCATCAAGTTCCGAGCGGGTTTTTGCAGAGTCTGCCTATGCCAGAGTGGAAGTGGGATATGGTGACTATGGACTTTGTGACAGGATTGCCGATCTCACGGACTTATGATGCGATCTGGGTGATTGTGGATCGTCTGACCAAGACAGCACATTTTTTTGCCATTAAGAAGACTGATGGGGCTGCAGTGTTGGCTAGAAAGTATGTGCGGGAGATTGTGAGGTTGCATGGGGTGCCAGCGAGCATTGTGTCAGACAGAGATCCGAGATTTGCTTCAGAGTTCTGGGGAGCATTTCAGGCTGAGATGGGCACGAAGGTGCATATGAGTACGGCATATCATCCTCTGATGGATGGGCAGTCTGAGAGGACGATTCAGACATTGAAGGACTTGTTGAGGATGTGTGTGCTAGACTACGGTGGTCATTGGGCAGATCATCTGAGCCTGGTAGAGTTTGCTTACAACAACAGTTATCAGGCGAATATTGGGATGGCTCCATATGAGGCTCTGTATGGGAGGCCATGTAGGACACCATTATGCTGGACTCAAGTGGGGGAGAGGAGCATGTTTGGTGCAGACTTCGTTCAGGAGACGACGGAGAAGATCCGTGTCTTGAAGCTGAACATGAAGGAGGCTCAGGATCGGCAGAAGAGTTATGCCGATAAGCGGAGGAAGGAGTTGGAGTTCGTGCTGGGAGATATGGTGTATCTCAAGGCAGCCATGTTGAGGGGTCCTAACAGATCCATTACAGAGAATAAGCTGAGTCCGAGGTTTATGGGTCCATTCAGAGTGGTTGAGCGGGTTCGGCCGGTAGCTTACAGGTTGGAGTTGCCTCAGAGTATGAGGGCTTTTCACAACGTCTTTCATGTTTCGATGCTGCGGTAGTGTCTACACGAGTCTGAGGAGGTGTTGGCTAGGATCCCTGAGGATCTTCAGCCTAACATGACATTAGCGGCAAGGCCTGTGAGGATTCTCGAGAGGAGGGTCAAGGTGTTGCGATGGAAGAGGATACCGTTGGTGAGAGTCGTGTGGGACTGTGACGGTATAGAGGAGGAGACTTGGGAGCCGGAGGTGAAGATGAAGGCCAAGTTTCCGAGGTGGTTCGAGAAGCAAGCGGAGGCTTGAGTTTCTTCTTTTGCTAGTTTCGGTTTTGTAGTAGCGTGTGGCTACAGTTACTATATTTTCGTGTTTGTTGTAACGATTATACGTTTCTCGAGGATTTAATAAGATGTGTTTTCTTATTATTGTTGGATCTTAAGAGGTGAGTTCCTATATGTTATGACTTGTGGAGTCATGGGTTGTGATGACTGGTAGGTCATGTGATGGGTGGGAATGGAAGTTCTATTCAGATTAAAGCTGGTTCATGTTCTAGGAGTGGCTAGAAATGAGCTTGTTCATGTTCTAGGAGTGGCTAGAAATGAAATTCGTGTTCTAGGGGTGGCTAGAAACGAAAGCTTTATACGAGTTAGAATCTGTCTATTCCTAGGGAGAGTCGGGAAAAGAGGTTTTATGTGAGTTAGAATCGCCTTTTCCAGGGACTCTGTGGGAACACCCATGGTGGTTGGGTTGTTTCGAGTGGCCTAGTGGGGGTAACGAGGTAGCCACAGAGGCGATTTCGGTCGACAGGTACTTATGATGCATGTTTCAGAGTCTTGCTCTAGGAGACGGGTGGGTTTCCTGTATACTTGAGGGATAGTGGATCTCTCCAGGGGATAGTGGGTTCCCTGCATACACTCGAGGGGTAGTGGGCCTCTCTGGGGACAGTGGGTCTCCTACATGTACTTTGAGGGATAGTGGGTTCCCTGCATATCGTAGCTCAAAGGGTGACGATCCTGCGAGTAGGTGTGGTGTATATGTATATGAGTTATGAGTATGAGATATGAGCAGTAGCGTCTGAGCATGGTTGTGAGTATGAGACTGGATGAACTTCGGGGATCGGGAATGGATCTCAGGTGGTGCTGATCAGGTGGGATCAGGATTGCAGCCGTAGTGAGACGGTGCAATGAGGCTAGTACGAGCCTAGTAGGACTCAGGGATCAGGTGTGATCACGAGTGGTGCTGGCTGAGGGCCAGGGTGTGTGTGGACGTCGAGTCTGGGGTTATTACTGGAGTCTGGAATTCGGTTCGGACAATCCTGGTAGCATATGTTACGCCGATGGTCGTACATGTTCTTGTTTGATTGTTGTACGATCATTTGGTCCAATGCGGGGTCAACGGTTGGTCGGACATGTTTTTGTTTGATTGTTGGACGGTCAATCGGGCAGCCCTAATCCGGACCATGGGGCGTGCATCATTGGTGTTCCGGGTGAATCTGGTCGAATTTTAGGCGAGAGTGTTAGCCTTAGCAGGATGGGTTGTGGGATTCGAGTGTGATCTCGAAGGATACTGGCCGGGGGCGGGTCAGTTGGTTGAGACCGTGGTGTGGCGGTGTCGCGTGATTCGAGGACGAATCCTTGTTAGTGGGGGAGAATTGTAACGCCCGTGAACCAAAATGTGTATTTTTGGTGTTGCGTCGAGCGACGCAGGGGTTGTGCGTCGAGCGACGCTAATCTTTAATCAGACCGGGAAGTCGGGTTTGATCGCACGGTTTGCATGATGGTTTAGCGGAGCCCTAGGGTTCGATATAAAAGGCTGGAACAGTGTCCTGGCCGTTTTGTTGATGAGAAATCAGAGAGAAAAGGTTTGGGAGAGAGAGACTTTGTTCTTGAGAGGTTCATGTGTATGAACAGCTTCTGATCGGAACTTTGAAAGGGTAAACGGCTTGGCTATTCGTGGCGGATTGGAGTGATTTTTGGAGGATTGTTGTCTGCGATTAGTCGGGTTCAGAGGGGAATTCCGATCGAACCAGAAGGAGTCTGGAGGCGATCCGCATACCGACGCGTAGCTGTGTGTGTCTAGTTTCCAGAACAGTCGCCTGTTTCGAAATTGGACCAGTGGTTCGTCGTGTACGAGGGTTTTAGTGAACGTCGTTTATTCTTTTCCTTTCGATCCTTCGAGGTAAAGAGAAAATATGATCGTGGAATCGGGCAAGGAAGAGGAGATGATCCAGCGTCTCGATTGTGTGTTATCGTATTGTTTAGAACCGCTAGGTTGCTGGTTTGATGAATTGGACTGTTGATTTATCATTGGTTATTTATTGACTCGAATCGGTTTATTTGGTTAATGGGTAATTGTTTGAATTAAGTCGAATTAATTCGAAGTTTTAAAAAAAAAAAAAACGGGTCGGGTTGTTTCAGATGTGGAAACCTTGGGATGGAATCGACGCTTGGCCGATGAGGCAGATCGTGCCGACGAAGAGCAGGCTGTTGAAGCTACAATTTGGCAGCTGATTCGCAGAGGTTCTCGAGTTTGAAGGAAGCTACGACTACAAAATCGAAGAAGAAGAAGATTTTCTTAGAGGAAAAAATTTAGAGTAAAATTAGTCAAAGAGTAATTTTGGAATACAATAAAATGTTAGTGGCATTCTTATAAACAATTTAAAAAGGTGACGTTTTTGCAAAGTGGCATGCAGCATGTACATTTTTAAAAATTTCTCTTTAAAATTTAATTTATATTATCACATTATTTAATAAATAAAGTTTTAGACTTTATTTGTTTGAGTTTTTTGGGTTTTTTAAAATTCAAGACAAATAATGTTTTCTTAATCCGACTCTAACTTTATTTGTTTATTTTTTGGAAAAAAGATTTATTGTTATTTGGCTTCGTCGTATTCGGTTACTTCCACATTCATCTCAATTTATATCTGCAAATAAGTCAATTAGTCAAATTTAGTTCCAATACTCTTAAACATTTTTTAGTTGATCAAAATTTTAGTCTCTTTTTTTTTGCTTAAATTAAATAAAATAAATATTAAGTATATATATGCATATGAGAAACACACAAACTATAAGAGAAAATTATACAAGAAAATGAATCATTTTTCAAAAATCAAAAACATATAAACTCACAAAAAAAAAAGATAAAAAAAAAGGTTTGATAAGTAGTCATACTTTAGAGAGATATTAAAAAATAATTGATAATTTTTAGTTTCAAAATCGTAATCGGTTATTTAGATAACATAATTTATTCAATGAAAAATTCTACCTAGATAACAAAATTTTAAACAAATATATTTAAAATAATAACTACAATATTTATATGATTAACAATCGCTTCATATTTTCATATAGTGTAAATAAGAAAAATTAATTATCTTATTTCATATCAAATATTATTTTGTACACTTCAAAGAATTAGTTTTTTTGTTAAACATAAAAAAAATGGATAATGAAATTTAACTTCTTGATAAAATTGTAAAACAAAACTCGAGTAATATTCTAGTATACTGAATAAGATGAAAGTGTGGAAGACTCTTCAGTCCAGTGGTTTGACAGATGATTCATTAGTTAGTTAAAAACTAATAAATAAATGTGATGACTCAGTTAGTTGTTTTGCATCAGCGTTTTTACTTTTATTTTATTTATTTTAACTGGTGATCTAATTTTATTTCTTACAATTAATTTTGTTTTTCATAAGTATATAAGAGATTAAATTACAAACCACCATCTTTAGTCTAGTTATCTTATTATATAAAAGACGATGCGCGCGATAAGAGCATGGCACGTAAGCAAAATTATAATTCACCAGATAAGGATATATAGCTAATATTAATTAGATGATGACATATGTTAACAATTATAAAAAATTAAGAAAATGTTAAAAATAGAAAACATACACAAGTAAATTAACCAAATATAAAAAGGTAAATTTTCCTATAGTTCAAACAAATTAGAAAAAGAATAATTTCTAATCGTCTAAACTAAATAGATAAAAAATTCTAATGATTCAAAATAATTATAAAAATAATTCAAGAAATAAAATAAAAAGTGGAGAAAAAGTAAAAAATTCAATTAAAATAATAATATTGTGAATGATAAAACAAAATATCTTTTATAAATTGAAAACCAAAAAAAAAAGAATATGGAAATCTCAATATTATTTTATCATTCACAATATTATTTCTCTTAATTGAAATTTTATACTTCCTCTCCACTCTTTATTTTTTATGGTTTATACACTCTTTATTTGATTTCTTGTCTTATTCATATAATTATTTTGAATCATTAGACTTTTTATCTATTTAGTTTGGACTATTAGAAATTTTTTGTTTTCTAATTTGTTTGAACTATAGAAATTTTTTACCTTCTCATATTTGTTAGTTACTTGACAAATATTTTGTCTGTTTTTCATTTTTATTTTTACCTTTTCTTAATAATTTTTAACTATTAACATATGTCATCATCTGCTTAATATTAGTCATATGTCGCGATCTGGTGTGTTATAATTTTGCTTACATGTCATGTTCTCATCGCGCGCATCCTCTTTTATATAATAAGATTTGCTTGTTATGAATTATGACGTGAGAATGAAGATATAAATTGATTTCTACTAATTTAAAACCCATGTTTAAACAGTATTTTAATAAATGTTTGTAATTCAGTAGGTAACTAATTAAAATTTAAATATTATATTTTTAATTTTTAAGTTGTTCACCCACGTATTAAAAAGGGTTCTAATTTAGTTAATAATAAAACTAGTCGGATTATAGAATAAATGTTACGGTTAAAATATTTCAGTTCAAACGGTTTGGTACATACGGATCTACTAAACGGCAAAATAATAAGTAAAACTGACTACGAAATCAATTTTAAAAAGTCCAACAAACACACGGAAAAAGAAGATAAAATAATTATAGAAATATTTGTAGAAATGTCATATGAATGTACTTCTATATACCATAATGTCACCGAATAAACTGCATAGACAAAAATGTCACAAATTGGTAGCAAAAAGACAATATCACCCCTAAAACTACTCTGTTTGTTTTTCGAATTTTTTTTTTTTTTAATTCGAAAAAGCAATATTATCAACAACTGTTGTTGACATTTGTCAGATGAAATTTAGAGAAAAATAAAACCAATTTTTTAATTATTTTTTTTATGAAAACTTGTTTTCCGAATAATAATCGTTAGACCAAAACCATTTTATTCTCTCTTCTTTCCTATCTCTTTTCTCCCTTTCTCGTCTTCTTCCTTTAATTTATTCTGTCTTACAAAAACTGAATTTTTTTTACCTTTCTCCACTCTCTTCTCTCTTCTCTCTTCTCTCTCTTTCTCATCTTCATTTAATTTCTTCTCTCTTTTGAGCAAAAACTGAATATCTTTTTTACCTTTCTCCACTCTTTTCTCTCTTCTCTCCCCTTTTCGTCTTCTTCCTTTAATTCTTTATTTCTCTCCTCTTCTTCCTTTAATTCCTTATTTCTTAGATCTTTTTTTTTATAAAACTCATCTTCACATCTTTATTTTGAGTGTTTCATGATTTGTTAATCAATAAATTTTCTGCATTAACTTTTTACTTTTCACGATTTCTTTGTGTTGATGTACATCAAGATGATGGTGTTGATGTACGAATATGTTTTATGTACATGGGGGAACGATGTACGTTCATAGTTTTGTATTGTATGCAGATACAAGTTTTTATAATGTACATACAGGATATGGTTTTATGTGTATGTATAATATGGATTAGTAATCCTATGATAATCCATATTACATTCATCTATTGCATACATCATCGTATATATGTGTTCATATATATACTCTGATAAAGGTATACACCAACCTAACGCACACTTGCAAGTTTCTGTTATGTCCTACACCATTCTTTAGCCTATGCATTTTATGATGTTCTTTGTACATGAGAGAACGTGTACGTACATGGGAGGATGATGTACATACATTGTTTTCTAATGTATGTGGATACAGGTTTGTATAATGTATATGCAAGATTAGTAATAGATATATAACCACAACCATCACTCCGCATTGTATGATGATACGCATATCACATTCATACATTGTAATAAAGACGTACACCGAAGACTTAACACAGTTTTATGTGTATGTATAATATGGATTAGTAACGGATATATAACATTCTATGATAATCCATATATTATATTCGTCAATTTTGTACATCATCGTACATACGTGTTCACAAATACACTCTAATAAACGTGTACACCAACCTAAAGTACACTTGTACTTTTTCTGTTATGTCCTACACCTTTATTCTGCTGATGTACGTGTTTCTTCTGTTGATCATATACGTACATAGAAGTTACGTGTTGATGATGATGTACGTGCATCCTCTGTTGATGTATATGCTTCCTATGTTGATCATGTACGTACAGAGAAGTTACTTGTCGAGAAACTACTGATGTTGAAGATTGTTCGAAGTGTGAGGTTGAAGATGCTTGTAAGATTGATGTTGAAGTTGGTTCTAAGGTGCATGTTCACTTTAAAGAAGACTTTAAGGAGAAGTCCCCTTCACGTATTATTGATGATGTATAAGTGTTACTTTCTAATACCATTGATGTACGTCATTCCTCTCCTCTTAATGTACGTACGGATTCGGCTAAGTTAACAGCGAAAGTTGGTAGGGAGGGTGAGGTTGAAGATGCTTCTAAAAATATAAACGCAGGTGATGTACGTGTTTTCTCTCCTTCAGATGTACATACATCAGCAGAGACTACGGAGGCTCAAACAAAATATGTTTCTAAGGAAATGGAGGGAGGTGATGTACGTGTTTCCTCTCCTTCGAATGTACGTACATCACGAGATGATAAAGAGGCTCAGATAGAAGATGCCTCTAAAGATATGAAGCGAGGTGATGTATACAGTAGAGTTATGTATATTATCCTAGTATATTATCGAATGTTTTTATGTTTAATGTACGTACAATTTTTATGTTATGTACGTACAATAGATCGGCTTTCTGTTAAGGTACTCGGCTAAATCTTTAGTGTTTTGTAACAAAGTGTATGTGTAGGTTGCGCATGTACGTATATGATCAATTTGTTGGGATGGCTATGATGACATATACCCGTGCTGTTTTTTAAAATATTTTACATATCCATACATCATGTATCTATGTGTATGGCTATATGACAGGTACCTATGTTCTATATCACTTTATTTTCATATTGATCTACATACATAGTTTATCTCTCTATCTATTCCTATATCCACTTGTACGTATATCAGTGTATAGTTCTTACGTACATTGTCTACTATGTATACCAAGTACTTGATTCATCCATGTGTATGATATGTACGTATACATAATGTATGTATATGATTCATATTAGTGTAAGGCATGTACGTCTTGTTATGTGCGTATATAACATATTTCTGTTTATGATATGTATGTGTGGCATACGTATATCATCTCTCTGTTTGGATGGCTGATAACTTCTTAAATCGTTATTAGTATGTGATATCCTCAAATCTACCCTGAGCTACTCTCTCAAATTAAGAGATCGTAGTAGTACTTAGGGGTCGAATCCATTAGCTTGAGACTCCATTAGCCTTGATGCTAGATGCTAAGTTCTCAAACCTCTCTATGTGATCCATAGGATGCTCGGAGGAGAGACTATGGAACGGATTCTGAGCCACAAGTGCAAAGTATGCAGGCTTTAGCTCGAAGTCGTTCCTCTGGAAAGCTGGAGGGTGAATGGCAGCCCTGTTGGCATAGAACTTATCAAGGCCTATTGTATTCTCCCAAAGTGCGCCCACGCCCAGCTGGCTCTTGGCGCTGCAGGACATGTTGCCCAAGCTGCTCAGGCTGCTCCACAATCACAACTTCATGCTCGTCTAACTTCTGACCCTGAGCATTGTACCGCTGACCCTCTAAATCCTGAAGAACCCCATCTTCACCTCTGATCAGAACTAAAGGATTGACCATCTTGGCTACCTTTTTCGCTACTCGGTTAGCTCGCTCTAAAGCTCCTAACTCAGAAACGAAATCCACTAACTCTTGATTCTTGTTGCTTCTGGTCTTGCGATTAGACATGCACCTGAAACACACAAAAACAAAAGAAAACGGAAGTAAGTAAACAAAAATTAAAACTTAGACAAAACTCTAAAATCAAAAATCGAATGGTGAAATCAATTCCCCAGCAGCGGCGCCAAAATTTGATATCCTCAAATCTACTTTGAGCTACTATCTCAAATTAAGATATCGTAATAGTACTTAGGGGTCGAATCCACAGGGAATAGGTTCACACAAAAGACTGTTGATTTCAAATTATGCTAAGTAAATATATATGAATGAAATAAAAATAACAAAGTAAAGCAGGCAGATTATGATTTAGTTTCTAGAAATCAATAAGACAAAGGAGTTAGGCTATGGGTAATTCTTGTGAATGAATCGAAATTGAGGATAAAAGACTGTCAGGATTTGATTAAGCGTAGTTCTAGAACTCGAACACTAGTGTAAAATCAATCAACTTTCGTTGCAGAGACTATCTATGACTAAATCCCTAAATTCCAAATTTCTTTGCAAACTTAGTGAATAAAGACAAGCAATAAGTTCAAGTTCGATTGTTCACAAAATTACTAAGCCAAATTTCTTTGCGAATAGATAATTTTGCTCATCTAAGATTAGGTCAGGTTGTTAATAATACTTTCGCATCTATTAAAAACAACCTAGGATTTCAAATTTCGGTTGATCAATCCTAAAATCAGAGTTAAAGCAATCTAGATGAAGAACAAGTAAATAAATCCCAACAGAGTTTCAATCCTAACAATTTCTCATCAAACCCTTGAATCCCCAAAACCTAACAAGCAAACTACTCAGACATAGATGAAGAAAACATCATGAATGAAATAAATTGCATAAAAAGATAGAGTAAGAGATACAGAGGGTTCGAAATCGATGGATGTCAAGCACAGATTTGTTTTCCTAAAATCTCTCCAAATCTCTCTTTCTCCAAGTCTCAATAGAAAACAAGATCTACACATTAAAGCCTAAAGAAAAACTATATATAGAGTCTTAAAATCGGATTGGGCTTCTTCTGCAAACTTCTGGGCTTCTTGGGCAAAAGAAAAAATTCTTCAATCTGCACGTGCGTCGATCAACACCAGAAGGCTGCGTCGGTCGACGCAAATCTCATAGCTCGACTTCATTCGCGTAGGACATGTTTGCGTCGATCGAGACACAAGAGCTGTGTCGATCGACGCAGGCTTCAAATCTTGACTCCGACTTGATCACTTCGGCATTTCTTTCCTTGATGCTCCAAAATGCTCCAAAAGCTCCCATTAAGCTCCAATCGTCCATCAACCTATAAAAACTCCAAAAGACTCGAAAAATACCAAAAAGACTCTATGAAAAAGACTTATATCATGGTCAAAAACGGGTAAAAATCATGATATATCAGTATGTTTAATGTAACTTAATTTTCATATCGATGTACATATAAGGTCTATCTCTCTATATATTACTAGGTCCACACGTACGTATTTTCGAGTATAGATCGTACGTATATTGTCTACTATGTATATCAAGTACTTGAATGTTTTTCCATATTAGAAACATATATTGATGTATCTTACCAACATAAATCGATAGCAAAATACTATGACCCAACATATCACGATGATGTGTTCTTCAACTCCTTAAATCATTACTAGTACGTACATTCAATCTTACATCGTACACTAGAAAGACCAATTGTACATTCAATCACCAAATGTATGTCCTACCATTATTATGCATCTGCTACATTTATTTGGCACCAATTTCTTCTTCCTCTTTACCTGCACAGTTTTTAAAAATAAGCTTAATATAAGATTCGAGTATAGAAGGTTTAAAAAATTAAATATCTAAAGTTTTACAAATTACCATTTTCATCAATTCTGTGTACGCGATATCATCATTCATACGTACACACATGACCATATTTTTTTTGTCTATCACAAAATCTCAGACACCTGTCTCTGAACAATTATAAACTCATGCAACAACAAATATTGGCAATTCCACAACCCTGCAATAAATTCACAAGTGAAATAGGAATAAATTAGTAAACTTAGTTACAATAAATGAGAAGGTTCCTTCATTTAAACGTATGTTTTGTTTGTTCACACGTGAATAAATTCCTTGTACAAATCATTCGTAGATTTACCAGGAATAAAAGTGGTTCACTCTCATACAAATGTTATGTTCTAAATATGATTCACTCAAGAACACACCTTCTCTCTCAATGGCTTCTTCTTTCTTACTTACTAATCGTCACTTCTATTTTTCTCCGTATAATCTTCACTTTTCTTTCACTCATTAAATATTACCAACTATAGATACCTTTACCAAATATATTCTTAAAAATTCATTACATTTTCTGTTAGTGTATGTATACATGTATCTTTATCCCTCATTAATTGTGGTAGATAAACATCTCCTCTCACCTTTTAATCACTCTCGAAGACTCCTATCAAAAATGTTAGAATTCATTTAATGCTCAGCTCAATCCACGTTAAGGGTATTTTCGTCCGAAATCTAAGGTATGTGACATTTTTGTTAGAAAAACTCATTTGTGATATTTTTGTAATGTCAAAGTAGTTCTTGTGACTTTTTAGCAAATTACTCATGATTATAATATGACCTAACCAATAGCGAAGCTACGTAAAGTTTACGATCTCTTTGTGAGGAAGTGTAAACTGTTTTACTCTGTTTTTTGGATAATAAAAAACAGAAACATATGATGTAAAAACCGTTTTTCTTGAATTAATTTAACATATAATTCAAGAAAAAAGAAGTTACGTAAAGTTGAACGTGTTATTAGTCATCACCGCCGTCAGCAAGAGCAGCCAGACTTGGCTGCAATGTCTTGTAAGTGTATCTCATGGCCACGATCACAAAGAAGCACATATTTGCAGCTGTCAAAGCGGCTAGCAGCCAGTAAAAGCAGTCCAAGCGGCTGCTGTTAAGGTCTTTCCCGAACCAGCCCTCTCCGGAAATTTCTTCGGATAGATGATCACTAACCGTTATCAAAAGATTGTTGATAAAGCTAGCCGCTCCAAGCACGCTGAGGTAAAACGCTATGCCTAAGCTTCTCATTGAATCTGGGACTTGGTCGTAGAAATATTCTTGAAGACCCACAAGAGTAAAAGCGTCCGCAATTCCTAAGACTAAGAATTGAGGAGCTAACCATGTAGCACTCAAGGTCATGGTCTTACTCATGTGATGTTCCGTAGTATAATCCAATCTCTTTTTCTCAACTAGAGCAGCAATGATCATGGCGATTAAGGAGAAAAACATACCGGTCCCGATTCTTTGTAGAATGCTAATTCCTCTTTCGTTTCCTGTGGCGCGTCTCAAAAGAGGTACGAGGAGTTTATCGTAGATTGTTACGGTGATGATTATGGAGATAGCCACGAGAGAAAACAATGAAGCTGGAGGAACTATGAAGCTTGTCCCGATGATGTGTCGGTCCATTATTATGGCTTGTTTGATGAACAGTGTTGCACTTTGAGTGGCGCATACTCCAAAGGCTAATGTAAAGAACCAGATTGGAATCATGTTGATGAGTAGCTTAACTTCTTCCACTTTTGTAACCGTTGCGAGTCTCCATGGACTCTGCTTCTCGACTTTAGTGTTCTCGTTTCGGTCCTCCATAACCGCTGCTTTGTCGAGAAATCTGCAAATCGAATTGGAATCAATTCTATGTTTGGATGGTAAAGAAACTTGAATTGGGTTATACATACTTGGATTTTAAGTGTTCAATCTGGATAAACCAATGGAAAATTGATATATAAACCAAAACTAATGCTAATATGCTTGTGGATTCAATTTTTCTATATCCGAAAAAAACAAACAAGTAAAAAAAATAACGGATTCAAAAACTTATCTAAATTTTTTGGTGTTTTACGTATTTGATCAAAGCTAATTTTAAACCTCTGACCGAAATTGTAACAAACCGAACCAAAACCAAACTTAAATCAACACTAAACATCCGAGTTGTAATGCACTTACTTAAGATTCTTTGTGCTGGAAAGAAGCCGGCCTTTAGTATACTCTTCTTTAGTTAATTCATGAAGAAGAGAAGAATCACTGGGACAACGAAGATGCCTTTTGGCAATGGCGGCCACAAAGACTTGCAAGATTGGGGTCAATGGGCTACCGGAAGGTGCTCTATAACGGTAAAATGGTCTACCAATAAGGAAGATAAAAAACGAAGTGGCCATGACTATTGTGAGTATGATACCAGCCACACCCCAACCAATCCGGTCTTCGATATAGACGATTACAGTCACCGCGGTTAAAATACCAGCGCATAGACCAGCAGTCCACCAGTTAAAGTAAGACATTTTCATCTTTCGTTCTTCCGAATGGCCATCTTCGAATTGGTCAGCTCCAAAGCTCTCAAGGGATGGCTTATGACCTCCAGTGCCTATGGAAATTAAGTAGATTGCAATGAAGAAGGCTATCTCGTGGGCTTTCCTTGGCTCAACACACATGTCTTCATGACAAGCTTCCAATCCCGGTATAAACCAAGATAATGTTAACAGTATCAAGCCCTGTAAAATTGTAAATGCAACAGATGAAGACAAGAAACAAGGGAAACAAACCATCAAGTTTTTACTAATCTCAATATTTGTACTGTGTATAAATATATATGAAGTTATAAGAGCTGGTTTTGCTAGTGTGCAAAAAGCCAAAAAGTACCACCGATAAAAACCACAACAAAATTACCAAACAAATATAAAATTTTGAACAGTGCTCTCCGAATGGAAAAAGCGGATCAAGCGAAACAAACGTGGATCGAACGGATTAAGCGTCCAAAATATATGTTTGAATGGTGAAAATAGATAAAAAGCAATTCAAAATACTGTGCATACTTATAATATCATAAACACTAAAACTGATTTTGTTCTAAAAAATACTATCATTAGTTTTATATTCCAAAAATACCATAAACAATAAAACTGATTTTCAGGGGTATATATATAATTAAAAAATTTGGGTTTGAGTTATCTATTTTAGATTTAAGGTTTAGTTTTTAGGGTATATAGTTTAGTTTTTAGGGTTTAGTTTTGAAAGTTTAAATGTAATTTTAGTTATGTATAATGTTTGGAAAACTAAAACTTTTAATGTTATTTTTAGAATATTAAATTAATGACGGTATTTTTGCAAACAAAACTTCTTTTAAGTTTAATATTTTTGAAAATTTTCCTAATTTATATGAGATTTAAAATTGTTATTTTATTTTGCATAACTAAAAATGTTAGAAATTAGTGACTTTTTTTTGAAAATCTCCTTATTGTTAAAAGGGAAGTGCAATTAGTGAGAACGCTTATTTGTTTTAATTTTATTGGTTTGAAACTATAACTTATCTTAGAGAAATGATGACTTGCCTTGGAGAAATGACGATATGTCTTTGAAAATGACATCGTTTCACTTTCTAATTCTCTTTTAATTTCTGGAAGCTCCATTGGCCCAATGGTTTGATCATGGGTTCATAAATGCTTCCACACTAGGAGGTTTGAGTTTCGAATCCCAGAAGATGCGATTTATTAATATTAATGTCAGATTAATGGAGACAAACTTATAGAAGATCTTCAGTCTTGGGCAGAAGAATAATCGTTTAGCGTGGATCAAGGCGGAAAACTTGTCCGTTGTAAAATCGTCAGTTCTCAGAATTTGTAATAGAATAATAATAAATCCAGATGATTAAACAAATTACTTTTTTAATACTAATTTTATCACAAATTAAATTACCGTATAAATTTTGAAAAATATAATTTATATTTCGATTGTTTTTTCTAATTAAAACCATTACGAAAATTCTTTTAAAAAATATATTATTATGATTTTTGAAAAAAAAATACTATTAACAGTTTTCAGATCCGTTTTTTTAACTAACAACCAATTTCTTCATTTTTAAAAAATTAATAACCAATAGGAAATTTTAAAACATTATCAACGATTTTATAAAACAAAAATATTAAAATAAATATTTTAGTGGCCTAATATTATACTCAATTCTATCTACAAATCATATTATATCATATATAAGAAAATAATTATTGGCTATAGAAAATCAATCCCCTTATATATGATAAGATGTTATATTCCAAAAATAATAGAGAAATTTTTAATGTAGAAGAATAAGGAAGACAAACTGAAGACGAAGACAAAAAAAAAAAAAGAAGTCACAGAAAAATGAAAAGAATAAATTTTTAAAAAAATCTAGCAATTTTGAATGCAAATAATAATTACAAAGAGAACAGAAAGAAAAGTAGAACGCCAAAAATGAAGATATATAGAGGAGGAATAGAAAAAAAGAAAAAGAAATTGAAGAGAAACATGCATATGAAGAAGGAGAAATCATAAAATAAAAATAAAAATATAAGCCGCCTGATAAGAAAAAAGACGAAGATGAAAAAAACAAGAGGAAGAAAAAACTGGAAAAAGAAAAAACAAAACAAAAGTAAATAATTGCTATAGTTAAATGAGTTTATATAACTGTCAAAACAAAAAATAACTAAGTTTAAAAAAATTTCATGTTCGCCATGCTTATTTTGATAATATGTTAAACTATTTTTTTCACAAATACTAAATTTTGCATATGGTTATCCACCATTAATATTTTAATTCAATACAAATACAAAGATTAAAAACGAAAAAGTCTGTAATTTTCACAATAGCACTTAAAGTATTATTATTATGCATGTTAATTTCCGACATATATATATATAAGCTAACAATCATGCATATTTATTTTTTTATAAATGATAAATTGTGTTGTATAAATTCAAAAATTAACTTATGTTCTAAAATATTTTTTTATAAATGATATTAAAATACTAAATAATGTTTTTACAATAATAACATAAGTTAATTTTTGACTAGTGATATTAAAATACTAAAATTGTTTTCTAAGTGGTGGTGGGCTAATGGTAAAAGGGCTCAGGGAAAGTAGGTAAACCCTTCCAACCTGAGTTCGATTCTCCTTAGGAACACTTTCACCTCTATTTGGCCACTCGAAATAGTGTCACGTTTTAGGTCCATTAGAAAACCTGGTGAGTAGACTACTCGATGGCTACACTCATCCTGGGAAATTAGTTGGGTGGTAAAAATCCGGACATCCCCCACCCCCCAATTATCAAAAACAAAAAAAAAAAACTATGTATACTAGTGTTATTAGTTAGTGTGGTTTTTTTCACGTTGTGTGCCGACCGTCTTCAGTTTCGCTCTCCATTCAGAGTCTTAATACTTTTAGGTATAACTGAATTGAATGTGAGAGTATACCGTAGCTACTACACAAGGTTCACTAACTAAAAATGTGTATATAAGGTTTATATTTAAAGTATTGAAACGGGTCGATAATAGTCTTCGAGTAATAATAATATATATCCGGTTTTTCAGAAATTATTACCATAAGGTAAACGGTGGTAGCAAGTAGGACAGCTGTATAACGGCCGAGATACGCATCGGCGACGAAGCCTCCAAGAAGAGGCATCAGAGTAGTGACACCAGACCAGTAGTTTGCATTTTTTACGGCCATCTTGAGATCTTGGTGAAGAATGGTCGTCAAGTAGACCACTAAGTTCGTGGAGATCCCAAAGTAACTTAGCCTCTCGCTGAATTCGATACCTATACACATATATCACATATATCAAACGAGATTATGCAATATAGTGGCGACCCAGAAACTTTTTTTACCTAGTCAAGTTAAGTTTAAAAAAAAAAAAAATTACTCAAAAATGTAGCATGGAGGTTTTGAACCCAGATTACGGTGGGTCATTAGCTACAACTCTACCGGTTGTTCCACCAAATCTTTGTTATTTTATATGTATTATTTATTATTTATCAACTTTATCTAGGTCATGTGACCTAGCAACTGATCCGCCACTGATGTATACAGTTCACCAGTAAAGTTATTTATATACATAATACAAGAATCTCTTTGAAACGTTCGATATATATACCAATGATGAAGAGTGCAGCTCTCCAAGCTCCGGTTCTAGACCGAAGCGGAATCTGTCCTCTACTATCGGTAGAAGAATCAAGAACCCATTTTTGTTGATCATCGTATGAATCTTGAAGCTCTGTATCAACCTTGTTGTGCTCCATAATTTTCGTGTGTTAATGAATGGGAGATAGAGAGAGAGGATTATTGCGCGGCTGATGTGTTTATGGAGAAGCTTGGCCTTCTTATATCTGGATAAACATTCACTATGTTTGACTCATCCTCTATAGTGCTTCCCAAGATTCTTTAAAAAGACACGTTAGGTTGACTAATATGCATGTACATAAAAAGCCAAAATTTAATTTCACACGACTTTTTATTTTATTGACTAGTATCAAGTTTATACAAAAATACAGGGAAGAAAATGATAGTGAAGTTAAGCCTCCACATTGCTAATAAAATATGTGTTTTTAAATATAAAATTATTAAAAATTGAGTAAAAAGAAGAAAGAGAGTGTTTTTAGTTGAAATAATGGGGTGTATTGAAATATAAAATTAATAAAATTTGAATAAAGAGAGGAGATAGTGAATATTGTTGGAGAGATTGTGTTTTTAGGAAGATATAAATAGTGACATTTGGAGAGAGAATGTGAGTGTGTTTAAATATAAAATTAATAAAAATTGAGTAAAAAGATGAAAGAGAAAGTATAAAGTTGAGTAAAATGATGAGAGAATGTGTTTTTAATATTTTTATATTGTGAGACATTGGTAAAATGTCTCCAAAATGTGGATGGCCTAAGATAAGTACAAATTCTCGGTGCAGTGGTAGTCATCTTTTTCCAATCGGTCATTTTCAGATAATAAGTTGTGTGGCTTTGTGGACCGAACAAGAGTCACATAAATAAAGTTGAAAATTCCCTCAACTCTTATGATTAAAAGAGAGTCAGACGGATTTACCAAAATCAAAGAGAGATGGAGACAGAAGAAAACCTCAAATATGATCGAAGCTTTCTATGAATTAAAATGATTCAATGCATGAATTTCCCACGTATTAAGAAGATTTACTAAAGTAGAGATGTGATGACCAAATTTTATTCTTGTTCAACTTGAGCTATTTGTGAAGCCAAAAATGAATTTACACTTTTTTTTTATATATCCGATCGGCTGATCCGGTTGGTCCCGGTAGAAACGCACTGAAATACTACGGAGTAGACTTTTTTCCGAGGTGTTGGAGTGCACCGAGGGGCCACCACACTACCTGATCCGAGTTTGGAGTATCTTCCGACTAATGCTCGGGGGTTCAGACCGCCTGCATTTCTGACTACTAGATAAACCAATTGGATCCAAGACCCAATTAACAGACTTCCCAGCAAGATGTTGATAATAGCGAATGAGAAGGATCGAACTTGGGTTGCTGGGAGTTTTACTCTCTCACCCAAATCCCCCAACCACTAGCCCACCACCTTCCGAGCATGAGTTTACACTTAACATTTTAACCTAAAGTGAAACCAAATATAAAGTTACACTCCTAGTTAAAAAAAATCTTAGCTTGCATATTTCGTTGAACAAATATTTACAAGAATTTTCGACCAAAAAAAAATATATTTACAAGAAACTTATAGATATATCCCGAGGAGCCTTTATATCATATGAGTTTGATGCCATTAGAGTAAAAGTTGCCTCTCTGGATTTTTTTGCTACAACCAAAACCCAAGTCATTTTTGATTAATGCCTTACCCAAATGACAAAAACCTCTATTCAAACTCCCATATGTATCTTTTCAGATCACACCTAAAATTGAGCAATGACAAAAAAAACATTATTGTGCCGCCACATTTGAAAATTGTTTTTTAATCACATATGATATCATCTATTAATCGTGCTTTTTAACCACTACCACTATATATATATATATATATATATCACACGATCAACATTGTACTCTAGCAGCAGTATAATCACACACGATAAAAAGAAAAAGAAGAAACACACTTAAGCATAATCAAATAAGTATCCAAATGTAACAGTAATTATAATCACATGATTCACGTATTAATCAATTAGGGGATCGATTTATGCGTAATACTGTAACCACTAACCACGTCTAAATTAATGACTTAAACGATCATAATCCTCTAGTTCTAGAGTGATCAATACTGCATTTTTTCTAGACGGAAAGAATTTCTCATGTATGTATGGTTAGGAAGTCATCAAACCAAATCAAGTTTTTATTAAATGAGTTTTATGTGGTTGTGGCTGTAGCTTATTGGTGATCATTGCCAGGAGAAAGTTGTGAATCTTTCTTAGTGGATTTGCTACCAAAACCAAAAACATCGGGTCTAACTGGTGGTGGCCGAATGAAAAAGAATTGCATAATGTAGTAGAATTGTTTAATATTGTTACCAGTTGAGTTGGTAGAATTTCATCATAATGAGAGCAGTAAAAGACAAAAAAGTGTACATATGTCTACGTTTTTTGTTTGTCGGCTTTTATTTTTACATTCATGGTGGATAAGAATTACATATATTTTTGTTTGTTGAATTATCTATATAATCTACATAATTCCTTATATTATTTATTTTTGTAGAATAAATTATTAATATTAGAAATATCAAATTATTGATGAATAAATTAGATTTATGAGCTAACTCACAAATATAATGTTAAAATTACTTACATGTTATTATTATGTTTAGTTAGTTAATTTTAGCAAAAAAAAATGTTTAGTTAGTTATTCATCATATCATAATATTACGCATTTCAATTAAAAAAAAATTATCGAATAATAGCAAATACTGATCGAATAATTAGAATATGTAAAATCGAAGCATGGATAAGATATGAATATTAAAAAATAAAAATCATGATACAATAGATTAGGAGGTGTAAACTATACCAAATAGACAACATAATTTTCTTTTTAAAATAATTTACGAATATTACAAACATAAATAAATGTAAAAAGTATTAGTTAATAATAAAGTATTTGTAAATATTACTAAACAAGCTTATAAAATGAAAATATTAACAAAATAAGTTGGGTTTGGGAGATAGTTCAATAAAAGGTTATTATATTCGTAAAAATTAATATATTTATAAATTTTAATATTTAATTTTGACAAACAAAATTTTATTAAATATTTTCATAATTTTAATTTATTAACTTACATTCAAAATTCTGCCACATTTTGCCAGATTCAACTGCATTTGCATTCAACGTTATCCTGCTAGATTCAGTAAATAGTTATCAAAATTTCTGCCAGATTTCGCAATTCCGCCAGATTATGCTGATACTATTTACACCCGATATCATTTCCAAGTTTTTTATACTTCCTCTGTTTTAAAAGAGTTGTCATTTTAGGACTAATTTTTTTTTTCAAATTAGTTGTCATTTTCAGTTTTCAATGTAAATTTTAGCTTTAAATGCCGAATTTAACCGCAAGTTTTATGAAAAACATCAAGAGTCAACTTCTTTTTTAAAAATATAATAGAAATTTTAATATGTTTTTTTTAATATGTGTGAAATAATTTAGAATGATAATATTTTAAAATGGATATAATAATTGACAAGGATCCAATATTAATTAAAGAAACAATTAATGTTTTTGGGTTACGAGTCAACTCTTGTCATGTCTGGACTAATGGCTATGGTTGAGAAAAGTGGATGACCTTTTCCCATATATAGTGCTGCTACCACCATTGACTGACTTTCATCTTTAAGCAATGAAACTGAATCAGATCGTGGATGATTTCATCAGTAATTTTTAATTTTTAATTAAGCTAAAAAGGAAGATGTTTTATTTAAATAGATCACATATGTAGTTTAATCATTTTGTCAATTTTATTTGTCAACAACATGGTTTATACGGATTTGAATTTGGATAGTGTTATTTGGATTTGAAATTTTTTATTTAACACGTGTCTAAATCTAATCGATTGACTGACAGGTGTCACGATCGTGTTAATTACGAAGTTTGACACATCAAATTTTATATAATAAAATAGAATATAAAAACATTGAACAACAAATGGCAAAATTTTCTCCAAACTGAATTTGTTATTCTGGTTAAAAACATTGAGAGAAGAAAACTTCTAGCCATCGAAATAGAAGCATGTACATAAACAATGTTTATAAAACCAAGTGAAGTCACCCAATGCTTCCTCTTAGTTAACAAATTATTGAACCTAATATGTTGTTTGTTTGTAATAGACTATTTAAGCTAAATTTCAGAAGGTTAACAATAACAAGTGACGTAAATAGGTAGGATCACGAGTGGTTGGTAACAATTAAATTGGGCATTGTAAGCTAATTATCAATTTTATGGGTGTTGTTCCAATCAAGCATCTGAGTTTATGTCCTTCTTTCACCACCACATATATCAAACGTGAATTTAACCTAACGATAGGACCAACATTGTGAGGTTGGTTACTCAGCCAAGGGAAGTCAATTTATGTATAGTGCTGCATGCTTCAACAACAAGTCTTGTTGAATGGTCTATCAAGAATCAATACCATTTTGTCCAAAAGAAGAATAATTAATGATCACATAAAGCTCGTGCTCCTTTTTTAAATTTGGTAAATTAAATCTACGTACCTTAGAGATTCTGATTTCTGATCACTCTTATCATCTTGTTATTATTCTTGTTTGAAAAAGATGTGTGAGAGAGAGAGGAAGAGGTCAAATTTCACATGATGATATTTGATTGAAAATATTACTAAAGTTCTTACACTAAGCGGTCTCGTAATGCTCTGACACATACAGATATAGTAGAAATCAAATGGATCAAAAGAAACACATGTTGTTACCCAATTGAAGCACCAAAGTCTTTAATTGAAACAGAAAAGAATAGTTATCTAATATTATCTTCTCTCCCCCCCCCCCCCCCCCCCCACCTTTATCAAATATCCTTAAAAAGATTTGTTTAGGACATAGTGTCAGAAATGAGTAACATCCAAATGGATTAGTTGGATAATTTTTTTAAATTTAGGCTAGTTTATAAAAATTATTTGCTTGAGCAGAATTGAAATTTTTGAATGGAGATGATTCATTCAGATAGAGCATTTAAATGGATTAATTGGATGGAAATATCAGATGAAAAGGTATATTCATTTGTTCCGTCAAACGGCCAATCTGAATCTAGATGAAAATTGGTATTTGTTTTGTGTTGAAATTGAGCACATTTAAATGAACCATGAGTTTTTTAAATTCAAACAAAAAATTTCGAAATCAATTGGCTGAACTAAATTGGACCATTTGGATAGAGATGGTTCAGTCCAAAACAATAAATGACTAATATACGTCTAACTTAACTAAAATATTACAAACAAAAAACATAAGTCTCTAGAAGAATAAATTCGAAGAAGAAAGCAATGATCTCATGTAAGAGCTAAGAGAAAGTAAGAAGAAAAGAGAAAAATCTCACTTGTATTCACTAGAGAGAACAAAAAAAGAAGCAATAGACTCGCCGAAGATTGAAGAAACAACGATCAACTCGCCGAAGAGATAAGCCACCGATGTCGGAGTGAGAAGCCGCCAAGTTCGTCGGAAAGAGCGAGAATTGTAACTTTTTAGTTAAGTTAGGGATATATTGGTCATTTTTTATTTTGGACTGATCTATCTCCATCCAAATGGTTCAACTTTGAAAATTTGTTGGAATTTTAAAAACTCGTCTAAATGGTCTATTTAAATATTGATCAATTTTAACCAAAAAAGATCTACCACACTTTGTGGACCCTCAATGACTGTATCGATAAGGAGGATTAGGCTAGAAGAACTTCATCTTCTTCTTTTTTGAAGAGTGAGTAAGTAATGGACATTATCAAGATTGTGTGTTTGGTCGATCTTGTGTTGTGAGTTTGAATTGTATTCGTGAATGTGTGATTTATATAGCAGAAAATTATGAGCAGATTTGAGGCACTCAAGGTAGTGGATTGAGTGAGAAGGAGGTAGTGTTCTTTTACTAACAGCATAAGTTCGAGGTGTTAATGTTTGAGAGATCACTCAACAAACGTCATAATGCTTATTTGGGAATATATGAAACTACCTTGATCTCTCTTTTAACAATTATTAATTTGGATGCTAAGTATTATGATAAGAACCAAAACCAATTTTTACTGAATCAAAGTTGAATTACACCGACTTAGCTCAAGTATTCCTCAAACCTTGAGCTAACCCAGAGAAACACTGGACATAAACAACTTCTACAATTCAGATAAAAAAACTCTCACTAGACTAAAGGATCTATTTATACTATAGGTCCTTTACAACTTGCAGTACAGTACTCGATCTAAACTTGATGTGCCAACTCAGCCTCCTTAGCCACATGTTGCTCAATGAGAACATGCCAGCTCAAGTCACCAAGACTCGCATCCTATTCCTATCATATTATCATGCAAAACTATGTTTCTGGGAATATGTTAGACCTCTCCAAAGGAGCTTGTCAAGAACCTTGTACCACAAGTTAGTTACATAAATATAGAGAGCATACATGACGAAAACCAAACTGTGAGATTGGCTATGGAAGGCTAAGTTTGTGCAGAGGATTTGGCATAAACCGAGGCAAATCAAATTTAAGGACTAAACAAATCAAGTTGTATGGTGACCTACCATATGAGAGTATATAATATTATTCATGGTTTTGGTTATGGGCATACCTAATGATTTGAAAAGTTAGAATATTACAAGATTTTTGGCATACAATTGAAGAATTGATAGACTTATGGCAAATTAATGTAAAATGTTGCCTACTATTAGCATACTCAGAAAAATGTAAGCTTAATGATTTTGAAAATTTCTTTCTAAAAAAAAAGAAAAATGATTTTGAAAATTAATTAAAGCCAGTGTTGGTTAAATGGTTTCGAACTTGTGGGTCTATATAGCAAGAATATCTAGTTAGCTATTTTACGTTCTATGAGTTTTTTTTTTTTTGTTTGGCGTAAGTTCTATGAGTTTCTTAACAATATTTTGTATTCAAAACCTCCATAATACAATCCCCATCTTAAAAAGAAATTGTTATTTTTTGTTTCCTCTAAAAATCGTGTGGTATAAGTTGAATCGTCCGACACAGTTGGTGTGTAGTGGGTTAGAAGGTAGATACTAAATTTGAATTGATTATTTAGTGATGATGCGTAAGCAAAGAGAATGAAATAAATAAAAAATCTCAACAACAACACATGTGAAGAAGAAAAAGTCTTGAACCAAAAAAAAGAAATTGCAAATACAATGTCAAGTCACGTGATCAAACACCGAGAAGACAGGGAAGACACGTGCTGCTCTACAGTGAATGAAAACAGAGAGAGCAAAGGCACAGGTCTTTTTGACAATTGGCCAACAACAATGGCAATTCTCGAATGGTAAAACCGTAATTTCACAGTCCACTAGTTATTCCTTGTCTTTCTTCTCCACCTCGGACCCATCGGAGCTAGTTACTACTATTACTAACTACAGATTTTCAAAATTAAAACCGAACCGAACCTTCTCGTCCTTGTCTCTCTCTCTCTCTCTCTCTCTCTCTCTCTCTCAATCTCAGAGAGATGTTGAAGCTCTCGTGTAATGTGACTGACAAGTTACAGAGTTTCTTCTTCTCCCATTCTCCGGTGCATCGGAGAATCGTTTCCTCCTCCTCGTCCGTGTCTTTTTCTCAGGTGAGGAAATCGGATCCAATACGAGCGATTGTATCTGCTGATCAAGGAAGCGTGATTCGAGAAGAAGAATGTTTGGGTACTCTTGCGGATCGGCTCCGATTGGGTAGTTTGACGGAGGATGGTTTATCTTACAAGGAGAAGTTCATTGTCAGATCCTACGAAGTTGGAAGTAACAAAACCGCCACCATCGAAACCATCGCTAATCTTTTGCAGGTCTGATTTCTTCTTTTCTTTATTCAGATTCTAGATTCGTTTCGGATTTTTTTTTTTTTTTTTTTTGTATGTGTTTTTTTTAATCGGCTCTAAAACCCAAAATAACAAGTTAATTCCACGATTTGTGTGTGTGTGTTACTGTTGTGATTCGTTGATCTCCCTTTGATTCAATGATTGGTTTGTCTCCTCGAATGTCACGCACATGTCGTTTTCTAAAGTCATCAACTTTGAATCGAATCTTAGATTCCTGAAATGCTGGAGCTTAAGATTTGATGTATGTATGAATCTTTAGTGGTCAATTTTAAGTTGTTGTTGTTGGTTGATGAAACTGTATAGGAAGTGGGATGTAATCATGCTCAGAGCGTTGGATTTTCGACTGATGGATTTGCAACAACACCTACCATGAGGAAATTACATCTCATTTGGGTCACTGCAAGAATGCACATTGAGATCTACAAATACCCTGCTTGGTATTATTGCTTTGCTTTCCTATCTACATGTGTCTTTTCACAACAAATGAATCTGCTCAGCTTATTCTTTGGTTACAGGGGTGATGTGGTTGAGATAGAGACATGGTGCCAGAGTGAAGGAAGGATTGGGACAAGGCGTGATTGGATTCTTAAAGACATTGCTACGGGTCAAGTCACTGGCCGTGCTACAAGGTTTTGCTTTCATCATTTACTTCTCTTTTTTTTTTCCTGCCCCTAGAGATACATAGAGAGTAACCTAGTAGAAAAGAAACATAGCAAATTGTGGTGTTCTGCATTGGTTCGGGACTTTGTGTTCTCTTTTAGTATCATGGATATTGGAGTACATGTTACGAAAGAGGTTTCAGTAACTTGGATTTACGGCTTTCTTGATTTGTGGTGTGAAATATGTGTTATGGTCTCAGCAAGTGGGTGATGATGAACCAAGACACAAGACGGCTTCAGAAAGTTTCTGATGATGTTCGGGACGAGTACTTGGTCTTCTGTCCTCAAGAACCCAGGTAAATGACCCTTTGTTTCCAGGGATATGCTTGCTGGTCAATTAAAATCGTTACCGGCATAAATATCAACTAGTTTGTTGTATTTGTCTTGTAGATTAGCATTTCCAGAGGAGAATAACAGAAGTTTGAAGAAAATCCCGAAACTCGAAGATCCAGCTCAGTATTCAATGATTGGTCTTAAGGTAAAAACGATACAATTATAGGACTATTTCATTATCTTTAGGCTTCAACATTCCTTAAGACTTTGTGATCATGTTTCTGCAGCCTAGACGAGCTGATCTCGACATGAACCAGCATGTCAATAATGTCACCTATATCGGATGGGTTCTTGAGGTGAGTCACCAGGTTTACCAGAAAAGCTCGGTATTTTAAATGGGAACTTCAGTAATAATATGGCCTTGTTTCTTGATAATGGCAGAGCATACCTCAAGAAATTGTAGACACGCATGAACTTCAGGTCATTACTCTGGATTACAGAAGAGAATGTCAACAAGACGACGTAGTGGATTCACTTACCACCTCAGAAGTTGGTGGGACCAATGGCTCTGCCACGTCAGGCACACAGGGCCACAACGAGAGCCAGTTCTTACATCTACTGAGGTTGTCTGGAGATGGTCAGGAGATCAACCGAGGGACAACCCTGTGGAAAAAGAAGCCATCCAGATAAGAAACAGACAAAATCCCTAAGCCATTTTGTTGTCGAGTTTCTGTTGTCTCAATGAAGATTTTGCTTCACGAGTGTCTCATTTTTTAAATATAATAAATTTGGGTTAGACTAGAGGGACCTGGTTTATTGGAGTAGTTTCTCTGTTGAACTTAATTATGTTTGATCATGTTTTTGTACAAATTTTGGGGATTTGAGCCAAACCCATTTCGTCCTAGGGTCTTGTCCTACTGGTGACTGCGTGTATCTTATCGTAAACTCGAGACAGAAAGATTGTTCATCAGATATAAATGGAGTCTCTTTGACTTCAGAGATCTAAATAGCTCAAAGTTGTTGCAGTTAAATTACTAAGTGAGTCGATAAACGAATCATCTTCACATAAAACTCTATGGTCATTTGATTAAACAAGTTGCATGATTGATAATAGATTCTGCTTATTAAACACAGGCTCGTAAAAATGCGAAACAAGGAGAGATAAAAACTTAAAACTATAATAAAAGAAACACACTGCGTCAAAGAACAAAACGATGTCCTAGAGTCCTTTGTCAGAGCTTTTCAGTTAATCTAATCATGAAAGAGTTTACTGCAGAAGCATCCAAGACGATCCATGAAGACTCGAATAGCTCGTGAAAGTAATCAGCTCTACTTTCCTGAGCTGCTTTTCTGAAAGCATTACCAAAGGCATTCCCTCTGACTGCCCCGAGCCTCGGCTTCCCACAAACTCCAACCACAAGTATCTTCTCTGGTTGTTGAGATGCGCAGGCACATAGCATCGGTTTCATCCTAGCTCCTTTCTCTCTCAAAGCATCCATTAGAAAGTAACAGAATTTTGTCAAGGCCTGAGGATATCCCAAATACTTGGCATCCATGGAATCCTCAATCTTCACCCATCTGAATTTCCTACCACTTCGGATGCAACCAGTTTTGGTGATTGCTTTACTTCCTTGTCTTAGAATTGCTCGCTGAACCTTGATTGCTTGTTGCATCCCAGATCGAAGTTTATCCAAATTGTTCAAAGACAGAGCATCATAAGCTTCGCCAAACTGTTTTGAAGCAGAGGAGCCGCCTGACCCAAGAAATGATTCAAGAAGTGCTGTAATACCATACACAACATCTGCTGCAGAGACCCTTGAGCTATATCCATGAAGCCGTAAGAAACTCCGGTAGTAGAAATCATTTAGCCCATATTCTGGCAAAAACCGATCAAACTCTTGCTTCATTTTCTTTTTCACTTCGTGGCTCATGTACGGAAACTTTTGCTGGCACTCGATAAGCGCAAATCCCATTCGAGCCAGAAGAAGCTTAAGTTTCTTGATGCCATTATCACTCCATGTCTTGAGTTTAGTTGCAATGTAGGAGGAACAAAGCATGGAGTCAAACAAAGTCCACTCCCTGAGTAGCATAAGCCTAGGCTCTTCTTCATAAGAGATTCTTGAGCAGTCTGGTGCTCGAACCTTGGTTCCGTCTTTCAGAGTAACAGAAGTGATCTTGTCTATGTTTCCTGAGCTATTGATGTGTTGTTCAAGCTCCATTACCGCAGCTTGGTATCTCTCATCGGTCAACCTCTCGTGAACAAACTGATCAGTCAAGGAAACACAAGCCAGCCACAGCAACTCATTCGTGTTCTTCCTCAACAGATGAGATAGCTCAAACAACAAGCATCCAGATGGCTTCCCATGAAAAGTCCCCATCCTGTAATAATCCCTCTTTAGTTTCTTGAAAGCCTTAACACCGTCTCCCATTTTTCTCCTCTTACTTGGCCTATTATTACCATCTCCATTATCACTCCCTTCTTCCTCCTCCTCCTCCTCGTCTTCTTCTTCTTCTTCATCTCCGTCACTTCCATCAGATTCATCAGCTCTTTCTAATTGTAGCTGAAAGCTATCGTTCGCAAGCTTCAGCACATCGAAGTCATAAGCCAGATCCGCTTGCCGCTCATCATCATCAGTGTGAAGAACAACAACCTGCTGATTCTGATCACTCAGATTATGCAAATGAATAGGTCGGTGACTATCCACCACGAAGACACGAGCCGCAGGACCTAACTTAAGCACGAGCTTCAAATCACGGTGACAGCCCCAATTGATCAACAGTATAGTGACAGGAGTCTCCGAGGAAGAACACAGGCCAGGTCCTGCATACTTGTGGATTTCAAGAAACGATGAAACAGGGAAACACGAATACTGGATGGAATCTGATTCGAGGATATGGGTTATGACCTTGAGCGCACAAATGGAGTCAACATCAGATGCTGAAGGGAATATCAGAAGGGGATTCTGAGAAGACAATGACGTAGCCGATTCACGAAGTTTGGCATAGAACGATTCTACTTTCTGGATTCTCACCATATCCGTGAAATTGGATTACCCAGAACAAATTTTAACTAGATCAGGATTCCTACCAAATTAACTAGAACTTGACGAGATTGAAGCCAGAATAGGATTGAGAGCAGAAATCCGAGATCGGAAACAAAAGCCCAGAGCCAAAGTACCTGAGATTGGACTTCGTCTGTGAAATTGGGAGCTCAAGTCGCCAACTTCAGATTCCTTTCTCTTGACGAAAATAAGATGAAGGAAATGGAACAAAGAGAGAGAGAGTGGAAGATAGAGATCTGAAGGTTGGTTGATTATTTCTTGTGGTAATGAAAGAAATTGAAATATTTCGATTTGGGGTTTGTGGAATTCGCGGGGGTTAAAATGTTGAAATTTCGAAAGATTTTGATCGAGCGCCAAAATTTTGACGTTGGCGCTGAAATGTGAAATGAGAAAAGAGGAAGAATCATATGTAGCGCATCCACTTAGAAAAACTGATCTGGACCGTGCGTTTGTTCAACTTTGCATAAACAATCGACGCTTTAATAATTTTGTTTTTAGTCTGACACACTCGACTAGTCAAAATAAGTAAATAACAAAGAGTTAATTTTATTATTCAATACAAAAAGAGAGAGTGTTGAATTTCGGAATATCTATTGGGAATATTTTCAAATATACCATAATCTTAAAAGAGCTTTCTCAAAATACTATAATTTAAAAGAAAAAATTTCAAAACACTGTACACGTTAAAAACAAAAAAAAAAAATTATAGTCCTACTTGTAACTGATGGTATATTCAGTGTTTTTGGTCCACTGTCATTTCTGATTTTGTCCACCAGTACTTACCACCGTATTTGCTTTTTGTCCACCTCCAACCACCATTTTTCTGTCCATAACAACCGTCTCTATTCTTCACCATCGTATTGTTCACCGCCATCCAATGTCTCTATTTTTGTCCACCGTCATCATTGTATCATTCATCACCATCCCGTTTTCGTTCGCCGTCACCATCATATCATCCACTACCACCACCAACACAATCTCGTGTTCGTTTTTGTCAGGCCGTCACCACCATCTCGTCCACTATCGCTATCATCTCTTTCTTCTTCATCTTCATCACCATCAACATAGATGACAGAGAGAAGAGAAATACATAAATAAAAGCGACAAAGAGTTGGTGAAGGAGATAAATATAAGAGAGGGTGAGGGAGATGAAAGTCAGAGAGAGGTGACGGAGATGAGAGAGAGATCTGATCTCGTGTTTGTGAATGTGGACGAGAAAAAGAAAAAAGAAAGGGGCAAAATGGTCAATTCATGTTACATTGTGGTACATTTAGAAAAGAGTTTTGATTAATTGTAGTTGGGGAAATGATATTTTAGGAATATGGTATTTTGGTAATAATCTCTATTTTTTTTATCATATTCGTTATTAAGAAGACCATGCATACTAAATTATAAGATTTAATAATTTTATTATTGTTATCGCAAATTATCTTATATGTGAACTAAGTTTCCTACGTGGAGCTCTCACAGCGATTTTGAGCTGCGAAATTATTTGACTACCCTTAATAAAATCGAAGCATTTACCTCCTTTGCCATCGACCTTTTTAAAATAAAATATTCTTAATTCGTTTAATGATAATAATTATTAGTGTGGTTTCTAGAAAGGTTTTTTTACTTCGGCATCTTCGTTACATCTAAACGACAACCGACATTCTGAAACGATATAACTTTCGAAAAAATGAAAGATGATCATTTGGAACACTATAGGTTAGCAACGAGGAAGCAATTGAGATGGTGAGGAGGCTAGCTTTGGAGGAAGGATTGTTGGTATATATACTAATCTCTCATTGTTCTCACTTCCTTCCTTTTCATAACATTGGATTTATACATCTGCGGAAAATAAATATAAATTAAGACTTTGTGTCGACCTTCTTAAGAAAGTAAGTAACAAGTTGTATCTCTTCTCACTACAAGAAAAAGGCTTACTGATAGCACATTATAATAGCTCGGTTTTCGTAAGTGCTATTAAAAGTGATTTAATGGATTAGACTTATATATGATAGCATTATAAAAACGCTATACACGAAAATGACTTAGCGGGAAACAAAATTTAGCCTTGCGAACCTAAAATCACAAAATATCGCTAACACTTAGCCAATTTTTTTCATTGTGCGTTTAAATTAACCAAAATATAAAACATCCCCTTTTTTTATTTTTCATTTCACAAAGAATTAAAAAAAATAGTTTCTCCCTTCTCTCTTCGTCTCCAGATCTCCTCTTCCTTCTCTCTTTGTCTCCAGATCTCCTCTCCTCTTCATTCTCATCTTCTCTCTTCATCTCCCTCTCCTCCCCTCTTCAATATCCTTTTCTCTCTTTCATTTGTTCTTTCTCTTCTATGGTTTTCACAAAACCCTAATTTGTCACTGAATCGTTTCGTTTTCGATCGGAGGAAGTTTCTGGCAATGAAGGGAGAATTGGAAGATGAGATGGCGTGTTCGCTGGCTCCACCAACCAGAGCCATGGACATTGGGAAGACAGATCTCGAGAACAAAGACGTCACCATTTTTTCGATGAGAAAGAGCTCATGTATCCAAAAAAAATATACTGTTGCTTTTTGTTCGATACGGAAGAGTTTCCGAAACGAGCACATGAATGCGAAAGAAAGTTTTTTTCTTCCGAATTTCATATTTTTCAATCTCGATCTGTTGATTTTTTTCGATTTTGAAACAAGTTTTTTTCCTCGATCCAGGATTCGGATCGGTCTAAATCTCGGTGTAGGGTTACTTCTCTGATTCAATTTATGAATATTTTGAATTTTGTGTAATCTTGATGACATTAATTAGGTTTGTTTTTGTAGCCAAAGGTCCTCCTGTGCAAAGAGCCCCTTTTGAAGCGTAGAGATTATCATGTTGACCGAAGATCTCATGAGTGAAACAACCCGATCCGTTTTTTTTATATATATAAATTAGCACCGAATTAGTATCCCCATAAATGCTAACCCTCAACATGCTAAAATTCTTAATACAACAAACATTCAGCGGAAATCAATTATGCAAATAAACCATTAAATAATACTTCATAAACCAATAACCAATCATTCAACATCCTAGACCGTTCTATATCGAATCACTAACAACCTAACAATCCAAAAATCCACGCAAACAAGACCACTAGATCATCCATCTCGTCCTCGCCCTGATTCCACGATCATACTTTGTCTTTACCTGCATCACATAGCAAAAAGAGATGTGTGAGTATTATCACAAATACTCAGTGAGACGGTCCTCCCATCAACAAACCACGTACTCAGTCATAGCATAGATACAATACCAGGGTTATCAAACAACACGCAAAAACACAATGATCAATACGTCAAACTGACGGCAATCAGAAATGCGTGTCGATCGACACAAACACTCTGTGTCGATCGACACATTCTGTGTCGCTCAACACAAACACCGTGTGTCGCTCGAAACAGAGCCCAGAAAACGCAGAAAACCAGAATCGATCATATCCTCTCATGGATCGATTCCAGACGCGTTTTCATCGATCTCCTGCACAAAATTCAACATACAAACACGAATACAACCAGGAACAACAGCAATCAATCGTATTCCAAATCCTAATCCGAGGGTCTATGGTCGCGCACTCACCTTGATTTCGGAATCGATTATCTCATCAACCATAGCTCCGAAACAGAATCAGAAAACTGTTCTGAAAACTAGACAGAGAGATCTACACAACGGTATATAAATCGTCCTCTGCGTCCCTAAAATTCAACGGGAAAAAACCCCGCAATCTTGCTGATTGGAACTGGAAAAACAGAGATTTCGATACCCGGAAATCGAAAGAACACAGAGAACGGAAATTACCTCTGAATCAGGATCAGAACCCTGATCTTGAAGCTAGACAGCGAGGTATTTCTAACGGCATATGGATCGTCTCCTGATTCTCTCTGGTTGACGGGAATCCTCCCTCGAAGCGGACTGATCGCAGACACAAAACTGCAGAAACCTCTCTCGGGAAAAGAACGATAACTCTCAGAATACACATCCGATTTACAAACCGTTTCCTCTTGAATCAAGATTAGCGAGTGGAGAACTTACCCTCAAAGTTTCACTCTGATCGGATTCCATCTTCCCAGCTGATCGTCTCTTCCAAAAACTCGAGCAGAATTGATTTTCTCTCAAGGAAATCACTTCTCTCACAATCCTCACATAAACACTCTTTCCTCTCTTAACCTCTTCTGATTTCGGCAAAAAAAAAAAGAGAAAACGCGTTCCCCACGCTTTTATAACGAAATCCTAGGGTTTCCTAAACTGATCCCAAACCGATAAATCAGAAACCGAAACCGTCGGTCTGATTTTACTCCGTGGGTCGACACACATACCCAAAAAAATCCCCTTTTTGGTTCACGGGCGTTACAATTCTCCTCCACTAACACGGATTCGATCTCGAATCACGCAACACCGTCTCACTACGGTCTCCACCACCTGACCCGAACGCGGCCAGTATCCTTCGAGATAACACTCGAATCCCCTAACCCGTCCTGCTAAGGCTAACACTCTCGCTTAAAACTCGTCCAGATTCATCCGGAACATCAACGATGCACGCCCTATGGTCCGGATTAGGGCTGCCCGATTGACCGTCCAACAATCAAACAAGAACATGTCCGACTAACCGTTGATCCCGCATTGGACCAAATGATCGTACAACAATCAAACAAGAACATGTACGACCATCGGCGTAACATATGCTACCAGGATTGTCCGAACCGAATTCCAGACTCCAGTAATAACCCCAGACTCGACGTCCACAACACAACCCTGGCCCTCAGCCAGCACCACTCGTGATCATACATGATCCCCGAGTTTTACTAGGCTCACACTAGCCTCATTGCACCGTCTCTCCACGGCTGCAATCCTGAGATCCACTCCCGATCCCCGAAGTTCATCCAATCTCATACTCACGACCACGCTCAGACGCTACTGCTCATATCTCATACTCATAACTCATATACACATACACCACACTCACTCGCAGGATCGTCACCCCTTGAGTTACGTGTGCATGGACCCACTCTTCCCCTGGAGAGAACCACCATCCCTCAAAGTATATGTAAGGACCCCACTCGTCCCCTAGAGAGAACCACCAACTCTCGAGTATATGCAGGAACCCACTCGTCCCCTAGAGAGAACCACTATCCCTCAGTATGTAGGAAACCCACCCGTCTCCTGGAGCAATACTCTGAAACATGCATCATAAGTACTTGTCGACCGGAATCGCCTCTGTGGCTACCTCATGACATCCCCCACCCGGAATATCATCGCATCCGTGACCCCCCACTAGGCCACTCGAAACAACCCAACCACCATGGGTGTTTCCATAGAGTCCCTGGAAAAGATAATTCTAACTCACATAAGACCTTTTTTCCGACTCTTCCTAGGAATAGACAGATTCTAACTCGCATAAAGCTTTCGTTTCTAGCCACTCCTAGAACACGAATTTCATTTCTAGCCACTCCTAGAACATAAACAAGCTCATTTCTAGCCACTCCTAGAACATGAACCAGCTTTAAGCCGAATAGAACTTCCATTCCCAGCCATTACCTGACCTACCAGTCATCACAACCCATGACTCCACAAGTCATAACATATAAGAACTCACCTCTTATAAAACACCTTTAATAAGGAATATCCATCTTATTAAATCTAAAAAAATGTCAATCGTTACAACACAAACGAAAATACATAAAACAACAACTCAACAGCACGCTGTACAGACTCTGAAAACTAGAAAAGATACTTAAGCCTCCGCTTGCTTCTCGAACCACTTCGGGAACTTCATCTTCATACTCGCCTCTAGTTCCCAAGTCTCCTCCTCGACACCATCGCAGTTCCACATGACTCTCACCAATGGTATCCTCTTACGACGCAGAACCTTGACTCTCCTCTCGAGAATCCTCACAGGTCTCGCCGCCAATGTCATGTTGGGCTGAAGATCCTCCGGGATCTTAGCCAACACCTCCTCAGACTCATGCAGACACTTACGCAGCATCGAAACATGGAAGACTTTGTGGAAAACTTTCATACTCTGAGGTAACTCCAACCGATAAGCCACTGGTCCGACCCGCTCCACCACTCTAAACGACCCATAAACCTCGGACTCAGCTTATTCTCCGAAATGGATCTGTTAGGACTCCTCAACATAGCTGCCTTGAGATACACCATATCTCTCAGCTCAACTCCAGCTATTTCCGTCTCCTATCGGCATAACTCTTCTGCCGATCCTGAGCCTCCCTCATGTTCAGCCTTAAGACACGGATCTTCTCCGTCGTCTCCTGAACAAAATCTGCACCAAACATGCTCCTCTCCCCCACTTGAGTCCAGCACAATGGTGTCCTACACGGCCTCCCATATAGAGCCTCATATGGAGCCATCCCAATACTCGCCTGGTATGAGTTATTGTACGCAAACTCAACAAGGTTCAGATGATCCGCCCAATGACCACCATAATCTAGCACACACATCCTCAACAGGTCCTCTAAAGTCTGAATAGTCCTCTCTGACTGCCCATCTGTATGAGGATGATACGCTGTGCTCATGTGCATCTTAGTGCCCATCTCTACCTGAAAGGCCCTCCAGAACTCAGACGTAAATCTCGGATCCCTGTCTGACACTATACTCGCTGGCACCCCGTGCAGCCTCACAATCTCCCGCACATATTTCCTGGCCAACACTGCCGCTCCATCAGTCTTATTGATGGCCAGAAAATGTGCCGACTTGGTCAAACGATCCACTATCACCCAAATCGCATCACACGTCCGTGACACTGGCAACCCCGTCACGAAGTCCATGGTAATCATATCCCACTTCCACTCCGGAATGGGTAAACTTTGCAACATACTATTCGGAACCTGATGCTCAGCCTTCACCAGCTGACACACGTTGCACGCTGCAACCCAGCTAGCTACATCCCTCTTCATCCTGACCCAGTGATAATACCGCTTCAGATCACGATACATCTTGGTCGCCCCCAGATGAATAGCCAACATACTCGAATGGGCCTCTCTCAGAATCTCCTACCTCAGATCCTCGTCCTTGGGTACACAAACCCGCCCATTCACCAGTATCATCCCACTCGCTGAGACCACATACTCAGAACCTGTCGTCTTACAAGCATCAATCAACCCTTGATCCTTCTCCTGCGCAACCCAAATCTTGCTCAGTAAGTCTGCCTGGTTACCTGCCTCTAACCCCAACGGCTCCTGCGAGATAACGCACAACCTCAATGTACTGAGCTCACTCGCTAACTCCTCCAAATCCCGCTCTTGAGCCGAAGCAACTCGCTTCCGACTCAAAGCATCAGCCACCAGATTAGCCTTACCCGGATGGTACCCAATCTCCAGATCATAATCTGCTACCAACTCCATCCAGCACCTCTGTTTCTAGCTCAGCTCTGGCTGAGTGAAGAAATACTTCAGACTCTTATGGTCCGTGAATACCTGGACCTTTCCGCCATAAAGATAAGATCGCCAAATCTTCAAGGCGAAGATCACCGCAGCCAACCCAAATCATGAGTAGGGTAGTTGCACTCATGCTTCCTCAACTGCCGCGAAGCATATGCAATTACCTTCCTCGACTACATCAAGACACAACCCAGACCAACTCCCGATGCATCCGTATACACCACGTAAGGCTCACCCGGATCAAGCAACGCCAATACTGGTGTACTAGCCAGCATCTTCTTTAGCTTCCCAAAACTCTCCTCGCAAGCTGAAGACCACTCAAAAGGGACGTCCTTCCCCGTCAACTTCGTCATCGCCTGCGCCATACTCGCAAAACCCTTGATGAACCTCCGATAATACCCAGCTAACCCGAGAAAACTCCTGATCTCTATCGCATTCCTCGGTCTTTGCCACCCTTTGATAGCCTCAATCTTAGCCGGATCCGCAGAAACTCCCTCTGCCGACACAATATGGCCGAGAAAACCCATCTCTCGCTGCCAGAAACTACACTCACTCAACTAAGTCCCCGGTAATCGATACATAACTGGAAACTCCCGTCCTTCTTCTTCACGAACAACACCGGCGCTCCCCCACGGTAAACTACTCGGCCGAATGATTCCGTTACCCAACAAATTATCCAGCTGCTTCTTCAGCTCTGCCATCTCTGCTGGAGCCATATGGTAAGGTGCCTTAGATATCGGCGTCAATCTAGGTTCTAACTCAATCGTGAAAGGATCGAACCTAGACGGCGGTAATCCCTGCAACGATAAAAAAAAAATCCTCGAAGTCCCGAACTACCCGAATATCTCTCACTGCAATATCTCCAACAGACTCTGGCATCATAATCGTCGCCAAAAATGCCTCGCAGCCCTTCTCGATCAACTGCTCGGCCTGAATCGCTGAAATCATAAGACTTCCGAAAGTCAGCCTCACACCCTGATAAACCAACCTCTATACCTCTCGCTCAAACACGACTCATCCCCGTTGACAATCAAGATGGACCCTATACCGATCCAGCCAATCCATCCCCAAGATGACATCAAACAACTCCACCGGACTGATAGTCAGATCTGCGGGCATCAACTCGCCGCCACCAGAACATTCACTCCACGAGCCCGCCCAAAAGTAGCCAACGACTTCCCACCAGCCACTCTAACTACTCCCGACATCACCCCGGAATCACTCTGGATCCCACTGCTAACGCACACTCCGGAGTAATGAAGCAATTCGTTGCTCCAGAATCAACAACCGTGGACCTCACACCCGTCCACCACTAAGGTCCCTGCGCAATTCTCATGTGCCTTAGAATCCTAACGTACTATCCCGAGACTCGTCCATCCTAGGACAGCTCACCAACCTGTGATCCATGCTCACACACCCGAAGCATCCCAGACCACCCTGAACCCTCTGACTCGGTTCCAAAGTGTTCTCCCACTTCCTCTTCTGTCCTTGCTCAGACCTACCTGCTACTGTGACCTTCTCTGTTGAACAGGAGGATTAACCACCACCACATGCTTTCTCAGGTCCTCCTCAATCGTCGCAGCAATCTACCAGCTCCGCCCTCGTGGCGAACTTACTCGCTCTACAGCAAGTCCTCAAATCAGCTCGAAATTCTCCCAAAAACCTCTCCACCTGGGCCTACTCGCCCTCCATGCCTCCACTCGCATGAACCAGGAGTCGACAAAACTCTGCATCGAACTCCTTCACTGATTGATCACCCTGAGCCAACTCCAAAAACTCAACTCAAGTCGATGCCGCCTCTTGCGGAAATACTTGGCATTAAATCCAGCCAAAAATCCACCCATGCCATCACTGCCTGCACTCGGAATCCCTCTGGATACCTCAAAGAGTCAAAGTTACGCTTCACACTCATCCGCCGCTCATCGGCCCCTCAGGCTTAGCACCTCTCGAGAAAACTCTCGTGCTAATCCTCTGCATCTGCTCCATCATCCTAAGATAGGATGGGAGCTCCTCCACAGCCGCCATTCCCGGCTGCACCCAGCCATACCCGGCTGCACACCAGCCACACCAGGCTGAACCCCCTGAGCCTAACTCTGAGCCGGAACCCCTCTCGGTAACCGCTCCAAGATCAATTGTAGCAGACTCGCCAGACTATCATCTCGATCCTGGCCGACACCTGCGACAGCACCCCCACCTGGGCCTGCCGCACCGCCAACCACACCGGGACCCTCACTAGTCCCACCAGCCCTCACACTGGTACACGCAGTGGCCACCTCGGAACTCTCACTAGTCCCACCAGCCCTCACACTGGTACACGCAATAGCCACACTCACGGATCCCTCCTGATATATCTGCGAATCAGCAACCCGCTTCTGCGTGGTCTCCTGGGCCACACACGCCGCAGCAGACTCACTCACAAGTCCCTGCCCGCGCCTACGCCCTCCACAGCCACCTTGGCCTCCCCGGCCAATACCTCTAGCAACTCTAGTAACTCTACCCATTTCTCTTCACTACCAGAAGCATAAACTAAGAATACTATAAAGCAAGAAAGGTCAAACACACATACCGTGGAATCTTATTGAAGGCTCGGAGAAGATGATATAGGACTCCAAACCCACACAATAATCAATTGACTAGCTCACATAATCAATCAATCAATCAATTCAGCACGCAATTGACTATCCCACATAATCAACTACGTTCTCCCGCCCTAGAACCATAAGGGCTCTGATACCAAACTGAAACAACCCGACCCATTTTTTTTATATATAAATTAGCACCGAATTAGCATCCCCATAAATGCTAACCCTCAACATGCTAAAATTCTCAATACAGCAAACATTCAGCGGAAATCAATTATGCAAATAAACCATTAAATAATACTTCATAAACTAATAACCAATCATTCAACATCCTAGACCGTTCTATATCGAATCACTAACAACCTAGCAATCCAATAATCCACGCAAAAGAGACCACTAGATCATCCATCTCGTCCTCGTCCTGATTCCACGATCATACTTTGTCTTTACCTGCATCACATAGCAAAAAAAGATGCGTGAGTACTATCACAAATACTCAGTGAGACGGTCCTCCCATCAACAAACCATGTACTCAGTCATAGCATAGATACAATACTAGGGTTATCAAACAACACGCAAAAACACAACGATCAATACGTCAAACTGACGGCAATCAGAAATGCGTGTCGATCGACACAGTCTGTGTCGCTCAACACAAACACCGTGTGTCGCTTGACACGGAGCCCAGAAAATGCAAAAAAACAGAATCGATCATATCCTCTCATGGATCGATTCCAGACGCGTTTTTATCGATCTCCTGCACAAATACAACCAGGAACAATAGCAATCAATCATATTCCATCAAATCCTAATCCGAGGGTCTATGGTCGTGCACTCACCTTGATTTTGGAATCAATTATCTCATCAACCACAGCTCCGAAACAGAATCGGAAAACTGTTCTGAAAACTAGACAGAGAGATCTACACAATGGTATATAGATCGTCCTCTGCCTCCCTAAGATTCAACGGGAAACAGCCCGCAATCTCGCTGATCGGAACTGGAAAAATAGAGATTTCATAAACGACACCCGGATATCGAAAGAACACAGAGAATGGAGATTACCTCCGAATCAGGATCAAAACCCTGATCTAGAAACTAGACATCGAGGTCTTTCCAATGGCATATGGATCGTCTCCTAATTCTTTCTAGTTCGACGGGAATCCTCCCTCGAAGCGGAATGATCGCAGACACGAAACTGCAGAAACCTCTCTCGGGAAAAGAACGATAAATCTCAGAATACACATCCAATTTACAAACTGTTTCTCCTGAGTCAAGATTAGAGAGTGGAGAACTTACCCTCAAAGTTTCACTCTGATCCGATTCCATCTTCCCAACCGATCGTCTCTTCCAAAAATCCAAGCAGAATTGATTTTCTCTCAAGGAAATCACTTCTCTCACAATCCTCACATAAACACTCTCTTTCCTCTCTCAACCTCTTCTGATTTCGGCCAAAAGAAAAGAGAAAATGCGTTCCCCACGCTTTTATAACGAAACCCTAGGGTTTCCTAAACCGCTCCCCAAACCGGCAAATCAGAAACCGAAACCGTCGGTCTGATTTTACTCTGTGGATCGACACACATGCCCAAAAAAATCCCTTTTTGGTTCACGGGCGTTACAATGAGTCTTACGAACGTATTCAATCTGGGTATCTTTAATCGCTCTTTGTTTGAATAATTATTGGGTTTTCCTACTGCGTGTTGTTTTTGGTGACACGGATTTTGTGACTGGTTTTCACAAGAGGAAGAAGAAGAGGGGGGAAGGAAGGCCAGAAGGAGCAAGAGGAAGCTATGCGCAGTAAGCGGTATGTGAGAAGAAGGTGAGTATGGAGATTTGAGTGTTTCTTTGTTCTGATTGGTGATTTGTGTCGTTCATCATCCATGGGTTATAGATTTGTCTTAAATCCCTATGAGTTTGGTAGGAGGTTCTACAATGAACTTGTTCTTATTCGTCTCGATGGAGAGTATTTCTTTTGTTTTAATTTGACTACAAATATTAATTCAGTTTTACATCTCTCAGAATGTGATGATCCTGTTGTCCTTTGAGAGTTTCGATGATGCATGAGTAATTGTTAGTGGATGGATGATATGTCAGAGAGATTGTTAAGATTGTTATTGTTCAATCATTTGCCTTATGTGGATTCTGGTTCTTGGCCTTGACCTTCATCTGATTTCGTATTATTCTGAATCTGGTAACTGAGCTTTGAAGAGGAAAATAGAAGAGCTAATGGTTGTGGGTCATGGTGAGGAAAGTGAAGATGGAGAAGCTGAAAAGGATCCAGGGAATGAAGAAGCAGAGCCTGATGCTTCAACCTCTGGTAATTTTCATAATCACATTAGTTTTCAATATGGAGTTTCCTATCATTGAGGTTAAAAAAAGGGGCATATTGCTCTAGCTTTAAGTTGTATCGCTTCTGCTTGATATTCATCTTCCTCTCAGAACAAAATAATCAATTTATTTAATTTCATCAATTTACATCTTCACTGATTTTTCATACTTTTGTTTCCAAACAACGTCCATTTCTTTGTGTCCGTTTCGAGATGCGTGGTTGAGGAGGTCATTTCTCTGTTCATGTTCTTTGACTTGTCTTTGTTGATTTGCATGTCTGCTTTGTTGCTTAGATTGAATGTGTAGAGATCCATATAGGTTTTTAGTAACTTAGTCAAGGTAACATGTAGATTGCATAAGAGTTAGATCTCAGTACTATTACTCAAGTGATGCAAAACTCGACTGAAAAGAATTTGAAAACCAACTACAAGTTAGCTGTGTTTGCCATCAAATGTTGTGTTGATATTGTTTTGAATTAGATAATCCTTTATTCTTCACATTTTATTGTCAAACAATATCAAGGGAACCATAAACATCAGCCACTTTTCCATATTTACATGCAACTCTCTTTATGCTTGTCATGATTGCCATTTTCTTTTTCAGGTTGTGCACACTAAACGTTTTGCTTTTGCTTCACCAAAAGGATCTTCTCAAGCAAAAACAAAAGGATGTGCTGCATCTTGACGTGGTATGTTTAAATTGTTTCAGTGACACTTGATTTTTATACTTTTCAACAAAAAAATACGTATTCCTTGAAGGAGATCATGTTGGGATATGTTGTTTGTGATGAGCCGAAAGTTTATAAGTGCTACCAGTAATGGAGGACGAATAGATTTCTTCAGTGTCGTTTATCTTCAGACAAATGATTTCTGCGGAGAAGAGTTTTTCACGTGGTATTAGATCCTCAATCTTTGTCTCACTTTCCTATCTCGACGAGAACAGTACAAGCTCTCACTGAAGTCGAAGCCTTTGCTCTTGCAGCAGAAGATCTCAAGTTCGTCACTGCACATCACAGTTCATACGTCTCCATAGCAAACAACTCCAACATACTTTCATTCGGTATCTCTCTCTGTTTGTTTCGGTCCGGTCCGGTTATATTGTGAAATTAGCATTAGAAAAGTCTATTCCGGTTTCAAATTTATAAATATAGAACCCAAACAGTAATAACTATTTGTTTCAGTTTAATACGGTTTGGTTTTGGTTTAAATTCGGGTTTCTACTACAAATTCTATTTTAACACTATTTCATGAGAAATACTGATATCATACTTAATCATAGTATAGCTTCCGCTCTAACATGTTTCATAAAACAGGTTTTGTTTCTTATCAGTGGCGAACGATATATCACAACGATTTTGTTTGTTTGTTTGCTTGCTTGAAAATAATTAAAGAACGATATATCAACTCTTTGATTAGTGTTTTAAAATTTAAATAATTATTCCTATTATACATAAATGAGAATAACAAGCTACCAAAAAAGGTTGTTGTATGTATTTCTTTTTTTGGTCGAAAGGTTGTTGTATGCTTTAGAAGTAAATAGTTCAAGTTAGCCAAATACATCAACAAAATCACATGAAAGCGTCACGTTGAAATATGTTATCTCACATGTAAAGTAACCAATTTTTTGTAACATTAGAAAATTATTCGTCTCGAGATTAACATAATTCTGTAAAGCAAACCAAAATATTGTATGGATTTAAACCGAACCCAAAATAAAAAAAAAATTGATTTGGTTCTGAGAACAAAAAGAATGAGAAAAGGAATAAAAATATAGAAATATATAAATCATAACATGGTAGGGTTGTATATAAATCAATTTTTTATGGGCATAAGAAAATAATTAAGAGCATAAGAAAATAAAATAAAAAAAGAATAATATATTCAAACAAGAAGAAAGTTGTCAAGCGGGCCTTTGATCCGTGCACCAGACGTTTTTGACGCATTCTAACCCTTGTTTTGTAGGTTTTATCGAGTCTTTCGTTATATTTTGAGTCATTTTAGGTCTAAAAGTGGCTGGAGTGGAGGATTGGAACTTGCAATGAGACTTGGCGAAAAAAGAGGAAAACGGGATCTTTTTGAAGATCCTGAAGATAAGGAGCACCCGCTCTCGATCGGCCGACCTGCTCCGCAGAAGATCCACTTTTGAAAATTTTTATTAAACCTATTTTCGCCACCCAGAGTTGCCCTAATCGATTCCAGCCGCCGAAGCCCCTTTAAAAGGAGAGATATCTTCGAGATTTTAGGAGAGACCCGAACGACAAAAAGAAAGAGAACACAAGTGAGAAAGAGAGATCGATACTTTGTTTTTAGAGTTTTGTGAGATTGAAGATTGTCTTCCATCTTTTGTTGAAGTTTTCTAAACTCTTATCTTTTCTATTCATTTATCTATGGAATTTCTTATCTCGCTTGCTGCTGTTTGATTCACTATGTGCGAGTAGTCTCTCAAGTTAGGATAAGGGTTCGATGGGATTAGGGATTCTCGAACTAAGCATAGATAGGTTTTGAAACATATATTTGATATCTTTATCTATTGTTGGTCGTAATGCCTAGACTAGCTTGATCACCTAGCCTTTGATTTTAGGTTTAATTTACTCATCAAAAGTGTTGTGAATTGCTTGAATTAACATAGATGGACGATTCGTCCTTAGCCAACGACAGTTGAAGTTAAGGCGACTTGTGAACAAATCGATCCTACACTTTTAATGCTCATCATTCTTTGTAATCTCAAACGACAAGTGGTTGATGCCACGACAGTGGATCTTCTTATTTTTATGGTTGAGTTCTAGATTGGTTTTTAATTTATATCCTGAATAATTGTTTGGTTCTTGATGATCTAATCCCTGAGATACTTTTCCTTGATCTAACGCTTTAAATATTATTGTTTACATCGAATTTACTTTAATTGTTTGACTAATCGTGATAACTTAAACCCACTTGATTGCTTACCTGAATTGGTGTTGCATAAGATTATAGTGTATTGCTGGTCCCTTTGAACGAACCTATCTATTCTACATCGGATTAATGATTCTAGGTTTGAAACCTTAAACTGGGCAAAAACCCATTTACCAAATTGGCGCCGTTGCCGGAGATCAACTCGATACCTCTAGTTTTAATATACGTTTTTAGACTAAATACTAAACTTGTTTTTTTTGTTTCCCTTGCGTGTGTTTTAGGTATATGAACTGAAAGTCAACAAGGAGAAATCTTCAAACTCCCCTCGTAATTTTCAGTAAACCGGAACTTGCAAGACTAGAACGAACCAACAGACGAACAAGGTATATGGCGGCTGAGTTGCAAATGTTGCAAGAGCAGATGGCTCAAATGCAGCAGCAATATTCTCGCGAACAACAGCAGCAACGCACGCGTGAACAACAGCGTGCCATAGGGGATATGAACAATCTTCACGCTTTCTACCGGAACCGAGCAGCTATTGTTCCTCCTAATGTTGAGAGGCAAGACTATGAGATAAAGCCACAGATGATATCGCTGGTTAAGCAGCATTTGTTCCATGGACTTCCCGCAGAGATTCTAATGGACCATATAGAGAACTTCGAGGAGATCTGCTCCACAACGAGTTCTAATGGGATGAACTTGGACTTCTTAAAGTGCAAGCTTTTCCCTTTCTCACTTACGGAAAAAGCTTCCCGTTGGCTCAGGTCGCTACCAGCTGGATCCATCACGACTTGAACACAATGTAGAGCAGCGTTCTTGGACCACTTCTACACCAAAATCAAGACCGCGAGTCTAAGGAACAAGATCTCCACGTTTCAGCAACATTCAGGAGAGTCCTTTTGTGAGGCATGGGAACAGTTCAAAGAGTCTAAGAGAGAGTGTCCACACCATGGGTTTACCGATGAGAACTTGCTAGGTATCTTCTATGATGGTGTTGATTGGGATTATAGGAATGCTTTGAATAATGCGAGTGATGGTGATTTTATGACTAAGACTAGAGAGGGTGCGTATAAACTTATTGAAAACTTGGCTGCAAGTTCTAGCAACAAGTCTCAAGAGTATGATAGAACCACGAAATCTAGTGGGATGGATTCTCAAAAGATTGATGACCTTACGACTAAGGTTAACTTGTTGCTCAAAGGGAACCAAAGGATGGTTCACTTCGTTGATGGTGAACCACTCTCTGAGGAGATGAGTGAAGAAGGAGATTGTGATCAACAAGAGGTCAGCTATGTGAATGGCCAAGGGTTTATACGAAACTGTGGGTTCAACCAGAATTATAGGAGTCACCCAAATTTCTCCTATAGTAGTACGAACGTTTAGAACCCGCAGGACCAGGTTTATCCGCAGCAAACCGGTTTTCAAAACCAGAAACCTCAGGATCAAGGTTTCCGGAAGACTCTACCTCAGAGTTTCCAAGGCAAAACGTTCGTCCCTTTCCAAGGTCAGAAATCGCTGTTCACCAACTTTCAAGCTCCGGAAGTACTTCTCAGGATGAACGAAAAAGTATGATGCAGCAGTTGATGGCTAATCAACAGAAGTCTGCCACTGAGATCAACACGAAGGTAGACGCCATGTACTCGAATCTATATGGTAGACTTGAAGCCGTTAGCAATCACGTGAAAAAGCTTGATACTCAGGTTGCTCAAACTGCTGAGGCAATCAAGAGTCCACAAGGAGTGTTGCCAAGCAAACCAGTTGCAAACCCCAGAGAGTTTGTGAATGCAATTGAGTTAAGAAGTGGAAGAGTTCTACCACCAGTTGTGAGGGCAGAGGCTGAAAGTTGCCCAGAAAAGTCTGTAGAGCACCCGCTCTCAGAGGGAGCACCTGCTCCAGAAGAGGAAAAAGGATGAAGAAGTTGTTGGACCAACTCCTAAGGTACTTTGACCGAATAAGCTTGTTGATAAGGTTCGATCTCGTGTCTACAAACCTCCAGTTCCTTACCCAGTTCCTCCAAGGAAATCACAGAAGGATCTAGAGGAGGCAAATGTTGAATGATTTGACAGTTAAGCTTTCTTTAGCAGATGTTATTCAGATGATGCCAGCCATGAAGAAGTATGTTAAGGATTTGGTTACAGTAAAAGTTTCTTCTAAACAGAGTGCTATGATGGTATCTAAGAATTATAGTGATGTGCTGCAAAACAAGATGCCTAAGAAGCAAGAAGACCCAGGAAAATTTGTTTTATCCGTGCAGATTGATCCTATGCGATTCGATTGTTCTCTATGCGATTTGGGGTCAAGTGTGAACCTCATGCCATATTCGGTTGCGAAGAAGCTTGGGTACACGAAGTTCAAACCAACACAGATTTCGTTGGTGTTTGCTGACAGATCGGTAAAGCTACCTGTGGGGATTCTTGAGGATTTACATGTTAGGATTGCCAACACTTTGATTCCAGCCGATTTTGTGGTGCTGGAACTTGATGAGGAACCGAAGGATCCCTAGATTTTGGGACGTCTTTTCTTGCGCACAGCTGGTGCGATTATTGATGTGAGGAATGGTACAATCAGTCTCCACCTAGGAGACATTATTATGGAATTTGAGATGGATAGATTGCTCAAAAAGCCAACCATTGATGGGCAAGCTTTTGCCATTGAGGATAATCTCAAAATCTCTGTGGGAGAGATTGAGGAGATTTTGGCCGATGATCCATTAGATGTAGCATTGACAAAAGCTAAGAGTGAGCACGGGTACTTGAGTGAGGACACAGTTGGGTTTGCAAGGATGTTGGATTCGGGTCAGATGGAAAAATCAACTGGATTTTTGAAACTCGAAACAGAGGATGCTGACGGAGCACCTGCTCCAGAGGAAGGAACACCAGCTCCTGTTGACAGTCCTTGGAGCGAGTTGAAAGCTCCTAAACTCGAGCTCAAAACTCTACCAGCCGGGCTAAGATACGCGTTTCTAGGCCCTAACTCTACTTATCCTGTGATCATAAATACTGATTTGAATAATGTGGAAACCGCCTTGCTTTTGTGTGAACTTAGGAAGTATATAAAGACCCTAGGGTATTCACTAGATGATATTCCCGGGATTTCACCTAATCTTTGCATGCATAAGATACACCTAGAAGATGAATCAAGAAATTCTATAGAACATCAAATGAGGTCAAACCCAAATCTAAAAGATGTAGTGAAGAAGGAAATAATGAAACTTCTAGAAGCAGGTATAATCTATGCAGTCTCCTATAGTAAATGGGTTAGCCCAGTTCATGTTGTACCAAAGAAAGGTGGGATTACTGTAATCACAAATGAAAAGAATGAGTTGATACCAACTAGGACAGTAACCGGTCATAGGATGTGTATTGATTATCGGAAATTAAATGCTACCACTAGAAAGGATCACTTCCCATTATTATTGATCAAATGCTTGAGAGATTGGCTAACCATCCATACTACTGTTTCTTAGACGGTTACTCAAGTTTTTTCCAGATTCCTATCCATCCAGATGATCAGGAGAAGACGATATTTATGTGTCTTTACGGTACTTTTGCATATCGCAGAATGCCGTTTGGTTTGTGTAATAGCCCCGCGATATTTCAAAGGTGCATGATGTCTATTTTTACTGATTTTATTGAGGACATAATGGAAATTTTCATGGACGATTTCTCCGTCTATGGAAGCTCGTTTTCCGTGTGTTTGTCAAATCTTTGCAGGGTGTTGCAACATTGTGAAGAGAAACATCTAGTGTTAAACTGGGAGAAGTGCTTTTTCATGGTTAAGGATGATATAGTTTTGGACCATCGAATATCCAAGAACAGTATAGAGGTTGACCAAGTAAAGGTTGAGGTAATGATGAGTTTGCAACCTCTGGATTCAGTCAAGGGAATACGGAGTTTTCTAGGTCATGCTGGGTTTTACAAACGGTTCATAAAGGATTTCTCAAAGATAGCGAGACCGCTCACTCAACTCTTGTGTAAGGAGATCAAGTTTGAGTTCAATGGAGCTTGCCTTGAGGCTTTTCACACTATAAAGGGAGCCTTGGTGAGTGCGCCCATTGTCCAACCACTGGATTGGGATCTACCGTTTGAAGTGATGACGGACGCAAGTGACTACCCTGTAGGAGCAGTTTTGGGATAAAGGAAGGTTAAAAGACTCCATGTGATCTGTTACGCCAGCCGTACTCGGGACGAAACTCAATGCAAATATGCTACAACCGAGAAGGAGCTGTTAGCAGTAGTCTTTGCCTTTGGGAAATTCAGATCGTATCTTATCGGTTCTAAGGTGATTGTGCACACCGACCACGCAGCTTTGAGGTACTTGCTCACCAAAACGGATGCGAAACCGAGGCTTCTGAGGTGGATTCTTTGCTCCAGGAGTTTGATCTACAGATTGTTGACAAGAAGGGGAATGAGAATGGGGTTGCTGATCATCTATCCCGCATGAAAGTTGATGATACGGTGCCGCTTGATGATGCACTCCCAGATGAACATGTGTATGCAGTTGGCATTTGCGTGTTGGAACACCGGTCCAGACAAGGGAACCTGCTCTGAAACTGAGAGCACCTGCTCTAGGGGAATTTTGTGGTGCTACCTCCAAGTAAATTTTTCCGAATTTTCCATGGTTTGGAGAGATAGTGAACTACTTAGCTGCTGAACAGGAACCGTCTGATTTCGTGGGTGATAAGAAGAGAAAGTTCCTACGAGACATAAGAAGGTACTTCTGGGACGAACCATACCTTTACAAGCAATGCTCGGATGGTATTTTTAGGAGATGTGTGCCTGATGAAGAGATTTTGGGAATCCTTTTTCACTGCCATAGTTCGAGTTATGCCGGTCATTTCGCAACCTTCAAAACGGTATCTAAAGTGCTGCAAGCTGGGTATTGGTGGCCGATGATGTTCAGGGATGCACAAGCTTTCATCTCCAAATGCGATACATGTCAGAGGCAAGGAAACATCTCGCGAAAGAATGAGATGCATCAACACTTTATTCTGGAAGTTGAAGTGTTTGACGTGTGGGGAATAGAGTTTATGGGACCGTTTCCATCTTCCTATGGAAACCAGTACATCTTAGTGGCCGTTGATTACGTATCCAAATGGGTTGAAGCAATTGCTACCCAACAAATAATGCCAGTGTAGTGGTCAAGATGTTCAAATCCATAATATTCCCCAGGTTTGGAGTACCGCGAGTGGTTATTAGCAATGGAGGTTCTCATTTCATCAACAAAGTTTTTGAGAGCCTATTAAGAAAGAATGGTGTAAAGCACAAGGTAGCAACGCCATATCATCCACAAACTAGTGGTCAGGTTGAGGTTTCCAACAGGAAAATCAAGCGTATTCTGCAAAAGACCGTGGGGACCACTAAAAATGACTGGGCTTATAAGTTGGATGACGCGTTGTGGGCTTACCGAATTGCATATAAAACACCGTTTGGGACAACGCCCTTTCACTTGGTGTATGGGAAGTCTTGTCATCTCCCTGTAGAGTTCGAATAAAAGGCAGCATGGGCTGTTAAGCTAATGAATTTCGATATCAAACCTGCCTTGGAGAGGCGATCCATGCAACTTAATGAATTGGACGAAATTAGGCACCTAGCCTATGAGAGTTCGAAAATATACAAGGAGAGAACCAAGATGTATCACGACAAGAGGATACTCACCCGAAAGTTCCAACCAAATGACCAGGTACTTCTCTTCAACTCTTGTCTTAAGCTTTTTCCTGGAAAGTTGAGATCTAGGTGGTCCGATCCCTTTCTCATTAAGGAGGTCCGTTCATATGGAGCAGTGGTGTTGCTGGACGCCAAAGGCAATGAGTTCGTGGTCAACGGTCAGCGGCTTAAGCCATACCTCGTTGAGACGAACCAAGCCGAAGGTGGATTCATCCCCTTAGGCGATGCACCGAAAGCCTAAAGTGACTAATCAAGTCAAGCTAAGGACTTTAACCAAGCGCTTGGTGGGAGGCAACCCACCGGTATATTTTCTAACTTTTTGAATTTTATTCCTTTATGCTTTTATCTCTTTCTTTTCACTCTCTCTTTTCTTATTCTCACACCGAGACGGTGTGAAGTAAGTATGGGGGGAGTTGCTACTAATATCGTTTATTTTGGTTGTTTTCTTTTCTTATTATGTCCTATTGAGTCTAGTTTTCTTCTGTTTTATTGAGTCAAAACTTTGTTGGGAATTAGGACCTTATCTCATGATGATTATTGAACCACTTGCGTTTAACCTTCTCTCTAGTGAACATTTATACAGAGCATGGGTACAAGGAACAGCTGGAACACTTCAATGCACTATCTTCTAGGTTTCATATTGACCGAAAATTCTTTTCGCTACTGGCACTAGATTAGGGAAACGAATCATATTTAGGACTTTTTATTATTTTTATCACTCTTGCTGTTCCTGAATAGCTAGCTCATTTTTAGCTAGTACCCTCCTTAACCTTACCTCTTTTCAAGCCTCTTGTATTCTTGTTACTTCATTGTCATATGTGCAGCATATGCGCAAAAGAGCCGGAGAGAATTGGGACGACACTACCTCTGAATCACTCTTTCTGAAGAACAAGAGCACATGCTCTGTCTATTTTCAGAAGGTGGGTTTACAGTGAGTCGGAATAAAAATCCACGAGGAAGGAATGGCAATGATGAGCTCCACTTGGGTATGTATAAAAACTCTGACTATCTTCGTGTTTGAGAGACACATGTTTGTAATTGAAATCCTCTTCATCATCATCTACTTTTATATATATTTACCTCTTTTCGCTTAAAAAAAAAAAACAGATGATGAAGAGTGGTAATTCTGTAAAATAGGAAGTGTCACTCTGCACAGTGAGTATACCCAAGGTGGATGATGACTATATGAGACGTTGGAGTGAATTGAAGAAAGAAAGAGTGGTTTAGGGAATGTGGAACATAAACGGACCTATTCTCTCTTGTAATTTTGTGCGATATCCTGCATCCTCTACGAAACGCCGGATAACCCTCAAACAATTCAAACACTTTGAACTCCACCTCTAAATGACCTTAAATCCCTTTAGCATCGTCTACCCTAAATGGTGCCTTTAGCGAGACCCTCACGCAACTTTGAATGCGTTGAGTTTGTGTTTGGGAAATGAAACTAGGTTGAGAAATGTGTTGAGGAGTTTTGGTAAAGCTTTACTATTCATAATCTGGATTATGTGGTCTGCATATTGAAGGTTATTAACCCAGTTCACTGAGGATGAAAGAGTTCCCGCGTTTTCAAACCTTTCTCCTTCACTTGGTCTTGAATTTGTTTGAAGACAAACAAAGATCTAAGTCTCGAGGAATTGATATAATGCGTTTTTGGCGCATTCTAACCCTTGGTTTGTAGGTTATCGAGTCTTTCGTTCTATTTTGAGTCATTTTAGGTCTAAAAGTGGCTGGAGTGGAGGATTGGAACTTGCAATGAGACTTGGCGAAAAAAGAGGGAAACATGATCTTTTTGAAGATCCTGAAGATAAGGAGCACCCGCTCCCGATCGGCCGACCTGCTCCGCAGAAGATCCACTTTTGAAAATTTTCATTAAACCTATTTTCGCCACCCAGAGTTGCCCTAATCGATTCCAGCCGCAGGAGCCCCTTTAAAAGGAGAGATATCTTCGAGATTTTAGGAGAGACCCAAACGACAGGAAGAAAGAGAACACAAGCGAGAAAGAGAGATCGATACTTTGTTTTTAGAGTTTTGTGAGATTGAAGATTGTCTTCCACCTTTTGTTGAAATTTTCTAAACTCTTATCTTTTCTATTCATTTATCTATGGAATTTTTTTGTCTCGCTTGCTGCTGTTCGATTCACTATGTGCGAGTAGTCTCCCAAATTAGGTTAAGGGTTCGATGGGATTAGGGATTCTCGAATTAAGCATAGATAGGTTTTGAAACATATTTGATATTTTCATCTATTGTTGGTCGTAATGCCTATACTAGCTTGATCACCTAGCCTTTGATTTTAGGTTTAATTTACTCATCAAAATTGTTTTGAATTGCTTGAATTAACATAGATGGTCGATTCGTCCTTAGCCAACGACAGTTGAAGTTAAGGCGACTTGTGAACAAATCGATCCTACACTTTTAATACTCATCATTCTTTGTCATCTCAAACGACAGTTTAAGGTGTTGGATTGATTGATGAAGTGGTTGATGCCACGACAGTGGATCCTCTTACTTTTATGGTTAAGTTCTAGATTGGTTCTTAATTGATATCATGAATAATTGTTTGGTTCTTGATGATCTAATCCCTGAGATACTTTCTCTTGATCTAACGCTTTAAATATTATTGTTTACATCGAATTTACTTTAATTGCTTGACTAATCGTGACAACTTAAACCCACTTATTTGCTTACCTGAATTGGTGTTGCATAAGATTAGAGTGTATTGCTGATCCCTTTGAACGAATCTACCTATTCTACATCGGATTAGTGATTCTAGGTTTGAAACTTTAAACTAGACAAAAACGTTTTTACCAGCAGGCTTGGACAGTAATTTCTAGGCCCATTTAGTAGCGGATCTCGCGGGCTGATCCATTACAGTTTGCGGGTTAAACGAGTTTATCCATTGCGGATTTGCGGATAATCCCCCAAACACAAAAGCTAAAGTCTAAAATAAGACTTGTGAACCTTTTTGTCTAAACTAAAAGATTCCAAATTACTAAGTTTCTAATAAAACCTTAATGAGTCGTCATTATTGTGTATGATTTACAAAGAAATTCAAAAGTCACCACTCACAAAAGAAACACAAGAGTCACGATGGAATCAAAAATCTGGAGGCATAATTAACAAAGAGTTGAGCCACATTCAACCAAAACTGAAAATTCGTCATGGTAAATTGTTTGTTTATTTTTCTTGATTCAAGTTAAGAGCTTGAAATAAAACTTGGCAATGATTTTTTGTTTATTTTGATAACAAATTTAAAATAAAAGAATGGAGAAGTTATTCTCTTGATTCTTTATGTTTTTATTTATGAAATTGTAAGAAATTTGGTAAGAAATTAAAGATGAGAAACCTATGATGTGTAAATAAAAAAAAATTATTTAGATAGAGTTTTAAACACATAAATGTTTTTATCCGCGGGCCAACCAGCTAACCCGTTGAATAATGCAGGGCGGGTTTGGACGTATAATTCAAAACTGCAATCCTATCGGGCTGCCTCGCAATGGTCCGCAAAACAAAATTATCCGCCGCATGTGGCCTGTTTGAGCGCGGATCAGCCTGTTTGACAGCTCTATTGGATGGCAACTTTGTTAGGAAATAACTGAATTATTTGTTTCATCAACTTAGGCTTTCCGTGCTCCTGGCGTGCAGTTTGCCAAAATTATCCTGCATATGATATGCCGATATGGAAAATCGGTCACATTTCAAAAAAAAATACCGAATCTAAGATGACTTCAAAGAACCGTACAATTCAATAAGAAAATGGAAAATGATCAAAGATAAGTCAGTTCATTATACCGAAAATGCAATATCTACTAACGCCGTCTGGTTGCCAATAAATTTTGTAAACAAAAAACCTTCAATTAACAATACAAATAAGCAAATAATTTGTTGGCTAAGGTTTGTAAAAAAAATCATATTGACGTGTTTGTATTTGGATTGAAGTATTGATACATGTTTGAAGTATTTTTGGCTTTTAGGTAGGGACATTATTTAGTTTTAGGATCCATGTATTGTTTTCAATATTTACGTGTCTTTGTGAGGGTTTAGGATTCTATATTAGGGTTTACTATTCTTTAGTTTTAAAAAAAAATAGATGGCATAATGTTAATGAAGAATTTTAAACATTTTTTTCAAAAAAAAACATTAATTAAAAATATATATATAAACATAATAATTAAAAATGATAAATGTGGGTATTGAAAAAAAGTATAACAATGATAGTGGAAGCAAAATTCAAAATATATTAAAAAAAGAGAAATTTCAAAAAATGACACTTTTCCAGTGCCATTTTACTAAAATTTCACACTTTTGAAATTTTTACAAACATGCCATTTTTTCAAAATTATATTTTCTTTATATTATTTATGTTTGGGTTAATTATGTTCTATTAGGGTTTAGTTATGAGGATTTAGTGGGGTTTAGGGGTCAAAATATTTTTTAATGTTTAGAATTTTAAGATATAGAATTTTAAAATCTATAATTAGTTGCATTTTTGCAAATGAACACTCCTAAGTGGCATTTTTGCAAATGTGCACATAAAAAGTGGCATTTTTGCAATTTCCCCTTAAAAAACCTTAAGATTAATACAAAAATCAATCTATTAGAAACATAAAGATTATTAAATATTGATTAGCTTAGATTGTTCAAATATATTTCATTGAATATTAAATGTATAATATACCAAAATTATATGTTCTATTCGAAATAAGTAATTAGTCTTGTATTGAATGAAAATATAAATTTACAATCATATATATAATACAGAAAAATATGTAAATTTTATTAATGTCATTGAGCTCCAAAATCCGACAATATGCTTTGATGAGGAAATGTTGTGAAAATTGTATGTACTTCTAAAAATCAAGGTCGTATACATGTCCTTGGAAAGCAAGATCATACGAATTTCTTTTCTTGGGAAATAACGAGAAGAATCCAAAATTCCCCAAGCTTAGTTGACTTAAACCATCTAAGTACGTACACGTATAAGAGGAAATTTGGAAAAATGTCTTATCTCTGTTTTGAAATTTGAAAAATACACCTTATTTTATTTTACTTTTGAAAAATACACTTTTTTATATGAAATTTACTAAAATAACCTTAATAAAGCTGAAAAATTATATTTGTATATTTTTTGAAAATTAAAATTAATTTTCTTGACGATAGTATTATAATCATGAATAAATAACATTTAATTATTTTAATTTTGATGTTATCAAAAGTTTTGTACCTATCATTACGTTTAATTGACATAGTTGAATTGGAACCAATTTTTGGTTACGAATATAAGTGACTTTCTCGGTTTCACTAAAACAAATCAAATTGATTGGTTTGCAAATATTTAATCGAACATTTATTATGCAAGGGCATGTTCATCTTCTTCTCCATCAAAATTGTTGATCAAGTTCTTTACATAACATCTATTGAAATTTATACTCATCACAAACGTTCATCATATCTATCGGATTTATCTGTGGTCAATCGAATTCTTTTGTCCTAAGTTTTGGAAATGGTACAATCAATATAATCTATAGAGTTATTTGCTAAGAAAATAAGTCTTTGTGCTAATTTTGGTTCTTAAGTTTGTTTTTGATGTTGCATGCTCAATGCACGGTGTTTTGCTTTGAATAGTTATGCGGCTTAATTATGTACAAACCAACATGATTCACATATTGTGTTGGAGCAAAATCTTTCTGATTTCTATAATGTACTAAAAAGTAAAGCTCTAAAACTCTAGTGTTGAATAACGTATCTATATTTATTTCTATAGAAATCAAAATTTTAAATCAAAATTTTTTTTATCTCAAATAAAAATAAAAATAATATTATTAACAATTATATATACTAATTAATTATCAAGATAAAATAGTCTTTTCAAATAGTAAAAGAGTTAGTTTTTTTAAAAAAAAAAAGAGTTTTTCAAATTCCCAAACATAAATAGGGTATTTTTCAAAAAAATCCCATGTATAATATATCAAATTTATATTTATAAACGAGGCAATGAATTTTGTTTACAGTGATAATAACGATGAAAAAGAGTTATAATAGATAATATAACTATATGTATATGATCATTCCAATAATTTATGTTTCGTTTCTAACAATATCGAATGCTGATTTTATAAATAATATTATGTTCAATTGTTCAAAATATATTTTATGTATACAAGACTTGGGTTCGATAGATTAGCCCCTATTCCGAGTGTTATATGTATAATAATTTTTGTTATACGGTATTTTAAATGGATATAACATATTTGAATTTCAAACTTCTCAACATTCGAAAAGCAAACTTAGAGGTAACCTAATGGCCAAATATCTCTGTTTTCAATACCAAATTGGTCAGCCCGTACCAAGAAGATATACGTAATGTCATCTGCAAGCAGCTCCAAACACAGGAATGTGTCGCCGCATGAAATTACCAAAAGCTATTCGGAAAGATACATACAATTTATACTAGAGAATCTTATCCAACTGGGACTAATGCCTTATTCATCTAAAGAAGCTCCAACATATGCCACTGACTCCGATAAATAACACACTGGTTTCTCCATAAACTATATACAATCTTCCGGGAAACATATACCCCTCATTTTCCTCCAAATCCAAAGCAGCAACACTGTCAATTTGCAGAAAGACAAAACAATGTTCAAAATGTAAGATGATTTCAATGATTTTACTTGAAGAAAATGAGCTTTGAAGTATGTCTTACTTTGGAATCGTTGGAAGGGTTACGGGGGCTTGTGTGAGTCGGCGTTCTCGAAGATCCACTCACATTTGCTCCAGAGCTCCTCTCTTCACGGACTTTATTGAAGATGTGTGTGTATCCATCAGCTGATGCCGGGTTATTCTCGTCCCAATCACCGAATTTCGGCACCACTGTCACTTTTTCAGGCTACAAAAACAGTTGAAAACTCAGATACTTAGATCGAAAGCAACACAACAGAGAGCTAGCTAGTGATGCAAACAAACAGACAACTTCAAAGAAGATCAAATTCGACATTTATCCTCTAAACTCTTAGAGGTAGAAGTGAGAGATCTTACACTTTCGTCAGCTCTAATGCTGGGTTTGGGCTTGGATCTTCCAGTGCCATCATATGAATTCTTATGCAATGGCGACTTCTCGTAACTATTGTTCTGAGAAGCCCTTCCTTGTCTTCTGTTAGCAGCCTCATTTGATGAGCCACCAGCATCACCAAACTGCTTCAACTCGCTCTCATCACGGCTTCTTGTCTGCTCACGTGATCTTCTAACCGGGTCAACTTGGTCAGGTTTGGTTCTGGAATGAGGAGGAGGAGGAGCTTGAGATTGCGAATCCGAGTTATACTCGAGGTCGTTTGGGTTCATGATTCTGCCACCGGGTGCTCGAACCTTACGGGCTTTGTCAAAGTAAGCTGTGTAAGGAACATTTTCCTCAGCTTCCCAGTTTCCAAATTTGGGAACATTAGAACGCTGTTGCAGCCAGGACAATCCAATCAGTTCAACAACAATGTCTTCCCACAAAACTTCCAATAGAAACAAAAAGGGTAAGAATCGGAATAACGACCCTAGCGAGCGAACAATCATCACAGGACAAAGATAGCAACAACACATGATTGAACTTCTTTGCAATTTCATTGTCTGTAAGAATCGAAACTCCAATTTTGATCGCTAATCAGAATATCAAATTTCATACAATTGGGAAGCTAATCCAAAAACTGAGCATAACCCTTTCTCTTATCTAGCAATCAGAATCATAAAGTTGAGTACTATAAATGGCAATCTCATGAAATGTTTCAGAGGAAAATCAGAAGGAAGAGTCACAAATGCAACAATCAGGAGACAGATAAGAATTGCTTTCTCCAAAGCTATCAAAAAAGGTTTCAGAGAGATTCAACAAAACAAAAGTAGAATCTGAAAGAGACAGAGAGCTCTAGACCTAAGGAAGAAGAAGAAAGAGAACACTTAAAGAAACTTACTGCCATGGGAGAATTCCAGAGAGATTGCGAAAGAGGTAAAACCTTGAGAGAAAGAGAGATGTGAGAAGGAGAAGAGACGAAAACGTTTATCAAACCGTTGACTAGTGATGCTCGTATTGTTTGACCCTTCTCTCTCTCTCTATCTCTCTCTCTCCTTCTCCTCTCTCCTCTCTCTTCTCTCCTCTCTCCTCTCTCCTCTCTCACTCCATCTCTATTAACTTTTAGAGAGAGGAAAAATAAAATTATTGTACAATAGTTTCTGTGAAAAACACTCAACGCCGTCACCGTTAAAGGCGGCTAAATCTGGCTGGTCACATTACAATGTTTCCTCTTAAAGGTATAAATTTAATATTATTTATCTCTGTATAATAGCAAATGCAAAAAAATGAATATTTTTAAGAAAATTTCTAAATTTATATATAGTAGTTGTTTCTAAAGGTTGCATTTTTCTGAAAAGTTATATCTTTTTTTAAAGAAAAATCGTTTGGTGGTTAGTTTTTGGAGGTTTCAAAATATAAATTGGTTTGGAGGTTTTTTTTCAAAATATAAATTGTTTTAACAATTTTACGTACGTTTTTAATTTTACTGAATACTGTGTGATCAATAATATTCAGTAGTTCTTTTATTTATTTGGTAAATTATTTGTATTATATATATTAAATTATTATTTTTTAAGGAAAAATAATTTTTTAATATTTGCGACTTTAACTAAAACAACTTATATTTTGAAATAGAGAGAATGTATCTTTTCACTTTTTATCTCGTTGAATATTTTGCTAATCATGTCTATTGTTTCTGTAATTAACTTAACACACAGCAAAAATAAAAAAAGTCATTCTATTATTTTCAAATTATTTAATAGTATTAAAGTTTTTACTATTATAAAGTTCCAAAAATTCTTGATTTGTGTAAAGAATTTTAGATTTTTTTAGACAACCACAAAACAGTTACATTAAAAATGCGCAGTCCTTGAAAATAACGATAAATTGGTTATATTGAAAAAATACAATTTTTGAAAATAATCATAAAAAGATTATTTAAAAAAAAACACAACCATAAAGCGGTTATCTACATATTAAATGCAACTTTTAGAAATAACTATAAAACAATTATATCAAAAAGACGCAACCTTGAAAATAACCATAAACCGGTTTTTTCCTAAAGGACACAATCTTAAATAACCATACTGATTTTCAAAAATTGCGTATTTCCAGTATAACCATTTTATGGTTATTTTCCATAATTCTAAAAACTAGTTTCTAGTGTTGTGTGTTTGCAAATACCTTTTCATCTTTTTTAATTCTATCATTAAAAAATATTTTTACATTTACATTGTATACTTATTTATTTATATTAAATATAATTTTAATTCTTTTTTAACAAATAATCTTTTTCTCCCGCGATTTGGCGCAGGTCGAGTCCTAGTACTTAAACAAAAAAAAATTGCAAAAATAAATGTCACTTTTTAAAAATACTAGTATAAATTGTTTATTTGCAAAAATGCCAAAAATTAAGAATTTTTAAACCCAAAATCTTAAAATTTCAAATCCAAAATTTTTTTTGATCCCAAAAAGCCCTAAACCCTCAAATCTAAACCATACTAAACATAGGTTACCCAAACATAAATGATATAATGAGTAAATAATTTTTTAAAAAAATCTAAACCCTATTTCAATATAGTTTACCCAAACATAAATGATATAATGAGTAAATAGTTTTAAAAAATTGACATTTTTGAAAAAAATTTTAAAAAGTGATTTTTAAAAAAATGGCGCTTCAAAAGTGGCATTTCTCAAAACAAAATATAGAAATTTTGAGAAATATGACTTTTGAAGTGTTATTTTTTTAAAATGGCACTTTTCAAAAATCTTTACAAAATTAACATTTTTTCAAAATTATTTACTCATTATATCATTTATGTTTGAGTTAACTATGTTGTATTAGAGTTTAGTTTTGAGGTTTTAGAGTTTATTAAATTGAGTTAACTACGTTGTATTAGGGTTTAGTTTTGAGGTTTTAGAGTTTATTAGAAGTCAAAATATTTTTACGGTTTAGAATTTTAAGATTAGACTTTAAAAATGGGACAATTGCAAAAATACCACTTTTTGTGTGCACATTTTCAAAAATGCCACTTAGTGGTGTCCATTTGCAAAAATGCCACTAATTATAGATTTATAAGCCTATACCTTAAAATTCTAAAGCCTAAAAAATATTTTGACCCCTAAAACCCCATAAACATTCAAAACTAAACCCAATATATCATAGTTAACCCAAACATAAATTATATAATAAAAAAAATAATTTTGAAAAGTGGCATTTTTGCAAAGATTTTGAAAATGTGGCATTTTTGAAAAGTAGCACTTGGAAAATGACATTTTTTGAAATTTCTCTTTAAAAATCTATAATTAGTAACATTTTTGCAAATGGACAATCTATAGTAACATTTTTGAAAATGTACACACTAAAAGTGGCATTTTTGCAATTATCCAAAAAAATATATACTATCATTAGTTTTTAAAATTAAAAACATCACAATATTTTTCAAAACTACCGCAAACAATAAAAATAATTTTAATTTCTTTTTATCGACTATTCAATAAATTATTTTATCACGATTCAATTACTCAATCCATTGGTATCGAGTTTACATATAAAATATCAAAAATAACTAAAAAACACAATTAATCAACTTGTCATAGCGAAAAAAAAGAAAACTTCTCTTTTAACTTCATTAGTTTTACTAGTTGAAGTTTAAACGCTACACCATCTTCACTAAGTCAGATCAATCTATTGCAAATGTACATTTCGTCTTCTATAAATCAATAAGACATTGTATTGTCCAAGATAGAGTTTCCATCTTTCGATGTGAGAGGAACAAACTTCTTCTTCAGTGATATTTTGAAAAAAAAACTAATTTTTTTTTAAAAACAAAATTTTAAAGTATGGTATTTTTAAGAATTTCTCGAAAGAAAAACATTGAAAGTTATTATTCTATACTCATTACCAACACATTTATTTACAAATATTTCTTATTTTGATAATTTTTTTAATAAATGCTCTTTTTAAAAAAGTGACATTTGCAAAAATACCACATATTGGTTCCCTCTTTTCAATAATGTCACACACGCATATCCTCTTGCAAAAATGTCACTATTCATTAGACCAAAAGTCAAATTTGTCTTTTTCCCTTTTCTATTTCTTCTTTTTCTCTTTTCTCTTTCCTCTTTCTTCCTTTTCACTTTCTTCTTTCTTTTCTCTTTCTCTCTCCAAAGATAGTTGAGAATTTTTTTTCTCTTTCTCTACAAAAATGGTGTGATGATAAAGTTTAAAAAAAATCAGATTTCTCTCTCTTTCTCTCTAGATCTCAGATCTAATTCTGTTTTTTTTTTCTCTCCCCATTTCTCTACGCGAAAATGGTGATGGAAGAAGAAGAAGAAGAAGAAGAAGAAGAAGAAGAAGAAGAAGAATCTCTCTCTCTCATCTAGTTCCGGATTTCATCATTTTTTTTGTTGCAAATATGGTTTTAATTGATTTGTGTTGAAGATCCGAGTTTTTGATTCGATTTTGGTTAGAAATCTAAGGTTTTTTTGTTCAATTTGGCTTATAGATCTGAAATTTTGATTATTTTTGGGTTAGTTTTTTTATGTTCTTCTTATTGATATAGGATTTTGACGATTTTTGTAAAGTTTTTTTTACAGTTTTTTAAAGGTTTATAAAATTAATAAGGTTTATAAAGTTTTTTTTACAATTTTAAAAACGTTTATAAAATTTATAAAGTTTTTAAAGTTTTTAAAAGGTTTTTTAAACACACTTAAAAAAGTTAAATAATCTAGATTAATTTGTTCTTGATATTTTTTTAAATGATGTAAAGTTTTGACTTTTTGATGAATTTTTTAAATAATTTAGAATTTTTTAAACAATTTATAAGAGTTGTCTATATGTCTTTAAAACTGAACCGATGAAATAATAATTTATAAGAGGTTTTTTATAAAGTTTTATAAAGTTTTTAAAAAATTTATAAGGATTTTTTACAAGGTTTATAAAAGTTTTAAAAAGATTTCGTAAGATAGTTTAAAAATCTTATTAACATTTTAAAAACCTGATAAATTGTTTAAAAATATTATAATTTTTTAAAAATTTTATATTGCAAATGTAAACGCAAAATATCTTAAATGCATAATAGTTAACCCCAACTCAAAAATTCATAGTCTTTTGTATCTTTTATCAAACATTTTTGTTTCTTTTTCTCTTTTTAAGTTTGCATGTGCGTTTCTGTGAGAACATTCTTCTTCTTTTTTCACATATCTACTAGATCTAATCTCAGATCAGAAACAATAAGAATCAAAATTCAGATCTAATTTCACGTTTTCGAGATCTGTTTTTTTGTGAAATAAATCTGGTCACAGAGAAGAGACAACAAGATCTGATTCGCAGGTGACGAAAAATCTGGATTAGAAAGAGAAAAACAACGATGAAATCTGAATTAGAGAGAGAGAAGAAGAAAAAAGTATGAGAAAGAAGAAGAAGAAAACAGATCTGGTTCAACAAAAAAAAATTGTAATTAAGGGTAATCTGGGAATATACAGAAAAATGAGTGGCATTCTTGTAAAAGTTGTAAAAAGATGGTATTTTTGTAAAGTGGCATGAGAGATGTGGTATTTTTTAAAATTTCTCTTTACAAAATGCCAATTTTTCAAAATCTTTGCAAAAATGTCAATTTTTCAAAATCATTTACTCAATATATCATGGATTAACTATATTGAATTATGATTTAGTTTTGAGGATTTACGGTTTGGAAATTGTCAAAACTTTTTCTAGGGTTTAGAATTTTAAGATTTATGATTTAAAAATCTTTAACTAGTGATATTTTTGTAATGCACAATCCATTGTGGTATTTTTAAAAATAGAAACTCCAAAAATAGCATTTTGTAATTGTCCCTTTAAATCTAATTCTCTAAATATTTGAATATATTCATATACTCATTACCAAACACATATATTTTCAAATATGATATATTTTGATTAATTTAACTCTAATTGTCTAAATATTTGAATATTCATAAACTTGCAAAAAAAAAATGATTTCAAACCAATGTTTTATATCTTTTTTATATATACTAAAATGAAAACATTAAAGATTACTTTTGATAATGTGTAATTCACACAATTTTTTTAATTCTTTTATTTATTTATTTAATTTTTCTATACCCATTACCAAACAACTTTATTTTCAGATATTACTTATGTTGATTATTCAAATTCTATTTGTCAAACACATTTAAATATTTTTAAACTTGCCAAAAAAATTTTTCAAAATAATGTTCTATATTACCATTAAAAATTAAATAAAAAAATGAAAATATATTTTAAACAGTTATTGTCTTTTAAGTAAAATGATGATGTTTTATGTTTCTTTTGAAAAACCTATGAGCATGTCTTTTTAATATAAATTTTTACATATATAATTAAGCATATTTAAGATAAATATAATATTCATTTTTTTAAAAAATTTGTGTGAGAATTAAAAGTTTATAATAGATCTTACAACAAATCTAACAATATTTTTGAATTTTTTTAGTTATATTGGTTCGTTTATGTATAATTCGAGTTTGGTTCGATTAATTTAGTGTAGAAACTGCTAAACTCATTCGAATTTTCTATAATTTGGTTTGAGTTTGGAATGGTAAATTTTGATTTGCTTCGATTCAAATATCTGTATATTTTTTGGTGAAGAACATTCTTATATAAACTAATCAAAATTCGAATATAGACAAACTAATTATGGATTTCGTATATTAATTCTTGCATCAACTAAAATTGTTTATAACAAAAACTCTCTAGTCACATATAAAAAAGGAAAAATTACAAAAATATCATTTTTGGTGTGTATATTTGCAAATACCACTATAGATTGTCTATTTGCAAAAATGCCACTAATTTTGAATTTTTAGAGTCTAAATCTTAAAATTCTAAACCCTAGAAAATATTTTGATCCTTAAAACCTCTAAATGCTCAAAATTAAACTCTAATACAACATAGTAAACCCAAATATAAATGATATAATGAGTAAATAATTTTGAAAAAGTGGCATTTTTAGAAAGATTTTTAAAAAGTGGCATTTTTGAAAAGTGGTATTTGAAAAGTGGCATTTCTAAAAATTTCTCAATAAAAATTTATGTATTCCACGAAAATTTATTTTTAACTAAAACTATCCTTTCATTATAACACTATTATACTTCTTTACTAACATATTTATTTGGGATAATTGTAAAAATATCACTTTTGGTATGTCCATTTTCAAAAATATCATTATAGGTTATTAAAAAAATTTAAAACCCTAAATCTTAAAATTATAAACTCTAAAAAAAGTTTTGGACCCCAAACAATCACTAAACACTCAAAACTAAACTCTAATACAACATAATTAACCCAAATATAAATGATATATTGAGTAAATAATTTTGGAAAAGTGGTATTTTTGTAAAGAATTTGAAAAGATAATATTTTTTAAAAGTAGCACTCTCAAAAATTATCTATTTATTTTCTGTATATTAAAAGAAAAACATGGATAATTTGTGGTTTGATGACTTTTTATTTATGCGATTAGAGCAGTTTTCTCAATGATTCTTTAAGCGTTTAACCGCTTGTTGCCTAATGGATAAACACTCTACTTATCTGCCACATTCATAGTTATAAAAGATATCTTTTTGATAGAAAACTCTCATTTTTGCTAAGAGGTTCGCCGATTAGGGATATCTATAATAGCCCCAACAAGTATAAAAAAACATGATTTTTTAAGAATCAATGGCTTGTAAAAATCTATAGTAGAATATGAGAATCAGTAGGAAGAGGACATCTTTTCACTCCAATTATTAAGATCATAATTCACACCAAGTAAAATCTTGCTTGAATTATCTCAAAATATGATTGGTATTTGAGAAGACATAATTATATCCACAAATCCTAGTTTTCTTGCAATGACTTCAATCATAATGTTTACATTAATTAACTCCGGATCACATAGACAATCTTAAAAGTTAAAATTGTTAACTGTACAAGAAAACGATAAAGTTACTTGAATTTTTTTGTTTATGTATCATCGTTGATGTGGTGTCTCGATTTAGAAAACCTTGACCCCGAACAAAGTAGTGAGATCTCGAGTCCCTACTCTCTAGTCCACCGCACAATCGTTCCACGTGGTTAATGAACACATTTGTGAAGAAACAGTAATACTCCATGTGGCTGTACATAAAAGACACCGTGAACTCTAGTCCACCACTGACCACACGATTATTTTCTTTTTTTTGGAGAATTTTCACCACACAATTGTTCTACGTGGTTAATGACACACAGTTATGAAGAAAAAGTAGCATGCTGAGACAAAAACCAGTATTGAAAAAATAATTGTTCTCATCATAAAGGTAAGAAATATACAAAATGGTTCAATCTTCAGAAATCTAGTGTGAAATGACTTAATAAACAAGTCTACGAAAAATATTAAAATGATGAATCAGTTGTTAATTCAAGGGATGAAACATAATTTGTTTGTGATTGCCATTTTGTTAAGTTTGGCTTTGTCTGCGAGAAGCATTGACGTTTACAGCAAGAATGACTTCCCGGAGGGTTTCGTCTTCGGATCCGGCTCCATGTCTTTTATCAGTTGTCCTTTTAGTTTTTTTTTTGTACAAAAAATTGATGAGCTATAAATGGATCTGTGAAAGTGGGAAGGAGCCATTGATGAAGATGGAAGGACACCTAGCATATGGGATACATACCTTTACTCTCGTAAGCTCTAGTTAAAATTCGTTAGGTAGTAATTGGATGCATTCACTGAGGTTTATAGGGTTTTTACTCACCATCAGTCTACTTAACGATGCAGGTAACGGACCTAACGGAGATTTGGCCTGTGATGGGTATCATAAATATAAGGTTGGTTAGTAGTAATCATGTATGTTCCTCTATGATTTGTTTGGTTGGGTGCTCAAAATTTGAATAATGGGTAATGTGGTAATGGTGCAGGATGATGTAAGGCTCATGTATGACATGGGTTTAGATGCATTCCGACTCTCCATCTCGTGGCCGCGCCTTATACCAAGTGGAAGAGGTCCTGTGAATCCAAAGGGTTTACGGTTCTACAAAAACTTCATATATGAGCTCAAAAGATATGGTAAGATTGTGCTACTTATCATCACATTTGGTGTGATTATGTCCGGAAGAAGAAGAATTTTGTGCTTCTCTGTTTCAGGAATTGAACCGCATGTGACCTTGTATCACAATGATCTCCCTCAGGTTCTTGAAGATGAATATGGAGGATGGATTCACCGTAAAATCATGTAAAGCCAACCATTTTCTTGCAACTAAAGTTGTACTCATTAACTCTTTAAGCGAAGTATCAAGTATGTGTGCTAATCCGATTTGATCTTCTGTTGCAGCGATGACTTCACTGCTTTTGCAGAGGTTTGCTTCAGAGAGTTTGGGCAATCAGTGAAATTATGGTCGACAATTAACGAGCCCAATATGCTAGCACCTGGAGGTTATTACATGGGCGATATGCCTCCTAGTCATTGTTCTCCTCCATTTGGGATGGTCAACTGCTCCAGAGGAAACTCTTCAACCGAGCCATATACTGTGTACTCCATAACATGTTGCTTGCACACGCATCTACCGCGAGATTGTATCAGCAAAAGTATAAGGTAAGCTTACACACACACACACCACACACATTTATCCCTCATCTCTTGAATGCTCGATCAATTTACCTCTCTATCTTGTGATGGTATAGGATAAGCAGAATGGGTCTGTTGGTAGAACTTGTTTTGCATTCGGGATGGTTCCTTTGACTAGCTCTGAAGAGGACGAGATCGCAGCTCAGAGAGCCAATGAGTTCTTTTTAGGCTGGTTTGTTGAACACTATCATCTTGAAAAAAAAATGGTGTTTATTTCGAATTATTCTTCAGCTTCTTTGATGAAAAGGGCAAAAACATTATTCATCTCTGGATTCCAGGGTTCTGCATCCGCTGGTGTTTGGGGACTACCCTGATGTGATGAAGAGAAGGGCGGGCAAGAGATTGCCAAGTTTTTCACAAGAAGAATCACACCTTGTTAAAGACTCATATGACTTCTTGGGAGTCATACACTACACAACAATGTCCGTCGCACACTTATCCAGTTCGCGTCACGGAGATTTTAATTCAGACTTGAATGCTATGCTAATCCGTATGCTTTTCTTCCCTGATCTTTTGTGTGTGTTTAATCTACTATACTCATAGCTGATTCTTTATTTCATTTTCTGGGATAGCCTATGGGAATTCTACACTGGTCAAGGTGTGTTTCCAAAGACTGCCAATTTCATAAACCCGTTTTCGTCACCCTAACACTCTTTTAAGTCGTTTGAGTTCTTGTCATATATCCACAGTTTGATGTGCTTCCATGGGGTCTTGAAGGAGTGTTGGAATACATAAAGCAAAACTATGGTAATCCTCCGGTCTACATTCTTGAAAACGGTATTTCCCTCTCTTTTTTTTCTCTCTTGTTCTTTACTTTGTTTCCAAACATTACGGTTCTTTAGAATTTCTCAGTCAAATACACGATCAGGTCAACCAACCAACCACCATTCATCGCTTAACGATGTGGGAAGAGTAGACTACCTTCATGCTTATATCGCGGCCGTGCTCAGTTCAGTGAAGTATGTAATATGCTCTTTGAAAAGTTTTGCCTTAAATCGTATTTTTTTCTAAACACAATAGTTTTGTCTGAACAAAATAACACTAAACGGTAAGAATTTATTATGCAGGAATGGGACGGATACAAGAGGCTACTTCCAATGGTCGTTGGTGGATTTGCTCGAGTTTATCGATCTCAATTACACATATGGATTATCCTATGTGAATCTAGTCGATCCGAAACGTAGAAGATCTCCGAAAACCTTTGCTCTTTGGTACTCTGCTTTTCTCAAAGGAACGACCGTTAGTCCACCAGACTCCAACAACCTCTCTTTGCTATCTCCCTCTCGTGGTTTCTCTTCTAACTAAAAAAGAATTTGACCTTCGGCTTTAGTTTTCTTCTTGTATAATAAAGTTTGATGCGGTCATAACACATGGCAATCAAGCGGACATGTGTAATTTTTTTGTTTCCAATTAGATTTTGATGTATCATACAAATCTTATCTTATTATATAAATCTTACATATTTGGATATATCAAGGAGATTATAATTTTTTTAACGTATATCAAGATTTTTCAATTTGTTTTTATTAATAATTTTCTAAAATAATTAGTTGATAAACATTATTTATTCTTTTAAACATTGTCTTTATTATATGCATCAGATTTTTTTTTCGCTTCTTTACCACCATTCTTTTTTCTTCATTCCTTAAGGTGTGTCAGATGGTGTGTCAGATAAATTAGATTTTAAGATCTCAGTAATTAGAATATTAACTAATACATATGTAAATTTTTTACAGTTCAAATAGACTTAGGTTTACATACTCAAAATTTTAAAAATTATAATATTTTGCCTTTGTATAATAAGTTTTTGTGCTCAGTCAATCTTCTCACGAATTAATTTTAAACTTCAATAATTTTTTTCACAAATTTTCTTTCAACCTTTTTATTAAAAAAACATCGATTACTTTCTTATTCGATAAATGAGATAGAATACAATGATCTATTTTAGTTTGTAAGATTTTTTTTTTTGTTTTGTTTTATTGTTTACAACATAGATATCATCACAAAAAAAAATGATTACTCAACCGAAGGAAAAAAACAATTATTTACGTCTGTTAGAAAAATATTAGAAAAATATTTATCGTCGAACTGTAGTACGTCTTATTAGATTAACAAATATATATAATTTGTTTACCGTTATAAGTGATAATATTCGATTCCTAAGATAAAAACAAAAGACAAATGATTAAAAAAATATGAATAAGTCTAATTCAAATAAAAATATGTAAATCGATTCGTAAAAAAAAAATAAAATAGATAAATGAGTAGTTACATAATAAAAAATTAACTTAATTCAAATAGGACTAGAAAAAATTAACTTTTAGAAAAATATTAGAAAATTTAATTGAAAATTCTAATCACATAAGAAAAAGTAGGAAAATCAAAATAGATAAAATATTTGTAGACTTCGCTATGGGTGGTTTAACCTTGACGTCTTCAATTTTATGTTATTTATTTCCATGGATGATCTGCATCTGTAAATAGAAAAACTAATTCAGATAAAATATGAAAGCTAATAATTTAAAAATAAGTAATAAAATTTAGTGATTTTGCATCATCTTTCTCAAAACTATTTTATTTATTTTTATGGAGTGATTTAATTTGGTTTCCTACTTTTAATTAATTGTTTCATTTTTATGGATTATCAAATATTATATTACAAACCCGCATATATGCAGGTTCTTAATCTAGTAAATAAAATTACGGTATGTGTATTAACAAATGCCAGTAAGCACATTAAAAAGTATTGATAAAATAATTAATATATGAATTTTAGGTATTAATTAGTTGAATTAAAATATATATTTTAAAAAATATTATTTAAATATGGATCTTAAATCATTAAAGATTATTTCATATTTCAATTTTGATGGCCTAATTTATACAAACCTATATATATCTGAATAAGTGAAAACTTTTTCTTATCCATTACGAATATATATGAATATATATATATATATATATATATATTAATTATGTGATAAAATTGTAAAGACAATTCAAATATTATGGAGTTAAATTAAAAAGACTTCTTAAAAACAAAAAATATTTTTCACTCGGTGAGTCTCTGTAACGGACGTCTATTTTGGAAAATGGTCATTACACTCAGCTGCTACTCACATCTCCGACCATCGTTCTGCACCAGCGATCTCCAGCAAGTATGCTTAAGCGTGACTTTTTCGGAATGGGAGAGAAGATCTCAAGAGCTCTTCACCATTACTGCCTTCCTATGGCTCTTACCCGCTTATGGAATCTATCTATCACAAAACAAGTTAGCGAGATATGTGAATATGGTAGATATGTGCAGTGACTCAGAAATCAAACACATATCACAATTTCCCGCTATATCAAAGGCACATGGTGAAATGGAAATCTTACCTTCACTGTGACAGCGAGTGTGTTGGATAAGCTTCGATAGCTTGAAACCCAAGAAATCTCTAACAAATCGGTTAGGATAAAATAGGTTTAAAAGAAGTTTTCTATTTGTAACAGGAACATGAAATAGAAGTTGTCTATTTCTGTTAGAAATAGAAAATAGAAATAGCAAAGTTATGCTATTACTATACGGGAAAACTGTCATTTTAATACCGAATTATCCGTTTTTAGCCAAAATAAGTACCAACTTTCTAATGAGTCAAAAAAATACCAAACTTTGGTTGGCTTGGCCAAATTAGGTATAAAATTAGTCAACTTTAACAGCTGTTAACTACCGTTTACTTTATCCGTTAAGTTTCAAAACATCGTCGTTTTGAAATTATAAACAAAAACCTCATAAGGGCATTTTAATACCAAATTTTCCATTTTGAGCAAAAAAAGTACCAACTTCTAATGAGACATAAAATACAGAAACTTATGTTGACTCAACCAAATTAGGTATAAAATTAGTCAACTTTAGTCAGAGCCAAGGTGTGGAGACATGGAGAGCCGAGATCCTTGAAGGCCATAGCCTGAGTGCAAAGACATGTTAAAACACAAGATCCCTGGAAACCGTAACCTGAATCCGAAGACCTGGAAGGGTGAACCTGCTCCTTAGGACCGAACTGCATATGAGTGATATCATGAGCAACTACTATCCCTTTTCTCTTTTTTTTTTGGAAAAAGAATAGAAAATTCAACTATTAGGCCCGTCCGAGGTTGCCAAAACATCGGGATTACATATAACGACCCATGAGTACTTAGCGGTAAAGTAAAAAGAAACTAACGACCCCAAACGGAGTGATGATGTTACTTAGCTGGAGTTTTGATTATGAGTCTTCTTTCATCTGCTCGTTCTTTGTTTCTTCTTTATTGAAATGTTGGTCGAATCTTTTTGGTGCCTTGATGTCGTTGTCTGCTCTAAGTGCTAAGCCGATCAAGTTTCTGAGGATCTCGTCTCTCCATTTCTCCGGACTTGGACTCTGCTCTAAAGTTAACTAATTTTATACATAATTTGGCTGAGTCAACATAAGTTTGTATATTTTATGACTCATTATGAAGTTGGTATTTTTTTTGCTCAAAATAGAAAGTTTGGTATTAAAATGACTTTATCAGGTTTTTGTTTATAATTTCAAAATGACGCCGTTTTGAAATTTAACGGATAAAGTAAACGGTAGTTAACGGCTGTTAAAGTTGACTAATTTTATACCTAATTTGGCCGAGCCAACCAAGGTTTGGTATTTTTTTGACTCATTAGAAAGTTAGTACTTATTTTGCCTCAAAACGGATAGTTCGTTATTAAAATGACAGTTACTATATATACTATTGTATGAGTTGTGACAATGGAATAAGAGAAAGTGTGTTTAATTTTGAGTTATTTTCTAAACATAATAAATAGATTCTTTAAAACTTTTTATTTGGTATAAGAGCTTAAGGAGAATCGATCAAGTTAAGGACTCGATCACGAAGCTTTGCCAACAAGTAGGCGTAACCAAGTCATGGGAGAACCTACACCAACACGTCCAAAGGAGTTGGACAAGACCAATAGCATCTCGATCCAATGCCCCATGCTAACCCCTACAAATTATACGGTATGGGCCACGAGGATGAAAGTGTTGTTGCGAATACATAAGGTCTAGGAAACGATTGAACCCGGAACAGAAGAAACCAACAAAGACGATGTCGCAATAGCGTTACTCTTTCAATCCATCCCGAAGGCACTTATCTTACAGGTAGGCAATCAAAATTCTCCAAAAGAGATTTGGGAATCGATCACGACACCTAGGGGCTGATCGTGTCAAGGAGGCACGACTCCAAACTCTAATGTCCGAATTTGAGAGGAGCAAGATGACGGACCCAGACACAATAGATGACTTTGCTGGAAAGTTATCAGAGCTAGCAACAAAAGCAACCTCTCTTGGAGAAACAATTGAGGAACCTAAAATTGTAAAAAAGTTTCTCAACAGTTTGCCAAGGAGCAAATACATCTACATCATAGCTTCTCTCAAGCAAGTTCTAGATCTAAAAACAACAAGTTTGGAAGATATTATAGGAAGACTCAAGGCTTATGAGAAACAAATTCTTGATGAGGAGAAACAAGGAGAAATGCAAGGAAAGTTGTTATTCACAAGCTCAAATCAACATAGTTCTACAGCCTCACGAGGGAGAGGTCGTGGAAAAGGAGGCAGAGGATATAGGGGACGAGGCAGAGGACAAAACAACTCACAAGAACAGTCAAATTATTAAACCGATTGAAACCAGACAAAAGAAAAGAAGGATTGTCAAAACTAATTTACTACCGCTGTGACAAACCCGGTCATTACGCCTCCACATGCCCTGAAAGAATACAAAAAATACAAGAAGCAAATAAAGCGGAGACGGAAGAAGCCGATTTACCCTTTATATGCATGAAGTTGTATTCTTAAACGAAGATAAACTCATACCAAAGAACTATGAAACCAAAAAAGGGAAAGAAGGTATGTGGTATGTCGATAATGGGGAAAGTAATCACATGACCAGCAACAAGACATAGTTTTCTGAACTCAACGAGAATAGAAAAGGCAAGGTGAAGTTTGGAGATGGATCATGTGTTGAAATAGAAGGGAAGGGGTCAATTCTATTTCAAAGCAAAACGGATGAACAAATTTTTGTCACCGATATTTACTATATTCCCGATCTTAAGAGCAACATTCTGAGTTTAGGACAAGCTACGGAAGCCGGGTGTGATGTTCGGATGAGACGAGATTACTTGATAGTCTATCATCCAAGTGAAAGACTCTTGGTTAAAGTCATGCGGTCACCCAATAGACTTTACAAAATTAGTCTAAAGATTGGAAAGGAGATATGCTTACACACAAGAATAGAAGACGATATTTGAAAGTGGCACGCAAGGTTAGGACATATAAGCTTTAAAACAATCAAAGCTATGGTCCAACAGAAGATGATTCACGACCTGCTCGACGTAAGAGAAGAGAAGATGTTATGTGTGTCGTGTTTGGTCGGAAAAAAAACCCGTCAAACTTTTCCAAACGCAACTATGTTTCGAGCATCCAAACGCAGATTTATGTGGTCCAATAACACCACATGCCATTGCACGTAACAAATATATATTTGTTATCATAAATGATTTCTCAAGATACATGTGGTCTATCTTGATAATGGAAAAGAGTGAAGCTTTTGGTAGATTCAAGGGGTTTAAAAGTCTAGTAGAGAAGGATCTTGCGTAAGAGATCATGACTCTTAGAACTGATAGAGGAGGTGAATTCACCTCAAAGGAGTTTCATGAATTTTTTGAGGAAAGTGGGATCAAGAGACAACTAATGGCACCCTACACGCCACAACAAAATGGTGTGGTAGAAAGAAAAAAACAGGACGTTGATGGAAATGACAAGGAGCATACTCTAGGCAATGAAGGTACCAAACTACCTATGAGGAGAAGCAATACGCCATGCTAGCTATGTACTCAAAAGGGTACCTACGAGAGCTCTTGACAACATGACTCTATACGAATTCTTGTGCGAGAATAAACCAAACCTAGATCATCTAAAGATCTTCGATTGTCTAGCATACTCGAAGGTAAAAGCTGCAAATCTCAAGAAACTAGATGATAGATCGCAATCACTAGTGCACCTTGTAATCGAGCAAGGATTTAAGGCTTATAGATTGTATAATCCATCAACACGAAGAATAGTTGTGAATCGTGATGTGGTGTTTGACGAGAAAACAAGCTGGAGCTGAAATGGAACAGCAAACGGACCCATAAGAGATCCAGGAATGTTTCACATGAGATTGGGAGAAGTTGTAGATACTGGAGAAGTACCTGTGGTAAACGGCATTCAAGATCATGACGAAATCGAGAACAATGATAACGATGATCTCAAACACGATCATGAACATGGAGAAAACAACACAGATTATCACACTCATAACGATCACGAGAATGAGAGTGATACGGCCCAAGAAGTGCAACCACTGAGAAAATCGAATCGTCAAGTAAGTAAACCACGTTATCTTGATGATTATGTCCTTCAAGCCTATGTTGAATGTGAGAGACTTCTACTCAATAAATAATGAGCCAAGATGCTATAAAGAAGCAAAGGATATGTTAGAATGGAGGAAAACGTGCAAAGAAGAGATCGATTCAATCAACAAAAACAAGACATGGTTCCTTGTTGATAAACCGAGTGGATAAATGTCATTGGTCTCAAGTGAATTTTCAAAATCAAGAAGAATGCGGATGGTTCTATCAACAAAAACAGGGCGCGGCTTGTGGCTAAGGGATATGTACAAGAATCCGGCATAGATTTTGATGAAGTTTTGTACCAGTTGCTCGTATTGAACCCATACGATTGTTGATTGCATTGGCGGCATCACATGGATGGAAAATTCATCACTTGGATGTTAAAACAACATTTTTACATGGAGAGTTGAAAGAAGATGTCTATGTTGATCAACCCGAAGGTTTTGAAGTGAAAGGTGAAGAACATAAGGTGTATAAGCTTTCGAAGGCCTTGTACGGTTTGAGACAAGCTCCACGAGCCTGAAACACGAAGTTGGATCAAATCTTGAAAGGGATGAGATTCATAAGATGCATGAAAGAAACTTCAGTGTATCGGAAAGAAGAGGGAGGAACTTTTTTTATTATTGCTATTTACGTAGACGACTTGTTTTTAACCGGCAACACTCTCAAAGCAATAAGTGAATTCAAGGCTGGAATGTCATCTAAATTTGAGATGTCTGATCTCGGAAGACTCACTTATTATCTCGGTATTGAAAGGCATAAAAGAGAAGATGGAATCGAGATTAAACAAGAAGGTTATTCACGTAGAATCTTGAGAGAAGCTGGTTTTGAAACTTGTAATCTGACCCAAGTACCAATGGAGTTTTGACTGAAAGTGTCAAAGCACAAGAAGAAGAAGAGATAGATCATACAAGCTATAGAAGAAACCTCGCCTGCTTAAGGTACCTATCACACACATCGAGACTTAGCTTATTCTATTGGAGTTGCTAACAGGTATATGCAAAGTCCTCGTAGGCACATGGTGAAATAATGAAGCAAATACTAATGTATCTTAAGGGAGCGGTTGCATTTGCCTTGAAGTTTAATCATGGAGGATCAAAGAAGATCATTGGGTATAGTGATGGTAGTCACAATATCGATCAAGATGATGGAAGAAGTACTACAATATGTTTTACTTTGGATCGACACTGATTACTTGGTGTTCACAAAAACAAGACACAGTGGCTCTCTCATCATGCGAAGCCGGGTTCATGGCAGCGACGAAGGCGACAAGACAAGCCATATGGCTATAAGACCTGTTAAGTAAGTTCATAGGGTAGAAGACCGAGCAAGGCCTCATCAAGATCGATAACCAATCTGCAATAGCACTCACCAAAAACCCTGTATGTCATGGAAAAAACAAGCACATACATACGCGTTATCATTTTATACGTGAATGCATTGAGAAGGAGCTTGTCGATGTGGAACACGTACCAGGAATTAAACACAAGGCAGATATCTTGACAATAGCTTTGGCACAAATCAAGTTTAGTGAGATGAGAAGCTTGATAGGTGTTCAAGACATGTCCAAGACCAAGACGAAGCTTAAAACCCAAGAAATCTCTAACAAGTCGATTAGGATAAGATAGGCTTAAAAGTTTTCTATTTGTAATAGGAACATGAAATAGAAGTTGTCTATTTCTATTAGAAATAGCAAAGTTGTGCTATCACAATATATACCACTAGAATAGGACCCGCGTTAATACGCGGGTAAATACTATAAAAATTAATAAAATAAATATTTAAGTTTTAATTAGTAACCCGTTAAGTTTGAAAATATTATTTACCGTGGATCCTAAAACCAGTAGAAGTCAATTTATATCATAACTCTCATGTTCTAATACATATCATGCAAATCAAAAAATATATATTATTAGAATTTAAATCATATTCTTAATAACAGAGAAAATTTAGTTTAACCCATCATGAATATTTATTATTATGTGATAGAAAATAAAAAAAAACTAAAAAACTATATAGTTAAATAAGAAATGAGTAAATTTTATGTTAGCAACCTTATAAAAACTATCACATAAGTATATGATTGATAATTGTATTTTATTAATATCATCGTTTTATTTCTCATAGAGATTTATACTCGCCAAATTTTATACAATATTAACTTAATAGTAAATATAATATAATTTTTTTTAACTTATATAAATTTTCAATATATACACTTGAAGAGTATCAATGACATCATAGGTCGTATATTTCTATTTTCTTTGTGATATTTTACAACTATATATTGATAAAATAAGTATTCTTATAAATTTTATTTTTATTTTATTTTTGCATGTTTGTGTATATTTTTAAACTTTTAAATTGAATAATCTTTCCAACTTTTGTTTTTCTAATTTATATACCTTCTTTTTTTATCATTCGTCTATAAACTTTTGTCTTTTTTTTCCAATTTATTTAAATATCATTCGTCTTTATATTTATTTATTTGAAATTTTTATTCTATATGTATTTATTTATTCTATGGCTTATGTAATGTTTATATGTTATGTTTATATTAGCAAAATCATACTTATCAATATGACATTTTTTTGTCTTTAACTATTTAGATAAAATTTATAATGGAAAGAATGTATTTTGTAATATAAAAATATAGAAATCTCACATATTTTAGTAGAACAATTTTTTTCTTTTTTCTTAATTAGTCCGTAATCTTTGTTTAGAATATATTCTTTATTTTATTTTAATTATTTTTGTTAATATTGGAAATATTACATAGTTTAGTAGAACGATTTTTTTTTTAATTAGTCAATAATCCTTGTTTAGAATATATTCTTTTTTTTCTTTTTAAATATTTTGTTAATATTGACAGATGTCACAATCTAAATTAACAATTAGACATGTCACGATTTAGTGTTTAAGAATTTTGCCTACGTGTCAAACTCTCATCGCGCGCATTCTCCTTTATATAATATAAGATTGTCAAGTTGTGACAATAGAATAAGAGAAAGTGTGTTTATACCATCATTAATGATGATAGTTTTAGAGTATCATGTAATTAAAAGAAAAAAAGCTTTTGAGACTTTTGTAATGAAACGTCTCATGGAAGAGAGATTCTTGAGACGGTCTCTGCCACATGTCACTATGTTACTGATCTATTATTTATTTAATAATTTACTATTTAAATAATTAATGAAATTAAATAAAAAATATTAAAATATTATAAATTGAGACTTTCGGAGAGTATCACTATTATTCATGCTCTAACGATTGAGTGCCGAACAGGGCCGTTATCTGGTTAATTGAGTGTTCGGTTTACGAGTGATGTTTGTAAATTATGGAATCAAGTTACCTATTTTTTTATCACGAATAGTGCGAGTAAGATAACAAACTAAAAGTTAACATTTATTAAAAAAAAAAAGAAAAATTATGTGTGTCAAACACGAGGGTTTAGTTTAGCGAAAATTACCAAAATTACCATTTTTTTCAAAATTACTTTCTAAATATGCCATTGTTTTAATTCCTTTCAAAATGTGCCACATTTTTTTTTTTAGTGCAATCAAAATGATACTTTTACCTCATATCATCTCTTCCACACATTCATTATCAACACATTCTCTCTCTTTCTTTTTTGGAAAACCAACCTTCTTCTTCTCTCTCTCAAACTAATCTCTTTCTCTTTGAAGATGATGGTTTCCTTTAAAGATGGTGGATGGTGGTGGCCATTGATGGAAACGAGACGGTGATGAAGATGGTGTTGCGACGGAGGACAACGACGTAAACGAAGACAGTGATGGAGGACAATAACGGAGACGGTGGTTGCGCCAGAGGACGTAAACGCATGACGTAAACGGAGGACGGTGGCAGAGACGGTACTTGCGTCGGAGGACAAAAAATGGAGACACGGAGGACGTAAATGGAGATACGAAAGACGTAAACGGAGACACGAAGGACGTAAACGGAGATAGTGACGGAGGACGATACCAAAAACGGTGGTTGCGACGGAAGACGAAAACGTCCTTCAGTAACGGAGGATGGTGCCGGAAACGGTGGACAAGTGGTGGTGGTGGTGGAGGTGGTGGACAAGTGGTGATGGTGGGACAAGTGGTGGTGGTGGACAAAACCAAACACTAATGTCATGATGCTATAACGATGAATAAATTGGAAGGACAAAATAGTCATTCTATCTGTTTCTAATTCTAATTTATGACAATTTTGGCAAGACATTAAATTTATGGCATTTTTTAAAAGAACGTTTCCAAAAATGGCAATTAAAACAATTTTCCCTTTAGTTTATTCCATTTCTATAATATTTACAAAACAAAATGCGGGTAGTGCTAATGAACAAAAACAAGAAAGAAACACGATAGCTCCGATTCCGATTTGTTAATTCTGAGGAATTACAGCGAAAACAAAAGCAAAATGCAAACCGTTGACTTGAACGATCATTATCTTCTTCTCCGTCGTGTAGTTTCGCTCTCGAGAGAGAGTCAGACTCAGAGAGATGGAACGTACTTTGTTTGTGATTACCATTTTAATGGGTTTGGCTTTGTCCGGTAGATGCAGAAGCGATGTTTACAGCAGGAACGATTTCCCGGAGGGTTTCGTCTTCGGATCCGCCTTTTCTGCTTATCAGGTTTGGAGATTCCAACTAATTATTTCTTATGTCATACAGCTACCGTTTCTTTCTTACACTCAAATTCCAAAAAACGGTTTACTTGTATGAAAGTGGGAAGGAGCTGTTGGAGAAGATGGAAGGATGCCTAGCATCTGGGATACATTCACTCACTCTAGTAAGCTCATAAAGTAGAATGTCGTATTGAGAGTTATGGGAGATATAATTTAGCCTATGATCAACATCAGTCTACTAAACGATGCAGGTAACGGACCTAAGGGAGATGTGGCCTGTGATGGGTATAATAAATATAAGGTTGGTTAGTAGTGATCATGTATCTTCCTGTGCTCGCTCAAAGATTTCATTTCATATATATATATATATATATATATATATATAATGTTGCAGGAGGATGTAAGGCTCATGTATGACATGGGTCTAGATGCGTTCCGACTCTCCATCTCCTCGCCGGGCCTTATACCAAGTGGAAGAGGTCCTGTGAATCCAAAGGGTTTACGGTTCTACAAGAACCTCTTTTTTGAGCTCAAAAGATACAGTAAGATTATGCTTCTTATCATCATTCACATTTGGTGTCCAGAAGAAGATGAATTTTGTGCTTCTCTGTTTCAGGAATTGAACCGCATGCTACCTTGTATCACAATGATCTCCCTCAGGCTCTTGAAGATGAATACGGAGGATGGATTGACCGTAAAATCATGTAAAGCCAACTAAAATTGTATGCATAATCCTTCTAAGTAAAGTGTGTGTGCTATGAATCTTATATATATGATATTTTCTTGCGCAGCGATGACTTCACTGCTTTTGCAGAGGTTTGCTTCAGAGAGTTTGGGCAATCAGTGAAATTATGGTCGACAATTAACGAGCCCAATATGCTAGCACCTGGAGGTTATTACATGGGCGATATGCCTCCTAGTCATTGTTCTCCTCCATTTGGGATGGTCAACTGCTCCAGAGGAAACTCTTCAACCGAGCCATATATTGCACTCCATAACATGTTGCTCGCACATGCATCTACCGCTAGATTGTATAACCAAAAGTATAAGGTAAGCTACACACACACCTTATTTAATTTATCCCTGAATGCTCCATTTACTTAATTACCCCTCTCTCTTTCTCCTCGTTGATGGTGTGGGGTAAGCAGAATGGATCTGTAGGTATAACTTGTTTTGCATTTGGGTTTTGTTCCTTTGACTAGCTCTGAAGAGGACAAGATCGCTACACAGAGAGCCAAAGATTTCTATTTAGGTTGGTTTGTTTGTTGATTTTGAATTCTTGTTGTGTTTATCTCAAAATTCCTTGGTATGCCACAAAACATTTTTCATCTCTGGATTCCAGGGTTTTGCATCCGCTGGTGTTTGGGGACTATCCTGATGTGATGAAGAGAATCGTGGGCGAGAGATTGCCAAGTTTTTCGGAAGAAGAATCGTATCTCGTTCAAGACTCATCCGAAACAATGTACGTTGCACACTCTTCCGGTTCCCGCCAAGGAGATTCTATGTCAGACATGAATGCTTTGATACTCCGTATGTTTTCCTTTCCTTGGACCTTGTGTGTTTTTTTCTGATCATGAGTCTCTTAACTGATTCTTTTCTTCATTTTCTGGGACAGCCGTTAGGAATTCCACAATGTTGTCGGTGTGTTTCCAAACTTTTGACAATTTCATAAACCCGTTTTCGTCACCCTAACCCTCTTTAATCGTTTGAGTTCTTGTCATAAATCTGCAGCTTGATGTGCCTCCTTGGGGTCTTGAAGGTGTGCTGGAATATATAAAGCACAACTATGGCAATCCTCCGGTCTACATTCTTGAAAACGGTCTTTCCCTCTTTCTCTCTTGTTCTTTACTTAGTTTCCAAACATTACGGTTCTTGAGACTTTCTCTGTAAAATACACAATCAGGTCAACCAACCAACCACCATTCATCGCTTAACGACGTGGGAAGAGTTGAATACCTCCATGCTTATATTGCTGCCGTACTCAATTCAGTGAGGTGTATAGTAATAGCGTGCTCTTTAGGAAGACTTGCATGAAATCGTCACATATACTAAACCGCAACATTTTTATCATGCAGGAATGGGTCAGATACAAGAGGCTACTTCCAATGGTCCTTCATGGATTTGTACGAGTTTATCGATATCAATTACACATGGATTATACTATGTGAATTTTAGCGACCCGGAACGAAAAAGATCTCCAAAAACCTCTGCTCTTTGGTACTCTGCTTTTCTCAAAGGAGCGACCGTTAGTTCACAAGACCCCAACAACCGCATCTCTTTGGAATCTTCTTCTACCAATTTCTCTTCTCAGTAAAATACAAATCGATCCGTTTTGGTTTCCTTTCCGGTTTGATTTTCCTTTGAATCTTTAGTGGGATCAAGACTTTGAATCTCCAAAAGAAAGTCATTTTTACCATAGTTCCTTGAAAACCAGTTTGATAATTTGACAAATCTTTTGGAAAACCTTTTTGCATCGTACTGATCGATATCAGATCATTTCAGAAAGAGGAATACGAAAACGACTGAAATTCTCAGAGGGCGGTATCACTAATAAGAAATAACACATTCAGAAATGGATCGTGGATGTATATACACATTCCTCATCTCAGAACTCAAGTTTCTCAGTATTTGCAACAAGTGATAATGCTCATGGTGGCTAAGATCCTCCATGAGAAAAGTTCTAAGCTGTCCATTCACCTCGATCACACTACAGCACTACAGCCTGGTACTTTCTCCATGGTTCCACTTCTCATCAACTTCCTCACTTTGGCCACTTCCTTCCACTCTTTGCCAATTGCAAATAAGTTAGAAACCAGTGTTTGTATTCCGGTTTGTCCGAACCAATTTCCAGATTTCATCATCACGCTCATAAACGAACTAAAGAGCATTTTTATGGGACAACTACCAAACTAATCTAGCAAATGGCCTCAAAATTCATCAACTGGCCTAAAAAGTCACGTTTCCCGGTGAATTATCAGTATAGCTAGTGAAAATATCAACGGATTTCAGATGGCTCAATACACCCCTTTCGGCGAGCCACTTCCACCTCTACATGGACCGTATGCTTAAACGTTCGTGCATTGGCGATGAAACTTCACCAGTGGCTTCACAATAACCTATAATTCATTGGATTTTTGATATGTTATCATAGATTTAAAGATAACATGTACAGATCTTTTGGTGGGACCAAATATCACTATCGTGGTACAATTCTCCTTCCATGCGGAACTAGCTGCTGGAACCTTGAGAAGCCTTGTTTCTACAAACATAAGGAACACATTTTGTGGTTTTCACATAACCTTTTGTTTGCGCCAATTTAAACCCGATCCATATCCACCAATATCGAGCCAATTATCCATAAACCGGTAACTTCGTTATATTCTCTATCTTTTCGATTATCAATTCAATAAATTTCCAGCATACTCCCTTAAGTTGATTTGATTTTACACCGGGACGATGTAAGTTAAGTATGGAAGATTGTTGTTTACTAACACGTTTGTTCGTGTTTGGTTTTTAAGTTTTTAAAGATTTTTTCATAATTTATTTTCTAAAAACGTTTTATTAAATCAAAATAAATTGGGAATTATGATACTTTTCTAGGAACAAAACCTTTTGATTTCAAAGACCAAGTAACCACTGTTGTAGGATTTGTTTAGGATAATCGATTCAGAAACCTTATGATTGAACTTCCCTCCAGAAAATTTATACTTGCATTTGTTTTGATGGATATGATTTTGAATCTATATTTGGAATACTAATATGGTTTTTGATTGTTTCTTATTAATTAAGGATGTTAGATCAAGGAAACAAATTACACATTCATGACATTTTATTTTCTGCTACCTTTTTATTGTCATGAATGGTTAGCTCATCTTTAATTGGTACCCTACCTAAAACATTTTGCCTCTTTTCAGACCTCATGCACTCTCTTTTGATTTCATATTTGCAGATATGTGTAAAAACATCGGAGAGAAAAGAGTCAATGCAATTTTCCAATCACTAGAGATGCGATGATTTAGTAAAGAATGGTGGAGTACAAAGAACGATTTCCAAGAGCTTGGCCGTTCCTTGAATGTTTAAAACATGGTAAGATTTTGTGCATGTGCTTGACTCAAATCAAAGAGATACCGTTTTCTCCCTTATAAAAAAATTACGAAAAGAGAAAGAAAAAGAAAAAAACGCTAAGAGAAAGGAAAACGGTTATTCTAAAGAGTCTTATAGCCAAAGAATACCCATACTTACTAGAGATTAAAATTGAATTAAAAACGAAAATAAGTAAATAAATGAGTAAAATATTAAATACAATATTATGAAAATATTTTTGGTAATAAATAGTAATAATATAGAGAGCGAAACAAAAGTAGATGTAGAGAGACAATAATGTGTATCGGAAGATGACAATATAAATTTTAATCAAAAAAGTGTTGGAAGAGAATTTAACTAAATTTTGGAAAGATATATGCACAAAACTAACATCGAAAGTTTAAGATCGCATTCACATTCTGAAATAAATTAGTTTCATAAAATACACGGCATGGATTATTGGACTGGGTTATCACGTTTACGAACGAGATAATTCGTTTCACCATGTAAGCGTAATATGTGAAATATTTTAGAGACATTCATGATTGGTACAAAAATTAACTTATCGCACACTTTTGCTTTCATGGATAAAGCGTCATCACCAAACCCATTGTAACATCATGAGTATTTTGTTCATACTTTTGAAGTAAATGATAGTTTATATTTGGCACATTCATATTTAATATGTGTTGTCTTATGTCCGCATCAGCATATAATGATTTTTACGATTGAGTCAGTTATAAACACTAAAGTTTTTTGGGACATAGCCTTATGAGACTTTAATATGTAAAGAGCTTTTTCAAAAATAGATGACCAAGACTATTTTCTTTTGTCGTGAGGTTCATAATTTATTTTGGGTACAACATGACATTTAGCGACTTGTTGCTTTACAAATAAAAAAATTATGCTTCACAATATTTATGTTATATATTGCTTTTCCATAAGATATATATATATATATGTATAATATTTATATAAATTTATGTTTAAGACAAAAATGATTATATCTGTATTCAATGATTCCTATTATTAGCAATTTAAATTTAACGCATAATTCTAGTTTTACCAAAATCCCTAAAGTGGTGTAGGTAACGATATTTTGTATGTTTTCTTTCTGCTTATTGAATATATCAACAGATTAAATAACTTCGCTACCACAGTTCAGTCACCCAAGAGTTTATATATAAACATTGAAATTAACTTATGCGCCACTATTCGCAAGCTCGTCAGCATTTGAATTTAGGGTGCGCAGAGAAAAAAGCTTCTCCTTTAGCTTCAGTAATTTGCGGAGGTGGATTCTAAATGTCGGCCTCTCCTTCAGTATATAACACCATCTTCACAAAATTAGTATAGTTTGTTGTGAAGGCCACCTCCATCTTCTGTAGTGCAATCAGGTATCGCATTATCCAAACCAGAGCTTTAACCTCCGAGTGTAGTGGCAAAATACTCCCCCTTAGGTTCCAAACTCCCATCATGACTCATGTATCTTCATCCTTAAAAGCATACCATCCAAGGCTTTAAAATATTTCTGGCTCTTTCTGTAAACCATATATGTAGCATTTCAACCCCACATATGTTGGGGACCCGTTAAATGTTCGATATCATGTGGTAAAGGAGCCTGCACCTCGGATTAGACTTTCTCTCATACCAAAAACTTCGTTTCGGCATTCCGTAATACTAGAGAATCCACATCAAATTCTCTATAAACTTTATCATTTCGTGTTTTCCAGATATGCCGTATAATCTATGAGAAACACTGATCCTTAGTTCCGGGAAGCACTTGCCAATAGAAAAAGTTCATATTATTGAAACGAAAGATATTGGGAAGACTCTAGAAGTCGTTGCAGTTGACGACAATGCCCAAGTTTGAAATGTCAAGGGCATTAAAAAATGCATGATTTATCATCTTTTCTATTCCACACCGTATACATTTGCACCTTCTGTTATTCAGATTCACACTGATCGATAGACATCTCGTTCGGGTCGAAGAATTGGGCTCAAAGGTATATTCTTGTCCGTAGACATACTAAAAGTTTATAATTTTTTCAATGATGCACTACACGACAAAACAAGGGGGTTGCTTGGCAAGTGGATTTCAATTATATAACTGTAGACTTTTGCTGTAAACTTTTGGGTGCAGAGATTTTGGTTGTAAATGTTGTGACTGTTACTTTAAACATTAATAAAAATTTGATTAGTAATAGAAACTGTGACAGCTATTTTAATAATAAAAGATAATTTTTTATCAAACATATAAATTATGACATAATTGTGCATAACATAACAACTATTTTAAACCAAAATTCATACTCCAGCAATTTTAATGATTCTTTACCAAAAAAAAAGATTTTATATTGATTTTGATATTTTTTAAAATTTTATGAATTTACATAAAAATGGATCTCAAAAGAATAGAAAAAAAAAGATAAAAATTAATCAATCAAAAATTTTTAGTAATAAATTATATATAATTCTAAAAAAAAAACTTCGAATAATTGTGGGAAATGAAAAAAAGAACAATTAATTTAAATGTAATTATTTTCTCATTCTAAAGCCAGTATAACGAGGCGTTAAAAAAAAGTATAAAAGAAGACAAAAGAATAAAAAAAAGGCTTTAGAATTTTTAAACAAAACAAAGACAACAAATCATGTTTGGCAAAATAAAGTCTTTATAATTTTTTTTTATATTAGGGATTACCCACGCGTTGCGTGGGTTTAAAAATTAACATTACTAAAATTAACATTAATAATCTCTAGTTATTGATTATATGTGTATTTAATATTATATAAATTTGGTGCTATTGTAAATAATTATCTAAGTTAGAAGATTAAACATTCGTTCCAAATTGTTGGACATATACAATGTTATATATATATAAAATAGATCGTTCACTAATAAAAATTACAGCATATTGAAGACATTTTCTTTGGTACAAATCCTTAACTTGTATGTCTGAATTAATATTCACCACACTTTACTAAAAAAATGATTGGTCTTCTTTTTTTTTGCACCAAATACGTCTATAAAAATCTATTGATCAAACAAATTGTAGTATGGTTTACTTCTACCGAGACATTTACATCATCTCAATAAAGGTATTTTCTGGATTCACATCAAGGAAAGTTTTGGTTAAGAACGTTAGTTTGTCCAACATAAATTATTTCAATTGCATTAGAGGGTGATTGTTAAATTGGCCTTGAAAATTATGAAAACATTTTAAAAACGTTTAAATTATGAATTTTTTAAATCAGACTTGTTAGATTTAACAGCCCTAAATGAAACAACCCAGCCCGTTTTTTTGTTTTGAAACAGTTCAACATTTGACCCGAATTAACATTCCCATAAATGCTAATCCTCAATATCCAATTAAGACAAACCAATCCAGCGGAATAACAAAACCATTCAATAGTCAATAATTATCAAATAACTAACAGCAATTCAGCCATTCTAAGTTCACAATCCAGCAACTTAACAAGTCTAGCAAATGCATAAAACACCAAATTGAGACACTAGATCATCTCCTCTTCCTTGCACTGATTCTACGATCACACTTTCTGAAACAACCCGACCCGTTTTTTTATTTTTTTTTTAATAATAGCATCGAATTAGTATTCCCATAAATACTAATCCTCAACATGCTAAATTCTCACAATCACAATTAACCGGCGGAAATCAATTAACCAAGATAATCCAATAACTCAATCAATTTTATAAACCACCCTAAACAATTATTCAATACAATTCAATAACCACCAAATCAATTCCAACTTAACCATTCTAAACCGTTCATCAATTCCAGAATTACTAACACCCTATCAATTCAAACAACATGCATCACGCAACCGAGACACTAGATCATCCTCTCTTCCCGGCCTTGATTCCACGATCACCTCTTTTCTTTACCTGCAACACATGGTTATAAGAGTTGCGTGAGTATTATCATAAATACTCAGTGACGCGGTCATCCCGTCCACAGGCTATATATCCATAGATAAAGAACAAGATAAAATACCAGGGTGAACAAACAACAATGCACATGAACAAACAATGAGACTCAGCTCATAACAGTCTGTGTCGATCGAGACACACTAGGTGTGTCGAGCGACACAGCTCCCAGAGTGTCGATCGATACGCCACCAACGGTGTCGATCGACGCACCCTCTGTCGATCGACATAGAGCAACCGTGTCGATCGACACGAATCCCCAGAAACGAGACTCCGATCAAATCCTCACACAGATCGATCTCGAACCCAGAAACTCGTCCAATCATGCACAAAACATCAACAAGCACACGAAATCCATTCCCAAACAACAAACAAACGCATTCCATCAGATTCTCAACCTATGGAAGCCTACGATCACGCACTCACCTCGACAACGGATTAAAACGAGGAAAACAAGGAACACACGGCACGACACGAACAGAAGGAAATAACTCGCGACTCCCTTTACCAAATCAAGGTCGGAAACCTGATCCGGAAACTAGACACCCAGTGCTTCGCAACAGTGTATAGAATGTCTCCTAACTCCAAACAGATCGACGGGAAAACAGCCCGCAATCTCGCTAATCGAAACTGGAAAAATAGAGATTTCAGAAACAATATTCTGAAATCAAACAAACACAGAGAACGGAGATTACCTACAAATCAGGATCCGAAACCTAATACAAAAACTAGATAGAGAGAGCTTTCCAACGGCGTAAGGTTCGTCTCCTGGTTCTCTCTGGTTCGACGGGAATCCTCCCTCGAAGTGGACTGATCGCAGACTCGAGAATGCATAAACCTCACACAATCAAACGGCCATAACTCAGCGAATACTCATCCAAAAGGCACGCGGTTTTCGCCTACGGCAAGAGGACACTTACCCCCAAAGTCTCGCTCAAATCCGATCAAAATTCACCGTCCGTCTGTCCCTCCAAAAACCGCCAGAAATCTCTTCTTCACACGAGAGAAACCCTAACTTCTTCTCAAACTCTCTCAATTCTCAATTCTGAACGAAAAGTGGCTAAAAAGAGATGAGAACGTGTTCTCCAATCTTTTATATACGGAACCCTAGTTCCCTAAACCGGCCCATTAACCAAAACGAACCGAAATCAAAACCCTAAGTCTGATTTCAGCCAGTGTTGATCGACACTCCCAAGCCCTGTCGATCGACGCGGACTTCCCTGTCCGATTCTTCGGGAGAACAACAACCCGTGTCAATCGACAGACCTACACAATGTCGATCAACACCCACCAAAAATAACATTTTTGGTTCACGGACGTTACAATTCTCCCCCACTAACCAGGATTCGTCCTCGAATCACAAGTTAGCCACACACGATCCCTGCTAAGGCTACTACTTCCGCCCGGAAACCCGACCAGATTTCCTCGGAAACACCTATAATGTACCGTTTTATAGTTCCGACCAGGCCTGCCCGAGTGATCGTACAACAATCAAACAAGAACATGCCCGACCAACCGTAGACCCGGCAAAAGAACCAATTGATCGTGCAACAATCAAACAAGAACATGCACGTCCAAGACGCTACATAAATTCTCGAGTCATCAAACCCGAGGTTCCGAACGCAAGTAGCCACCCTAAACTAGACCCCAACACACCACACACCTGGCCCTACCTGGCCAATACCACCTGAGATCCTCAGCGATCCCTGAAGCTCATCAAGTTTCAACACTTAGTCACATTACAGAACGCACTGCTTGTAATCAATATATTATATACACACTACACTCCCAAGATCGTCACCGTAAGATCGAGGTGTATAACATCCAATCACCCTCCGGGCTGCCACCCGTTAGGCTGGTCTGCTCCCCGCCGACACGTCCTCGGAACACACAGTCTCTCAAACGCTCTGCGAGCAGGTGACACCAAATGTCCCCTGGAGAGATCTCATCTGTCTCTCGAGATATATACAAGAAACCGTACTAGTTCCCTAGAGAATCCGGTTCCCTCAAGTATGCTCGGCATCTTCTGTAACATGGCTACAAGTGCCTATTGACTCGAATTCCTTCACGTGGCTCACATGACATTCCCTCAGCGGAATATCGTCTGTGACCCCTCCTCAGGTCATCTGGAACAACCCGTGTTCCCTGGAGTCCCTGGAAAAGACAAGTCCTACAGAACCTTCTTTCCATACTCCCCTAGGAAATAGACAGATCCCGATCCCACCTAGGATCTCTATTTCCCAGCTTAGAGTCCCGAGACAGACAAACCTCGATCCCACCTAAGGCCTACTTCCCGACTCCTCTAGAAAATAAACCAGTCTCGATTCCACCTAAGACTTCTACTTTCCAGCCAGCTCTCCTAGCGAACGGACGAAACCTAACTACCCATAGGATCGCCGCCCCTAGGATCTCTAGCCATGGACTAGCTCTAACTCCCATAGAACATCCATGCTGCCAGACAACACAACACACATGACCCTCACCGGTCATCTATTATAAGAACTCACATCTCATAGTCCAAACCTCATGACACTCCCGTCATGACATAGGAACTCCACATCCTAAAAACCCCTCATAAGAACTCACATCTTATGAAACACAAATAATAAGAAATCCCATCTTATTAAACACAAGATGTATATCGTTACAACAAACAAAAATACAGCAACCATAGCCACATGCTACAACCAAACCAAAAGACTGAAACCAATGAAATGAAAGACTCCTCAAGCCTCTGCTTGCTTCTCGAACCATTTCGAGAAATTAGTCTTCATCCTCGCCTCTGGTTCCCAAGTCTCCTCCTCAATACCGTCACAGTCCCACACGATTCTCACCCACGGTATCCTCCTCCGGCGCAGAACCTTGACCCTCCTCTCGAGAATCCTCATAGGTCTCGTCTCTAAAGTCATGTGGGGTTGAAGATCCTCCGATAATGGTCAGCCAACCCAAGAAAGCTCCTAATCTCTGTCGCATTCCTCGGTCTAGGCCACCCACTGATAGCCTCAATCTTAGCCGGATACACTGAAACTCCCTCTGCAGACACAACATGCCCCAGAAGCCATCTCCCGCTGCCAGAAGCTGCACTTACTCAACTTCGCATACAGCTTCTGCTCCCGCAGCTTCTCCAGAACCAATTTTAGATGAACCTCGTGTTCTTCATGACTCCTCAAACATACCAAAATATCGCCAATGAAGATGATCACGAACTCGTCTAGGTACACCTGGAACACCCTGTTCATCAATCTCATGGATGCTGTTGGCGCATTCGTCAGTCCAAACGGCATCACCAACTGAACATCATGGACGTAACGCCTTTGATCCGGAGTAGGTCAACATGACTCGATCGATTGCACAACAATCAGACAAGAACATGAGCAACCAGCCATGAACCCAGAACCAGAGCAAAGATGCTATATAACACTATCACACTACTTTCAAAACATACGAGATTCCCACCAATAAGAAAATACTCATTCATATAAATCTCAAAAATGAATCAATCGTTAATCCTTAACGAAAAACATAAATTCAACAACCATGTAGCGAACATGCTATTCTGAACTGGAACAATACGAAATAACTGCAAACTTCGACCCGCTCCCAGACCATCCCCCGAGTCCTACTTCCCTTCTTAGCCTCTGCTCCCCAAATCTCTTACTCCACCTGTCGTCTGCTGCAACTGGGAACAGTTCGGCCTGGAACTAGTGACCCCCCCGTCTCAACCGAACTGAAGACCCGCGGTGTAGTCATCTGCCGCAATGGCTGCACATCCACTGCCCTCTCCTGCACTGGCTGCACAACCGCCACCGCCATCTGAAGCTGAGGACACCTGGGCCTAATATGCCCCGTCACTCCACACTGATAGCACACCCTAGGCGCACCAGGTGCACTAGGTGCATTGACTGCCGCCTTCTTGGGGCAGTTAGCCGCCCGATGATCCATGCCTCCACACACAAAGCAACATGAACCACCCTGCCCACTACGACTCCTCTGTCCTGAACCCGAAGTGCTCTCCCACTTCCTCTTCTGCCCTTGAGCAGGCTTACCGTCCCCGCTCGAACTTGTCTGCTGCTGCTGCAGCCTCCCCTGCTGCTGCACCGATGGACTAACCACCACAGTCTGCTCAGCTCTCAAGTCCTCCTCGATCTGAGCCGCAGTTTCAACCAAATCCGCCCTTGTGATGTACTTACTCGGCCTGCACTGAGTCCTCAACTCTGGTCGAAGTCCATGCATGAACCTCCTGATCTGAGCCTCCTCGCTCCTAAACCCCCGACCAGCATGCACAAGCAGCCTACCAAACAACTCATTATACTCTCGCACCGAGCGCTCTCCCTGTGTCAACTGCAAGAACTGCGCCTCCATGCGCTCCACCGCCTCCTGCGGATAGTATTTGGCGTTAAACTCCGCCAAGAAATCAGCCCAGCCCATACCCGTCTAGGACCTCCTACTCAACACACCTCTCCACCACAGATGTGCATCACCATCCAAGTAATGAACCGCAAGGTCCACCCTGTATCCCTCTGGACACCTCAGCGACTGGAAATTACGCTCCAGCCGAGTCCTCCACAGATCTGCCTCCTCAGGCTTGGCACCGCCCGAGAAGAACCCAGTACCAATCCTCTGCATCTGCTCCATCATCCTCAGGTAGGATGGAAGCTCACCCGCAGCCGCCACACCTGGCTGCTCACCAGCCACCACTTGCTAAACCCTTGCCGCTACCGGCTCAACACCAGCCGCACCTGGAACCTGACCCGGAGCCTGATCCTGAGCCGGCGCCCCTACTGGCAACCGCTCCAGGATCAACTGCAGCAAGCCCGCCAGACGATCCTCCCGGCCCTGAGCATCACCTGCGCCAGCACCCCCTCCCGGGCCCTGCACACCGCCGGCCACGCCGGCACTCACTGACCCTTGATGCGTCTGCGACTCTGCAGCCTGCTCCTGCGTGGTCTCGTGATCCACACTGGCGTCCATAGACTCTGACACCTGTCCTCGGCCACGACCACGCCCTCTACCCCCACGGGCACCACGACCTCTGCTTCTCACACCCCTAGCCATCTCACACTGCATCACAACAGTAGACTATGTATAAAAGGACCAAAATTCGAAAACACACATACCGTGAAATCTCATTGAAGGCGCGGAGATGATGATCTAGGACTCCAAAACCCAAACAACAATCAATTGACTACTCACTAATAAGTTAGTCAACATCCCACACAATCAACAAACATGCAATTATTAAATTCTCCCGTCCTAGAACCGTAAGGGCTCTGATACCAAACTGAAACAACCCGACCCTTTTTTTTTTTTTTAATAATAGCATCGAATTAGTATTCCCATAAATACTAATCCTCAACATGCTAAATTCTCACAACCATAATTAACCGGCGGAAATCAATTAACCAAGATAATCCAATAACTCAATCAATTTCATAAACCACCATAAACAATTATTCAATACAATTCAATAACCACCAAATCAATTCCAACTTAACCATTCTAAACCGTTCATCAATTCCAGAATTACTAACACCCTATCAATTCTAACAACATGCATCACGCAACCGAGACACTAGATCATCCTCTCTTCCCGGCCTTGATTCCACGATCACCTCTTTTCTTTACCTGCAACACATGGTTATAAGAGTTGCGTGAGTATTATCATAAATACTCAGTGACGCGGTCATCCCGTCCACAAGCTATATATCCATAGATAAAGAACAAGATAAAATACCAGGGTGAACACACAACAATGCACATGAACAAACAATGAGACTCAGCTCATAACAGTCTGTGTCGATCGACACACATAGAGACACAGCTCCCAGAGTGTCGATCGACATGCCACCAACGGTGTCGATCGACCCACCCTCTGTCGATCGAGACAGAGTAACCGTGTCGATTGACACGAATCCCCAGAAATGAGACTTCGATCAAATCCTCACACAGATCGATCTCGAATCCAGAAACTCGTCCAATCATGCACAAAACATCAACAAGCACACGAAATCCATTCCCAAACAACAAACAAACGCATTCCATCAAATTCTCAACCTATGGAAGCCTACGATCACGCACTCACCTCGACAACGGATTGAAACGAGGAAAACAAGGAACACACGGCACGACACGAACAGAAGGGAATAACTCGCGACTCCCTTTACCAAATCAAGGTCGGAAACCTGATCCGGAAACTAGACACCAAGGGCTTCGCAACGGTGTATAGAATGTCTCCTAACTCCAAACAGATCGATAGGAAAACAGCCTGCAATCTCGCTAATCGAAACTGGAAAAACAGAGATTTCAAAAACAACACTCTGAAATCAAACGAACACATAGAACGGAGATTACCTCCAATTCAAGATCTGAAACCTAATACAAAAACTACACAGAGAGAGATTTCCAACGGCATAAGGTTCGTCTCCTGGTTCTCTCTGGTTCGACGGAAATCCTCCCTCGAAGTGGACTGATCGCAGACTCGAGACTGCATAAACCTCACACAATCAAACGACCATAACTCAGCGAATACTCATCCAAAAGGCACGCGGTTTTCTTCTACGGCAAGAGGACAGATCAGAAAACTTACCCTCAAAGTCTCGCTCAAATCCGATCAAAATTCACCATCCGTCTGTCCCTCCAAAAACCGCCAGAAATCTCTTCTTCACACGAAAGAAACCCTAACTTCCTCTCAAACTCTCTCAATTCTCAATTCTGAACGAAAAGTGGCTAAAAAGAGATGAGAACGTGTTCTCCAATCTTTTATATACGGAACCCTAGTTCCCTAAACCGGCCCATTAACCAAAACGAACCGAAATCAAAACCCTAAGTTTGATTTCAGCCAGTGTCGATCGACACTCACAAGCCCTGTCGATCGACGCGGACTTCCCTGTCCGATTCTTCGGGAGAACAACAACCCGTGTCGATCGACAGACCTACACAGTGTCGATCGACACCCACCAAAAATCATATTTTTGGTTCACGGGCGTTACACTTTCTCTTTACCTGCATCACATGGTTATAAGAGATGCGTGAGTATTATCACAAATACTCAGTGATGCGGTCATCATATCTACTTGGCTATACACACAGGCATAAGCAAAAGATACAATACCAGGATGAACAATCAGCACGCATAACACAACAATCACACGAGAAACAGTCAATACGTCAAACTGACGGTAATCAAAATTGTGTGTCGATCTCCTGCATAAATATCGTCAACAAACACATCCAATAACACGAAATCATCCATATCAACAAGAATCAATCATCAATTCATCACACAAATGCATTGGGATCCATTCCTTTACCCAGATAAGCCATGGTCACGCACTTACCTTAGTAAAAACGGTTATAACACGCGTTTCAAACTTCAGATTAAATCCAACTCGGTGGCTCTGAAAAGCTAAGAATCGGGGCTTTCCAATGATACCTAGATCGTCTTCTGGATCTGAATGACGGGAAAACAGCCCGCAAGTTCGTTGTTCGGAACTGGAAACAAGAAATTCCAGTCTCAAAAAACATGAACGACACGTTGACATCTAAAGAACACAGAGAACGGAGATTACATCAGAAACAAGATCGAAAACCTGTTCTGAAAACTAGACAGAGAGAGCTTTCCACAGATGGGTGGATCGTCTTCTAAATCCTTCTGGTTCGACGAGAATCCTCCCTCAAAATGAACTGATCGAAGACCCAAGACTACAGAAATATCTCTTAGTAAAACGACAATAACTCTCGGAATAATAATCCAAATGACAAAACGATTTCGCCCAAAGCTAGATACAAGAGTGGAGAGCTTACCCTAGAAGTTGCGCTCCAATCCGATCCGATCTTCCCAGCCGTTTGTCTCCCCTTCTAAAATCGGACAGAACTGTTTTCAAAACAACAATCTCTTCTTCTCTCTCACAACCTACGAAATCCTCTCAGTTTCCTCTCCAAAACCGGCTACAAAAACGTCTCCATGCGTTTTTATATCATGCCCTAGGGTTCCTTAAATCGGACGCCAAACCAAGTGATCAAGAACCGAACTTGTCGGTTCGATTTCAACTTGCGTCGATCGACGCAAATCACTTATGTCGATCGACGCAACACCCAGAACCCGACTCCTCGCGAGTCCAACCACGTGTGTCGATCGACACACACAATGTCGATTGACGCACCAACCAAAAATACACATTTTGGTTCACGGACGTTACACTAAAAATCAGAAAATCATTCTTTAATTTCCTCACATCATCTTTTTTTTGTTCATGTTATGTTTTTTTTTATTGAACTTTTTTAAAAAATATTTTTTGTATAGGATATTATTGGATTTGATAAATTAAATATATTATACTAAATTTACATAAAAATTATAATAATTTATATAAGAATTACATAATTATACACAAAATATTTAACTGTAACTTGTTAGAATCAATTTACATAAAAATTAGTTGTAAAATTGTTAGAATTATTGCTAAAGTTATTAAAAGATACTAAATTGTTCTTTTCTTTCCACCAAATAAATTATAAAGAAAATGTCAAAAATTTGATGACATATGTCAAAGGAGTAGTTGCCACATGTCAACCTCGTAGAGTTGGTGTCGAAGACCATAAATATTATAAAAGATTTTTTTAAATCTTTAAAAGAAACTTACCGAGCACTACCAAGATTAATTTATTACTAGATTTTGATCCGCACTTTGTGCGGGAACATACGTTTTTTATGTTGTAAACTAAAATTTCGGATTGTGTCTTATATAATATGTTCAAAATGTGATATGTATTGTTTTAGTTTGTAAGTAGGATCGATTATATTGAAAAAGTATGATTAATTTTTTTAGTTTGAAGGTAGAGAATAAGTATGTTAAGTATTGAATTTTATGATGAATAATCATTGTAATTGGTATACATAAATTATAATATTTAGTTTTGTGCATGTACAAATGTCTGTCGTATCAATTATTTAGTTTTGTGCATATACGTATGTCTGTTGTATTTACTTATGGAATAAGAATGGATTATAATATGGCAAACGTACTGAATCTCTATGTAATAAAACAAATCTAAAATAACTAAAAAAAACCAAAACATAAATTGTAGGTGTAACTCCGAAGATTTGATCGAAAACGCAAAACAATAATACTTGAGAGTGTCCATCGCCGAAGATTGATCAAACTCTTTAATCAAGTTCAGAAACTAATCTGTAAAAAAAAAACAAAAATATTTAAAAAATGAAACACTTGTAAGAGACGAATTTGAAAGAAGTTGAATAGATGAATATCCATACCTTCATCACACAACAATTGCGAGTCAATATTTTGGAAAACCTCTTTGAAAACAACGTTCATAGTCTTCTTCTGAGTTTTACCATCGCTATCTACAATAAGAATTTTCAAACCTTTCTTGGAAGTCACTCTAGAAATAGCCACATATAGCTGACCATGCGAAAACACTGGCTGAGGCAAATACAACCCAACTTCTCTAAGAGACTGTCCTTGACTTTTGTTGATGGTTATCGCAAAGGCAACAGATAAAGGTAGCTGTCTACGACGCATTTTGAAAGGTAATCTTGTGTCTGAAGGAGTAATCAATAACCTAGGAATCACCCGCCCATAGTGCGGGAACATTTGTTGTTTATATTGTAATTTTGAGTGGTTTGTTGAGTGAATGATTAAAATGCATAAGCAAGGAAAAAATGAATGGTTTGTTGAGTGGATGGTGGCTAGTTAAGAGAGTCGATTTAGAGTTTCTAAAAATTATATTTTTAATGAAATAAATCATTTGAAAAGCTTATTCCACAATTTTCGAAACGAATCTTAACATAACGTCGAATTAGAGGAATTATTTTATTTTGGTACAATTAACAGATCATGTGTTTTCTTCTATATTAATTAAGTTAAAAATTAATAATTATTTAATTAAGAAAATTATCCACTTAAAAGTTTAAATCTTAGCGATTGTACCAAAATAATTTTTTTTTAGTTTCGTAATTTTTGTTTGGAATTTGTTTAGAATATCTCATTTAGTTGATCAAGAGATGGTTTTTTTAAATTTTTTTGTTTGTTTTCTAATAATAAAGAATAAGGAAAGCAAATTAAATTGAATAGTCGGTATTTCTAGCGATTTGGTTACTGGGCGGCCTGATTTGTGCTCGTGGTATTACGAAATGTTTAGATTTTAAAAATTAAAACCAGATTTGTTTTTGGTTGGTTATTATTTATTTAATTAGTCTAAAATTAATATCCATGTCATTTTTTTCTAAAACTATGTCAGAGTTTACAGCCAACCAAATTAAAACACATAATTAAACTATTAAAATCATTTCCTTTTAATCAGATTATCAACCAAATTATCAACCAAAATTATTTTATTACTTTGAATTCAACTTTTCTAAGAAATCTTTGAGTAAACCAAATTATAGATTCTAAATGAATAATAAAAATCATGGACCGAAACGTGAGGGCATATCTTGTAGGTGTAATTGAGATTGGGATTGGAATTGTTGTTTCTGTTGCAATTGTTGTTTCTTTTCTTTCACTTTCTCAAACAATTTAGAAGATAAATATAACCTTTGTCGGAAAAGGATACATGACAAATTACATTTAATTTGCCTGATTTAATTAAAAAAAACACAAGTTATTTGAACGGGAGTATAACTACATAAACGAAATTCGACATAGATATACATCAAAACAAATAGATTAAAAACCATGAAAAACAATGAAAAGAAATAAATTACGTCAATTTAGGAACTCTAAAGAAAAGAACATTCTTTTAATGAAATATATTATTAATAAAAATCAAAATCAACTCCGCATCATTAACCAATTGATTTTCATGGCAGCAATTATTTTTAAAAATTGAAAGAATTTGTGATGATAAAAATATACCTACAATATATGATATATATCCTTTAAAACTAAGAATATACCAAAATTAACTAAATTTTTTGGAATATATATTATTGTTATAGAACATTTAGTCTCGGAAATTATATGTATGGGATATAAAATTTATAGAAATATATTTGCCATTTTTAATTGGTATTATGTTAAGTGTCTATAATTAATGATATTGCAATAATTTTTATAATATATAAGGAAATTATGATTAATATAATGGCAGGTCATTTTTAAAATCAAAAGCAATTGAACGTCAAGATCGTGTGTTATAAGAATATTATGAAACATTGTCATTAATTACTTTCCAAATCTTTTTAATTTTTCTAAAAATATTAAATAATTTCCAAAAATTAATATTATCAAAGATTGTCATTTAACTACCTTCCAAACATTGGGCTTTGTTACCTTTTTGGCTAACTATATATATGAAACATTAAAATGTCAAATTGATTAAATTTTGAAACAATTTGGAAAGTACGTAATATGAAGAAATTTTTCAAATTTAAAAATTTAAGATATATGTAATATGAGAATTTAAAATATACCAAACAATTTTCTATGAATGTACTATAATAAAAATTTGAAATTTGGAATTAATCAACAAAAATGTTTTCTAATAAAGAGTCGAATATCTTATTATAGTTTAATCGTCTAACTATATATCATCACATGTATAATTATAACTTAACGATATTTTAAATTGGTGTAAAAGAGCCGAATATGAAAACCAAATATGGTGATGATGAGTGAAGAAAAGTTGATGGTGATTTTGCTCAACAATCTTCATCCTCCCTTAAAACTGAAAAAACCAAATAAAGATTTTAACAATATTCCATGATTCTGACAAAAAAAAAAAAAATGGATTCGTTAAACAAATTATATTATTTATATATTTAAGAGGATGCTTGAACATAGGAACTCTAAAGAAACGGATATTCTATACAAATATATTACACGAAAATAAAAAAAATTAAATCTGCATTGTTAACTAATTTATTTTTTTGGTATAAATTACTTTTGAAAATTGAAAAAACTTTGTCATTAATCATATAAAAACTATAATCTCTTTGGCAACTATGGTTTATTACACTTTTTAAAACCACAAAAATATTAAAAAGAGGGAAGAACAATTAAGATGGGGAAAAAATTAAAAATTTACCACATTGAAATGAGAGAGACATTTACATGATTTGGTATTTACTATCTTCAGAGGATTTGTTATCATGTCTTGAAGAGGCAGATGTTGTAGTTGATGACGGCGTGACAAACAAAAATACTTGCTAGACAAAAAAATAGAGGAAACATAGGAAAGGGAATACGATGATTAGCAAATATACCTTGTTCAATAACCAAACAGCACATATCACGTAAACCAAAAACCTGGTTTGAAAAAATCTACAAAAACAAAATTCAAAAGTCAGAATTGATCATCAATGAAGTATTATGCATACAGAAAAAAAGCAAAGAACATAATGAATAAAAAACCAGAAAAACGGTAAATAAAACAACCAAAGGAATAAAACACTATATATAGTTCTCATAGATTTAGGGCTTCACTACAAATAAAAAATTTGAGCCGACTTTTTAATTCATTAATTAGAAAATAATTTTATCATCTATTAAAATTGATTAAGTTAGTTTATAAAATTTTTTGTAAATCTCGGTGATTATAAATATATACCAACAATAAAGAGTATATCCCTAACAACTAAGAATATATCAAATTTAACCTAAAATCCAAAATATCTGATATTTTTATAATCCCTAAGATTCAAAAATTATATTTATGAGATTTTAAAGTTAATAGAAAATTGTGATTGCCATTTTTAGTTGATATTTGTGTTAAATGTCTATGATCGTATGATTAAACAATAATAAATTTGATTATATATCTTGCGTAGCATTGTTAGGGAAAGAAATTGATTGTGCATTAATTTTGATAACATATAGGGAAACTATGATTAATTCAATGACGTGTGATGTGTAGGATCAAAAGAAATTATACCTCAAGATCCGTAAGTTTTATTTTGTATTTGAAAAGATTTACTTTGACAAAAACAAAATTTCATAAAATTATGAAAATGCCATTAATGAATCAGTCGGGTTGAACCGGGTCGCACAGGATCCGCGTGTCTGCAGTCGGATCCAGTTAAAAAAATGTCCAAAATTTATCTGAAAATTACTTAAATTGTCATTGCATCTATCCAAAATTACTTTTTTCAATTAAATCAATTTAGTTATAATGGAATGGCAATTTCAGTAATATTTGAATCAATTTTGAACATTCTACTATATGTACTTCTCTTTTAATATTATAGAGATTTGTTCCTATAAAAAATCACATTTTAAAATATATTATAGGGTTGTTAAGGAAAGCGATTTTTTTATATACCTTTGATTGTAATCTTTGATAAACTTGTAGAGAAAGATTTCAATATTTTAAAAAGATTAAATAATTAAATACCTTCCGAATTTAACATTACCAAAGATTTGCATTAACTACTTTGCAAATTTTGGGGGGTTGTTACTTGTTTTGGAGTAACTATATATATAAAAAACAATTAAAATGTGAGATTGATTAAAATTTGATGAATTACGAAAATGCCATTAATGAATCTGTCGGATCGCGAACCAGATCAAGAGGATCCGCGTGTCTGTAGTCGGATCCAGTTAAAAAAAAAGTCCAAAATTGATCTGAAAATTACTGAAATTGCCAATACATCTATCCAAAATTACCATTTTCAATTAAATCAATTTAGTTATAAGGCAATGACAATTTCAATAATATTTGAATCAAATTGGGTTTTTACAAACTTTGTTTTTTTCATATGTTAAATAGTTTATGTTTTAGAATTAAATTGGGGTTTTAGGCATCTTTTCAACAAATAATAATAAATCGGATCCTAAAGATTTTATGAGATTATCTTTACTTTGAATATCCATTTATTGTTTAGATTTATTATTAAGATTAATTTAGGAAATTCCTATTGAATTAAATAAAATAAAAATACAAAGAAGGAAAAAAATGAATTACTTTTTAATCAAATTAAATTTTTGATAAAATTATTTATATTATTCGATTTAATTATGCAGTTAAACTTAATAACCAAATTAAAATGAATCAAATATTTTGTTTTGAATGCCTATTAGATTAGGCTTCCTGCTCTTACCGTTGTTCATCATTTTGTTTCTTTCTATACTACGTCTTTGGATTCAAATTCATTTTCGTATCCGATGTGGGATTTTGATAAACATTACTCTTTTCATATGTTAAATAGCTTATGGTCTTTTTGAAAAATTTGAATCATAACATATGCAGAAAAAAATCTATGTTTTTTTATCATATAAATTATCCGATTATTTAATTTGTATATTAGAAATATCATCAAATAAAGATGAATGGGAGATAGAATTTTTAAAAATTTATTATATATTTTTTATCATTTTTTTTTATGCAGTTATAAAACTTTCCTAAAATAACGAAAATGTTATTAATGTGTCAATAAAAAAAAACGAAAATGCCTTTCAAAATGTCTGAAATTGATCCCAAAATTACTGAAATTGCCACTACATATGTACAAAATTACCCTTTTCAATTGAATTTCTTTAATTTAAAACCAATGGCAATTTTAGTAATATTAGATAGGATTTTGGACATTTACTACTTCTCTTTTAATAGTATAGAGATTTTGTGTCAAACAACGAGGCCTGTTTTAAAAAAAAAAAAAACGGTTACTAAGAAACACGACAGCTCCGATGCCGATTTGTTTATTCTGAGAAATTCACAGCGAAACATAAGAAAAATATTAGTGTGTATGATGCTCTGATAAAAAAAGTGCAGCCGTTGACTTGAACGATCATTATCTTCTTCTCCGTCGTGTAGTTTCTCTCGAGAGAGAGGGAGAGAGAGTAAGAGAGATGGAACGTATTTTTTTTTTTTTTTGGTAAAAGATGGAACGTATTTTGTTTGTGATATACCATTTTTACGTGTTTGGCTTTGTCCGGTAGATGCAGAAGCGATGTTTACAGCAGGAACGATTTCCCGGAGGGTTTCGTCTTCGGATCCGCCTTTTCTGCTTATCAGGTTTGGAGATTCCAACTAATTTCTAATGTCCTTACGTTTTTTACACTCGAATTCAAAAAATGGTTTGGTTGTATGAAAGTGGGAAGGAGCTGTTGATGAAGATGGAAGAATGCCTAGCAGCTGGGATACATCCGCTCACTCTGGTAAGCTCATTCATAAACTAGTAATCATATTATTAACTACTCTACACCATCTCTTCGACTACATCTCTCATTCATTTACTCTTGACTAGCTCTCCGTCTCCATCACTTATATATTTAGTCTCTTCGTTTCTCTCATATCTATTAATTGCGTATATAATTTTATGTATTTCCTCTGATTTGTTAACACAACAATAATAAGAGAGATTCACAACTCTGCTACACAACAATAAGAGTTTCTCTTTTGTATTGAGGTTTGGAGTTACAAGTGATATTATATATCATCAGTCTACTTAACGATGCAGGTAATGGACCTACCGGAGATATATATGCATGTGATGGGTATCATAAATATAAGGTCGGTTAGTAGTGATCATGTTTGTTCCTTTGTGCTAAAAAAGATCATGTCTTAATTAATCAAGTGTTATATATATATATGATGATGCAGGAGGATGTAAGGCTCATGTATAACATGGGTTTAGATGCATTCCGACTCTCCATCTCGTGGTCGCGCCTTATACCAAGTGGAAGAGGTCCTGTGAATCCAAAGGGTTTACGGTTCTACAAGAACCTCATAAATGAGCTCACAAAACATGGTAACGTTATGCTTCTTATCATCATATCTAGCGTGTGGAAGAAAATGATTTTTTTGCTTCTCTGTTACAGGAATTGAACCGCATGTTACCTTGCATCACAATGATCTCCCTCAGGCTCTTGAAGATGAATACGGAGGATGGATTGACCGTAAAATCATGTAAAGCCAACTAAAAATGTACACATAATCCTCAAAGTGAAGTGTGTGCGCTATCTTATATATATATATATGATCTTCTCTTGTGTGCAGCGATGACTTCACTGCTTTTGCAGAGGTTTGCTTCAGAGAGTTTGGAAACTCAGTGAAATCCTGGTCGGCAATTAACGAGCCCAATATGCTAGCATCTGGAGGTTATGACACGGGATCTATGCCTCCTAATCACTGTTCTCCTCCATTTGGGATGGTCAACTGCTCCAGGGGAAACTCTTCAACCGAGGCATATATTGCACTCCATAACATGTTGCTCGCACACGCATCTACCGCTAGATTGTATAACCAAAAGTATAAGGTAAGCCTACACACACACATTATTTAATTTATCCCTGAATGCTCCATTTACTTACCCCTCTCTCTTTCTCCCCTGTTGACGGTGTAGGCTAAACAGAATGGATCTGTAGGTATAATCTGTTTTGCATTCGGGTTGGTTCCTTTGACTAGCTCAGAAGAGGACAAGATCGCTACTCAGAGAACCATGGATTTCTATTTAGGCTGGTTTGTTCTCGAATTCTTGTTGTTTTATCTGAGAAATTCTTCTTATGCTAAAACATTTTTCATCTCTGGATTCCAGGGTTTTACATCCGCTGGTGTTTGGGGACTATCCCGATGTGATGAAGAGAATCGCGGGCAAGAGATTGCCAAGTTTTTCGCAAGAATAATCGTATCTCGTTAAAGACTCATCCGACTTCTTGGGACTCATACACTATTCAACAATGTACATCGCAAACTATTCCAGTTCCCTCCAAGGAGATTATTATTCAGACTTAAATGCTATGCTAATCCGTAGGCTTTTCTTAATTTCCTCTGATCTTTTTGTGTGTGTTTTTTTAATCTATCTGATTCTTTTCTTCATTTTCTGGGACAGCCATTGGGAATTCCACAATGGTGTCGGTGTGTTTCCAAACTTTTGACAATTCCATAAATCCGTTTTCATCAACACTCTTTAATCTTTTGAATTTTGTTTGTTTGTTTGTTTGTCATAAATCCACAGTTAGATGTGCTTCCTTGGGGTCTTGAAGGATTGTTGGAGTACATAAAGCACAACTATGGCAATCATAAAGGACCGTCTACATTCTTGAAAACGGTCTTTCCCTCTCTTTTTTCTTTCTTATTCTTTACTTTGTTTCCAAATAGTACGGATTTTGACAATTTCTCTGTCAAATACACGATCAGGTCAACCACTATTCATCGCTTAACGACGTGGGAAGAGTTGAATATCTTCAGGCTTATATCGCTGCCGTGCTCAATTCAGTGAGGTACATAGTAATAGCGTGCTCTTTGGGAAGACTTGCATGAAATCGTCACAAATACTAAACGGCAACAATTTATTATGCAGAAATGGGTCAGATACAAGAGGCTACTTCCAGTAGTCGTTCATGGATTTGTTCGAAGTTCTCGATGTCAATTACACATATGGATTATACTATGTGAATTTCAGCGATCCAGAACGTAAAAGATCTCCAAAAACCTCTGCTCTTTGGTACTCTGCTTTTCTCAATGGAACGACCGTTAGTTCACAAGACCCCAACAACCTCGTCTCTTTGGAATCTTCTCCTCCCAATTTCTCTTCTCAGTAAAATACAAATCAGTCCGGTTTGCTTTTCCTTTGAATCTCGAAAAGAAAAGTCATCTTTAATGTCCTTTATTTTTTTTGTTGGTGGTGTTAGCTCAACAGATTTATATCCGGGCCGATGGCTCTGTTTTTTTGCATCGTACTGATCGATATCACTAATGAAAAATAACATATTCAGAAATGGATGTATATACATTGCTCATCTCAGAACTCAAGTTTCTCAATACTCGCAACATGTGATAATGCTCATGGTGGCTAAGATCCTCCATGAGAAAAGTTCTAAGCTCTCCATTCACCTCGATCACACTGTAGCCTGGTACTTTCTCCATGGTTCCACTTCTCATCAACTTCCTCACTTTGGCCACTTCCTTCCACTTTTTGCCAGTTGCAAAGAAGTTAGAAACCAGTGTTTGTATCCCGGTGCTATCTGGATTCAACTGGAGAATCTTATTGGCCGCGATGTCTCCAACTGCTAAATTCCTGTGATTGATGCATCCTGAAAGAAGAGCAACCCAGATGGGCAAAGCACTGTCAAGTTTCTCGGAGTTTATCATGTCAAGAGCTTCTTCGATTCTCCCTGCACGTGCAAGAAGATCGATCAAACAAACGTAGTGTTTCTCGCTTGGTTGGATCTTATATTTGTTTATCATGGCGCTGAACCAATGTTGGCCTTGTTCTACTTGACCCGAGTGGCTAAGAGCAGAGAGAAGGGATGCAAACGTGGCGTGGTCGGGCTCTATCTTTGATTCTGTCATTCTGAGGAACATCGATACAACTTCTTGACCGTTTCCATGGATGCCGTAACAAGATATCATTGTGTTCCAACAAACCAAGTCTTTCCTTCCTATCAGTTCAAAGATTTCTCTTGAATTTGAAAGAGTGCCGCATTTTGAATACATGTCCATCAGCGCGGTTGCGGTTACTTGATCACGAATGTGCCTTTTCAAGATGTAACAATGTACCGATCTACCGGTCTTTAATGACCCGACCTGCGAACAAGCCACAAGTACCCCAACAAGAGTCACTAGATCTGGTTGAAACCCAAGGCTCTGCATCTCTACTATTGCTTCAAATGCTTTGTTGGCAAACCCATTTTGGGCAAATCCCGAGATCAACGACCCCCACGAGACTGCGGTTTTATACATCATCCTATTGAAAATCCTAGAAGCAAGCTCTATAAACCCGACCTTTGCATACATATCAACCAAGGTGGTTTCAAGTACAACATTCATGGGAAGACCTGTTCTGATCAAATACCCGTGTACAGAACGGCCCATTTTCGGATCCCCGAGATCAGCAGAAGCTTGTAAAAGACCCAGCATCACGACTATGTCCCTACCAAATCCTTCATTTTGCATATCTCTGTAGAATTCAACTGCCTTCAACGACTTACCAGCCTGTGCAAACCCTGTCACCATTGTTGTCCAGCAAATAAGATCTCTTTTCGTCGTCTTTCCGAAAAGAATCTCCGCTTCGTCAATCTTCCTGCACTTCATGTACAGATTCAAGACAGATGAACAGACAAAGACATCATTTTCATACCCACATTCGATTGCTTTACTCCACACTGCCTCTCCTTTCTCTAAAACCATAGCATTTAAGCACGCCTTGATCGTCATAGTGAACGTTGAGCTATCTGGTTGAACCCCTTCAGCGACCATCTGATCATAAAGGCGGAGAACCTCATCTGGTTTGTTGCCACGGGAATACGCCACAATCATGGAGTTGTAAACAGAAACACTCCTCTGAGGCAATTGGTCGAACAGCTTACGAGCATGAGAAATCTCGCCGATTCGGCCACATGAAGCAACGAGATCTCCGCTTGTGGAGCTTCCATGAAGTAAATTACCAGTCGTGATTACGAAAGCTTGGACCTGATTGATTTGTCGCCTGTATTTACTAGCGGATAGCAGAAATTTGAGGCGTCTCGGACACAGAAGAGTCCGATGTAACATGCAGAATAATGTTGTCTGTTGTTACCTTCCAAACCAGACCCAGAAAAATTCTTATTCCAACCAAACGAAGTCAACGATCAAAGACACATAGGAATACGAACTCGTCAATGATTAAAGAAACCGGAATACAGCGGACGGATAAACCGGAATGCAATGATAATCTTCGGTCCAGTTTGGTTCGGAAATTCGGTTTGTAGATTGCCGAAATTAACCGTAATTAGAACTTCTTTTCGATAGTGACAAACTTTTTAATTTAAAATAATAATAATTTCTTCTTAATTTGTTAGTCTTCAATATTGAAATAATTAATTTAATGAATAAAAAATTCATAAAACTTACATACATATGTAATTAATTAAAATATACATTTACGGAGCGGAGCGGATATCCGTTTATTAAATTCTAATATTTATGATTTGTTTTGTTTTTAACGAATATTGAATTTTAATATTTGCTTTGCTTTGTCAAGTTACGGATTTTTCGGATCGGAAAGAAACGGATAATGAATCAAAGCGAATCTCACATATATTTGCCCAGCCCTAACTTTAAATCAATTTCAGTATATATGGGCAAAGTTTGAAACTTTGGTTTAGACCACAAAACAAAAGATGGAGCTACGGTTGGACAAAATATCTGTGAGATTCGTTTTGATTCATTATTACGGATATTCATTTTATAAAACAAATTATAAACGGAGCGAATCGAATATCCGGTAAACGGAGCGAATCAAATATTCGTTGTAGAGCCGATACGGATTGACATGTGTTGATCCGGATAAAGCGGAGCGGATCACGGATATCACCAAAATATCTTATTCGTGCCCACTGTATTGATCAAACTTTGGCTTAGTTATACCATTTTATTTTTTTGATACAAATTCAGACTAAACCGTATGAATTTTCAAAAGTTTAGTTAAACCATTTTATTAATTCATAATTTTATTAATTAATATATGTAAACATGTCAAATCAAATTGTATAATAATTTAATAAATTAGGGCACCCAATCTATTATAAAAAAAGGTTGAGATCCTTCTCATAAAACATTGAACCTCATGTTTGATAATTTTTTCAAAAAAAAAATATTTTTTCTTTACAATAAATGTTGAATAAAAACTGAATTCGACATCGCAAATATTAAAATATTAATATGAATAACTCTTTGTAAACAAAGAAAAATATTAAAAAAATTCATACAACATAAACCAACTATGTACTCTACTTTTTTCTTTTCTTTTGGTTTTCCAAATGTTTGTTGTATATATTTTTCTTATGGTTTATGTCTCTTACACTTTTTCGTATTTTGTTGAAGAAAACCAACTTTTTCATTATATGGGATAACTTGAAACATATAAGATTTAGAGAGCAAATTCACTCATTGAATTACTTAACCCAAACTTGAATACCTAAACACCCACTTTTTCATTCTCCATAGTGGAAGTAAATCAATAAAAGGTCGAGGTAACAAATATTACATACAATAACTAAAATTTACATCAATAGTAAGTTTTAGCTACATGGAATATTAGCTTTTTAAATCTTAGCATTATGTGTAACTATTGAAATTGTCAATAAATAAAGTAAGAACCATAATTGATTAAAGTAAGAAAACATTATTTCTTAAAAGTAACAATAACTAAAAAAACATTATGAAGCTTAGAACCTTTCAAAGTTCTCATCGATCTCTTTGAACCGTTCGTCCGAAACATCAGCTCCTGCCTTCTTAAAACCAGCGAGGTAATCCTTGATAGCCATCGCTTGGTTCATCAGGGCATTAAGCCTGTTTGCCTCCTCATTGTCAGCTATCGACTTCCTGATCCTCGAAAGCTTAGCATCGCACTTCGCGATGATCTGAACGACCTCGTGCCTTCAAGAAGACCGCAAACGAGTCATCTCCTGATCATGGAAGGATTGAAAAGACTCTTTTTCGGCCTTGACCCTCTCAAGCTCCTCCTCGGTAAAATTCGCTCATTGCCTCGCCCCCTCTGCCTTTTTGGACAGATCATCTATCAAAGGGATCTGTGCCGCGACCTTCTTCTCGTGACCAGGAACCTTCTTAGCCTTCTTTCTTCACGCTTGGGTACTCCTCAGCTTCTTCAAGAGCCCTCGAGACCGACGCTCGATCGTATTTTTCGATGATCAGATTCCCATGTGTGATCATCTATCAGAAGAAGATCGATGAGCAAAGACAAGATAAAAGCAAGGATTTTAAAACACAATGCTGGGCTAAAGAGGACGATACCTCCATCTTGTTTCCCGAGAACAGCTGATACGCCTCCGCCTCATCAGGTCCTTGGGCTCAGGAAAGTCGTGTTCCGCACTACAGGGGATTTTGGAGCACAGCTCAGCGCATGCTTGCGAGATACTTGCGATATGATCTTTTGACTTAAAGGCAAAAGAAAGATCATAGGTCGCGGGTTCCTCTCCAGAACCAGTGGCAGCAGCTTCAACAGAGGCAGTCTTCTGTGCAGACTCCTCCACGCGCTGCTTTTTCTTCGATCCCTCAGCAGTGACCCCAATGGGTCTCTTTTTTTCTGGTCTCCTTATCAGAAACCTTCTTGAAGCCTTAGTAGAGGGGTTTGTCATCCGCTTCCCGCCTTCTTCGCAGTGAGAGAAGCCTCAGTGGCCTTCTCGGCTCGCGAAGGGATTTGCTTGGACGCCCCCTGAGTGGCGACAGACGGCCCAACCTGTTTAACAGCCGCATCAGTCCTTTTGCCCAGAGCAGGACTCTCTTGAGCAACGTCGGTATAGTTAGCCCTCTTGAACTTGACCTTGACCATCTCTTCCCCGACTTTCTTTTGGCGGGGTTTCCACGGTTTGATTGGAGGAAAAGTATACGGTCTGAGCGGAACGAGCTCGAGGGTATAGCAGCTTACCAAAATAGAAAGAGAAACATACTTCAGGAAGCAGCCCGTTTCAAGCGAGAAACTGGAAAAAGACGAAGATTACATCGAATCCAACCTGTGGTAATCCGCTCTTGACACCTTTGAATCCGCTGCTCGAGAAATTTCGGGCAAAGTTGAGGCTGCAGGTTCTTCAGAAGAGGAATCAGCGTCCTCTCACTGGGCTTTGGACCGGTCAAGATCGGCGGAACTGGGTAATCTGCAAACAAAGAAGAAGATTAGGTGTCAGCCAAAACAGGCAAACTCAAAAACACAGGGACATTAAGCCTACTGATTATAATGTTCTAGCTAGCCCGGATTGGCAATTTTGGATTCTCGACGGAGGCCACATCGATCTTCACAAAAAATACTTGAACTCCCAGTTGTCGCACTTATCACTGATGGAATCCGGATTCAGCCACCAGTTCTCGGGGCGTACCGATACATAGAAGCGGCTGAAGGCTTCCGCCACTTCAGTTGGGTCATCGCCTCGAAGGTGTCGCAGTCATATTCCATCTCATGTTCTGCGGCGAGAGTGGGGCAGAACGCGAAGTTTCGGATCGAGGCCCAGGTAAGCTGGGAGATAGCTATGCCCCGCCGGGCCCAGTATTCGATCAAAATCCTGGGCAGCGGAAACCACAGCCCGCTCGCTGTAAGGAATGACTTGTATAAACACATATACCCCTCTGGAGGCGTCCAGGGACGGTCATTCTTTCTAGGTACCAGAAATTCACGATCTTGGAGAGGTTTCTAGCAGACCGCATCACTTCCAATGACTCAAGGGTCGACGAGGTCCTCTGGTCGTCAAAGCGGACTAGTGCAATGTTGCGACCTAGACCGGGTCCTGGAGGGTCCCTCCATTCTAGGGTCGAGATCGACAAACCAAAGGAGTCGGGATCTCCCTCGACCCCCACTGATATATCATGGTTTTTACCCATTTTCAACCATGATATAAGTCCTTTTTATAGAGTCTTTTTGGTGTTTCTCGAGTCTTTTAGAGTCTTTGTAGGTTGAAGATTGATTGGAGCTTAATGGAAGCTTTTGGAGTGTTTTGAAGCATCGAGGAAAGAAGAGCTGAAGAGATCAAGTCGGAATCGAGCAGATGAGCTCGTGTCGATCGACACTACCTACTCCTGTCGATCGACACGGGGCTTCCTGACACAAGTAGAAATTCCAGAGAGGTCTATGTCGATCGACATGACCAACCTCTGTCGATCGACACGTGTTTGATGAGAAGAACAGTTCCGAACAGTCAGAAGTTTGGCACTCGTTGAAGCCCTTTCCACCGACGGATCGAGCTGAGATTTTGACACAAGCTAGAGCAGCGAGTTAGTTTTCATTTGAAAGAAATTTGAGGCAATTCCAACGGTGCGATCGAAAGTTATGAAGGTTTTAGTGAAGACATGTCGGTCTGGCTAGAAGATGTCAAGCTTGAAGAATTTCCTTTTTTGCCCAAAAAGCCCAGAAGTTTACAGAAAAAGCCCAATCCGATTTTTACACATTATATATAGTTTTCCCTTAGGTTTTTAGGAGATTATCTTGTTTTTAACTTAGACTTTGAGAGAGAGAGCTTTGAGGGAGATTTCTACAGGGTTTTCAAACCCATTTTTCTGTATCTCTAACTCTATCTTTTATGCAATCTTATTCTTTCATTATGATTTCTTCATCTATGTCTGAGTAGTTTGCTTGTTAGGTTGTGGGGAATTCTAGGGTTTTGATGAGAAATTGTTAGGATTGAAAATCTGTTAGGGTTTATCTTCTGGTTCTTCATCTAGATTGTTTTCAACGCTAGATCTAGCCTGTACACCTAGAATCTAGATCTTAGGTTGCTTCGTAGACACGGAAGTGTTATTAACAACTCGAACTAGTCTTAGATGAGCAGAATTACCTCTTCGCAAAGAAATTTGGTTTAGGGATTCTGTGAACAATTGAACCTGAATGTTAATGCTTGACTTGATTCTCTAGGTTTGCAAAGGAATTTGGAATTTAGGTTTCTAGTCATAGATAGTCTCTGCAACGGAAGTTGATTGGCTTTACCTTCGTGTTTGAGTTCTAGAACAGTGCCTAATCAAACCCTGACAGTATTTTATCCTTGATTTCGAATCATACCTGAAGAATTACCTATCGCCTAGCTTTTTGTCTCATTGACTTTAGGAGTCCTCGAAGTCCCAGTCGCAGCAGGCCGTGGACCCTTGACCGAGCTGGATTCCGCATCTCTTTTCCTCGATATGCGGGCTCTGTGGACACGAGCTAATGCCTCCTCTTCCATTAAAGATAGGCTGTCAAATAAGGATGCAGAAGACGAACTGACCAAATTCTGGCTAGGAGAGTTTTCGCCGGAGGAATCAATCTAGATCGACGAGGACATCAACCAAAAACCATATCGGGACGGAGAACTATGTGAAGAGCGATCGAAGAACTCTAGGACGGCAGAACTTGGGGATGATAAGACAGCAGAAATATCTAACAAAAAACTAGAGAGAGAAGGAGAAACAAAAACTAGAGAGAGAAGGAGAAGGAGAAAGAACTTGGGGGCTCAGACCGGAAGACGAACCGTCGTACCTCGGGAGAAGCATTAGGGCGGCATAATGGACCAATCAAAAGATGACTTTGAATTGGACTTCGTCTCTCGGACCTAGGAACGCGAAAACAGCGAAGCTCGGCCCATCCCATTTCGCTGACTGAGAGAGGGGGCTACTGTTGGGCCTGAGCCTGCGTCCCAAATGATCTACGACCCGACGGTCAGTGGCCCGAGAACAATGGAAGCCTATTTCAAACAGTAACCGCGATCTGGTTAAGCCTGAGTCAGATTCGGTAACTACGGTTAATAAAACCTAGTATGTACCCTTAAAACCTTGTACTATAAATAGGGGAATAAGCTGATGTGAAGGGGGATTATTCCATTCTCTGAAGGAAAGTACAAGGGTTCCAGAGCGTAACCGTTCAGGTCTCTAACTCCGACAGAGAACTCACCGGAAGGCCACCGCCGACCGGGAAACACCGCAAACACTCATATTACATATTAGCTCACAGTGAACAAGTAGCCCGGGATCTGTTCGGTCTACTACTCTCTTTCTAGTCTATAGTAATCAGGTAGACCGGGATCTGTCCGGACTATCTATAGCGGTCTTCTTTGTAACACTCATTTCGGGCTCAACTTCTAATACACGAAACCTTCCGACCTCCTATCTACTATAAATTCATTGTTCGATCTTTGGGTTAAATAGTAAGGAGTGAGAGTTCAGGGTGATGGGAGAAAACAGACTCCATAACGTATTATAAAGCCTTGGCCTCAGCCCTGTGATCTCTCCCAAACCTATCCTGATTTGATTCAATCCAGTAATTGAGGGCCAATCAATACCATGATTTACCCTCTAAGATTGACAGGATCGGATCGCTTGCCGATCTTCGCTGTGGATCCAGCTTAGGAAAGGAGATCCACCCTCCAGATCGGTGATTCGCCTTGCATATTCATTAGGTTGAGTGATCGCAGGGAGATTGGTATTTTTGTTATCACCAGAAGCATCCCCTTGATCCCATCCAAGATCTTTGTTATCGCGATCTAAATCTCTTGTGGAACGGATCCACTTTCGGAAAACCATAAACTCTGGTCTCCTCGGTTTGCCTAAGACCGTCGACAAAACTCCATGCTAGCCGTATGCTTAGTCACCGCATCCTTCAGTCGTCAAAATTCAAAAAAGAGTCGTTTCATCCGCCTCAGCGAAAGAGAAAACGGTACACGATGACAATACTTTATATATTCATTTCATATAAGAAGATTTCTTATATTCATTTCATATAATCTAATGTTTAGTCAATCTTTACATTGAGGCTGTATATTACAAATCATTTATATATATATATATATAACTTTCAAGTCACGGTTAAAAAAAAAACTTCAACGGAATTAGAAAAAGGTAAAATTAATTTTACAATGATGACGTTCATGGAAAAAAAAAAAACCTAGTTTATTGGAAAGTTGGTTGAATTTGCTCAAAGACGGTTTCTACTCTCTAACAGATTGTATCTTTGTAGATTATCCTACATTTCTGATTTTGTTCAGTAGCTATACGTTTTGAACTTGATGATAAACTCAACGAATTCTCAGCTTCTGTTTCTCTCTTTACATTTTTTTTTTTGTTTTTTTGAAACTTTTCTCTCTATAGTTTCTACTTTCTTTTTGGGAAATCACAAACACTTCCGAAGGGTTTGGTAGAAGAAATACTCTCTAGGGTTCAAGCCACATCTCTGAAACGATTTTGATCGACTTGCAAAGGATGGAATGCTTTATTCAAATATCCAAGTTTCATCGAGAATCACCTTCGTAAAGCTGCAAGGCAGTCTATGATTCTCATGTTGAAAGAATTTAGGGTTTATTCAATGAGCGTCAATCTCAATGTTGCTCCTCCTTCTGTGGAGATTAAGGGTGCATTTGGCCTAAAGGAAGAACAAGTCGATATATACCAAGTTTCTCACTGTGACGGTCTCTTGTTATGCACCACCAGAAAAGACAAAAGGGCCGTGGTCTGTAATCCTTGTGAGAAACCAAATGGATCCAACTCAAAACTGGTAACAAGAGACCCATTTGGTTTGCTCTAGGATACCAAAACAATAGATCTTTTCGCAACTACAAAATTTTGAGGTATTGGAATAATTTCAAATCAGTGGAAAACCCCGCCGTTGAGTGTGAAATCTACGAGCTTAGTTCTAATACATGGCGGGTTCTTGATGACATCAATCCCAAATGTTTCGTACTAAACTATGCTGGTGTGTCTTTGAAGGGAAATTCTTATTTCCTTGCTCAAGATTTTGGTACTAATAGATTTTTACTCTGTTTTGATTTTACCAGTGAGAGATTTAGACGTATGAGTCTTCCGCCATCGTCTTCGGATCGTACTTGTTTTGCTCTGTCAGTTGTTCGAGAAGAACGACTCTCTTTGTTGCATCAGTGCTTTGATAGATATAAGATGGAGATATGGGTGACAAATAAATTTGACAGTGAAGATGCCTTGTTGTGGAGCAAATCATTTACATTGTATATACACTATGAGGTTTCCACGTGTCTATTAGTCGACGAGGAGAAGAAAGTGGCCTCGTGTTATAGTCTCAGTCTTAGTAAGCTATACACTATTGGAGAGGACAATGAATATTACACCGCAATTCCTTTTCTGGAATCTGCATACACCTCATGGTTGTCAAGCCTAACCCTCCAACACAAACCAAAGGTCTTGTAGAAGCTGTCAAACCGAAGACTCAAGAAGAAGTTGGGCCTATGACACACAACACAAGGAGTCAGCCCAAGAAGGCTCAACCTCAGAAGACAGCTCATGCTCCTTCTTCCTCCCCAAGAGATCGAGATGCTGCTTCTCCAACGGCAAAGTTGAAACCAGTCAACAGTACCACAAAACCAGCTCACTGTATTGAGTTATGCAACAGATTCGATCCACTTGGATCATCTGTGGCCGTTGGATGCTAGGGTTACAAGCTGTATCAGTCTATAAAACCCAATCTGTAAACATTGAGATTTGGTCTAGGAAAAAAAAGAAATGAAAGTTTGAACCTTTTCATCTTAGCTCTGTTTCTGAGCCCTCCTCACTTTTGTTTTTTTCATGGTATCAGAGCCATGGCGGGCTCACACGATTCGATTTTTCTCTCTTCTTCGAGTATCACTCAGTGTGTTACACTCAAACTCACGTCTTCGAACTATCTACTCTGGAAGACACAGTTCGAGATTTTCCTCTCCAGTCAGATGCTGCTAGACTATGTCACCGGTTCTGTTCCCCGTCCCTCCTCTACCATCTCAGTTCAAACCGGCGATGTTGTCACTGAGTCACCCAATCCTGAATTTGTGAAATGGATCCAGAAAGATCAGCTTGTCAAGTCCTGGCTCTTTGGTTCCCTGTCTGAAGATGCACTGCGTATGGTCTATGGCCTTCAATCTTCTCAAGATGTCTGGTATGCTCTTGGTCAAAACTTTAATCGTATCTCTGCCTCTAGGAAGTTTGATTTGCAACATAGGCTTCAGACATGTAGTAAGCAAGGGAAATCTATGGCTGAATATCTTAGTGAGGTGAAAACCATATGTGATCAGTTAGACTCTATAGGCTACCCTGTTCCAGACCAAGAAAAGATCTATGGTGTGTTGAATGGACTAGGGAAAGAATATGAGGCGGTAGCAATAGTTATAGAGAACTCTCTTGATCATCATTCTTGCCCTTCTTATGATGATGTGGTGTATCGGCTAACTGGGTTTGAAGATCGTATTCAATACTATGTGTCATCTGCTACTACTGTTAACACTCACATGGCCTTTGTTGTGAACCATGCTTCTGATTCTGGTACGTATGGTCGTGGCTCTGGTCAGTCAGGGTTCTATGGTCGTGGTCGTGGAAATGGCAGAGGCAAAGGCTCATATTCTACTTGTGATCGTGGTTTTTAACAGCAGTTCAACACAGCTTCTGGTAGTTCTAGACCAACATGTTAAATCTGTCACAAGTATGGTCACAGTGCTAATACCTGCTACAAGAGATTTGATGAGAACTTTGAAACCCCTGAGGTTAACTCTGCATTGGCTGCACTCAAAGTCTCAAAAGAGCCACCCTACTCTGGACAGGAATGGTATCCTGATACAGGAGCATCAGCTCATGTCACAAACTCTACACAACATGTTCAGAGCTCCAAACCATACCAAGGTAATGATTCTGTGATGGTAGGTGATGGGAGCTTCATGCCTATAACTCACATTGGCTCAGTACCCTTGGCCCTTACCTCAGGTATTCTTTCTCTGAATGATGTTCTTGTCTGCCCTGATATCGTCAAATCTCTACTCTCTGTCTCCAAACTCTGCACTGATTATCCCATCTCTATTGAATTTGATTCGGATGGTGTTGCTGTAAAGGACAAACAGTCAAAGAAGCAGGCGTAATGACTTATATGTGTTGGAGAATCCTTCTTTCATGGCTTTCTACTCCAAAAGGCAGTCCCCCACCAGCTCTGAAGTGTGGCATCGCAGACTAGGCCATTCAAGCACAGGAGTTCTCCAACACCTCTCAAGAACCAAAGAGATTTCAATCAATAAAGGCTCCACCAAGCTCTGTGAATCTTGTCGGCTTGGGAAAAGCTCAAGACTTCCTTTTTCTGCTTCTAGTTATGTAGCTTTGAAACCTTTAGAACGTATTCACTGTGACCTCTGGGGTCCTTCTCCTGTAAGCTCAGTGCAAGGGTTCAAGTACTATGTGATTTTTGTTGACAACTTCTCAAGGTTTTGCTGGTTTTATCCCCTCAAGTTAAAGTCAGATTTCTATCAAGTCTTCTTGCTATTTCAGAGTAGTGTTGAGAATCAATTCCATCAAAAGATTCAGATGTTTTAGTGTGATGGAGGGGGTGAGTTTGTTTCCACAGCCTTCACCTCTCATTTAGGCAAATGTGGAATCAAACAGTTGATATCTTGCCCTTACACGCCACAGCAAAATGGGATAGCAGAAAGAAAGCACAGACACATCACTAAGCTTGGTCTGTCTATACTCTTTGATAGTAAGACTCCTCTCAAATACTGGGTTGAAGCCTTCTTCACAGCTAATTTCCTCAGTAATCTACTGCCTTCCACAGTGACCAAGGAGAAGAAAAGTCCCTATGAAATCTTGTGTGGAAAGAAACCTGATTACTCCTTTCTCAGAGCCTTTGGTTGTGAGTGTTATCCTCTTCTCAGGCCCTATAGTTCCAACAAATTTGAACCACGATCTCTCAAGTGTGTCTTCTTGGGGTACAATGACAGACACAAGGGTTATAGATGTGTCTATCCTCCTACTGGCAGAGTGTACATCAGCAGACATGTTTTGTTTGAAGAAACAGAGTTTCCTTTTGCATCAACCTACACTCAGTTGCAGACCCCAGCCACAACACCTTTGCTCTCAGCTTGGCAGCAAAGTTTTCTTCCTGTGTCTGATCATCACACTTTGAATCCAGCACAAGCTGAAGGTCCAGAAACTCCAGCTCCAGTCTCAGCTTTAGAAGCCCCTGCTTCACCACCAGTCTCACCAAGTCAGTCAACTGGTTCAGATCAACCTTCTCCCTCAGCAGAATCAACACCAACTGCTCTATTCACACCAGAAGACTTTCCACCTCTCGCCTCTCCCTCAAGCAATTCAGAGGGGTCCTCTGCTACAACGTCTGACCCGGAAGCAGTCATTAACACACACTCCATGATCACTCGGGGTAAAGATGGCATCAGCAAGCCTAACCCCAGGTATGTGCTCTTGACTGTCTCCTCTCCTTACTCTGAGCCTAAAACAGTCACTGCAGCTCTCAAGCATTCTGGATGGAATGCTGCAATGACTGAGGAGATGGATACATTCCAAGAAACTGGCACTTTCTCCTTGGTTCCATATCATCCTGATATGAATGTTCTTGGCTGCAAATGGGTGTTTAGAACCAAGCTTCAGGCTGATGGTGACCTTGATAAGCTCAAAGCTAGGTTGTGTGCCAAAGGGTTTGATCAAGAGGAGGGTATTGACTATCTCGAGACTTACAGTCCAGTGGTAAAAACTGCTACTATTAGATCTATTCTTCACACTGCTACGGTTCAGAAATGGGACATCAAACAGTTAGATGTCAAAAATGCCTTTCTCCATGGGGATTTGTCTGAAACAGTGTATATGCATCAACCACCTGGTTTCATCGATCCTGACCATCCAGATTATGTCTGCAAGCTTCACAAAGCAATCTATGGCTTGAAGCAGGCGCCTAGAGAGTGGTTCAACAAGTTCAGCAACTACCTTCTCGAGTTTGGGTTCACTTGCTGCAAAAAGGATCCCTCTCTATTTGCTTATCAAAAGAATGGAAACACTATCCTCCTTCTTCTGTATGTTGACGATATGCTACTCACAGGCAATGACAACAACCTCATTGCTCATCTGCTTACCGTTCTCAGTCAGGAGTTCCGAATGAAAGACATGGGACCTCTACACTATTTTCGGGGAATTTAGGCTACTTTTCTTCCTGATGGGCTCTTTCTCAATCAAGCAAAATACACTGAGGACCTTCTTTACGTTGCAGGCATGGCAGAGTGCTCTCCAATGCCAACACCGCTCCCAGTTCAGCTTGATAAGGTAGCTGGTCAGTCTGAAATCTTTCCTAAACCTACCTACTTCAGCAGCTTAGCTGGTAAACTGCAGTACCTTACTCTCACCAGGCCAGACATACAGTTCGCTGTGAATCTTATCTGTCAAAAGATGCACTGTCCAATGATGTCAGACTTCAACCTCCTCAAACGCATTCTCAGATATCTTAGAGGCACAACTGGGTTTGGCACTTATTTCTCTGCTTCCACTGATTTCACCCTTCATGCCTACAGTGACAGTGACTGGGCAGGTTGTAAGGAGACTCGAAGATCCACTGGTGGGTTTTGTACGTTCTTGGGTTAGAACATAATCTCCTGGTCAGCCAGAAAACAAGAAACTGTCTCAAGAAGCTCCACAGAGGCCGAATACAGAGCACTCTCGGACTTGGCAGCAGAGGTTACTTGGTTGGAAGACCTTCTGCGTGAAATAGGCATCTCATTGCCTTCTCTCCCTAATCTGTATTGTGAAAATTTGTCCTCCGTTTATCTCTCTGCAAATCCAGCTTTGCATCGACGCTCGAAACATTTTGAAACTGATTGGCATTATGTCCGAGAAAGAGTGGCTCTTGGCAAGGTTGTGGTTCACCATGTCTCCTCCAACCATCAGCTAGCGGATATCTTCACCAAGTCCCTGCCAATCACTGCGTTCAAGGAGCTAAGGTTTAAACTTGGTGTGGATCAATGTCCCACACAAAGTTTAAGGGGGTGTGTCAAGCCTAACCCTCCAACACAAACCAAAGGTCTTGTAGAAGCTGTCAAACCGAAGACTCAAGAAGAAGTTGGGCCTATGACACACAACACAAGGAGTCAGCCCAAGAAGGCTCAACCTCAGAAGACAGCTCACGCTCCTTCTTCCTCCCCAAGAGATCGAGATGCTGCTTCTCCAACGGCAAAGTTGAAACCAGTCAACAGTACCACAAAACCAGCTCACTGTATTGAGTTATGCAACAGATTCGATCCACTTGGATCATCTGTGGCCGTTGGATGCTAGGGTTACAAGCTGTATCAGTCTATAAAGCCCAATCTGTAAACATTGAGATTTGGTCTAGGAAAAAAAAGAAATGAAAGTTTGAACCTTTTCATCTTAGCTCTGTTTCTGAGCCCTGCTCACTTTTGTGCCACTGGTTTTTTTCAATTATGTTCCAAGTTTGGTTCAGATCCAGCAAGATAGAGGCAAAAGAAAGCGAAATTAGTCATCTCTTTCTTTTTTATTCGTTTTTGTTTTTGTAGACAATGCCATTTACGTTCTGTATATCTCATGTTACTTTATGAGATTCCATTCTTCTTTGAATTGCATTTACGTTTTCAATAAAACAATAACCAGTTTGGGATCTAGCTTAAGCTCTTTTGTTTTGTGTAATAATCGAATTAATTGCCCTGTGTCGTACAGTTTTTGTTTGGACTGAGTGTGTGTGCCCAAGAGCAGAGCGAATCGTAACTCGAAAAAAAACTTTCTTGTTTTCCAATCTTTCTTGTGCAATGAGTAAACATGATAGATTTCTCTACTCATTCATACAAGGTCTTGGATAGTATTTTCGATATGAGCTCCCATTCCGACACTATTATACATAAACAAAAAAAAAAATACATCCATATTTGATCTAATGCAAACCATCTATATATATTCAAGAATACACAGTTTTATTCTCAGTTGTTGTGATATGATCTTACCTCTCTCCCCTCCTAAGAAATTTTTGTTTCTTATACGAAAGGAGATTTAAAATCCCCTGGACATATATGATAATTAACGTTTATGTTGTTTCAATAACATTCTCTAGGAAGAGTTGGGTACCTAGAACGATCAGTACAATAGTCAGAGTTCATGTACTTTTTCCTCACATGCTCATAGATTTTCTGTTCGTAACCGCTTAGCCTTTGATACTTGCCTGTATTCCACCAGTAGTTGGAGGATTCACAAGCGGCCACATTATTACTCCGACCATTTATGTTGCAGCCAAAGAGGCCGGAGAAGTCTTGGAAATGGGCAATGAAGGGAGAGTTTGACCAGTTTATCTTTGTTCGACCGCCATCTGTCGCCCAATCGTCACCGTTCCAGAGACTGGCCTCTACTTGCATAGGCTTTGATGGATAGCTTACGCCTTTTTCGTTTTTGTACACTCTTATTGGGATGTTGTCCACGTAAAACCTAAATATCAACCATCATTCTGAGAAATCATCATCATTTCATCTCTGTGTAATAATAGAAACAAAAACAAAATTCTCTGTTTGATTGGATGATGTTCAGTTGAATAGACATAGTACTATATCTAAAAGAGTAGAAAATGACTGAAATATATTTTGTTCATCAATTTTAGTTGTTAGATGTTTTGGAATTTTAGATGGTTTCAAAAATATTGAATTCTTGCATTCGACAAACAAAACATCATTTTGCATGAAATGAATAAAAGAACATAAGAATAATAAGAAGGATTGTAAGTTTGTTATAACGTACACAATTTGGTAACGGTTCCAGAGAATTCCATAAGTATGGTAGTGTTTGATGGGGTTGAACCAAAGCAGAAATCTCTCTTCTTTGTCTCCTACTCCATTCACAAACACATTTGTCTGCAACGTTATCGGTCTTCCATCGTTGTTTCCTAAGAACTCAAAGTCAACCTCATCGCGACTACCTCCCTTTGAAGTCAACTGTAATTATTTACATATAAAGACAATTTATCAAGAGACCTATTTAGTAATTGATTTTGAAATACTCGACGCATGTGTATGTATGGTACATGCATGCATATAAACTTAATAGAAACGAACGTAAAAAGCAGTAACGACGCCGGCAGAATTTCCTCCGGGCACTTTGATTCTCATTTGAAAGAGACCTGATCCGTAGGTGCCTTTGGACTCGAATCCAGCACCTAGAAGCCAAACAAGTATTACTTAGTATTTAACTACACACCATATGATATGATCCTAAATACAATGTTTTCGCTAGTAAATCTTTTGTGTCCTACTTTATTTTTTTTATAATCAGTGTAGTGTAGATTCCAAGCCGAAACCCAGATGGAACCCTAAAACATTGAAAAAGCTCGGTATTCTTGCTACTATACACGTTTACAGTGGCCAAAAATGAACCTCACCAATTTTCTTAGAAGGTGAAATTTAATTTTTGGCATGAATTCTCTATCCACTCGAACAAAACATTGGATCACACTCTCTTGGACCGGAATAAAGCCTTTTGGATTATACAAACTCTTCTCTTCATAAGAAGAAAGAAAAAGAGATTACTAACCTGAAGACTGATCCATGTAGAGATCAACTTCTTTGCCAGAGTGGATTGCGGAGACATGACCCTGGCCCCATGTAACAACAAAGTTCTGACCGAAAGTAACATATTTTTCGATTCCTCTCCCTCCGCGAACCCTAGCATCAACCACTATGGTCCATAACGCTACTGCAAAAACACCAAGAATTCTCAAATATTCCATCTTGGTTTAATTTTGTATAAGCTACTATAGTGTTGCGCATATACAAGCTGAGCTGGTTTTATAAGTAGGAAAAGTAGAAAGCATGAAAAATATGGAGCAGACAGAGGGATTAGAGTCACATCAAATTCTCTATACATCTCCTACACGCTATTCTTATTATCCCATGCCCAATTTGCCCATCTCCATTTTGTTGCCAAATATATTCTCTTTCTTTTGTAAGACGTAGTAATCCATTATGTTCTACTCTCTTCTACAATAGCTTTATTTGATAAAATATGTTGATGCGCTCGACCGTTGGTAAAAACATATCAAGTATTTGATTTGAGTGCGTAGAAAAATATACATAACTAGAACATGTGCATGACAAAACGTTAGATTAATTGTACTTCACAAAATTTGTGTTCTACTCGTTACAAAAGTTTAGCTTCAGATTTAATGCTTCTCTAAATTGCTACCTCACCTAGATCACTTGATTGGTAGAAAAAGATTTGAGAAGCCTGAGCTCCTTATTATCCCATAGAACATTACAGAAGTCTTAATTTCTTTATAAAACTGGAGTTCCACATTTTCCCCAATTTAAAAATAGCTCACATCTCGTTGTGAAATGTGATGAATATTTTACTTCCTGTCGATATATTTAGGGACACTAACTCGAGCAAAAAAACTGAGACACGATAAAGTTAAAAAAAAAAGTGTAATAAGTTAGATTGCTGGAGTTTACACATCTATGCTCGTTCTCCTCTACTAACCACCAACGGATTACATTGGTAACTTCCCGGGGGATATTGTGTCGCGCACCAAATTGAATCCGTAGGGTTTCCGATTAAGCTGGCAATTGGAGCTTTTTGTTGTTCTTCCAGCTGCAAACATTAAATTCAGAAAGGAAAAAACAAAAAACAGTCAAAGGCAGAACTAGAGTTTGGAACAATAACAAGAAGAGAATATGGGGTTACCGTCACCTTAGGAAATAATAATAGAAGAAATCAGCATAGAGCAATGTTTGAACAAGCCCAGCGATCCATGCTGCATCATCATAATCACACATTTTTTAAAAGGTCAGACCATGAATATTAACAAGACAACAAAATATTGAAAAATGTGAATCATGGGAGGCAATGATGCATTATTGCTGGAAAACCAACATGTTTTCTACAAGATTCATGTGTATTTTCTGAATCCAAAAGCTAAATTTAGTCGGGCAGTAACTGACATGACGTTAGAAGTCATAAGTGCAAAACTTGACAACAAACTAATCCAATTAGCAGGTATATAAACAGATGCTCATGGGCTCAAGTGTGCTGCATTACATGGCGAGGCATGTTAAAGGGGAGAAAGAGTCATACTTATCCAATGAACAAAGTGCGGCTCAGTGAAGTAACGGTAGATCCAGTTGACGATGTAAAATGCCCGGTATCCCCTGCAAGCATATATTGGTACAGAAATCGAAGTATGAAACTCGGGGGGTAACTAAATCATAAACTTTGGCAGGAGAACAGTCAAATGATGTAAATAGGGCAGGATGTCATTCAAGAAAAGAAAGATAGCATTGATAGCACATTAGTAGAACAGAACACAAAGTGCAGAATATCCAAATTCGTGAAGTACAGAGACATGAACATATATGAAATGTTCAAATTGAAATGTGGATCAAGTCAAGAGAAGTGATGAAGAAGCAAGGATACTTTTCAAACAAAGGGAAGTTATGAAACAAGATCATACCCAAGGAGAAATATATATTGCCCTGTCAAGTTGTCGATATTCCTAGTCCTTTGCAGCAAGACAAGCTGAGGTAATATGGCAACAGCCTCCAAGTACAATGAAAACGTCCACAGTACCTGATATTGCAGATACCAATTGCACAAAAATAAATCAGCCTGTCGAACAAAAGAGTTTAGACTCCCGGGAAAACATATTGCAATATCTTTGACAAGACAAACCTCAAGGAAGGTAAACTTTTCGTGTATGAGAAGAGCTAAGAGTACACATGGAAGCACAAGGAACCAATGGCGAAACGTATCTTGCTCCCTATCATAGGTCCTGTGGACAGCCTTATGATACCTCATGTACCAAACAATCGAAAAGGAACTTCCTAAGAATACCAACTTCATAAAGGTGTTATAGACAGACACGAAACTCGTGAAAATATCCAAATATCGCGTAGCAAAGACAATGGCATAGAGTTCTTGAGTCTTCAATGAGACACCTGAAAATAACCAAACGCATATGAAATTCTCATAAACGCTGTTTCTGAAACACAAATAGCTTTATAGCCGATCTCTAAAATGAACCAAATCGATATGCAAAATCATTCAATTCCATTAACAAAGACTGAAATTTCCTTGGATCAACGCGATTTGAGATCAGTCTCTCTATCTCCTCCTACACTCAATAGCCAAATTACTACCGAAACACGAACTAGATCCGTAATTTCTACAATTGAATCATATCAGGTGAGAATCAAATGGTCAACGTCAATTTCGAAGAGGCAAATCGAAGAAACATGGAGGCTAGCAATAATCGCAGTCTGATTGTAAACGCACAGCCAAATTCGGAGAGGAAATGTACGTACCGGCGCAGGATTTGATGGTGTGGATCTTGAGAAGCAAGACGAGAACACTGGCCAGGTGAGTCATATCACCTGCTAATCTGAAAATGTTCATCTTCGAGCGTTGGGTAAATCTTATCCTCACCTCCTTCAACGTCTCGTTCGTCTTCCGATCTCTAGGGTTTTATGAAGCTCCCTACTTCTTCTACACCGCACTATGGCTCCGAGGTAGATCTCGTTCCTCCTCTGTTATTTTTTTCTTTTTTTCTTCCGAAAACTTAATGGTATCAAAATAAATGCTGTTTTGATTTGATAAGTAAAAAAAAAAAAGGGAAGAAAATGAAAGCCCAGGACTTCTTATTGTGGGCCTAGTTTTGGGTAAAAATATCTTATAACCCAACCAGAGGCTAAACCGGATGCTTATCGGTTTTAAAAACGGAAAAATCACATAAATAATGTTTAAAGTAACTTTCGGCACTTTTTTTCTCTTTCTTTTGAATTATCAGGAGCTTCTGGACCGAAACTCGTAAACTCTCCAGATCCGAAACCACATCATGTAATATTAGTTTCGTCCCAAACGTCATTCGAACCAGCGAGCTCTAGTGATGTAATCCCACGTGATCAACCCCGAAGAAAAGGCTGAAAGTGTAGCGAATATGGAGGATGAAGGCGTGATGATGATGGTCCGAATTTGACAGCAACGATGGTAAGGAATGGAGATGAATTCGAATGTGATGAGGGTGATGAATAGAGGCGACGATGGAGCAACGATCAGCGAGTGGTGATGATGATGAGACGTGATGATAGTGTGGCTGTGATGGTGGTGTGAATGAGAGGTGATGAGAATGATTATTACGGATAGATGTTTAGGGGATAAGGTGGGTTAGAACAGATAAAAGAGTTTCAGAATCACACGTGTATTGAAACTCGGATTCAAGAACGCATTCAAGGAATCAAAGTGAGAGAAGAAAATAGAAATTGCTTTCTGCATATAAGTTCTTCGCTAAAACCTAAGGAAGGCGTCACATGGTTTTTTATAATCAACCCTAGAGACATGAAACCCAAACAACAAAGTGTCTGTAAATAAACAACAAAGCGTTTGAAATTTAATTAAAACAGCGAGGCGTCCCAACCCTAAGGTTCCTAATCGGTGCACCTCTAAAATAACTAAGTACTAAGCCATAGTGACTTGTACATTATTACACAATGGCAATGACTTCTAAGTAACTCGACGTAGTGATTCATCTGCCTCATTAAAAACCATGCTGAGAAAACCCATTGGGACAAAACTCAACATGGGAAAAAGAGTACAGACTCCTCACCTAAGTCACTTAGGCATCATTACTGGGTGTAGTCTTCAAAGTGGAGATATTAAAGACTTGAATCTTTGGTAAATTGAGTGATCCTTCTACTATAAGTGAATGAGCTTCCTTGGCCATCTCCTTAGCTCTAGAACGAGTGATCCGTCCTACTAGCTCCGGTTCTTCCTCAGCTTCCTTGCTATCCATGATCATATCATCCCCTCCCTCTTGAAAAGGATTTGTCCTCAAATCTGTATCTGCAAGATAGGGAAGCAAGTCAGAAACATTGAACGATGAAGATATGTTATACTTACCTTGGAGATCAATCTGATAAGCATTGTTGTTGATCCTCTTGATGACTTCAAATGGTCCATCAACTCGTGGCATAAGCTTGATCTTCCTCTCTTCTGGGAATCGGTCCTTGCGTAAGTGAATCCACACCAAGTCTCCTTCTTTGAAGATTATCTCCTTTCTGCCCTTGTTTGCTTGTTTCTCATACTGCTTAGTCTTCTTCTCTATATTCTCCTTAGCTTTAGCGTGTATCTTCCTCACCTGTTCAGCTTTTTCTTTTCCATCTAAGCTACATTTCACACTTAAAGGTAAAGGGATCAAGTCTAGAGGTGATTGTGGATTAAACCCATAAACAATTTCAAAAGGAGAGAAGAGAGTTGCAGAATGCTTAGCGTGATTGTAAGCAAACTCCACGTGTGGTAGGCACTCTTCCCATGACTTGATATTACTCTTCACCAACGCCCTGAGAAGTGTAGACAATGTTCTGTTCACCACCTCTGTTTGACTGTCAGTCTGAGGATGACAAGTAGTTGAAAATGCCAGCTTGGTTCCTAGTTTCGCCCATAAGGTTCTCCAGAAGTGTCCTAGAAACTTGGTATCTCTGTCTGACACTATTACTTGAGGCATGCCATGCAGACCTACTATTTCTCTGAAAAACAAGTTAGCTACAATAACAGCATCATCCGTCTTGTGACTAGCAATGAAGTGAGCCATCTTGCTAAACCTGTCAACAACCACAAAAATAGAATCTCTACCATTCCTGGTTCGGGGTAAGCCAAGCACAAAGTCCATAGAAATATGAGTCCAAGGTTGAGAAGGGATAGGGAGAGGGGTATACAAACCGTGAGGCTGTACTTTACTCTTTGCCATTTTGCAAACAGCACACCTAGAACAAACCTTCTCAACGTCTGACTTCATGTTAGGCCAATAGAAGTGATCTTGCAGTCCAAGTAGAGTCTTTGCTACTCCAAAATGTCCAGCTAGTCCACCTCCATGAGCTTCTCTAATTAGCAGTTCTCTAATAGACCCGCGTGGTATGCACAGTCGGTTGTTGTAGAATAGATATCCATCCTGCCTAAAATACTTTTCAAATGCAAACTTATGGCACTTGCCATAGCTCTCAGCAAAATCGATGTCAGTCTCATAAAGGTCTACGATATGATCAAATCCAATTTAACTTTGAAGTTAAAGTAGAAACAAGAGTGTACCTTCTGGATAATGCATCTGCGACTACATTATCCTTACCTTTCTTGTACTTAACAATGTATGGAAACGTCTCAATGAACTCCATCCACCTGGCGTGTCTCTTGTTGAGCTTCTGTTGGCCTTTAAGGTGCTTTAGAGACTCATGATCTGTGTGAATGACGAATTCTTTGGGCCACAAGTAATGCTGCCATGTTTGGAGAGCTCGAACCAATGCATAGAGTTCCTTGTCATAGGTGGGATAGTTGATGGTTGATCCTCCCAGCTTCTCACTGAAGTAAGCCACCGGTTTCCTATCCTGCATCAAAACAGCTCCTATACCTACTCCGGAGGCATCACATTCAATCTCAAAGGTTTTCATAAAATCAGGAAGAACGAGAAGAAAGGCATTGAGAAGCTTCTCTTTAAGGGCATTAAATGCCTGCTCTTGCGCATTTTCCCATCTGAAGCCAATGTCCTTCTTGATGACTTCTGTTAATGGCGCTGCAATGGTACTGAAGTCTTGGACAAATCTTCTATAGAATCCTGCTAACCCATGAAAGCTCCGGACTTCTGCAACGTTTTTAGGTGCAGGCCATTCCTTTATTGCCTTGATCTTCTCGTCATCAACCCTAACTCCTTCTGCACTAACAACAAAGCCTAGAAAGATAACTTCAGCAACACAGAATGAACATTTAGAGTAATTTGCAAAAAGGGATTGAGAACGAAGAACATCTAGAACTCTGCGGATGTGTTCTAAACGCTCTCCCAAACCTTTACTGTAGATGAGTATGTCGTCGAAGTAGACTACCACGAAGACTCCTATGAACGGTCTTAAGGCATGGTTCATTAAGCGCATGAAGGTGCTGGGAGCATTGGTGAGACCAAACGGCATGACTAACCATTCATACAGCCCCTGCTTGGTCTTGAAAGCAGTTTTCCACTCATCCCCTTCCTTCATTCTGATCTGATGGTATCCACTCTTTAAATCAATCTTTGAGAAGATTGTTGATCCACATAACTCATCTAGCATGTCATCAAGCCTGGGAATAGGATGTCTGTACTTCACGGTTATGTTATTGATAGCTCTGCAGTCTACACACATCCTCCATGATCCATCTTTCTTAGGGACTAACAAGACTGGTACTGCGCATGGACTTAAGCTTTCTCTAATATGTCCTTTACTCATCAACTCTTCTACTTGTTTCTGAAGTTCCTTTGTCTCTATGGGATTGGTTCTGTAAGCTGGTCTGTTCGGTAGAGCTGATCCTGGTACCAAGTCTATCTGGTGTTCAACTCCACGAATTGGAGGTAGTCCTGGAGGTATCTCTTCTGGAAAAACATCCCTGTATTCCTGCAATATCTCAGTCATAGCACTAGGAAGCTCCTGTGAGGGGTTAGTACTTACAAGGGTTTCCTTGTACACAAACATAAAAGTAGTCATTTCAGGATCAAAGAGTTTAGAAAATTCACTGTGATTGATGTAGAGGCTGTTAGAAACTTTCTCTGTTTCCTTGCGGTTCATGTGAAGTTGGTCCTGATAGATTTCACCTGGTGTGAGTGGAAGAAGAGTGACCTTGCGTGTAATGACCCTCGTTAAGTCCAAGCAGCTTGATGAATAAGCTGGGCAGCTTGCTTGGTGGCCGAGCTGCTTCGGCCGTGGGTAGGCCACGGGCAGGCTTGCGCCCGAGTTATGCCTAAGCGGGCCGAGCACACGCTGGTGTGTGTCGGACACACGCCTGGTCAGGGACACGGTCTTGGACGCGTGTCGCGGCACGGGCAAGGCTCGCTGGATCGGCCTTGCCAGGTGGCCGCGGGGCGTCCAGCTGCTTCGCCTGCTTACCCCCGCCTATAAATAGCCGGTCCCTTTACCCCCGAACCAACTAGCCGCAAAGTTTTAACTCAGCCCGCGATAGTTGTTACGATCAACCCGAATCGATCAGTCCAACCGAACGGAGTAGTCCATCGTCTAGTCCACCGTGAACCATAGTGTTGTTGCGCCGCGAGCCTTGTCGAGCCGGTTTATGAAAACTTAGGGTAAGTTCCCGTGATCGAACCTTACCGTTTTCAAAGTGAATTTTCATGCGGATCATGAATTTAATCTTAGTTCCTTGATCCGATGACTCGACCTATCTTAAATTTGTAGGTTCAACTTTGGTTAAGCTCCAAAAGATCTAGATAGTCCACGGTAAGCTCAGTTCCGAGTAGGTATGATCCGTGGGCTTTATCTTTAAATTTCCCTTAAGAAAATTCTAAGTCTTGCCTTGGGTTATTCGTGAACCTTTGGAACAGATTCCAGTTCAGAGGCTAAGGCAAAATCTTTCGGAAAAGTCTAAGGCAACGCCCGTAGAAACCTTTGGCAGAACCGCGATCGTTCGTTAAGTCAAAGGTGAGTCTCGGTGATGCTTGTTGTATGCTTAATTAAATTACGAGTGAGGTTCCATGCTGCGTGATTATATTTTTGCTAAGTACTTAAAAGCTTTAGCATGTGAAAATTGCTAAGTCGAATTGTTGATGCAAAGTTATAAGTTTTCTTATAACTTAATTGTTAGTAAACCTATAAATTATGATGATCGCGGTAAGACGTTCCCTTGAAAGCCATGACTTAGCTGGTACGTTGAGTATTAGTCTAAGTACATGAAGACATGGAGAGACGGGATTGCAGCCTTTGGCCGTGTACTGCATGACGATGCAGAATTTCCGGTGCGGATCCTTATATAATAAGGCCATTGGAACGGTGAAGGATCTTAAGTCCTTAGCCTTTGTGGCTTCGGGCTGATGGATACCTTGTGATTTGACGTGGAGGGATATAGTCTACGCGAAGGCCTGATAATGACATTGCATAACTTATTGCATTTCTTTTGTTAAATCTGTCTGCTTGCGTGTTGTTTGTTATTTTGGGTTTGGTTGGGAATTGATTACTGCATGTTAGGAAGGCCTAGGCTCACTGAGCAACTAGTGCTCACGACTCTACTTGTGTTGCAGGTAACCATTAGCGGGTAGACCACCGAGGGCCAAAGGAACATTAGGAAATTCAGCAGTAGATTTTCTTGCCTTTTGTAAATGAGTAATGTTTATTATGTACATGATCGTTTTGGAGTAGTAGACTCACACTTGTATATGCTTGTATCACATTTAAAATTTATGTATAAATTATATTTAAAAAAAAAACAAATCGAGTTTGCATAAATTCGGGTTTCATGTGATACTAGTCCTTGTCCGGACGAACTAACCGTTACGTATGTCTCGGGTTGGCAAGCCTTGAGATGTACCTAATGGGGACGAACGCTTAGGAGTCTTGTCTAGGAAATTTGGATATGTTCCAGGAACCTCTGACCGGACACTTAAGTATTCGTCAGTAGCGTTTCTGGTCTATAAAAGATCGGGGGCGTTACAAAAAAAAAATGGTATCAGAGCATAGTTTTTACGATGCTTGAATGAGACTTGGTTTTCAATTGATTTATCGAGTCAAATGTGTCGCAAAAGGCAATTAGGATAAACTTGATATGTTCCTTTGTTTAGGACTTACCTGATTCTTGGGTGCTGATGGTATCACCACCACGTCGGCTTCATCCGCGACACCAGCGTATTCATGCAGGGCCACCGAGGCCTATGAGGGGAGGACGTCCATGGGGACCACCTCCTGGGCATGGACAACCCGATTATCGACATCCTGAGTGTTACTACGGTCGTCCATCGCCACCATCTAATAACGACTCATATAGTTCCGTCGAATCTGATCCTTCAGAGGAGTCATCCGAGGAACAATTTCCAGAGTATACAGCAGAGAACTCTCCCCATCCGACACCAGAGTTAGGAGTAAGAGATATTGGTGATCCTGAACCTGAGGGGGCACGACGCAATGGAAGGTTATCTATCGAGTCATCAGAATCGACTGAGTCATGGCCTATAGAGGTTTATAGGCGACAGGATACCAGCTATGGGGGACTTAGTAGATCGGGGTACGAGGGATCTTTACCTTCGGGAAGCCCATCAGTTACTTACCATGGACATGTTGAGGTACCGGAAGAACCAGAGGATCGTCATAGAGTTTACCGAGACTTTCCTGATCTTCCTAGAGCAGGTCCAAGTGGGACTCGGCCTGAGCCGAGGAGCACCAAGGACCATTTGATGGAGTTGGTCCATGAGTTGGTTGGCAGACTAGGGGATCAACAAGCGACAAGGAGAGCACATCACCAGGATCCACAACCATCACCACCAGACTTTCTTAAAATGGTGATGATGATGAAGAACCTAGGCACAAGACAATTTTTTGGAGGTACTGACCCTTTTGAGGCGGATGCATGGTTGCAACACATAGAAAGGAACTTTGACGCAACACGTTGTCCGAATAGTTTTAAGAGGGATGTTGCTGTACACTATTTGATGAAGGACGCTGCAAACTCGTGGAGTAGCATTAGGAACCATTATGGAGTAGTGGACCCAACTTGGATTGATTTTGAAGGGAGTTTGAAAGGAAGTATTTCCCACCACAAGCGAAGGATCGATTAGAAAAGCAATTCCAAGAGTTGATTCAAGGAGACCGCAGTGTACGAGATTATGAAGCGGAATTTACTCGGCTAAGACGATATGCACACTACGGTCCAGATGGAGATGCGTCACTGATTAGGAAGTTCTTACGGGGGCTCAGACCAGAGATTATGAGCCGATTATTAGTTATAGACTATCAGAGTCTTTTTGAGTTAGTTGAGAGAGCTGTGAACGTGGAGGAGGGAATTGAGATTGAACGGGCATTTTACGCCAGACAGTCGTCACAGCCGCGGGTTCAAGGCCCAGGGCCAAGGAACCAGGTAGATCGGGGACAGACCTCAAGCCGAGGATAGGGATCAAACCAACCAAATATCCGAGGAAGAGGAAGAGGAAACCGGGCGGGTCGAGGAACTCCTACAATGGAATCCTTGCTCGAATGCTATAAACGTGGCCGTCGGGGCCATTACTCTCGAGCATGCCCTAACAGCAGACAGTCTAGGCCTGTGCCTGACTACATTACTTGTTTTACATGTGGAGGAAAGGGACACTATGCAACTTCATGTCCAGTGACACATCCACCCGAGCAAATTTCACGACCGCCTGCGATACACGCCATGGATGTACAACCAGCCATCGAACCGCCACCCAAGCGGCAAACGACCACGGGACGCGTATACTCTTTAGATAAACCTGAAACTTCAAGACCTTCTCAAGGTCCTATTTCAGGTAAATAGGGGTTTTAACTTATGTGAATGTTTACTGTGTTAAAAAAAAAATATATGGTAGTACTTGTTTAATGATTGTTAATAAAGTATAAGTTTTATAAACAAAATCTTTTATGCATATCTAGGAACATTACGTGTTTGTGGTGTTCCCACACATGTCTTGTTTGACTCAGGAGCAACACATAGTTTTGTGACTCTTGAGGTCGCTTCGAGATTCGAGGGAATCTTTACGATAGTAAAGGTTTGTGTGCCTATCTTAACACCTGGCGATCAAGTCCTATATGCAACAAGTTGCTATATGGGAATTCCTATCATTATTGAAAGATATACATTTCTAGCAAACCTTTTAGTTACCCCGTTAGAGCATTCCGAAGTCATCCTAGGCATGGACTGGTTATCAACGAAAATGGCTCATCTTGATTGTGGACGGGGAAGAATTGCCTTTGAGAGACTTGGGGATACTTCTATAACATATCAAGGATTAAGACCCAACTCCGGGATATCCTTTGTGACGGCCTTAAGAGCAGAGAAGGCTCTTACTGAAGGGGAAGTTTACTTAGTCACCTTGACCATTGTGGGAGGAGACTTGGAGGAGGAAATGAAACTCGAGGAAATTCCAATTGTCGCTGAATTTAGTGATGTGTTCCAACCCTTGGAAGGGTTACCTCCATCACGTAATGATCCTTTCACCATTACATTGGAACCGGGAGCGGCTCCGATAGCTAAGGCACCATATCGGATGGCGCCAGCAGAGTTAGCTGAATTGAAAAAGCAGTTAGCAGATCTTATGGAAAAAGGATTTATTCGTCCTAGCTCATCACCATGGGGAGCTCCAGTCTTATTTGTTAAGAAAAAGGACGGAAGCATGCGATTGTGTATAGATTATCGTGGAATTAACAATGTCACAATCAAGGACAAGTATCCCTTGCCAAGAATTGATGAATTGCTAGATCAGCTAAAAGGAGCGAGTTGGTTCTCAAAAATTGATTTAGGTTCTGGTTACCATCAAATTCCTATTGCTATAACGGACGTAATGAAGACTGCATTTAGAACACGTTATGGCCATTATGAATTTGTGGTCATGCCTTTTGGTTTAACCAACGCACCGGCAGCATTTATGAGATTAATGAATGATATCTTCCGGGACTATCTAGATGAGTTTGTTATCATTTTTATTGATGACATTCTAATCTACTCAAAACGCGCGGAAGAGCATAAGGAACACTTAAAGAAAGTGTTAGAGCGCTTAAGAAGTCATAGGCTTTTTTGCTAAGTATAGCAAATGTAGCTTTTGGAAGCGGGAGATAGGATTTTAGGACACCGAGTATCGGAGCAAGGAGTTTCAGTTGATCCAGAAAAGATTGTTGTAATTAGAGAATGGCCACAACCTACCAATGCCACTGAAGTTCGTAGTTTCCTTGGGTTAGCTGGATACTACCGAAAATTTGTGAAGGGATTTTCTACCTTAGCCAAACCATTAACCCGATTAACTGGAAAGAATGTAACCTTTGAATGGAATGGCGAAGCAGAGAAGGCATTCAATCTATTAAAAGATGCCTTGACCACAGCACCAATCTTAACATTACCCGAACCAAACCAACCATACACTGTTTACACCGATGCTTGTGGTGTGGGATTAGGATGTGTGTTGATGCAGGGTAAAAAGGTCATTGCTTATGCATCACGACAATTAAGGAAACATGAAGAGAACTATCCCACCCATGACTTAGAGATGGCCGCGGTCGTATTTGCCCTTAAGTTATGGAGATCCTACCTTTATGGAGAAAATGTGCAAATTATGACCAATCACAAAAGCCTTAAGTATTTATTCACTCAGTCTGATCTTAACCTCAGACAAAGGAGATGGATGGAATTCATCGCGGACTAAGACTTGAGCATTGTGTATCACCCGGGTAAGGCAAATGTAGTAGCAGATGCATTGAGTCGCCGTAAAGTAGGTGTTGATAGGGAAAAAGAACTAATGACCTTAGCCACCGAATTCAAGAAGATAAGTTTGGCAGCTTTAGAAGGAGAAATTAGTGAGCCATTGGGTCTACAAGCAGTGAATCAAGCAAGTTTACTCCAACACATTCGACAAGAACAAAAAGAGGATGAGGAACTAAAGAAAATTATAGAAGGACTAAATATTCGGGGAGAACCGAATGCGAGTGGATATCATTTGGCCGAGGATAGAACGCTACTTCTTAATAAAAGGATAACGGTGCAAAAAGGACAAGGGTTGCGAGAAGAAATTTTAAGGATAACACATCATTCCTTACTTAGCATCCATCCAGGAAGTACTAAAATGTACCGAGATATCCATCAATACTACCATTGGCATGGACTAAAACGTCATGTTGCAAAATGGGTAGCACAGTGCCAAACCTGTCAACAGATCAAGATAGAACATCAAGTACCAGCAGGGTTGTTACAAAGCCTACCGATCCCAGAATGGAAATGGGATGCGGTTGCTATGGATTTTGTTTTGGTTTGCCTACGGCACCAGGAAGGGGTAATGATACGATATGGGTTGTTATAGATCGCCTAACAAAGAGTGCTCATTTTCTGCCAACAAAGATTACCGATAATGTGGAAGTTTTAGCAAATTTTTACTTAAAGGAGATAGTAAAGTTACATGGAGTTCTGATATGCTCAAATTTACCCTGAGCTACTCTCTCAAATTAAGAGATCGATGTAGTACTTAGGGATCGAATCCACAGGGAAAAGATTCACACAATCAATTAGTGAATTCAAATTATGCTAAGTCAAAATGAGTAAATGTAAAGCAAAGAAATAAAACAAAGTAAGAGATGGTTCAAATTCAAGTAAATCAATGAGACAAAAAAGCTAGGCGATGGGTAATTCCTCGGGTATGAATCGAAATCAAGGATAAAATACTGTCAGGGTTTGATTAGGCACCGTTCTAGAACTCAAACACGAAGGTAAAGCCAATCAACTTCCGTTGCAGAGACTATCTATGACTAGAAACCTAAATTCCAAATTCCTTTGCAAACCTAGAGAATCAAGTCAAGCATTAACATTCAGGTTCAATTGTTCACAGAATCCCTAAACCAAATTCCTTTGCGAAGAGGTAATTCTGCTCATCTAAGACTAGTTCAAGTTGTTAATAACACTTCCGTGTCTATTAAAGCAACCTAAGATCTAGATTCTAGGTGTACAGGCTAGATCTAGCGTTGAAAACAATCTAGATGAAGAACCAGAAGATAAACCCTAACAGATCTATAATCCTAACAATTTCTCATCAAAACCCTAGAATTCCCCACAACCTAACAAGCAAACTACTCAGACATAGATGATGAAATCATAATGAAAGAATAAGATTGCATAAAAGATAGAGTTAGAGATACAGAAAAAGGGGTTTGAAAACCCTGTAGAAATCTCCCTCAAAGCTCTCTCTCTCAAAGTCTAAGTTAAAAACAAGATAATCATCATAAAAACCTAAGGGAAAACTATATATAATGTGTAAAAATCGGATTGGGCTTTTTCTGTAAACTTCTGGGCTTTTTGGGCAAAAAAGAAAATTCTTCAAGCTTGACATCTTCTAGCCAGACCGATACGTCTTCACTAAAACGTTCATAACTTTCGATCGCACCGTTAGAATTGCCTCAAATTTCTTTCAAATGCAAGCTAACTCGCTTCTCTAGCTTGTGTCAAAATCTTAGCTCGATCCGTCGGTGGAAAGGGCTTCAACGAGTGCCAAACTTCTGACTGTTCGGAACTGTTCTTCTCGTCAGACACGTGTCGATCGACAGAGTAGGTAGTGTCGATCGACAGAGACCTCTCTGGAATTTCTACTTGTGTCAGGAAGCCCCGTGTCGATCGACAGGAGTAGGTAGTGTCGATCGACACGGGCTCATCTGCTCGATTCCGACTTGATCTCTTTAGCTCTTCTTTCCTCGATGCTTCAAAACACTCCAAAAGCTTCCATTAAGCTCCAATCAATCTTCAACCTACAAAGACTCTAAAAGACTCGAGAAACACCAAAAAGACTCTATAAAAAGGACTTATATCATGGTTGAAAATGGGTAAAAACCATGATATATCAAGTTCCCTCAAGTATTGTATCAGACCGTGATCCAAGATTCACAGCTCGATTCTGGCGAGCTTTCCAAAGAGCCTTGGGAACTGATTTGCATATGAGTACAGCTTACCATCCAGAGACAGACGGGCAATCGAAAAGAACAATAAGAACTCTAGAAGACTTACTCCGAATGTGTGTGTTGGACTGGGCAGGAAGTTGGGAAAACCATCTATCTATCTTTGGTAGAATTTGCATACAATAATAGCTACCATGCTACTATTGGTATGCCACCCTATGAAGCACTATATGGACGACCTTGTCGAACCCCTATTTGTTGGACGGAGGTTGGAGAACGAAAGGAATTCGGCCCCGAGATAGTGAAAGAGACGATAGATAAAATCAGTCGAGTATGAGAGAATATGAAGAAAGCACAAGACCGACTGAAAAAGTATGCTGATCAGAATCGAAGAGAAATCATTTTCAGAGTCGGTGAATGGGTCATGTTAAAAGTAGAAGCTCAGAAAGGGAAGGATAGATTTGCAAAGCCAAGCAAGTTGGCCACTCGGTTTATAGGACCTTATCGCATCATGGAAAGAATAGGAGAAGTAGCCTATAAACTAGACCTTCCCTTGGACAAGGGGTTATATCCAGTGTTTCTTGTATCGATGTTACGTAGACATGTCCGTGACCCAAATGCAGTAGAACCAGAACCGATAGAGGATCTTCGATCTAATCTTACGTATCCTCAAGGAGCACTAAGAATAGGTGAGAGACGAGTTCGAAGATTGAAGAATCGAAAAATTGCACAAGTTCAAGTATTTTGGGGAAAACAACATCGTGAGACTGCAACTTGGGAAGATGAAGCAAAGTTTCGAAAGTCTCACCCGGAATTATTTTGAACCTACTGGAATCCAGGAAGCTGGACTGACAAGCTCTTAAGAATTCGGGACGAATTCTTTTAAGGGGGAGAGAATGTAATGACCCTCGTTAAGCCCAAGCAGCTTGATGAATAAGTTGGGCAGCTTGATGAATAAGTTGGGCAGCATGCTGGCCACGGGCAGGCTTGCGCCCGAGTTATGCCTAAGCGGGCCGAGCACACGCTGGTGTGTGTCGGACACACGCTTGGTCAGGGACACGGTCTTGGACGCGTGTCGCGTCACGGGCAAGGCTCGCTGGATCGGCCTTGGCAGGTAGCCGCGGGGCGTCCAGCTGCTTCGCCTGCTTACCCCCGCCTATAAATAGCCGCAAAGTTTTAACTCAGCCCGCGATAGTTGTTACGATCAACCCGAATCGATCAGTCCAACCGAACGGAGTAGTCCATCGTCTAGTCCACCGTGAACCATAGTGTTGTTGCGCCGCGAGCCTTGTCGAGCCGGTTTATGAAAACTTAGGGTAAGTTCCCGTGATCGAACCTTACCGTTTTCAAAGTGAATTTTCATGCGGATCATGAATTTAATCTTAGTTCCTTGATCTGATGACTCGACCTATCTTAAATTCGTAGGTTCAACTTCGGTTAAGCTCCAAAAGATCTAGATTGTCCACGGTAAGCTCAGTTCCGAGTAGGTATGATCCGTGGGCTTTATCTTTAAATTTCCCTTAAGAAAATTCTAAGTCTTGCCTTGGGTTATTCGTGAACCTTTGGAACAGATTCCAGTTCAGAGGCTAAGGCAAAATCTTTCGGAAAAGTCTAAGGCAACGCCCGTAGAAACCTTTGGCAGAACCGCGATCGTTCGTTAAGTCAAAGGTGAGTCTCGGTGATGCTTGTTGTATGCTTAATTAAATTACGAGTGAGGTTCCATGCTGCGTGATTATATTTTTGCTAAGTACTTAAAAGCTTTAGCATGTGAAAATTGCTAAGTCGAATTGTTGATGCAAAGTTATAAGTTTTCTTATAACTTAATTGTTAGTAAACCTATAAATTATGATGATCGCGGTAAGACGTTCCCTTGAAAGCCATGACTTAGCTGGTATGTTGAGTATTAGTCTAAGTACATGAAGACACGGAGAGACGGGATTGCAGCCTTTGGCTGTGGACTGCATGATGATGCAGAATTTCCGGTGCGGATCCTTATATAATAAGGCCATTGGAATGGTGAAGGATCTTAAGTCCTTAGCCTTTGTGGCTTCGGGCTGATGGATACCTTGTGATTTGACGTGGAGGGATATAGTCTACGCGAAGGCCTGATAATGACATTGCATAACTTATTGCATTTCTTTTGTTAAATCTGTCTGCTTGCGTGTTGTTTGTTATTTTGGGTTTGGTTGGGAATTGATTACTGCATGTTAGGAAGGCCTAGGCTCACTGAGCAACTAGTGCTCACGACTCTACTTGTGTTGCAGGTAACCATTAGCGGGTAGACCACCGAGGGCCAAAGGAACATTAGGAAATTCAGCAGTAGATTTTCTTGCCTTTTGTAAATGAGTAATGTTTATTATGTACATGATCGTTTTGGAGTAGTAGACTCACACTTGTATATGCTTGTATCACATTTAAAATTTATGTATAAATTATATTTAAAAAAAAAAAACAAATCGAGTTTGCATAAATTCGGGTTTCATGTGATACTAGTCCTTGTCCGGACGAACTAACCGTTACGTATGTCTCGGGTTAGCAAGCCTTGAGATGTACCTAATGGGGACGAACGCTTAGGAGTCTTGTCTAGGGAATTTGGATATGTTCCAGGAACCTCTGACCGGACACTTAAGTATTCGTTAGTAGCGTTTCCGGTCTATAAAAGATCGGGGGCGTTACATTGCGCCCCTTGAACTCAAATGATTGCTTGTTGGTTTAGCCATCATGAAGAACCCTTCTGTCAAACTGCCATGGTCTGCCCAATAAAACGTGACTAGACTTCATAGGAATCACATCACAGAGTAGCTCATCTTCATACTTCCCAATCGCTAACTTGACTAACACTTGCTGAGAAACGGTTAAAGCTCCCTTGTTGTTCAACCACTGTAGCTGGTATGGTCTAGGATGTGAAGTGGTCTTAAGATTAAGCTTCTTTACCATCTCTTCACTAGCAGCATTTGTACAGCTACCTCCATCTACAATCAACGTGCAGACCTTGCCCTGAACTACACACCTAGTGTGGAAGAGATTCTCACGCTGTCCTCTATCATCTGGATGAATCTGAACACTCAAAGTTCTGCGTGCTACTAACATCTCTCCAATTGCTGCTGGCTCTTCTTCTTCTTCTAAGCCAAAATCAGTTTCATTTTCTGAACTATCCTGAGGCACAATCTCTCCTCCTTCTTGAAGCAGAAACATCTTCTTATTAGGACAGTCCCTGGAGTAATGCCCCATTCCTTGACATTTAAAACACCTGACCTGACTAGTAGAAGCTCCACTCCTTGGTTTAAATTCGATCTTAACCTCTTCTTTGACTATAGCTGTCGCTGGTTTGGTGTCCTTGGTATAGGCCGGTTTGCTGAGCTCTCTTGGTTTTGGGATGTTAGAAGTGAAAGTTGTTCTCCCAATCCTTCTCTTGATCTGCGATTCAATCAGCTCTGCCTTATGTACCATCTCTTGTACATCTTCATAATTCTGCAGCTCCACTTTGTCTTGAATCTCTCTGTTTAATCCCCCCAAGGAACCTAGACATTACCATGTCTTCACTTTCTCTCAAATCAGCCCTGATCATCAAAGTTTCCAGCTCCTGATAGTAATCTCTAACTGACTTCGTGCCTTAAATAAGACGCCTAAGCTTGCTAAGAATCTCACGCTGATGATGGGCTGGAACAAACCTCTTTCTCATCTGTGTGACAAGCTGATCCCAAGTAGTAACAGGAGGTTCTCTATGTCGCTGTCTAGTAAGTCCCAGCTGTTCCCACCACAAGAGTGCATAGCCATTGAATTCAGAGATGGCTATCTTCACCTTGTTAGGCTCATAAGTCCCTTGAACCAAAAAGTTTGATTCCATCTTCCTCTCCCAGTCAAGATAGACTTCTGGATCATTGGTGCCATGAAAAGGAGGATACTGAATCTTAATATGGTTCAGCTGCTGTCTCAAAGGATCATATTCTCTGCCATTGCCTCTGTTTCTGTCTCTTCTTAATGTCACAAGACTGTGATCTGAGGCCTCATCTTCTTCTGAATTCTCACGATCTGTATCAAAATAAATTCGGTGTCCAGCAACATATTCAGCTCGGCGGTGTGATCGTGTAGATGCTCTGCCAGTCCGACGGTTCCCTCTCTCTGTGCCTTCGGTGTTTCTCCTCTGATTGAACAAGGTTTCTCTACCTCCAGTGGGTGATCTAACGGTTCTGGTTCATGGTTGCTTAGAGGGTGCTCCCACGTGGGCTTTACCCTTGGCGAGGCGGATAGCTTCATTAGGATTAGGTGGTTCTGACGAGTCTTGATCCGTGACACTGGCCTCTTTTAGGAGATCCTTGAAACGGCTTTCAAACTTGTTGTTGAGCTGCTCTATCTGCTGATTGAGTTGCGTTGTAACAGCCTCATTTGATGCCTTGATTTGTTCAACCATGGCTTTGTTGAGAGCCGCCATGGACTCAGCCGAAAGCTCCATGGTACCTGAAACAAGTTACAAAAACTCGCAGTAACTTGTTCTAGCAAAGTTAAATAACAAGCTTTAAGACATGAACGAAAAATTGCAGATTTTTAAAAGAATAAGCCACGCTAAACAAGTGCCAATTTCCAGCAACAACAATTAGATATTATGAAGCAATAAAACATATTTGAAATTGAGCACAAATAAACGATTTCAACAAGCAACAAAAGAAAAATCCCAATTCACCTAGGTTTTATATGCAAACGAAAAATCAGAAACAAAATTCCCAATTAGCCTAGGTTTTATGCAAAGAAATCAGAAGCAAACCCTAATTTCCTAGGTTTGATGCACACGAAATCAAAAGCAAAAATCAACAAAGAGAATCGCCTAGGGTTTTATGCAACAAAGATCGAAAACAAAAACAATACAAAGATGGCGTTTTTAGGGTTAGGGATTTCTCAGTCTTTGGTTCAGAGTTTGCTCTGATACCACTTGATGTAATCCCACGTGATCAACCCCGAAGAAAAGGCTGAAAGTGTAGCGAATATGGAGGACGAAGGCGTGATGATGATGGTCCGAGTTTGACAGCAACGATGGTAAGGAATGGAGATGAATTCGAATGTGATGAGGGTGATGAATAGAGGCGACGATGGAGCAACGATCAGTGAGTAGTGATGATGATGAGACGTGATGATATTGTGGCTGTGATGGTGGCGTGAATGAGAGGTGATGAGAATGATTATTACGGATAGATGTTTAGGGGATAAGGTGGGTTAGAACAGATAGAAGAGTTTCAGAATCACACGTGTATTGAAACTCGGATTCAAGAACGCATTCAAGGAATCAAAGTGAGAGAAGAAAATAGAAATTGCTTTCTGCATATAAGTTCTTCGCTAAAACCTAAGGATGGCGTCACATGGTTTTTTATAATCAACCCTAGAGACATGAAAGCCAAACAACAAAGCGTCTGTAAATAAACAACAAAGTGTTTGAAATTTAATTAAAACAGCGAGGCGTCCCAACCCTAAGGTTCCTAATCGGTGCACCTCTAAAATAACTAAGTACTAAGCCATAGTGACTTGTACATTATTACACAATGGCAATGACTTCTAAGTAACTCGACGTAGTGATTCATCTGCCTCATTAAAAACCATGCTGAGAAAACCTATTGGGACAAAACTCAACATGGGAAAAAGAGTACAGACTCCTCACCTAAGTCACTTAGGCATCATTACCGGGTGTAGTCTTCAAAGTGGAGATATTAAAGACTTGAATCTTTGGTAAATTGAGTGATCCTTCTGCTATAAGTGAATGAGCTTCCTTGACCATCTTCTTAGCTCTAGAACGAGTGATCCGTCCTACTAGCTCCGGTTCCTCCTCAGCTTCTGGTTCCTCAGCTTCCTTGCTATGCATGATCATATCATCTAGGCTTTGCCTCAAAATCACAAAAACTAGGAAATGTCCACGCATTGCGTAGAGTTTAAAAATTAACATGGTTAAAATTAACATTAATAATTTCTAGTTATTGATTATTTATGTATTTAATATTATATAATTTTGGGGGTTATAGTAAATAATTATCTAAGTTAGAAACTAAATATTTGTAACAAATTACAATTGTATATATATATATATAAAATAGACCGTTCATTACTAAAAATTACATCATATGGAAGATATTTTATTTGGTACAAATCAATATTTACTACAGTTTCCTAAAAACGTGATTCGTCGTCTTTTTTTTGCACCAAATACGACAAGTTGCTACAAATCTATTATAAGATAAGTTGTAGTATGCTTTGCTTCTACTGAAACATCTATATCATCTCAAAAGAGATATTTTTTTGGATTCACATGCAGGAGAGTCTTCGTTATTTGTCCAACACAAATTGTTTCAATTGTTTTATAGGATGATTAGTAAATTGGCTTTAAAACCTATGAAAGTATTTAAAAAGATGTTCAAATTCTAAACTTCTCCAATCAAACTTGTTGGATTTAGCACCCCTAAAAGTTTTAAAATCATTATTTAATTTTCTCACATCATGTTTTTTTTTTGAAATATTTTGAGAAATGCCACTTTTCAAAAACCACTTTTCAAAAATGGCACATTTTCAAAATCTTTGCAAAGACACCACTTTTCAAAATTATTATTTATTATATCATTATGTTTGTGTTAACTATGTTGTATTATGGTTTAGTTTTGATGGTTTAGGAGGTTTTATGGGTCAAAATATTTTTTAGGGTTTAAAATTTTAAGATCTAGATTCTAAAAATTCATAATTAGTGGCATTTTTGCAAATGGACAACCCATAGTGGTATTTTTGCAGATGTACACAGTAGAAGTGACATTTTTACAATTGTCTTTTTTTCATATTATGTTTTATTTTATTATAGCTTTTCTTTTGTGATTTTTTTAATTGTTCATAGTATGGAAATTTTTTTTATAGAATATTTTTGCATTTGATAAATAAAATATATATTTTCTATACGAAATTTACATTAAAATATAGTAATTTACATAAGAATTACATAAATATACACAAAACACTTAATTGTAATTTGTTGAATTAATTTACATATGCATTAACTATTAAATTGTTAGAATTAATTGCTAAAATTAATAAAAGATATATTTTTTTTCTTTTTAATAAATAAATTAAAGAAAAAAGTGACAAAAGAGTAGTTGACACATAACAACTAGCTTCAAGTTTGTACCATCAAAAAAGTTAAAATATCTCTTAACACCGTCAACATTACTATTTGTTTTCCGTGAAAAATGATGATGTGGATTTAAGTTTTATCCTCTATATATTAAAGTAGAAACATTCTAAGATATTTTTGCTTAGGTGTTAATCCCACAAATTTTTTCAGTTTTTTGTAATAATTAAATCATATAATAATTATCTCTTACTATCCTAATAGCCAAACACTTTTCATGATACAATCTCCATAGCCAAACATAAGTAACTACATTAAATTTAAATTTGAAAATGTTAATCCTTTATATATTAAAGGAGAAATATTCTTAGATCATTTTGCTTAGATGTCAAATTTTCAAATTTCTCGATCTTACTTTATTTTCTTTTTTAATTATCTTATACTCATTACCAAACACATTTAATTTCAAATAACTTATTCTGATTAACTCTAATCCTAATTGCCAAATAGGACTGTCAAAATGGGTCAGTACTCATGGGTTACCAAAACCCGCCCATAATTTTAGCAGATAAGGTTGAATTTTTTTATCCATATAAATAAATGAGTTTTGGTGGGTTACCCTATTAGGTTATGGATTTAATAGGTAAACACATTAGGGTTGTGGGGTAACCTACGAGATTATCATAAAAATAAAAAAAACTAATATATATTAGAGTACTTTAAAAGATTAGAGTTTCCTAAACATGTTCTAAGCTTTACTTTGTACAAATACCGGAGTCGGCTACATGTCCAAACTTTACTTTGTACAAGTTCTTGGTTATTTGGTTTTACAACTGATGAACTAGCTATTATGATTATACAAGAACTAGCTATTAATATTATTCCAATTGTAGACAATGAAACTGGTGATGACGACGAAGAAGAAGATGCATCCGAGGAAGCAAATGAACCCAACATAGATTCAAGTGTTTTTTGAAATTAATCTAGGTTTTATGGTTTTATGGTTCTATTGATTTTACGACTTTATGGTTTTTATTTACCTTAAGATACGAAGATATTTTAATTTAGTTTGTTACTTGTAAGTTGAAAATTTTTGTTGGACTTATTTATAAAAATATGAAATGGTGTTGCTTTTTTTTAATTAGTTTATTATGATATTTAGTTTGTATGTGGGTACCCATATATGACCCATTTAGCCAATAGATTTCATGTATTGGGTTTGGGTATGTAAATTCAACACATATAATAAATGGGTCGGGTCAAACCCGCCCATTAAAATATCGAACCAATGTGGGTTTGGGTTGGGTGGGTAGGGTTACCCATTTTCACACCTCTATTGCCAAACGCATTAGAATATTTATAAAATTGCCTAAAACAATTATTCAAAGATTGTAATATTAATTCTTACCATTAAATTATTTAAAACTATATTATTACTCTTATAATACTCTTCACCTATAGGATTCAATTTATATTTGCATTTTTCCATTTGTATATTTGAATCACCGTATTTTTAAAGATAATGATATCAAACAAATACATTTTATTAATAAGTTATATATAATGACTAAGAAATTAAAAATCCATTTTTAAAAATTATATCACGGGTAGAACACATTTCTATACAAAATAATTGCAAAATATATATATATATATATATATATATATAATGAGTTTTCAATTATTCAAAGATTGTAATATTAATTCTTACCATTAAATTATTTAAAACTATATTATTACTCTTATAATACTCTAAACCTATAGGATTCAATTTATATTTGCATTTTTCCATTTGTATATTTGAATCACCGTATTTTTAAAGATAATGATATCAAACAAATACATTTTATTAATAAGTTATATATAATGACTAAGAAATTAAAAATCCATTTTTAAAAATTATATCACGGGTAGAACACATTTCTATACAAAATAATTGCAATATATATATATATATATAATGAGTTTTAGATTTCTACTAAGATAGCACCTAAATTTATAAAAGGATAGCACCTAAAACGATTTGTGACCAATTAATTAAATCCGAAATTTGTATTTAAAAAACTATATTATTACTCTTATAATTACCCTAAACCTATAAGATTCAATTCATATTTGCAATCTTTTTTTTTTTGGGTAAAATCATATTTACAATCTTTTTATGTATATTTGAGTCAAAAACCATAAGTTTAAAAATTATGATATTAAATAAATGTATTTTATTTATAAGTGATATATATTGATTAAGAAACTAAAAATTTGTTGTTTTCAACTATTTCACGGGTAGGATATATTTCTATACAAAATAATTACAAAGTCATATATATAAATGAGTTTTGGATTCCGTAAAATAATTTTTCCAACAACTATAGATGAGTTTTTAAACTAAAACTATATTGATTTTACTCGCATATCATATTATCCCGCATATAACGCTGGTAACTATCTAGTTTTTTATTAAGTTTTTATAGTTAATATGTAAAATAAAAATAATAAAACAATTTTTTTTTAAATGGTTCAAGTTCTTCTTCATTGTAGGTTCTCTCGCTTCTTCTTCTTTCTTCTAGTTAAACATGACCAAGATTCTTCTCGGAATTCGGTCAAAAATTTTCTTTGTTACTCAACTCGCATCCACAATGTCGCATCTTTCCTCTGTTCCTCACCATTCTTGACTGCTGGTTTCTCCCAGCATTCTTCAACCAGAGTCCAAGCATTTTTATCAATCCCCATCAGCACTTGAATATGAACATTTCACCATCCAAAATTCTCAGCCTCTAGAATCAGAGTTTTGGCTACCGCGTACATGTGTTGTGGAGTCTCCGTTGACACGCCCGCTCCAAAAAGAACATTTTTAACAAGGCCAACGATCTGTTTGTTGGGTTTATTGATGATCATCCCGGTTTACAGACTTGTTCCCATGAGCGCATCTGCTCCGGCAATGAACATAATTATTTGTATAGAGCGCTTTGTAATCCTACTAAGGATGTAGTAGTCAGATCTAAAGTAAGTGTTAGAGTCCATTACTGTGGCCATCAGTAATGAAAGAAGAAGTTGGATGTCTGTTTTGTTAAGACTTAGTCTGTAAAAGACGTACGCGAGAATTTTGTAAAAAAAAACTTGTGATTTTTATTTATCATAGAATTTCTTACAAAAAATGGGAGTATACGAGTATACGCACCCACTCCCCCCTTTTTAGGAGGGGAGCTGTACCCATCCGAAGACGAGCTGCCAACGTACCCTTTGCATGGATCAAGCCGTCACGTAGTTCAGGGAATGTGTCTCAATGGTAGTATTTCTTCAAGTGTCGGGCATTCTATGAACGTGGTATTGGAATTTCCGCCATATTGGCCAACTCGTAAACTCCTGGTTTGACCACCTTCGTGACTTTGTAGGGGCCTTCCCAATTAGCTCCGAGTTTGCCTGCGTTGCGCTCAGCGGTGTTCTGGAAGACTTCGCACAATACTAAATCTCCTTCGTGGAATCGTCTCTCTTTGAAGCGAGAGTTGTAACACTTAGCAGCGGCGTTTTGATAGTTTATAATCCGGATCAATGCTTTGTCTCGTATCTCATCGGCAATGTCTTGTTGGTCGAGTAGTATGAGATTGTTGTATCCTTCAAGTTCTGGCAAGAGTTGGTGACGGAGGCTAGAGAACTGTACTTCGATTGGAATGACGCATTCCATCCCATAAACGAGGGCGAAGGGTATCTCGCCACTCGCCCGCGTTGGAGTAGTTCGGTGTGACCATAAGACTCCTTCAAGTTCATAAGCCCAGCGTCCCTTCCTTTCGTCCAGGTGTTTCTTAAGATCGGTGATAATTGACTTGTTGTTCGCCTCGGCCAAGCCATTTCCTTGCAGATATCTCGGGGTAGACTTATTGAGTCGGATTTTCCAATTCTCGCAGAAGCCTTCATATTTGGCTGGGATAAATTGAGAGCCGTTGTCTGTGATGATCTCGTATGGGATGCCATGTCTGCAAATGATATGCCTCCACACAAAGCTTTCGACCTGGGTATCCCTAATGTAAGCGTAGGGCTCTACCTCCACCCACTTGGTGAAGTAATCCGTCAAAACCAGTAAGAAACGTTTCTGACACGATAGGTGGAGATGTCTGACGATGTCCATGGACCATCGCATAAACGGGTAGGGCGAGGTTATTGAGGAGAGCATCTCGGGGTTGATGAATCTTTGGTGCATGGCGCTGACACTTCTCGCACTTAGCCGAAAACTTCTCGCAGTCAGTGTTCATTGTCGACCAGCAGTAACCGTGGTGCTTAATCTTGATGGCTAAGGGCCTTCCGCCAGAATAGTTTTCGCATGAGCCACTATGGATTTCTTGCATAATTTTTTGAGCGGCGTCGCCGTCAATGCACAGAAGTATCGGGTCAGAAAAATGCCATTTGAACACTTCACCGCATAGCAGGACATAGCGGGCGGCTTGTGCTTTGAGTTTGCGAGCAGCCCACTTGTCGGCGGGGACTTCACCTTTGTCAATGTAACCACGTATGGCGTCAAACCAGCTTCGATCGCATCTGCATTCTCCACCCGGAGAACCTTCTTCCACAGCAATAGCCTCGTGTTCTGGTGGAGATATCTCGGTGGTTACCGTCGTGGCTGGGCATGGTGCAGCGTGCGCATCTTCGTTCACCTCGGTTGGCGCAGGAGGGGTGCCGAGGTTCACCACTGGATCGGTATCCATCGCGGAGGATTCTTGTTGTGTGGTCGGCTGATGTGGATCAAAGTTTTAACCCTTAAATATAACTGCAAGTGCACAGCAATCACAGTAGTATTTAGGGATCGAATCCACAAGGACCTCGTTTTGTACTACAATCTTTTTAGGAATCAAATCAAGCTAAAACAAGAAAAATAGTTTTGGTTTTTAAAGAGAATAAAGCACGAAAATAACTAAGTAAAAGAGATTAGAATGCAATGCTAAACAAACGTTAGACAAGTAGATTGATCGCAGAGATTCATAAATCATTAAACAACATATCGAATTTTAGGGACCTTTTAGAGAGATGTGTTCTAGAACTCAAATCACGAATGTATAATCCTCCCACTGTCGTGGCTCAGATCACTATGCTTTAACTTCCTAATAGACTCAACTATCGCAGGTTTATTACAAGAAGAAAACACGCAGTAAGTTCAAGATTCAATTGTTCACTAGACTTCTTAACTAACCTTTCAAATTGTTAAGACGCCTAACTCATCAAATACTAGTTCAGACAATATAACAAGCTTATGGAGAGTATTTCAATCTAAAATCATATGTTAGTTGATCAGAAAAGCAATCGACATTACGAGAAAATAAAGATGAAGAACTTAATAGATTATCCCTAATTCATTCGATAGAAGTTAACAATTCATGAACTCTTTGATCTTCCTACAACCTAACAAATAAAACTACTCAAACATGGTGCACGAAAAACACAAGATAGATAATGAATTCATAGTAGATAAACTTGAATTAAAGAGTAAAATGTAAGATGATTCTTCTCTATATCGAGGTACAAAGCGAGATCATCCACCAGATTGCTCTAGAATCCAAATCTAATGGAGAACACCAAGAGAACTCGTGGTGGCTGCTCCTTATGATAAATCTACTCTAATATTTTCGGCACACCCCTAACAAGAGGCTAAAAACAAGTATATATAGGCTTAGGATCTTCTAGGGTTCAATTTAGGACAAAACAGTCTTTTACGTCAAAACTGCACCAAAAATATTGGTCACGAGTGTCGGCCAAAAGTCGTGACCAGTACTGAGAGTTAAATGACCTCTCTTGTGTGCTGACATCGGCTGGATATCGGTCCATGGTGCAGGCCGGTATTTTTTCCGATATCAGACTTGCTTCAGCTTCGAGGCAGTTTGACATGTGTTCAGTCATTCGGGTGTATCGTCCTGCTCAACACTCCAATTGAACTGATTAAAACTTCATTGTGAAGCTGACTCAAATATCTATCTGGCCACCAAGTTTCATCCAATTCCAAATTAATTTGATGCTCCGTTTACTGCTAAACTTCTGGCATGTATGTTCTGTCCAATTTGGTAGAATGTTGTTTCTTGTGAATTCATGGTTCTTGATGGTGTCTTTGGCTTGTGAAAGTTTCTATAGCCTGTTTTACACCGATTTTGGCTCTTTTTGATCTTTTTTGCTTGATTTCCCTGTTAAGACTCTAAAACTACAAATACTAGAAAAACTACCTCTAAAGGCGTAACACCGTAGATAAACGCATAGAAAACATAGTAAATAGATAATAAAATGGGTTAAATATGGAACATATCAACTCTCCCAGACTTAAACCTTGCTTGTCCTCAAGCAAAATTCAAGAATAGAAAAGAGGTTTGAAAATACAGGAACTCACATATCCTTTGGATCATTTCCTTGAAATCGAAACATTTAATCCACATGAAAACAACATCAGCTCATAGACGCTTTCATCTTCTTCCACCATGAGTTTCGCAACCTTTTCCATACTCTAAATCTTTGTCCCTGCAAAAATCTCAACTTCAACTATTTGACCATTTCTACTCTCTTAGATTTAGTGAAAACTTCTCAATAAAAAACATCATCCAAGGAATACGGCGCTAGGTATTGGAAAATGCTGATTTTAGTGGTGAGGTTAAAAGTGTTTAGGGTTACCATAGACTCCGGGTGCGAGATATTATGCAAAATCGCAAGAGAGAATGAATCTATTGATGTGCACAATTTCCCAACCAATTCTTCACGTCTTTCTCCCCCAGACTTAGATTTTTCTCCGGGAATCACTCGAAATCTCTTCTACTCGTCTCTCCTTTGGTATCATGACATTCTTTGGGTATTCTTTGACCATAAGACTCTTAGACAACCGTTTTCCTTCCCCTTAGAAAATAACTTTTTTTTTTGTTTGATGATGAAAAAGGGGAAAACAGTATCTCCTTGATACGAGTCAAGTAAAGGCACGAAATATTACCATGTTTTAAGCATCCAATGAATGGCCAAGCTCTTTGACATTTGTTCTTTGTACTCCACCATTCTTTACCGATCGTCACATCTCTAGTGATTGGAAAATTGCGATATGAATATATGGGTCAAGCCGTGGGTACATGTGTCGAAAACCGGCCGAAATTCTTTTATCTTAATATCTGAGTCAAGTAGTGGGTACATGTGTCGAAAACCGACCAGAATTCTTTTGTCTGAACATATGGGTCAAGCCATGGGTACATGTGTCGAAAACCGGCCGGAATTCGTTTGTATTTATATCTAAGTCAAGCCGTGGGTACATGTGTCAAAAACCGGCCGTAATTCTTTTGTCTGAATATATGGGTCAAGCCGTGGGTACATGTGTCGAAAACCGGCCGGAGATCATTTGTCTGAATGTATGGGCAAGCCGTGGGTACATTGTCGAAAACTGGCCAAAATTCTTTTGTGTGAATCTATGGGCCAAGCCGTGGGTACATGTGTCGAAAATTGGCCGAAATTCGTTTGTCTGAATATATGGCCAAGGCGTGGGTACATGTGTCGAAAACCGGCCGAAATTCTTTTATCTTAATATCTGAGTCAAGTAGTGGGTACATATGTCGAAAACCGACCGGAATTCTTTTGTCTGAACATATGGGTCAAGCCGTGGGTACATATGTTGAAACCGGCCATAATTCGTTTGTCTAAATATTTGGGTCAAGCCGTGGGTACATGTGAGACGAAATTCTTATGTCTTAATATCTTAGTCCAGCCGTGGGTACATGTGTCGTAAACCGATCGGAACTCGTTTGTCTTAATATCTGAGTCAAGCCGTGGGTACATGTGTCGAAAACCGGTCGGAATTCGTTTGTATTTATATTTAAGTCAAGCTGTGGGTACATGTGTCGAAAACCGGCCGGAATTCTTTTGTCTTAATATATGGGTCAAGCCGTGGGTACATGTGTCGAAAACCGACCGGAGATCATTTGTCTGAATGTATGGGCAAGCCGTGGGTACATTGTCGAAAACCGGCCAAAATTCTTTTGTGTGAATATATGGGCCAAGCCGTATGTATATTTGTCGAAAACCGGCCGAAATTCTTTTATCTTAATATCTGAGTCAAGTAGTGGGTACATGTGTCAAAAACCGACCATAATTCTTTTGCCTGAACATATGGGTCAAGCCGTTGGTACATATGTCGAAACCGGCCATAATTCGTTTGTCTGAATATATGGGTCAAGCCGTGGGTACATGTGTCAAAAACCGGCCGGAATTCGTTTGTATTTATATCTAAGTCAAAGCCGTGGGTACATGTGTCGAAAACCGGCTAGAATTCTTTTGTCTTAATATCTGGATCAAGCCGTGGGTACATGTGTCGAAAACCGACCGGAATTCATTGGTGTGAATATATGGGTCAAGCTGTGGGTACATGTGTCGAAAACTGGTCGGAATTCATTTGTCTGAATATATGGGTCAAGTCGTGCGTACATATGTCGAAAACCGGCCGGAATTCTTTTGTCTTAATTTCTGACTCAAGCCGAGGGAACATGTGTCGAAAACCGGTCGGAATTCGTTTTTTGAATATATGGTCAAGCCGTGGGTACGTGTGTCGAAAATCGACCAGAATTCTTTTGTCTGAACATAAGGGTCAAGCCGTGTGTATATATGTCGAAACCGGCCGGTATTCGTTTGTCTGAATATGTGGCTCAAGTCGTGGGTACATGTGTCGAAAACCGGCCGAAATTCTTTTGTCTGAATATATGGGTCAAGCCGTGGGTACATGTGAGACGAAATTCTTTTGTCTTAATATCTAAGTCAAGCCGTGGGTACATCTGTCGTAAACCGAGCGGAACTCGTTTGTCTTAATATCTGCGTCAAGCCATGGGTACATATGTCGAAAACTGGCCGGAATTCGTTTGTATTTATATCTAAGTCAAGCCGTGGGTACATGTGTCAAAAACCGGCCGTAATTCTTTTGTCTGAATATATGGGTCAAGCCGTGGGTACATGTGTCGAAAACCGGCCGGATATCATTTGTCTGAATGTATGGGCAAGCCGTGGGTACATTGTCGAAAACTGGCCAAAATTCTTTTGTGTGAATATATGGGCCAAGCCGTGGGTACATGTGTCGAAAATTGGCCGAAATTCGTTTGTCTGAATATATGGCCAAGGCGTGGGTACATGTGTCGAAAACCGGCCGAAATTCTTTTATCTTAATATCTGAGTCAAGTAGTGGGTACATATGTCGAAAACCGACCGGAATTCTTTTGTCTGAACATATGGGTCAAGCCGTGGGAACATATGTTGAAACCGGCCATAATTCGTTTGTCTAAATATTTGGGTCAAGCCGTGGGTACATGTGAGACGAAATTCTTATGTCTTAATATCTTAGTCCAGCCGTGGGTACATGTGTCGTAAACCGATCGGAACTCGTTTGTCTTAATATCTGAGTCAAGCCGTGGGTACATGTGTCGAAAACCGGTCGGAATTCGTTTGTATTTATATTTAAGTCAAGCTGTGGGTACATGTGTCGAAAACCGGCCGGAATTCTTTTGTCTTAATATATGGGTCAAGCCGTGGGTACATGTGTCGAAAACCGACCGGAGATCATTTGTCTGAATGTATGGGCAAGCCGTGGGTACATTGTCGAAAACCGGCCAAAATTCTTTTGTGTGAATATATGGGCCAAGCCGTATGTATATTTGTCGAAAACCGGCCGAAATTCTTTTATCTTAATATCTGAGTCAAGTAGTGGGTACATGTGTCAAAAACCGACCATAATTCTTTTGCCTGAACATATGGGTCAAGCCGTTGGTACATATGTCGAAACCGGCCATAATTCGTTTGTCTGAATATATGGGTCAAGCCGTGGGTACATGTGTCAAAAACCGGCCGGAATTCGTTTGTATTTATATCCAAGTCAAAGCCGTGGGTACATGTGTCGAAAACCGGCTAGAATTCTTTTGTCTTAATATCTGGATCAAGCCGTGGGTACATGTGTCGAAAACCGACCGGAATTCATTGGTGTGAATATATGGGTCAAGCTGTGGGTACATGTGTCGAAAACTGGTCGGAATTCATTTGTCTGAATATATGGGTCAAGTCGTGCGTACATATGTCGAAAACCGGCCGGAATTCTTTTGTCTTAATTTCTGACTCAAGCCGAGGGAACATGTGTCGAAAACCGGTCGGAATTCGTTTTTTGAATATATGGTCAAGCCGTGGGTACGTGTGTCGAAAATCGACCAGAATTCTTTTGTCTGAACATAAGGGTCAAGCCGTGTGTATATATGTCGAAACCGGCCGGTATTCGTTTGTCTGAATATGTGGCTCAAGTCGTGGGTACATGTGTCGAAAACCGGCCGAAATTCTTTTGTCTGAATATATGGGTCAAGCCGTGGGTACATGTGAGACGAAATTCTTTTGTCTTAATATCTAAGTCAAGCCGTGGGTACATCTGTCGTAAACCGAGCGGAACTCGTTTGTCTTAATATCTGCGTCAAGCCATGGGTACATATGTCGAAAACTGGCCGGAATTCGTTTGTATTTATATCTAAGTCAAGCCGTGGGTACATGTGTCAAAAACCGGCCGTAATTCTTTTGTCTGAATATATGGGTCAAGCCGTGGGTACATGTGTCGAAAACCGGCCGGATATCATTTGTCTGAATGTATGGGCAAGCCGTGGGTACATTGTCGAAAACTGGCCAAAATTCTTTTGTGTGAATATATGGGCCAAGCCGTGGGTACATGTGTCGAAAATCGGCCGAAATTCGTTTGTCTGAATATATGGCCAAGCCGTGGGTACATGTGTCGAAAACCGGCCGAAATTCTTTTATCTTAATATCTGAGTCAAGTAGTGGGTACATATGTCGAAAACCGACCGGAATTCTTTTGTCTGAACATATGGGTCAAGCCGTGGGAACATATGTTGAAACCGGCCATAATTCGTTTGTCTAAATATTTGGGTCAAGCCGTGGGTACATGTGAGACGAAATTCTTATGTCTTAATATCTTAGTCCAGCCGTGGGTACATGTGTCGTAAACCGATCGGAACTCGTTTGTCTTAATATCTGAGTCAAGCCGTGGGTACATGTGTCGAAAACCGGTCGGAATTCGTTTGTATTTATATTTAAGTCAAGCTGTGGGTACATGTGTCGAAAACCGGCCGGAATTCTTTTGTCTTAATATATGGGTCAAGCCGTGGGTACATGTGTCGAAAACCGGCCGGAGATCATTTGTCTGAATGTATGGGCAAGCCGTGGGTACATTGTCGAAAACCGGCCAAAATTCTTTTGTGTGAATATATGGGCCAAGCCGTATGTATATTTGTCGAAAACCGGCCGAAATTCTTTTATCTTAATATCTGAGTCAAGTAGTGGGTACATGTGTCAAAAACCGACCATAATTCTTTTGCCTGAACATATGGGTCAAGCGTTGGTACATATGTCGAAACCGGCCATAATTCGTTTGTCTGAATATATGGGTCAAGCCGTGGGTACATGTGTCAAAAACCGGCCGGAATTCGTTTGTATTTATATCTAAGTCAAAGCCGTGGGTACATGTGTCGAAAACCGGCTAGAATTCTTTTGTCTTAATATCTGGATCAAGCCGTGGGTACATGTGTCGAAAACCGACCGGAATTCATTGGTGTGAATATATGGGTCAAGCTGTGGGTACATGTGTCGAAAACTGGTCGGAATTCATTTGTCTGAATATATGGGTCAAGTCGTGCGTACATATGTCGAAAACCGGCCGGAATTCTTTTGTCTTAATTTCTGACTCAAGCCGAGGGAACATGTGTCGAAAACCGGTCGGAATTCGTTTTTTGAATATATGGTCAAGCCGTGGGTACGTGTGTCGAAAATCGACCAGAATTCTTTTGTCTGAACATAAGGGTCAAGCCGTGTGTATATATGTCGAAACCGGCCGGTATTCGTTTGTCTGAATATGTGGCTCAAGTCGTGGGTACATGTGTCCAAAACCGTCCGGAATTCTTTTGTCTGAATATATGGGTCAAGCCGTGGGTATATACGTTGAAACCGACCAGAATTCTTTTGTCTGAAAGTATGGGTCAAGCCGTGGGTACATTGTCGAAAACCGGCCGGAATTCTTTTCTTAATATCTGAGTCAAGCCGTGGGTACATGTGTTGAAAACCGGCCGGAATTCGTTTGTCTGAATATATGGTTTAAGCCATGGGTACATGTGTCGAAAACCGGCCAGAATTCGTTTGTCAGAATATATGGGTCCAGCTGTGGGTACATGTGTCGAAAACCGGCCGGAATTCTTTTGTTTGAATGTATGGGCAAGCCGTCGGTACATTGTCGAAAACCGGCCGAAATTCTTTTGTGTGAATATATGGGCCAAGCCGTCGGTGAATATGTCAAAAACCTGCCGAAATTCATTTGTCAGAATATCTAGATCAAGCCTTGGGTCCATGTGTCGAAACCGGCCGGAATTTTTTTTGCCTGAATATATGGATCATGCCATGGGTACATATGTGGAAACTGACCAGAATACTTTTGTCTGGATATATGGGTCAAGACGTGGGTACATATATCGAAACCGACCGAAATTCTTTTCTCATAATATATGGATCAAGCTGTGGGTACATATGTCAAAAACTGGCCGAAATTCGTTTGTTTGAATATATGGGTCAAGTCGTGGGTACATGTGTCGAAAACCGGCCGAAATTCGTTTCTCTTAATATCTGAGTCAAGTAGTGGGCACATATGTCGAAAACCGGCCGAAATTTGTTTGTCTGAATATATGGGCCAAGCCGTGGGTACATGTGAGACGGAATTCTTTTGTCTTAATATCTTAGTCAAGCCGTGGGTACATATGTCGTAAACCGACCGAAACTCGTTTGTCTTAATATCTGAGTCAAACCGTGGGTACATGTGTCGAAAACCGGTTGGAATTCTTTTGTCTGAATACATGGGTACATGTGTCGAAAACCGGCCGGAATTCTTTTGTTTGAATATATGGGTCAAGCCGTGGATACATAGTTTGAAACCGGCCAGAATTCGGTTGTCTGAATATATGGGTCAAGCAGTGGGTACATGTCTCGAAAACCGGCCGGAATTCTTTTGTTTTAATATCAGAGTCAAGCCGTGGGTACATGTGTCAAAAACCGCCAGAATTCGTTTGTCTGAATATATGGTTCAAGCCGTGGGTACATGTGTCAAAAACCGGTCGGAATTCGTTTATCTTAGTATTTGGGTCAAACCGTGGGTACATGTGTCGAAAACCGGCCAGAATTCTTTTGTCTGAATATTTGGGTCAAGCCGTGGGTACATGTGACGAAAACCGGTCGAAATTCTTTTATCTAAACATATGGGTCAAGCCGTGGGTGCATTGGTTGAAAACCGGCCGTGGGTATCCGTCTTAAACTTATCAGAATTCTCTTGTCTGAATATATGGAGTTAAGCCGCGAGTTCATGTGTCGAAAACCGGCTGGAATTCGTTTGTCTTAATATATGGGTCAAGCCGTGGGTACATGTGTCGAAAACCGGCCGGAATTATTTTGTCTTAATATTTGAGTCAAGCCATGGGTACATGTGTCGAAAACCAGCCGTAATTCGTTTGTCTGAATAAATAGGTCAAGCCGTTGGTACATCTGTCGAAAACCGGTCGGAATTCGTTTGTCTGAGTATATCGGTAAAGCCGTGGGTACATGTTTCTAAAACCGGCCGGAATTCGTTTGTTTGGATATATGGGTCCAGCTGGGGATACATATGTTAAAAACCGGCTGGAATCGGAATTCGTTTGCATGAATATATGGGTCAAGCCATGGGTACATGTGTCGTAAACCGGCCGAGATTGTTTTGTCTGAATATATGGGTCAAGCCGTGGGTACATGTGTCGAAAACCAGCCGAAATTCGTTTTTCTTAATATCTGAGTCAAGTTATGGGTACATGTGTCGAAAACAGGCCAAAATTTGTTTGTTTCAATATATATGGGTCAAGCCGTGGGTACATGTGAGCCAGAATTCTTTTGTCTTAATTTCTTAGTCAAGGCGTGGGTACATGTGTCGTAAACCGACTGGAACTCGATTCTCTTAATATCTTAGTCAAGCCGTGGGTACATGTGTCGAAAACCGGTCGGAATTCTTTTGTTTTAATATCTGAGTCATGCCGTGAGTACATGTGTCGAAAACCGGCCAAAACTCTTTTGTATTTATATATAAGTCAAGTCGTGGGTGCATGTGTCGAAAACCTGCCAGAATTCTTTTGTCTTAATATCTGGGTCAAGCTGTGAGTACATATGTCGAAACCGGCCGGAATTCGTTTGTCTATATATATGGGTCAAGCCATGGGTACATGTATCAAAAACCGGCTGAAATTCTTTTGTCTTAATATATGGGTCAAGCCGTGGGTACATGTGTTGAAAACCGGCCAGAATTTTTTTGTTAGAATGTTTAGGTCAAGCCGTGGGTACATGTGTCGAAAATCGGCCAGAATTCTTTTGCCTGATGTATGGGCAAGCCGTGGGTACATTGTCGAAAGCCAATCAAAACTCTTTTGTGTGAATATATGGGTCAAGCTGTGGGAACATGTGTCAAAACCGGCCGGTATTCGTTTGTCTGACTATATGGTTCAAGCCGTGGGTACATGTGTGGAAAACCAGCCGGAATTCGTTTGTCAGAATATATATGGGTCAAGCCGTGGATGCATCTGTAAAAAACCGGCCAAAATTCTTTTGCTTGAATGTATGGGTCAAGCCGTGGGTACATATGTCGAAAACCGGCCAGAATTCTTGTCTTAATATCTGAGTCAAGCCTAGGGTAATCGAAAACCGGGAAAAATTCGTTTGTTTGAATATATGGGTCAAGCCGTGGGTACATGTGTCGAAAACCGACCGGAATTCTTTTGTCTGAACATATGGGTCAAACCGTGGGTACATGTGTCGAAACAGGCTGGTATTCGTTTGTCTAAAGATATGGGTCAACTCGTGGGTACATGTGTCGAAAACTAGCCCAAATTCTTTTGTCAGAATATATGGGTCAAGTCGTGGGTACATGTTTCGAAAACTGGCCGGAATTCTTTTGTCTGAATGTATGGGCAAGCCATGGGTACATGTGTTAAAACCGGCCGGTATTCGTTTGTCCGAATAAATGGGTCAAGCAGTGGGTACATGTGTCGAAAACCGGCCGAAATTCTTTTGTCTAAATATATGGGTCAATCTGTGGGTACATGTGTCGAAAACAGGCCAGAAATCATTCGTCGGGCAAGCCGTGGGTATTGTCGAAAATTGGCCAAAATTCTTTTGTGTGAATATATGGGCCAAGCCGTGGGTACATGTGTCGAAACCGGCCGGAATTCTTTTGTATGAATATATGGATCAAGCCGTGGGTACATTGTCGAAAACCAGCGGAAATTCTTTTGTGTGAATATATGGGTCAAGCTGTGGGTACATGTGTCGAAAACAGGCCAAAATTCGTTTGTCAGAATATCTGGGTCAAGCCGTGGGTACATGTGTCGAAAACCGGCTGAAATTCTTTTGTCTGAATATATGGGTCAAGCCATGGGTACATATGTGGAAGCCGACCGAAATTCTTTTGTTTGGATATATGGGTCAAGCCGTGGGTACATGTGTCGAAATCGGCCGGTATTCGTTTGTCTGAATATATGGGTCAAGCGTTGGGTACATGTGTCGAAAACCGGCCGGAATTCTTTTGTCTAAATATATGGGTCAAGTCGTGGGTACATTGTCGAAAACAAGCCGAAATCTTTTGTGTGAATATATGGGTCAAGATATGGGTACATGTGTCAAAAACCGGACGGAATTTGTTTGTCAGAATATCTAGGTCAAGCCGAGGGTACATGTATCAAAAACCAGCTGGAATTCTTTTGTCTGAATATATGGGTCAAGCCATGGGTACATATGTGGAAACCGACCGAAATTCTTTTGTCTGATATATGGGCCAAGCCGTGGGTACATATGTCCAAACCGACAGAAATTCTTTTGTCTGAATATATGGGTCAAGCCGTGGGTACATGTGTCGAAAACCAACCGAAATTCGTTTGTCTTAATATCTGAGTCAAGTTGTGTCGAAAAGAGGCCAAAATTTGTTTGTTTCAATATATACGGGTCAAGCCGTGGGTACATGTGAGCCGGAATTCTTTTGTCTTAATTTCTTAGTCAAGGCATGGGTACATGTGTCGTAAACCGACCGGAACTTGATTCTCTTAATATCTGAGTCAAGCCGTGGGTACATGTGTCGAAAACCGGTCGGAATTCTTTTGTATTTATATCTTAGTCAAGGCGTGGGTATATGTGACGAAAACTGGCCGAAATTCGTTGATCTAAATATATGGGTCAAGCCCTGGGTACATGTGTCGAAAACCGGCCGGAATTCTTTTGTCTGAATATATGGGTCAAGCCATGGGTACATTTGTCGAAAACCGGCCAGAATTCTTTTGTCTGAATATATGGGTCAAGCCATGGGTACATTTGTCGAAAACCGGTCAGAATTTTTTTTTAAATATATGGGTTAAGCTGGGGGAACATAGGTTGAAACCGGCCAAAATTTGTTTGTCTGAATATATGGGTCAAGCCGTGGGTACATATGTCGAAAAACTGGCCAGAATTCGTTTATTTGAATATGTGGATTAAGCCGTGGGTACACGTGTCGAAAACCGGCCAGAATTCTTTTGTTTTATTATCGGAGTCAAGCCATGGGTATATGTGTCGAAAACCGGTCGGAATTCGTTTGTCTGAATATATGGGTCAGGCCGTGGGTACATGTATCTTAAACCCTTTGGAATTCTCTTGTGTGAGAATATGGGTAAAATCTTAGGTACATGTCTTAAATTTGTCAAGTCGTGGGTTCACATGTCTTAAACTTATCAGAATTCTCTTGTCCGACTATATGGAGTTCAGCCGCGGGTACATGTGTCGAAAACCGGCCTGAATTCAATTGTCCAAATATATGGGTCAAGCCATGGGTGCATGTGTCGAAAACAGGCCAGAATTCTTTTTTCTAAACATATGGGTCAAGCCGTGGGTACATATGTCGAAACCGGCCGGTATTCGTTTGCCCAAATATATGGGTCGAGCCGAAGGTACATGTGTCAAAAACCGGCTGGAATTCTTTTGTCTGAATATATGGGTCAAGCCATAGGTACATGTGTCGAAAACCGACTGGAATTCGTTTGCTTGAATATATGGGTCAAGCCGTTGGTACATGTGTTGAAAACCGGCCGAAATTCATTTGTCTTAATATCTGAGTCAAGCCATGGGTAATGTGTCGAAAACAGGCCAAAATTTGTTTGTCTCAATATATATGGGTCAAGCCGTGGGTATATGTGAGCCGGAATTCTTGTCTTAATTTCTTAATCAAGGCCTGGGTACATGTGTCGTAAACCGACCGGAACTCGATTCTCTTAATATTTGAGTCAAGCCGTGGGTACATGTGTCAAAAACCGGTCAGAATTCTTTTGTATTTATATCTTAGTCAAGCCGTGGGTATATGTGTCGAAAACCGGCCAAAATTCGTTTGTCTGAATAAATGGGTCAAGCCGTGGGTACATGTGCCGAAAACAGGCCGAAATTCTTTGGTCTGAATATATGGGTCAAGCCATGGGTACATTTGTCGAAAACCGGTTGGAATTTTTTTCTAAATATATGGGTCAAGTTGGGGGTACATAGGTTGAAACCGGCCGGAATTCGTTTGTCTGAATATATGGGTCAAGCCGTGGGTACATATGTCGAAAAACTGGCCAGAATTCGTTTATCTGAATATGTGGATTGAGCCGTGGGTACACGTGTCGAAAACCGGCCACAATTCTTTTGTGTTAATATCGGAGTCAAGCCGTGGGTACATGTGTCGAAAACCGGTCGGAATTCGTTTGTCTGAATATATGGGTCAAGCCGTGGGTACATGTATCTTAAACCCTTTGGAATCCTCTTGTCTGAGAATCTGGGTAATATCGTGGGTACATGTCTTAAATTTGTTAAGCCGTGGGTTCACATGTTTTAAACTTATCGGAATTCTCTTGCCCGACTATATGGAGTTAAGCCGCGGGTACATGTGTCGAAAAGCGGCCAGAATTCATTTGGCCAAATATAAGGGTCAAACCATGGGTACATGTGTCGAAAACCGGCCGAAATTCTTTTGTCTAAACATATGGGTCAAGCCGTGGGTACATATATCGAAACCGGCCGGAATTCGTTTATCCAAATATATGGGTCGAGCTAAGGGTACATGTGTCAAAAACCGGCTGGAATTCTTTTGTCTGAATATATGGGTCAAGCCATGGTTACTTGTGTCGAAAACTGGCAGAAATTCATCTGTCTTGATATATGGGTCGAGCCGAGGTACTTGTGTCAAAAACCGACCGGAATTCTTTTGTTTGAATATATAGGTCAACCCATGGATACATGTGTCGAAAACCAACTGGAATTCACTTGTCTGAATATATGGGTCAAGTCGTGGGTACATATGTCGAAAACCGGCCGGAATTCGTTTGTCTTAATATCGGAGTCAAGCCGTCGGTACATGTGTCGAAAACCGGCCGAAATTCTTTTGTCTTAATATCTGAGTCAAGCCGTGGATACATGTGTCGAAAACCGTCTGGAATTCTTTTATATTATTATATGAGTCAAGACGTGGGTATATGTGTCGAAAACCGGCAAGAATTTTTTTTCTTAATATCTGACTCAAGCCGAGGGTACGTGTGTCAAAAACCAGCCGGAATTCGTTTGTTTGAATATATGGGTCAAGCCGTGGGTAGATGTGTTAAAAACCGACCGGAATTCTTTTGTCAAAACATATGGGTCAAGCCGTGGGTACTTATGTCGAAACCGGCCGAAATTCGTTAGTCTGAATATATGGATCAAGTCGTGGGTACGTGTGTCGAAAACCTGCCGAATTTTTGTTGTCTAAATATATGGGTCAAGCCATGGGTACATGTGTCGAAAACCGACCTGAATTCTTTTTTTCTGAATATATGGATCAAGCTGGGGGTACATAGGTCGAAACTGGCCAAAATTCGTTTGTCTGAATATATGGGTCAAGCCGTGGGTACATGTGTCGAAAACCGGACGAAATTCGTTTGTCTGAATATATGGATCAAGCCGTTAGTACTTGTGTCAAAAACCGGCCGGAATTCTTTTTTCTTAATATCTGATTGAAGTCGTGGGTACATATGTTGAAAACATGTCGAAATTCTTTTATCTGTATATATGGGTCAAGCCGTGGGTACTTATATCATAAAGCATTTGGAATTGTCTTGTTTGAGAATCCGGGTTAAATCGTGGGTACATGTCTTAAATTTGTCAAGCCGTGGGTACACATGTCTTACACTTATCAAAATTCTCTTGTCCGAATATATGGAGTTAGGACGCGGGTACATGTGTCGAAAATCGGCCAGAATTCGTTTGTCTTAAAATATGGGTCAAACCGTGGGTACATGTATCAAAAACCAGCCGGAATTTTGTCATAATATTTGAGTCAAGCAGTGGGTAACTGTGTCGAAAACCGGTCAGAATTCTTTTGTCTAAATATATGGGTCAAACCATGGGTACATTTGTCGAAAACCGGCCAGAATTCTTTTGTCTAAATATATGGGTCAAGCCGTGGGTACATAGTTCCAAACCGGCCGAAATTCGTTTGTCTGAATATATGGGTCAAGCAGTGTGTACATGTCTCAAAAACCGGCCGAAATTCTTTTGTTTTCATATTAGAGTCAATCCGTGGGTACATGTGTCAAAAACCAGCCAGAATTCGTTTGTCTGAATATATGGTTCAAGCCGTGGGTACATGTGTTGAAAACCGGTCGGAAATCGTTTGTCTTAATATATGGGTCAAGCCGAGGATACATGTGTTGAAAACCGGCCGGAATTCTTTTATCTGAATATTTGGGTCAAGCCGTGGGTACATGTGACGAAAACCGGCGGAAATTCTTTTATCTGAACATATGGGTCAAGCTGTGGGTATATTGGTTGAAAACCGGCCGTGGGTACACGTCTTAAACTTATCGGAATTCTCTTGTCTGAATATATGGAGTTCAGCCGCGAGTTCATGTGTCGAAAACCAGCTGGAATTCGTTTGTCTTAATATATGGGTCAAGCCGTGGGTAAATGTGTCGAAAACCGGCCGGAATTATTTTGTCTTATTATTTGAGTGAAGCCATGGGTACATGTGTCGAAAACCAGCCGTAATTCGTTTGTCTGAATAAATAGGTCAAGCCGTTGGTACATATGTCGAAAACCGGTCGGAATTCGTTTGTCTGAGTATATCGGTAAAGCCGTGGGTACATGTTTCTAAAACCGGCCGGAATTCGTTTGTTTGGATATATGGGTCCAGCTGGGGATACATATGTTAAAAACCGGCTGGAATCGGAATTCGTTTGCATGAATATATGGGTCAAGCCATGGGTACATGTGTCGAAAACCGGCCGAGATTGTTTTGTCTGAATATATGGGTCAAGCCGTGGGTACATGTGTCGAAAACCAGCCGAAATTTGTTTTTCTTAATATCTGAGTCAAGCTGTGGGTACATGTGTCGAAAACAGGCCAAAATTTGTTTGTTTCACTATATATGGGTCAAGGCGTGGGTACATGTGAGCCGAAATTCTTTTGTCTTAATTTCTTAGTCAAGGCGTGGGTACATGTGTCGTAAACCGATCGGAACTCGATTCTTTTAATATCTGAGTCAAGCCGTGGGTACATGTGTCGAAAACCGGTCGGAATTCTTTTGTATTTATATCTTAGTCAAGGTGTGGGTATATGTGTCGAAAACCAGCCGGAATTCGTTTATCTGAATATATGGTCAAGCCGTGGGTACATATGGCGAAAACCGGCCGAAATTCTTTTGTCTGAATATATGGGTCAAGCCACAGGTACATTTGTCGAAAATCGGCCGGAATTTTTTTGTCTAAATATATGGGTCAAACTGGGGGTACATAGGTCAAAACCGGCCGGAATTCGTTTGTCTGAATTTATGGGTCAAGCCGTGGGTACATGTATCGAAAACTGGCCAGAATTCGTTTGTCTGAATATGTGGATTAAGCCGTGGGTACACATGTCGAAAACCGGCCTGAATTCTTTTTTGTTAATATCGGAGTCAAGCCGTGGGTACATGTGCGAAAACCGGTCGGAATTCGTTTGTCTGAATATATGGGTCAAGCCGTGGGTACATGTATCTTAAACGCCTTTGGAATTCTCTTGTGTGAGAATCTAGGTAAAATCGTTGGCACATGTCTTAAATTTGTCAAGCTGGGGTTCACTTGTCTTAAACTTATCGGAATTCTCTTATCCGACTATATGGAGTTAAGCCGTAGGTACATGTGTGGAAAACTGGCCAGAATTCATTTGTCCAAATATATGGGTCAAACCATGGGTACATGTGTCGAAAACCGGCCGGAATTCTTCTTCCAAAACATATGGGTCAAGCCGTGGGTACATATGTCGAAACTGGCCGGAATTCGTTTTTCCAAATATATGGGTCGAGCCGAGGGTACATGTGTAAAAAACCGGCTGAAATTCTTTTATCTCAATATATGGGTCAAGCCATAGGTACATGTTTCGAAAACCGGCTGGAATTCGTTTGTCTTGATATATGGGTCGAGCTGAGGGTACATGTGTCAAAAACCGGCTGGAATTCTTTTGTTTGAATATATAGGTCAAGCCATGGATACATGTGTCGAAAAGCAACTGGAATTCACTTGTCTGAATATATGGGTCAAGTCGTGGGTACATATGTCGAACACCGGCCGGAATTTGTTTGTCTTAATATCTGAGTTAAATCGTCGGTACATGTGTCGAAAACCGGCTGGATTTCTTGTCTTAATATCTGAGTCAAGCCGTGGATACATGTGTAGAAAACCAGCTGGAATTCTTTTATATTAGTATCTGAGTCAAGACGTGGGTATATGTGTCGAAAACCGGCCAGAATTTTTTTCTTACTATCTGAGTCAAGCCGAGGGTACGTGTGTCGAAAACCAGCCGGAGTTCGTTTGCTTGAATATATGGGTCAAGCCGTGGGTACATGTGTTGAAAACCGACCGGAATTCTTTTGTCAGAACATATGGGTCAAGCCGTGGGTACTTATGTCGAAACCGGCCGAAATTCGTTTGTCTGAATATATGGATCAAGTCGTGGGTACGTGTGTCGAAAACCGGCCGGATTTTTGTTGTCTAAATATATGGATCAAGCCAGGGTACATAGGTCAAAACTAGCCAGAATTCGTTTGTCTGAATATATGGGTCAAGCCGTGGGTACATGTGTTGAAAACCGGCCGGAATTCGTTTGTCTGAATATATGGATCAAGCCGTTGGACTTGTGTCGAAAACCGGCCATAATTCCTTTTTCTTAATATCTTATTGAAGCGTGGGTACATATGTTGAAAACCGGTCGAAATTCTTTTATCTGTATATTTGGATCAAGCCGTGGGTACATATATCATAAAGCATTTGGAATTGTCTTGTTTGAGAATCCGGGTTAAATCGTGGGTACATGTCTTAAATTTGTCAAGCCGTGGGTACACATGTCTTAAACTTATCAGAATTCATTTGTACGAATATATGGAGTTAGGACGCGGGTACATGTGTCGAAAACCGGCCAGAATTCGTTTGTCTTAACATATGGGTCAAGCCGTGGGTACATGTCTCGAAAACCGGCCATAATTTTTTGTCTTAATATTTGAGTCAAGCAGTGGGTAGATGTGTCGAAAACCGGTAGAAATTCGTTTGTCTTGATATATGGGTCGAGCCGAGGGTACATGTGTCAAAAATCTGCCGGAATTCTTTTGTATGAATATATAGGTCAAGCCATAGATACATGTGTCGAAAACCAGCTGGAATTCACTTGTCTGAATATATGGGTCACGTCGGAGGTACATATATCGAAAACCGGCCAGAATTCTTGTCTTAATATCAGAGTCAAACCGTGGGTACATATGTCAAAAACCGGCCGGAATTCGTTTGTCTGAATATATGGTTCAAGCCGTGGGTACATGTGTCAAAAACCGACTGGAATTCGATTGTCTGAATATATGGGTCAAGCTGTGGGTACGTGTCGAAAACCAGCCTGAATTCATTTATCTAAATATATGGGTCAAGCCGTGGGTACATGTGTCGAAATCCGGCCGAAATTCGTTTGTCTGAATATATGGGTCAAGCCGTGGGTACATGTGTCGAAAACCGGCCGAAATTCTTTTGTCTGAATATTTGGGTCAAACCGTTGGTACATATGACGAAAACCGGCCGAAATTTTTTTGTTTGAATATCTGGATCAAACCGTCGGTACATTGGTTGAAAACCGGCCGTGGGTACACGTCTTAAACTTATCGGGATTATCTTGCCCGAATAAATGGAGTTAAGTCGCGGGTTCATGTGTCGAAAACCGGTCGGAATTCATTTGTCTTAATACATGGGTCGGGCCGTTGGTACATATATCGAAAACCGGCCGGAATTTTTTTGTCTTAATTTTTGATTCAAGCTGTGGGTACATGTGTCGAAAACCAGCCGTAATTCGTTTGTCTGAATATATGGGTCAAGCCGTTGGTACATGTGTCAAAAACCGGCCGGAATACGTTTGTCTTAATATATGGGTCAAACCGTGGGTACATGTCTCGAAAACCGGTCGGAATTCTTTTGTGTGAATATATGGGTGAAGCCATGGGTACATATATCGAAAACCGGCCGGAATTTTTTTGTTTTAATTTTTGATTCAAGCTGTGGGTACATGTGTCGAAAACCAGCCGTAATTCGTTTGTCTGAATATATGGGTCAAACCGTTGGTACATGTGTCGAAAACCGGCCGGAATACGTTTGTCTTAATATCTGAGTCAAGCCGTGGGTACATGTGTCGAAAACCGACTGAAATTCTTTTGTCTGGATATATGGGTCAAGCCGTGGGTACATATGTCGAAACCAAATGGAAGTATTTTGTCTGAATATATGGGTACATATGTCAAAAACTGGCCGAAATTTGTTTGCCTGAATATGTGGGTCAAGCCTTGGGTACTTGTGTCCTAAACCACCCGGAATTCGTTTGCCTGAATATATGGGTCAAGCCGTGGGTACATGTGTCGAAAACCAATCAATTCTTTTGTCTTAATATCTGAGTCAAGCCGTAGGTACATGGGTCGAAAACCGGCCGGAATTCATTTGTCTAAATATATGGGTCAAGCCATGGGTAGATGTGTCGAAAACCTACAGGAATTCGTTTGTCTGAATATATGGGTCAAGCCGTGGGTACATATGTCGAAAACTGGCCGGAATTCGTTTGTCTTAATATCCGATCCAAGCCGTGGGTACATGTCTCGAAAACTGGCCGGGATTCTTGTCTTAATATCAGAGTCAAGCCGTGGGTACATGTGTCAAAAACCGGCCGGAATTCGTTTGTCTGAATATATGGGTCAAGCCGTTGGTACATGTGTCGAAAACCGGTCGGAATTCGTTTGTCTTAAAATATGGGTCAAGCCGTGGGTACATGTGTCGAAAACCGGTCGAAATTCTTTTGTGTGAATATATGGGTCAAGCCATGGGTACTTGTGTCGAAAACCGGCTGAAATTCATTTGACTGAATATCCGGGTCAAGCCTCGAAAACTGGCCGGGATTCGTTTGTCTTAATATCTGACTCAAACTATGGGTACATGTGTCGAAAACCGACTAGAATTCTTTTGTCTGGATATATGGGTCAAGCCGTGGGTATATTGTGTCAAAAATCGGCCAGAATTCGTTTGTCTGAATATAAGGTTCAAGTCGTGGGTACATGTGTCGAAAACCGACTGGAATTCGTTTGTCTGAATATATGGGTCAAGCTATGGGTACGTGTCGAAAACCGGCCTGAATTCATTTATCTGAATATATGGGTCAAGCCGTGGGTACATGTGTCGAAAACCGGCCGAAATTCGTTTATCTGAATATATGGGTCAAGCCGTGGGTACATGTGTCGAAAACCGACCGGAATTCTTTTGTCTGAATATTAGGGTCAAGCCATGGGTACATATGTCGAAAACCGGCCGAAATTCTTTTGTTTGAATATCTAGATCAAACTGTGGGTACATTGGTTGAAAACCGACCGTGGGTACACGTCTTAAACTTATCGGAATTCTCTTGCCCGAATAAATGGAGTTAAGCCGCGGGTTCATGTGTCGAAAACCGGTCGGAATTCGTTTGCCTTAATACATAGGTCAGGCCGTGGGTACATGTGTCGAAAACCGACCGGAATTCTTTTGTCTTAATATTTGATTCAAGCCGTGGATACATGTGTCGAAAACGAGCCATAATTCGTTTATCTGAATATATGGGTGAAGTCGTTGGTACATGTGTCAAAAACTGGCCAAAATTCGTTTGTCTGAATATATGGGTAAATCCGTGGGTACATGTTTCTAAAACCGGCCGGAATTCGTTTATCTGAATATATAGGTCAAGCCGTGGGTACATGTGTCGAAAGCTGGCCGGAATTCTTTTGTCTGAATATATGGGTCAAGCCTTGTGTACATGTGTTGAAAACCGTCGGAATAGGAATTCGTTTGTCTGAATATATGGGTTAAGCCGCGGGTACATGTATCGATAACCGGCCGAAATTCTTTTATCTGAATATATAGGTCAAGCCATGGGTACATGTGACGAAAACCGGCCAGAATTCATTTATCCGAATATATTGGTCAAGCCGTGGGTACATATGTCGAAAACCGGCCGGAATTCTTTTGTCTTCATACTGGAGTCAAGCTAAGGGTGCATCTGTCGTAACCCGACCGAAATTCTTTTGTCATAATATCTGAGTCAAGCCGTGGGTACGTGTCGAAAACCGGCCAGAATTCGTTTGTCTGAATATATGGTTCAAGCCGTGGGTACTGATATGCTCAAATTTACCCTGAGCTACTCTCTCAAATTAAGAGATCGTAGTAGTACTTAGGGTTCGAATCCACAGGGAATCGAATCACACAAATGATTATGAATTCAAATTATGCTAAGTAAATATGTGTTAAAATTAAGAAAATAGTAAAACAAAGCAAGCAGATTATGATTCAATGTTCTTAAAATTCAATGAGACAAAAACTAGGTTTTCAGGAAATCGCAGGAAACTCGAAACTATAGACAAATTAGATTGATAGGGGAATTAAGATACGTTCTTGAACATGAAAACAATGGTAAAGTTAACCAACTTTCGTTGTGAAAACTATCTATGACTAAATCCCTAAATTCCAAATTTCTTTGCAAACTTAGTGGATAAAGACAAGCATTAATGTTCAGATTCAATTGTTCACAAATTGTCTAAACCAAATTTCTTTGCGAAAAGATAATTTGCTCATCTAAGATTAGTTCAGGCAATTATCAATACTTTCGCATCTAACAATTAACCTAAGATCTAAGTTCCAGGTGATCAAACTAGAACTAGCATTAACAACAATCTAGATGAAGAACCAAGTGATGTTCCCTAACAGATCTAACAAGTCTAACAATTTCTCATAATCCTTTGATAACCCTAAACCTAACAAGCAAACTATTCAGACATGATGATTGAAACAAACATCATAGATGAATAGAATTGCATAGAAAGATAGAGAAAAAGATACAAAGGGTTCGAATATCGATGAATGTCAAGCACAGATTTCTCTCCCTAAAAGCTCTCCAAATCTCTCTCTCTCTCAAAGTCTCAAATAAAATCTAAGATCTCTACATGAAAATCTAAAGAAAAACTATATATAGAGTCTTAAAATCGGATTGAGCTTTTTCTGCAAACTTCTGGGCTTTTTGGGCAAAAGAGGAAATTCTTCCATATTAGCTTGCGTCGAGCGACGCCACGGGGCTGCGTCGAGCGACGCACGATCATAGCTTAATTGTCTTCGTGTCGGACGAAATTGTGTCGATCGACGCAATGTCTCTGCGTCGAGCGACGCAGACTCCAAATCTTGACTCCGACTTGATCACTTCGGCACTTCTTTCCTTGATGCTCCAAAATGCTCCAAAAACTCTCATTATGCTCCAATCGTCCCTTAACCTGTAAAGACTCCAAAAGACTCGAAAAATACCAAAAAGACTCTATAAAATGGACTTATATCATGGCCAAAAACAGGTAAAAACCATGATATATCAACTCCCCCAGACTTAGCCTTTGCTTGCCCTCAAGCAAAACATCAACTAAAAATGTGAAAGAGGTTTGAAAACGCAGAAACTTACCTTCCCTTGGATCACCGGACTAACCCTTTCAACCAGTAATCGACATAATGCAGAACCAATCCCAAAATCAGACCCCCATGTACTTCTCCACAGACATTCGCAGCCTTCCGAATTCATCCACAACTTCACAGCATAATCTGCTAGTCTTCATTGCTGGATTTCAATGATCTCAATGCCAAGGACCTTCTAGACTCATTCCCATACTATACCATGATAGTGAACCAGAACACTTGGTACTCTTTCTCTCCCCCAGACTTATTCGATTTTCTGTTTTTTTTTTTTCTTTTTTCGGCGAAACAGATAGAGGGAGAGGAGTACCATTACTTTAAACAGAGGTTGCACTTATTAGGTATGAATGAGGAGTCAAGCCCTATGAACACCAATCACAAAGAAGACCGTTGAGTAGCTCTAATCTTGACGGATTATACTGGAAGTAACAGACGTTTCCAGTTAACCAGTCAGCCTTAGGATTTTCTATTAGTCTGACTCTGAAATTGATCCTGAAAGAATGGTCACTAATTTGAAAGAAACAGTCCACTAATCCAAAAGAAGGGTCATAGTTTCCAACTGACTATTTTGACTCAATAAAACGTTTTGGACTGACTCTAAAAAACAAGGACAAAGTTAGCAACTACCTCCCCCAGACTTAAACAACACTGTCCCCCAGACTTGAACTTGTGAAGGAAAAACATATAGCAAATCATTAGTCTCACAAGTTCAAGAATCCTAAAGAAACAACTAACAAACTGACTCAAAGAAAACAGAAAATGACTCAAAACAATTAAAAAAAAATAAAATCAGAAAAAGGATAAATAGGAAGGAACTAGTCCTCCTCTTCAGAAGAAGATCACTGAAGAGATGGTGGGCAAGGACGAACACAGCCACAACGAGGTACGTTGGAAATGGCCCTCCAAAGTGTCTGGAGACTCTGAACCACCCAAGTCTGGAACTCATCCATAGGGATGGCGGGAGTAGGTGGTAGCCCATCCAACTGCTATGGAGCGCGAGAAGTACTAGCGCGAGAAGTACTAGCCCCTGCAGTGCCGCGAGTCACCTGCCTACGTGCTGGACCAACGGATCGAAACAGCCTCTCATCGGGCTCGAAAAACAAGAGAGTCGGGTCTTCGGATATCCTCATCAGGTCAGGAAGAGGAAGCTGCACCATCCGCTGCTGTCCCGGAGCGATGGGGAAAACCCAGTGCAAATCAGGCTTGAGCCATGTGGCTCTCTGCAGATAGTCAATATCCATATAGAGGGGCCTATATCTGGAAAGATCAACCCCACCAAACTGAAAGATGGGTGTAAGAAGGTTGCCCCCTGCGAAGGTCCTTCCGCTGTTGCCCGAGGAGGTGAGCGGTGTGGTCCTCAGTGAGTACAAATGTCGGGCAAACACCATCCCCATGTTGGGTGCGAGCTCATCCCAAACGGTCGTGATCAGATCCCGAAGAACATAAGAAAGCAATACCAACTCAGACTTCCTCAACTTCCTAGGCTCCACCCTGTACAGAAAAGTGGTGGCAAACAGACGAACCAAGTAGCGCAGAATCGGATAGCGAATATCAGTGTGTGTTGCGCTCCTATGGGCATTGTAAATGCCCACCCCAATGTGTCCCCAGAAATCCTGCTCCTCAACGATAGACTCAGGAAGCTCCTGAGCAAAACGATCTGTGGCGAAACCGTAGATCTCGCAGATATGCTGGACAGAGACATTGTAGCGAATCCCACTAGCCATGAAGCTCAAAAACCAGTGCTGCGCGTTACTTTGCTGCTTCGGAACAACAGTCCCACAAAACACCCTTACTGATGCGAAGAACTGGCGTACCAAATCTGGGTACAAATCATTTGTCCTTGATGCGATCGTCTTTAATCCAGCTTTGTCTAACAAATGATATACCCCATCCTTGATCTTCATCCCTGACATCGTCCGTTGATGAGAATACCGGGTAGGCGAGATTGGTACATGCAACCACTCGTTGTGAAACAGTGAGTCATAATCATCCCACTCGTGATTAATCGTTCTCCTGACAACCTCGCTACTCTGTAAAATCTTCTTAGGCACATCATCGAATGTCCGGTCAATTATGAATGTCGTTTCCTCCGGTCTAGGCCAAGGAGTGCGATTACCAACGGGTTTGGAGGTTGATGCGTCCTGATTTCGTGGTCTCTTGGTCCTCCTGGAAGCCATCTGCAAGGAAATCAGACAAGAAAAACCAAATAAAACCAGAATCAGCGAAAGATAGGAAATGCTGGGTATCTGTGTCGCGCGACGCAGATGGGCGACGTCGCTCGACGCAGCAGAAACTGATATCGAAAATCAGCAATTTCAAGGCATCAAATCGGCAACATTCAACCACAACACTCGCGTAATCAACAGTACATCCCTAATCGCTACCCTAATCGTTCCACTTCCCAGTTTCTACCAAGTTTTATTCCGAAATCCAGAGAGTCGAACAATTCCTAAAACTTGCCAAACAAACCGATTTAAGCACATGGATATGACGAATTCACTCTATAACAACCTAAATTGGTAGAATGTAGCAATAGAAACGAGTGAAAAGGTATGAATTTCGAAAATCACACCTCGAAATCGAAACGGAAAGAAGGAGTTTTGGAACACATACCTTGTAGATCGAACAAGGGAGTGATAGAAACGAAAAGGGAATGGAAATCCACTCAAGTTAGGCTCAAAAACCACTCAATTCGGTGAAGAAACGAGAAAGTTATGAATTTGCAAAAAATTGTTTTCGGTTTCGTGAAGAACAAAGTGAGGAGGCAGAAGAAACGAAACTGACGGGTGTTTAAAAACACTTACCTCGTTGTGGCCCATGTCTGCGTCGATCGACGCAGGCTGTTCCTATTTTTTTTTTCAAACGAAAGATAAAAAAGTTAGTAAAATAAGACCAAAAATTGAACTAATGTACACTTACAAGTGGGTTGCCTCCCACTAAGCGCTTGTTTTCAGTCATTAGCTTGACTGTGTTGATGCTCAGGCAATAGGTGCATCATCCAGAGAGACAATGTGTCCTTCTGGAATCTTGGCTTCCGCCCAATAGTGCTTCACCCTTTGTCCATTCACGGTGAACTCCTTCCCTTCCTTGCTAACAAGGACAACAGCTCCATGTGGTCTGACTTCCTTGATGGTGAAAAGACCTGACCAACGAGAACGCAATTTACTAGGAAAAAGGTTTAAACGAGAATTGTAAAGAAGTACCTGGTCATTGGGTTCGAAATTCTTGGAGATGATCCTCTTATCATGATATGCCTTAGTCCTCTCCTTGTATAACTTGGAGTTTTCATAGGCATGATGTCTGATTTCATCCAGTTCATTTAGCTGTATCAATCGCCTTTCTGCAGCAGGCTTGATGTCGAAGTTGAAAAGCTTCACTGCCCATGCTGCTTTGTGTTCAAGCTCGACTGGAAGATGGCAGGCTTTCCCATAAAGTAGATGGAATGGAGTGGTGCCCAGAGGCGTTTTATAAGCAGTTCTGTAAGCCCAGAGCGCGTCATCGAGCTTAGTAGACCAATCCTTCCTTGTTGAATTCACCGTTTTCTCTAGGATTTCTTTGATCTGCCTATTGGATACCTCCACTTGCCCACTCGTCTGAGGATGATAAAGGCTAGCTACGCGATGATGAACACCATACTTCTCTAATAACTTAGAGAAAACCTTGTTGATGAAGTGCGTTCCACCATCGCTGATGACAACTCTGGGCACTCCAAACCGAGGGAAAATGATGGTCTTAAACATCTTTACAACCACTGCAGCATTATTCTTTGGACTAGCAATCGCCTCCACCCATTTAGAAACATAATCCACTGCAATTAGAATTTACTCATTCCCATAAGATGATGGGAATGGACCCATGAAATCAATGCCCCAGTAATCAAAAACTTCGACCTCAAGGATGAAGTTTTGTGGCATCTCATGTCGCTTGCTAATCTTCCCTCTTCTCTGACAGGCATCACACTGCGCAACAAAGGTATTAGCATCCTTAAACTTAGTAGGCCACCAGAACCCGGCTTGTAGAACCTTAGAAACCGTGTTGAACGTAGCAAAGTGTCCAGCATACTCTGAACCATGACAGTGAAAGAGCACATCTCGAACCTCGCTCTCCGCAATGCATCTCCGGTATAGACCATCTGAACAATATTTGTAAAGATAAGGTTCATCCCAGTAGTACCTCCTTAGTGCCCTCATGAACTTCTTCTTCTCATACCCTTTAAGATTGATAGGTTCATCCTCTGCAGCTAAATAGTTGGCGATGTCAGCATACCAGGGACGATCGGATCCCCAAACAGCGTAGATAGGGTCATGACGCACTCCATGTACAATCAGCTCAGAACCGCGTCGCTCGACGCTAGAGGTTAACGTCGCTCGACGCTCTTGCGTCGAAGTCTGGAAATCGATCGGGGAGGTCAGCGTCGATCGACGCATGTCCATTGTGTCGCTCGACGCACCATCTGCTAGTCCGAAAGTTTGGAAATTTCGGCTGTCGCTTGCTTGCAATCCAATCTCAACGTAATGCACACTCTCCTCAGGGAAGTAATCATCAATAGGAACACTGTCTTCAATCCTAATTCGCGAAAGATGATCTGCGACGCCATTCTCAACCCCTTTCTTGTCTTTCACCTCAATATCAAACTCCTGAAGGAGTAGAATCCATCTCAACAACCTTGGCTTAGCATCCTTTTTCTGCATCAGGTACTTGAGCGCGGAATGGTCAGTGTGCACTATCACCTTAGCTCCAATCAAGTAAGGACGAAACTTTTCAAAAGCAAAGACCACGGCTAACAACTCTTTCTCCGTAGTAGCATAGTTCCTTTGAGCCTCATTGAGTGTACGACTAGCATAGTAGATAGCATGAAGCTTCTTGTCCTTTTTCTGACCCAACACTGCCCCTACTGCATAGTCACTGGCATCACACATCACCTCGAAAGGCAAGTCCCAGTTTGGAGGTTGCACTATCGGAGCACTCACCAAAGCCTGTTTGATCTGTTCAAAAGCAGATAAACAATCAGTATTAAAAACAAATTTGACATCCTTACTGAGCAATGTGGTGAGTGGACGGGCAATCTTGGAGAAATCCTTGATGAATCTCCGGTAGAAACCAGCATGTCCCAAGAAACTCCTTATCTCCCTGACTGAAGTATGTGGTTGAAGGCTTGTCATGACTTCGATTTTAGCGCGATCCACCTCGATCCCATCAGCTGATACTCTGTGGCCAAGCACAATGCCATCTTTCACCATGAAGTGGCACTTTTCCCAGTTTAGAACCAAGTGTTTCTCCACACATCTAGCTAGCATCTTTTCCTAGTTGTCAAGACAGTCTTTGAAAGAGGACCCGTAAACTGAGAAGTCATCCATGAAGACCTCCATGTACTTCTCAATCATGTCTGTGAAAATGGACATCATACAGCGCTGGAAAGTCGCAGGAGCGTTATAAAGTCCAAAGGACATTCTGCGATATGCAAAAGTTCCATAGGGACAAGTAAACGTGGTCTTCTTCTGGTCTTCTGGGTGGATAGGGATTTGGAAGAAACCAGAGTAGCCATCGAGGAAGCAGTAGTAAGGGTGATTTGTCAGTCTCTCGAGCATCTGATCAATGAACGGCAAAGGGAAGTGGTCCTTCCTGGTGGCTGCATTGAGTTTCCGGTAGTCAATGCACATCCTGTGCCCCGTCACAGCCCTTGTAGGAATAAGCTCGTTCTTCTCATTCCGCACCACTGTAACCCCTCCTTTCTTAGGCACCACATGAACCGAACTAATCCAAACATTGTCCGAAATGGGATAGATAATCCCTGCTTCAAGAAGTTTCAGGATCTCCTTCTTGACCACCTCTTGCAAATTTGGGTTTAACCTCCTCTGATGCTCTATCGATGACTTAGTGTCATCCTCAAGGTGAATTTTATGCATGCACAAATCCGGAGAGATACCTGAAATATCATCAAGAGAATAGCCAAGAGCCTTGCGAAACTTGTTTAGCAATAAAGTGAGTTCTGCATTGTTCACAGAAGCACTAACAATAACTGGGTATGTGGAATTAGCACCAAGAAAAGCGTACCTTAACCCGGATGGAAGTGGTTTGAGTTCGATCTTTGGAGCGTGTTGTTCACTCCAATCACTGACCTTTGTGGCTTTCACAGTAGTTCCACCTAGCTCCACATTAGCAACCAATTGCATCACTTTCTTGCTAGCATCCATTATCCTTGCATACCCCTCAGTACCCTCATCGAACTGTCCCTCTTCTGTCATAGAGTTCACCAAAATCCTTTCCAAAGGATCAATGGGATGTGTATCATCAAACACTTCGTGCGCGAGATCGGTGAGTGCGTCCACATAGAATGTCTGGCCATCTATGGTAGGTCTCTTCATCAGCTTGTCCATTTCGAACTTCATCTTTAAATCGCCCACACTCAATGTAATACTGCCTCCCTATCAATCTAATTTGTCTACAGTTTTGAGTTTCCTACGATTTCCTGAAAACCTAGCTTTTGTCTCATTGAATTTTAAGAACATTGAATCATAATATGATTGCTTTGTTTTACTATTTTCTTAATTTTAACACATATTTACTTAACATAATTTGAATTCATAATCGTTTGTGTGATTCGATTCCCTGTGGATTCGACCCCTAAGTACTACTACGATCTCTTAATTTGAGAGAGTAGCTCAGGATAAATTTGAGCATATCAAATTTTGGCACCGTTGCCGGGGAATTCGATTTTACCAATCGATTTTTAATTTTATAGTTTTGTCTAAGTTTTAATTTTTTTGTTTACTTACTTCCGTTTTTTTTTTTTTTTGTGTTTCAGGTGCATGCCTAATCGCAAGACCAGAAGCAACAAGGATCAAGAGTTAGTGGATTTTGTTTCTGAGTTAGGAGTTTTAGAGCGAGCCAACTGGGCAACGAGAAAGGCAGCCAGAATGGTTAATCCAATTGTGCTTATCAGAGGTGACGATGGGTTTCTTCATGACCAAGAGGGTCTGAGGAGAAATGTTCAAGGTCAGAGAGTAGACGACCATGGAGCTGTGATTGAGGAGCAGGCTGAGCAGCAGAATGCGCAGCGCCAAGAGCCTGTTGCACGTGGGCGTACTCTGGGAGAGTACAACAGACCTGATGAGTTCTATGCTAACAGGGCTGCGATTCGTCCTCCTGCTTTCCAGAGGAATGATTTCGAGCTAAAGCCTGCGTACTTTGCGCTTGTAGCTCAGCATCCTTTCCATGGTCTGTCGTCTGAGCACCCCATCGATCACATAGAGAGGTTCGAGGACTTGGCATCTAGCATCAAGGCTAATGGAGTCTCCAGCGACTACCTCTACTGCAAGCTTTTCCCATATTCACTTAGTGGAGAAGCAGCCTATAGGCTGAAACAGTTAGAGCCGGGCTCACTGACCACTTGGGAGGACACCAAGAATGCTTTCCTCAACAACTTCTTTGATGAGGCACGGTCCGAAGATCTTAGGACAAAGATCTCTATGTTTAAACAGGGACCGACTGAAGCATTCAAGGCTTCTTGGGTGCGATTCAAAGCCTATCAGAGGGATTGTCCACATCACGGCTTTAGTGATGTTCAGTTATTGGGTATCTTCTTCAGAGGAGTCGACTGGCGCTATCAGATGGCGTTGAATGCTGCATCCAATGGGAACTTCAACACTCGATGCCCAGAGGATGCACTTGTGCTTATCGAGAACTTGGCTTCTAGCAATAGTACCAAGAATGCGGATATCGAGAGGAAGAAGTTGGGTGGCAACATGGATGGAAGCCAGATTGCTGAGGTTAAGGCCAAGATTGACTCCGTGCATAACCTTCTGGTGGGGAAGAAGTCAGTTCAGTTTGCTGCAGAAGTGGAGACTTTCGAGCAGGATGAAGAAGACGTCAACTACATCAGTGAGAATGGTTTTCAGGGTCAGAGGTTTGGTAATCAGCAGGGTAACAGAGGCTTCAATGGAAATCAGAGAACCACGTTCACTAGGAATCCGGGTTCACCTAGCTACGCTCCTAAACCGCAGTTTCAGAAGACCGAGTATCAGAAGCCTTTCCAGAGCAACTACAATAGAAACTATGGTTCATCTTCTTACCAGGCACCTCCTGCTAAATCAGCGGACAGCGAGATGAAGTCTATGCTTGAGCAAATCTTGGAAGGTCAACAGAAGATGACTGTTAGCTTTAATGGGAAGATGGATGTTATGTACCAAGATTTGAATGGGAAGTTTGAAGCTTTGAACACCCATGTCAAAAAGTTGGATACTCAGTTTGCTCAGACCGCATAGAATTCAAGGAGGCAAGAAGGGTTTCTTCCTTCTAGGACGGATGCAAATCCGAAGCATAGTGTTGCTGCCATCACCACAAGGAGTGGAAAACAGCTTGGGGAACCAGTAGTGAAGAAAGGACTTAGTACCGAGCAGCTAGACGAACTGATAGAGATTAACGAAGAAGAGATGTTCGTTCCAGACCTTGCGTCGAGCGACGCTGAGCCATTGCGTCGAGCGACGCAAGTCGAAAATCTCAACTCTCCCAACAACGCAATCGGTGATGCGTCGACCAAGGTCGACACAGGAGCGTCGAGCGACGCTACCTTTGGGCGTCGAGCGACGCAGTTTGCAGAATGGTCCAACTTCTTCGAAACCTTCGAGCATTGCAGAGGAACGAGTTTATAGGCCTAAGATACCTTATCCTAGAGCCAATACGAAGTCTAAGAAAGAGCTAGAGGATGCTCGGTGCAAAGCTATCATGGATAAGCTAGTTGTGGAGCTTCCTTTGATTGGTGCTATCAGGACAAGTCCGGTGATCCGACGTTATGTGAAGAGGATGGTTACCAAGAATTTGGGTCTTGAGGAAGGAGTTGCAATGCTTTCGGAACAGGTGAGTGCAGTAATTCAGAATAGGATTCCAGAGAAGCTCACGGATCCAGGGAGCTTTGTGTTAGATTGTTTGATCTTCAAAGAAAGATTCCGTTCTGTTGACAAATTAGATTGATAGGGGAATTAAGATCTGTTCTTGGACATGAAAACAGTGGTAAAGTTAACCAACTTTCGTTGCGAAAACTATCTATGACTAAATCCCTAAATTCCAAATTTCTTTGCAAACTTAGTGGATAAAGACAAGCATTAATGTTCAGATTCAATTGTTCACAAATTGTCTAAACCAAATTTCTTTGCGAATAGATAATTTGCTCATCTAAGATTAGTTCAGGTAATTATCAATACTTTCGCATCTAACAATTAACCTAAGATCTAAGTTCTAGGTAATCAAACTAGAACTAGCATTAACAACAATCTAGATGAAGAACCAAGTGATGTTCCCTAACAGATCTAACAAGTCTAACAATTTCTCATAATCCTTTGATAACCCTAAACCTAACAAGCAAACTACTCAGATATAGTGATTGAAACAAACATCATAGACGAATAGAATTGCATAGAAAGATACAGAAAAAGATACAAAGAGTTCGAATATCGATGGATGTCAAGCACAGATTTCTCTCCCTAAAAGCTCTCCAAATCTCTCTCTCTCTCAAAGTCTCAAATAAAATCTAAGATCTCTACATGAAAACCTAAAGAAAAACTATATATAGAGTCTTAAAATCGGATTGGGCTTCTTCTGCAAACTTCTGGGTTTTTTGGGCAAAAGAGGAAATTCTTCCATATTAGCTTGCGTCGAGCGACGCACGATCATAGCTCAATTGTCTTCGTGTCGGACGAAATTGCGTCGATCGACGCAATGTCTCTGCGTCGAGCGACGCAGACTCCAAATCTTGACTCCGACTTGATCACTTCGGCACTTCTTTTCTTGATGCTCCAAAATACTCCAAAAACTCTCATTATGGTCCAATCGTCCCTTAACCTGTAAAGACTCCAAAAGACTTGAAAAATACCAAAAAGACTCTATAAAATGGACTTATATCATGGCCAAAAACAGGTAAAAACCATGATATATCAGGTACATGTGTCGAAAACCGGTCGAAATTCGTTTGTCAGAATATATGGGTCAAGCCGTGGGTACTTATGTCGAAAACCGGCTAGAATTTTTTTTTCTGAATATATGGGTCAAGTCGTGGGTACATTGTCGAAAACCGACCGGAATTCTTTTGTGTGAATATATGGGTTAAGCCGTCGGTACATGTGTTGAAAACAGACCGGAATTCTTTTGTCTTAATATCTGAGTCAAGCTGAGGGTACATGTGTCAAAAACCGACCGGAATTCATTTGTTTGAATATATGGGTCAAGCCGTGGGTACATGTGTCGCAAACCGACCGGAATTCTTTGGTCTGAACTTATGGATCAAGCCATGGGTACATATGTCGAAACCGGCTGGAATTCGTTTGTCTTAATATATGGCGGGTACCTGTGTCGAAAACCAGTCGAAATTCTTTTGTGTGAATATATGAGTCAAGCCGTGGGTAGATGTGTCAAAAACCGACCGGAATTCTTTTGTCTTGATATATGGGTCAAACCGTGGGTACATATGTCGAAACCAACCAGAATTCTTTTGTCTGAATATATGGGTCAAGCCGTGGGTACATATGTAAAACCAACCGGAATTCTTTTGTCTGGATATGTGGGTCAAGTTGTGGGTACATATGTCGAAACTGGCCGGAATTCTTGTCTGAATATATGAGTCAAGCCGTGGGTACATCTGTCAAAAACTGGCCAGAATTATATGGGTCGAGCCGTGGATACATGTATCAAAAACCGGTCGGAATTCTTGTCTTAATATTTGAGTCTAGACGTGAATACATGTGTCGAAAGCTGGACGGAATTCGTTTGTCTAAATATATGGATCAAGCCGTGGGTACGTGTCGAAAATCGGCAAAAATTCTTTTGTCTGAACATGTGGGTCAAGTCGTGGGTATATATTTCGAAACCGGTCGGAATTCGTTTGTCTGAATATATGGGTTAAGCCGTGGGTACATGTGTTGAAAACTGGCCGGAATCGAAATTCGTTTTTCCGAATATATGGATCAAGCCGTGGGTACATGTTTCGAAAACCGGCCAAAATTCTTTTTCTGAATATATTGGTCAAGCCGTGGGTACTTGTGTCGAAAACCGGTCTGAATTCATTTATCTGAATATATGGGTCAAGCCGTAGGTACATGTGTCGAAAACCGGCCAGAATTCGTTTATCCGAATATATGGATCAAGCCGTGGGTACATGTTTCGAAAACCGGCCGGAATTCTTTTGTCTAAATATTTAGATCAAGCCGTGGATACATGTGTCGAAAACCGGCCGAAATTCTTTTGTCTGAATATCTGGATCAAACCGTGGGTACATTGGTTGAAAACTAGCCGGAGTCCAACATGGCTTAAGACTTTTGTTATGTCATGGGTCATAAAAGGTCGGTATTTTTTAACGATAGTCTCTGTCTAAAGATTAAATTTCAGTCGCGGTCTTTACTTTCCATTCCCTAGCATTCGAGACATAACCATGCTCTGCCACCAAGTAATAATGGGTCGTTTCATAATTTTGCTAGGGTAATGGTTTAAGCTTCTTTCGGGTCCAAACTATCCCCAAAAATGTACCTTGATTCATAAGCCCAAGCCAGCATCAATATTAACATCTAGAATTTGAAAAAAAAACTCATCAAAAGAGGCCGGATCAAGTTAAGATAGTAATGGTAGAAGCTTAGTGTTAACAAAACGAGATACCAGACCACAATACAACAAATAACAGAGGAAATATTTTGGCTGTATATTTCTAGGAAATCCAAACGCAGTCTAAAAAATTACCTGAAAACAGGCCAAGAGGCACCTGCAACACCACCAGGTCCTCCAATTGAAAACTCATCTAGCACTACCCTTGAAATCTCTCATCATCTTCCCGGTTCTCACATCAGAGACCTTGACCTCTACTTTCTGAAATTTGGATAGAAATCAGAATTCTCTGCACAAAATTAAACAACAAACCAAAGTTGAAAAGAACAGAAGCAAAGCTGCACTCACACTTGCATCTCTCGGGTTGCTTGGTTCTTGGCTATGGTAAAGTTACAAGGTATTTCGCACCTGGTGAGAAATCAACTAGTTTTACCTTCAAAGGAATCAACAAATAAAATGTCAAACTTCATGCCAAGAGAGGAAAAATGAAACACTACATAGCAATTAAAAGAAAAGTCAAACCATGTTATTGATAACGCATGAGAAGGGCAAAGGAATCAGCACCACCCCAGACAGCTGCCCCCTGCTTGTGAAGTGTCACAAGGTATGTACCTAGAGGAGGCCACTGCACATAACTCTCTGTCCAATACTACATAGGAATAGAACATTATTAATTCAGATGATGGTACTATTATATATAACATTGCTCTAACCAATCAAGTGACAGATATGGGATCTAGACAGGAAGATGTAAGCCACTTACAGTACACTTATGAACTGGTTCAGGCTTCTTCTTCCTAGCATCATTCCATAAAACTTCAGTGTCAGGGCCAGAGCGAATAACTAACTGGTCCTAGGCTTTTTCATCAGTAAGCCATTTTTGCAAATTTTCCTGAAAACATAAACCATAAATGCACCTCAAAATGCTGCATTGAATAAAATAATGTACATGCAACAAGAGTTATGATTACAATTATTAGTTGGTATCCGTCGACAGATCTTATCCCTGATGCAGTTGACAAATACATGACTTCACTGAATCAACCAGATAATATCCATAAAAAATAACTGATAGCTCAGACACATTGGAGGATAATTCGAAGTCAGGTTTTCAAAGTGCAGGACAATTAGAAACACTACGGTTGCTAATGTGATGAAAACTACACATACCCCAGGCACATACGGCTGGGTTTAAGGAGCTTCTCATTCCTCCCTCACATTCATCAACCTCTCAAAACCGTCAAACATGTTTATGGCAAAGATGAGATCCGTCCAACTTGTAGCCCTGAGTCTTTTCCTTAGCGACTTGAGCTTCCTGCATAGAAAAGCCAGATATTGAGACAAACTCTTAGCAAAACTGGAACAAACCTCATATGTGTCTTGCATCATTGTCCAAGTAAACTAGAACAGAAACCTCAAGAAAAATATGAAATACAATCTACCAATCTCTATCTCTCTTTCTTCTTGATTACCTTCCGAGCAATCTACTTAAGGCGGCTGAATTTCACAAACTGACGCATGTTGTTAAGAACAGATATGTCTTTCTTCTTGGTTCCATTTGGGTTGGTTGGTTCAAGAACGAAATCCTATTAGAAAGCAACAAACTCATGTTATTTTCCAGAAACAGTTGAATTAATCCAAATTACAACCTTCTACTATAGGTTTCAACAACTCCATAATAACCATTACTTTGGTGGTTAATAAGATGTGCGCAAAAAAGGCTGCTTAATCCTCTATAATGACTCCTAGCCTATTCACAAACTTTGATTGATTTATAAAGGAAAAGTGAGGCTGAGGCTTCCCCCAAACGCTGAAGAACTACAATGCACAAGAGAGTAAAGAAGAATATGCAAATAATACCATTCATATCGAAATGATTCTCTGCTCGCTTCTTCCAGTGGTCCTTCTGCCAAAATAAGGACATATTAGAATCCTCTCTGGGAAGTCAATTACCAGTACAGTGCACATATTTCCTACCTAAATATTATAACTTAAAAGTTCTCGTTTCAAGAAATATGCAACTGTCAAAAGCCACCTCTTCAAGATGAAAAGCGGAAACAAAGAATAAATTTGTTGAGTATTTCAATCCCAAGAGTAGAACTCAAGCATCAAACCACTCCAGCATGTAGCAAAATTTTCATTTCACACTGATTATAGAACACAACACCTGAACTCTAGCGTGCTTTCCCTATACATTTTTTCAAAATGATTCTAAAGATTTTACCAATAAAATCACCTGTTCAGCATGGACTGACGAATCAAGATGCCAGGTTTGGTCATATGCAGATCCCTGCAACAAATGAAATTGCAAATTACAATGCAATGTAAACTAAAACTGATGGTAACTATTTTTCCACAAAAAGCAAGTAAGAGATGTGCTGATATTGCAAACTACCAGATGAGTCTTCTTCTTCTTTTTAGGCTTTCCTGACGTTTCAACCATGTCATAAAGTAACTGCTTCTCAGAAACACCACTTGAATCAACCTCTGTGCCTTTTTGAACTGCCGATCCACCAGGCAAACTACTTTGTTCATCATGATAAGAGCTAGTATCCCCACTAGACGCATCTGTTTTTGAGGGCACTGGTAAACTCCCAGCAGTAGCACAGCCAAAAGGACTCACAATCCTCTGCCTGGAGGCAGTGCGCACGCGCCTCGTCGGAACTGAGCCAACATTGTTATTACTGGCAGGCCTTTTTGCCATCAAATTCGATGAGTTAGACCCACCTGTGTAGTTGACGTATGGTAAATCAGCTCCAAGATCATATGACCGGGCAGAATGAGACTTCATCAAATTCTTCCGTTTTTTGTGGCTTAGGTTAAATGATTTGCTACTTTCGAAAGCTCCAGGAAGATAATAGGTACTTGTTTCTCCTTCATCCTCATCGAAGGCAGTGACATCATATCCTATATCTAAAATGGAGATAAAAGATCAATAAATACATAACCAGCACGCACAGCTCAAACAACTAAGAATTGTACATACCTCCAGCAGCATCATAGGCTGATGTATCAACCTCCTCCTGCATGCTATTTCCAGACTTCTGGGAACAGAGAAATACTGTTAAATATCTTTGGATAACAGATAAATTCTTAGAAAAATATATTTAATCAAGGTCACAATATGAGAGCTCCTAGCACAGAAAAATCTCACACACCTCACAGCGTGCGAGATGAGTCTCAATGGACGTGTGGTACACCTTCATTGCACCAGATGGAACTGAATAAAAGAGGCTTTCCTGCACAGTAGCGAAGGTCAATCAGTAATATTGTAGAGCTATTCATAGCAATAGTATTCAACTGAGGCAGAAGAAAAACTTCTAAAAAAATCATACTTCTATAAGCTGATCAACCAAAGATCTATCCAATATTTCTGGGTCACACATATTGTAGAATGTTGACGGTGCAGCTGAATGATAGGGAATAGAAGAGTTGTTATACTTCAAAAATCTACTTGCATACTCCTGGACACCCGCAGCTAAACATTTTCTGCCATTCTCACAACTAGATTCTTGGCACGGCTCCTGCATACGACCACAGTATTACTTAGCAGCATACCATTAAATTTTACAAAAATTGTAAAATAAGCAACAGAGCCAAAGAATCCTGGAGGCAAATTAGGAAAACAATTCAAGCAAATAAGTAGATCTGCCTTAGCAATCATAGGAAGGAAATATCCGCAGAATTAGGTAGCTTACAAGTCCGATCATAAAATCAACAATATCGTTCCAGGACATCAGTGTTGTCAATGCTTTAGCCCAACAAGTGTATATATATATATATATATATGCATAATTCTGATTTAAAAGAAAAGGAAAACCCCAAATGATCACCATTGTCAACAAAAACCAAAAAAGAGGTCTGTCAGAAAAATACCCTATCAATTCCCAAGCTTGTCTCCTCCAGCTCCCCATGAACCTCCACAGAACTCCAAAATTGCAAGATAGCATTAGATAGGATTGAAGCTATATTTCTCAGCTTTCTGTCCTGAATCTGTTCCTCAAATCTTAACTGAGAAGTCAAAGCAACTCGATGGCAAATTTGTGCGGCAGCAGTCATCTTCCAAAGGCGCTCCTAGAAGACGAAAAGAAAAGGGTGAGAACAAACAATATAATCTGAGCACCAATGAAAACTGTTCCAGCACATAAAAATGGACAAGCCCATTTATGCAGAGGAATGTCCACACTCTATTGCCATGTGGATATATAGAATTTAAATCAGAAAGCTGATTCAATTAGACCAAACCTGCGCAAAATCATTAGCTAGCCATGCCATTTCTTCGAGGACAAAATCCCATTGAGATTTCTCGCGGACCTCCACTGGTGCGGTACCACAAGATAACTCGGCAATTCTTTTTCTCTTTGCCTGTTAGTGTAATATGTCATACATAAAAAGATGAGTAGGTATATAACGTCCTTGACTTCACTGTGGGGGTTATGGGTTAAGAATGATGAGTTAATCCATCAAATCTAATGTGAAACTACAGCAAACACGAATGTACCTGTTTACAAAATGCTCTGCTTGCTGATCTGTGAGTGATGTAGATTGGATGCTACGTGAAGTTGCAACACCAAACTTGAAATCCAAGGGATTACCACCCTGAAGCAGATAGAATAGTAAAGGCTTGTTATAATAAGTTTTACAAAAGAAAGAGAACAACGAAATAGGTATTCATACTTTCTCCAAAAACTCCAATTCTCTCCTCCTTTCCTCACGAACATCATACTCTTGCCTGTTGAAACAAGCATCTTTGTTAGACACTGGAAGTGATTGGTAGCTGTAGAAAATGTAGATCACTTAAACAGATCGCAGAAGATGAATTAGTCTCAATCTGAAATACCTTAGCTCCGCTTGAGCCTTCTCAATTGCTGTTCGGTGTGGAGATGTTTTGATACCAATACCACCTCCACTATCGACAACTCCTCCCATGGAATCAACCTCAGCATTTACTAGAAGATCTCCTGAAACGCTTCCATGCATCACCAACTTGGATGTCCCATTGATTCGAATTCTAACTTAACTGGAAAAGATATTAAGAAGCTTTCAGTATTTACAGCATTCTGAATGACCATACTGTAGAAGTTAGAATCAGCAACGGATAAATGTTGACCCGGAAATAACAACGGTAAGCGTATGTGCACGTGTGTTCTCATGATGCAAATAGCAGAGAATATACACATAATGTTCCACAGAAAGTCATGGCAGTACCATATGACTATAAATTATACAGGAGCTAAGCAGATTTTAAGGTATAATTGCTCAGCAAATGTCAGGAGTAAAACAAAAATCAGTCATATGCTCGAGCCACTACCTAAAGAAAGATCTAAGTGAAGATAACTCCGCTTCCATTCTGATCCTCTAGAAGATTAGATGCAGAGAAGCAGCCTAACATAACAAGAGCTAGAACTACGCATTCCAGCGTAACAACTATCATATACGCCCGCTAAATTTAAACTCAGTGGTAGATAAGACACTAAGATAGCAAAGCAATGAAATGTTGCCTAAAGAATGAGAGGTTCTCGAAGCTTAAGTAACAAAAAAAAAATCCAAGACTAACAGAATTGAAAATGATCAGCTAAGCTACTTAATGGCGTGCCCACGAACTCTCCCATCAAGTATTACACATTTAAATGCTTAACGAGCAGAAAAGACGAATTACAGAGACGAAATTTCAGAACTCAATTCACATTCCTAATCAGAATAGCAGAATGAGAAGCACTTGCACCTATCAACCCTCCAAAGACTCAGCCCAAAATATACCCGAAACGTTCTAAAAATCACACAACCTCCAGCAAAGCTGGACTCTAGGGTTCCAGAAGAGGAGTGAAGGAGAAGAGAAGCAAGCTAAGAGTACCTGAATTGGACGTAGAAGAAGGTGAACGCAAAGCTAGGGCACGCAACTCGGGCAATCACCAATCTAAAATTAGTTTCTCTCTCCTAGGGTTTCGAGAGAATGAACAACAAACCCCCTCTTTAAGCTTCAAATCAAAGACGAAACCAATTCCTCAGGGAAACAAGAAGGCTCCGACAAAATGGAATCCATGAATTTCTTCTCGCGAGACTCCTAATTTCAGCAATTTTCTTTTCAATTTTGGTTTCCCTCTCGGGAGAAATGAAATTTGTTCTCGGTGATGTTCTTTTCGTTCTCTCTCTCTCCTCGACGCAGTATGCGACTCTCTCTCTCTCTCTCTGCAAGTTCTGGGCCTCAGTTGCAGAGACAAAATAAGGCCCCCTTTCTTTGTTTGGTCTTCTTTTCTTTGGTCCACTTTCGGGCCTTTCGTTGTTATAACAATTTCATGCAACATAATAACTTGCTAGTTTTTTTAAAAACGTACTATAGTTAAGTTGACTATATCACATAGTCGCTCTCTCTCTCTCAACATATGGTGACAATCATTGAAGAGTACTACGAATTAGAGTAGCATATTACATAAGAAAAATAGATTTTTTCTTTGCGATCGAATTTTCACTAAAGTTGGCTTCCCTTCTTTGATAATTGTTTAGAACATATTTCTACGCACGACTTTACTTAAGTTGTTTAGCTTATCATCTTCATAGAGTATGTTGAAGTTTAAACAATATCAAAAACCAAGTAAGAAACAAACAAAAGTATGTTGAACCTCAAAAAACATCCAATGATGGCGTAGACATCCAACCAGAGAAGACTTGGGTTGGGAACCGAGTTGTCAGAAGCACAATTAACCACAATCAAAGGAAAGTGGCACACGGAGAAACACTGAGCCCACTTTTCTCTCGGGAATAAGGATCATTCTCTCAGAGCCTAGTTTCGTCCGACCATTCAAAGTCATCTCTCTAACATATTTTGGATTTCTCTTTCCGGTCATCTTTCCATTTATCTTCATTTAAATACTATATATTTTCTCGATCTCACATAAAATCTCTACTTAATCGTTATGATACATTGCGGACCATCTCTTACTCACCTATTGTCACCATTTCCCTTTTCCTTCGTTTTCCGATTATTTTTCCTTGCTTTCCACGTCCTCCCCATGGTCTTTTCTTTTCATCGTTTTTTTGCTTTTATCTAACTTAAGCGTCGAAGAACCGTCAAATAACACTTTCAATCATGTTGTTCCAATTTTACATGTTTGTTGATTGTGTATGAATACTTGTCCTTTACTTGTTACTCGTAATGGTACCCAAATTGTTCACCATATATGCTTTGATAAAGTTGATGCCACAGTCAATAACAGAGAGTGTCTTGTTTGGTTTTGGTTGGGACCAACATGATAAAGAGTTTGGGTTGTCCATCAAGCTTGCTCTTGTCGGTCAAGCTCTCGAATCGAATTTTATCAAGAGCCTGCAAAAAAACCATGTGTATAAGCATAACCAGAATCTTCCCTTTCTTAACCATTGACGAGAATGATTCTCTAAGAGATTTTGTAATTGACCAAGAAAGGAATAAAAATAAGATCGGAATTTATAAAACCAGCAACTAGAAAACTAATATCAACCTTCTGAGGAAATAGCAATAGTCAATCACTCTAAACGTATCAAACTTGTTAAGGACATCCATGAAAGATACAAGATCCTACCAACTTATAACCAACTAAAAGAGACATGGAATTAAGATCCTCAAATTCTCATATGCCAACTAAGAGCGAATAAGAGCAGCACATGGGCAATGCTTAGCTTCAATTATGTTTGCCATTGCAATAACTGTGTGATCAAAAACTTTCTTTCAAAGACAAGATGAGAAAACTATAAGAGATCGAAGCATCAGGCTCTGCTTCTTCCTTTACTGCATCCTCTTCAGCTTCTCCATCTTCACTTTCCTCACCCTGATCCGCAACCATTAACTCTTCCAATTTCCTCTGCAAAACTGAATTACCAGATTTAGAACAATACAAAATCAGACGAGAGCTCGAGGCAAAGAATCAAAATCCATATAACGTAAATGATTGAACATTATCAATCTCTCTGACATGTCACCCACTTTCAATCACTCATACATCATCAAAACTATTAAAGGACAATAGGAATAGTACATTCTGAAAAATGTAAACCTGAATTAATATTTGCAGTCAAAACAAAAGAATCATTCAAATGTCTATCGAAACAAATAAGAACAAGTTCATTGTAGAACCTCCTACCAAAAATATAGGGATTTAAATCTAATCTATAAACCATGGATGATGAACGACACAAATCACAAATGAAATTTTGCAGACATCCATAGCAATAACTGTGTGCAGCTCAAAAAGTATAATAACTTTATACCTTAATAGATCTCCATACTTGGATGTTCCTTTGCATTTGCTAGGGGCCATGAAATTCCTACCTGACAAACAAATATTCAGAACCATGATCAACAAAAGAGCTTGAATTAACAAGTACCTTACAACAAAACCTCTCTCTATGCAATTAGTTTAGATCATTAGTCTCTTAGCAAGAAGTTTAACACTACAAGACTGATCCAAGGTACATCAGAACCATTTACCATATGTAAGAGTTTCATAAAGTTATTAGTCATGACCAGTAAACCTCAAGAATGCAGATTTCTAATTAAATTTCATCATCCCAACAAACGAAAGCAACGCAACCCACCTATGACGATGCGAATCTAGATGGTTTTACAGGAAATTACCATCAGTTTCAAGGGCATATTTGACCTTGAATTTGTTCACCACGTCTCACTTCGAGATCCATCTCAAAAGGCTCCTCCATCGGCGACAATTCCAGTTTGTTCGCAATAAAGACTTCAAAATATGGGTAAACCCCACGAAAACCCAGAGAGATAAAGAGAGAGAAGAGAAAATCCGATTTCGAGTTTATTGGTGTTTGTTGTCGTTAAACAGGTAATGAATGACCCGGCACCAAACAATCGGAAGAGATTTAGGGTTGAAGGTGGAGAGAGCGAGAGACAAAACTGAGATAGAAGCAAATCTTTGTTTTTGTTCTTTTATGTTTTATTGTTTGGTTTTGTGGTCAAGATAGATACAATGGCGCAAGTGTAATTTTTAGTCTCAATATTAGTGCTAATAAGTGATTTCAAATCCGTCAAATGGATTTTAGCTTCCCGCTTAGTAACTTTTCAGCTTAAAATTTGTGAAATGCTATCATATTCTAATCCAGTTCACAAAACTACCATTTATAGCACTTACGAAAACCGTGCTATCCTAATATGTTATCAATAAACTTTTTTTTGTAGTGTGGCATTGTTAGGATAATCTAACTAGAAGTCAAGACATTGGGATCTTGTATGAAAAATAAATTTAGTTCATTTAACTGATTCTATGGACATTAGTAATGTAACATCCCGCATCCGGGTTATCGGACTCGGGACGGTTTGTTATTGGACAAGTAATAAATGCGAGTAAACGAAGAGTCTGAAATGCCTTTATTGAACTAAAATCGGAATACGAAAAGGTTTAACATGAAATCCAGAACCAAATCTTAAACTGAAATAAAATGAAACCACTTAAGTCTTTAAATACGAAATCAAAATGAAACCGTGGCATTTCCCAAATAAGCACCCCGCCGGCTCGCTCTAAGCTCCTAATCCATCTCCTCACCTGAAGAGGGGAACGGAAGGGGTAAGTAACAAGTTATTACATTAAGAGAGGGTCATCCCTGCCCACATGATACACATCACCAATAATCACTCTAACCTAGGTTTATACCAGGCCTAGAAATAAATATCCAATGGTTCCACACAACCATGGTATACCCATCTCATCACCCACAATAACATATAACCAATCCATGTCCAGTAGGCTAAATGCCAACCCTCAGTGCAATCGGCACACCCACAATATTACGCACGGGGATCCAACACCCCAATAGATTATTCACGCGGGGATACAACATCCCAATAGATTATATAACGAGAATCCAACACCTCAATAATATAACGAAGATCCAACTGTAACACCCGCTTTAAGGATTATAAATTCTACCGCAAAATATTGCCAAATCAATTATCTCATTACTCTAAAATTTCTTTATTACATTATGCGGTGAAATTACAATGTGGAAACTCTAAAACTACCACGCCTTGGGAAAGCCTCTACCGCCTCTGCCGCATCCTATGAGCCACCTAACCGGATATCCTATCCTGCAAGCCTGGTAAGGGGGTGAGTATTGAATACTCAGTAAGACGGTCTACTCCGTCTCATGACCTAACACAACCTAACTACCCTTGAAAGCTATTACCCCCACATGATGCCCTAGCACCATGTGCCACAACACTCGGTAGCAACTAGGCAAGCCTACCGCTTGTCTAGCTCCGCTTGCTAGCTCTTACCACATACTCGTAACTAGGCAAGCCTATCGGCTACCTCCTAGCTACCATTCTTAGTAGTATGAAGGGGCCCCACCAGACACAGACATAGTACTACCACAACACACACACACACTCACACTCTTGGCCTCAGGCCCACGTAGTTGCCCGCCGGTGAACTTTCACCACTCTGACCACTCTAGCCCTCCCGTGCTAGCCCGCTTAGGACTGCCAGGTCTTCGTGCCATTTTTTCAGGCCAAACACAAACAAGTCGGCGACGGCTGCCTGTAAAACCGCCCCTATGCAATTATTAACAGTGGCATTGTGAACCTACTATCCTACCAATTTGTATGCATTACTACTCTAGACTCTTCTAAGATTCACAATCAATTCTCTACTCCATTTTAACCTAGTCCACTCTTCTACATTCTCAAGCAATATCCGAAGCATTTCAAACAATACCTTTGCCCCGTAAGCATGGTTATCCCATTACGTTACCCATGACACATCTATGGCCATACGGTAGCCGTCCCTGTAGAAATTCCCACATAAGTTATCCGTTAATTGTGAATAGCTCATGACACCAATCTGTACTGCGGACAGCCAAGCAATACCATGTCTACCCTCTATCCCCTTGGTTGCAAGCCATCTTACTTGAGTACGTTAAACCTCTTTGACTCTTCTCTTGCTAGACATTACTTATACCCATGTGACGGGTTAGCTAAGGTAGTACTAGCATAACCATTAGGTTATCCTGGTAACTTCCTGTCTGGTTCACAACAATCTCTAATTGACTGTCGGATCCTACAAACAAGCAAACCATCGGGTAGAACTTACTTCCCTAGAGCGGTAGCTCTACCATAGCTCTATTTCTAAGGTTTAACGATCAGTTAGTCTTTCTACCTTTCAGCTTCCTAGACTAACTTCTCATTTGGCCCAAGGCAGCTCTCTGGTGAAGGGTATAGCTTTGCCAATGCAAGACTCAATTCCTATACATCCTAATATGAAATGTGATCCGGGCCATAAACCCTCTATGGAGCTCTTTCCTGCAATCACCAAACAACGAGTCACCCTCGGTATTGGTTGGTACCAAGCCAAGCTTCCTCGAGACTAAAGGTCGACTCCCACGCCCGGAATACCCTTAGCGCGTGTATCCTAACCAATAGCCCAACGTGAATAGGACTAGATAACTCGTCAAAATCACAGACCTTATCAAGTTATCTGCTTGACTTCACCTACGAGTCCATAGTCAGAACTTTCGTGGTCCGACTGGATGTTCTGCCACCGCACCGTTTAGTCAAGTCTTCCCTTACCATTCTGGTCTCGTGTAATATGGACCCAGGCCGCCTCGGTCTCTTTACCAAGGTCATGCGCATCCATGGTACAACTTATGTCGGGTATGTATTGGGTTTCAGCCAATACGCCCTTGCTGCCCATCTCCAAACTTGCCACCATGCTCACCCCGATACTCTGTCGAGATGCAGCACGATTGGCACTAACACCAACACTTCACCGCGGCGCTGTCGAGGCATCACTGAACCATATCGGGCCCTCTCGAGACGCAGCACGATGTCTGTCAATGCGTGACATGATACTATGCTGATGTAACATGATCTCTTATCGAGGTGTGGCATGGTACCCTCGTGTGGCACGGCTCGCTATCGTATAGTAACGTGGCATGTCCCATACCGTGACACACTACCTTATGCTAGTTACCCGTTAAGGCGTCATCCAGGCATCCCGAAGCCATACCGATGTCCTACTTAAACATCACCATAGTTTGGATAGAGACACTCATTAAGGCACCCCGAGGCCATGCCGATGTTTTCTCTCTACCAGGAAAGTGCTACCGTTACCAGACTGGGTACCTAACGATATGTGACCCGATCCCTCGTCGTTCCCGTATCGCAGCCCCTAGCCATCCACGAGACCCTTCTCGTGCTCGACCGTAGTCGAGTGGAACTCAGCCACTGCCCTACACTTGTCGAGCCTCACATCCGGATCTCATATCCGGATCGAGTTACCTCGACCACTACCACTACCTAGCCGATGACCCATACTACTAAAACACCCTATGAAAATAATAATAATAAAGGACCGAAAGGAAGGATTAGGTACGGATCGCGCCTTACCTCTACCGTGAACCTTCTCTACCGAGGGGCTGGGGTGCCGAGTTCCTTCTCAAGCTCCTACGATTCTCTCTTCCTAAGTGTTTCTCTTTGGCTCTGGGAGAGAATGATTTTGGTGTGTAAAATATGAGCTCCCTAGCTCCCTATTTATACTCCACGAAAATCCCCTAGAGAATATTCACTTTTTTTATTTTTCTCCACATCCTTACTACACGGGCTAAGCCCACTAGCCTCCACGTTTTTCCTTCCTTTCCAAGGAAAACTAGGGTTTCCTTCCCCTTTCTTCGGCCGACCTAGCCACCCTCCCCCCTTAGGCGGCCCGTTTTCCGTTCACGGGCCTTGCTTGGGTTACCCATTTTCCCAAGTAGCAAAAATTGCAACCCAAGCCAACCCTACTCCTAATTTTGGGGTGTTACACCAACACCTCAAAAGATTACACTATATACTACAAGACGAACGATATCCTAATCGATGCGGCCTGACAATCAGCTGTCACATTCCTCTAACCCGTAACAGGTCAACCTAACGAGAGCACATAACCAGGCATTTCCATTCACATTCCACTAACAACCTAACACGCATGCTATACACACAACATTGTATAACTATCCCTAGACATGACATAAGCATAAGCTAGAAGGATTACGAGTGCTGTATATCTACAGATCACCCCCTCACCTTAGCCTTTCAGTAGACAAGCAAAGCACAGAAGAGCAGCTACAAATCTGCATAGACATAGAGAGACATTAGGATTCTGATCACTTTTCCATTTCAGGAAAGTTTTCTTTTTTGAAAAATTTCCATTTCTGGAAACTTTCTACTTCAGGAAAATTGGTTTCCCTTCCGAGATCCTAGGGTTTTCTCAACTTAGAAAGTTAGGGTTTCCCTCCTCGGCGGCTAGGGTTCCACTTTCCGAACCCTTAGGGTTTCCTAAACCAAATCTAGGGTTTCAGGTTACCTTGACATGAAGCAGGCGATGACTAGGGTTTCCTCCCCTAACGACGTGGTTGCAATGACACGAACGTCGGTGACAGCGGCTTAGGCTTCACGACATGGCAAGACCTTCCCGATGCATTGGCGGCTCCAACGTTCTCTTCCGCTATCTCAAATCTCTCTTCTCTCTAGTTCGATTGTTCACTCGTGTGTATAGAACTAAAACTAAAGACACAATATTTAACGAGTTCGGTCCCTTTGGGAATCAGGTTCTACTTCTCGCCGAAAATGCACTAAGCACTTAGCTCAAACTGAGCTCTTAATCTTTACAATCTCTCTCTAATTTCTCACACAAGCATACAACCACAAGAATGATCCGAATCTACTTATATAGACAAGAATCGGATTGTTCTCCAAGGAAAATTTAACCATAGTAGAGATTAACCTTGGTTCCATGTGGTCCTCTTGGGTTTCACTAAAAACGAGGTGGAGGAGGTGCGAGCAGGCCTGCAAAACATCGGCAACCAATATTACTTTAACTTTCAATGATTTTAGATGAACTTAATTAGTGTTTCAATAATTAGTGTTTCACACATGTTGGAATAGGCAAGTCTAATATCGAAGATGCGAAGCTCTACCTATCAACGACGGGTAACATGAGACTGGACTTTAAAAAATGTGAAGTTCAACCTAATCAAGTTCTTAAAATGAAAACTGAACTAACCTAGTACGGGTGGTTATCTCTTGACATGTAATGGTCAATGTCTCGTTAAAAGGACAGACTTGTCCAAGATCACATGAAAAAACAACGACTCATTAGATCAATTCAGAAGCACTAATTAAGTTCATCTAAAATCGTTGAAAGTTAAAGTAATATTGGTTGCCGATGTTGCAAAAGTATTTATAGATTTTTAAAAAGAGGTGAAAGGTATTATAGAACCTATAGGAGCGTTATAATAGTCTGAAATTTTTCACCTTGAAATCTTGATCAAATTAATTGCTTGGTTGAAGAGAAGCACAAACTATTTTTGGCCACCTCACGATTACATGACAAACACAACTGATCGTTCATTACCATTTGTTTTCTGCGTTGATTAGTAAGAAAATATTATAACTATGATAAAAAAAAATTCAAAAAAAAATCAGAAGGTTTTAAATTCATGGTGAATCCAGTATAGCTCTAGGGTGCGCAGATCCATTAGCGAGCTTGGAGAGAAGCTAAAATCGGATTGAATCGCACTACCAACAAAGCGTAAGTCAAAGCAGCCCAAACGTGACGTTCACGACACCCTTGAACACCAGTCAAATTAGTTAAGAAAATTCATATTAGTTAAGTTATCAAATTAACGACATAATTAGTGATTAACGTCATCTCCACACCCCTCGGAGATGGCATGCTTGTGTGCGTATATTCTGATACCGCTACTGATACAAACCACAAGGGAAAAACAAAAAGATCTTTAGATTGTGATGACGTTAACTAAATGAGAATATTGAGATCAAAAGATTCGAAATTGGCAAGGCAGCTGAAATTGTGGTGCGTAAGTTCGGAGAGGATATGTGACTTTTTTTTCTCTATGAATTTGACACTTTGAGCAAGAAACAAACCTCACGCCACTCTAAGTCAAATCTCGCGCGTCCGCTTTGATCAACAAAGCAACAAAAACAATTAAAAACTGGAGGTTTAGGTCAGCGAACGTGAAGACAGTTTTTGCTATACATAAGAAACTAAATATACAAAAGACGTAGTAGGGTTTTTGGAAACTGTGCCTATCAATATCAAGAGCACAAATTTTACGTTAATATACTGCTTTGAGCCATAGCTTGTTAAAGCCAATTAAATAATAAAATCTAGAGAACATAAAAAAAAAAAACAAAATCAAACCAATTGAGCACAAACAAAAAGACGACCAAAGTGATTAAAAAAAAATCATGTTCATGAGCATGATGATCAAGGACAAAAGAAAAATATTTATAGAAGAAAAAAATCAGAAACATACGACGAATAATAATATATGAAGAAAAGAGAAACCTGATAATTTGTTTGATAACGAAAGAAAGAGGGGGTATATATAAGAGTTGAGAAAGGAATAGATAACGATAAAATTTATTTTGATATCTTCACATTCGATATATATGATATATATATATATATTCATAATAATTAAATCATAAAAATAAAATATCAAATATATCAGTTAGAAGTAAAATATATTTAAAGACAACATTAAAAAGCAATGTGAATATATCTGATTAAGATAAAAAATTTAAAGACAACATTTAAAATCATTATAATGAAAAAGGGGAAGTTTACTCAAACAACCTTAAAAAGTTTGTTTTTGACTAAAATTATGCTCATCTTAAAATATTACTCAAACAACATTCTCTATCCTTTTTACTCTTATTTGCTTTGATGACAAAAAAACGTATTTATGAAACTGCCATTAATGAGGCAAGACATGTAAGCAAAACGTTTCCCGCCAAAAACTAATAAGTATACCGTTCTTGTGATAATAGATTTATTTTATGATCGGTAGATTTATTATGGGGTTGGTAGAGTTAATTCAAGTCCGTAGACTTTAATCGAGAATGGTAGAGTTAATATTTGAATTGTAGACTTATTGTGTAGATTTATTTTTATTTAGTAGTAGAGATGTTTTTGAGTGGTAAATTTGAATTATGCGTGGTAGAGTTAACGCCAACAGTGGTAGATTTGTTTTTGGTGATAGACTTAGTAGTCGAATGGTAGATTTATCTTGGTAGACTTATTATTGAGTGGTAGATTTATTTGTATGTAATGGTAGACTAATTGCTCGTGGTAGATTTAAATTCCTGGTTGATAGACTTAAATTTTTGGTTGGTAGATTTAAATTCCTCGTCGGTAGACTTACGGATAATTACAATCTCAAACTTATTTATAGTAGTGGTAGATTTATAATATGTAGTAGACTTATTACTTTTGTTGGTAGAATTATTCAATATTTCCAACCAGGATAGTAGACTTGTATGCTTACATAGAATGATGGTAGACTTGTATGTTTACATACAATGATGGTAGACTTGTTTTTTTACATGCAGTGATGGTAGACTTGTATGTTTATATACAATGATGGTAGACTTGTATGTTTACATGCAGTGATGGTAGACTTGTATATGTTTATATACAATGATGGTAGATTTGTTTGTTTTACATATCACTTTAAACTTGTATGTTACATACAACGATGGTAGACTTGTTTTTTTACATGCAGTGATGGTAGATTTGTATGTTTATATACAATGATGGTAGACTTGTAAAGTTTACACACAGTGATGGTAGACTTGTCTTTTTACATGCAGTGATGGTAGACTTGTATATGTTTATATACAATGATGGTAGACTTGTTTATTTTACATATCACTTTAAACTTATATGTTACATACAATGAATTTGATAACGCACACGCTAATCGCAAACATGAATCGATACAAGTCTACCATCATTAAGAAAACAAGTCTATGTAGATTTTCATACTGGATTGAAATAACTCTACCATAACAAGAAAACTATTAAAAAAATCTACCAAGAATTCAAACGCAAATGCAAACGCCAATTGCCATATTTTATCATAAAAATAAATCAAAAAATAGATTTTAAGTTTAAAAAAAAAATTATTATTAATACTCCCTCTGTTTCAAAATATAAGTTGTTTTTAGTTTTTTTGGTCAATCAAGCGTACTTCATTCATTTAACTGATCAAAGTACAAAGAGAGAGAATTAAGCATCTTCCAACATTAATACAACATAATTGAAATGCAATAAAATCTAAAGCAGATAGATCATCGTAGAAGATGGATAGCGGATCCCATACATGTCTTGGATACGTCAAGAGGGTCTTCGCGGCAAAGTCGGAGAGTCTCAGATTAGTCACTTTCCATTGTGACTTTGAAGGTCCCGGCAAAAAGATCGGAAATTCGACCGCTCTCCAGGAGAGAGAAGAAGATACGACCAATCTCAAATGGAAGAAGGTGGAATTGAACTCTTCTTCCACCAGAAGTAAATTAAAGGATTTAAGAATTCAGAAAACTTCAACCCTCTCATATTTGGAGATATGAATCTCGACGATTGATGGATTGAAGCACATAGAAGGCGAATTGGTCTCTCCAGGTTTGATTTGGAGGACAAAATTTTTAAAAAGCTCTGTAACCACTTCCCTAAAACGACAAGAAAGACAACACAACTTTGCAAGGATAACTCGTGAATGTCCGTATACAAGATCCACCAAACTAACTTGGCCATCTTGCTTAAAGTAATTAGCCCAAGATATAGGCTTTGGCATAGATGATGGGCCAAAGGGAGTGACAAGCCCATGAATTAAACTAGGCCAGGCCCAAGTTTTATATCTTTTGCATCGGAGGGGCAGGCTCAACGGAGATGAGCGGCGGTTCCTCCAAGTCTGATATTTGCAACCATTGCACGAGAAGAAGACGACGGCAAGAAATATTCGCAGTGGAGAATTGTCAGAACGTGGTCGACGCTTCTGATGAAGTAGGGTTTGTAATGGAGCCGTTGGAGCAGAGTGATGTAATTCCGAGCCCAGATCCAAGCTGAACAGTTCAACGGCGTATAGGTCTTCGGCTTTGGCGACCGAGAATATGGAATACACGATGAGAGCGTAAGATTCAAGAGGAATGCGAGTAATGGTACTCGAAATAGTGATGCGGCGGTGGACGGCGGAGGGAATCAGTGGGGTGTGGTGGTTTGTGGATGCAGATTTGCTGGTCACCGGATCTGAGTTATCCTTCACCCGGTACTCAGAGAAGCGGAACGAGCGGTTGTAACAAGTCGAAGCAGATAACCGACGGACGAGCAGAGTAGGAGAGCCACGGTCCGACGCCGACGAGCCTTTGCTCCACCGACGTTGGAAAAGGAGAGACCTTTGGTTGTCTCGATAAATGTGCTTGGGAGCATATGCGGCTATACCTCAAAATATAAGTTGTTTTAGAAATTTTTTTATGTTTCATAATATAAGTTGTTTTGATAATCATATGTACTTTTTAACTTTATTGACTATTGTGTGACTAATAGTATTTTGCCGTCGTTTTTTCAATGGTTAAATTATTTTTATTATATATATAAGATGTTACTTTTTAGAAGAAAAATAGTTTCTTAATATTAGCACTGTTAGCCAAAACAATTTATATTTTGAAACGGAAAAAGTATTTATTATTATTATTTTAATATTTTTTAATTAATGATAGTGGCATTTTCATAATAATATTAAAAAGAAAATGAAAGGTTTAAAAGTTTTTTATCCCTTTTATGATATTTCTCTCTTTTCAAAGAGTTGCTTTAGTAATTAAGAGACTGTCCAAAATTGTTTTAGTAGTTATCTCCATAACTCTCATTCGGGTGCATTCACCTTGATAATAGATAACAAATTTAATGTTTTTCTATATAAGTCGAAATTGAGCAACTTGAAAAGATCTGGTGTACTGAATCTTAATTGGGCCTAGAATGAGAAAAGTCAACGAGAAGAGAAAGCCCAAATGATCCATCTGAGTTTAAGACTTTTAAGTGTCAATTTAAACTCAAAACGCCGAAGCGAATGTTCCTTTTTCCTTTGGCATTATTATTAATTACACTTTAAACCATGGCGACGCCTTCGCCGACCTCCTCTCCTCCCTCTGATTCAAACCCTAATTCCGCCGCAACTCCGCCGCAGCAAATTCCGACTCGATCCTCTCCGCCGCAGCATATAACAGTGATGGCCTTAGCCGCATCAACCTCCGCCGTGGCCAGAAAAACCCAACCGGTGCTCTGGACTCACGACGAGACTCTCCTCTTAATCGATTCCTACAAAGACAAATGGTACTCAATTGGTCGCGGTCCTCTCAAATCAACCCACTGGGAAGAGATCGCCGTCGCGGTCTCGGCTCGGTCCGGCGTTGACCGGTCAGCAACTCAGTGTCGGCACAAGATTGAGAAGATGCGCAAAAGATTCCGTGCAGAGAGGCAGAGCATGGGACCAATCTCCATATGGCCATTCTATTCTCCAATGGAGGAATTGGATAGCAATCCCGCCCCAATCTCCGCTCGACCTCTCACACGACTGCCTCCAAAGCACTACCAAGAAGAAGAAGATGATCAAGAAGATCAAGAACACGAAGAAGAAGACGATTACGAAGATGATGAGAGACAGAACAAATCGAGGAGCATCAATCACATACTAAGAAGGCCGGGAACAGTTAACAGATTTGCCGGAGTTGGAGGAGGGTTGTTGTCGTGGGGACAAAGAGAGAGATCCAAGAGGAAGAGGAAAGACCAAGGAGGTGAGAGACGGAGGAAAGGAGGCAAGGCAGTGGCTGCTGAGATTAGGGCATTCGCTGAGAGAGTAATGGTGATGGAGAAGAAGAAGATGGAGTTTGCTAGAGAGACAGTGAAGCTTCGTAAGGAGATGGAAATCAAACGGATACAATTGATTCAGAGTTCTCAAGCTCAGCTTCTTCAGTTTCTCAACACTGCCTTTGATTCTTATTAGCCATCATCATTTCAAGAGATTATTAACAAACCATTAAAGAAAAAATGTTCCTGTTGTTCTTCTTCTCTACTTCATGATTTCATTTCTGATTTGTAACATAGCAAAATACTGTATTGTAGAATTTCAAATGTAATCTAATGCCGTGAACATTTTTATGTACACAACGTTATGGGAAGCAAATGATATTTTCTTTTCCCATTTTAAACCATAACAAAGGAGAAAGAACAAATAATACATTCAGATTAAACTAACCTAAACCCAACAAGAGAAGAAATTAGAAGGAAAGAAAGAAGCTACTAAATATATGCCACAAAGATGAGGAAGCAAACAAAAAAAAAAGTGGGTGGAGGAGAGAGCAGACTTCTATACAAAACATTATGAACTGTTTCTACTCTCCCAAACCAAAAGATGGGAAGAAGAAGAAGAAAGGGATTTTTCTCTATGATGATGCAGTGGTAATTTACAGACTGATATACCTTTCTCTGTGTTCAAACGAGGCAAAAAGACCATCATGAATTTATCCTCCTAATCCACCCTGCTTCTTCCCCATTTATCTGCTCTGTCCTCGTCAAATCTGCAAACTCAAATCTGCAGAGTTTACAATTTACTTGGCTGGACTCAACCAATGTTAATGTTATACAGCATGCATCTCATCTCAGCCATATCAAAAAGACTACCCACTTGATCATGTTAATGCCACAAAGTGAGCACCCCGACTCTGTATGGCGGAGGAGACAAAACCAGTCTAGGTACCTGTACAGGGTTTGTCGATAAAGGGCCTGAATAACCCTTCCAGGATCATCTACAGCTACTCAATGTTCTAGGTTTCATCTGCCATGCCTCTCATTCCACTTTTGTATCAGGAGGCTTGGGGGATGATAATTCTTGTGCTTCTTCTACTTGCGGCTGCTGATCAGAAGCAAGATGTTTCTGATTTTCTACACTCAGCTGCTCTGCCAACTTTGGACTTTTTTCTTCTACTGAAGGTACTGACTGTTGTCTCTGTGTCATGACCTTGAGCCCGTGACTAGTAGGCAAGCCACCAGATAATTGCTTCTGAGCTATTCCTTGGTTCGGTGTTGTTACAGGATCACTCCCAGCTGAATCTGTATTAGAACTGTTATCTAATTTAGGAGCAGCACTTTGCACACAGGCAGCAGGGGATGGAGTTTCCAATGCGTTTGGAGAAGGCAAAGCAGTAGAACCAACTGCTTTTATGTTTTTCAAATCATTACTTGCTTGAGGCATACCCTTGGTCGTACTCATACAAGCTGTTTGGGTCGCATTTGTGACAGACAGTGGAACACGTGGCATACGTTCAGCTTGGGACTTCCTTGCTAAGTCAGAGTTCCCTAGCTGATTATGATGAAGAGCTCGCTGAGCTATGGACTGCACATGATTGCGCTGCTTATGGTGTACCAGCAAATGCTGATGGTTGGAAGGTGCAACTGCTGGTGTAGTAGTCGGGCTAGAGGTGGATAACATATTACATGGTGCTGCAGGTGAGCTCTGACCTTGGATGCTATTGTCTGAATGTAACTGCATCTGTTGTTGTTGGGACGGAGATGAAACACCAGGAATTTCTTTTGGCAGTTGCTGTGAATGATTCGAAGACCGTGGAGGAACAGATTTAGACTGCAGATGTGTGCTCGTGACAGTCCCTGCGTTGCACTGCTGATCAGGCTTAAGTGGAACTACTGCCTCTCCTTTTTCGGTAGCCTGATTTCCCGGGGCCATGGTGAGACCATTCATGTGTGACTGATCAACAGTGATGTTCTGATGGATCATGTTTCCTCTACCCATCCCCTTCAACTGCTTATTCTGCTGTTGGCCTTGTGTTGACTGACGCTGGTGTGGATGTTGTCTTCCAGATTGCTGCAACTGCTGCTGGAGTTGTCGCTGCCGTTGTTTTCCAGCTTGATTGTTCACTCCAGAACCACCAGACTGCGGATTCCTACCCAGACCATGAACTGGCAACTGAGATTTCTGCGGGTTCTTTTGAGCAATAGCATTAATATTAGGAGAGGCCGATAATGGCTGGGGCGAAAAGGGTGGTTGAGTCTGAGGACTGTTCTGTGGAGAAGAAGAAACAGAAGTTCCCTGAGGTTGTTGTGCATGCGGCATATTAGTACCAGATGCTGGAAACTGCTGCTGCTGTAGCTGCTGTTGCTGCTGCACATACCTCTGGTGCATTTGCCTTTGACGGAGAGCAAATGCTTCCTGCTGTGATCCAGTGGCATGACTTGGGCTCTGGAGATGAGGATGATGCGAATTGCCAAGCACAAGTGACTGCTGTGACATCTGATGCTGCTGAGAAGGATGGCCTGGGTATGCCTGAACAGGAGTTGTCGGGTTGGTAAATCCAGAACTCAAACTACTGAAAGCTGGGATCCCCTGACTGTTCCCTTGGGCAGCCTGCATCTAAAACTCATGCATATCAGTTTTATCTTCAATGGATTGTTCTTGATGTTCTCAAACAGGTTCAAAATGTCAATCAATCAGCAGTAGACAAAAATCAGAAGCGTTGAACGACTACAAACTGATAGTTGGTCTGGGTAATTAGGCTAAGTTCCTGCATGCGAGAAATCTTAAAAACGAAGTTTAATCATTAACGTAACAGCAAACAAAAGCCAAATAGCTTACCCGCATCATATGCTGCACAGCTTCACGAGGCCTGAGCATGGAGTTTCCTTGAGAAGCTCCTCCTCCAGAATGAATATTTCCAGTGTTTGGAATTCCCACCATACCAGAGGAAAGCATGCTACCAGTACTTGGCATTGCTGATGAGCCCATCCCTTGAAAACCAGGTCTTGACATGGGTGTGCTCCTGTTCATTCCACTAACACCCATAGCATTTCCACCAGGAACCATGCGATGTCCAGTTCCTGAGACAGCTCCAGGAATTGATAAAGAAGGCTGCTGCAGGTTTCTACCAGATGACATCTGATTAAATTGTTGGAGTCTGTGTTGTTCATCTGGCAAAGACCCTCTAGGAACATTGTACCTACCATCCCTAAAAGGAAAAGATATATCACCAGCCAAAAGAAGTATTAACCCTCGAGTAGATTGAGCAGAGATGCACAAACGTGTGCATTTACCAAAACAAACCTGACAGAAGCACCGTGTACACCAGATGTGGTTGGTAAATTGTTGCCGAGAACCCCACCAGAAGATCCAGGAGTGGATGGATTTGCTCCAGAATTAGGAAGCACTGGCGTCCCCGGATTCAACGCTGGAAGACCCGGATGTGAACCTGGATTTTCAAGTGAAAATACATCCTGACCTGGAGTCGAAGCTTCACAGACATCAAGGGGCCTTCACCCGGACAGTATCAAAATATTAGTATTGCGGTGGTGGTAATCAGTAAATATATGATTTAAGGAAACGCCGAAACTTACGTTAGGACTCCTCCATTCAGATTATTCGGGAATACTTGAGAAAGAGCCATGACTTGTGAATTGTGAACTGATACTATCTGCTTAGGATCCCGACCATCATTCTTGAAGATAGATGAAATAGTAGCCAACATACAGAAGCAGCAACAAGAAAACAGAATTAGGGCCTTAGAAGGTTTAAATTTCAAACTACAATATCATGGTTCAGACCCCTCTGGCATTCTTCCAACAATTGACTCAAAAAAAAAAAAAAATTGGACTACAGCACCCATCATATAATCTAGTTTATGCTACACACGCGGCATACACAAGGAACTATCATTATTGCCAGTTTCCACTAGTATTAGGTTACAAGCTTCGAAACAGTAACAAAGCACTAGGTGAACCAACCTGTGTCTTTCTGTAATGAAACTTCTTCCCAATAGAACAAAGCTTCTCAAAATGGGACTTCAGGGTATCTTCCTCCATTGGCCCTTGCAATCGCTGAAACAACTGTCTCGCACTTCCCTGAATATAACAAACATATCCAGGGCATTTTAAATTAGTCAAAACATAGAGGACACTTTATTCAGCGCCTAGAGCTAAAGAAAAACCTTCGGGATGCCAGGCAAAGTGGATGGATAAGACTGAGAAGTCCCCGAGTCCTCAGCACTATCAGCCCCATCACCAGTATTCCTATCCATCAGAATCTTATGACGCTCCTTGCACTCACTTGGATTACGATATATACACTGGAAAATTAAAAAAATGTAGATCAAACACGGCAAATCAATCCGCCAGCAACAAATCCCAAATGTTCCGTGATATGACCAATATCCTCAACAAAAATATCTAGCACAACAGTTCATTAGAATAGAAACAAACAGTATGATCTTTTGATATATGGCTCTGCCACTCAGATGGAAATGTACCAATTAAAGAACCCCAAGAATTTTTTCAGAACAAGCACTTACCTTTATTTTAAGGGTGCTGTTCATTGCATCACTAATCAGCTCCCAGTTAGGGCCCATATCATGCACCAGGACAACAAGCGCCTAAATGGTGGGAAATAAATTAGATACTTATAGAGCAACCTACAGTACAATGGTGTTAATGAAGGTGACGAATAAAAACCTGATCCTCAAATAGTGACCACGGATTTCCAGAACCATGCTGGCCAGGAGAAATCTGCAAACATACTTCTAGTTTAAAACAAGTATCTTAAAATAAACCGAACGGAGAAGTTAGCAAACCGCCAATGTACCTTCAGGCCTTTTATTTTTCTGCCCCTATCACGACTTCCATTAAATTTGATAGATTTGTTAGGGTTGGACATATTGCTCATCTGAGAAGCTGCTGGAGAAGGAATTGATCCAGTGAGAGGAATGGCACTATCAAAATTATTCTCTACCAATTGCTTGGAGGTCTTTTGCTTCTTTGCACTATGAGGACCATACAGACCTTATAAAAATACAATTAAAAGATGTGATCTTTTTAGTTAGCCATAGGTAGGAAAGATGCCCACTCTTCTGACGACAGAACTATAAACTCATTATAAAGCAGCATGGAGACATAAAAAGGGAAGATGTCGATAAAGCAACAAACTCATGTTAGTTTCCAGAAACAGTTGAATTAATCCAAATTACAACCTTCTACTATAGGTTTTAACAACTCCATAATAACCATTACTTTGGTTTTATAATTGGTGGTTAATAAGATGTGTGCAAAAAAGGCTGCTTAAAGCATAATATCCTCTATAATGACTCCTAGCCTATTCACAACCTTTGATTGATTTATAAAGGAAAAAGGCTGCTTCGCCCAACCGCTGAAGAACTACAATGCACAAGAGAGTAAAGAAGAATATGCAGATAATACCATTCATATCGAAATGATTCTCTGCTCGCTTCTTCCAGTGGTCCTTCTGCCAAAATAAGGACGAATTAGAATCCTCTCTGGGAAGTCAATTACCAGCACAGTGCACATATTTCCTAAATATTATAACTTAAAAGTTCTCATTCCAAGAAATATGCAACTGTCAAAAGCCACCTCTTCAAGATAAAAAGCGGAAACAAAGAATAAATTTGTTGAGTATTTCAATCCCAAGAGTAGAACTCAAGCATCAAACCACTCCAGCATGTAGCAAAATTTTCATTTGACATTGATTATAGAACACAACACCTGAACTCTGGTGTGCTTTCCCTATACATTTGTTCAAAATGATTCTTAAGATTTTACCAATAAAATCACCTGTTCAGCATGGACTGACGAATCAAGATGCCAGGTTTGGTCATATGCAGATCCCTGCAACAAATGAAATTGCAATTACAATGCAATGTACACTAAAACTGATGGTAACTATTTTTCCACAAAAAGCAAGTAAGAGATGTGCTGATATTGCAAACTACCAGATGAGTCTTCTTCTTTTTAGGTTTTCCTGACGTTTCAGCCATGTCATAAAGTAACTGCTTCTCAAAATTACCACTTGAATCAACCTCTGTGCCTTTTTGAACTGCCGATCCACCATGCAAACTACTTTGTTCATCCTGATAAGAGCTAGTATCCCCACTAGACGCATCTGTTTTTGAGGGCACTGGTAAACTCCCAGCAGTAGCACAGCCAAAAGGACTCACAATCCTCTGCCTGGAGGCAGTGCGCACGCGCCTCGTCGGAACTGAGCCAACATTGTTATTACTGGCAGGCCTTTTTGCCATCAAATTCGATGAGTTAGACCCACCTGTGTAGTTGACATATGGTATATCAGCTCCAAGATCATATGACCGAGCAGAATGAGACTTCATCAAATTCTTCCGTTTTTTGTGGCTTAGGTTAAATGATTTGCTACTTTCGAAAGCTCCAGGAAGATAATAGGTACTTGTTTCTCCTTCATCCTCATCAAAGGCAGTGACATCATATCCTATATCTACAACGGAGATAAAAGATCAATAAATACTTAACCAGCACGCACAGCTCAAACAACTAAGAATTGTACATACCTCCAGCAGCATCATAGGCTGATGTATCAACCTCCTCCTGCATGCTATTTCCAGACTTCTGGGAACAGAGAAATACTGTTAAATATCTTTGGATAACAGATAAATTCTCAGAAAAATATATGTAATCAAGGTCACAATATGAGAGCCCTAGCACAGAAAAATCTCACACACCTCACAGCGTGCGAGATGAGTCTCAATGGACGTGTGGTACACCTTCATTGCACCAGATGGAACTGAATAAAAGAGGCTTTCCTGCACAGTAACGAAAGTCAATCAGCAATACTGTAGACCTATTCATAGCAACAGTATTCAACAGAGGCAGAAGAAAAACTTCTAAAAAAAATCATACTTCTGTAAGCTGATCAACCAAAGATCTATCCAATATTTCTGGGTCACACATATTGTAGGATGTTGACAGTGCAGCTGAATGATAGGGAATAGAACAGTTGTTATACTTCAAAAATCTACTTGCATACTCCTGGACACCCGCAGCTAAACATTTTCTGCCATTCTCACAACTAGATTCTTGGCACGGCTCCTGCGTACGACCACAGTATTACTATGCAAGATACCATTAAATTTTTACAAAAATTGTAACATAAGCAACAGAGCCAAAGCATCCTGGAGGTAAATTAGGAAGACAATTCAAGCAAATAAGTAGATCTGCCTTAGCAATCATAGGAAGGAAATATCTGCAGAATTGGGTAGCTTACAAGTCCGATCATAAAATCAACAATATGGTTCCAGGACATCAGTGTTGTCAATGCTTTAGCCCAACAAGTGTGTATATAGATATATATATATATATATATATATATGCATAATTCTGATTTAAAAGAAAAGGAAAACCCCAAATGATCACCATTGTCAACAAAAATCATAAAGGAGGTCTGTCAGAAAAATACCTTATCAATTCCCAAGCTTGTCTCCTCCAGCTCCCCATGAACCTCCACAGAACTCCAAAATTGCAAGATAGCATTAGATAGGATTGAAGCTATATTTCTCAGCTTTCTTTCCTGAATCTGTTCCTCAAATCTTAACTGAGAAGTCAAAGCAACTCGATGGCAAATTTGTGCGGCAGCAGTCATCTTCCAAAGGCGCTCCTAGAAGACGAAAAGAAAAGGGTGAGAACAAACAATATAATCTGAGCACCAATGAAAACTGTTCCAGCAACATAAAAATGGACAAGCCCATTTATGCAGAGGAATGTTCACACGCTATTGCCATGTAGATATATAGAATTTAAATCAGAAAGCTGATTCAATTAGACCAAACCTGCGCAAAATCATTTGCTAGCCATGCCATTTCTTCGAGGACAAAATCCCATTGAGATTTCTCGCGGACCTCCACTGGTGCGGTACCACAAGATAACTCGGCAATTCTTTTTCTCTTTGCCTGTTAGTGTAATATGTCATACATAAAAAGATGAGTAGGTATATAACGTCCTTGAAAGCTCGACAGATTAAGATCATCAAGCCCAGTTGAAAAAGAAAACCTGTATAATCCGTGCCTCCTCAAGGATAGAGTCCTCCTTCACAGTATCTGATACTATTAAGCCACCATCTGTGGTAGGCTGATGTTTTAATGCTTCAACGTGAGTTCCTGGCAATACATTATCACCAACTATGCAGGAACTTGTGTCTACAGATGCCTGAGGAATTCCAGGGTGCAAAGAGCTGCTCGGATTGTCAGCTAAAACACTACTAACTTTCCTGTCAATTTCAGGTACAACCAACCCATCTTGAAGGTTTTTCTCAGTGTCAGAACATTTCTCTTCATGTTGCAGCTCAGCTGTACATCTGTAACTTTGATTTTCAGTTTTAACCGAATTCATCTGCACTTCACGCACAGGACTGCGCTCACTAATAATTGCAGTAGATCGATCTGTCTCATCCTCAATCTTAGTTTTCGTCATCTCACCAACTGTTTGATTCAGCAATCCCTCTACTCTTGAAGCCTTCTGCATAGAGATTTCTTCTGAGTCAAGTCTGTCCGCTCGATGAAGATCTCTTTCATTATCTACATCTACTTCTATGTTGTTAGCATGAGAAGACTCTGAGTCTAACTCTTTTTCCCCTGCAGCTCCTCTATTTGTTAAGCTTTCTTTCTCTCCCATAGAATCTTTTAGGCCATTCAATTGGGTAGAATTGTTATCCTGGCCAGCTATTGTTACCGGTTTGGGAGACTCAACCTCTGTAGTAGTCGAAACTAGTTGTGCCTTCTCAGCATGGATAGTATCTTCAAAAGGCAAATATGCAGAGCTTTTTCTATATGTAATGTCTGCTTCATCTTTCAATAGACTAGTCTTGGATCCAACAGTACTCTCTTGTACAACAGGTCCACCATCCACCGTGGTGTTCAGCGGACTGCTAGGAGCTACATCTTTCAGAACAATATTACCATTTGAATTTGCAAATATTGGACAAGATACGGAAGTTGTATGCCTATCCTTTTGATTGGCTGCTTCGGGAATGCAACCCTTTCCGTCCACTGATCCTCTGCAAATAGAAATAGAGGTTGCAAGACCACCACGATTCTGAACTAGATCCGTAGAACTTGACCTTGCTGGATCCCGATTTATCTTTGATCTGTTCCTACGGGCATACGGGCGAAAGATGGCAGAATCTTCTGTTTCTTTGGTACTCTGGTTGGTATTCGCTTTGGAAGACCGTTCTGACTCAGACGTTCTGTTTTGCCTATTAGGATGTCTCAAATTTCTTTTTCCTTCAACTAACTTGCTTTCAGAATCAAACAGTAAAAGGTTATCTGCGGTATTGGGTTCAGAAATTGTAGGAACTCTGGGTCTACCACTACTCTCCACAGAGTCTCCATGGGGCGAGGCAGTCAGGGCAAAACTATCCTTGACTTCACTGTGGGGGTTATGGGTTAAGAATGATGAGTTAATCCATCAAATCTAATGTGAAACTACAGCAAACACGAATGTACCTGTTTACAAAATGCTCTGCTTGCTGATCTGTGAGTGATGTAGATTGGATGCTACGTGAAGTTGCAACACCAAACTTGAAATCCAAGGGATTACCACCCTGAAGCAGATAGAATAGTAAAGGCTTGTTATAATAAGTTTTACAAAAGAAAGAGAACAACGAAATAGGTATTCATACTTTCTCCAAAAACTCCAATTCTCTCCTCCTTTCCTCACGAACATCATACTCTTGCCTGTTGAAACAAGCATCTTTGTTAGACACTGGAAGTGATTGGTAGCTGTAGAAAATGTAGATCACTTAAACAGATCGCAGAAGATGAATTAGTCTCAATCTGAAATACCTTAGCTCCGCTTGAGCCTTCTCAATTGCTGTTCGGCGTGGAGATGTTTTGATACCAATACCACCTCCACTATCGACAACTCCTCCCATGGAATCAACCTCAGCATTTACTAGAAGATCTCCTGAAACGCTTCCATGCATCACCAACTTGGATGTCCCATTGATTCGAATTCTAACTTAACTGGAAAAGATATTAAGAAGCTTTCAGTATTTACAGCATTCTGAATGACCATACTGTAGAAGTTAGAATCAGCAACGGATAAATGTTGACCCGGAAATAACAACGGTAAGCGTATGTGCACGTGTGTTCTCATGATGCAAATAGCAGAGAATATACACATAATGTTCCACAGAAAGTCATGGCAGTACCATATGACTATAAATTATACAGGAGCTAAGCAGATTTTAAGGTATAATTGCTCAGCAAATGTCAGGAGTAAAACAAAAATCAGTCATATGCTCGAGCCACTACCTAAAGAAAGATCTAAGTGAAGATAACTCCGCTTCCATTCTGATCCTCTAGAAGATTAGATGCAGAGAAGCAGCCTAACATAACAAGAGCTAGAACTACGCATTCCAGCGTAACAACTATCATATACGCCCGCTAAATTTAAACTCCGTGGTAGATAAGACACTAAGATAGCAAAGCAATGAAATGTTGCCTAAAGAATGAGAGGTTCTCGAAGCTTAAGTAACAAAAAAAAAATCCAAGACTAACAGAATTGAAAATGATCAGCTAAGCTACTTAATGGCGTGCCCACGAACTCTCCCATCAAGTATTACACATTTAAATGCTTAACGAGCAGAAAAGACGAATTACAGAGACGAAATTTCAGAACTCAATTCACATTCCTAATCAGAATAGCAGAATGAGAAGCACTTGCACCTATCAACCCTCCAAAGACTCAGCCCAAAATATACCCGAAACGTTCTAAAAATCACACAACCTCCAGCAAAGCTGGACTCTAGGGTTCCAGAAGAGGAGTGAAGGAGAAGAGAAGCAAGCTAAGAGTACCTGAATTGGACGTAGAAGAAGGTGAACGCAAAGCTAGGGCACGCAACTCGGGCAATCACCAATCTAAAATTAGTTTCTCTCTCCTAGGGTTTCGAGAGAATGAACAACAAACCCCCTCTTTAAGCTTCAAATCAAAGACGAAACCAATTCCTCAGGGAAACAAGAAGGCTCCGACAAAATGGAATCCATGAATTTCTTCTCGCGAGACTCCTAATTTCAGCAATTTTCTTTTCAATTTTGGTTTCCCTCTCGGGAGAAATGAAATTTGTTCTCGGTGATGTTCTTTTCGTTCTCTCTCTCTCCTCGACGCAGTATGCGACTCTCTCTCTCTCTCTCTGCAAGTTCTGGGCCTCAGTTGCAGAGACAAAATAAGGCCCCCTTTCTTTGTTTGGTCTTCTTTTCTTTGGTCCACTTTCGGGCCTTTCGTTGTTATAACAATTTCATGCAACATAATAACTTGCTAGTTTTTTTAAAAACGTACTATAGTTAACTTGACTATATCACATAGTCGCTCTCTCTCTCTCAACATATGGTGACAATCATTGAAGAGTACTACGAATTAGAGTAGCATATTACATAAGAAAAATAGATTTTTTCTTTGCGATCGAATTTTCACTAAAGTTGGCTTCCCTTCTTTGATAATTGTTTAGAACATATTTCTACGCACGACTTTACTTAAGTTGTTTAGCTTATCATCTTCATAGAGTATGTTGAAGTTTAAACAATATCAAAAACCAAGTAAGAAACAAACAAAAGTATGTTGAACCTCAAAAAACATCCAATGATGGCGTAGACATCCAACCAGAGAAGACTTGGGTTGGGAACCGAGTTGTCAGAAGCACAATTAACCACAATCAAAGGAAAGTGGCACACGGAGAAACACTGAGCCCACTTTTCTCTCGGGAATAAGGATCATTCTCTCAGAGCCTAGTTTCGTCCGACCATTCAAAGTCATCTCTCTAACATATTTTGGATTTCTCTTTCCGGTCATCTTTCCATTTATCTTCATTTAAATACTATATATTTTCTCGATCTCACATAAAATCTCTACTTAATCGTTATGATACATTGCGGACCATCTCTTACTCACCTATTGTCACCATTTCCCTTTTCCTTCGTTTTCCGATTATTTTTCCTTGCTTTCCACGTCCTCCCCATGGTCTTTTCTTTTCATCGTTTTTTTGCTTTTATCTAACTTAAGCGTCGAAGAACCGTCAAATAACACTTTCAATCATGTTGTTCCAATTTTACATGTTTGTTGATTGTGTATGAATACTTGTCCTTTACTTGTTATTCAAAAATATTAAAAATCTTTGAAATAGTTATTTATGTTAATTATTTTGTTAAACATTTATATCGATTTGAATGTATAACAATATTATAATTCAATACATCGAAAACAGTTTCATTTTCAAATTTTAAATAGAAAGGGAGAAAAAGGTGATATTAGAGGAAGAACAAATGAAAGAGATAAAATAAATAGAATATATATAAGTGATGCGTGTAACAAACCACATCCATTCACAAAAATATGCATGTAACACACCACATCCGTTCATTAAATAAAAATCGACAGAAAAAAATCTAGGAAATTGATGCATGTATGTAACACACCACTTCCATGCAATTTATCAATTTCAAAACAAATCACTATGTAATCCCAAAAATCATACAATTAAAAGTTTTAAAACCACTAATAGGTGGCTTGTCTTCAAAACGGGATCTGGTTATACAAATACATATGAGTATCACATATCTGATATTTGATTCAGATTCACGTAGTTTAATTTCAAAAATCTTAAGCCAGATATCTTAAAGGTATAGTTAATTTATTTTGCATATACATCACATATCTGATATTTTTCTTAAGATATACGAAGTGTAGTCGTTTAACGTTGAACCCTAATCAACATCATCTGTACGATCTAGTCCTTAATTGACTAGCTCATTTTTTAGAACACAAAGATATATTATTAATAATTTATTATTTCACTTGGAGGTTTATTTTTCCTTAAAAATATGTAAAAGGCAGTGTGGTTTTTTGGCAAAGGGGATTGGTTATTTTGGATGAAAATTATTTTGAAGTATCAAAAGATTAAAAACTAATTTTCTATCTTATACTATTTCAACATTCTCCCAAAGATATGTAACAAATTGGCCTTTTCCGATTTTAAAATCTCAATTTCCGTTGGCAAAAAAGGGATATTTGCTAAAATATGCCACATTGAATTATATAATGTCTCAATACACATTTGTCAACTTTTACCACTTTTTGTCTATACTACCCTTAATGAAAATATAAATAATTAAAAATAAAAGGTTTTTAAATTTTTTAAAAATCTGATAATTATAACACATGTCATGAATAGTCATTTGTATATAATTTTTTATTTTTTAAAGCTAAAAACCATGTTGAAAAATGATTTTAGTTTTTTTCTTTTACGGCTGCCACAATTCGGTAGATTTAGGATTCTGCCTATTTCACCTCTATCTACCGAGAGTAGAATTTAGGTTCTGCGTCATGCTCTACGTTCTATATTGTCGTAGAATATTAGTTCTACGACTTAGACTGTCATCTACCAAACCCAGATAGTACATTCTACCATTTTCAATATATTCTATCGTGTCTAGAATTTAGTTTCTACCGGAACGTCTACCACTTTATCTACTATCTACCGATTTGTAGAATGTAGTTTCTAGGAAATTAGTTACAAGTTCCTTAAATCTATGAGTGAATATTTTTGTTAACTAAAATGATCTTTTAAAAATATTTTTTTTGTCAAACACGTTTTCACGTAATCTTCTTCTTCCTCGCGTTTCCTTCTTACAAAACACGTCTTCTTGTTTGATTTCTTTATTTGTGGTTCCTTCGAATTTTGTCACATATAATTTCTTCGTTTTGCTAATATGAATAGGAATAAGTAGAAAAATTGAAGAACTAGGGTTTTGATATCATCAAATCGCCCAAAGAGAAATGAAGAAGAAGAAGTTTGACCCTTTATATGTTTTTGCACTTACTATCAAGAAGACCGGGCAGAGATATAAAGTATAGACCCAGTCTATTAGACTGGTCGTTGAACTCTTCGAGTTTGGTTCTACTACGAGATGAAGATTTTAAGAAGACCGGACGGAGCGAAGTGGAGTTGTGACCGGTCTATGCGTCCGAAATTTCTGAGTTTCGGAAAAAAAAACCATTTGTTTATATAAATCAAGAACAAAATTGTGATTAATTGAAACTAAATCTTAATGAGACATTTTTATAAACATAAAAGTGTATTGGAATATTTTCTATTTTAATGAGTCATAATTCAGCAAATTTCTCAAAAAAAAAACTCAATTCCATAATGTTGGCAATCAAAACTAAAATCATGGTACAGTCTGAATCTTGATTGATTAAGCATGATGGTCTTACATGTGTTGGGCCCTTAAATGTTTTCAACAAATAATCTACTCTCGCTATTATTACTTACCAAAAACTATTATTTTTGTGAAGTGATGGATAAAAGAACTCTAACTAGTGGATTAGTTAAAAACATATATATAACTGGGAAAACATTAAACATAGTTATCTCACTTGTGGATTAGTTAGTTAGTCCTACCAAAATATTAAACCAAACCAAAGTTGTTCGTGGTGGTTATTGTTTGGTCACTTAGCGACTCCTTTATGTATTCAACAATGTCCAGAGATTTTTACTGCCATGAATCATGACTACTAGAAATGTGAAAAAAAAAAGAAGAAGATAAGGGATCAAACCAGCTTTCTTCCTTGACGGGTTACGATCTTTTGAATTTTACACGATACTTGACAAAACCGTTGAACAAACGGACAAACACACAAAACTTTAAATAAATGTACTTCACCAACCACATTTATACCACAATAAAATTTCAAAACTTAATAGTAGTTATTACTCCAGTTTGTGTTGGTAAAATCAGCTTAAACATGGTTGTGATGTCGAGTCCAAAACAAAGTAATTGATTTCAAGGGAAGTAAGTACTAGTTTAGTAGAAAAAACGACAAAATTAAAGTGAACTTCTCATGTCCTTAAAAGAGACTCGCAGAGACAAATAAACGATTCCGTCATTAGTTACTGTGAAGCCAAAGCTGCGAGTGTTAATCTCATATATATCCTTTTTGGCCCACAAGAAAGCAACACTAAAGTAAAATAGAATTGATGAATAAAGTCGCATAAATGCATGGGTAAATACGTAATTTTAGAACTGTTACTGCAAATAACGCTTACCCGTTACCACCAATCGTGGTCCTCTTCTGGTCGTACACACTTTTTTATATATGTCTCCTTCTTTCACATAAAAGAGAAAGCGAACAGTTTAAGAGTTTTAAAGATTATCAATCAATTATGTAAAAACAATCTGGTGTATTTTTGTAAGTTTATATATTCTTCTGTGAAATAATTTGTTTGTTGTCTGACATTGAATTCTTTAAAAAAAGAAGAATCGGAATTTTCTCTCTCTCTCTCTCTGTTTTGCCAGAATCTTAGAATTTAAAAGTATATTCTATTTATTACAGATCTGCTCTTGGATTTCGGATTCTCTGCAAACAGGAAGCGAAAGATGTTCATCTATTCACTGCAAGAATTTTCTCTCAAGCTAAATTAGTTTAATGAGTCTGCTTTAAAAGGTAAAAAGTTTAATCCTCTCGATTATGCCGACAAAATCTTCGATTCAGTTTTATTGACAAATTTCTTCTCTTTTTTTTTGTTTAGTTCACTTTCCCCATTCGCTCAAAATCGGTAAAAGATGATTCAAATGGACGGTGGAGATAGGCTTAGAGTGACGTTATTAGATCGTATGTCGACGGTGGAAACTACTAGCCGGAGCTCACTAACGGGATTGACTCTAGAAGCTATTTTAATGGCTGAGAAGAACGGAACCTCGCTGCAGCAACCGGATATTGCGCCGCCGCCGTCGAGGAACCAGACACTTGTCGATGTAATGCACAGAGAGCACCGACACAACAACGGTCGTGATAAAACCGCTTGGAAAAGTCTCCGGGAAAAGCTCCGACTCAAACGCAACGCTACTGTTTGGATCTCGTCTAATAATCCTATCCCGACTTTGGATACAACTATCCCTAACCGGGATAACGATAGCCACCGACTCGGTTTTCTACTTTCCAACTCACCACCGGTGTCTGGTTCCACCGGAGCTACGTCGGAGGGAAGAATCCGGCTAGGAGCTGTGTTGGCGGAGGAGAGAGCGTTATCGGCGAGAGAAGAGGAGATTCCGTCGGTGGCGACGGAGGTGCAGCCGGCGAGGATGTCTTTGATGGAGTTGCTAGTGGAGAACGAAGGGCAAATGAGTTTGGTAGGAGGCGGCGGAGACGGAGAGGGAGAGGAAGAGGAAAGAGTAAGCTGCGGCGGAGGAGCGGCGGCGGAGATAGTAAGTTGTTGTGTGTGTATGGTAAGAAGCAAAGGAGCTGCTTTTATTCCGTGTGGTCATACGTTTTGCAGGCTGTGTTCGAGAGAGCTTTGGGTACAGAGAGGAAACTGTCCTCTCTGCAACACTTCCATTTTAGAAATTCTTGATCTCTTTTAGCTTCTTAATTTATCATTTTCAGGTTGTTTTCTTTCTTGTTGTAATGTATTGTTGTCGTTGATAACTGAAATGAAAATCCTTTGTAGAAATGATATCCATGGAAAAAATCTGAATTTAACACACTGTTAATTGATATTAGAGTTCTCAACATATGAATCGAATTAAACGATAGTTCGTAACTTCGTAGTAGTACTGTTGTCTAGACTCTGACCAAATTTTAATGGGAAATGTTAATTGCCCTATAAGATTTTAAGGGAAAACTTTACCTAACCCATCAATCAAGTTAAAAAGGAGTTGATTTTGAGTTGACATAGAGAAACAAAAGTTGATTGGTTGTACCATAAATTTCTAATTAATTTGGGTGTTTGGACGAGAACAATAAGTGGTCGGGCTAGACGTGAACAATCCTCCGACTACACTTATGGCAACGATGTTCACCTAACTAAGAGCTTCACTGGTTAACAACTCTACCTGTCTTGTGAACGTGTATTTGTTTGGGTACTAAGTGCAGGAATTTTTTTTTTTTTTTGAGTGCAGGATTATAAATTTTAATTGTATAATGAAATTTATTTTGTAATATATAGAAAATAATAAAAAAATATTACTATATAAAATAAATTTTAAATCTCTAGTTCGAATCATAGACATCCAAAAGTATTAGATAAGTACTGATTTATTTAGTTCCAAACTAATGTAAATAAGTTTGGTATTACGACTTCTTTCTAATGTTAAAAAACTTAATAGTTATATATAACTAACTTAAGAATATTTACATGTACTTTAACAAAAAAAAAAGAATAAATAATTAACATGCATTTGAAGTTTATTGAATACCGATAATTAACTGAGTCAATTTGCAATAACCATACTAACATTTTTAATTTAAAGTGTTATTGAGTCAGTTTGAATCTTATTTTCTTTATAACGATTGAGAATTTTTTTTGTTAGGTTTTGTAATTTTTTAATAAATCACGTTAGTTTTTTGTAATAGATTATTGAGATGTTCCTGAATTTACTCTGACATATCAGCTATTTTCTGCCGATGTCTTCTCAATTACTATATATAGAATGTTATATATATGATGTTATATACATTAAAATGTAACGATTTAGTTAGATTTAAATTTGTGACACATATATTTGTTAAAAAATAATTAAAATAAATAGAAATTTTTACTATGGCATATAAATTAATTAGAATGTTTGGATTTGTTGATTTAGTTGATGTGTCTCTTAAATTACTCATTGATTGACACATATGATTTTTCACTATAGTGTCTTCTCAATTAATATATACTAGGTGACTCGCGGGTAATTTATTTGTAATTTTGTTTTAAATTATTCACTTTAAAAATGTGCAAATATGTATTTGTTTTCATTTTTGTATATACATTGTTGTTGATATTTTATTGTTAATTTAGTTTGCATGAATTTTTGGAAGTTTAGTTTTACCATTTATTATTTTATATATGTAAATGTGTCAAATCAAATGTATAATAATTAAGAGGCAATTGGAAAACTGCCACTTTTGATGTGTACATTTGCAAGAATGCCACTTAAGGGTGTCCATTTGCAAAAATGCCACTAATTATGGATTTTTAAAGCCTAAATCTTAAAATTATAAATCCTAAAAAATGTTTTGTCCTCTAAAACCCCTAAAACCTTCGAAACTAAACCCTAATACAACATAGTAACCCAAACATAAATGATATAATAAAAAATTAATTTTGAAAAAGTGGTATTTTTACAAAGATTTTGAAAATGTGGCATTTTTAAAAAGTGGCGTTTAAAAAGTGGCATTTCTTAAAATTTCTCAATATTTTAATGCATTGGAGTGCACATTCTATTATAAAAAATTGAGATTCTTCTCAAAAAAATTGAACCTCTATTTGATCGTCTTTAAGAAAAAAAATCATTAAGTTCACAATGAATTTTGAATAAAAACTGAGTTGGACAACAAAATATTAAAAAATTAATATGAACAAATTTTCGTAAACAAAGAATAATTAATAAATCTTTCATACAACATACACAAAATACTGTATATTTTGTTTTTCTTTTGTTTTCCAAATATTTTTTTTCTATTTTGTTATGGTTAACGTCTCTTACACTTTTTTATATTTTGTTAAAGAAAAACAATTTTTTTCCATTAATATTGGACAATTAAGAATATATAAGATTTAAAAATCAATTTTACTCGTTTTACTATGGCCAGATTTTTTTATTTAATATTCGACTTTTCATAGTGGCATAAGGATTTTTTTATTAAACACTAAATATAATATGACAATGTTAAATTATAATTTTTTTAACGTAAAAGTTGAATATTAGATTTTCAAATATTAGCATGTAATAATATCTAATCGTTAATTTTTAAATAAAATATAGGGACAATTACAAACATGCCACTTTTTGTGTGCATATTTGCAAGAATGCCATTTAGGGTTGTCTATTGACAAAAATATCAAATGTGTGGCATTTTTGTAAAGTGGCATTTAAAAAATTGTATTTTTTGAAATTTCTCTAAAATATAAATGTATTTAATATAAATATACAATTTATCTTAAATTATTCTGTTATTTTTGAATTATCTTTGTATGTAACGATCGGATGATCATGTTCAATATTTTGAGAAGTTATCCATAACATGTGCCCTGAACATGTGTTATCATTTTGTCATGAAACAAAAGACAAACGTGTTTGTTTGCATAGTCTATATTAAACATGTATGTTTGTTTGTATATTTTGTTTAGTTGTTCTGCTTTTAACTTTCAGTTTATCAAAAAAAAAAAATGATTTTTTGTTTACAAAATTTTTACTGGCGTTGTTCATTATTTTTTTGTGAATCAGAAGTCAAACATGCATCTAGAGGGTAAATCCAGGTTTAGCAATATCATACACATCTTACTCTTTTTGCTTTTGGCATAATCGCTTTTTTTCTAAAACATAGGTTTGGGCATTTGGGCATTCGGGTTGGGTCGGGTCCTTTCCCATTCGCGTCGAGTCTTTTCAGATCGCTTCGGGTCAAAACTTGTAATATCTGTAAATACCCGAAAGTTTCAGGGTAACAACGATCACAAGTTCCTACAGATTTTAGTGTATCCAAACTGCATTTTTACTCAAATGTCCATTAAATAACTTGTAAAATGTATCAGTACTCGAACCAATAATAATACCAAAACTCAAATCCAATGTTCAAAATACTTGAAAATGTGTCAAAAGAAAGATGCAGTTGAAATATAATACTATGGCCATTTAAAAGAAATCTTGGAAATCCACTATCCAGGAATGTTGGACTTGAGGTGCATTGTGTTTATGTGCGATTGGTATGATCCATCCAATGGTAGTGGGGTTCGAATTGACCGTCTTGGTGTTATTTCGATAAATTCAAGCCGGAATTTACATCATTACGATCTATTTATCCTTGCATCTCAAGCAGACCAGGGATCAATATATTAATAGGTTTTCCGTTATATTTATACGTTAGGTTTTGTTATTCTTGTATATTAACAACATCCACCGTTAATAAATAGGTTTGCTACATTCCATATCCTCGAGTTGGGCGGAGGACAGATCCTTGGATGACAGTAACTCCAATTAATCCGCGAGGAAAAATATATGGAGTTCCGGAACATGATGCTCTACAAGTATCGCGAACCAACCAAATGTCACATGTTGAGGAGACGGATAACATTGACCTTGTCACTGATGTCACACATATCGGCGATGATCTAGTGCATTCGGATGAAGATGAACTACGTGAAGAATTTGACGATGATTCAGACTCCATCCCTAGTGAAGGTTCATCAGAAGAGTCAGATTAATAATTTATGAATAAATGTTTGTTTACCAATGTTGCACTATAACACCTAAGCGTTCCCTCTAATATAATGTACTTTACAGGTAATATCCGCCATAATCATTTATTAAATTTGCAGGCGGATTTCCGCGGGATAAAAGCTATCCTAATTTTCGGACGACATAACGACGGAATTAGTTCCGTCGGAATTCCGATGTCGGCAAAGTTTGAGTGGTTACCATTGCGTTATCGGTGGCCGATGGGACTGGCGGGGTATTATGTCAGAGGTTTCTGACGGATTTCCGACGGTTTTCCGTTCTATATAAGGTTCCTCATACGTTCATTCCTGTCAACAACACAAATAATGTCTTCTAACTCTCCTAATGAAGACTCAAAAATCGTGGCAAACCACTTTCTACTTCCAAAATACTCGTGGGAAACCGAAACCCAATGCGACACACACACTGAAGAGATACCCACTTACTCGTGGGAATTTGATACGGTCTCACCAATCTCAATCGGAGATTCTTCATCAACAATAGTGCCGGACAGCCAGTGCTTGCCAAACGTCTCGTGGGAAACGCAATCTCAGTGCGACGTATATCCAGACAAGAAGAGTGTTCTCGAAGACGTACAACCATCTCGCTTGATTGAAACGTCAGATACTTACGGTGGAAGTACTTCAAATGAATGTAAGGATCACTACTATGATTCTGAATTTGCCCAGAGACCAGAAAGTCCGAACTTAAATATAGATGTTGAGACAATCAAAAGAGATGTTTGCGGCGGATATTTAGAAGGTACACCGAATAAGAAAAAGGATCAATACAATGATGATGAATTTGCCCAAAGACCAGAAAGTCCGAACTTAAATATAGATGTTGATGCAATCGAAAGGGAATTTTGCAAATGATATGTAGATTCTCCGCCAAAGAAAAAAAAGGGAAAAAAAATTTCAGGTTCTAACAAAAGTTAAGTTTGGAGTGGATACAGAGACATATGTTTTTCAAACTTTAAAATAAATAAATTTCCTTTCGGCTTTTGTTTTTTATCTGTTATAAAATGTCGTTGTGTAAATCTTTTATTCAATTCCCGGATAAATTTAAAATAATTTATGAATAAATGTTTGGACAATTTTTTAACTCTGCAATCGGGTCACCACGCGGACTTTTAAGCGATAGATTTTTCACAGTTTTCCGACGGATTGTAATTTTTATTTTTAAAACAGATATATGATATTAAAAAAAAAAAATTACAATCCGTCGGAAAACTGTGAAAAATCTATCGCTTAAAAGTCCGCGTGGTGACCCGATTGCAGAGTTAAAAAATTGTCCAAACATTTATTCATAAATTATTTTAAATTTATCCGGGAATTGAATAAAAGATTTAATATTTTATATAATATAAAAAAAACTAAATTAAAAAAAAATTTTAATTTAATTAAAAATTACAATCCGTCGGAAATCCGTCGGTATTTTTGACAAATTTCCGACGGATTTAATATTTTATATAATATAAAAAAACCGTATTAAAAAAAAATTAATTTAATTAAAAATTACAATCCGTCGGAAATCCGTCGGTATTTTTGACAGATTTCCGACGGATTTAATATTTTTTATAATATAAAAAAACCGTATTAAAATTTTTTTTTAATTTAATTAAAAATTACAATCCGTCGGAAATCCGTCGGTATTTTTGACGGATTTAATATTTTTTGTAATATAAAAAAACCGTATTAAAAAAAAATTTAATTTAATTAAAAATTACAATCCGTCGGAAATCCGTCAAAAATACCGACGGATTTCCGACGGAAACCCTAATTTCTGCCGCCTAAGAGCCTCGATCTCATCGAAAAAAACGGGAAATTCCGTCGGCTTTCCGTCGGAAATCCGTCGGAAACCTGTAATAAAACCACCGTCTTCTTCTTCGCATCGACAGAACGAAAAGTCGGAAAAAACGAAAAATTCGCCGGAAATCGATCGCTCCAAGCCGGAAACACGCCGGAATCAGCATATTCATCCACAATCTCAATCTCTATCAACAAATCATCAATCCAATGTAAGTTTTTCGAAGTTTTTTTTTTGTAAATTATGAATTTAGAGAATTTTGTGAATTTGTTAGATTTAGGATGTTAAAAATTAATAGAAATGTAGAAATGTACGGGTTTAGGATGTTTGAAAAGTTTTGAATTTTGTAAATTTTGTGATTTAGGGAATTTTCGGGTTTATAAAATTTAGAAAATTATTTATAAAATTATTTATTTTTCGAAAATTATAAATATTTATAATATAAAAATATTAATAAAATTCTAAATTGTTGAAATTTTACTAATTTTTTTATTTGTTTAAATTACAAAATCCCAAATTCTGGAAAAATCGTAAATATCTAAAACTTTAAATTACCAAATCTGAAATTCCAAAAATTTTCTAAATCTGTAAATTCCTAAATGTTCATATCTGAAATCCATAATCCAAATATCCCTAAATACCTATTTACAGAAATCTCAATTTCTCACAATCCCTAACTCCCTAAAACCTTAATTTATGAAATCCCGAAATTCCATAAATTAATCCCTAAATTCCAAAATCCCTACTTCTTAAAATATCAATATCCTAAAATCGCTAAGTCTCCAATTCCCGTAAATTTTATAATTCGGAAATCTCAAAAATTCGATGTCGGCAAATTCTCAAAAACTGAAAATCCCTAAATCCGTAATGTAAATTAAATTATCTGTAAATTTATCTTTAAAATTTATGATTTAAATTATCAGAATTTATATTTATATATGTAAGTAAATTTCAACGGTATGTAAACATTTTGGAAATCGTAGGGACTATGGGCGATTTCATCACTCTACTGGATCCGGTACTTCCAGTAGGGGAGGGAGTCAGTCGCAAATCCCAGATACTAGCTTTCCGGATCCCCAACACCCGTCTCCTCCAATGGGTACACAGCCCTCAGCTCCCACGGCCATGAGCATTGAGGAGTTTGTTTCGCAACCCGGACGGGATAGGTTACCTCGCCTAGATCCTGACTTGCCACCTAACACGACCTGGAAGTTTTATTTAAAAATGTATTTGATTATATTAACTTAAAAAAATATTTAACTAAATATTGTTTAGGTTTCAATTTTCTGGAAACGGGATTACGAGTTCGATCAACGCAATGACTAATTCGTTGATAACTTTCCTGTATCCCACATTTACTTCGATGCCGGTGGCAGACCAGGAGATTTGGTTTCGGCAATTTGCGGTATGTTTTTTTTTCCTATTAAGAATTTAGATTTTTATTTCCATTAAAATTGTCAATACTAATATGGGTACGTTTTTTTTTCAGCAAGAATTTACTTGGGACCCACAGTTGACTGCCCGGGTCCGACGGGAGTTCTACAGAAAAGCCTTCCGGAAATATTCGTTGAAGATAAACGAATGGAAGGACATGTGGTACAAAGAGGGAAAAGTGCCGCGCAGATTGCAAGATAACCCCACATTATGGGGTGGACTACTTGCCCATTGGGAACGGGAGGAGACAAAAGTAAGCTCCGGAAAGAACTCGTCTAACCGGAACAGCGACCGGAAGGGGAAGGGACCGGCGACCCATAACCTCGGTGCGACGAGCAAAGCGTCACGTCTTCAGAAGCTGGTAATTTTATAAATTTTACTAAAATTTTATTTATAACACTTCTCATATTTCTTTCATTATCTATGCCAACAGATGGAGAGGACCGGTGTGCGTCCGTCACATCTTGACTTGGTCAAAGATGCGCACACCAACAGAAAGACGGGGGAAATTCAGGATCCCATTGCTCGTGAAATCGTGGAGAGCGTGGAGAGGCTGGGTGAGGAGTACCTCCAATCCCAACCGATCGTCGAAGGAACTCCCCCGGCCACGGAAGTTCCTCTCGAGATGATCAACGAGTTTACCTATCAGGTTAGTAACACTGTCAATTTTAATTAAATTTTAAATAAATTTAAATATAAACAACTTACAACATTTATTGATTGATTTTTTTTCGTAGGTTGCGCCTAAGCACAGAGGTCGTGTGTTTGGCCTCCTGGAAGACAGTTCATCCACGTCCGTCAATTCTTACCGCTTTCATGCAGATAGTACGTTGAGGGCACAGAATGCCGAGCTTCTCGAGCGGGTGACCGGGTTAGAGTCCCAACGCGCACAAGATGCAGCTCGCTACGAGGAACAGCAGGCACTCTTGCAGGAACAGCAGGACCGCGTGCGGGCAATGGAAGAGCAGATGGCACGAATGCGGGAAATGGAAGAGAGGATGAACGAGTTCTTCCGTAACCGATAGATAACATGTTATGTAATATTTTAATTTTCTAAATCACTTTTAAAAATATTGAAACTTAATTTTAAATGTTGTTTTTTTATTTTTATTTTAATTTAATTTTAATTTATATTTAATTTTAATTTAATTTATTTTATTTTAATTTAATTTCTTTAAATTTAATTAAATTAAATTTTTTTTTTAATAAATAAATTATCCGTCGGTATACGTAGCCGTCGGAAATCCGTCGGTATGTGTAGCCGTCGGAAATCCGTCGGACAATGACATACTGACGGATTTCCGACGGAATTCTGACGGATTCCGGTTATTTCTTTTCCGTCGGAAATCCGTCAGTATTTCCGACGGAAGAACGACGGAATTTTATTTCCGACGAGATAGAACCGACCGGTCAAAACCGTCGAAAAGCCGTCGGAATAAGCCCTATTCCGATGGCTTTCCGACGGTTTTGACCGTCGGAAATTTGCCTGTTTTCTTGTAGTGGTTATAACATAAGTTAAAGACTAAAATAGATTGAAATTACCTCTCATGAGCTCATCTTGAAACTCTAAATCAGCAAGGAGTTGTTCTTTTCTTATCACTCCTTTTTCATTCATTTTTATTTCACACTTTAGGCATTGTTCAGTAAACATGAGAACTTCAATTATGTACTGTGTCAAAAACCTCCTAGATGGGTCTAAAACTCTACAACTAGTGCTAAAAGCGGATTCAGATGCTACTGAAGAAACCTGTATTGTAAGTATATCCCTCGCTACTAGTGAAAGAATATGGTACTTTGGACTGTTTACCTTCCACTAAGAAATAAGATCGTACTATGTACCGTTTGGAATGTTTGGATTCTCCACACTCTCTTTTAAGTAAAGATCTAACTCATTGTTTTCTCTTGAAAACTAGTTTCTGGGACAAGTTCATTGTACATGTCATTCATACTCTCATAGGCAAGACCATTCCTAAGAACAGTTTTCTCAGAAACTTCATCTCCACATTGTTCGTGGGAATGATATTGTGAAGATGCTGCTCCTTGTGACTGAGATTGAGAAGATGATCCAGCAGTAGCAGCTGTGGCCTCTAAACTACTATACTGAATAAGCAAGTTCTTCAATATGTCTAGTACTGAATCATAAAGATGAGTAGCCTCTACACTGTCTTTACAATACAGTTTCTCAAAACACAACTGAGAAAACTTCATTTTATTCCTAGGGTCAAAAACACTTGCTACTATAAACACTTGCTACTATCACTAGCCTATTCATCTCAACCTTATCACGAAATAAATGCCAATACTTCCCTAATTTACCTAACATAGACGAGGCTTTTGACCGTAAGATAACATCAGGACCAAGACTAATGCTCAATCCTTCAATGTTTTTGGTAATGGTAACTATCTCATTGTAGAGTTTCTAAGAGAAAACATATGTTGAAGCTGATAGAGCCAAAGTAGATTTGTAAAAGACGATAAGAAATTGAACTAACCTATCAATTGCTTCCCAATTACATTTATCTGGTGGTCCAAGCCTTTTCTTTCCATCCACTATTTCTGTGAAGTAATCGTTATACGATTTATCTGCAATTTTATACGATTTATCTTCAATCGCCATCCTATCAAATGCTAATCTGAGGTTCAAAGCTTGTTCTAGCATGAGATAAGTGGAATTCCATCTGGTCTTCACATCTAAAAGGAGACTTCCTCTTTTAATCCTTCCTGATTCCACACGATCTTCAATTGACTTGAGTCTAGGTGTTGTAGACCTCACAAAATGAATGCCATTACGAATAACATTGACATTGTTGTATATCTCCTACAAACCTTCCTTCACAACCAAGTTAATAATATGTATAGCACATCTTAAATGGAGAAAGTCACATTTTAGAACCAATGCATCATCTCCAACTTCCTGGAATTCTTCCTTGAATCTAGTGTTAGCTATAGCATTATCTACGGTGATGCAGAAGATTCTCTTGATGTCCCACTCAGCGAAGCAATCAACCATCACCTTAATGATTGTTGCACCTTTATGATCATATATGTTCTTGAATCCTATGATAAACTTCCTTAAGTGCAACCAAGCATCAACAAAATGCGCTTTTACCACCATGTAACTAGATCCAGTGTGTGGAGCAACCCATAAATCAGTAATTAAAGACAACTGCTTGTTCTGTCCAAATCTTATTCATCTCTTCTTTCTTTTCAGCATAAATCTTAACAATATCTCTACTGGTTATTCTCCTAGAGTGAGATTTGGGCAAAAGAACTTTAGAATAATAAAAATGTTTCCGAGCTAAACTGATGGACCGGAAGCTTCTTAGAATAGCACTAGATCCGTTGATACTGAGAATACTCGGAAACTAGGGTTTGAGAGTCCTCCTCTCACGGCTTTCGCAAAAGCTCCTAGGGTTTCTGAAAACTGTTCATAGTGGTTTTAGAAAACCTCTTTGAATCTTAATACAATATGAAGCCTAAGAAGGCTACAATAGGAGGCCTAAGAAAGCTACCTTATTATATAAAAAAGGATGCGCATTATGAGAATGCGACACATAAGTAAAATTATAACTCACCAGATCGTGACATGTCTTAAAGATTAAAATTAATTAAGAAAAATAATATTAAAAATGGATAGGTAACAAATAATTGTCAAGTAACACCAAATAGTAAAAAATAAATTTTTCTTAGACTTCAAATTAATTAGTCAAGAAGAAAATTATAACAATCCAAATTAATTATAAAAAAAAATTCATAATAGTCCAAACTAATTATAAAATATATATAATTAAAGAAAAAGACGAATGATAAAACAAAAGACATCATATAAATTTAAAACAAAAATTAGAAAAGATATAGAAATATTAATTTAAAAGTTTGAAATATGCACAACTATACCAAAGAAGAAAAACTATAAACATATTTATTTTGTCAACATAGTTATAAAATATCACGAGAAAATAAAAATTTTCTACCTATGACAGTATTGATATTTTAATGTTAAAAAAGAAAAAATTGTATAAAACAAAAATTTATACATGTTAAATTGATAATAGCATATTATTATCCAAAAGTTTTTAAAGTTTGGCGAGTATAGAGTTTTATGAGAAAGAAACCGATGATATCAGTGGTATATACATTTATCAATCATGGATTTATAAGTGATGTTTGATAAAATTATTTACAAATGATTTATAGGTTCTTTATGAGATTAGTTACATGATATTTATTTGTTCCTGATATAACTTTACAATATATGAATTGTTTTTTACAATTTTATCATATAATTATTATATCTTCATAATAGTTGGGTTCGCGTGATATGAATTAAGACATGCAAATCAATATATAAATTGATCTATAATGATTTAAAACCCGTGTTTAAATAGTTTTTCAAAATATTTTGGTAATTCAACGAGTTACAAATTAAAAATTAAAATTTATAATAATATTTAATGTGTTTACCCGCGTAACAACGTGGGTCATAATCTAGTTTATAATAAAGCATAAAACCCTTCATAAAACATTCTATAATATTCTAGAAGATATTCATTAAAATATAAATCTGTATAATTAAATAACTAATATTGATATTCCAAATATCTCGATGCATCAGGTCTGGCCAGCAGAGAAAAGATTCGTTCTCGAATTTTGTATCTGCGCTGCATCAGGTCCCATTGGGCGAGAAAGATTTCGCCCTCGAATCTTAATAATAAATTGAAACTTAGTCTCCACGTGATCCACTTTGTTACGATGAAGAACTTTAATTAGGCCTTCTTTCTCAAAAGCCCAATTTTCATCGTAATTCTTCAATCCATCGACACGCACATCTTCTTTGTTCTCGTAATTGTCGTGAAAGTGCTGCTCATGTGCTGCAGACAAATTGAGAAGGAGACTCTTCGAATTTGTATCCACAAAAGCCACAGTTCATGTATTTACGTGACAATAACAATTTGATTTTGTTATTTTCAACACAAAAATCTACCTCGTGCTTTCTCTTTGTATTAAAAGCTCCACTGGTGAAGAGAAAATTAACATGATCTACGAACATATGTCTTCTTTGTAGATGTCATAAACCAGATCACTAATAATTTCCGTACAAGTCATCTCTGGAAATAAACGTATATTAATCGGTTTGATGAAAACGCATGAACGACATGGTAAAAACAAATAACCGATTCGACTCTGATACCAACTGATGGAGCGAAAGTTTCTAGGGATAGAAGTAGATCCGTTGATTCTGAGAATACCCGGAAACTAAGGTTTGAGAGTCCTCCTCTGAGGGATTTCGCAAAAACTCTTAGGGTTTACGAATACTCTTCACATTAGTTTTAGAAAACCTCTTTAAATCTTTCGATTAATCAATTCATCAATAACTTAATACAATAGGATACCTAAAAAGGCTATTTATAATAAAGCATAACCCTAGAAATTCTTGGAACATAATAGAATATTTTAAAAGATATTCATTATAATATAAATCTATATAATTAAATAAATAATAATGATATTCCAAATATCTCGCTGCATCAGATCTTGCCGGCCAAGAAAAGATTCGTCTTCGAATCTTGTATCTGCGCTGCATCATAAACCCTCTATAAAAGCTAAAGGTAATTCACCTATGACTAACATCTCATTGGAAGCTTCCCTAACCACTACATCAGATACTTTACCAACCCTAAGACCACCAGTATCTCCATAAGGAGTTAACACAGTCTGCTTTTGGTATTTATTAGCACCTAACCATACATGGTAAGCCTTGCAGGTGAGTTTTAGATGTTAATTCATGTTGGATGTGCCAGACTTCGATGGAACGACCATCTCTCTCCCACAATAGTTACAATTAGCTTTGTTACAATCAGCTTTATATCAGCTGAAGTGTTCCCAAACCCAAGATCTTGTTCTTTTCTTTGAAGTAGTACCACCTTCTCCTTCTGTATCTTTACCATTGCCTTTATTATTTCCATGATTTGGTGTTTCAACTTCAACCTGTTTATCTGATCCATCAGATACATCATTCACATCATCAATTGGGACATCTGCATTATTTGGATGCGCATTAGAAGCCATCTGCATGAAAGAGAATGAGACACAACACTACAAGAAAAACAGCCACTATTCCGACGACAGAGATTTCCGTCGGAATTTTCCGACGGTTTACCGACACAATTGTGACCAAAAATTAATCCGTCGGAAATCCGTCGCAAAATTCCGACGGAATACCGACGGTTTTATCTACCGTCGGTATTCCGTCGGAAATCCGTCGGTGCAAGACGACGGATTTCCGACGGAGATAAACTGTTGTAATATTCTGACGACTTTCCGACGGAATCCCGACGGAAATCCGATTTTCCGATGTCGGCAAAGTTTGATTGGTCAGCTCATACCGAGGGAACTAATTCCGTCGGAAATTCGATGTCGGCAAATTTGAGTGGTTACCATTTCGTTAGCGGTGGCCAATGGGATTGGTGGGGTGTTATGTCGGAGTTTTGTGAAGGATTTCCGACGGAAATCCGTTCTATATAAGTTCCTTCATTTCTTCGTTCATTCATAACACAATTTTACAAATAAAAAAAATTTGTTAGCGATGAGTTCATATTTTCAGTCTTGGATGGACGAGCCAATGATGGATATGGGCTCGAACTTATTAACATCCGCATACGCTGCAGATATATGCGAGTTCATGAATTTACCCAGAAACCAAGATGCTGCCAAAAAAGGTCAGGATATCAAATGTCCATGTTCTAATTGCTGTAACAGAATTAGTGTTGTGGTTCATACTGTTTGGAATCACTTATATAGATATGGATTTAGGCCGGGATATAAGGTTTGGTTTTTACATGGAGAAAGCAATTATGAATATGGTAGTACCAGTAGTAATGCACCTTATTTTCCGGATAGCGTAGGAGAACGTACTGCGGAAGTAGATGTTGGGGTAAGTACGGTTGCGATGGTTAACGATGCATTTAGAGAGAATTTGCAGTCCGGTGGTTATGAGGGTGATAGGGTTGAAGAACCTAATTTAGAATCTCGAAGGTTTTTTTGATATGTTAGACGCATCAAAGCAACCACTATACATCGGTTGTAGGGAAGGTCTTTCACCGTTATCTTCTGCTAGTAGGATGATGAACATGAAGACTGATTACAATTTGTCCGAAGAATGTGTTGATGCATTCGCAGAATTTGTGAAAGATGTTTTGCCAGAGGATAATCTTTCTCCAGCATCATACTACGAGGTCCAGAAACTTGTTGCCGGTCTTGGTTTGCCCTACCAGATAATAGATATGTGCATCGACAACTGCATGCTATACTGGAGAGAAGATGAGAACAGAAACAAATGTAAATTTTGCCGTAAACCACGGTTCCAGAACACAAGTGGCAGAGTGAAGATTCCTTTCAAACGGATGTGGTATTTACCATTAACAGAGAGGTTGAAGAGGCTGTATCAATCAGAACGCACAGCTAAGGTTATGAGATGGCATGCAGAGCATAGTCAAGATGGAGATATTACGCATCCTTCTGACGCAGAAGCGTGGAAACACTTTCAATCGGTATATCCAGATTTTGCATACGAACGACGGAATGTATACCTCGGCTTATCCACTGATGGTTTCAACCCATTTGGAAAGCATGGAAGAAAATATTCATTGTGGCCGGTCATCGTAACACCTTACAATTTGCCTCCTTCTATGTGCATGCGGCGAGAGTTCCTGTTTCTCTCAGTTCTAGTTCCTGGGCCAGATCATCCAAGACGGTCACTCGATATATTCCTCCAACCATTGATCTATGAGTTGCAAATGTTGTGGGAGCATGGTGTTGAGGCATTTGATGTTTCAATCCAGCAGAATTTCAACATGCGTGCGGTTCTTATGTGGACCATAAGCGATTTTCCGGCGTACGGTATGTTATCTGGATGGACAACGCATGGAAGATTGGCATGTCCTTATTGCCAAGACAATACTTCAGCATTCCAATTGTAGCACGGAAGGAAGACTTCATGGTTTGATTGCCATAGGTGTTTTTTGCCGGCAAATCATCCATATCGTCGATCTAGAAGACATTTCAGGAAGAATTTTCCAGTGTTTCACGGTCCACCTCCGGAGATAGATGGTCGCAGCATAATGGAACAGTTACGAGATTTTGGTGCAGAGCGAACTCCTGAATGTGGGGGTAATGGCCATCACCCCATCGACGGTTGTGGGGAATATCACAATTGGCACAAGAAAAGTATTTTCTGGGATTTGCCGTATTGGAAAGACCATCTATTGCGGCATAATCTAGATGTCATATGTTGAAAAGAATTTCTTTGACAACATCATGAACACCATTTTAAATGTACCAGGAAAGACAAAAGACAACTGGAAGTCTAGATTAGACTTGCCATTGATTTGTTCAAGGGCATCTCTTCATGTATTGCCTAATGGTAGATTGCCGATGCCTGCGTACCGGTTAGACGGGTGCCAGAAACAAGTTTTTTTTGAATGGATAAAAAAAATTGTTAAATTTTCTGACGGCTACGCATCTAATCTGCGCAATTGCGTGGATTCAACGGAAGGGAAGTTTATTGGAATGAAGAGTCATGATTGTCATGTTGTGATGCAGCGTCTTCTTCCATTTGCATTTGCTTATCTTCTTCCAAAAGACATCCATCAAGCAATTGGAGGTATATTTCGTATTCTCGTCATTTTCTTACTAATATAATATTGTTACTATATATTTACTAACTTGTTTCCTTTTCGTTTTTAGGAGTTGGGGCTTTCTTTCGAGATTTATGTTCACGGACACTAACAGTCGACGGGATCCGTAATTTAGAGGCCAACATCCCGGTATTCCTTTGTAATCTTGAGAATATATTTCCACCGTCTTTTTTTGATGTTATGGAACATCTTCCTATTCACCTCCCACGAGAAGCAGCATTAGGAGGCCCAGTTCAATACCGATGGATGTATCCGTTCGAGCGTTACATGTTCCACCTGAAGAAAAAGGTTAAAAATTTGAGCAGGATTGAGGGATCTATTGTCGCACAAAGTCTAAATGAAGAAGTATCACACTTTGCCGAGTATTACTTTCCTTCGGATGTTCGTACTAAGGGTAGACGGCCGGCGCGACATGATGATAGAGGTGAAAAAGCACTGTATCCCGTGGTTGTACCTGAGTTGTTTGCCCAAGTTGGTCGCGTAAGTGGAAAAGGGAAGAAACGCATACTATCACCACAAGAGGTCACACATTTGCATACATATATCCTAAGAAATTGTGACGAACTTGGAGAGTATGAAAGGTACACCATTTGCATACATTTATTTGTGGAATTATTTGTCTTCATCTAATAACAATTGTTATGTTACATGATTTACATGTCCCTAGCACAAACTTACCATGCTGATAAGACAGATTCTGAACTTGCTGTCTTAAAAGATGAAGAATTCCCGAACTGGTTGAAATTTTATGTACGTTTAATATAAATTCCCGAAACTCTTACTTTTTAAGGTTTTCACGTTCATATGTTACTGATTTCTTACTTATATTGTTTTTAGGTTTCCGAAGGTTTAGCAAGTGGTCAAACCCTCCCTACATGGTTAGTGGAGTTGGCTCATGGTTTACGCAGCACCGCTACTTCGTATCCCAGATTTTGCAGTAGGGGATATTCGTTCAGGATTTGTGAGGAAGGACGTCAAAGGCCAACTTTGGACAATGGTATTTCGGCGCAATCAGGTGATACCATGTACTATGGCAAATTAAAAGAAATCTTGGAAATCCACTATCCAGGAATGTTGGACTTGAGGTGCATTGTGTTTATGTGCGATTGGTATGACACATCCAACGGTCGTGGGGTTCGAATTGACCTTCTTGGTGTTATTTCGATAAATTCAAGCCGGAAACTACAGCATTACGATCCATTTATCCTTGCGTCTCAAGCAGACCAGGTATCAATACAATAATAGGTTTTCCTACATACTCATACGTTAGGTTTTGTTATTCCTGTATATTAACAATATCCACTATTTATTAATAGGTTTGCTACATTCCATATCCTCGAGATTCCTATCGGACAAATCCTTGGATCTCAGTAACTCCAATTAATCCGAGAGGTAAAATATATGGAGTTCCAGAACATGATGCTCTACAAGTATCGAGAAGTATACAAATGTCACATGTTGAGGAGATGGATAACCTTGACCTTGTCATTGAGGTCACACATATCGGCGATGATCTAGTTCATTCGGACGAATATGAAACACGTGAAGAATTTGACGATGATTCAGACTCCATCCCTAGTGACGGTTCATCAGGAGATTCAGAATAATAATTTATGAATAAATGTTTGTTTATGAATGTTGTACTCTAACAATTTAAATTTCGTTTTTAAATATATATTTTAATAAATCCCGACGGATTTCTGACGGAAATAAGCTGTCATAATTTCCCGACGATGGGATAGGTGGGGTGTTATGTCGGAGGTTTTCGACGGATTTCTGATGGAAATATGATTTTTCCGAAGTCGGCAAAGTTTGATTGGTCAGCTCATACCGACGGAACTATTTCCGTCGGAATTTCGTCGGAAATTCGATGTCGGCAAATTTGAGTGGTTACCATTTAGTTAGCGGTGGCCGATGGGATTGGTGGGGTGTTATGTCGGAGGTTTTTGACATTTCTTCATAACACAATTTTAAAAAGCCATAATCAATAACACAAATTATGTCTTCTAGCTCTCCTAATGAAGACTATAAATCAAAAATCGTGGTAAATGTACCAGAAAATCCAAAATACTGGTGGGAAGTTCCAAAATACTCGTGGGAAACCGAAACTCAATGCGACGAATTCACTCAAGAGATACCCACTTACTCGTGGGAATTTGATACGTGCTCACCAATCGAAATTGAAGATTCTTCATCAACAATAGTGCCGGACAGCCAATGCTTGCCAACCATCCCACACATTCCAAAAATCTTGTGGGAAACTCAATCTCAATGCGACGAATATACTAAAGAAATACCCACATACTCGTGGAAAGCTGATTCATGCTCTCCTCCCAATGTTTTGAGTCCCAAATATGATAAGCAGGCAGAATGGCCTAACCAGAAGCGTGTTCTCGAAGACGAACCATCGGTATTGATTGAAAAGTCAGATACTTACGGTGGAAGTACTTCAAATGAATGTAAGGATCAGTACTATGACTTATATTTGAAAATTTAGAAGTGTATTACGACCTTGTACCATAACCGTTGTATGTTTAATATGTTGAAGTATCTAATGTTAAGAAAATTTATTTGGAAAATGAGATCAATCTTTATATGTTGTTATTTATAAAAAAACTTTATTAAATTTACCGATAATTATTAAAAAAATCAATATTCGTCAAAAATCCGTCGGTTTTAATTTTTGACGAATATTTAATTTTTTTTATTTATAAAAAATCGTTATTAAATTTACGCATTTTTATAAATAGAAATTTAAAATCCGTCGGTATTTCCGACGGAACTCCGACGGAAACCCTAATTTCTGCCGCCTAGAGAACCTCGATCTCATCGAAAATAGCGGAAAAATCCGTCGGACATCAGTCGAAAATCCGTCGGAAACCTGTTATAAAACCAGACTCTTCTCATTCGCCGAGACAGAACAATCGACGGAAACAAAATCGGAAAAACCGCCGGAAACGCGTCGACAACATCAAATTCACTGACAATCTCAATCTCTATCAACAAATCATAAATCCAATGTAAGTTTTTAGAAGTTTTTTTGTAAATTATGAATTATGAGATGTATTTGTAGAATTTGTTAGATTTAGGATGTTAAAAATTAAGGGATTAAATGATTTACGATAATAGAAATGTAGAAATGTACGGGTTTAGGATGTTTGAAAAGTTTTGAATTTTGTAAATTTTGTGATTTAGAGAAATTTCGGGTTTATAAAATTTATTTACATTTTAATATGTGTTTGTTATTTTTAGGAAATTATAAATATTTATAATTTAAATCAATTCTAAAATTCTAAATTGTTGAAATTTTACTAATTTTTTAATTTGTTTAAATTACAAAATCCCAAATTCTCGAAAAATCGTAAATATCTAAAACTTTAAATTACCAAATCTGAAATTCCAAAAATTTTCTAAATCTGTAAATTCCTAAATCTTCATATCTGAAATTCATAATCCAAATATCCCTAAATACCTATATAGAGAAACCTCAATTTCCCACAATCCCTAACTCCCTAAAACCTTAATTTATGAAACCCGAAATTCCATAAATTAATCCCTAAATTCCAAAATCCCTACTTCTCAAAATATCAATATCCTAAAATCGCTAAGTCCCCAATTCCCGTAAATCCCATAATTCGAAAATCTCAAAATTTCAAAATCACAAATTCTCAAAAACTGAAAATCCCTAAATCCGTAATGTAGATTAAAATATCTGTAAATTTATATTTAAAATTTATGATTTAAATTTACATATATTTATATTTAATATCAGAATTTATATTTATATATGTAAGTAAATTTCAACGGTATGTAAACATTTTGGCAATCGTAGGGACTATGGGCGATTTCATCACTCTACTGGATCCGGTACTTCCAGTAGGGGAGGGAGTCAGTCGCATATCCCCGAGACTAGCTTTCCGGATCCCCAACACCCGTCTCCTCCAATGGGTACACAGCCCTCAGCTCCCACGGACATGAGCATTGAGGAGTTTGTTTCGCAACCCGGACGGGATAGGTTGACTCGCCTAGATCCTGACTTGCGACCTAACACGACCTGGTAAGTTTTATTTAAAAATGTATTTGATTATATTAACTTAATAAAATATTTAACTAAATATTGTTCAGGTTTCAATTTTCGGGAAACGGGATTACGAGTTCGATCAAACAATGACTAATTCGTTGATAACTAAACCGTATCCCACATTTAGTTCGATGCCGGTGGCAGACCAGGAGACCTGGTTTCGGCAATTTGCGGTATGTTTTTTTTTCCCAATTAATAATGTAGATTTTTATTTCCATTCAAATAAACAATACTAATCTTGGTACGTGTTTTTTTCAGCAAGAATTTACTTGGGACCACAGTTGACTGCCCAGGTCCGCCGTCAGTTCCACGAAAAGGCCTCCCGGAAGTACTCGTTGAAGATAAACGAGTGGAAGGACATGTGGTACAAAGAAGGAAAGGTGCCTCGGAGAATGCAAGATAACCCAACCTTATGGGCTGGACTACTTGTCCATTGGGAACGGGAGGACACAAAAGCAAGCTCCGGAAAAAATTCGTCTAACCGGAACAGCGACCGGAAGGGGAAGGGACCGGCGACCCATAACCTCGGCGCAACGAGCAAAGCGTCACGTCTTGAGAAGCTGGTAATTTTCTAAATTTTCCAAAATTTTATTTATAACACCTCTCATATTTCTTTCATTATCTATGTCAACAGATTGAGAAGACCGGTGTGCGTCCATCACATCTTGATTTGGTCAAAGATGCGCACACCAACAGAAAGACTGGTGAAATTCAAGATCCCATTGCTCGTGAAATCGTGGAAAGCGTGGAGCGGCTCGGTGAGGAGTACCTCCAATCCCAATCGATCATCGAAGGAACTCCCCCGGCCACGGAAGTTCCACTAGAGATGATCAACGAGTTCACCTACCAGGTTAGTAACACTGTCAAATTTAAACAAAATTAAAATAAATTCGAATACCGGAAAGTTATAACATTTATTGATTTATTTTTTATCGTAGGTTACGCCTAAGACCAAAGGTCGTGTGTTTGGCCTCCCGGAAGATAGTTCATCCGTGTCCGTTAATTCGGACCGTTTTCACAACGTTGGGATGTTGAGGGCACAGAACGCCGAGCTTCTGGAGCGGGTGACCGTGATGGAGGCACAACGCGCAGAAGATCAAGCACGCTTTCGGGAACAGAATACCCGCATGCAGGCAATGGAAGAACAGATGAGCGCCATGAGGGCAATGGAAGAAAGGATGAACGAGTTCTTCCGTAACCATTCGCAGTAGTATTTACTTTATGTAATATTTTAATTTTGTAATTCACTTTTAAATATATTGAAATTTAATTTTAAATTTTGTTTTATTTTAATTTTATTTTAATTTAATTTAAATTTTTTTATATTTAATTTTTATTTAAAAATCTTTTTTTTTTTTTAAAAATAATAAATCCGTCGGAATTCCGTCGCTTTGCGTAGCCGTCGGAAATCCGTCGGTTTTGGCTACCGTCGGAAATCCGTCGGTGACCAGGTTCGTCGGAAATCCGTCGGTGACCAGAGTCGTCGGAAATCCGTCGGTTACCATGGTCGTCGGAAATCCGTCGGTAAATTATTCCGACGGAGTTCCGTCGGATTCCGGTTATCCCTTTTCCGTCGGAAATCCGTCAGTATTTCCGACGGATTTTTAATTTCCGACAAGATAAAACTGACGGACCAAAAACGTCTGGAAGCCGTCGGAATAGGGTTTATTCCGACGGTTTTGGCCGTCGGAAACGGCCCTGTTTTCTTGTAGTGCAAGTAAGAAACAATGAAACACAACTAAACAGATACAAGCAAACAATCTTGTCTAACACAACTAAACAAAAACGCACAACTAAACACTAAAAAAATCAATGAGTCCAAAACATAAATTATTCAGAGAGAATGAGAATGAATCAATTAGCATAGCTTAACTAAGAAATAAACAAAACTAAACAAACACAAGTAAACAACCTTGTCAGACACAACTAAACATACACAATTAGACAACGCTATCTTATATTCTTAAACGCAAAAAACACAAGACACAACTAAACAGAATCAATGAGTCGAACACAACACATAATCAATGAGAAATAGTACTAGTACCTTATCGAGCATCAGAGAGCTTAGTTACATTGATTCACAAAGAAAAGAAAACCAAATCAGAACCTAAGCTTATATATACTCACAAGGAGAATCGAATTAGAAACTTATATAATAATCCTAATTCGGTGATCCTCAATACAAACAAATAAATAGAGGGCCTTATAAGCCTTATATAGACTGAATCCAAGCTTATAAGAAAAAAAAAAGAATCAAAACTAAACAAAACAAAACCATGAATCGAATAAAGAACAGTCGAAAGAAGAAGAAGCAAGCAGGAAAATGGAAGCAATACGAAGGTTAATCGAGTACTAGTGATCGATTTTGAGATGGCTCTAACAAAGGAGACATTGCTCGGCGATGATTTGTGTAACATCCCAAAACCGCGGTAGAGATTGGGGTAGAAAAACTTAGAAGAAAAAGATCTGATCATTGCGGTAGGAATCCTGCCAGACCAAGGAATGGTCCAACGGCCCTTGGTTACCCTCTGGACGGCCTAGAGTAATGATGACGTGGAGAAAAAAACCCTAGAAGAAAAGGATAAAAACGTGGGAAAGGAGGATATTAGGTAGGCTTGGTCCGTGTAGTAAGTAGGTGGAGAAAAATAAGGAAAGTGAATATTCTCTAGGGAGATTTTCGTGGGGTAAATATGGAGTTAGGGAATATTCACTTTCCTTATTCACAAAAATCATTCCCTCCTTCCAAAGCCAAAGAGAAATGCTTAGGAAGAGAGAATAAAGAGGAGCTTGAGAAGGAACTCAGCACCCCAGCCCCGAGGAGAAGGTTCGCGGTGAAAGGTAAGGCGCAATCTGTACCTAACTTTCCTTTCTAGGATTTTCTGTTATAGCTTTCATAGGGTGTTTTAGTAGTCATAGGGTCATAGGGTAGAGAAATGGTCGAGGATACTCGATCCAGATAAGAGATCCGGTCGGGAGCCTTGGTAAGGTTCCGGCAGTGGCCACGTTCCACTCGACTATAGTCGAGCACGAGAAGGATTCTTGTGGATGGCAAGGGGCTACGATACGAGCAACGATGTGGGTTGTGCTGCACCTCGATAAGCACCCGGTCTGGTACCGATAGGTACTATGCCGCATTAAAGGAAAGAGAACATCGGCATGGCCTTGGGTGCCTCAATAGTGTCTTGATCTAGACAATAGTGCAACGTCACGGTGAAACATCAGCATGGCCTCGGGGTGCCTCGATAAGCCGTGGCAAAGCATCAGTAAGTGCATCGTGTCATGATCGTGCTGCATCACGGTAGAGCTTCGTGTCGTGACACGACAGGCTACAGGTCGCGCTATGATAGGCATCGTGCCACTATACGGCGGAAGCATCGTGCCGCTATACAGCGGAAGCATCGTGCCGCTATACAGCGGAAGCATCATGCCGTGTCTTGGCAGGGCATCGATACGAGATCGGTGACGCCTCCACAGAGTCACGGTAGCGCTTAGTTTTTTTTTGTCACAAACACACTTCATTATCGGTTATATAAATACATTATCCGCATCTGAAAACCAATAGGGTACAGAAGTGCCAATAAAAGAAAAGATCATATCTCGCGTGCGTGCAGACCTTGCAAGTAAATCCGCTCTCTTGTTTGTCTACCGTTGTCGGTAGACAAGGTCGAATTCTGGGAAAGATTCCCTAAGGACTGCCATTTCACGTAACTCTGGTTAAAAACCGGGAGTCGAGCGGTGAATCCACCATTCTCACTAACTCCGTAGAGTCTGTGGTAAACGTGGAGCAAAACCATCATTTCCCGAGTAGACTTTTCATCGCCCAAATTAGGCTATGGAGCTCTGTATGCAAATTTTTGAGACTTCGGTGGTTCCATGGTAGTCCGAACAGATCTGTCGTGCCATCCTGGAGCTAGAGCACCCAGCCCACTCCATTTATGGCATTATCGGCCTTCCACGAACCGTCGATTGTGCATGTTAATATGTTCGAAGTTCTAGGGGGCCCTGGGGGGGAGGCTCAGGGCCTTCTCTGTCAGTAGTATTCGCCTGCCACCACTCCTTGGCTCCTTGGCTGCCATGACAAAGATTTCCGATGGAGCTCTGTCCACCTCATTGAACACTTTGTCATTCTGTGCCCTCCAAATATACTATATAATCCACGGGAAAGCCCGAGTAACCTCCAAAAGAGCCTCAATCTTTGGAAGCCTCCAAAATAAATTATCAAAGTTCGTCCGCAGGCTCTCTAATGGACCTGTACCATCTCCCCATAGAATATGCGAGAGTTCCCAGGTTTGCCAGGCCTTTGGACACATGAAAATTGTGTGATTTATGGTCTCCTCTGGGAACCTACATCTTGGGCAATTGGAGATAGAGCGGATATGCTGATGATTGAGCCGCTCATTGACCGCTACAACACCTGCCAGACACTGCCAAAGAAAGTGTCGTAGCTTGTTGGGGCCAGGATTTTCCAGACAAATTCTTTCAAGGGAGCATCAGATGGTAGTTGGAGTAGGAACTAGGTGTCCACATCCTTGTGAAGCCGTGCTAGTTCATAACCTGATCGAACCGTATATGCTCCCGAGTTGGTATCATGCCAGTAAAATCCATCCTCCACCACTCAGTCAGACAATCAAAGACTCAATATCTTTGGGATATCATACTAGTGAATATGATCCTGGAGCGTCTATATATTCCACCGATAAGAGGATCAATGTATTAAGTTCGAGACTTTAAGCAATTGGTGCGGTATTCCCGTGCTACTAAGCGCTAGACGGGGCCTAATATCTGCTTAGTACGAGCATCGATGGTGCTTAGATTATGATCGGTATGCACATTGATGGGGTCTGGATACAGGAAATGAGGACGTATCGGCGGAGCCTTGTGCTGGATCTCGATAAGAGATCTTGCTATGACACGACCGACCTCAATACGGCAGGACTGTACCGCAGATTAGTAGGATCCTTGTAAAGAGACCACGGTAGCCTCAATCCGGAATGACAGAAGACCGGACCGGACCGACAAGCTAAGGCTTGACTAATGGTGTAGTGACAGAGCATCCGGTTGGATCCCAGTTAGATTCGACTATGGACTCGTAGGTGAAGTTAGGTAAGGAGCTTGACAAGGTTAGGGACCTTGGCAAGATACTTAAGTCTATTCACATTGGACTATGGATTAGGATACACGCACTATGTGTTCTCTGGTATGGGATTCGACCATAGTCTCGAGGAAACTTGACTGGCTAGGGCAAGTCAAGAGTGACTCGTTCTTTGGTGGGTTGAAGGAAGGCTGTGGTTTGTATGGGCGGATCACAGTTGGAAATCAACTCGCACTCATACTGTTAGTTTTGTTTAGGAATTGAGTCTTGCATTGGCTAAGCTATACCCTACCTAGGGAGCTACCATGGGCCGCATGAGAAGTTAGTGTAGGAAGCTGAAAGGTAGAAAGACTAACTGAACATTAAACCATGGAAATAGATCTATGGTAGAGCTACCACTCCATGGAAGTATTTCTACCCGATAGTTCGCTTGTTTGTTAGGATCCGACAGTCTGATAGAGATTGTTGTGAATAGGCAGGAGAGCTATTAAGATAACCGTTATGGTTGTACTAGGGCTATCTTAGCCAAACCCGACACAAGGTTGAAAGTAAGGTCTGGTAAGAGAAGAGTCAAAGAGATTTGACGAACTCGGGTTATATGGCTTCTGACCAAGGGGTTAGAGGATAGGCACGAGATCGCTTGGGCTGTCCTAAGTACAAGCTGGTGTCGTGAGTTGTCCATAATTAACAGATAATCTTATGTTTGTATTTCTGCAGGGACGGTTGCCGTATTGCCATATATGTCATGGGTAATGTTATGGGATAGCCATTCTTATCTAGGGTCGGCCATACGGGGCAAAGGTATTATGTGAAATGCTTCAGCTATTGATTGAGAACATAAAGTAACAGATTAGGTTAAAACGGTATAGATAATTGATTGTGAACCTTAGGAGGGTTTAGAGTAGTAATGCATACGAATTGGTAGGATAGTGGGTTCACAATGCCACCTTTATATTATTGGATAGGGGTGTTTGTATGGGCATTCGTCGCTGACCTGTTTGTATTTGGCTTGAAAAAGTGGCATGAAGCCCTGACAAGCCAAAGGTTTGACCGGATGACAAAGGAAAAAGGGAAAGTTTGCCGACGGGCCAACTACTAACTAAGAGGGTCCAAGGGGCTTCAGCCATATCTAGACCTGTGTGGGTTAAACAAGTAATCTAGACCTGTGTAGGTCAAACAAATGAATCTAGACCTGTGTGGGTCAAGGAAGTAATCTAGACCTGTGTGGGTCAAGTAATGCATCTAGACCTGTGGGGGTCAAATGATAAAGGGGAGCCCAGAAGGGTTCCACAGTACAAGGGGTACGACACATGGTGCTGAGGCATCATGTGAGGGTTATGGTAGTTAAGGGTAGATAGGTAGTTAGGTTATGAGATGGAGTAGACCGTCTTATTGAGTATTCAATACTCATCCCCTTACCAGGCTTGCAGGATAGGATATTAGGTCAGGTGGCTCATAGGATGCAGCAAGGCAGGAGGATGCGACAGGGTACGGTAGAGACTTTCCCAAGGCGTGGTAGATTATAGTTCCTTATATTGTAATTTCACCGTCTAATGTAATAATTTTTTTTAGAGTAGTGAAATACATAAGTGGGTTAGCACCTGCGGTAGGATTCATAGTCCTAGGTGCGAGTGTTACAATTTGGTTCCAGTTTGGGAAACCGATCGAGAGTAGAGGAAATGAGATGTCTCGGTTCTTCTTAGGGTTTTGATTCTAAATGGGTTATTGGGTATAATATAACCGATCCATCAACATTAACTAGTAAATGATTTTAGTCGGTTAGGTTCTAGTACCCGATCGGATCTCAGGTTGGGACCGGACCCAAACCTATACCTGTAGGTATGAAACTATATTACCCAACTGGTTAATATTGATGTACCCGATCCCAATCTGAACCGGATCTTTCGGGTCGATTCCAGGTTCGGATCTTCGGGTTCGGGTTTTTGCCATGCCTACTAAAACCTTAGCTAAAAACACATTTGCATTTGTGTTGAAGTCGAGGTTGGATGGTTACTCTTTCGCATAAAAAAGAAATGATGGAGATTCATACTCACTCTATAAAGAAATCTCAAATGCCATTACAATGGAAACTCGTGCTGGAAAAGGTCTTCTCCATGTATTATATTTCTTGGATCTCAAATCGTTAACGAATGTTTCGATCACGACAATGCCGATGAAAAAAATGGTACTCCCTCTGTTTCAAAATGTAAGTTGTTTTGGCTAAAATTGCGAATATTAAGAAACTACTTTTTTTCTAAAAAATATCATCTTATATATTATATAACAAAAAATAAATTAATCAATGAAAAAGCGACTGCAAAAACTATTGATCACACAATAGTTAATAAAGTTTAAAAGTATCTAGGATTATCAAAATAACTTATATTTTGAAACATAAAAAAAACCTACAAAAAAATTTATATTCTAAAACGGAGGGAGTATTTTCTAATCTATGGTTTGTTTAACTGACATATCATGATTTTTACCGGTTTTTAACCATGATATCTACTGATTTATCGATTCTTTTTAGTGTTTTTGGAGTGTTCTTGAGTCTTTACAGATTACTCTACGAGTTGAGAGTTTTTGGAGCTTTATGGAGGATTTTGGAGTCAAAACGAGCAAAGAGGAATGAAGATCTCTTGAAGGAAAACAAAGAAGAACAAATCTGCGATTGGTGTCGAGCGACACCATGAGGGTGTCGGGCGATACTCGGGACGATGAAGAATTTCCTTTTTGTAAAAGTTGCCCAGAAGTTTCAGAAGTTTTCCGTATTCACCCGATCCATGTTTTAACTCATAAAATGGGATTTTTCAACCATTGTTTAGGCTATCACGAGTTATACTTTAATATCTATTTCTTTTGGATACTTAGAGAGTTTTAGAGCTTTGAGAGAGACAAGTTTTGCTACATACCTTTGAGAATTCTTCGAACCCTCTGTTTCTCTTTCTCTATCTTTTTAATGCAATTTTATTCAGTTATGATGTTTGTTTCAACCACCATGTCTGAGTAGTTTTCTTGTTAGGCATAGGGTTATTCAAAGGAATATGAGAAATTGTTACACTTGTTAGATTTGTTAGGGAACATAAGTTGGTTCTTCATCTAGATTGTTATTGTAAGTGCAAGAGCTACTGCTACAGAGAGTACTACAGGTACGCAATACAGACCAACACAAATAACACTGGGTTTTCTTCTCTCAAGAATATATTACTAGATCAATCATCAAGCGTACTTACAAGTTTTACTTAAACTCCTTAATCTAGCCTTTCCGTTCACATATTTATACACGATCTATAGTAAACATTACAAGCCAAACCCTTAGCCCCATTGTTTTGTGTTCTTTCATGAACCCCCCAAAACCTTTACTAAGAATTCTCTCACATCGTGGGGGTCAAGCTCTACAAAACTCACGCCCCTCCTATTTATACACAATAGGATAACACGGCTAACCCTAGCCTTGGTCGCTACTCCACGCAAGATCTTGATTTCTTCAAATCTTCGTGAATATATTCTCCTTCCTTATTCTTAACACAAGATAAGGAAGGTCTTCCAGGTTGGATCCTCTCCAAGTATATCCTCTAGCTTAGCTGCATCATCTTGGGCTCTAAGCTAGCTTCACACATCCGGTCCGACCCATCTCCTTGAGCCCATGTCGCTCAAGACTAGCCAGTCTGTTCGTACAACCTCCTGTAGTATTTCACGACTGGTACAGGTCACTACTTCAACAGCTTCATCATCATGTTTCACCTCCTTTACCATCAGCTTCTCAACTCCTTTGTATCTGCTCATACTGAATTCTAAAACTCATCCAACATGCATTTTTAGTTATTAATACTAGTTCTAGTTTGATCACCTAGAACTTAGATCTTAGGTTAATTGTTAGATGCGAAAGTATTGATAATTACCTTAACTATCTTAGATGAGCAAAATTATCTGTCTGCAAAGGAATTTGATTTAGACAATTTGTGAACAATTGAATTTGTGTTTAATGCTTGTTTAACTTATTGAATTTAAAAAGGAATTTGGGATTTAAGAAGTTAGACATAGATAGTTTCACAACGGAAGTTGGTTATCTTTACAGACTTTTCATGTTCTAGAACGGATCCTATAATCTCCCTAACATTCTAGTTTGTCTACAATTTTGAATGTCCTGCAAATTTCCCGAAAATCTAGCGTTTGTCTCCTGAATTTGAACTCGAATACAACCGATTTGCTTTACTATTTTCGTTAGTCATTTAATTAATTTGCTTAGCTTGATTCGAAACTAAAATTTGCTGTTCAACATTAGGTCTCTAGGGATACGATAACCCTGTATACTATAACTGCAATTCTGTGCACTTGTGTATATTTTTCTGGGGTAAAACTTAGAGCTATCAAGTTTTTGGCGCCGTTGCCGGAGACTTAATTGTTGCCTACATATTTTTAGCATTAGAGTTTAGTCCAAGTTTTTTTGTTTTTGTTTTTGCTACTAACGTGTTCTTTCTCTTTTTCTTGTGTTTCAAGTGCATGCCTAATCGCATAACCAGAAGCAACAAGGATCAGAAGCTAGTCGAGCTTAATCAAGAGATCGAAAAGTTAGAACGCGCGAACCGAGCAGGGTAAAAGCCAGCCAAGATGGTTAATCTGATAGTTGTTACTCGCAATGAAGCCGGTTTATTCTTTAACCTAGAGGGGAACAGACGTAATGCGCAGGGTCAAAAGCTTGGTCCCGATGGAAATGTGATTGTTGAGGAGCCTGAGTAGCCTGAGATTCAGGTCGTGCAGCGCCAACATGGCGAGATAGAAGTAACCAGAACACTTGCTGACTACGATAGGACGAATCAATTCTACATAGATCCGCGATCAGACCTCCTGCCTTCGAGAGGAATGACTTCCAGATTTCACCTCAGTACTACACTCTCGTGGGGTAGCATCAGTTTCATGGACTCTCCAACGAACACCCCATGAAACTCTCGAGATGGTTGAGGATCTAGTCGGTGGAATCAAGGCTAATGGGGTCAGCAATGACTATCTTTTCTGCAAGCTTTTCATACTCTCTTGCAAGAGAAGCAGCTAAGTGGTTGAAGAAACTTCTCCCAGGATCGCTGACAACGTGGGAAACGACGAAGAATGCGTTCTTAAACCACTTCTATGATGATGCGAGATCCTAGGAGCTGAAAATCAGAATATCTACCTTTTCTCAAGGGCCTATAGAGTCTTTCAAGGAAGCTTGGATTCGTTTTCAGTCATATCAGAGAGATTGTCCACACCACGGGTTCAGTGAAGCTCAGCTGATTAGCACGTTTTTCAGAGGAGTTGACTGGAGTTATCAGATGTCGCTAGATTCTGCAAGTAACGATGAACTTTATGACAAGGAGTCCACACGATGCGCTAATTCTAATCAAGAACTTAGCTTCGAGCAACAACACGAAGATGTCAGACTATGACAGGCAAAAAGTAGGCTGGAAGTCTAGAGGGTAGTCAGATTGCCGAGGTTGAAGCTAAGTTAGATTCGATGCATAATCTCTTGTTGGGTAAGAGTAAGAAAGCTGTTCACTTTGCTGCTGAGGTTGAGGCCATTGAGGAAGATAAAGTTGAGGATGTCAACTACAGCGGTGGAGGATATCAGGGCAGAAGTTTCAGTATGGTCAGAACAACCGGAGTTTTAGCAACACCTTCCAGAAACCAGCTCAAAACAGTGGATTCACCAGTACTTATGGAAGCTCATCTTACCAATCACCACCGCCCAAATCTCGAGAATCAAGCAAGGTCGAATTAATGTTGGAGAGGATTTTGGAGGGACAACAGAAGATGGCGGTGGACTTCAATGGTAAGATGGATGCCATGTAAACGGATCTGAATGGAAATTTTAAGGCTCTCAACACCCATGTGTAGAAGTTGGATATTCAAGTCGATTAGACTGCAAAGTCGGTGAAAAGACAAGAAGGTTTTCTTCCAGGAACAACGAATCCTAATCCAAGACAATTCGTCAATTCAATACTTTGGAGAGTGAAAAAGAGGTGATCAAAGCTTTTGAGAAGGGTTTGAAAGAAATCGAAGAAGACTTAAATTTGGAGATTGCAGAGTGGAGTCGAACGACACCATCCTGAGTGTCGAGCGACACCCGTTGAGAGTTTTTAGAAAAATCCCGATGAGAGATTCCAGAAAAAATCAGTGTCGAGCGACACCGAAGGGGAGTGTCGATCGACACCCCAAAGCACACCATATTTGAGCCCGATTATTCCAGCCACAGTGTCAAGCGATACCAAGGGAGAGTGTCAGGCGACACCCCTTGAAAACTCACCGAAATCGGCCAAAAACGTTTCGGAAGCCAAAATTCGACCTGAACAAGCTCCAGAACGTGTCTACAAGCCCAATGTACCATATCTAGTGGCTATTAATTGTGTTAGTGTCAAATCACCAGAGGAAGAAGGAAGACATGCTCAACCACCATTGAGAAAGTTACCTAAGATAATGAATCCAGGAAAATTCGTCGTTCCTTGCTGAATCAAAGGTATGGAATTAAAAGATTCTCTTTGTGACATAGGAGCTAATGTGAATGTCATGTCTCAAGCTGTTGCAAAGAAGCTAGGGATTATGGATCTACAACCTTCGAGGCTATCTATCGAGCTTGCTGACGCTTCTTCTACAACTTCAAAAGGCTTCATTCCTGACCTGATTCTTCAAGTAGGAGATTATTTTGTTCCGGCGGATTTTCACATTATGGAATTGAAAAATGATAGCAATAAACCATTGGTTCTTGGTGCATCATTCCTCACAACTGTGGGTGCGATTATGGATTATCCTAATCAACGAATCTCTTTCTCCAAGATCAACAAGAATGTCTTTTACCCAGCGGTTCGTGTCGAAGAGACTTCTTGTATAATTGTTACTAATGGAGGAAAGCAGAGCTTAGACCTTGGAGATGAAACGAAGAAGGTCCAAAATGGCCTCAAGATGACTCCTTCTATTGCACATCATGGAGTCACAAAACCAATAAATTCCAAGTGCAATAAGATCTCATGTGCTCCACATTCGACTCTAATCTCTTCGAAACATGATGGAGACCTGATTGACCGCAAGGTGAGGTGCAAGGAGACCTCAAAACCTTTCTCCAAGTTGAGAATTATCATCCCCTTAGAGTTAAGGGAGAGAAGAGAGGTAATAGTCCAAGAGATGCTGCAAAACACCATGAAGCTCTTTCCTGATGTTGTTCTTTGGAAGTCTGGAGGAGGAAAGTGATCACATGCAAGTTTATCAATGGATGAGGGAGATACAAGCCCCCTCAAAGATCCACCTCATGCCTGAATCCCGACACAGTCAAGCGAATGACTAAAAACAAGCGCTTGGTGGGAGGTAACCCACCTGTAAGTTTTCTTTTCTACTTTTATTTTTCATTATTCTGAGTCTGTTTTGCCTTCCTCTTGATATATTTTCACACCGAGACGTTGTGAAGTAAGTCTGGGGGAGGGTGTTTATCATTTACTAACAATTTTTTTTCTTTTGTTTCTTTTGAGTCCAAGTGTTTTATTGAGTCAAAGATGTTGGAAACTATGACCCTTCTTTTCGTTTATTGGATTGTCTTTTTTGGATGAGTGACCATTTTTGCAGAATCGATTTCAGAATCAGACTAATGAAAAATCCAAAGGCTGACCGGTTAACTAGAGACGTCTGTTATTTCAACAAAAATCGCCAAGTCCGAGCTAATTCAACGGTTTCCTTTGTGATTGGTGTTCATAGGGCTTGATTCCTCGTTCATACCTGACGATGCAACCTGTGTGGAAAGTGATGGTACTCCTCTCCCTTATTCGAAGAAAAAAAATAGAGGGTGATATGATTTTCTTCGAGTAGAAAACCAGTGAGTCATTACTCAAAAGATGATCACCCTGAGCTCAAAAGCAGCAGTCTGAGTCCCATAGAGCGGATATAGAGGGCGAGTAATCTAACGATCACGTCTCCTCACAAGGAACATAACAGTGAGAAGCACTGTTTTTGAGCTTATATAAAAAAATTAAAGGATGAGAATTGAACAAGTCTGGGGGAGAGAAAGAGTACCCAGAGTTATATGGTTGGTTTGTCATGGTATAATACGGGAATAGGTCTAGAAGGTTCTTGATATTGAGATCATTGATGAGATCCATCAATGATGACTTATGGATTCTGTTGTGAAATCATGGATGAATTTGGGAAGTTGCGAATTTCTACGGAGAAGTACATGGTGGTCTGATTTTGGATTGGTTTGCATTATGTGGTTTACGAGTTGAAAGGGTTAGTTCGGTGCTCGAAGAGAAGGTAAGTTTCTGTGTTTTCAAACCTCGACTTCATTCTTAGTTTTCAATTTGCTTGAGGGCAAGCAAAAGCTAAGTCTGACGGAGTTGACATATCATGGTTTTTACCGGTTTTTAACCATGATATCTACTGATTTATCGATTCTTTTTAGTGTTTTTGGAGTGTTCTTGAGTCTTTACAGGTTACTATATGAGTTGGGAGTTTTTGGAGCTTTATAAAGGATTTTGGAGTCAAAACGAGCAAAGAGGAATGAAGATCTCTTGAAGGAAAACAAAGAAGAACAAAATCTGCGATTGGTGTCGAGCGACACCATGAGGGTGTTGGGCAACACTCGGGACGATGAAGAATTTCTTTTGTGCAAAAGTTGCCCAGAAGTTTCAGAAGTTTTCCTTATTCACCCAATCGGTGTTTTAACCCATAAAAGGGGATTTTTCAGCCATTGTTTAGGCTATCACGAGTTATACTTTAATATCTATTGATTTTGGATACTTAGAGAGATTTAGAGTTTTGAGGGAGACAAGTTCTGCTACATACCTTTGAGAATTCTTCGAACCCTCTGTTTCTCTTTCTCTATCTTTTTAATGCAATTTTATTCAGTTATGATGTTTGTTTCAACCACCATGTCTGAGTAGTTTTCTTGTTAGGCATAGGGTATTCAAAGGAATATGAGAAATTGTTACACTTGTTAGATTTGTTAGGGAACATAAGTTGGTTCTTCATCTAGATTGTTATTAATGCTAGTTCTAGTTTGATCACCTAGAACTTAGATCTTAGGTTAATTGTTAGATGCTAAAGTATTAATAATTACCTGAAGTATCTTAGATGAGCAGCATTATCTATCTGCAAAGGAATTTGATTTAGACAATTTGTGAACAATTGAATTGTGTTTAATGCTTGTTTAACTTATTGAACTTAAAAAGGAATTTGGGAATTAAGAAGTTAGACATATAGTTTCACAACGGAAGTTGGTTAGCTTTACAGAGTTTTCATGTTCTAGAACGGATCCTATAATCTCCCTAACATTCTAGTTTGTCTACAATTTTGAATGTCCTGCGAATTTTCCGAAAGTCTAGCGTTTGTCTCCTGAATTTGAACTCGAATACAACCGATTTGCTTTACTATTTTCGTTAGTCTTTTTATTAATTTGCTTCGCTTGATTCGAAACTAAAATTTGCTGTGCAATATTAGGTCTCTAGAGATACGATAACCCTGTATACTATAACTGGGAACTGTGCACTTTCAGATATTTTTCTAGGGTAAAACTTAGAGCTATCATTAACTAATTGGGTTTGTTTTCCTTTTAGCCTTTAGGATAGAAAGCCATCAAGAATGTGCGGATAATGGCAAGGTTATGCATGCGGAGAATGTCGTAGAAGCTTCAAAAGCAACACATGGTTACGTGAATAGACCCATGGATGTATAGGAAATTATGATTTGTTCTTCTATATATATATATTGTATATGTGTTATCCTGCTTCTGTTATTTGGTGTTATACATATGTGGTTCTAGGTTATGATTTGCATGAAGAGTTTCTGATGTTGGATACATTTGTGTGATATATTGCCAAACTCCGTTTAATAAATGTTGTCGTATAGGATATATCTATTTTGGTTTTGATTCAGAAGAACAACGGGAAATATACCTCTCAACAGAAACATATTATCAATTACAATATATACCGTGCAAGATGTAGAAGAACTTCAAAAGGTTTTGTTTTACTTAAATGTGACAATCTGATATGAGCTATGTTACCTAGAGAGCATCATAGCATAAATCATAATCACAGACAACAACAATATAGGTTTCAATTTTTGTTTTTTATAGGAAATTTACCTCGATTCCTTTACTTCCTATTGAAATTCGATGGTTTAAAAAAAAAATTACTCTTTCTGATGTACTTTATTTTCACATTTTGATGTCTCCTCGTTTTATGAATTGAAGAAATAATTCAAATTGAACATTCTTAAATAGGAATTTCAATAATACAAATAGTTTTCAATAATATTAACCCCGCACAAGATTAGAAATGATTTGGTTTTATCATTAAGTGTAGGCCTATACAACTAAATTAAACCGTACCCGACCCAAATTATCCGAACCGAACCTGAACCGATTCTATAAAAAAACCCAAGTGGGTCTTCAACACCTAGTAGGGAAAAAACCCGAACCAAACCCAGAACCGAATGGGTACCTGAAGCATAAATTAACATAAGCATAACACCGATATAAGATATTTCCATTGTCGTGGCTCCAACCTCTATGTTATTACAAGGTGAAAACATGAGTTCTGATAAAGCTCACCAAACTCCTTAACTAACCTATCAAATTGTTAGGACGTTTCACTCATCAAATACTAGTTCATGCAATATAACAAGCTTTTGGAGAGTATATCAACCTAAAATCAGATTGCTAGATGTGAGCAATCACATGTGGAGGGTGGAATCACCACGGTTATATTTGTCAAGGGTTAAAAGAGGATTGAGTCTTCCAAGTACGAAATCACAAAAACAAAAGATTGAAGATGATTCTTATTTCCGTTTCTACTAAAGCTTAAGAATATAAGAGTTTCTGTAGAGTAAAGTTGCGGATCCCTTTCTCAAGGGAGATACATCAATATTTATAGCAGACTAGGTCGGCTAGGCCAACCCTAGAGAAAATAGGAAATTTTCCTTATCCTTTGGAACTTTCCTTTCCTTGAAGTCGGCGCAGCCCGTAGTCGGCCACACTTGGCGGGCTGCGCCGACCTGCTTGGCCCGCCTTGTCATGTTATGTGCTTCACTTCGTATCGAGCTTGGCTTGTGGGCTTTTTGGTTATGTCAGCCCACTTCTCCATTGCAAACTTGTCATTCCTGCCATGGAGAGTTCTTGGACTCGCCGGGCTTGCCACTATAGTCTTGTCATTTTGACAGCTTCGTCGCGCAGTCCGTCTCGCCGGATTAGTCGCCTTGGCACGCAGTCTGTCTTGTCATACTAGTCTACTCGTCACTCAGTCTGTCCTGCCCGACTAATCAGCTCGTCACCTAGTCTATCATGCCAGACAAGTCATTTCGTCACCCAGTCTGGCTGTCACCTCGTCACCCAGTCTGTCTTGCCAGATAGGTTGTTTTGTCACTCAGTCTGGCTGTCATCCAGTCTGTCTTGCCAGACAGGTCATTTCGTCACCCAGTCTGGCTGTCACCTCGTCACCCAATCATCATTTACCCAGTTTCTTTACTTAGCCATTTTCTGCTTTGATCTTACCGGGGTGAATCCGATCCCTATAGTTAGTCCCCCCAGCTAGGTAGTATCAAGTATGATAGTACCGAGTTGAGAATTATTGCAAGGGTAAGATCAATGCTTCTGTCGTACTCGCTCCAGGGTGACTTTGCAGAAATTGTGACTTGATTTGAATGGCCGCGTCAATCTGAGCTTAAGTGATTATGCCAACCGATCTCAAATTAAACATTGCCTACCTAAGACCGAGTGACATTGGAGTGTTTTGACCTCGCCTCGTCACGTTTTGAAAAATATATATTTTTAATGCTCTTTGCGCTGCCGAGTTCCCCTTCCCTCCCCGCCGCCATACTTCCACGACTTGACTTCTTTGTGTCGAATTGGTAACGAACGAAGCCGATGTGACACAAGGTCGCCAAGGTGGATTGGTTGCCGAGGTGAGACGAAATCGAGTAGGAGAGCTGGCGCCGAGGTGAGACGCAATTGTGAAGAAGAGCCGTCGCTGAAGTGAGACGCAATTGAGAGGAAAATGAGGTGGCATCGACGTAACGGTGAGGTGTGACTTTTTGTTTTTCAGGGGCACGGTCAATTTGGTCCCATCTCAGCCGTGTGGTTGATTCGAGTTTTGTCGTCTAGGTGACACGAGTCTCGGCGCAATAGATCTGTGGCCGGGACGGCGAGTCGATGAGAGAACTCCTTATGCTTTGGCTTCGAGTCGGATTTGTAAATCCGCTGCCGATGTGGTTCCTAGGTGACGACGAGGTGGCATAGCGAGTGTGGTCACAAGGTGATTTGTTTTGGTGACAAGGTGACTGAGGGACGAGCAGTAATTGGAGGCCAAGGGAGATGAGGCAAAATTGTTGGGCAAAGCCGAGGTGTACTCAACTACTTAGAGACAAGGTGATTTGTTGTTAACTCCGAAGCCGTCTGACGAAGTGAATCTCCGTAGGCGACAAGGTGCGGTTGTATTGTTTTGTTATAGCCGACTTGAATCGGTCAAGTGGTTGACGGGGTGAGACAAAGATATCGGCAATGAGGTTGACTCGGGTTCGGCGTCGGCAATGAGGTTGACTCGAGTTCAGCGTCGGCAATGAGGTTGACTCGGGTTCATCTTAGGAAGTGGTTTGCTGGCAACGAGGCGGAGTTGTGACCGAGGTGCATTTGCTTCTTCAGATTGATTTGGACTTATTTCTATTCAAGGACCGAGGTGAATTCATTAACTTTGCAAGGTTGATTACGGAGCGTCATGGGGTGGATTAGTTGTGGTGACGCCAAGGTAGAATTTTTTACTTGGTGCCGAGGTGTAATCGAGACACGGTAACACCGAGGTGACGAGTCATTGTTGTGACGAGGTCTTTTTATGATAAGCGACGTGTCAACAAGTTTGATGTCAAGGTGGTCTCTTGTTGACTTGACACCGAGGTGGACTCGTGTTGACGACGCCGAGGTGAATTCGTGTTGACAACGAGGTGGTAGTTTGAGATGGCATCCAAAAATTTCACATCCTTGAGTCTACGACTTCATCTAGCGTCCGAAATTGAAAACACGACGAACCAAGTCTCTTTTGACTTAGTGGTTGATGAAAATCTTGACGAGGTGGAGAAGTCATTTTGTTTAGAACTTATATTTTTTTGTTGGGTCGCCATTGACAAACCCGGTCAAAAAATGAATAAGTTATAGTGTCAAGACCAACGATCTGTTTGTTGGGTTTTAGTACGGCGAGCTGCCATTGTCACGCCCGCTCCAAAAATGGACATGCTTTTCCGATGAGATCAACGGGTGAGTCGCCTTTGACGCCACTCCAAAAATGAACATGTCACGTGATTAAGACCAATGTCTTGCTTATTGGGTTTTCTGATGAACATATTTGGGTTTTACAGACGAGTTTTCTTTTAACGAGTCTGCTCCATAAATGAACATGTTATCGCGTTGCGACCAACGATTTGGTTGTTGGATTTAGGATGATCATTTCGGTTTACGGAATTGTTTTCAATAGACATATCCGCTCCTATAATGAACATATAGCGATATAACCAACGATTTGTTTGCTGGGTTTAGAATGAACATTTCGGGTTATGTGTGTGTTACTCTTTGAACACACCCGCTCGATAATGGTCATATATAGCGCGCTTTGAAATCTTGTTAAGGATGTAATAGTCAGATCTGAAGTATATGTAAGAGTTCATTACTGTGACCAGCAGCAATGAGAGTAAAACGAGATGTCTGTTTTGTTAAGACTTAAGTAATCCGTATAGGATGTCACTGAGATGCCTGATTTGTGATCCATAAAGATGTGAGTAGGATGCCAGTTTTGGTAAGACTTTTAGTGATCCGTAAAGGATATCATTTGAAGAATTTTGTTTTGAACAATTGATTTAATTAGACATATAGTCTATTATAAAGATGAGAGTATATGAGTATACGTACCCACTCCCTTCCTTCTTTTTTTTTTTAAAGAGGGGGGCAAGGTGTTATCGGTTTTGGCTAGGTAACCCCAATGGATTCGGCTTGTGATGTTGAACCGAGGTGAAGAAGATTTTGCTAGATTTGACGCGATAACACCAAGACGAAGACGAGGTGAGGTTGAATTCACCTTGGCGACGAGGTGAGAGCGGATTAACCTTGGTGGATTCGACGTGGTTAGGCGGTGACAAGGTTAGATTGATTTCACCTTGGTGGACTCGATGATATATCATGGTTTTTACCGATTTTTGGCCATCATATAAGTCCATTTTATAGAGTCTTTTTGGTATTTTTCGAGTCTTTTCACGTCTTTATAGGTCCCCGTACGTTTTGAGCATAATGGGAGCCTTTGAATGGTTTTGGAGCATTGTGGAAAGAGTAGCCAAAGTTATGAAGTCGGAGTCGATATTTCCTTCTTGCGTCGATCGACGCAAGCCTTTTCCACCGACGGATCGAGCTGAACATTTGACACACGCTAGAACATTGAGTTAGCTTTCATTTGGAAGATATTTGAGGTTATTCTAACGGTTGGATCGAAAGTTATGCAGGTTTTAATGACGACATGTCAGTCTGTCCTTAACCGACCGGTTCGCTGGAGAAAAAAGAAATTGCAGTTTTTCTTATTTTGACTTGGTTTTGTCATAGAGATTGAACAAAAAACGTGATTAGACCTATTTATTCGAGTTCTTAGCCATTGTTTTCATGGATATCTCTTATTTTCTATTGAGACTTGGATTTGGAGACTTAGAGAGAGATTGTTCTTGAGAGATTTCAAACTCTACTTTATCACTTTCTCTATCTTTCTATGCAATTCTATTCATCTATGATGTTTGTTTCAACCACCATGTCTGAGTAGTTTGCTTGTTAGGTTTAGGGTTATCAAAGGAATATGAGAAATTGTTAGACTTGTTAGATCTGTTAGGGAACACCACTTGGTTCTTCATCTAGATTGTTGTTAATGCTAGTTCTAGTTTGATCATCTAGAACTTAGATCTTAGGTTAATTGTTAGATGCGAAAGTATTGATAATTACCTGAACTAATCTTAGATGAGCAAATTATCTATTCGCAAAGAAAGTTGGTTTAGACAATTTGTGAACAATTGAATCTGAACATTAATGCTTGTCTTTACTCACTGAATTTGCAAAGAAATTTGGAATTTAGGGATTTAGTCATAGATAGTTTTTGCAACGAATGTTGGTTAACTTTACCAGTGTTTTCATGTTCAAGAACGAATCTTAATTCCCCTAACGATCTAATTTGTCTACAGTTTCGAGTTTCCTGCGATTTCTTGAAAACCTAGCTTTTGTCTCATTGAATTTTAAGAACACTGAATCACCGTTTATTACTTGCTTTGTTGTTTGATTTACTTTCACATCTTGTTCCTTAGCTTAATTCGAATTCATAATCGACTGTGATTTGATTCCCTGTGGATTCGACCCCTAAGTACTACTACGATCTCTTAATTTGAGAGAGTAGCTCAGGGTGAATTTGAGCATATCAATTTTGGCGCCGTTGACGGGGAATTAATTTCACCAAATAATTTTTGATATTAGAATTTTGTCTAAGTTTTAATTTTTGTTTACTTACTTTCGTTTTCTTTTGTTTTTGGTGTGTTTCAGGTGCATGCCTCATCACCAAACCAGCAAAGTCCAAGCGCAAAAAGACCTCAAAACCTTTCTCCAAGTTCAGAATCATCATCCCTTTGGAGTTAAGGGAGAAATGAGAGGAGTGTCTAAGAGATGCTGGAAAACACTACGAAACTCCTTCCTGGTGTTGTTCCTTGGAAGTCTGCAAAGGCAAACCATACAACGGATGAGGGAAACATAAGATCCCTCAAAGATCCTCCAAAGGCCTGAGTCCTGACACAGTCAAGCTAAAGACTGAAAACAAGCTCTTGGTGGGAGGCAACCCACCGGTAAGTTTTCTTTTCTCTTTTTATTTTTCATTCTTTTGAGTTTGTTTTGCCTTCTTCTTGATTTATTTTTACACCGGGGACGGTGTAAAGTAAGTCTGGGGGAGGGTTTTATCATTTACTAACAATTTTTTTGTTTTGTTTCTTTTGAGTCTTTTATTGAGTCAAAATTGTCAGTTGGAAACTATGACCCTTCTTTTGGATTAATAGCCTGTCTCTTTCAGTTGTGTGACCATTCTTCCAGGATCAATTTCAGAGTCAGACTAATGGGAAATCCTAAGGCTGACCGGTTAACTGAAAACGTCTGTTACTTCCAGTATAATCCGCCAAGTTAGAGCTACTCAACGGTCTTCTTTGTGATTGGTGTTCATAGGGCTTGACTCCTCATTCATACCTAACAAGTGCAACCTCTGTTTAAAGTAATGGTACTCTCCTCCCTCTATTCATAAAAAAACAAAAAAGAATGATTGGGGTGATATGATAGTTCTTGAGTACAAGATGAGAAAATAAAATTTCAGTGAGTCAATACTCAAGAGGTGATCACCCAGAGCTCAAAAGCAGCAGTCTAAGATCCTTAGAACGGATGTAGAGGACGAGCGATCTCATGACCCTGTCTCCTCACAAGGAACAACAGTAGTGAAAGCACTGCTTTTGAATCTCAACATTCTAAGAAAAAAAAAATAGACAATCAAATGAGTCTGGGGGAGAGAAAGAGTACCAAGTGTTGTCTGGTTCATTGTCATGGTATAGTATGGGAATGAGTCTAGAAGGTCCTAAGCATTGAGATCATTGAGACCCAGCAATGAAGACTAGCAGATTATGCTGTGAAGTTGTGGATGAATTTGGGAGGTTGGGAATGTCCGTGGAGAAGTACATGGTGGTCTGACTTTGGGGTTGATTTTGCATTATGTGGATTACTGATTGGAAGGTCAGTTCGGTGATCCAAGAGAAGGTAAGTTTCTGTGTTTTCAAACCTCTTTCACATTCTTAGTTGATGTTTTGCTTGAGGGCAAGCAAAGGCTAAGTCTGGGGGAGTTGATATATCATGGTTTTTACCGATTTTTGGCTATGATATAAGTCCATTTTATAGAGTCTTTTTGGTATTTTGCGAGTCTTTTCACGTCTTTATAGGTCTCCGTACGTTTTGAGCATAATGGGAGCCTTTGAATGGTTTTGGAGCATTGTGGAAAAAGTAGCCAAAGTTATGAAGTCGGAGTCGATATTTCCTTCTTGAGCTAACTCAAGAGGGTTGCGTTGATCGACGCAAGAGGGTTGCGTTGATCGACGCAAGCCTTTTCCACCGATGGATCGAGCTGAAAATTTGGCACACGCTAGAAAATTGAGTTAGCTTTCATTTGGAAGATATTTGAGGTTATTCCAACGGTTGGATCGAAAGTTATGCAAGATTTAATGATGACATGTCAGTCTGCCCTTAACCGACCGGTTCGCTGGAGAAAAAGGAAATTGCAGTTTTTCTTATTTTGACTTGGTTTTGTCATAGAGATTGAACCAAAAACGTGATTAGACCTATTTATTCGAGGTTTTAGCCATTGTTTTCATTGATATCTCTTGTTTTCTATTGAGACTTGGATTTGGAGACTTATAGAGAGATTGTTCTTAAGAGATTTCAAACCCTATTTTATCTCTTTCTCTATCTTTCTATGCAATTCTATTCATCTATGATGTTTGTTTCAATCACCATGTCTGAGTAATTTGCTTGTTAGGTTTAGGGTTATCAAAGGAATATGAGAAATTGTTAGATTTGTTAGATCTGTTAGGGAACACCACTTGGTTCTTCATCTAGATTGTTGTTAATGCTAGTTCTAGTTTGATCACCTAGAACTTAGATCTTAGGTTAATTGTTAGATGCGAAAGTATTGATAATTACCTGAACTAATCTTAGATGAGCAAATTATCTATTCGCAAAGAAATTTGGTTTAGACAATTTGTGAACAATTGAATCTGAACATTAATGCTTGTCTTTACTCACTGAATTTGCAAAGAAATTTGGAATTTAGGGATTTAGTCATAGATAGTTTTTGCAACGAAAGTTGGTTAACTTTACCAGTGTTTTCATGTTCAAGAACGGATCTTAATTCCCCTAACGATCTAATTTGTCTACAGTTTCGAGTTTCCTGCGATTTTCTGAAAACCTAGCTTTTGTCTCATTGAATTTTAAGAACACTGAATCGCAGTTTATTGCTTGCTTTGTTGTTTGATTTACTTTCACATCTTGTTCCTTAGCTTAATTCGAATTTATAATCGACTGTATGATTTGATTCCCTGTGGATTCGACGCCCTAAGTACTACTACGATCTCTTAATTTGAGAGAGTAGCTCAGGGTAAATTTGAGCATATCACTCGACGTCGTATGGCGACGACGAGTTGAGGTTGAATTCACCTTGGCGAATTCGATGTGGTCAGGCGGCGATAAGGTGAGAGCGGATTCACCTAGGTGGATTCGACACGGTTAGGCGCCTACGAGGCTATGTGGAATTCACCTCGGTGGACTCGACGTCGTACGGCGACGATGAGGTGAGGTTGAATTCATCTTAGCGAACTTGACGCGGTTATGTGGCGATAAGGTGAGAGCAGATTCACCTTGGTGGATTTGACGAGGTTAGGTTGAATTCACCTCGGTGAACTAGACGTGGTACGGTGACGATGAGGTGAGGTCAAATTCACCTTGGCGAACTCAACGCGGTTAGACGGCGACGAAGTGAGAGCGGATTCACCTTGGTGGACTCGACGTGGTAAGGCAAGGACGAGGTGAGAGTGGATTCACTTTGGTGGATTCGACTAGGTTAGGCGATGACGAGGTTAGGTGGAATTCACCTCGGTGGACTCAACGTTGTACGGCATTGACGAGGTGAGGTTGAATTCACCTTGGCGAATTTGATGCGGTTAGCCGGCGACGAGGTGAGAGCGGATTCACCTTGGTGGATTCGACGTGGTAAGGCAACGACGAGGTGAGAGCGGACCTCGGCCGCGTCCACACTCAGCTGCACCTATTTGATAGTTGGGAACTTCTTCGAAGCCATAATTTTGGTTCCCCTTCTTGTTTCCTGTTTGACTTGGTAACAACGCCACGCTGATCTGGTTTGCAGACTTGGTCTTTGCATACTTTTGAGCTAGGATCTTAACATCCTCCTCGTTTGCTGGAAATTCAGTAGCGTGGTGCATTGCGTCTTGGATAGTTGAGGGTTCAATGCCAATTCCTTCTGGAAGTCCGAGTCGTACCACAACGACTTTTTCAGAGTTTGGATTGCGGCCAAGTTGCTTGGCCCTCTGACCTTTACAAGACCACTTTGAAACGGTCGATAAAATTTCGCAATGTTTCATTTTGTCCTTGGTTCATGGTCCATAGATCAGCATCCTCGGTCTAGCGCTCCATAAATATGGCGTACTGCTTCATGAATGCCTCTGTTAATTATTTGAAGTTATCTATCGAATTCCGCTCTAGCCGGGAGAACCATTGTAGAGCTAGACCCTTCAAGCGGTCAATGAATAGAAGGCATCTGCCTGCATCCTTCTCGTCTTCTTTGAAATTAGCCCGACCCATTGCGATGATGAAGACAGTAATATGTTCTATCGGGTCAGTCCTGCCTTCGTATGTTGGCAGCCTTATCTTTCCTGGATCGGATACGCGAGCCCTAGTGATTGTAGTAGTGAACAGGGTGTTCTGCGCCTCTTTGAGTACAAGGTCAATCTAAGGAGCCTTGCTCATAGCTTTATCCATCTGGGACTGAACTGCCTTCATATCCTCCGCTGCTCGCTCCATCTTGGTGCGCATCTCGGCTATCTTGGCTTTCTGGGCGTAGTGCCTTGTCACGTCGGTTGTCAAGCTACCAAATCAAGAGGAGATCTTCGTCGCTGATGTTGTCATGTTCGGTCTCCTCACCGCCTCGGGTCATCCTGACTCGGTGTGCCTCGGTGCGTCCAATGTCCGCACGTCTTACTAAGTTGACCTCGGTTGTCACATCCTCGTCGATGTTGATGACCTGTGGTGGTCTGTGTACGGTCTGTGCGTCCTGCTCCAGAGGCCGATTGGTTCGTCATGCTTGGCTTCCCTCCCCCGTCTCTGAGGTGGTGTTTAACGGCGGGAAGGTTCGAGTTCTGGGCGCACCGTCTAGCATTGAGAAAAGAGCAGTCGGGTCGAGTCGCCCTCTTGGTTGCCTAAGGGAGCCTTGGCCTCGGCCTCTGCTCACTGTGGTGAGGATGTCAAGTCTCTCGGTCACCGCAGAGTTTACCTTGTCTTGGTTCTCTTGCCTCTTGAGCATCGCGTCCATCGCTGCCTTGATCTGATTTAACACTTCTAGTGCAGACGTCGCATCCGTTGCAGCTCGATTGGCGTTCTGCGTAGTGTTTTCAATAAGATTAGTTTCGATTTCCTTGTCACTAGGATTGTCACCGGTGTCGTTGACGCGGTTCTCAACGGTGTTGTCGATGCGTCTGTCACCGGTGTTGTCGATGTGTTCATCACCGGTGTTGTCGATGCGTCCGTCAGTCATCCTCTAGGTTGCTTGTGACGTGATTCCTTTGAGTAAGAAGATCTCTAAGTCCCCTTAGATGGCGCCAAACTGTGGAGGGTAGAATCACCACGGTTATATTAGTCAAGGGTTGAAAGAGGATTGAGTCTTCCAAGTACGAAATCACAAGAACAAAGGATTGAAAATGATTCTTAAGGTCGTTTCTGCTAAAGTTTAAGAATACAAGAGTTTCTGTAGAGTAAAGTTGCGGATCCATTTCTCAAGGGAGATACATCAATATTTATAGCAGACTAGGTCGGCTAGGCCCACCATAGAGAAAATAGAAAGTTTCCTTATCCTTTGGAACTTTCCTTTGCTTGAAGTCGGCCACACCTGGCGAGCTGCGCCGACCTGCTCGGCCCGCCTTGTCACGTTTTGTGCTTCACTTCGTAGCGAGCTTGGCTTGTGGGCTTTTTGGTTATGTCAGCCCACTTCTCCATTGCGAACTTGCCATTCCTGCCATGGAGAGTTCTTGGACTCGCCGGGCTTGCCACTCCAGTCTTGTTGTAATGACCCGCACAATGACCCAGCAGAAGCCAAGGTAAGCAGCGTGCTTGGCTGTTTGGTGATCGAGAAGGGTGCTTACTCTGGTCGTGGGTAGATCGTGGGTAAGCCCGTGCCTGGGTCGTGCCCGAGTGTATCGACCACACGCCAGTTCGTGTTGCGCACACGCCTGGTCTTAGGCATCATCACTGGTGTTGAGCTTAGGACGTTACCCGCGAGTGAAGAATGGGCAAGTGGCCATGAGCTGTCGAGCTACTTCACCTGCTTGGGCGCGCCTATTTAAAGGTCCGCCCGACCTAGTAAGCAGGAGACACGAGAATTTCTGCCTTGTGCGAACATAACTTCTTTTCACCGCAAACTTTCATTGCAAACGGTAGCCTAGTTCGTGATCGTCCCATCCGATCAGTCCATCCGAACCGGGTAGTCCATTTTCTAGTCCACTGCGAACCATAGAGTAGTTTTGCCGCGAGCCTTGTCGAGCAGGTTTGGAAAAACTTAGGGTAAGTTTCCCGTGATCGAACCTTACCATTTTGAAAGTGATTTTTCATGTTGATCATCAATCTAGTCTTAGCTTCTTGATCCGATGGCTCGAACGATCTCAAATTCGTAGGTTCAACTTTGGCTAAGCTCCAAAAGATCTAGAGAGAGTCTGCAGCAGGTTCTGTTCTACACTAGGTATGATCCGTGGGCGTTCCAATCTAATTTTCAATGCAAAAATTCTAAGTCTTGCCTTAGTAATCCGTGAACCTTTGGAACAGATTTTTAGCTCAAAGGCTAAGGCAAAGCCATTCGTAGAAGTCTAAGGCAAATTGAGAGTAGGAAACCTTGAGCAAAACCGCGACCTTTCACTAAGTCAAAGGGGAGTCTCGGTGATGCTTGTTGCCTGTTTAATTAAATTACCAGTGAGGTTCATTGCTGCGTGATTTATATTTTTGCTAAGTACTTAAAAGCTTTAGCATGTGAAAATTACTAAGTTGGATTGTTGATGCATATTTATAAGTTTCCTTATAACCTAAGTTAATAGTAAGACTTATAAATTATGATGATCGTGGTAAGACGTTCCCTTGAAAGCCATGACTTAGCTAGTACATTTAGTATTAGTCTAAGTACATGAAGACATGGAGAGACGGGATTGCAGCCTTTGGCCGTGTACTGCATGATGATGCAGAATTTCCGGTACGGATCCTTATACACATAAGGCCATTGGAACGGTAAAGGATCTTAAGTCCTTAGCCTATGTGTCTTCGGGCTGAAGGATACCTTGTGATTTGACGTGAAGGGAAATAGTCTACGCAAAATGCCTTATATTGACATTGCATAACTTATCGCATTTTTTTGTTAGATTTGCTTACTTGCGTGTTGATTGTTAATTTGGGTTTGGTGGGAATAGATATTGAATGTTAGGGGAGCCTAGACTCACTGAGCAACTAGTGCGGGTAGACCACCGGGAGCCAAAAGAACGTTAGGAAATTCAGCAGTAGATTTTCTTGCCTTTTGTAAATGAATAATGTTTATTATGTACATGATCGTTTTGGAGTGTTAAACTCACAATTGTATATGCTTGTATCACGTTTAAAACTTATGTATAAATTATATAAAAAAAAAATCGAGTTTGCATAAGTTCGGGTTTCATGTGATACTAATCCTTGTCCGGACGAACTAACCATTGTGGATGTCTCGGGTTGGCAAGCCTTGAGATGTATCTAATGGGGATGGACGCTTAGAAGTCTTATCTAAGGAATTTGGATATGTTCCAGGAATCTCTGATCGGACATCTAAGTGTTCGTCAGTAGCGTTTCTGGTCTATAAATGATCGGGGGCGTTACAAAAGTGGTATCAGAGCATAGTTTTGACGATGCTTGAATGGGATCTTGTTTTCAATTGATTTATCGAGTCAAATGTGTCGCAAAAGGCAATTAGGATAAACTAGATATGTTCCTTTGTTTTAAAAAAAAAGTTGGGTTAGGACTTACTTGATTCTTTGGTGCAGATGGTATCACCACCACGTCGGCTTCATCCGCGACACCATCGCATTCACGCAGGGCCACCGAGGCCTAGGAGGGGAGGACGTCCATGGGGACCACCTCCTGGGCATGGACATCCCGATTATCGGCATCATGAGCGTTACTACGGTCGTCCTTCGCCACAATCTGATAATGACTCATACAGTTCCGTAGAATCCGATCCTTCAAAGGAGTCATCCGAGGAGCAATTTCCAGAGTATACAGTAGAGAACTCTCCTCATTCGACGACAGAGTTAGGACTAAGAGATATTGGTGATCCTAAACCTGAGGGGTCACAACGCGCTGGATGGTTATCTATCGTGTCATCGGAGTCGACTGAGTCATGGCCTATAGAGGTTTATAGGCGACATGATACTTACTAGCTATGGGGGACCTAGTAGGTCGGGGTATGATGGATCTTTATCAGTTACTTACCATGGATATATCGAGGTGCCGGAAGAACCAGAGGATCGTCATAGAGTTTACCGAGACTTTTCTGATCTTCCTAGAGCAGGTCCAAGTGGGACTCGGCCTGAGCCGAGGAGCACGAAGGACCATTTGATCGAGTTGGTCCACGAGTTGGTTGGCTGACTAGGGGATCAATAAGCGACAACGAGAGCACAACAGCAGGATCCACAACCATCACCACCAGACTTCCTTAAAATGGTGATGATGATGAAGAACCTGGGCACAAGACGGTTCTTTGAAGGTACTGATCCTTTTGAGGCGGATACATGGTTGCAACACATAGAAAGGAACTTTGATGCAACACGTTGTCCGAATAATTTTAAGAGGGATGTTGCTGTACAGTATTTGATGAAAGACGCTGCAAACTGGTGGAGTAGCATTAGGAACCATTATAGAGTAGTGGACCCAACTTGGATTGATTTTCGAATGGAGTTCTTACGGGGGCTCAAACCAGAGATTATGAGCCGATTATTAGTTATAGACTATCAGAGTCACTTTGAGTTAGTTGAGAGAGCTGTGAACGTGGAGGAGGGAATTGAGATTGAACGGACATTCTACGCCAGACAGTCATCACAGCCGTGGGTTCAAGGCCCAAGGCCAAGGAACCAGGTAGATCAGGGACAGACCACAAGCCGAGAATTGGGTCAAACCAACCAAATAGCCGAGGAAGAGGAGGAGGAAACTGGGCGGGTCGAGGAACTCCTACAATGAAACCTTGCCTGGGTATTATAAGTGTGGCCGTCGGGGCCATTACTCTCGAGCATGCCCCAACAGCGGACAGTCTAGGCCTGTGCCTGAATACATTACTTGTTTGACATGTGGGGGAAATGGACACTACGCGACTTCATGTCCGGTGACACATCCACCTGAACAAACTTCACGACCGCCTGTAATACGCGCCGTGGATGTATAACCAGCCATCGAACCGCCATTTAAGCGGCAATCGATCACGGGACGCATTTACTCCTTAGATAAACCTGAAACTTCACGACCTTCTCAAGGTCCTATTTCAGGTAAATAAGGGTTTTAACTTATGTTAATGTTTACTGTGTTAAAAATATGGTAGTACCTGTTTAATGATTGTCAATAAAGTATTAAGTTTTATAAATGAAATCTTTTATGCATATCTAGGAACATTACGTGTTTGTGGTGTTCCCACACACGTCTTGTTTGACTCAGGAGCAACACATAGTTTTGTGACTCCTGAGGTTGCTTCGAGATTCGAGGAAATCTTTACGATAGTAAAGGTTTGTGTTCCTATCTTAACACCTGGTGATCAAATTCTATATGCAACAAGTTGCTATATGGGAATTCCTATCATAATTGAAAGATATACATTTCTAACAAACCTTTTAGTTACCCCGTTAGAGCATTCCGAAGTCATCCTAGGAATGGACTGGCTATCATCGAACATGGCTCATCTGGATTGTGGACGGGGAAGAATTTCCTTTGAGGGACTTGGGGACACTTCCATAACATATCTAGGAATAAGACCCAACTCCGGGATATCCTTTCTGACGGCTTTAAGAGCAGAGAAGGATCTTATTGAAGGGGAGGTTTACGTAGTTACCTTGACCATTGTGGGAGGAGACTTGGAGGGAAAAACAAAACTCGAGGAAATTCCAATTGTCGCTGAATTTAGTGATGTGTTCCAACCCTTGGAAGGGTTACCTCCATCACGTAATGATCCTTTCATCATTACACTGGAATCGGGAGTGGCTCCGATAGCTAAGGCACCATATCGGATGGTGCCAACAGAGTTAGCTGAATTGAAAAAGCAGTTAGCAGACCTTATGGAAAAGGGATTTATTCGTCCTAGTTCATCACCATGGGGAGCTCCAGTTTTGTTTGTTAAGAAAAAGACGGAAGCATAAGATTGTGTATAGATTATCGTGGAATTAACAATGTCACAATCAAGGACAAGTATCCCTTGCCAAGAATTGATGAATTGCTAGATCAGCTGAAAAGAGCAAGTTGGTTCTCAAAGATTGATTTAGCTTCTGGTTACCATCAAATTCTTATTGCTGTAACGGACGTAATGAAGACCGCGTTTAGAACACGTTATGGCCATTACGAATTTGTGGTCATGCCATTCGGTTTAACCAACGCACCGGCATCATTTATGAGATTAATGAATAATATCTTCCATGACTACGTAGATGAGTTTGTTATCATTTTTATTGATGACATTCTAATCTACTCAAAAAGCGCGGAAGAGCATAAGGAACACTTAAGGAAAGTGTTAGAGCGCTTAAGAAGTCATAGGCTTTTTGCTAAGTATAGCATATATAGCTTTTGAAAGCGGGAGATAGGATTTTTAGGACACCGAGTATCGGAGCAAGGAGTTTCAGTTGATCCAAAAAAGATTGTTGTAATTAAGGAATGGCCACAACCTACCAATGCCATAGAAGTTCGTAGTTTCCTTGGGTTAGCTGGATACTACCGAAAATTTGTGAAGGGATTTTCTACCTTAGCCAAACCATTAACTCGATTAACTGGAAAGACCGTAACCTTTGAATGGAATGGTGAAGCATAGAAGGTATTCAATCTGTTAAAAGATGCCTTTACCACAGCACCAATCTTAACATTACCCGAACCAAACCAACCATACACTGTTTACACCGATGCTTGTGGAGTGGGATTATGATGTGTGTTGATGCAAGGTAAAAAGGTCATTTGCCTATGCATCACGATAATTAAGAAAACATGAAGAGAACTATCCTACACATGACTTAGAGATGGCCGCGGTCGTATTTGCCCTTAAGTTATGGAGATCCTACCTTTATGGAGAAAATGTGCAAATTATGACCGATCACAAAAGCTTTAATTATTTATTCACTCAATCTGATCTTAACCTCAGACAAAGGAGATTGATGGAATTCATCGCAGACTACGATTTGAACATTGTGTATCACCCGGGTAAGGCGAATGTAGTAGCAGATGCATTGAGTCACCGTAGAGTAGGTGTTGATGGGGAAAAAGAACTAATGACACTAGCCACCGAATTCAAGAAGATAAGTTTAGCAGCTTTATCAGGAGAAATTAGTGAGCCATTGGGTCTACAAGCACTGAATCAAGCAAGTTTACTCCAACGCATTCGACAAGAACAAAAAGGGTATGAGGAACTAAAGAGAATCATAGAAGGACTAAATGTTCGGGGAGAACCGAATGCGAGTGGATATCATTTGGTCGAGGATGGAACGCTGCTTCTTAATAAAAGGATAATGGTGCCAAAAGGACAAGATTTACGAGAAGAAATCTTAAGGATAGCACATCATTCCTTACTTAGCATCCATCCGAGAAGTACAAAAATGTTCTGGGATATCCATCAGTACTACCATTGGCATGGACTAAAATGTCATGTTGCAAAATGGGTAGCATAGTGCCAAACCTGTCAGCAAATCAATATAGAACATCAAGTACCTGCAGGGTTGTTACAAAGCCTACCAATCCTAGAATGGAAATGGGATGCGGTTGCTATGGATTTTATTTCAGGTTTGCCTACAGTACCAGGAAGGGGTAATGATACGATTTGGGTTGTTATAGATCGCTTAACAAAGAGTGCTCATTTTCTGCCAACAAAGATTACCGATAATGTGGAAGTTTCAGCAAATTTTTATCTAAAGGAGATAGTAAAGTTACATGGAGTTTCATCAAGTATTGTATCAGACCGTGATCCAAGATTCACAGCTCGATTCTGGCGAGCTTTCCAAAGAGCCTTGGGAACTGATTTGCATATAGGTACTGATATGCTCAAATTTACCCTGAGTTACTCTCTCAAATTAAGAGATCGTTATAGTACTTAGGGGTCGAATCCACAGGGAATAGGTTCACACAAAAGACTGATGATCTCGAATTAGGCTAAGTGACAATGTGTGAATGAAATAAAATAGCAAAACAAGTAGGCAGATGATGATTTAGGTTCTTGAAATCAATGAGACAAAAGAGTTAGGTTATGGGTAATTCTCAGGAATGAATCGAAATCAGGGATAAAAGACTGTCAGGATTTGATTAAGTGCAGTTCTAGAACTCGAACACTAGTGTAAAATCAATCAACTTTCGTTGCAAAGACTATCTATGACTAAATCCCTAAATTCCAAATTTCTTTGCAAACTTAGTGAATAAAGACAAGCATTAAGTTCAAGTTCGATTGTTCACAAAATAACTAAGCCAAATTTGTTTGCGAATAGATAATTTTGCTCATCTAAGATTAGGTCAGGTTGTTAATAATACTTTCGCATCTATTAAAGCAACCTAGGGTTTCCAATTTTAGTTGATCAATCCTAAAATCAGAGTTAAAGCAATCTAGATGAAAAACAAGAAGATAAATTCCAACAGTAATCAATCCTAGCAATTTCTCATCAATCCCTTGAATCCCAAAACCTAACAAAGAATCTACTCAGACATAGATGATGAAAACATTATCAATAGAAGAGAGTAAAACAATTGTCTTAATAGAAAACAAGATGTATCCTAAACAATGGCTAAAAACTCAAATAAATAGGTCTAATCACGTTTTTGGTTCAATCTCTATGACAAAACCAAGTCAAAATAGGTCTAATCTTAGGTTGATATACTCTCCAAAAACTTGTTATATTGTCTGAACTAATATTTGGTGAGGAATGCGTCATAACAATTCGAAAAGTTAGTTATGGAGTATTATGAACAATCGAATCTTACCCTTTACGCGTGTCTTCACCTTGTAATAACATACGATAGTTGAGTCTATTAGGGAAGAAGACATAGAAGTTTGATCCACGACAGTGGTATAATTTTACATTAGTGATTTTAGTTCTAGAACGATCTTTGAAAAGAGCCTAAACCCTAGAAAAATCCACTAGACAAAACCCTAACAAAGTTCGATATTCAATTATGCATAAACATGGAATCTTTGAATGCCTAAAACCTAATGTTGGGGTCAGAGTTCCTTCTCCCCTGAGAACAACGATTCAAAACAATTGAGCCCAAGAACAAGAAAAATAGACTTAGACGCAAAAGCTTTACTTGTTGCTCATGTCTCCACAGTGCCTAAGTCGTTCTGCGAAAGACTACTCCTAAGTTGTTATGTGGAAGACTGCGCCTAAGTTGTTTTGCAGAAGACTGCGCCTAAGTCATTTTACAAAAACGGCGCCTAAGTCATTTTACGGAAATGGCTGCCGAAGTTATTACGCCGAAGTCATTCTACCGAAGTCACCATGCTTAGCAAGATCTTTGAGTTAGCTTCAAACTGGTCTTAAAATCATGTCATTTGGAGTTGCGGTTGGCAATATACACCCAATTTTACGAAGGACGTGTTTATCTGGCCGAAGTCACCTTGCCAAAGTCATCAGTTCGAAGGGCCATCGAAGTCGTTCTGCCGATGCCATTATGCCGACGTTGCCATGTAGAGGAAGGTGTTTGAGTTAGCTTTCCAATGGAGTTAAACCATATCATTTAGAGTTGTGGTTGCCGAGATACACCTGATTTACTGAGGACATGTCCATCTGGCCGAAGTGGCTGAAGTGCCAAAGAGATGACATTAGTACCACTCAATCAGAACACCCAAAAGAAGTTTAAAGTCATTTGGAGAGGAAGTTATATCAATTATCGTGGAGACATGTCAATATGGTCGAAGAGACTTCGGCTTGCACGAACCTGCAATGCCGAATTGGAGAAGTTGCATGCCGACGTCGATCTCATGTGGTACCAAAGTCAGGCACATATGGTGCCGATGTTGAAGCATAAATGCCGACATCGAGATGTGGTATCAATGTAGATTACGAGAAGGTAGTGCTGATATCAAGTGGTCCCGATGTCGACCAATGATGGAGCCGAAGTCGATGATGGTGCCAATGTCGTTCTAGGAAGACATGGTGCCGAGGTCCACGTGCCGACGTCCCGATATCAACCGGTTTATGTACCGATGTTGATACGGGCTGATGTTGTGCCGATGTCGTGGTTTCAAAGTGGATTGGCCGATACACGTTACGACGTTGACCACGTGTGGTGCCGATGTCAACCTCATGTGGCGCCGATGTCGACCGCTTATGATGACGATGTCGATCGATGCGTACAGAAGACAAATGATGTCGTATCAAGATCCGCCTGACTGAATGATGTTGGACCTAAGTGGAACGTGACGAGGCCCACGAAGGAACCGATATAAGCAATCCTGGAAAGAATGGAAATTGGAAGAGGAAGAAAAGAATTTCCATTATCGCTTAGGAACATACGGAACCACCTTAGGTTACTATATATACATGTACATAGCCCTTGAGAAAGGGATCCAAAAATCTTTACACAAAGACTTGTACGCTAAAGCTTTCTTAACAGCAAAAGAACAAGTTTCGATTCTCTTTACGTTTGCGTTGGTTTAGACCCTAGAAATTCAGTTCCCTATGAAAAGTCTTTACGAATCTTATTGTGATAGTTTCGACTCCCACAATTTGGAGCCATCTAAGGGGATCTTGAAATTTCTGACACGATATACCACCACAAATCCGATATAAAGAAAAGATGACTGCCAAAAAACCGGATCCTACGGGTACTACCGGGGGAGGCGAGAAAGAGACAACAGAATGGGTTATAATGGAAACTATGCCTGAGGCCATAACCCAGATGAAGGTGATGCTGGAAACGTTGGTTAAGAAGGTAGGCGAACACGATAAGCAGATGGAAACCCTAGCTACCGCTAACCGTGCTCAAGTTGGAGGATCAGGCCTAGGTCGAGTAAGAAGAAACTTTCGATCGACACGTGTTTGACGAGAAGAATAGTTCCGAACAGTCAGAAGTTTGGCACTCGTTGAAGCCCTTCCCACCGACGGATCGAGCTGATATTTTGGCACAAGCTAGAGAAGCGAGTTAGCTTGCATTTGAAAGAAATTTGAGGCAATTCCAACGGTGCGATCGAAAGTTATGAAGGTTTTAGTGAAGACATGTCGGTCTGGCTAGAAGATGTCAAGCTTGAAGAATTTCTTTTTTTGCCCAAAAAGCCCAGAAGTTTACAGAAAAAGCCCAATCCGATTTTTACACATTATATATAGTTTTCCCTTAGGTTTTTATGATGATCATCTTGTTTTTAACTTAGATTTTGAGAGAGAGAGCTTTGAGGGGAATTTCTACAGGGTTTTCAAACCCCTTTTTCTGTATCTCTAACTCTATCTTTTATGCAATCTTATTCTTTCATTATGATTTCATCATCTATGTCTGAGTAGTTTGTTTGTTAGGTTGTGGGGAATTCTAGGGTTTTGATGAGAAATTGTTAGGACTGAAAATCTGTTAGGGTTTATCTTCTGGTTCTTCATCTAGATTGTTTTCAACGCTAGATCTAACCTGTACACCTAGAATCTAGATCTTAGGTTGCTTTAATAGATACGGAAGTGTTATTAACAACTTGAACTAGTCTTAGATGAGCAGAATTACCTCTTCGCAAAGGAATTTGGTTTAGGGATTCTGTGAACAATTGAACCTGAATGTTAATGCTTGACTTGATTCTCTAGGTTTGCAAAGGAATTTGGAATTTAGGTTTCTAGTCATAGATAGTCTCTGCAACGGAAGTTGATTGGCTTTACCTTCGTGTTTGAGTTCTAGAACAGTGCCTAATCAAACCCTGACAGTATTTTATCCTTGATTTCGATTCATACCCGAAGAATTACCCATCGCCTAGCTTTTTGTCTCATTGATTTACTTGAATTTGAACCATCTCTTACTTTGTTTTATTTCTTTGTTTTACATTTACTCATTTTTACTTAGCATAATTTGAATTCACTAATTGATTGTGTGAATCTTTTCCCTATTCGATCCCTAAGTACTACATCGATCTCTTAATTTGAGAGAGTAGCTCAGGGTTAAATTTGAGCATATCATCGTCACACCTCTCCACCACAGATGTGCATCACCCTCCAAATAGTGAACCGCAAGGTCCACTCTGTATCCCTCGGGACACCTCAGCGCCTGGAAATTACGCTCCAGACGACTCCTCCGCGCAGCAGCCTCCTCAGGCTTAGCACCGCCCGAGAAATACCCAGTAGTAATCCTATGCATCTGCTCCAAAATCCTCAGGTAGGAAGGAGCCTCCTCTGCAGCCGCCACACCTGGCTGCCCCCGGACCACTGCTGGCTGAACACCCGCCGCTAACGGCTCAACACCAGCCACCCCTGGCTGTACACCCGGAGCACACCCCTGAGCCGGTGCCCCACCTGGCAACCGCTGAAGGACCTGAAGCATCATCGCTTCCAAATGGTCTAACCGACCCTGAGCATCGACCCCGCCAGGACCCCCACCTGGGCCCTCCGCCACACTGGCTAACTCTGTACCACTCACTGACTCTGGAGGTATCTGCGACTCTGCAACCTTCTCCTGCGTGGCCTCCTGAGTCCCACTCGACTCAACAGGATCAACCGCCGATCCCCGACCACGGCCGCGACCACGCCCTCTAGCCCCACGGGCACCACGACCTCTGCCTCTAGCCATCTCTCACTGACTAATCACAGAAGACTAAGCATTAGGACGGAAATCATAAAACGAAAACACTTACCGTGGAATCATATTGAAGGCTTAGAGAAGATGATCCAGGACTCCAAACCCAAGCAACAATCACTGACTAACTCACATAATCAATTAACACTATTCTACACAGTCAGTAATACATGCAGTTACTAAGTTCTCCCGCCCTAGAACCGTAAGGACTCTGATACCAAATTGAAACAACCCGACCCATTTTTTTTTTTTTTTTTTTTTTAACATGGGATTCGAATTAACATTCCCATAAATGCTAACTCTCAATAACCCAATCAACCAATTAATCAAACAGCGGAAAAAAAGATAAATAACCCAGTAAACCATTCAATAATTCCATCCATAACAATAATCAAGAACAACCAATCTCAAATCCATGACACAATTCAATATCTAAACCAGTTCACTCTCCACACCAGAATCACTAACATCCTAGCGGTGCTAACAACCTACTTCACTCAATTGAGACACTAGATCATCTCCTCTTCCTTGCCCGATCCTACGATCACACTTTCTCTTTACCTGCAACACATGGCAAAAAGAGTTGCGTGAGTATTATCACAAATACTCAGCGAGACGGTCATCCCATCTACAGATTATATGATCAGGCATAAAAAGAATACAATACCAGGGTGAAACAAGCGGCACACACAAAACAAGCAACAGAACAACAAACAGGCCAGCAGCCTCTGTGTCGATCGACACAGCCTCTAGGCGTCGATCGACACAACCCACGTGTGTCGATCGACACGGCACCTGCTGATCGAAGGATCGAGCCTATCCTCTCATGGCTCCGATCCAATCGACCCCAACCGATCACCTGCAACATATCAACCCATAGCACACCACATACATACAACATAACAGCAATCAATCGCCTCCTTGTTCAACCTACACCTGATAAATCTATGGTCACGCACTCACCTTGACAACGGTTTGAACAAGGGAATCCGACGCGAACAAAGGAGAATATCTCACGACTCGCTTCACCAAAACAAAATCCGAGACCTGATCTGGAAACTAGACACCGAGATCTTTCCAACGGTGTATCGTGAGACTCCTAACTCCAAGCCAAACGTCAGGAAAACGTCTCTGAAAATTGTTACTCCGAACAAAAACTGCAGAAAACTGCACGAACTACCCAAGTTCCAAGGGCCATAACTCAGTGACTACTCGACCAAAAGACAAGCGGTTTCTTCACAAATCAAGAGCAAAGATCAGAGAACCTACCCCCAACGTCTCGATCCAAACCGACCTGATCTTCACCGCCGTTCGCCCACTCCAAAACTTGCCAGAAACACCCTCAAAAGCCCTCAAGGAAGCCCTAGCTCTCTCTCAACTCTCTCTGACGGAAAAGTGGCTAAAAAGCCTAAGGACCACGTTTCCTTCTCTTATATACGAAGCCCTAAAACCCCTAGAACCAAACCGCGACCAAACCGAACCAAAACCAACTCCCAATTCACACTTCGAAACCGTGTCGATCGACACTCAAACTGTGTCGATTGACACAGACCTCTCTGGTCGATTCCAACACGCGAACAACCACCCGTTTCGATCGACACACACCTGTTGCGTCGATCGACACCTTACCAAAAATCCTATTTTTGGATCACGGGCGTTACATGAATTATCATTATCTCATCTTGATCCTCGTACCAAAGAATGTGACTTAGAGGTACAAAAGATAATATATCTGTAGAGATTAGCAAATCAATTGCCAGACGCATTTACTGACCCTAAGAGAGTGACCAAATCACATATACCAGCTGTAAACTCCAGTTAGAATTGATGTCCCAGAAGGACTCCATCAAACTGCTAGTGAGTCTATGGCACGTATGAAGCGTGGTAGACCTATCGGTTCCAAAGATAAGAATCTTCGGAAAAGAAAAGGAGCAAAAGTTGATAATGGCGAATCTGAGGAATCTAACCGTTTTGGAAGATCTCTAGAAGAGACCTTAGACATGACTGATAAACAAATTCACGTACCTGACAATGAAGAGATCTCAATTAATTTTATCATGTCTGGAATAAAATAGAACCGAAAGCAAATCGACGTCGATGATATATTTGCATGCAATGTAGCAGTTGATGTTATGGATGAAAAAGAGGATCATGAACCAAATTCTGTTGAAGAGTGTACACAAAGAGATGATTGGCCAAAATGGAAAGAAGCTATAGCGGCATAATTAAAATCTCTAGAAAAGAGAGAAGTGTATGGACCAGTAGTCCATACACTTAAAGGTGTAAAACTAGTGGGACATAGATGGATCTTTGTGAGAAAAAATAATGAAAATGGTGAAATTGTAAGATACAAATCACGTCTGGTTGCACAAGGTTTCTCACAAAGACCTGGAATTGATTATGAGGAGACATATTCTCCCGTGGTGGATGCAACTTCTTTCAGGTTCCTTATCAGTCTGGCACTAAAAGAACGACTTGATTTACGCCTCATGGATGTAGTCACGGCGTATTTATATGGACCACTAGACAACGAACTTTAGTCCCAGAAGGATTTAAACTGCCAGAAGCAGCGAACTTTAGTTCTCGAGAACAGTATTGTATAAAGTTGAATCGATCCCTGTACGAATTAAAACAATATGGGCGTATGTGGTATAATCAACTTAGCGAATACTTGCTAAGAGAAGGTTATAAGAATGACCTCGTCACTCCATGTATCTTTATAAAAAAATTTGAGCAAGGATATGTTATCATTGCTGTGTATGTTGATGATTTAAACATCATCGGGATTCCTGCAGAGATTTCCCATATAATTGAATATTTGAAGAAAGAATTTGAGATGAAAGATCTTGGAAAGACGAAATTTTGTTTGGGATTGCAAATTGAGCATCTAAAGAGTGGAATCTTAGTGCACCAGACAACGTACACTGAAAAAGTGCTCAAAACGTTTTATATGGATCAAGCGCACCCACTGAGTAGCCCTATGGTTGTAAGAGCACTTGATGTGGAAAAAGATCTCTTCCGCCCACGGGAAAACAATGAAGAAATTCTTGGTCCTGAAGTACCATACTTAAGTGCAATAGGAGCATTGATGTACCTTGATACCCATACGAGACCCGATATATCTTTTGTAGTAAATTTATTAGCAAGATTTAGCTCATGTCCAACTCAAAGGCATTGGAATGGGATTAAACATATATTTCGATATCTTCAGGGTACAAAAGATATGGGTATATTCTTTTCTAACACGTCAAAGGAAGACTTAATTGGTTTTGCAGATGCAAGGTTTTTATCTGATCCACATACTGCTCGATCACAAACAGGATATGTGTTCACATGCGACGGAACAGCCATTTCTTGGCGTTTGATGAAGCAAACTATCGCAGCTACCTCTTCCAACCATTCAGAGATTTTAGCTATACATGAAGCTAGCCGCGAATGTATATGGTTAGGATCTGTAATCCAGAACATACGAGAAGATTGCAGTTCTGTATGAAGATAATGCAGCTTGCATAACACAACTTAAGGAAGGATACATCGAAGGATACATCAAAGGAGATAGAACGAAGCATATTCTACCAAAGTTCTTCTTCACCCATGATTTACAGAAGAATGGCGATGTCCGTGTCTTGCAGATCCGTTCAAGTGAGAATCTAGCATATCTATTTACAAAGGCACTTCTAACTGCTACCTTCAAGAAGCTAGTTCGTGGCATTGGACTACATCGCTTCAAAGATCTCAAATTATGTAGTCATCAGGGGGAGTAAATACGCGCTGCACTCTTTTTTCCTTAACCATGGTTTTTCCCACTAGATTTTCCTGGTAAGGTTTTTAATGAGACAGCATCTTATGCATATTAGAGATATTTTTGCTATAATAGACATCCAAGGAGGAGTATTATAAACCCATTTTAGTGGATGCCCATTAGAAGCACATCTTCTAGAATGTTCTAGCTTGTTCTCCAAGTTCAACTTCTTTTCCAAGTTATTACTCCTCTCCAAGTATCCTATATATACCTTTGTTCTCTATGGAATAAGACACACCAATTCTCTCATCTCTCTTCTCTCTCAATCTCTTATTCATAACACAAAACTCATTTAAAGACAACAAAAAATCATTATGTAATAAACCTTAAGTTTCATTATGGTGCATTAGTTCTTAAAATTCCATGTTTACAGTTAAATATTGGTTACTAAAACATTTTATTGAATTATTCCAGGTAAAGTAAATTGTATTCGAAATCAATTTAAAATAATGATACGTGATCATATAATATAAATGCTTTTACAAAATAATACGATAAGGGGAAGCACGACGTGAGAATGACAGCACACACCAAAATTAACCAAACACTATATATACGACCCATTTTTGCTATAGCGGAACTGAATCAAACTATACTTTTTTAGTATGTTAGGGTTAAGGCTCTCCTCTCTTAGGATTTATTTCCTTTTAAATTGCAAAAAATTAATGTTTATAATATGTTTTTGAGTATATTTTTAGAATAATATAACAATTAAATCTTGCTTACAAACTATTTTGTTAAATGAATTATTCCGTAAAACTATATTGTATCCGAAATCAATTTAAAATAATGATACGCCACCATATGTGATAAATGATTGTACAAAATAATGTGATAAGAGGAAGCGCGACGTCAAAATGACATCAGACGCCAAAATTAACTGAAAGCTACATATATGACCCAGGTTTTGCTATAATTGAGCTTAATCGTGTAACATCCGCGAACCAAAATTTTGAGTTTTTGGTGGGGTGTCGATCGACACCAGGGGATGTGTCGATCCACACTCAAGTGAATTGAACCGGGTTGCTTTGATTTTATTCGTCAGTTTGGCTCGGTTTAGGGGAAAACCCTAGGGCTTCCCTATAAAAGGGCTACGGCCGCGTTTTTGGTCGAGTTTTCAGTTCCAAAGGGTTTCCAGAGAGTTTGTGAGAGGATTTGAGAGAAGGGAAATCATTGTTGATTTCTTCGAGTTCTTAATCCTAAAAGTTTTTTTGTGTGTTTATGAGGCTTTGGGGATCGTTTCTGGTGGTTGTGATTCACGTTAGAGGGGAGGATTCAGATTGGAGATCTGCGTTCTTCGTGTTTTTTCATCCTTTTTTCCTTCTAGATCAAGGTGAGTGCGTGACCATGGCTTATCTAGGTAAAGGAATTGATAGGATGCGGTTACTGTGTTGTTTGGTTGGATTTCGTGTTGTTTTTGGTGTACTTCGTGCAGGAGATCATGCGATGCATTCATCAATCGATCTGTGAAAGGATAGGTTCGATTCGTGGCTTCTGCATCTGGCGTCGATCGAAGCCATTGATTGGTGTCGATCAACACAGCGGGTATCGATCGACAGTATCGATCGACACCGGGGTTGAGTGTCGATTGATACCCTGCTACTGTATCGATCGACACTCGGATTAATTGTGTTGGTTTCGCGTTTAATTGTTGTGTGATGCATTGTTGTTGCTCATTCTGGTATTGTATCTCTTTCTTATGCATGTGTGTATAGCCAAGTAGATGGAATGATCGTCTCACTGAGTATTTGTAATAATACTTACGCATCTCGTTTTCCCATGTGATGCAGGTAAAGACAAAGTGTGATCGTGAAATCATGGCTGGGAAGAGGAGATGATCTAGAGTCTCGGTTATGTGATTTTATGTTATTGTTTAGAACTGCTAGGTTGCTGGTTCGATGAATTGGATTGTTGAATTGGTTATTCGAATTGGTTTATTGGTTATTGGTTTTAATGGTTATTGAATTGATTTAGTTTAATTTTGAAATCCCGCTGGTTATGCTTGGTTGTTGTTTGATTGAGAATTTACCATGTTGAGAGTTAGTATTTATGGGAATGCTAACTCGATGCTATTTAAAAAAGAAATGGGTCGGATTGTTTCAGTTTGGTATCAGAGCCCTTACGATTTTAGGACGGGTTAAATTGGAAATTGATTATGTGAGTTAGTCAGTTGTGAAGTGATTAGTTGATTGATTATATGAGTTAATCAATTGTTGCGTGGGTTTGGAGTCCTAGATTATCTTCTTCGAGCCTTCAATGAGATTCCACGGTATGTGTTGTTTGATTTTCCCGGCTTTCTAGTAAGCTTATTATTTTGGTGGGTAAGTGCACTGAGCGATGGCTAGAGGTACTAGAAGCTGAGGTCGTGGGGGTTGTGGTGGTCGTAGAGGGCGCGAGCGCGGGCAGGCACATTTGAGTGAGTCTTTGCTGCGAGTGTGGCCCAGAGTTCCACGGAGGAGCAGATGGTGGGTTCGCAGACGGTTTAGGAGGGATCTGTGAGTGACGCTGTGGTTGCTGAGGAGCTACCATCCTACCTGAGGATGATAAAGGAGATGTAGAGGATTGGCACGGGGTTTTCCTCGGGAGATGCCAAGCCTGAGGAGGTCAATGCGTGGCGGATAAGGCTGGAGCGTAATTTTCGCAGTCTCAGGTGTCTAGAGAGATACTGGGTGGATCTGGAGGTTCATTACCTTGATGGTGATGCACATCTCTGGTGGAGAGGTGTGGTGGCTAGGAGAGTGCAGGCGGAGATGGCCTGGGGTGACTTTTGGCGAAGTTTAACGCAAAGTTCTTCTCGCAGGAGGCGGTGGATCGGCTTGAGTTGAGGTACTCGGAGTTGACTCAGGGAGACCGATCGTTTTCGGGAGTTTGATGCTGAGTTTGGCAAACTTCTGGTGCACACGGGGAGGGACATAGAGGGTGAGCAAATCCAGATTAAGAGGTTCCTCAGGGAAATTCGAGCTGACTTGAGGACTCGTTGTAGAGCGAGCAAGTTCGGCACGAGGGCAGAGCTAGTTGAGACTGCCACTGCGATCAAGGAGGATCTGAAGGAGCAGGCTGTGGTGGTTAGTCCGCCTGTTCAGCAGCAGAGGAGATCACAGCAGCAGGTGGGTCCGAGCAAGGGCGGCAAACCTGCGCAAGGACAGAAGAGGAAGTGGGAGAGCACTTCAGGACCTAGTCAAAGAGGTCAGGGTGGTCCGGGATGCTTCGGGTGCTCGAGCATGGATAACAAGGTGGTGAGCTGTCCTAGGAAGGATGAGGCTCGAGATACTCGGGTGTGTTTCCATTGCAGGGAGCCGGGGCATATCAAGCCCAAGTGTCCCAAGTTGCAGCAGTGTGGGAGTTGAAACTAGCACAATTACATTTGTAAGGGTTTCGTGAGGAAACAGAAACGATCAACAAAGAGAAACGTTTGTTATTGCTATATATGCTTTTGTGAATAAAGTTGTGGATCCCTTTTACAAGGGTTTGTACATTAATATCTATAGATACCTAAGTCGGCTAGACATATTTCCTAAAGATAATCTTCACTTTCCTAAGTCTTCGCGGATTTCCTTTTCCTTACGTCAGTTGTGTCAAAGTGGGCCTCGCCATTGGACCGGGATTTAGCGTAGGGAACCTTTACTCTGGCAGGTCTTCGGTGGCCAGTGTCGTCATTGTCACTGTGTCTTCGCTGGCACTGCACTTCGCTGGCACTGCACTTCGCTGGCAATACTGTTCGCTGGCAGTGTGACTTCGCTGGTAGTGTGACCTCGCTGGCAGTGTGTCATCGCTGGTAATGTGACCTTACTGTCACTGCGACATCGCTGGCTGTGTGACATCGCTGGCAATGTGACCTTGCTAGCACGGCGCCGGTTCTGCACTCCTGACTTCTGCTGCGAGTAGAGAAGACTCAGAATGCTCCCTTCTTGGAAGAAGAAGACTTAAGAAAGGAGAAAGAATTCATCTCCCTTCTTGGATGGAGAAGACTTAAAAAAGGAGAAAGAATTCATCTTCTAGTTAGGAAATGACTTTTGAGAATCATATAACATATGTTCGTTAATGCGATTTCGTGTCTATGCGCTACGCTTGCATAACTTTGGACTTCAACGTTGAGCGGGTGAAATCCGACCCCAACAGTTAGCCCCCAGCTCGGTAGTGTTAGTGATAATAGTATCGAGTTAAAGACTATAGAATGTCAATGTTGCCGTTCAAAGTTATGACTTTACTGTTAGCGTGGTGATGTTGGTTCAGATCGTCAATGCTGTAGCGGAGGACGATTTTCCGCGTTTGGAAATTTTAAGACTCCATGTTTGTATGAAGATTTTAAGACTTCGCGTTTCGCTAGCTGAAGCTGACTGCGCCGTTGCTGAAAATCAGCGACGGAAATTTTTGTATTCATGCTATGATTATGTTTACCTTGCATTGTAGCGATGTAGGATGATAACGAATGTGGCTTTTGTTTCTTGCCTTTCTTATGAGTTGAGCTCATTCTGTTCTTTGATAGATCATAAGAACTTCAAGAGTAATGGTACTCGCTTTGTTGACTGTCTTAAAATGAACTCGTAAGTTGGTGGTTGTTTACACTCAAGATGTCTTTGCGCATCTTATAATGCTTTATATCGTGATTGCAGGGTAGCAAAAATCGTAAATGCGTTTAAGCTCTGCTTCTTCCAATGTTGTTGTTGGGTTTATGGAATAGTACCGCTCTCTGAACACGTCTGTCCGAGAGCGAAGACACCTTTTGCTTTTACCAACGTGTTGTTGGGTTTTCTGAATGATTATTCGGTCTACAAACTGAATAACCATTGGCAGCTGCTTTTTACCAACGATGTTGTTGGGTTTTTTATTGATCAGTTGGGTTCATCCGCCCCAATGCTGAATATTAGTACTTATATAGCGCGCTTGGGATCCGATAATGGATGTTTTTGTGTTCGAGTTCATACAACGTCATTGTGGCCAGCAGTAACGGTTGCGGAATGAACTTGCTGGCAAAAGCTTTGAACAGTCCATAGAGGATGTAGCTGATAAAGTCGGTGAGACTTGTGTCAAGTGCCTGACGTTTCTAGCAAAAAAAAATTTGTCAAAGATGGGAATAGACGAGTATACGTACCCCACTCGCCCATTTTGATGGAGGAGGGCAACGAAACTCGTCCGGGACAATCTGCCTACGTACCCTTTGCAGGGATCAAGTCGCCTCGTAGTTCATTGCAAAAGCCTTTAAAGAGAACTAGTGATAGCGGGGTTCACAGCCTGAGTTGGTTCGCTCGCCAATTTAGTCTTTCCACCCCTTTTAGCACGGACTTCCTCTTCACTTTGAGCGAAGTCTGTAACGCGGTAGAGAGCATTTTGGATAGTCATTGGCGGGTTGATAGTCAATTCTTGCCAGAATGGAGACGGGCATCAGAGCGCTCCTCCCAAAGCTTCTAACGCGGATGTGTTGCTGATACCATCCACCTTTGACAGCGTATGTTTGAACTTCGTCATGGAAGACCATAGACTCTTATTCTCGCCTTGCCAATTTGTCCACAACTTAGCGTCATAGATTCTTCGTTCCGTGAAGATGTTGTAATGCTGCACAAACATATTGGAGAGCTGGTGGAAGGTATAAACTGAATTATTCTCCAGCTTGTAGAAACGGCTTCTGGAAATCATTCCTCTGATATCCTTGCTGACTACCAAACCTCTGACCATGATAACCAGCTCCATTGATGTCGTTAACATCCCTTTCCTCTGGCTCGAAGGTCTCCACTTCTTGAGCAAACTACACTGTCTTCTTCCCCACTAGAAGGTTATGCACTGAGTCAATCTTGGCCTTTACCTCAGCAATCTGGCTTCCATCCATGTTGCCACCCAGCTTCTTCCTCTCGAAGTCTGCATTCTTGGTACTATTGCTAGAGGTCAAGTTCTCGATAAGCACAATTGCGTCCTCTGGGTATCTAGTGTTGAAGTTCCCATTAGATGCAGCATCCAACGCCATCTGATAGCGCCAGTCCACTCCTCTGAAAAAGATACCCAGCAACTGCACATCACTGAACCCATGATGAGGACAATCCCTCTGATAGGCTTTGAATCGCACCCAAGAAGCCTTGAATGCTTCAGTCGGTCCTTGTTTAAACATAGAGATCTTTGTCCTCAGATCCTCGGACCTTGCCTTATCAAAGAAGTTGTTGAGGAAAGCATTCTTGGTGTCCTCCCAAGTGGTCAGTGAGCCCGGCTCTAACTGCTTCAACCAGTAGGCTGTTTCTCTACTAAGAGAATAGGGGAAAAGCTTGCAGTAGAGATAGTCGCTCGAGACTCCATTAGCCTTGATGCTAGATGCTAAGTCCTCAAACCTCTCTATGTGATCCATGGGGTGCTCAGACGACAGACCATGGAAAGGATGCTGAGCTACGAGTGAGAAGAAAGCAGTCTTCAGCTCAAAGTCACTCCTCTGGAAATCTGGAGGGCGAATGGCAGCCCTGTTGGCATAGAACTCGTCAGGCCTGTTGTACTCTCCCAGAGTACAATCCCAGAGTACGCCCACGCGCAGCAGCTGCTGCTGGCTCTTGGCGCTGCAGAACTTGTTGCTCAGGCTGCTCCAAAATTACAGCTCCATGCTCATCTAACTTCTGACCCTGAGCATTGTACCTCTGACCCTCCAAATCATGAAGGATCCCATCTTCTCCTCTGATCAGAACTAAAGGATTGACCATCTTGGCTACCTTTTTTTCTGTTCGGTTAGCTCGCTCTAAAGCTCCTAACTCAGAAACAAAATCCACTAACTCTTGATTCTTGTTGCTTCTGGTCTTGCGATTAGGCATGCACCTGAAACACACAAAAACAAAAGAAAACGGAAGTAAGTAAACAAAAATTAAAACTTAGACAAAATTCTAATATCACGAATCGAATGGTGAAATCAAGTCCCTGGCAACGGCGCCAAAATTTGATATGCTCAAATTTCCCTGAGCTACTCTCTCAAATTAAGAGATCGTTGTAGTACTTAAGGGTCGAATCCACAGGGAATCGAATCACGCAAACAACTGATGAATTCGAATTATGCTAAGTAAATATGTGAATGAAATAAAATAGCAAAACAAGTAAGCAGATTATGATTTAGGTTCTAGTAATCAATAAGACAAAAGAGTTAGGCATTAGGTAATTCTCAGGAATGAATCGAAATCAAGAATAAAAGACTGTCAGGATTTGATTAAGCACAGTTCTAGAACTCAAACACAAGTGTAAAACCAATCAACTTTCGTTGCAGAGATTATATATGACTAAATCCCTAAATTCCAAATTTCTTTGCAAATTTAGTGAATGAAGACAAGCATTAAGTTCAAGTTCGATTGTTCACAAAATTACTAAGCCAAATTTCTTTGCGAATAGATAATTTTGCGCATCTACTAAAGCAACCTAGGGTTTCCAATTTCAGTTGATCAATCCTAAAATCAGAGTTAAAGCAATCTAGATGAAGAACAAGAAGATAAATCCCAACAGTAATCAATCCTAGCAATTTCTCATCAATCCCTTGAATCCCCAAAACCTAACAAGGAACCTACTCAGACATAGATGATGAAAACATTATCAATCGAAAAGAGTAAAACAATTGTCTCAATAGAAAACAAGATATATCCATGAAAACCTAAAGAAAAACTATATATAGAGTCTTAATATCGGATTGGGTTTCTTCTGCAAACTTCTGGGCTTTTTGGGCAAAAGAGGAAATTCTTCAAAATTAGCTTGCGTCGAACGACGCCATGGGGCTGCGTCGAACGACGCCATGGGGCTGCGTCGAGCGACGCACGATCATAGCTCAATTGTCTTCGTATCGGACGAAAAGCGTCGAGCGACGCAATGGTTCTGCGTCGAGCGATGCAGACTCCAAATCTTGACTCCGACTTTATCACTTCGGCACTTCTTTCCTTGATGCTCCAAAATGCTCCAAAAACTCCCATTATGCTCCAATCGTCCTTTAACCTATAAAGACTCCAAAAGACTCGAAAAATACCAAAAAAACTCTTGTAAAATGGACTTATATCATGGTCAAAAACAGGTAAAAAACCATGATATATCAATTGGGTGTTCTCCAGATCAGAGAAAACCCGCTCCATCTGAGCATGTATCTCAGCGACTTCTGCATTCCGAGATCGTTTTAGCGCCATGCGCTCCTGCTCCCTCTTGTAATGCTCTGCTACTGAGGGTCGTTCGTCGATGCTGGGGTAGTCATCGTACGTCGAAGTATCTTGCATGGTTTCTGTCCGGGAGGACGATGATACGCTTCATTTTTCTGGGGCGCGCGTTTCCCTCGGGTTACCACTCGCAGCCTCCGATCACGCGCGTCACCGAGAAGATAGTTGATCCTCGTCTGAGACTCCCTTGAAGCGTTCGAGAGTTCTGTCAAATTCCTGTCATGGAGGTGGTGGTCGCAAGTCTCCTAGACCCCTTCGGGTCGAAGTTGAGAAGTTGAGGCGATGCGGGTCGAAGCGACACCTAAGTCCCGTGACTTTGGGTCTTTTGCGCTTTCTTCGCGAAAGAGCTTTCAGCTCGTTTGTAGTTGCCTCGTTGAACTTCTTTTGCTCCTGCGTTTCTCTGAGGAGCGTTTCCGGCATCTGTTTGACCTCGGTCATGTTTCCTGGGTTAGCGATGACGTTGGCAGCAGAGACTTCGACGGAGTTCTCCTCCTCGTTGTTGGTTCTGTGAGACAAAGACTCCTCGCCGCTGCTGCTTGATTTGTTCTCTTCGCCGCTCATCTTCTCAGAACTGGTGTGTAACGTAGCTTTTTTGTGTGAGAAAGTCTCTAAAGTCCCCTTAGGCGGCGCCAAATTGTGGGAGTCGAAACTAGCACAATTAGATGGTTTCGTGAGGAAACAGTTTTTCTAGATTAAGCTACGAAAGAAACGATCAGCAAAGAAAAACGTTTGTTATTGCTGTATATGCTTTTGTGAAGAAAGTTGCGAATCCCTTTTACAAGGGTTTGTACATTGATATATATAGCTCCCTAAGTCGGCTAGACATATTTCCTACAGATAATCTTTACTTTCCTAAGTCTTCGCGGATTTTCTTTTCCTTATGTCAATTGTGTCAAAGTGGGCCTCGCCATTGGACCGGGCTTTAGCGCAGGGAACCTTTACTCTGGTAGGTCTTTCGTGGCCAGTGTCGTCGTTGGCACTGTGTCTTCACTGGCACTACACTTCGCTGGGACTGCTCTTCGCTGGCACTGCACTTCGCTGGCACTGCTCTTCGCTGGGACTGCTCTTCGCTGGTAGTGTGACTTCGCTGGCAATGTGACCTCGCTGGCAGTGTGTCATCGCTAGCAGTGTGACCTTGCTGTCACTGCGACATCGCTGACAGTGTGACCTTGCTAGCACGGCACCGGTTCTGTACTCCTGACTTCTGCTGCGAGTAGAGAGGACTCTGAAGGCTCCCTTCTTGGACGGAGAAGACTTAAGAAAGGACAAAGAATTCATCTTCTAGTTAGGAAATGACTTGGAAGAATCATATAACATCTGTACATTGATGCGATTTCGTGTCTATACGCTGCGCTTGCATAACTTTGGACTTCAACGTTGAGCGGCTGAAATCCAACCCCAACAAGCATATGGTTGTGGTGGCAGTGTAGCCGTTGGCGCAAGTTACAGCAGCACCGCAAGTGTTCACTTAGGTGGAGGCGGGAGGTTCCAGCGCCAGGCCGATCATAGGTAAATTCAGAACTTGACTTTGTAAGTTCTGGGGTTGTGGATTTTTGTCTGTTTCAGAATTGTGAGTTTGTGATAGAATGTGAGAGAAAATGTGCAACAGGGTTCTACTGGAGTCACTCAACGAAGAAGAAAAGCTGTGATCTTAATCATAGAGTCATTCAGCTGAAGCATAAAGCTGGGAAGCAGAAGCAAAAGTCGACGTGGTGATGGGGCATCTCGAGCGAATCAAGTAGACAAGTGGGTGTGAACAGCTGAAGCAGATAGTGGAATCTGCAGGATAAAGGTGTGAACAGGTGGAGCAGATAGAACAGTCTGATGGATATGAGGTGGAGGCCACTTAAGTCAACAAGGAGTAGATGAGAGAGTATGATGGATATAAAGAAGAGTCTACTCAAGCCTACAAGAAGCTATGGGAAGTATGCAGGGTAAAAGGTGGAAGCTACACAACTCATCATTAGAGGTATGCTAGGACTTGTACTTTGGAGAAGGAGTGTCAGACGCGTGACACTGTAGCTGTCGGCTCCACTATAGCAATGTGTTAAGAACCATAAAAGTGAAGCAGAGGCTTTTTTTTCTGGGCAACCTTTCAGAAAACAAAAAGAGAGAAAGGTTCATGTTGAACTCACAGATTTAAGAGAGATCATAATCTGGTGAGTGAAAAAGAAGTCAGCAGGTGCTAATTGTAATATGGGTAGTTTAGGATATACTTCAAGAGCAAATCAGTAGGGACTGAGTTTGCGTAACTATGGATAGAACAGACGTACTTGTTCTATTGGTATTCCAAATAGGAAACCTGGGTAGCTTAGGAAATATGGTCAGGGGTAAATCACTAGGTGGTGATGTTGTGTAACACTGAGTAGATAGATTGTAGGTGCAATCAGTTTCTATGAGTATTTTTGAATAAAAGATAAGGTTATCTTTTGATTACTATGTGTTGTATCTGAAGTTTACTGAAGTATCTCAAAGTACTCTATTTGAGAGGTCCGTGATTATTTCATTTGGTATCAGAGCGGGTCATCGACTGTGAAACAATGGGAAAACGGTCGATTCATACATGCACTATTGTACACGGCCCCATTACGGATCTATACTCTTAAACTGTGCTAATACATACTCGTACTTTCTCAAAATTCAAATTTTCTACCTACACATATTGTATTTGTGCGATTACATGCTTTGACCAATACCCTGTTAGTCAATCGTTAAGAATTTCTGACGTGGACACAATTCTGTTATATAAGGCATCTGTTATTTATATCCAACGTGGGAGATGATTCATTTAAAATTTAAAAACAAAAAAAAAGAACCCTAATTGCGTTTTATTTGATGGATTAAAACAAAACGTCGTTGTCTCTTTTTCTTGGTCACGACTCACAAGCTTCTTCTTCTTCCTTTTGCTCTTCTTCTTCCTCTTCTTCTTCTTGTTACAGAGCAAATTTTAGGGTTTATACAACTTAGAGATTAGAACTTTGGAATTGGAGACACATTCTTGTGAAGCCAAAAATATTGAAGAATTGTGCGAAATATTGGAATTGAACCTGTTTGTTTGATCATCTACTATTTATGTTTATGTGGATACATCGTGAAAGAGACAGAGAGTTCGAGAGTGATACATCGTGAAAGAGACAGAGAGTAATTGATATTGAGAGTTAAAACAACTGAAAGAGAGAGTAACTGATATTGAGAGTTAAAACAAATAAAAACATAATGAAAGAGACAGAGAGTTATGTGGATACATCGTGAAAGAGAAAGAGTGTTCGAGAGTGATAGATATTGAGAGTTATATCATGTGTAACAACCACATTGTAACGATCTTGAATTAACTCTTGGATTGCTTTAGGCATCAAATCTGGATTCTGCCTAACATCATCTAGGAATAGCTTAGCAATAATATCTTCAGACAGTAGCTTGCAAGACTCATCCTTCACACATGTATGCTCTTCTTGGAATCTCTTCACCATGTATTTACCAGATCCTTCATCAAACGAACAAAGAATTCTCCAAGGACATGGAGAATCTTGGTTTACTACGGATTTTTCCTTGCTTCTCATAGGTCCCTATTTGGTGTATTTGACATTCCATCCTCCTATCAATGCATACTCCAATACTGCTTTTTGAAATGTTTGATACTCTCGGTTGCCACATGTGAAATTCTTAACGGTTGACTAACAAGGTATTGGCCAAAGCATGTAATCGCACAAATACAAGTGTGTAGGTAGAAAATTTGAATTTTTAGAAAGTACGAGTATGTATTAGCACAGTTTAAGAGTATAGGTCCGTAATAGGACTGTGTACAAGAGTGTAGGTATAAATCAACCATTTACCGTGAAACAACCTCTATTTCGCCACTGGTGAGAGCCTGCAATATCATGGATTACTCTACTGAGCTTCGTAGCTCTAATAGATCTCTGATCTTGGACACCAAATGATATGGCTACTGGAAAGTTCGCATGATGCAGCTGATTCGAGGACAGGGTGAAGACGCCTGGACTACTGTAGAAGATGGATGGGAACCTCCATTTGAGCTTACGGATGAAGGTTTCAAAGTCTCTAAATCCAAGGACAGATGGACCATTGAGGAGAACAATCTGTCAAAATTCAATGCTCGTGCAATGAATGCTATCTTCAGCGGAGTAGATGAAGATGAGTTCAAACTCATTCAAGGATGTAAATATGCGAAACAAGCTTGGGATGTCCTGCAAAAGTCTCATAAAGGTACAACTAGTGTAAAAACAATTCGGCTGGATCAGCTTGCTTCTAAGTTTGAAAATCTCAAAATGGATCAGAATGATACAATCGTTCAGTGCAGTTCCAAGATAAGTTTGATAGCTAATGAGGCTGAAGTTTTGGGAAAGACCTATAAAGAGAAAAAACTGGTTAAGAAACTTCTAAGGTGTCTGCCTCAGAAGTTCGTTGCCCACAAGGCTGTCATGAGAGTCTCAAGGGACACAGATTCGATGAGCTTTGAGGAACTGGTAGGGGTGTTGAAGTCTGAAGAAATGGAACTCTGTGAGGACCGTGTTAAACCATCCAAAAACATTGCCTTCGTGAGACAGAGTAGAGAAACTTAATTTTAGGAACTCAAGGATGGTCTAGTATTGATGGCAAAAAATTTTGGAAAATCTTTAGGAAGAGTAGAACAAGGTCAAGCTCGTGACTCCATCAGATGGTCTAGGAATGATGATAGAGGTACTTCCAAGCCTTCTCGGATCAGGGCAAACAGGACAGAATAAAGCTTGATGCAACCTTTTATGAATGTGAAGGCATTGGACACTACAAATCTGAGTGTCCTATCATTAAACGTAAACAACTTAAGTGTGTGGAATGCAAGCGATTTGGTCACATCAAGTCTAAAGGCCTTAATCTTCATAAAGGAAAAGATAAATCTTTTTTAAGCTTTAGTGAGTCTGATTCAGAGGATGATCAAGAAGAGTTAGAGATTGATATGTTGAATCATGTTGCATTTATAGCAGCTATACAAGAAACAACTGCTTCTGGTGATTCAGATACTGATGATGAAGAAGAAGAAGATGTCTCAGCAGAAGCCTATAGAATCTTGTATGACATATGGGTAAAACTGAGCAACGACAAGCCGGAGCTGAAGCAAGGCATCCTCAGGATGGAGGCAAGGGTCAACTTATTACAAAACGCTAAGGATGCAGAAGACATGGACTCCTTGAGTGATGGTTCTGATATGTGCTCAAGCATTAGTATTGAAAAGAGAATTAAGATTCCTTAAGATGGATATGCCAAAGAAAAGGAGCGTGCTGATATTCTGGAAAGCCAACTCAATGAGAATCATAAGAAGATCAGAATACTGAACAATGGATCTCAAAACCTTGATAAAATTCAGGCAATGGGAAGGACTGATTCTCAGCATAGAGGTCTTGGATATAATGGTGGTGACAGGTCTTTTGAAGAACCTCAAACTGATAAGATCTGTTTTGTTAAAGGTAGCAATAACATTGTTGCTCTACATCAGAAGTCTTCACGCACTCAGAGTATTACTCATGGAACCCTGCAGAAGGATAGTCTGAAGGTCTTGCCAGCAAGGAATACTGCTCAGAGAAGCCTGAAGAATCATGGTCTGAAAGTCTTACCCGCAACGAGTTATGCTAACAAATTCCAGAAGAAAGACTTTCAGCTTTCAAGATCTAAGATTTCTGGTGCTAGTTCTGGAAAGTTCGGTGGCTGCTTTCACTATAGAAAAAAAGGGCACAGATGGCAGAAATGCTTCAAATGGAAGAAGAATCTTCAGTTGATGTGGAAGCTGAACAGGTGTTGGACAGAACCTTCAAGCTTTGGGTCATTCTGGTTGCTCAAAAAGGATCTCTATGGAGATATGTCTTATGAACCAGAATAGCTCAACTACTCGGATCTGTACAACGAAATTAGTGGTACTGGTCTCCTTAGTTTTGCTTCAGTCGAATGTGGGAAGAATGATTTACTCGAGATGTTACCTACACAGCTGTGACATCAAGTGAGAATGGCGTCTGGTACTTTGACAGTTGTTGTTCGAAATATATGACTGAAAATCAACAGAATCTGGTCAACTTTCAGGAAACAACTGGAGGAAGAGTTAAGTTTGGTGGTGGTCGAAGAGGCAGTATATCAAAGGAAAATGACAAAGCATCAGCTCCACCACTCCACAACTGAATAATGTATATCTTGTAGAAGGACTCGGAGTCAATCTCATCAGTACCAGTCAACTTTGTGATGAAGGATTGAGTGTTGTCTTTTCTAAGGATCAATGTAAAGTTGTTGATGAAGATGGAAACGTCATCTTGTCTGGAGTCAGAACTGATAACAATTGCTACATCTAGAAGGAGTCTGTGAGGGAGACTGCAGAAAGTATATCAGTTCTGGATTCTGATCTTAGTTCAAAGCATGCTTTTGACAACAGTGCTTAAAGAAATCACATCATTGAGTCTGATCAGAAGAAGTATCATAGGAATCACTCTGCATCACATATAGTTGGCAGGTTAAATAACGTGAAGATAACAAGAGTGAAGCAGATTCACTACAGAGAAATGTTGGAGTCCTTCTGCTTTGTCACTTTGATGGAAAATGAAGACAGTCAAGTTACGATGAATGAAGGATGCCTCAAGGCTTGCCCAGAAGAGCTGAATCAGTGCTTCAAAAATGGTGTTTGGTATTCTGTTCGCAGGTCTGGTAAAGGAACTAGCAATACTCTGAAGTGGGTCTATCAGGACCAGACCAGTGAATATGGATTTTTTGTCAGGCGAAAGGCTCGTCTTGTAGCTAAGGAGTACTCCAAAGAAGAAGACTGTAACTTTGATGAAAATGAAGCTTCCGCTGCTTGTTTTGAATCTCTGCATCTTCTACTTGAAGTGGCTTGCTTTTTGAATGTTCGTCTTTATCATATGAGCGTTAAAAAAAGTTGTTCTAAATGATGAGCCTGAGTGTTCAAAGCATGTACTTTGTCCTACGGAAGTTGTGTATGATGTTAATCATACTAAAGGTGTCTGGTATGATAACATCATAAAGTACATGCTGGCAAATGGATGTCTAAGAGGAAGTGCTGACAAAAATCTGTTTGTTCTGAGATCTGAAGGACAGTTGTTCTTTGTACAAGTGTATGAAGGTAATTTGGTGTTTGGAAGCACTAACATACAACTGGTGAAGAATCTTATCAACGTAATGACTCAGGAGTTTGACATGAACCTGAGAGGCGAGTTGAGTTACTTCAAGGGGTTACAGATTCTACAAACAGATCATGAAATTTGCATCACACAGAAGATGTATGCATAGAAGATAATCCTAAAGTTTGGTCTACAAACCAGCAGGGCTGCAAGGACCCCTAAGAGGAATACTGACAATCTGAGATCAGATTTGGCTGGAGAACTAGTGAGTAGAAGGTTATACAAAGAAATGATAAGAAGGCTGATGCGTCTAACTGTCAGCCGATCAGATTTGTGTCTCAGTGTGACGATTCTTTCAAATTTTCAAGCTCAACCTCGGATGCACCATCTGACTGCTGTTAAACGTACCCTTAAATATGTCAAAAGAACACTTCATCATGGTATGTATTACACTAAGCAAATGATGCACAAAAACTTTGATGCGTGCAGGGTTTAGATGCATATGCAAGTTTTATATTTATAACCCTATGAAACTGCAAGTGCACAGTAGACAATTGTAGTACTTAGGGGTCGATCCACAAGGACTAGGTGATGAATGCACTACAAACCTATATGATTCGAATTAAGCTAAGGAAAAATATTATTTCATTTTTAGGGTTTTTATTGAAGCAAATAACAAGCAATAATTAAAGGGATAGATAGATCAATTAAGATGAGAATTCAAGCAACTCACAAAACATATGCAAAACACAAGCAATCGAATTAGGGTTTTTAGACTAGTTGTTCTAGAACTTATATCACTAATGTAAGGTCATCCCACTGTCATGACGTAACTAACCTTCTACGTTTTCTACCCTAATAGACTCAACTATCGCAGGTTATTATAAGGTGAAAGCATGCTTTATGATCAAGATTGACTGTTCATTAGACTCCTTAACTAACCTATCGAATTGTTAAGATGCCTAGCTCATCAAATACTAGGTCCGGAGATATAACAAGCTTTTGGAGAGTATATCAACCTAAGATCAACCCCTGGGTAGCTAAGACAGTTTGTGCTTTGAGAGAAAATAAATATGAAGAATCAATTCTAGAATAAAACTCTAATCGATTAAGTACGTAAAAGCATAGAATTTAGAAGGTGCATAGAAATCAAATCAAGCTAGTACTCTAACATGTTTTGCAACATGTAGCATCAAGAGTAAAGCACATAAACATAAAGATAAATCGTTGATCTACAAAGCGTAAGGAGTTAGATCTCATCTCTTCGCAATGGGGCAAAGTCAATCTCTCCTTAGAGGCTTTTAGAATCAAATATGCATTAAGAACAAGAGAAAAACGAAATACATTTTTAGGTATTGATTTAGGCTGTTATGGCCAGCTTCTTAAGTTCCTAGAGAGGCTAAAAGCAAGTATATATAGGGATGTAAGGAGGCTTAAGTTGGCTAGGGCTTCTTCGGGCAAAAACGTCTTTTTAGTCGAAACTGAGGCAATACCGAACACAATAACGGTTGGGCTTCGTGACCAGTATTAGAAGCTTCCTTGGTGCTTCTAGAAGGTCGGAAAAGGTCTGGATCATCGGCTCATGGGCGGCCCGGTGCTTGGCTTCCTTCTGCACTCACTTCACTTCGAAGGCAGTTTGACATGTCCTCAGTGTTTCTAGTGTATCATCTAACGTACAGCTTCAATTGATTAAATTCCAACTCCATTGGAAATCTAACTCAAAGGGCTATCTCTATACCAAGTTTCGTTAAATTCCCAATTGATTTGATCTTCCGTTCATCAGCAAACTTTTGGCATATGCGTTCTATCCAGTTTGAGAATATGCATTATCTTCAAGATAAAACGACTTGGCTTGGTTCCTTTGACTTGAAAGAGTAGCTGCATCATACATAACACTCTTTTTGCTCCATTTTACATTCTTTTGATGATAAAACCTGTTAAGACCTTAAAATCTACAAATACGAGAAAACTACCTCTTTTGGTCGAAAAGTTTTATTAATATATGTAAAAATCATAGTAAAATAGATAGTAAAAGTGGTAAAATATAGGTATATCAACTCCCCCAGACTTATCTTTTGCTTGTCCTCAAGCAAACAAATGTCAAGAATTGAGAATAGGTTTGAAATTCGAAGGAACTCACATATCCTTTGGAACATTGGGTCAAATTCTAAACCTATAATCCACATGAAAAAAAGTTAGCTCATAGACGTTGTCATCTTCTTCCATCATAATTTCGCTGATACGGAATCATTCAAGGAATACGGGCTAGGTATTTGATATATCATGGTTTTTACCCATTTTCAACCATGATATAAGTCCTTTTTATAGAGTCTTTTTGGTGTTTCTCGAGTCTTTTAGAGTCTTTGTAGGTTGAAGATTGATTGGAGCTTAATGGAAGCTTTTGGAGTGTTTTGAAGCATCGAGGAAAGAAGAGCTGAAGAGATCAAGTCGGAATCGAGCAGATGAGCCCGTGTCGATCGACACTACCTACTCCTGTCGATCGACACGGGGCTTCCCAACACAAGTAGAAATTCCAGAGAGGTCTATGTCGATCGACATGACCAACCTCTGTCGATCGACACGTGTTTGACGAGAAGAACAGTTCCGAACAGTCAGAAGTTTGGCACTCGTTGAAACCCTTCCCACCGACGGATCGAGCTGATATTTTGACACAAGCTAGAGCAGCGAGTTAGCTTTCATTTGAAAGCTATTTGAGGCAATTCCAACGGTGCAATCGAAAGTTATGAAGGTTTTAGTGAAGACATGTCGGTCTGGCTAGAAGATGTCAAGTTTGAAGAATTTCTTTTTTTGCCCAAAAAGCCCAGAAGTTTACAGAAAAAGCTCAATCCGATTTTTACACATTATATATAGTTTTCCCTTAGATTTTTATGTTTATTATCTTGTTTTTAACTTAGACTTTGAGAGAGAGAGCTTTGAGGGAGATTTCTACAGGGTTTTCAAACCCCTTTTTCTGTATCTCTAACTCTATCTTTTATGCAATCTTATTCTTTCATTATGATTTCTTCATCTATGTCTGAGTAGTTTGCTTGTTAGGTTGTGGGGAATTCTAGGGTTTGATGAGAAATTGTTAGGATTATAGATCTGTTAGGGTTCATCTTTTGGTTCTTCATCTAGATTGTTTTAACTCTGATTTTAGGACTGGCCAACTAAAATTGGAAACCCTAGGTTGTTTAATAGACGCGGAAGTGTTATTATCAACTGGAACTAATCTTAGATGAGCAAAATCACCTATTCGCAAAGGAATTTGGCTTAGGGATTTTGTGAACAATTGAACCTGAATGTTAATGCTTGACTTGATTCTCTAGGTTTGCAAAGGAATTTGGAATTTAGGTATCTAGTCATAGATAGTCTCTGCAACGGAAGTTGATTGGCTTTACCTTCGTGTTTGAGTTCTAGAACGGTGCCTAATCAAACCCTGACAGTAGTTTATCCTTGATTTTGATTCATACCCGAAGAATTACCCATCGCCTAGCTTTTTGTCTCATTGATAACAAGAACTTATCGCCATCTTTTGCTTGTTTTGTTTTGATTCTCGCATTACATTTATATTACTTAGCTTAGCATAATTCGAATACTTAGATTGATTGTGTAATTCTTTTCCCTGTGGATTCGATCCCTAAGTACTACGAGGATCTTTTAATTTGAGAGAGTAGCTTAGGGTTAAATTTGAGCATATCAAATTTTGGCACCGTTGCCGGGGAATTGAATTTACCATTCAATTTTAGTTACTAGGATTTTGTCTAAGTTTTTATTTTTTATTTATTTATTTATTTACTTACTTCTATTTTCTTTTGTTTTTGCTGTTTCAGGTGCATGCTTAGTCGCAAAACCAGAAGCAACAAGAATCAAGAGTTAGTAGATTTTATTTCTGAGTTAGGAGCTTTAGAGCGAGCTAACCGAGCAGCAACGAAAGCAGCCAGAATGGTCAACAACAGGGTGATTTTGATCCAAGGTGTGGATGGGACCATCACAGACCGCCAGGGTAACAAGTACAACGCTAATGGTCAGCGTCTAGATGAGAATGGAGCTGTGATAGCCGAGGAGATTGAGCAGCAAGCGCCAGCTGGGCATGTGCGTACTTTGGGAGAGCATTACAGGCCAGAGCAGTTCTATGCCAACAGGGCAGCTATCAAGCCTCCCACATTCCCTAGGAATGATTTCGAGCTGAAGCCAGCTTACTTCTCCTTGGTGGCTCAGCATCCCTTCCATGGTCTTCCTTCAGAGCATCCCATGGACCACATTGAGATGTTCGAGGACTTAGCATCTAGCATCAAGGCCAATGGGGTTCCGGAAGACTACCTTTTCTGTAAGCTCTTCCCCTATTCTCTGAGTGGAGATGCAGCTTACTGGCTGAAGCAGTTAGCACCGGGGTCTCTGACTACTTGGGAGGAGACCAAGAATGCTTTCCTCATCAACTTCTTTGATGAAGCGAGGTCCGAGGATCTAAGGATGAAGATTTCTACATTCAAGCAGGGACCAACAGAGGCATTCAAGGCTGCTTGGACCAGATTCAAGTCCTATCAGAGGGACTGTCCTCACCATGGCTATAGTGACGTGCAGCTACTGGGTATCTTCTTCAGAGGGATTGATTGGAGGCACCAGAGTGCGCTGGATTCTGCTAGTAAAGGGAATTTCAACACCAATGTGATGCGCTGGCACTCATTGAGAACATGGCCTCCAGCAGTAGCACGAAGAACATAGACTTCAAGAGGAAGCAGCTTGGTAGAAGCATGGATGCAGGTCAGATGGCTAAGATGGAAGCCAAGCTAGACACAGTGCACAACTTGCTAGTGGGGAAGAAGTCAGTCCAGTTTGCTGCAGAAGTGGAGACCTTTGAGCCAGAGGAAAAGGATGTTAACCACATCAATGGAGCTGGTTATCAGAGGTTTGGTAGTCACCAAGGGTATCAGAAGAACGAGTTCTAGAAGCCTTATCAGAGAAACTATGGCTCATCTTCTTACCAGGCTCCTCCTCCTAAGTCCTCAGATAGCAAGATGGAGTTGATGCTAGAGCAGCTCTTGGAAGGTCAGCAACAGATGACGGTGACCTTCAATGGCAAGATAGATGCCTTGTACACCGATTTGAATGGCAAGATTGAGGCTATCAATCTCCACATGAAGATGCTGGACACTCAGGTAGCTCAAACGGCGGAGTCGGTGAAAAGGCAGGAAGGATTTCTACCGGCTAAGACTGAGATTAACCCAAGGTTGCATATTAATGCAATCACTGTGGGGAATGAGGAAGAAAGCGCTGATTTGGAGACAGCAGAGGTCGTGTTGATCGACACAGGAGCTTGTCGATCGACAGGAAGTTACGCAATCGTTAATGCATCGGGCAGAAAGTCTTCTGTCGATCGACACAAGCAGTGTGTCGATTGACACGCTGCCCAGACTTGCGAAACTTCGTCTCAAAGTTCGCCAATTGCAGAGGAAAGGGTTTACAAGCCTAAGCTACCATACCCTAGGCGCACGGAGAGGTCTAAACAAGAGATAGAGGATGACCAATGCAAGGCCATCATGGAAAAGCTTGTTGTGAAGTTTCCATTGATAGGTGCTGAGAAGCTCTCTCCGGTGGTCAGAAAGTGTTTGCAGAGGATGGCTATCAAGAACTTGAGTTTAGAGCAGTTTAGCGCTATACTTTCCGTAGAAGTATGCTCATTGATTGAGGACATGACCCCAGAGGAACCTACTAAACCACCGATGAGGGAGCTGACTAAACTAGCAACTCCGGGGAGGTTTGTTGTTCCATGTGTAGTCAATGGTATAGAACTAACGGATTCTCTCTGTGATACAGGTGCTAATGCAAATGTCATGTCCATGGCTGTGGCAAAGAGGCTGGGGATTTTGGATTTTGAACCTACAAAGGCATCTCTCAAGTTTGCAAACGCTTCCTCTACAAGTTCAAAGGGTTTCATTCGGGATCTAAAGCTTCAAGTAGGAGATTGTCTTGTTCCTACAGACTTTTATGTGCTGGAGAGAAAGGAGGACAACGATGACCCATTGATTCTTGGGCAAGCCTTCCTTGCCACAGTGGGTGCGTTGGTGGACTTTACCAATGAGCGAATCTCTTTCTCGAGGATCAACAAAGATGTCTACTATCCCGCTGTCCACGTCAAAGAGATCTCTTGTTTGACCGTCACTACTGGAGAGAAGCCACTGCAAGAAAAGAAGACAATCCCTTGTGCTCAAATTTCAACTCCTATCCCTTCCACAGCACATCATGGAGACACCAAGCCAGTAAAGCCCACGTGCAAGAAGGTACCGCCCTCTATTCCACCACCCTTGCGTTCTGATGGAGGACCCAAACCAGCTAAAGCCAAAAGCAAGAAGACTTCCAAGCCATTCTCTAAGTTCAGAATTATCATCCCTATGGAGTTAAGGGAGAAAGGAGTGGAAGTGATCCAGGAGATGCTGCAGAATACTACAAAGCTCTTTCCAGGTGTTTCTCCCTGCACCATTCCACGAAAGACCTGAGCCTGACACAGTCGAGCTAATGACTGAAAACAAGCGCTTAGTGGGAGGCAACCCACTTGTAAGTTTTTCTATTTTATATCTTATTTCCTTTTGAGTCAGTTAGTCTTTGGATTTCTTAGGAGCTTGAACTTGATCATCTTAAGGATTTGCATTGTGTGTTTTCTTCTTTGATCGTGTTTGTTGAGTGATGCAGAAAACTTGCAGTCTGCGACAGTGAGGTATCTGTCGATCGACACGGACCTGTGTGTCGATCGACATGACCTTCAATTTTCAAAATTCTCGACATCACAATGATCCGATCCCTCAGACCTCGTGTCGATCGACGTGACTTGCTTGTGTCGATCGACAGGGTCCCCACTTTGGTAAATCCCGTTCACTTAAATCAAGTTCAATTATCCTTTTGATTCTTTTTGCCAAACTCAGCTTGACAACACTGGGGACAGTGTTGGTTAAGTCTGGGGGAGGAAACTACTAACGTGTTTCTTTTTGTTTTGGTTTATTTTGAGTCAAATTTTTGTTTTATCGAGTCAAAACTAGTTAGGAACAACCCTTCTTTTGGTTTAGTGGAGTGTCCTTTTCAGCGTGTGACCATTCCTCCAGAATCAGTTTCAAAGTTAGACTAATGGGAAATCCTAGGATTGACCAGTTGACTGGAGACGTCTGCTACTTCCGGTATAATCCGCCAAGTCAGAGCTACTGCACGGCTCTCCTTGGAATTGATGTCCAGGGGCTTGACTCTTCATTCGTACCTGACAAGTGCAATCTCCTGTTGAAAGTAATGGTACTCCTCTCTCTCATAAAAAAAAAATTTCATCAATTGTGTTAAGATTGGGGTGAAATGATAGCTCCTGAGTATAAGACAAGGAATAAAATCCGGTGAGTCTGTACTCAAGAGGTGATCACCCAGCTCAAAAGCAGTAGTCTGAGTCCCGTAGAACGGATAAGGAAGACGAGCACTCTCATGAAATTGTCTCCTCACAAGGAACAACGGTAGTGAGTCGCGACCCTGTCTCCTGGGAAGGAACAGCAATAGCAATATGCACTGCTTGAGTTTCAACAAACATATAAAAAAAAAAAAAAGAGAATAGAGAAACAAATAAGTCTGGGGGAGAGGAAGAATACCAAGTGTTGTATAGATTGATTTGTCATGGTATTGAATGGGAGAAGGTTCTTGGCTTTGAGAACATTGAGACCAAGCGATGAAGACTAACGGATTATGCTGTGAAGTGGTGATGAATTTGGAAGGCTGCGAATGTCCGTAGAGAAGTACATGGCGGTCTAATTTTGGTTGGTTATGGGTTATGTGGTTCACTAGGTGAAAGGGTCAATTCGCTGCATCAAGGGAAGGTATGTTCTGTGTTTTCAAACCTCTTCCACATTCTTGGTTTTAGTTTTGCTTGAGGGCAAGCAAAGGCTAAGTCTGGGGGAGTTGATATATCATGGTTTTTACCCATTTTCAACCATGATATAAGTCCTTTTTATAGAGTCTTTTTGGTGTTTCTCGAGTCTTTTAGAGTCTTTGTAGGTTGAAGATTGATTGGAGCTTAATGGAAGCTTTTGGAGTGTTTTGAAGCATCGAGGAAAGAAGAGCTGAAGAGATCAAGTCGGAATCGAGCAGATGAGCCCGTGTCGATCGACACTACCTACTCCTGTCGATCGACACGGGGCTTCCCGACACAAGTAGAAATTCCAGAGAGGTCTATGTCGATCGACATGACCAACCTCTGTCGATCGACACGTGTTTGACGAGAAGAACAGTTCCGAACAGTCAGAAGTTTGGCACTCGTTGAAGCCCTTCCCACCGACGGATTGAGCTGATATTTTGACACAAGCTAGAGCAGCGAGTTAGCTTTCATTTGTAAGCTATTTGAGGCAATTCCAACGGTGCGATCGAAAGTTATGAAGGTTTTAGTGAAGACATGTCGGTCTGGCTAGAAGATGTCAAGCTTGAAGAATTTCCTTTTTTGCCCAAAAAGCCCAGAAGTTTACAGAAAAAGCCCAATCCGATTTTTACACATTATATCTAGAAGGTCGGAAAAGGTCTGGATCATCGGCTCATGGGCGGCCCGGTGCTTGGCTTCCTTCTGCACTCACTTCACTTCGAAGGCAGTTTGACATGTCCTCCGTGTTTCTAGTGTATCATCTAACGTACAGCTTCAATTGATTAAATTCCAACTCCATTGGAAATCTAACTCAAAGGGCTATCTCTATACCAAGTTTCGTTAAATTCCCAATTGATTTGATCTTCCGTTCATCAGCAAACTTTTGGCGTATGCGTTCTATCCAGTTTGAGAATATGCATTATCTTCAAGATAAAACGACTTGGCTTGGTTCCTTTGACTTGAAAGAGTAGCTGCATCATACATAACACTCTTTTTGCTCCATTTTACATTCTTTTGATGATAAAACCTGTTAAGACCTTAAAATCTACAAATACGAGAAAACTACCTCTTTTGGTCGAAAAGTTTTATTAATATATGTAAAAATCATAGTAAAATAGATAGTAAAAGTGGTAAAATATAGGTATATCAACTCCCCCAGACTTATCTTTTGCTTGTCCTCAAGCAAACAAATGTCAAGAATTGAGAATAGGTTTGAAATTCGAAGGAACTCACATATCCTTTGGATCATTGGGTCAAATTCTAAACCTATAATCCACATGAAAAAAAGTTAGCTCATAGACGTTGTCATCTTCTTCCATCATAATTTCGCTGATACGGAATCATTCAAGGAATACGGGCTAGGTATTGGGAAAGGTTGATTTTAGTGGTGAGGTTAAAATTGTTTAGGGTTATCATAGACTCCGGGTGCGAGATATTATGCAAAATCGCAAGAGATAATGGACCTGTTGATGTTCACAATTTCCCAACCACTTCTTCGCGTCTTTCTCCCCCAGACTTAGATCTTTCTCCGGGAATCACTGTAAATCTCTTCTACTCGTCTCTCCTTTGTATCATGAAATATTCCTTGGGTATTCCTCGGCCATAAGACTCTTAGACAACCATTTTCCTTTCCCTTAGATTTTCTTTTCTTTTCCTTTTTTTTCCTTTTTTTTTCTTTTCTTTTATTTTCTTTTGAAAGGGAGAAAACGGTAGCTCTTTGATATGAATCAAGTAAAGGCACGAAATATTACCGTGTTTTTAAGCATCCAAGGTTCGGCCAAGCTCTTTGTAAATCGTTCTTTGTACTCCTCCATTCTTTACCATTTGGAAAATTGCGTCGATCATTTTCTCTCCGACGTTTTTACACATATCTGCAAGTATGAAACTAAAAGAGAATGCATGAGGTATGAAAGAAGGTAAAGGGTTTTAGGTAGGGTACAACCTAAAGATGAGCTGGCCATTCATGACAACAAAGAGTGGTAAAAGAGGATAAGATGTCATGAATGTATGATTCGTTTCCTTGATCTAACATCCTTAATAAGAAATAATCAAAAACCATATTAGTAGTCCAAATATAGAGTCAAAATCATATCCATCAAAACAGTTGCAAGTAGAAATTTTTTGGACGGAAGCTCCATCATGAGGTTTCTGAATCAATTGTCATGAACAAACCCTGCAACAATGGTCACATAGTCTTCGAAATCAAAACTTCAATCCTAGCAAAGTGTCATAATTCCTATCTTATTATTTTTGTAAAAATGTTTTTTTTTATTTTTTTTTTATTTTGAAAATAAATTTTGAAAAATCTTTTTTTTTAAACATAAAAACCAAACACGAACAAAGTGTTAGTAACAACAATCCCCCCAGACTTAAATTACACCGTCCCCGGTGTAAAATTAAATCAAATTAAGGGAGTAATGATGAAAATTCATTTGAAAAGAATAATCAAAAATATAGAGAATAGAATGATAGTACCGGTGAGCTGAGCTATTTCGGCAAAAATCTTAGGTTGTCGTGATCAATCTTAGATCTTCGTTGTTTTTGAGCATTTCGTATCCCGTATGAATCGAAACCATGCTTTGTATCTCCAATGTCTTTTCTTTTCTATCACATCTCTTTTGAATGGAGGATAATGTTTAAGACGATTGAATTATGCGTCTACAATGAAATCTCTTTGAATTGTGCGTCCATAATGAAATCTCTTGGAAATCCTGTTTAAGAGCAACATATCTTTACAAAAACACTTGAAATCACTTGTTAAATTCATCTTGGATCGAAGTTCTGAATACAATTGTATTGAATTTCAAGTCCAAGGGAAGGAAAATAGATAAGAAAAATGCGGATTCATTGATTTGATTTCTTTTTATTTCTTATCTATTTGTCTAAATGAACTCAATGAATTGATATGTAAAGATGTGAAAATTATTTTTAAAACCATTTAAATCTAACCAATATTTTAATTTCTAATGCAAAAATTCATGAAAGAAATAATTTTTAGTTAAATAATCATGAATATGCAAAAATAAATTGGTTCGTAAAAATTATGTGTGAAAAATGGTTATAAAATAATTAAAAGAGTGAAAAAGGAAGAATTAACCTCATTTAACCAAACGGTTAGGTGGTCGGCTCGGTGGTTCGAATCTGTGGCTCGATGGTCCATGGCTCGTGGTTCTGGTGGTGTGGTGGTTGGTGGTGACGCGGTTCGGCCAAAACTGGTCTATGTGTCAGGTAGCTAGTCGCGGTCAAGGGTGGTTCGAGACGTGGCTCGAGTCCTAGGCTGTTCGCGTCACGAGACGGTGGTTGGTGGAGTTGGAGTCGCGGTTGTAGGTCACACCGGTCGCGGAACCGGTCGGCAGTGTGCAGGGTTTAGATGCGTGCAGGTTTTAAATTTATAACCCTATGAAACTGCAAGTGCACAGTAGACAATTGTAGTACTTAGGGGTCGATCCACAAGGACTAGGTGATGAATGCACTACAAACCTATATGATTCGAATTAAGCTAAGGAAAAATATTCTTTGGTTTTTAGGGTTTTTATTGAAGCAAATAACAAGCAATAATTAAAGGGATAGATAGATCAATTAAGATGAGAATTCAAGCAATTCACAAAACTTATGCAAAACACAAGCAATCGAATTAGGATTTTTAGACTAGTTGTTCTAGAACTCATATAACTAATGTAAGGTCATCCCACTGTCGTGACGTAACTAACCTTCTACGTTTTCTACCCTAATAGACTCAACTATCGCATGTTATTATAAGGTGAAAACATGCTTTATGATCAAGATTGACTGTTCATTAGACTCCTTAACTAACCTATCAAATTGTTAAGATGCCTAGCTCATCAAATACTAGGTCCGGAGATATAACAAGCTTTTGGAGAGTATATCAACCTAAGATCAACCCCTGGGTAGCTAAGCCAGTTCGTGCTTTGAGAGAAAATAAATATGAAGAATCAATTCTAGAATAAAACTCTAATCGATTAAGTATGTAAAAGCATAGAATTAAGAAGGTGCATAGAAATCAAATCAAGCTAGTACTCTAACATGTTTTGCAACACGTAGCATCAAGAGTAAAGCACATAAACATAAAGATAAATCGTTGATCTACAAAGCGTAAGGAGTTAGATCTCATCTCTTCGCAATAGGGCAAAGTCAATCTCTCCTTAGAGGCTTTTAGAATCAAATATACATTAAGAACAAGAGAAAAACGAAATACATTTTTAGGTATTGATTTAGGCTGTTATGGCCAGCTTCTTAAGTTCCTAGAGAGGCTAAAAGCAAGTATATATAGGGGTGTAAGGAGGCTTAAGTCGGCTAGGGCTTCTTCGGGCAAAAACGTCTTTTTAGTCGAAACTGAGGCAATACCAGTCACAATAACGGTCGGGCTTCATGACCGGTATTAGAGGCTTCCTTGGTACTTCTAGAAGGCCAGAAGAGGTCTGGATCATCGGCCCATGGGCGGCTCGATGCTTGGCTTTCTTGTGCACTCACTTCACTTCGAAGGCAGTTTGACATGTCCTCAGTGTTTCTAGTGTATCTTCTAAAGTAAAGCTCCAATTGATGAAATTCCAACTCCATTGGAAAGCTAACTCAAATGGATATCTCCATACCAAGGTTCATTAGATTCCCAATTGATTTGATCCTCCATTTATCAGCGAACTTCTAGTATATTCATTCTGTCCAATTTGAGAATATGCATTGTCTTCAAGATAAAACGACTTGGCTTGGTTCCTTTGACTTGAATGAGTAGCTGGATCATAGATGACACTCTTTTTGCTCCATTTTACATCTTTTTGATGATAAAACCTGTTAAGACCTTAAAATCTACAAATACGAGAAAACTACCTCTTTTGGTCGAAAAGCTTTATTAATAAATGTAAAAGTCATAGTAAAAGTGGTAAAATATAGGGTATATCAGCAAACTAACTTGAACCTTGTAGGTTTTTGTGGTACAGACTGGACAGAAAGAAGTGTAGACAACTCCAACAGATCTTCAGGTGGCTCGATTTTCCGTGGTGATAATCTTATCTCCTGGTATCACAAAGAACAAAATAGTGTTGCAGTATCCATGACAGAGGTAGACTACGTTGCCATGGGAACCTGATGTACTCAACTGCTCAGATTGAAACAAACTATGGCTGACTCTTGTATGACTTCAAACTCTCTGAGAATTCATTGGGATAACCTTAGTGCCATTCAGTTGTTAAGAAATCCTCCGTTCGGAACTCAACACATTGGCTTAAGGCACCATCTCATTCAGGAATTAGTTGAAGGGAAACTAATTGAAATCACTCACAACGAACCTATACTTCAACTTGCTGCTATTTTTACTTCACCTTTGGGTTTTAACTTGTTTTCAAACTTGATAAGAGCCCTTGGAATTTGTGAAATCTGATCATAGCTGTTCAGGTTGTGAGTGTGCATAGTAGGGTACATATTAGTAGTTATTGTTTTAATCTCTGTACAGTTTACTAGTTAAAACCTATCAACAGCCTGTTCATCATTGAAAATAGCTGCTCATCATAAGTATTCCTTGTATCTATTGACTTTTTTTCTATTATGTCCATCAGATTGTTTTTGATGTGACTCTGCTGTGCAGTTGACACCAAAAAGGTTGAAATAGATATTACAAGAAAGAGGAAAATCATCTAAAAAGAAAAGCAAATCAAAAGAAAAGAAAGAAAAATAGGGGAGATCAAAAATACTATCCTCAAAACCCTCAAAGCTTTTTCGTTTTAAAAGACTCTTGCTTAGTCATTCAGGGGTTTCTAGCCTATCAGTTGGCTTTTGGCATCATATTGAGAGTTATATCATGTGTAACAACCACATTGTAACGATCTTGAATTAACTCTTGGATTGCTTTAGGCATCAAATCTGGATTCTGCCTAACATCATCTAGGAATAGCTTAGCAATAATATCTCCAGACAGTAGCTTGCAGGACTCATCCTTCACACATGTATGCTCTTCTTGGAATCTCTTCACCATGTATTTACCAGATCCTTCATCAAACGAACAAAGAATTCTCCAAGGACATGGAGAATCTTGGTTTACTACGGATTTTTCCTTGCTTCTCATAGGTCCCTATTTGGTGTATTTGACATTCCATCCTCCTATCAATGCATACTCCAATACTGCTTTTTGAAATGTTTGATTCTCTCGGTTGCCACATGTGAAATTCTTAACGGTTGACTAACAAGGTATTGGCCAAAGCATGTAATCGCACAAATACAAGTGTGTAGGTAGAAAATTTGAATTTTTAGAAAGTACGAGTATGTATTAGCACAGTTTAAGAGTATAGGTCCGTAATAGGACTGTGTACAAGAGTGTAGGTATAAATCAACCATTTACCGTGAAACAACCTCTATTTCGCCACTGGTGAGAGCCTGCAATATCATGGATTACTCTACTGAGCTTCGTAGCTCTAACAGATCTCTGATCTTGGACACCAAATGATATGGCTACTGGAAAGTTCGCATGATGCAGCTGATTCGAGGACAGGGTGAAGACGCCTGGACTACTGTAGAAGATGGATGGGAACCTCCATTTGAGCTTACGGATGAAGGTTTCAAAGTCTCTAAATCCAAGGACAGATGGACCATTGAGGAGAACAATCTGTCAAAATTCAATGCTCGTGCAATGAATGCTATCTTCAGCGGAGTAGATGAAGATGAGTTCAAACTCATTCAAGGATGTAAATATGCGAAACAAGCTTGGGATGTCCTGCAGAAGTCTCATAAAGGTACAACTAGTGTAAAAACAATTCGGCTGGATCAGCTTGCTTCTAAGTTTGAAAATCTCAAAATGGATCAGAATGATACAATCGTTCAGTGCAGTTCCAAGATAAGTTTGATAGCTAATGAGGATGAAGTTTTGGGAAAGACCTACAAAGAGAAAAAACTGGTTAAGAAACTCCTAAGGTGTCTGCCTCAGAAGTTCGTTGCCCACAAGGCTGTCATGAGAGTCTCAAGGGACACAGATTCGATGAGCTTTGAGGAACTGGTAGGGGTGTTGAAGTCTGAAGAAATGGAACTCTGTGAGGACCGTGTTAAACCATCCAAAAACATTGCCTTCGTGAGACAGAGTAGAGAAACTTAATTTTAGGAACTCAAGGATGGTCTAGTATTGATGGCAAAAAATTTTGGAAAATCTTTAGGAAGAGTAGAACAAGGTCAAGCTCGTGACTCCATCAGATGGTCTAGGAATGATGATAGAGGTACTTCCAAGCCTTCTCGGATCAGGGCAAACAGGACAGAATAAAGCGTGATGCAACCTTTTATGAATGTGAAGGCATTGGACACTACAAATCTGAGTGTCCTATCATTAAACGTAAACAACTTAAGTGTGTGGAATGCAAGCGATTTGGTCACATCAAGTCTAAAGGCCTTAATCTTCATAAAGGAAAAGATAAATCTTTTTTAAGCTTTAGTGAGTCTGATTCAGAGGATGATCAAGAAGAGTTAGAGATTGATATGTTGAATCATGTTGCATTTATAGCAGCTATACAAGAAACAACTGCTTCTGGTGATTCAGATACTGATGAAGAAAAAGAAGAAGATGTCTCAGCAGAAGCCTATAGAATCTTGTATGACATATGGGTAAAACTGAGCAACGACAAGCCGGAGCTGAAGCAAGGCATCCTCAGGATGGAGGCAAGGGTCAACTTATTACAAAACGCTAAGGATGCAGAAGACATGGACTCCTTGAGTGATGGTTCTGATATGTGCTCAAGCATTAGTATTGAAAAGAGAATTAAGATTCCTTAAGATGGATATGCCAAAGAAAAGGAGCGTGCTGATATTCTGGAAAGCCAACTCAATGAGAATCATAAGAAGATCAGAATACTGAACAATGGATCTCAAAACCTTGATAAAATTCAGGCAATGGGAAGGACTGATTCTCAGCATAGAGGTCTTGGATATAATGGTGGTGACAGGTCTTTTGAAGAACCTCAAACTGATAAGATCTGTTTTGTTAAAGGTAGCAATAACATTGTTGCTCTACATCAGAAGTCTTCACGCACTCAGAGTATTACTCATGGAACCCTGCAGAAGGATAGTCTGAAGGTCTTGCCAGCAAGGAATACTGCTCAGAGAAGCCTGAAGAATCATGGTCTGAAAGTCTTACCCGCAACGAGTTATGCTAACAAATTCCAGAAGAAAGACTTTCAGCTTTCAAGATCTAAGATTTCTGGTGCTAGTTCTGGAAAGTTCGGTGGCTGCTTTCACTATAGAAAAAAGGGCACAGATGGCAGAAATGCTTCAAATGGAAGAAGAATCTTCAGTTGATGTGGAAGCTGAACAGGTGTTGGACAGAACCTTCAAGCTTTGGGTCATTCTGGTTGCTCAAAAAGGATCTCTATGGAGATATGTCTTATGAACCAGAATAGCTCAACTACTCGGATCTGTACAACGAAATTAGTGGTACTGGTCTCCTTAGTTTTGCTTCAGTCGAATGTGGGAAGAATGATTTACTCGAGATGTTACCTACACAGCTGTGACATCAAGTGAGAATGGCGTCTGGTACTTTGACAGTTGTTGTTCGAAATATATGACTGAAAATCAACAGAATCTGGTCAACTTTCAGGAAACAACTGGAGGAAGAGTTAAGTTTGGTGGTGGTCGAAGAGGCAGTATATCAAAGGAAAATGACAAAGCATCAGCTCCACCACTCCACAACTGAATAATGTATATCTTGTAGAAGGACTCGGAGTCAATCTCATCAGTACCAGTCAACTTTGTGATGAAGGATTGAGTGTTGTCTTTTCTAAGGATCAATGTAAAGCTGTTGATGAAGATGGAAACGTCATCTTGTCTGGAGTCAGAACTGATAACAATTGCTACATCTAGAAGGAGTCTGTGAGGGAGACTGCAGAAAGTATATCAGTTCTGGATTCTGATCTTAGTTCAAAGCATGCTTTTGACAACAGTGCTTAAAGAAATCACATCATTGAGTCTGATCAGAAGAAGTATCATAGGAATCACTCTGCATCACATATAGTTGGCAGGTTAAATAACGTGAAGATAACAAGAGTGAAGCAGATTCACTACAGAGAAATGTTGGAGTCCTTCTGCTTTGTCACTTTGATGGAAAATGAAGACAGTCAAGTTACGATGAATGAAGGATGCCTCAAGGCTTGCCCAGCAGAGCTGAATCAGTGCTTCAAAAATGGTGTTTGGTATTCTGTTCGCAGGTCTGGTAAAGGAACTAGCAATACTCTGAAGTGGGTCTATCAGGACCAGACCAGTGAATATGGATTTTTTGTCAGGCGAAAGGCTCGTCTTGTAGCTAAGGAGTACTCCAAAGAAGAAGACTGTAACTTTGATGAAAATGAAGCTTCCGCTGCTTGTTTTGAATCTCTGCGTCTTCTACTTGAAGTGGCTTGCTTTTTGAATGTTCGTCTTTATCATATGAGCGTTAAAAAAAGTTGTTCTAAATGATGAGCCTGAGTGTTCAAAGCATGTACTATGTCCTACGGAAGTTGTGTATGATGTTAATCATACTAAAGGTGTCTGGTATGATAACATCATAAAGTACATGCTGGCAAATGGATGTCTAAGAGGAAGTGCTGACAAAAATCTGTTTGTTCTGAGATCTGAAGGACAGTTGTTCTTTGTACAAGTGTATGAAGGTAATTTGGTGTTTGGAAGCACTAACATACAACTGGTGAAGAATCTTATCAACGTAATGACTCAGGAGTTTGACATGAACCTGAGAGGCGAGTTGAGTTACTTCAAGGGGTTACAGATTCTACAAACAGATCATGAAATTTGCATCACACAGAAGATGTATGCATAGAAGATAATCCTAAAGTTTGGTCTACAAACCAGCAGGGCTGCAAGGACCCCTAAGAGGAATACTGACAATCTGAGATCAGATTTGGCTGGAGAACTAGTGAGTAGAAGGTTATACAAAGAAATGATAAGAAGGCTGATGCGTCTAACTGTCAGCCGATCAGATTTGTGTCTCAGTGTGACGATTCTTTCAAATTTTCAAGCTCAACCTCGGATGCACCATCTGACTGCTGTTAAACGTACCCTTAAATATGTCAAAAGAACACTTCATCATGGTATGTATTACACTAAGCAAATGATGCACAAAAACTTTGATGCGTGCAGGGTTTAGATGCATATGCAAGTTTTATATTTATAACCCTATGAAACTGCAAGTGCACAGTAGACAATTGTAGTACTTAGGGGTCGATCCACAAGGACTAGGTGATGAATGCACTACAAACCTATATGATTCGAATTAAGCTAAGGAAAAATATTATTTCATTTTTAGGGTTTTTATTGAAGCAAATAACAAGCAATAATTAAAGGGATAGATAGATCAATTAAGATGAGAATTCAAGCAACTCACAAAACATATGCAAAACACAAGCAATCGAATTAGGGTTTTTAGACTAGTTGTTCTAGAACTTATATCACTAATGTAAGGTCATCCCACTGTCATGACGTAACTAACCTTCTACGTTTTCTACCCTAATAGACTCAACTATCGCAGGTTATTATAAGGTGAAAGCATGCTTTATGACCAAGATTGACTGTTCATTAGACTCCTTAACTAACCTATCGAATTGTTAAGATGCCTAGCTCATCAAATACTAGGTCCGGAGATATAACAAGCTTTTGGAGAGTATATCAACCTAAGATCAACCCCTGGGTAGCTAAGCCAGTTCGTGCTTTGAGAGAAAATAAATATGAAGAATCAATTCTAGAATAAAACTCTAATCGATTAAGTACGTAAAAGCATAGAATTTAGAAGGTGCATAGAAATCAAATCAAGCTAGTACTCTAACATATTTTGCAACACGTAGCATCAAGAGTAAAGCACATAAACATAAAGATAAATCGTTGATCTACAAAGCGTAAGGAGTTAGATCTCATCTCTTCGCAATAGGGCAAAGTCAATCTCTCCTTAGAGGCTTTTAGAATCAAATATGCATTAAGAACAAGAGAAAAACGAAATACATTTTTAGGTATTGATTTAGGCTGTTATGGCCAGCTTCTTAAGTTCCTAGAGAGGCTAAAAGCAAGTATATATAGGGATGTAAGGAGGCTTAAGTCGGCTAGGGCTTCTTCGGGCAAAAACGTCTTTTTAGTCGAAACTGAGGCAATACCGGACACAATAACGGTCGGGCTTCGTGACCAGTATTAGAAGCTTCCTTGGTGCTTCTAGAAGGTCGAAAAAGGTCTGGATCATCGGCTCATGGGCGGCCCGGTGCTTGGCTTCCTTCTGCACTCACTTCACTTCGAAGGCAGTTTGACATGTCCTCAGTGTTTCTAGTGTATCATCTAACGTACAGCTTCAATTGATTAAATTCCAACTCCATTGGAAATCTAACTCAAAGGGCTATCTCTATACCAAGTTTCGTTAAATTCCCAATTGATTTGATCTTCCGTTCATCAGCAAACTTTTGGCATATGCGTTCTATCCAGTTTGAGAATATGCATTATCTTCAAGATAAAACGACTTGGCTTGGTTCCTTTGACTTGAAAGAGTAGCTGCATCATACATAACACTCTTTTTGCTCCATTTTACATTCTTTTGATGATAAAACCTGTTAAGACCTTAAAATCTACAAATACGAGAAAACTACCTCTTTTGGTCGAAAAGTTTTATTAATATATGTAAAAATCATAGTAAAATAGATAGTAAAAGTGGTAAAATATAGGTATATCAACTCCCCCAGACTTATCTTTTGCTTGTCCTCAAGCAAACAAATGTCAAGAATTGAGAATAGGTTTGAAATTCGAAGGAACTCACATATCCTTTGGATCATTGGGTCAAATTCTAAACCTATAATCCACATGAAAAAAAGTTAGCTCATAGACGTTGTCATCTTCTTCCATCATAATTTCGCTGATACGGAATCATTCAAGGAATACGGGCTAGGTATTGGGAAAGGTTGATTTTAGTGGTAAGGTTAAAATTGTTTAGGGTTATCATAGACTCCGGGTGCGAGATATTATGCAAAATCGCAAGAGATAATGGACCTGTTGATGTCCACAATTTCCCAACCACTTCTTCGCGTCTTTCTCCCCCAGACTTAGATCTTTCTCCGGGAATCACTGTAAATCTCTTCTACTCGTCTCTCCTTTGTATCATGAAATATTCCTTGGGTATTCCTCGGCCATAAGACTCTTAGACAACCATTTTCCTTTCCCTTAGATTTTCTTTTCTTTTCCTTTTTTTTCTTTTTTTTTCTTTTCTTTTATTTTCTTTTGAAAGGGAGAAAACGGTAGCTCTTTGATATGAATCAAGTAAAGGCACGAAATATTACCGTGTTTTTAAGCATCCAAGGTTCGGCCAAGCTCTTTGTAAATCGTTCTTTGTACTCCTCCATTCTTTACCATTTGGAAAATTGCGTCGATCATTTTCTCTCCGACGTTTTTACACATATCTGCAAGTATGAAACTAAAAGAGAATGCATGAGGTATGAAAGAAGGTAAAGGGTTTTAGGTAGGGTACAATCTAAAGATGAGCTGGCCATTCATGACAACAAAGAGTGGTAAAAGAGGATAAGATGTCATGAATGTATGATTCGTTTCCTTGATCTAACATCCTTAATAAGAAATAATCAAAAACCATATTAGTAGTCCAAATATAGAGTCAAAATTATATCCATCAAAACAGTTGCAAGTAGAAATTTTTTAGACGGAAGCTCCATCATGAGGTTTCTGAATCAATTGTCATGAACAAACCCTGCAACAATGGTCACATAGTCTTCGAAATCAAAACTTCAATCCTAGAAAAGTGTCATAATTCCTATCTTATTATTTTTGTAAAAATGTTTTTTTTTATTTTTTTTTTTATTTTGAAAATAAATTTTGAAAAATCTTTTTTTTTTAAACATAAAAACCAAACACGAACAAAGTGTTAGTAACAACAATCCCCCCAGACTTAAATTACACCGTCCCCGGTGTAAAATTAAATCAAATTAAGGGAGTAATGATGAAAATTCATTTGAAAAGAATAATCAAAAATATAGAGAATAGAATGATAGTACCGGTGAGCTGAGCTATTTCGGCAAAAATCTTAGGTTGTCGTGATCAATCTTAGATCTTCGTTGTTTTTGAGCATTTCGTATCCCGTATGAATCGAAACCATGCTTTGTATCTCCAATGTCTTTTCTTTTCTATCACATCTCTTTTGAATGGAGGATAATGTTTAAGACGATTGAATTATGCGTCTACAATGAAATCTCTTTGAATTGTGCGTCCACAATGAAATCTCTTGGAAATCCTGTTTAAGAGCAACATATCTTTACAAAAACACTTGAAATCACTTGTTAAATTCATCTTGGATCGAAGTTCTGAATACAATTGTATTGAATTTCAAGTCCAAGGGAAGGAAAATAGATAAGAAAAATGCGGATTCATTGATTTGATTTCTTTTTATTTCTTATCTATTTGTCTAAATGAACTCAATGAATTGATATGTAAAGATGTGAAAATTATTTTTAAAACCATTTAAATCTAACCAATATTTTAATTTCTAATGCAAAAATTCATGAAAGAAATAATTTTTAGTTAAATAATCATGAATATGCAAAAATAAATTGGTTCGTAAAAATTATGTGTGAAAAATGGTTATAAAATAATTAAAAGAGTGAAAAAGGAAGAATTAACCTCATTTAACCAAACGGTTAGGTGGTCGGCTCGGTGGTTCGAATCTGTGGCTCGATGGTCCATGGCTCGTGGTTCTGGTGGTGTGGTGGTTGGTGGTGACGCGGTTCGGCCAAAACTGGTCTATGTGTCAGGTAGCTAGTCGCGGTCAAGGGTGGTTCGAGACGTGGCTCGAGTCCTAGGCTGTTCGCGTCACGAGACGGTGGTTGGTGGAGTTGGAGTCGCGGTTGTAGGTCACACCGGTCGCGGAACCGGTCGGCAGTGTGCAGGGTTTAGATGCGTGCAGGTTTTAAATTTATAACCCTATGAAACTGCAAGTGCACAGTAGACAATTGTAGTACTTAGGGGTCGATCCACAAGGACTAGGTGATGAATGCACTACAAACCTATATGATTCGAATTAAGCTAAGGAAAAATATTCTTTGGTTTTTAGGGTTTTTATTGAAGCAAATAACAAGCAATAATTAAAGGGATAGATAGATCAATTAAGATGAGAATTCAAGCAATTCACAAAACTTATGCAAAACACAAGCAATCGAATTAGGGTTTTTAGACTAGTTGTTCTAGAACTCATATAACTAATGTAAGGTCATCCCACTGTCGTGACGTAACTAACCTTCTACGTTTTCTACCCTAATAGACTCAACTATCGCATGTTATTATAAGGTGAAAACATGCTTTATGATCAAGATTGACTGTTCATTAGACTCCTTAACTAACCTATCAAATTGTTAAGATGCCTAGCTCATCAAATACTAGGTCCGGAGATATAACAAGCTTTTGGAGAGTATATCAACCTAAGATCAACCCCTGGGTAGCTAAGCCAGTTCGTGCTTTGAGAGAAAATAAATATGAAGAATCAATTCTAGAATAAAACTCTAATCGATTAAGTACGTAAAAGCATAGAATTAAGAAGGTGCATAGAAATCAAATCAAGCTAGTACTCTAACATGTTTTGCAACACGTAGCATCAAGAGTAAAGCACATAAACATAAAGATAAATCGTTGATCTACAAAGCGTAAGGAGTTAGATCTCATCTCTTCGCAATAGGGCAAAGTCAATCTCTCCTTAGAGGCTTTTAGAATCAAATATACATTAAGAACAAGAGAAAAACGAAATACATTTTTAGGTATTGATTTAGGCTGTTATGGCCAGCTTCTTAAGTTCCTAGAGAGGCTAAAAGCAAGTATATATAGGGGTGTAAGGAGGCTTAAGTCGGCTAGGGCTTCTTCGGGCAAAAACGTCTTTTTAGTCGAAACTGAGGCAATACCAGTCACAATAACGGTCGGGCTTCATGACTGGTATTAGAGGCTTCCTTGGTACTTCTAGAAGGCCAGAAGAGGTCTGGATCATCGGCCCATGGGCGGCTCGATGCTTGGCTTTCTTGTGCACTCACTTCACTTCGAAGGCAGTTTGACATGTCCTCAGTGTTTCTAGTGTATCTTCTAAAGTAAAGCTCCAATTGATGAAATTCCAACTCCATTGGAAAGCTAACTCAAATGGATATCTCCATACCAAGGTTCATTAGATTCCCAATTGATTTGATCCTCCATTTATCAGCGAACTTCTAGTATATTTATTCTGTCCAATTTGAGAATATGCATTGTCTTCAAGATAAAACGACTTGGCTTGGTTCCTTTGACTTGAATGAGTAGCTGGATCATAGATGACACTCTTTTTGCTCCATTTTACATCTTTTTGATGATAAAACCTGTTAAGACCTTAAAATCTACAAATACGAGAAAACTACCTCTTTTGGTCGAAAAGCTTTATTAATAAATGTAAAAGTCATAGTAAAAGTGGTAAAATATAGGGTATATCAGCAAACTAACTTGAACCTTGTAGGTTTTTGTGGTACAGACTGGACAGAAAGAAGTGTAGACAACTCCAACAGATCTTCAGGTGGCTCGATTTTCCGTGGTGATAATCTTATCTCTTGGTATCACAAAGAACAAAATAGTGTTGCAGTATCCATGACAGAGGCAGACTACGTTGCCATGGGAACCTGATGTACTCAACTGCTCATATTGAAACAAACTATGGCTGACTCTTGTATGACTTCAAACTCTCTGAGAATTCATTGGGATAACCTTAGTGCCATTCAGTTGTTAAGAAATCCTCCGTTCGGAACTCAACACATTGGCTTAAGGCACCATCTCATTCAGGAATTAGTTGAAGGGAAACTAATTGAAATCACTCACAATGAACCTATACTTCAACTTGCTGCTATTTTTACTTCACCTTTGGGTTTTAACTTGTTTTCAAACTTGATAAGAACCCTTGGAATTTGTGAAATCTGATCATAGCTGTTCAGGTTGTGAGTGTGCATAGTAGGGTACATATTAGTAGTTATTGTTTTAATCTCTGTACAGTTTACTAGTTAAAACCTATCAACAGCCTGTTCATCATTGAAAATAGCTGCTCATCATAAGTATTCCTTGTATCTATTGACTTTTTTCTATTATGTCCATCAGATTGTTTTTGATGTGACTCTGCTGTGCAGTTGACACCAAAAAGGTTGAAATAGATATTCCAAGAAAGAGGAAAATCATCTAAAAAGAAAAGCAAATCAAAAGAAAAGAAAGAAAAATAGGGGAGATCAAAAATACTATCCTCAAAACCCTCAAAGCTTTTTCGTTTTAAAAGACTCTTGCTTGAGTCATTCAGGGGTTTCTAGCCTATCAGTTGGCTTTTGCCTTTCAGGCTCCTTCGTTAGGACTGGGTTTTCTTCTCTTCTTTTGAATATGTCCTTGGAATCTTCTGAATACATATGATGATGTGAAAGTCTAGCTTTGGTGAATCACAAAGTGTGAAAGCACTCTTAGAAAACTGTTGCCTTTGTGTTGGTGAGTTGATTTCGTCACCTAAAAAAGTCTGAACTGTTAGTATATATCAGACTGTCTAGGTCATCTCTCTATTCCTGTTGTGATCAGTTGTTCTGTATATACCTGTTAAGTAAGTCTGTTTCTGCAGTTCATATCTCTATATAGTTGTATCTGGTTGTTGTTAACTATGTATATATTTTTTTTTAAAACAAATAATGATGTTGAGTGATTTCTAGGATTTTGTCCTGATCGATTCTGGTCTAAGTCTTGTGGTTGCCAAGCCTTTGTGTTGGGCTGATTGCTGTTAGGACTGGATTGAGTCTTACTGGGCCTGGTTGTTATTATTGTTTCGCAAGTGGGTCTGTCTCTCTGTTATGGGCTTTATCTGTTTATTTTGTGGGCTTATCTTGTCAAAATTTATGCTTCTGAAGTAGCGTGTGCAGGTAGAAAAAGAGACTCGTGGCTCGAGGGAAAGAGAGTTAGCGATGCCTATTTATGACATATCTTGAGTTGTTCCTCCAGTCTCATCTCTTGTCTCTCTCTCACTTTGGCTTAAGAGATTTTTCTTCTCTGATTTCTTTTGAAAAATCTTTGGTGTTTAATTGTTTTCTTCTCAGATCTAACAATGTCTAACCCCCAAACGAAGCTTATCTGTCTTCCACACCAGGTCTGTCAGACTTCAGCTGCTCCTAACCCATCTGATACTGGATGCTTGACTGAAGAGAAACTTCCTCCGTTTCCTCTTTTTCTGGCTCGGTATGAGGAAAATCGCTGAAAGACACTTGCTCGGGACACTCTGTACCCGACCATCAACCAATGCGCCTGGAGGACTTACACAGATCGCTTCTCTACAGCAAGAGTTGTTTGCAGGTTCTCATTCATTACTACTCGTCGCTTCAACGATATGATGATCTTTCAGACAAGTCTTTCTGCAACTCGTATCGTTCAGAATCTGTTAGAATCTTCAGGGCTTCTGCCTACTGTGGTGGAGATAGAACCTTATGTTCAAGGAGTTTTATGCAAACATTGGGAGCATGGAGTTTAGTGACCGTGGTCGCCATTGTGTGTTTGTTAGGGGAACTTGTTTGAGTTCACACCTCAAATCATCAATGAACTCTTCCACCTGCCTCAACATTCGTATGACAGGCGTCGACCAGTGCATCAGATTGAAGAATCTATTGAAGATGTTGTGGCTATGCTCTCTGAAGGATATATACGTCTCTGGGAAGAACTGACTCCTGCGCATCTCAGTCCATATATGGCTTTGCTATACAAAATTTGCTGTCACAATTAGATGCCAACGATGAATGAGACTGATCTTTGCAAGGATCGAGCTATTCTGCTATACATGATTGTTCACAACAAGCCTTTCAACTTTGGAAAACTGGTTTATGGTCAAATCTTCGAGTGTGCAAAGGACTCCAAGACCTCTCGGCTTGTGTTACCCAAGTTGATCTCTCCGTAGTTGCACTATCAACATACTGTGCCTTACTTTGATGGAGATCACTTCTCTCATATGCCCTAGCTATTCAAGTTGCCTCAGAAACATTGGTTTCCAGGAACTCCTCGAACCGTTTGTCAGATGTCGTCTGTCTCTGGTGAGTTCAGTTATCTGACAAGTCTGATTCAAGGACTGCAGCTCAAGGTTTCTGGTATGTTCTCTGTTCCTCATCTCTAGTGACATCATGATTTTTCTCTGAATTTTTACATGAGTATGCATCCAAGCAGGGAGAGAAAATGGTAGTGGCAATGTTAGTGCCACACAAGATAGCGTAGAGGCTGATTGTGATGATGGTGATAGTAGTCATTCAGAAATCGAGTCTGAGTTGTAAATCAGGCTCTGATGAGTTCTGAAATCTGTTTTTTGAATTTGCTATGTCTAGAACTTGCTAGTCTCTTGGCAAGATTTAGTTTGATGAACACTTGGCGTATCTTGAAACTCTGTTTCAAGTTTGGGTCTGTATAACTACTATATCTGATTAGAACCTTGGTTTGTATGTTTCCTGATTATGTGATGTTCTTCCTTCGATATGTGCATCTGGTTTACCTATAAGTATGCATTCTTGTGTGGTATGTCTCTGCATGTTTGTGTGTTTTCACTGATGCAGGCATTGGTGTTTGGATTGACAAACTTAAGTAAAAAGGGGGAGATTGAGAGAACATGTGCAACAGGGTTCTACTGGAATCACTCAACAAAGATGAGAAGTTGTGATCTTAATCATAGAGTCACTCAGCTGAAGCATAAAGCTGAGAAGCAGAAGCAAAAGTCAACGTGGTGATGTGGTATCTCGAGCCAATTAAACAGACAAGTGGGTGTGAACAGCTGAAGCAGATAGTGGAGTCTGTAGGATAAATGTGTGAACAGTTGGAGTAGATGGAACAATCTGCTAGATATGAAGTGGAGGCCACTTAAATCAATAAGGAGGAGATGAGAGAGTATGCTGGATATAAAGAGGAGTCTAATCAAGCCAACAAGAGGATATAAAGAGGAGTCTACTGCAGGGTAAAAGGTGGAAGCTACACAAGTCATCATCAGACGTATGGTAGGACTTGTCCTTTGGAGAATGAGTGTCAGACGCTTGACACTATAGCTGTCGGCTCTACTATAGCAATGTGTGAAGAACCATAAAAGAGAAGTAGAGGCTTTTTTTTCTGGTCAACCTTTCAGAAAACAAAAAGAGAGAAAGGTTCATGTTGAACTCAGAGATTTAAGAGAGATCATAATCTAGTGAGTGACAAAGAAGTCAGCAGGTGCTGATTCTAATCTGGGTAGTTTAGAATATAGTTCAGGAGCAAATTAGTAGGGACTGAGTTTGCGTATCTTTGGGTAGAACAGACGGTACTTGTTCTATTGGTATTCCAAACAGGAAACCTAGGTATCTTAAGAAATATGGTCAGGGGCAAATCACTAGGTGGTGATGTTGTGTAACACTGAGTAGAAAGATTGTAGTTGCAATCAGTTTCTATGAGTATTTATGAATAAAAGATAAGGTTATCTTTTGATTACTATGTGTTGTATCGGAAGTTTACTGAAGCATCTCAAAGTACTATGTTTGAGAGGTCTGTGATTATTTCACAATGTTAGGGTTCTTAGGCACATAGCATTTGTGTAGGGACCTTCGTTGTGGGCGGTAGTGAGTCCCATGTTTTATTTGATTCTGGAGCGATAAATTGCTTTATTACTCCAGAGTGTGCGGAGAGCAGCGGTATCCGGAGCAATTCTAGAGAGCAGCCGGGAGTAGTTAGAGTGGCTGGAGGGAAGTCTTTGACTACTTTCGGATGCGCTCGTGCTGTGGACATTCTGGTGGCTGGGGAGTTGATGCCAGCAGATCTGATTATCAGTCCGGTGGAGCTGTATAATATAATGGGTAAAGATTGGCTGGATCCGTACAGGGTTCATCTGGATTGTCATCGGGGACGAGTCGTGTTTGAGCGAGAGGTATGGAGGTTGGTGTGTCAGGGTGTGAGACCGACTTCCGAGAGTCGCGATTTCGGTGATTTAGGCTGAGCAGCTGATTGAGAAGGGCTGCGAGACGTATTTGGCGACGATAGTGATGTCGGAGACTGTTGGAGAGGTTGCAGTTGGGGATATAAGAGTTGTTCAGAACTTCCGGGATGTTTTCCAGTCATTGCAAGGAGTACCGCCGTCTCGGTCTGATCCTTTCATGATTGAGTTGGAGCCCGGGATGACTCTGATATCTAAGGTGCCTTACCGTATGGCTCTAGTAGAAATGGCAGAGCGGAAGAAGCAGCTGGATGATCTTTTGGGTAAGGGTTTTTATCCGGCCTAGTAGTTCACCGTGGGGAGCGCCAGTGTTGTTTGTGAAGAAGAAGGATAGGAGTTTGCGGTTGTGTATCGATTACCAGGCACTTAACCGAGTCACTGTGAAGAACAGGTTTCCTATGCCGCGGATTGAAGAGTTGTTGGATCAGTTGCGAGGGGTTACTTGGTTCTCAAAGATTAATTTGGCTTCGGGATACAATCAGATTCCTATTGATGAGGCAGATGTCAGGAAGACTTCTTTCAAGATGAGATATGAGCATCATGAGTTCGTGGTGATGCCTTTAGGTTTGACTAATACGCCAGCAGCATTCATAAGGTTGATGAACGGGGTTTTCCAAGAGTATCTGGATGAGTTTATGATCATCTTTGTTGTTGATATTCTGGTGTATTTGAGGAGTCCGGAGGAGCACGAGGTTCATTTGAGAGCGGTTCTGGAGAAGAGCAAGTGCAGTTTTTTTGTAGAGGAAGATGGGTTTTCTCGGTCACGTGGTTTCGGCGGATGGTGTTTCTGTGGATCCGACAAAGATAGAGGCTATCAGAGGGTAGCCTAGACCGAGGAATGCCACTGAGATTAGGAATTTTCAAGGTTTTGCAGGTTACTACCAGAGGTTTGTCAAGGGTTTTGTGAGTGTGGCGTAGTCGATGACGAAGCTGACAGGGAAGGATGTGCCTTTCTAGTGGTCTTCAGCTTGCGAGGAGAGTTTCGTGAGGCTGAAGGATATGTTGACTAGTACACCAATGTTGGCGTTGCCGGATCCGAGCGAGCCTTACGTGGTTTATACGGATGCTTCAGGAGTTGGTCTAGGTTGTGTACTGATGCAGCAGAGGAAGGTAATTGCATATGCTTTGAGACAGTTGAGAAAGCATGAGTGCAACTACCCTACCCATGAGTGTAGTGATTTTTGCTTTACAGATTTGGATATCTTATCTTTATGGCGAGAAGGTTCAAGTGTTCACAGACCGTAAGAGCCTGAAGTATTTTTTTACGTAGCCAGAGCTGAACTAGAGTCAGAGGCGTTGGATGGAGTTGGTAGCATATAATGATCTGGAGATTGCTTATCATCCTGGTAAGGCTAATCTGATTGCAGATGCTTTGAGTCGGAAGAGGGTTGCTTCGGCTCAGGAGTGGGATATGGAGGCTTTAGTGAGCGAGCTTAGCACGTTGAGGTTGTGTGTTATCTCACAGGAGTCGTTGGGATTAAAGGCAGCTAATCAGGCGGATTTGTTGAGCAGGGTTCGAGCTGCTCAGGAAAAGGATCATGTTCTGATTGATGCTTCTAAGATAGTTGGTTCTAAGTATCAGATCTCGGCGAGTGGGATGATACTTGTGAACGGACGGGTCTGTGTACCAAAGGATAAGCATCTACAGCAGGAGATTCTGAGAGAGGCTTATTTGAGCATGTTGTCGATTCATCCGGGAGCGACTAAGATGTACTGGGATCTAAAATGGTATTATCACTAGGTCGGGATGAAGGATGTCGCTAATTGGGTTGCAGCGTGCAACGTGTGCCAGTTAGTGAAGGTTGGGCATCAGGTTCCGAGTGGTTTGTTGCAGAGTTTACCCATTCCAGAGTAGAAGTACGATATAATTACCATTGATTTCGTGGTAGGGTTGCCGGTTTCTCAGACCTATGATGCTATTTGGGTGATTATGGATCATTTGACTAAGTCAGCACATTTTCTTGCTATTTAGAAAACCGATGGAGCAGCAGTATTGGCTAAGAAGTATGTGCAGGAGATAGTGAGGCTGCACGGAGTATCAGCGAGTATCGTGTCAGACAGGGATCCGAGGTTTGCTTCTGATTATTTTGGGAGCATTTCAGGCTGAGATGGGTACTAGGGTGCATATGAGTACAGCTTATCATCCTCAAACGGATGGGTAGTCTGAGAGGATGATTCAAACACTTAAGGATTTATTGAGGATATGTGTGCTAGATTATGGTGGTCATTTGGGCGGATCATCTGAACTTGGTAGAGTTTGTATATAACAACAACTACCAGGCGAGTATTGGGATGGCTCCATATGAGGCTCTGTATGGGAGGCCATGTTGTAAACCATTATGTTGGACTCAAGTAGGGGAGAGGAGCATGTTTGGTGCAGACTTTGTTCAGGAAACGAAGGAGAAGATCCATGTTTTGAAACTGAACATGAAGGAGGCTTAAGATCGGCAGAGGAGCTATGCTGATAAGAGAAGAAAAGAGTTGGAGTTTGAGATTGGAGATCTGGTGTATCTCAAGGCGGCGATGTTGAGGGGTCCTAACAGATCCATTTCAGAGAATAAGTTAAGTTTGAGGTTTATGGGTCCGTTCAGGATTGTGGAATGGGTTGGACCAGCAACTTATCGGTTGGAGTTACCTCAGAGTATGAAGGCATTTTATAAGGTCTTCCATGTGTCGATGCTAAGGAAATGTCTTCATAAGTCTGAGGAGGTGTTGGCTAGGATTCTGGAGGATCTTCAGCCCAACATGACGTTAGCGACGAGACCTGTGAGGATTCTCGAGAGGAGAGTCAAGGTTCTGCGCCGGAAGAAGATACCGTTGTTGAAAATCGTGTGGGACTATGACGGTGTTGAGGAGGAGAATTGGGAACCAGAGGTGAAGATGAAGGCAAAATTTTCGAAGTGGTTCGGGAAGCAAGTTGAGGCTTGAGTTTGTCATTCTGGTTCAGAATCTGAGATAGCATGTTGTTATATTTTCATTCAAGGTTGTAACGATTTATACATTTTTAGATTAATAAGATGTGTTTTCTTATTAATGAGTTTATAAGATGAATATCTCTTATGTTGAGTTTTATAAGATGTGAGTTCTTATGGTATGACGGTTGAGTCATGGGTTATGTGTGAGGATGAAAATAGAAAGTTTATGTGAGTTAGGCTTGTCTATTTTTGGGAGTCTCGAAATAGAAAGTTTATGTGAGTTAGTATAACAACTGCATTAGGGACTATGAATCCCACCGCAAAATGTTGCCAAATTGGTTATCTCATTACTCTAAAAAAATTTTATTACATTTTGCGGTAAAATTACAATGCAGGAACTCTAAAACTATCACGCCTTGGGAAAGCCTCTACCGCATCTGCCGCATCCTCCTGCCTTACCGTATCCTATAAGCTACCTAACCGGATCTCCTATCCTGCAAGTCTGGTAAGGGGGTGAGTATTGAATACTCAGTAAGACGGTCTACTCCGTCTCACGACCTAACATAACCTATCTACCCTTTACCACACTACTACCACATGATGCCTCGGCACCATGCGTTTACCTAATAGCCAAGTAAGTGCTACCGCACTTCTCTTACTACTCATATACGAGAGTCCCAGACTCTATTATTCAAGCCCGAATCTTATAATTTACATAATATACATATATACGGGTGTCCCAAACTCCACTATTCAACACAAGACGGGGTAAGTCCATTCCCTTCCAACCTTGCCTGAACCTTATATTCTGCCCATCGACAGAATTTTCACAACATATTCTTCCCCGTAGGGCGAACCTCCATTGACTCCCGGTGCCCTTCCGGTAGTTCTTGCCTACCAGGTCTTCGTGCCACTTTTTCAGACCAAACACAAGCAAGTCGGCGATGAATGCCCATACAAACGCCCCTATACAATAATGTATATGTGGTCGTGTGAACCTACTATCCTACCGGTTAATATGCACTCTACTCTAGACTCTCCTAAGGTTCACAATAATTCTCTACTCCATTTTCACCTAATCCATTCTTCTACGTTCTCAAACAATAGCCGAAGCATTTCAAACAATACCTTTGCCCCGTATGGTCGACCCCAGTTAAGTATGGTTATCCCATAAATTACCCATGACACATCTAAGGCCACACGGTAGCCGTCCCTGCAGAAATACACACATAAGATTATATGTTAATTGTGGATAGCTCATGACACCAACTTGTACTACTGTCTAATTGATCCCACGTCTATCGTCTATCCCCTTGGCCGTAAGTCATCTGCCTTGAGTTCTCAAACCCTTTTTGACTCTTCTCTTACCAGACCTTACTTACAACCATGCGTCGGGTTAGCTAAGGTAGTACTAGTAAAACCATTTGATTATCCTAATAGCTTCCTGCCTGGTTCACAACAATCTCTAGTAGACTGTCGGTTCCTTCAAACAAGCGAACCATCGGGTAGAACTTACTTCCTTGGAGCGGTAGCTCTACCATAGCTCTATTTCCAAGGTTCAACGATCAGTTAGTCTTTCTACCTTTCGGCTTCCTGGACCAACTTCTCATTCGGTCCAATCCCTTGGTAGGGTATATAGCGTAGCCAAGACTCAACTCCTAAACAACCTAACAATATGATTTTGAGTTGATCTCCAACTGTGATCCGTCCATATCAACCATAGCCTTCCTTCAACCCACCAAGCAGCGAGTCACATGCACTTGATATGCCGAGGCCGATCAAGGTTCCTCGAGACTATGGTTGAATTCCATGCTCGGAGCTCACAGCGCATGTATACTGTCCCATAGCCCAACGTGAATAGACTAAGTATCATGTCAAGGTTCCCAACCTTGCCAAGCTCCTTGCCTGTCTTCACCTACGAGTCATTGGTTGGATTCTCTCTGACCTAACTAGGTGCTCTGCCACTGCACCGTCGGTCAAGCCTTGGCTTGCCGGTCCGGTCCCGTGTCTGACGATGTGCCTACCAATACTCTATCTAGGCACCATCGCTCTATTCACTAAGGCTCACCAGTGGCACTATCGATCTCTATATCGATTTTTTTGCGGCACGAGGATTCACCGTGACGCAATATGATGCCCAATTTGGCGCAGCCCGAAGCCGCTCTGTTATGATGCGATCACGCTGCCTATCGTGGTACGGTACGTTTTACCCGTACTGGTGCTTTGTCAAGTTATCGAGGCACCCGAGGCCATGCCGATACCTATCGAGACGTAGCATAACTATCCGGATTGAGACTCTCATCGAGGCACCCCGAGGCCTTGCTGATGCTCTCTTTCCATCAATAAGGCCTTATGCATGCATACCGGTGGCCTAACGGTATGCGGCAATCCTTTGTGCCCATATTGTAGCTCCTCGCCATCCACGAGACACTCTCGTGCTTAACCGTGGTCAAGTGGAATACTGCCACCACTCTACAATTGCCAAGTCTCTAGCCTGGATCCCATATCCATACCGAACTTCCTCGACTACTACCCATGACTACCTAAACACCCTATGGAAGCAATATAGAAAAGACTAGAAAGGAAAGTTAGGTATAGATTGCTGATATGCTCAAATTTACCCTGAGCTACTCTCTCAAATTAAGAGATCCTCGTAGTACTTAGGGATCGAATCCACAGGGAATCAATTTACACAATCAATTTAAGTATTCAAATTATGCTAAGCAAGGAATATGTAATGAAAAGCGAATAATAAAAACGAGCAAAAGATAGCGATTTTGGTTGTTATGTAATTCAAAAAGACAAAAGCTAGGCGATGGGTAATTCTTCAGGTATGATTCAAAATTGAAGATAAAATTACTGCAGGGTTTAATTAAGTTTCGTTCTAGAACTCAAACACTAAGGTAAAGCCAATCAACTTCCGTTGCAGAGACTATCTATACCTAGATCCCTAAATTCCAAATTCTTTTGCAAATTTATTGAATCTAAACAAGCATTAAGTTCAAGTTCAATTGTTCACAAAATCCCTAAGCCAAATTCCTTTGCGAATAGGTGATTTTGCTCATCTAAGACTAAGTCCAGTTGTTAATAACACTTCCGTGTCTATTAAAGCAACCTAAGTTCTAGATACTAGGTGATCAAGCTAGATCTAGCATTAGAAACAATCTAGATGAAGAATCCTAAAGATAAACCCTAGCAAAATTACAATCCTATCAATTTCTCATCAAACCCTAGAATTCCCCACAACCTAACAAGCAAACTACTCACTCACGTTGAATAAAGCAAACATCATGAATAAAAGTAGATGCATAAAGAGATAAAGTTAGAGATACAAAGGGTTTGAAGCTTGCAGTATGAAAAACTCTGTAGATCTCTGTCAAAACTCTCCCTAGCAATATCTCTCAAGTCTTAATGGAAAACAAGATAATGATCTAAAAACTTAAGTTAAACTATATATACAAAGGTAAAAAAATCGTCATGGGCCTTGGAAAACTCGTGTGGAAATCTTCATTAAATCTCGTGTCGATCGACAGGAGTAATGTCTGTCGATCGACAGGCCGCTTTCTGGTAAAATCTTCTGCTTCGTCAACTCGCGTGTCGATCGACAGGCTTAGTCACTGTCGATCGACAGATAAGCTTCTGTCGCCGATTCCAACTTGATCTTACTCCAAAATGTTCCAAAAGCTTCCATTAAGCTCCAAACGACCAAATACCTGTAAAGACACTAAAAACACCAAAAAGACTCTACAAAAACGACTTATATCATGGTTGAAGATGGGTAAAAACCATGATATATCAACTCCCCCAGACTTAGCCTTTGCTTGCCCTCAAGCAAAACATAAACCAAAACTGTGGAAGAGGTTTGAAAACACAGAACATACCTTCCCTTGATGCAGCGAATTGGCCCCTCCAACTTAGTGAACCACATAATTCAGAACCAACCAAAATCAGACCACCATGTACTTCTCCGCAGACATTCGCAGCCTTCCAAATTCTTCCACCACTTCTCAGCGTAATCCGTTAGTCTTCATCGCTTGGTCTCAATATTCTAAATGCCAAGAACCTTCTAGACTCATCCCCATACTATACCGTGACAAATCAACCCATACTACACTTGGTATTCTTCCTCTCCCCCAGACTTATTTGTTTCTCTATTTCTTTTTTTTTTTTTTATGATTGTTGAAACTCAAACAGTGCATATTGCTATTGCTGTTCCTTCCCAGGAGACAGGGTCGCGACTCACTACCGTTGTTCCTTGTGAGGAGACAGTTTCATGAGAGTGCTCGTCTTCCTTATCCGTTCTACGAGACTCAGACTGCTGCTTTTGAGCTGGGTGATCACCTCTTGAGTACAGACTCACTGGATTTTATTCCTCATCCTATACTCAAGAGCTATCATCTCACCCCAATCCTAACACAAATTTTTTTTTTTTTTTTTTTAAGATGAATGGAGGGAGAGGAGTACCATTACTTTCAACAGGAGATTGCACTTGTCAGGTACGAATGAGGAGTCAAGCTCTATGAACATCGATCCCAAAGAGAACCATGCAGTAGCTCTGACTTGGCGGATTATACTGGAAGTAGCAGACGTCTCCAGTCAACTGGTCAATCCTAGGATTTCCCATTAGTCTAACTTTGAAACTGATTCTGGAGGAATGGTCACACGCTGAAAAGGACACTCCACTAAACCAAAAGAAGGGTTGTTCCTAACTAGTTTTGACTCGATAAAACCAAAATTTTTGACTGACTCTCAAAACAAAAACTAAGTTAGCAACTACCTCCCCCAGACTTAATCAACACTGTCCCCAGTGTTATCAAGCCTGAAGTTGGCAAAAGAAATCAAAGGAAAATTGAACTCGATTGATAAAAACAAGATTTACCATTGTGGGGATCCTGTCGATCGACAGAAACAAGCCCTGTCGATCGACAGAGACCCTTCTGTTTCAGACCGTTGTGTGGTAGAGAATTTGAATTTTCGGATAGCCTGGCGATCGACAGAGATCCTGTCGATCGACAGAGTCGTCTCGGGCAAATGTCAACTTTGGAACTTTGTTGTTTTTCTCTTGTTGATTCATGAATTGCACAAGTCCTAAGCCTGCAGTACTTAACAAACGATCAAAAGGAAAACAGAGGTAATCCATATAGTAAATCACGTTCAAGCATTCCTAGGAAATCTAAAAACAAACTGACTCAAAGAAAAATAAAAATGACGCAAACAATAAAAAGGATAGAAAAAGGTGAAGTGTTAGGCCTAATCCTCAGCGGACTGGAAATCAGAGGTGCCTTCAGGTGATGTAGCTGGTGGTGCTGGATCTGGTGAAGCCGGACGCGGTGGAGATGGAGTGCGCGGACGAACACAGCTGGACTGGCAAGAAAGCGTATCCTACACTGCCTTAAGAGCACGAGCGATCCAGTCCAACTTCTAGTCAACACTCGCCGGATCATGAAGAGAGGGTGGAAAGACATGCTGGTGTGAAGGAACCGTAGAGTGTGTCTGTGGCGGAGTCTGAGAAGTGCCAGCTCCCGGAGTACTAATGCCCCGCGTCTTCAGCTTCCTAGTGGTCCCGATTGGCATGAGCAAAACCTCTCGTGGAGTGAAAGAGAGCAAAGAGGCATCTGTAGTTACCGGCATCCAGTCAACTACACTAGGAATCGCAACCATCCTAGATCCTCCCACCGCGAGGGGAAAAACCCAATGAATAGGAGCCCCACCCTTGATCTAGTGTGCGTGCTTCATGTGATCCAGATCCATAAAGCCATCGCTCTTATCAAAATAATAACCGGGTAAGGGGACCTGACACTGCTGGAAGATCGGAGTGAGCATGTTCCCCATGGTGAACACCCTCTTACCAAAATGAGTCGTCGTAAGCGGAATGTGCCTCAGCGAGTAAAGATGCTCCATCAAGACGATTGCCATATTAGGGTGAAACCCAGTGCTCCAAGTCGCATTAGGGAGGACGTCCCTCAAAGCATACGATAGTAAGACTAGCTCGTGCTTCCTCACCTTGCCCGGCTCCATCTTGCACAAGATCGTCGTAGAGAAAAGTCGAACCAGATAACGAAGGACTGGATGGCGGATATCGGTGTGGGAGGAGCTCCCCACTTGGAACGAACCCGATCCAATGTGACACCAAAGCGTATGTACCCCCCCCAGCAATGTCATCTGGTAAACTTGCCACCGGAACCTCAGGAAATCCAAATACCCCACAAATATCTCTAGCGGAAATCGTAAGTCGTTTCCCACTAGCCATGAAGCTCAAGATGTAACAGCTCGGATCGAGCTTCTACTCCTCAGTCGCCGCGGTGATATACAACTTCACTGAGGCAAAGAACTGCCTTACTAGATCGGGGTATAAGCCGTCGTCATAGGTACACAACTTCTCCAACCCAACCTTCTGCAACAATGCCTCCACCTCATTTCGAATGTGCAAACGACCCATCGTTACGCTATCGGCGTATCTAGTGGGCGCCATTGGAACCTTGAGCCACTCATTGTAGAGCAACGAATTGAAGTCGTCCCACTTGTTGCGCATCTCTCGGTTATCCACTAATGGATCCTGCAAAACGTCCCTTAGCGTCCGATCCTCCGACTCAAACTCAATACGGAATGGCGTGTTCTCCTCCCGTGGCCACTTGGGATTAGCAAAGCAACGAATGATATAGGTTGGTGCAGGAGGAGAGTGTGAACTCGATCCCGTGTCCACCCTTGCCCTCTTGCCCTTCTTCAATATGCCTTTAGGAGGCATCTGCACAACAAAATCAAAAACCAAACACACAGGGACTGAAATTAGCAAAACAGAAAATTCAATCCGAGAGCCCCCTGTCGATCGACAGAAACCCTGTCGATCGACAGAGACGTCTCTGTCACAGTTTTTGAATGTCGCAAATTCGCGAAATGCAACCACAAATCTCAAGGATAAACACATTCATGACCAATCCTAGCAACCTTATGAGCCCAATGTACCACGATAACACCAATAATTCAACCCAAATCGAACCACATTCAAAAACCCCCAAATTCTCATGTCAAACCCTAACCGACCAAAATCAAACAATGCAACGCACGAAACTAGTCTAAAGTCACTCGAGAAGTGTATATGAAGCATGAACAACGCACAAATCGAACCAATTCAACCTCAAATTTACCCTTTTTCTTCAATAAGTCGAAACGAAAAAGAAGAATTAGAGAGCCATACCTTCGGATAACGACGAAAACGATGGTAGAAACGGAAAGAGGGACAAAATCCGAATGAGATAGACTCAAAAATCGTTTGATTTGGTGAAAGATTGAGAAAGTTAGGGTTTGCCAAAATCTCTTCTCAAAAGGGGATGAAATCGCAAAAGAGGGAAAAGAAATGGTGTTGATCCTCAAAATCAGATGTATAAATAAGAAAAACGTTTTTGGGCTTTAAATGGGCTTTCGGGTTTTGGAAATCAGAAGACTTACCTCAGTTTTGGGCCTGTCCGCAGGGTCTGTCGATCGACACTACGCCCTTGTCGATCGACACGGGCCTTTCCAGAAAACTCCCTTTTTTTTTTTTTTTTTTTGCAGTATTAAAACTAAAACAAAATTAGTAAAAACTAAATCAAAAACTAAGTAGACAAACTTACAAGTGGGTTGTCTCCCACTAAGCGCTTGTTTTCAGTCCTTAGCTTGACTGTGTCAGAGTTCAGGCTTCCGGTGCATCAGCCAAGGACACAATGTGTCCCTCTGGAATCTTGGCTTCCGCCCAGTAATGCTTCACCCTTTGGCCATTCACAGTGAATTCCCGTCCGTCTTTGGTAAGAAGGATTACAGCTCCATGGGGTCGAACCTCCTTGATTGTAAAAGGACCTGACCAACGAGAACGCAGTTTACCATGAAAAAGCTGTAAACGAGAGTTGTAGAGCAATACCTGGTCATTTGGTTCGAAGTTCCTGGAGATGATCTTCTTATCATGATATGCCTTTGTCCTTTCCTTGTACAACTTGGAATTGTCGTAGGCATGAAGTCTAATTTCGTCCAGTTCGTTTAGCTGAATTAGTCTCCTTTCTGCAGCAGGCTTTATGTCAAAGTTGAAGTGCTTCACGGCCCATGCTGCTTTGTGCTCAAGCTCGACTGGAAGATGACATGCTTTTCCATAAAGCAAATGAAAGGGAGTAGTGCCCAGGGGTGTCTTGTAAGCAGTCCTGTAGGCCCAGAGCGCATCATCTAGCTTTGTAGACCAATCCTTCCTTGTGGAATTCACTGTCTTCTCAAGGATCTCCTTGATCTGTCTGTTAGAAACCTCCACTTGCCCACTCGTCTGAGGGTGATAAGGACTAGCGACGCGATGATGAACACCATATGTCTCTAAAAGTTTAGAGAAAACCTTGTTGATGAAGTGCGTTCCACCATCACTGATGACAACTCTGGGGACTCCGAACCTTGGTAAGATGATGGTCTTAAACAGCTTAACGACCACTGCAGCATTGTTCTTTGGACTAGCAATTGCCTCCACCCACTTGGAGACATAGTCCACCGCGACCAGAATGTACTCATTCCCATAAGAAGATGGGAATGGACCCATGAAATCGATGCCCCAGCAATCAAAGACTTCAACCTCAAGGATGAAGTTTTGTGGCATCTCATGTCGCTTGCTAATCTTCCCTCTCCTCTGACAAGCATCACACATCAAAATAAAAGCATTAGCATCTTTAAACATTGAAGGCCACCAGAAACCTGCTTGAAGAACCTTTGACACTGTCTTGAAAGTAGCAAAGTGCCCCGCATAATCAGAACCATGACAGTGATACAGCACATCTCGAACCTCACTTTCTGCAATACACCTCCTGTAGAGGCCGTCTGAGCAATGCCGGTAGAGATAAGGCTCATCCCAATAGTATCTCCGGAATTCCCGCATGAACTTCTTCTTCTCATACCCCTTGAGTTCGGTAGGAAGGTCCTCTGTAGCTAGGTAATTTGCAATGTCTGCATACCAAGGTCGATTGCCCTCCGAAACTGCACTTAAATCTTGACTCTCCGTCTCTGCACACACTGTCGATCGACAGTGATGATGAAAATCGATCGACAGGGCAGTTTCTGTAATCTGGGACTCGGGCAGATGAAAGCCTGTCGATCGACATACTCCTGTGTTGATCGACAGCGAGGCTTCGGGCAAACTGTTCGGCTTCGGACCTTGCTGAATTCCATTCCCATTCACTTGAAATCCAATCTCTATGAAGTGCACACTTTCCTCAGGGAAGTAGTCATCAATAGGAACACTATCCTCAATCCGAATGCGTGAGAGATGATCCGCGACACCATTCTCGACCCCTTTCTTGTCCTTCACTTCAATGTCAAACTCTTGGAGAAGGAGAATCCATCTCAATAGTCTTGGTTTAGCGTCCTTTTTCTGCATGAGGTACTTGAGTGCTGAATGATCCGTGTGCACTATCACCTTGGCTCCAATCAAGTAAGGTCGGAACTTTTCGAAAGCAAAAACCACAGCTAGCAACTCCTTCTCAGTTGTTGCGTAGTTCTTCTGAGCCTCGTCAAGCGTTCTACTAGCATAGTAGATAGCATGCAGCTTCTTGTCCTTCTTCTGACCCAACACTGCTCCAACTGCATAATCACTGGCATCACACATCACCTCGAAAGGCAAATCCCAGTCTGGAGGTTGCACTATTGGAGCACTCACCAAAGCCTGCTTAATTTGATCAAAAGCAGATAAACAATTAGTATCAAAATCAAATTTGACATCCTTACAGAGCAATGTGGTGAGTGGGCGAGCAATTTTGGAGAAATCCTTGATGAATCTCCTGTAGAAACCAGCATGTCCAAGGAAACTCCGGACCTCTTTGACGGAAGTTGGCGGTTGGAGACTAGTCATCACCTCAATCTTGGCACGATCTACTTCAATCCCATCTGCTGAAACTCTGTGGCCAAGTACAATGCCATCTTGCACCATGAAATGGCACTTTTCCCAGTTAAGAACCAAGTGCTTCTCCACACATCGGGCAAGCACTTTCTCCAGGTTTTCAAGGCAGCCCTTGAATGAATCACCGTAGACTGAGAAGTCGTCCATGAAGACCTCCATGTAATCCTCAATCATGTCTGTGAAGATGGACATCATACAGCGTTGGAAAGTTGCAGGAGCATTGCAAAGTCCAAAAGACATTCTGCGGTATGCAAAAGTGCCATACGGACAAGTGAATGTGGTCTTCTCCTGGTCCTCTGGGTGGATGGGGATTTGGAAAAATCCAGAGTACCCATCTAGGAAACAATAGTAGGGATGGTTTGCTAGCCTCTCCAACATCTGGTCAATGAAAGGCAGGGGGAAGTGGTCCTTTCTAGTGGCTGCATTGAGCTTCCTGTAGTCGATGCACATCCTATGCCCAGTCACAGTCCTCATTGGAATCAGCTCGTTCTTGTCATTCTTTACCACTGTGACTCCTCCTTTCTTAGGCACCACATGAACAGAGCTAATCCACGCACTATCTGAAATGGGGTAGATGATCCCAGCCTCTAGAAGTTTCAAGATCTCTTTCTTAACAACTTCCTGCAGATTTGGATTAAGCCTCCTCTGGTGCTCAATAGATGGCTTGCTCTCATCCTCAAGATGTATCCTATGCATGCACAAATCTGGAGAGATACCTGCAATATCATCAAGAGAATAGCCAAGAGCTGGGCGAAACTTCCGCAGCTTGCTTAGCAGTAAGGTGAGCTCTACATTGTTTAGCGAAGAGTTAACAATGACAGGGTAAGTGGAATTAGGACCAAGAAAAGCGTACCTTAGCCCTGCTGGAAGTGGTTTAAGCTCAAGCTTCGGAGCTTTCTGTTCACTCCAATCGCCTACTTGTGGAGCTTTCACAGAAGGTTCACCCAAACTCACACTAGCAACCATTTTCCTCCATTCCTTGTTAGCATCCATCATCCTAGCATAGCCTCTCGCATTCTCATCACTCTGACCTTCTTGTAGCACAGAGTTCACCAAAGTCCTTTCCAAGGGATCAATGGGGTACATATCGTTGAAGACTTCCTGTGCAAGGTCTGTGAGTGTATCAACGTAGAAGGTCTGTCCATCGATGGTGGGTCTCTTTACCAGCTTATTCATCTCAAACTTCATCTCGAAACCACCCACTCGCAAGGTAATACAGCCTCCCTGAACATCTATTAAAGCACCAGCTGTGGACAAGAAAGGTCTGCCCAAAATAAGAGGATCCTTGGGCTCCTCATTGTACTGCAGGACCACAAAGTCGGTAGGGATCATGAAATCACCGACCTTGATTGGTACATCCTCCAATATCCCTTCCGGAATCCTTACTGACCTATCCGCGAGGATGAGAGAAATCCTAGTGGGCTGGAAATCCGTCAACCCTAGACTGACAGCGACGGAGAGTGGCATTAGGTTGACGCCAGAGCCCAAGTCGCAGAGAGACCTCGGAAACCTATCCTTGAAGATCAAACAATCCAACACAAAGATTCCTGGATCTGTGAGTTTTTCTGGAATCCGGTTCTGAATTACCGCACTAACCTGCTCAGAGATCATAGCCACTCCTTCCTCTATACTCAAGCTCTTGCTAACCATCTTCTTCACATACCGGCGGATCACTGGACTAATCTTAATGGCATCAACAAAGGGAAGTTCTAGAACCAACTTATCTATGATAGCCTTGCACCTAGCATCTTCAAGCTCCTGCTTAGACCTCTTCTGACTCCTAGGAAAAGGTGGCTTAGGCTTGTACACCCTCTCAACCTCGACATCCGATGGTTTAGAAGAAGTTGCGCAGTTCTGGGACCCGTGTCGATCGATACTATCACCTCTGTCGATCGACACTAGCATCTCTGGAGGTCCGGAAACGATCCGTGGGGTTCCTGTCGATCGACACTGATTGCCGTCGATCGACAGAGGAGTCTCTGGAATTTTTTCATTCTCATCAAATTCGCCTGACTCATCTAACTGCTCTGCACCAAGTCCCTTCTTCATCACAGGCTCTTGGAGGACCTTTCCACTCCTTGTGGTGATGGCTGCAACTGAGTGTCTTGGGTTAGCATCCGTCTTGGATGGAAGAAACCCCTCCTGCCTTCTAGAGTTCTCAGCCGTCTGAGCGACTTGAGTGTCCAACTTTTTGACATGGGTGTTCAAAGCTTCAAACTTCCCATTCAAATCTTGGTACATGGCATCCATCTTCCCATTAAAGGTAACAGTCAGCTTCTGTTGACCTTCCAAGATTTGCTCAAGCATAGATTTCATCTCGCTGTCTGCTGATTTAGCAGGAGGTGCCTGGTAAGAAGATGAACCATAGTTTCTATTGTAGTTGCTCTGGAAAGGCCTCTGAATTCGGTCTTCTGAGACTGAAGCTTAGGAGCGTAGCTAGGTGAACCCGGATTCCCAGTGAACGTAGTTCTCTGATTTCCATTGAAGCCTCTGTTACCCTGCTGATTACCAAACCGCTGACCCTGAAAACCATTCTTACTGATGTAGTTGACGTCTTCTTCATCCTGCTCGAAAGTCTCCACTTCTGCAGCAAACTGAACTGACTTCTTCCCCACCAGAAGATTATGCACGGAGTCTATCTTGGCCTTAACCTCCGCAATCTGGCTTCCATCCATGCTGCCACCCGACTTCTTCCTCTCGAAATCAGCATTCTTGGTACTATTGCTAGAAGCCAAGTTCTCGATAAGCACAAGTGCATCCTCTGGGTATCGAGTGTTAAAATTCCCGTTAGATGCAGCATCCAAAGCCATCTGATAGCGCCAGTCGACTCCTCTGAAGAAGATACCCAATAACTGAACATCACTAAAGCCGTGATGTGGACAATCCCTCTGATAGGCTTTGAATCGCACCCAAGAAGCCTTGAATGCTTCAGTCGGTCCCTATTTGAACATAGAGATCTTTGTCCTAAGATCTTCGGACCGTGCCTCATCAAAGAAGTTGTTGAGGAAAGCGTTCTTGGTGTCCTCCCAAGTGGTCAGTGAGCCTGGCTCTAACTGTTTCAGCCAGTAGGCTGCTTCTCCACTAAGTGAATAGGGGAAAAGCTTGCAGTAAAGGTAGTCGCTGGAGACTCCATTAGCCTTGATGCTAGATGCCAAGTCCTCGAACCTCTCTATATGATCCATGGGGTGCTCAGACGACAGACCATGGAAAGGATGCTGAGCTACAAGCGCAAAGTACGCAGGCTTTAGCTCGAAATCGTTCCTCTGGAAAGCAGGAGGACGAATCGCAGCCCTGTTAGCATAGAACTCATCAGGCCTGTTGTACTCTCCCAGAGTACGCCCACGTGCAACAGGCTCCTGGCGCTGCGCAATCTGCTGCTCGGCCTGTTGCTCTGCTTGCTCCTCAATCACAGCCCCATGGTCGTCCACTCTCTGACCTTGGGCATTTCTCCTCAGACCCTCTTGGTCATGAAGAAACCCATCGTCACCTCTGATTAGCACAATTGGATTAACCATTCTGGCTGCCTTTCTCGTTGCCCGGTTGGCTCGCTCTAAAACTCCTAACTCAGGAATTAAGTCCACTAACTCTTGATCCTTGTTGCTTCTGGTCTTGCGATTAGGCATGCACCTGAAACACACAGAAACAAAAGAAAACGGAAGTAAGTAAACGAAAATTAAAACTTAGACAAAATTATAAAAACAAAAATCGATTGGTAAAATCGAGTCCCCGGCAACGGCGCCAAAATTTGATATGCTCAAATTTACCCTGAGCTACTCTCTCAAATTAAGAGATCCTCGTAGTACTTAGGGATCGAATCCACAGGGAATCAATTTACACAATCAATTTAAGTATTCAAATTATGCTAAGCAAGGAATATGTAATGAAAAGCGAATAATAAAAACGAGCAAAAGATAGCGATTTTGGTTGTTATGTAATTCAAAAAGACAAAAGCTAGGCGATGGGTAATTCTTCAGGTATGATTCAAAATTGAAGATAAAATTACTGCAGGGTTTAATTAAGTTTCGTTCTAGAACTCAAACACTAAGGTAAAGCCAATCAACTTCCGTTGCGGAGACTATCTATACCTAGATCCCTAAATTGCAAATTCTTTTGCAAATTTATTGAATCTAAACAAGCATTAAGTTCAAGTTCAATTGTTCACAAAATCCCTAAGCCAAATTCCTTTGCGAATAGGTGATTTTGCTCATCTAAGACTAAGTCCAGTTGTTAATAACACTTCCGTGTCTATTAAAGCAACCTAAGTTCTAGATACTAGGTGATCAAGCTAGATCTAGCATTAGAAACAATCTAGATGAAGAATCCTAAAGATAAACCCTAGCAAAATTACAATCCTATCAATTTCTCATCAAACCCTAGAATTCCCCACAACCTAACAAGCAAACTACTCACTCATGTTGAATAAAGCAAACATCATGAATAAAAGTAGATGCATAAAGAGATAAAGTTAGAGATACAAAGGGTTTGAAGCTTGCAGTATGAAAAACTCTGTAGATCTCTGTCAAAACTCTCCCTAGCAATATCTCTCAAGTCTTAATGGAAAACAAGATAATGATCTAAAAACTTAAGTTAAACTATATATACAAAGGTAAAAAAATCGTCATGGGCCTTGGAAAATTCGTGTGGAAATCTTCATTAAATCTCGTGTCGATCGACAGGAGTAATGTCTGTCGATCGACAGGCCGCTTTCTGGTAAAATCTTCTGCTTCGTCAACTCGCGTGTCGATCGACAGGCTTAGTCACTGTCGATCGACAGATAAGCTTCTGTCGCCGATTCCAACTTGATCTTACTCCAAAATGTTCCAAAAGCTTCCATTAAGCTCCAAACGACCAAATACCTGTAAAGACACTAAAAACACCAAAAAGACTCTACAAAAACGACTTATATCATGGTTGAAGATGGGTAAAAACCATGATATATCAATTGCGCCTTACCTCTACTGTGAACCTTCTCTACCGCGGGGCTTGGGTGCTTAGTTCTTTCTCAAGCTCCTCCGATTCTTACTTCCTGAGTGTTTTCCTTTGGCTCTAGAAGAGAATAATGATTTTGGTGTGTAAAATATGAGCTCCCTAGCTCCCTATTTATACCCCACAAAAATCCCCTAGAGATTATTCACTTTCCTTAATTTTTTCCACCTCCTTACTACACGGGCCAAGCCCACTAGCCTCCACGTTTTTCCTTCCTTACCAAGGAAAAACTAGGGTTTCCTTCTCCTTTCCCATGTCACTAGAACCTCCAGGCCTGACCATAAGGCCCGTTAGGCTGTTACCTAGTCTGACAGGATTTCTGCCGCAATTAAGCTGGCTTTACTCCTAAGTTTTCCTACCGAACCTCCTACCGCAGGTTCGGGGTGTTACAGTTAGAACTATCTATTTTTCCTAGACACTCTAATGAAAACATCATGTGTGATTGGGTTGTTTCAGATGACCTGGGTTTGGTCTTGGATGAGATGATATTCCGGGATAGGGAATGTCATGGTGATACCACGGGAGGTTGTTTTGGTCGACAGGTGCTTATGATGCACGTTAAAGAATTGATTGCTCTTGGAGGGTTGTGAGTTTTCTTCAGGGAATGTGAGTTTCCTTGCATACCGATAGCTTGACGGACTGTGTGTCCCGAGAGTGGGAGGGGTATAGAGCAGCATACCGATAGCCTGACGGACGGTGGGTCTGGATGGTGGGAGGGGTATGGTGCACCGTGAGGTGGTGATAGATACGAGTTATGAGCAATTAATGTCTGAAAAGTGATTGTTAGGATGAGACTGGATGGAAGCCTCAGACATCGGGAGCTGATCTCAGGTGGTGCTAGCCAGGTTTTGGTCAGGAGTGGTTACCGTAGTGTGGCGGTGTTGTGTGATACGAGGTTGAATCCGTGTTAGTGGGGGAGAATTGTAACAATCGCGAACCAAATTGTCAAGTTTTTGGTGGGGTGTCGATCGACACCACGGGGTGTGTCGATCGATACTCGAGTGAATTGAACCGGGTTGATTCAATTTTATTCGTTGGTTTGGCTCGGTTTAGGGGAAACCCTAGGGCTTCCCTATAAAAAGGCTATGGCCCCGTTTTTGGTCGAGTTGTCAATTCCAGAAAGTTTCACAGAGTTTCCAGAGAGTTTGTGAGAGGATTTGATAGAAGGGAAGAATCATTGTTGATTTCTTCGAGTTCTTAATCCTAAAAGCTCTTTTGTGTGATTGTGAGGCTCTGGAGATCATTTTTGGTGGTTTTGATTCACGTTAGAGGGGAAGATTCAGATAGGAGATCTGCGTTCTTCGTGTTCTTCGCGTTCTTCGTGTTTTTTATCCCTTTTTTCCTTCTAGATCCAAGATGAGTGCGTGACCATGGCTTATCTAGGTAAAGGAATTGATAGGATGGGATTATTGTGTTGTTTGGTTGGATTTCGTGTTGTTTTTGGTGGATTTCGTGCAGGAGATCGATGCGATGCGTTCAGGAATTGATCCGTGAGAGGATAGGTTCGATTCCTAGGTTCTGTATCTGGCGTCTAGCGTCGATCGACACCATTGTTTGGTGTCGATCGACACCCTGCTACTGTAACGATCGACACCGGGGTTGAGTGTCGATCAACACCCTGCTACTATATCGATTGACACCAGGTGTGTGTCGATCGACACTCGGATTGATTGTGTTGGTTTCGCGTTTGATTGTTGTGTGATGCATTGTTGATTGCTCATTATAGTATTGTATCTCTTTCTTATGCATGTGTGTATAGCCAAGTAGTTGGAATGACCGTCTCACTGAGTATTTGTGATAATACGCACGCATCTCGTTTTTCCATGTGATGCAAGTAAAGACAAAGTGTGATAGTGGAATCATGGCTGGAAAGAGGAGATGATCCAGAGTCTCGGCTATGTGATTTTATGTTATTGTTTAGAAGCGCTCGGTTGCTGGTTCAATGAATTGGATTGTTGAATTGGTTATTCGAATTGGTTCATTGGTTATTAGATTTAATGGTTATTGAATTGATTTGGTTTAATTTTGAAATTCCGCTGGTTATGCTTGGTTGTTGTTTGATTGAGAATTTAGCATGTTGAGAGTTAGTATTTATGGGAATGCTAACTCGATGCTATTTAAAAAAAAAAATGGGTCGGGTTGTTTCAAATCGAACCATAATTTTTTTTAGTTTCTTAGGAGTAAGGCTCTTCTCTCTTAAGATTTAACTTTTTTAATTTGCAAGAAAATGATTTTGTAATATGTTTTTCAGCATATTTTAAAATAATATAATAATTAAATCAACTAAAAAATTTTGTTGAATGAACTATTCCATATAATTAAATTGTATAGGAAATCAATTTAAAATAATGATACGCGATCATATGATAAGAGGAAGCGCTACGTGTGAGTGAAAGCACACGCCAAAATTAACTGAACGCTACATATACGATCTATTTTCGTTATAGCTGAACTGAATCAAACCATAATTTTGTTTAGTCTTTTAAGGTTAAGGCTCTCCACTCTTACAAAACCATAGTTTTGTTTAGTATGATAGGGTTAAGGCACTCTTCTCTTGGGGTTTACTTCCTTTTAATTTGCAAGAAAATGATCTTTGAAATATGTTTTTGAGTATATTTTAAAAATAATATAACAAATTAATCTTGGTTACTAAAATATTTTATTAAATAAATTATTCAATAAAACTAAATTGTATTCGAAATCAGTTTAAAATAATGATATGCGATTATATGATATAAATGATTATACAAAGTATTATGATAAGGGGAAGCGCGACGTGAGAATGACAGAACACGCAAAAACTAACCGAACGCTACATATATGACCCATTTTTGGGATTTTCGGCTTATTAGTACCCGCACTCTAGGGAAGTGCGAAAATATTTACCCACTTTGTCAAAGAGTGCGTATTTCTACCCAGACTCTATATAATGTACTTTTTCGTACCCAAACTAATTAAATTAGACATATTTATACCTCAAAGCTTACTGTGTTAATATCTCTGTTATCGGTGCTGAGTGTGTTGCTTAGTCACTAAAACATATATAACAACTCAGATTTATGTTTTAAATTTTTTTTTTCTCATCTTAAAAGAAACGACATCGTTTCTTGTGTTTTGTTAAAAAAAAAAAAACCCTAAAATAATCATCTCTTCTTCTTTCTTCAACTCACGAGTCTGAAAACAAAGAGACAAAGAAAGTCTTCTTCGATTTCTCAGAAATTCAAGTAGGGAAAACTGAAAATTTGTGGTTGGTTTCGCCAATTTGGTTTCTAAGTTCTTCGAATTCTCAGGAAAATGAGGTAAGAGTTCGATTTCTCTGATTTGTTTTTTGGGTTTTCATGTGAAAAAGATTTGTATAGATTTCTGTTTAGACGTATTTTGGCTTAGATTATAGGACTACTGTACTCGTAGGTGAATGTTTACTGATTTATATTTCGATTTATAAGATTTTAGGACTATGAATACATGTTGCATACCAAGTGTTCGATTAAATGTCCCAATGAGATAATTCATTCGAATTTACCAATTTTGTTTTTGTTATTTCAACAGTGACGAAATAAATTTCCAAGTTTACTCTAAGGGAAAGTTTGTGACTCATGAGAGAGGTGATGTTACTTACGATGAAGGAGAGATACATTTTCATCTATCACCGGCTGCAGGATTGTTTACTGGATTGGCTGAAGGGTTGGGAATGTCGTTATATGGACAGAGGATATGGTATAAATTTCCTTGGGAAGACTTAAGTCAGTGCAAGATTTTGTGTGATGATAGTGACAACTTTCAGAGACTGATGGCGGCTTCAATGTGGACAAAGTGTTTTGATATATATTTGGAAGCTGAAAATGCAAATGTTCATGTTGATGAGCCTATAGTAGATGAAGGCATGGTAGAGGAGCAAATCAGGATGCAAATGAAGATATCAATGATGACCAAACAGAGATGTGTGAAGAGGAAGCTCGTGTGGAAGCTCTTGTTGCTGACATTGTTGATTCAGAAGACGAGGATGATGTATATCAGAGAACTCCACCTCAATCAGATTGTGAGGAAGGAGGGGAAGGAGATAACTATAATGGTAAAGGCTGATTATGATGGTTTAGGCTAGATGGTGTTTGCTTTTGAGATGGGGAATACTGATTATTATGGTGAAGGCTTGATGGTGTTTGCGTTTCTGTTTTGGTTTCTCTTTTGCCTCTCTTATTAAGACATATGATCGGCTTTTGTAATGCCAAAAAACTTTGATTTGGTTTCTCTTTTGCTTCTCTTATTAAGACATATATTCGACTTTTGTAATGCCAAAAAAACTATGATTTGGTTTCTCTTTTGCTTTTCTTACTAAGACATGATCGGCAATATGCTTTTGGCAATCTACTGCTTTTGTAATGGCAAATATTTTTGATTTAACTCACTATTTTTGTGATCTTGTAACAACAAAAGAAATCCAAAACACTTTCATCAGTCATTGCATTTGTCTAACAGAAGCACACTACAAATTCATCAACACATTACAAAGTCATCAAGACATTACATTTGTCGCTAAAACCCACTACAAATGCTAATTCTCTCAATCTTTCAAAACACTACACAACCATAACTCGTTGCATACTTAAGCCACGAAGTAGTAGTAAAAAACAGCCATGAAAATACCACATACAAGTATGTTCTTCAAGCTATGTATCTCACTTACGACTTCTTTGACATCTTTCTCACAACAATTAACAGCATTTTTGGTTTCTTCAATCTCTTTAACACATCCAAGAACACTTGTTTTTATATCTTTCATCTCTTTCTCAAAGCAACTTACGACTATTTCACAAGTTCTTGTCTCAAATTGCAGATTCTCCATGTCTTCTTTGAGCTCACTTATAATGTGCTTAAAATCTTCAATCTCTTCCACCATAGATTCATCGGTCCAGTTGAATGGTTTTGGAAGTTCTCAAAACTGAATTTTCTCCACATCAACATCTTCGCGGCATTCCTCTCTCTCCACCTCGACGTCCCCCATTACCTCTTGTACGATTGGAGCCTATTACGAGTGGAGCCTATTAGAATTGTGACTCCTTATTACTCAGATTCTGAAAAATTAACTACTAATCATTTACCTGAAGAAGACGACGATATTTGATTCGATTGAGACTTTTCAGTCGCCATGTATCAAAACCCCAAACCCTGTAACTCAATTTTCCCTACTCGAATTTCTGAGAAATCGAAGAAGACTCTCTTTGTCTCTTTGTTTTCAGACTCGTGAGCTGAAGGAAGAAGAAGAGATGATTATATTAGGGTTTTATTGTTTTTTATTTTAAACAAAACACAAGAAACGACATCGTATGTCGTTTCTTTTAAGCTGCGAAAAAAAAAATTAAAACATAAATCTGAGTTGTTATATATGTTTTAGTGACTAAGCAACACACTCAGCACCGTTAACGGAGATATTAACACCGTAAGCTCTGAAGTATAAATATGCCTAATTTAATTAGTTTGGATACGAAAAAGTACATTATATATAGTCTGGGTAGAAATACGCACTCTTTGATAGAGTGGGTAAATATTTTCGCACTTCTCTAGAGTACGGGTACCAATAAGCCAAAAACCCCCCATTTTTGCTATAGCTGAACTAAATCAAACCATACTTTTGTTTATTCTGTTAGGGTTAAGGTTCCCTAGGGTTAAGGTTCCCCTCTCTTAGGGTTTTTTTTTTTCAAAAGATTAATGTTTCTAATATTTTCTTTAGTATATTTCTAAAATAATATAACATTTGAATCTTGGTTACTATACTATTTTGTTGAATGAATTATTCCATAAAACTAAATTGTATTCGAAATCAGTTTAAAATACGTGACCATATGATATAAATGTTTGTACAAAGTAATATGATAAGGGGAAGTGCACATCATATGCCAAAATTAACCGAACGCTACATATACCACCCATATTTTGCTATAACTGAGCTGAATCAAATTAATTTTTTGATTTATTTTTTATTGATTAGCCTCGCATGTTAATTTTATGACTTTTAATTTCTTATAAATATAATTGGTATATGTATAAATTAAAAATAAATGTTATTTGTTTTAATTCGGTATAAATGTTAAAATTAGATATTTAATAATTTAAATTAAAAATATATATTTAACTCCTAAAACTTAATTTGAAAAAACTATTATTAAAAAGTATTATTTTAATTGAATTTGAGAAAATTGAATCCGTGAAATCATACTGTTATTCGATTATGTATTAGGTAGTCGGTAGCATGTGTCCATATGAAATTTGTTAGAGAATAAGTTGATTTAAGTATTTAATAACATAATTTTATAATTTGTATCATTTTTACTTGTTAGTTTAAAATGTATAAGCATGTAAAAAATAATATGCATATTTTATAAATTTTTCAGTGCATGTAGTGGAAATTATGGATTTTTCTTTTTTTTTTTGAGAAAAATTATGGATTTATCTGTTTTGTAACTTTTTTATTAGTTTTAAAATAAATTGTAAACAATGAATAACAAAAAGTATAAAAATTTAACAAGTGAAGTGATAAAAAAATTTAAAATGTTGAAAAAAAAAATAGATGGACTAGCATAAAGAATTTGTAAACTTCGTTTTTTTTTTTATATATTTATTATTGTAGTAATTATATAGTTTGTTTGATTTTTGAGGTTGTTGGTGGTCTAGCGGTCTTGAGAGTAAATTCTCAAGTTCAAGATCACTAGTTCAATTCCACTTGGGTAGAATGATTTATGCCTTAAATGCAGTATTATCAACGGCTGGTCTCGGGCACCGAGAGATATTATGGATCAAAGATCCGGAACTTCCAAGGTCTTTAAAAAAAACAAAAAAAAAACAAAATTTTCGAGTAGAACCAAAATATGTTTTATGTGATATATGTGAAGAAGAGATGGATCCATTCTCATAGTAAAAAAGAGCATAAGATCAATTTCTTTGTAAAAAAAGAAAATATGAACAATAGCTAGGCCGTATTTTATCACTGTCTAGTAATTAAATTTTGAAATTTATTAATTAAGCGGATAAAATCGTTATTGTGACCGATTACACAGTTGCCGATTAAGTCAAGCGATTAAGGTATAATCGCAGCGGGAACACTCCGCCCAGCGCCTATTCGGCCGATTTTTATAACAAAGGTTTTTACTGAGAGAATAAATCCAACCAGTCAGTGTCAGCAACAACCTTATCTAGTTTAATTTGTAGTGTACCACATGCGTAAAGAGCCATCTTGCTTCTTCTGGTTTTTCTGTATGTTAAAACCATGAGAAATCATTACCCTGAAGGCAACGACACTCACTAGGGTTTTAACAAAAAAAAAAAAAAAAACTTTCAGCCTTGATACAACCTCTATGATATATTAACCATACATATCTTTTAGGTAACTATCAATGTATTTCCCACTACTTGATAGTTCTAATTGGTTGTCATCATAGTTAGTATGGTGGTTTCTGATTTCCCACGTACTTTTGCTGACATGGAGCAATTAGATTCATCGTAACTTGAATCTGGAAACTTAGAGTAAGCAAACTAGTTGCATGTCTAGAATTCCCATAGGATCGTAACTACTATTTCCTTTTGATGGAACCTTCTCGTGCCGACTAGGAGACTCTTTTGATCCTCATGTCTTGGTTATATCTTTCCCATGTCTCTTTTTTCTTCTTTTTGATGTTTAAGGAAATTTTTATGAAGAGTCATATTGAGTACTTAAACTACCTTTGAGCTTACTATCAATGTCCTTCCCATCATATGAGCCATAATTTTGTACAGAGACTGCCTTTTTCTCCGCAGCTTCTTTTCTTACTAGATAATATATCCTTCCTTGTTATCCTCCCCTAAGTAGCCAGGAGGTGTCCTTCCAAACTCTGTATGTCTCCATTCAGAATCCTTAGCTTTGCTTATTCCCTTGTAATCCCTTTCTTTTGTCTTATTGTTTGTCAATTCTAATGGAGACTAAGCCATTAGGAGTCATGCTTGATTCAGCCACTTTACTTAACCCATCTTCTTAGAACTCATTATTGTGGGTGGCTCTTAATACTCCATCTCCTTTTGCCATATCCTCCTCAAGAGCCTCTGTTCTTCCCTCTTCCTCTACCTCTTCCAGCTCTAGAACCCTTTTTAACCTTAGGATATGCTTCCTTAGCAGTGAAGCAAAACTTGTTCTTGTTTATTGGCACATATTCAAGGTTTTCATTAAAAGTCCATTTCAGAATTCTCATGACTTAGGCGTTTTACTATTGCCAGCGAAGCTTTGGAAAGATTAAAAGGTTGATACTGATGATAACTAAGTCTTTTACATTTGAAACATAACTAGTTGAGATTCTTATAGTCTAACTCCACAATTATCACTCCCCCCCCCCCCTCCTCCCCCCTTAATCTAGTTGCACATATGAACTCAATTGGATTGTCTACTCAAACCCATACTCTTGCTCTTACATTTTCCAAATAACTAGAGTTCTTAGCATGAAGCTCAATTACTTCCACTCTCCCTAAAACATATCAAATACTAATAACTGCTTTGTTCTTAAGAAGATGTAAAGGAATCCTCTTTATCCTTAATTAGAATGGGATTTGGATTAAAAATGAGTTGGAGGGTTTAGGTGCCATTTCTCCCTAGTAACAACCCACCATTCACATACCAAAACTTCAACAATAACAGATTCGTGATCAAAGATGAAATGAATGCAGTGCTTACCCACTCCTCTTCCTCTGACCATATCTTTTACATCCCATATATGCAGTGAGGCTTCCACTGCTCCAATTATTCTAAAGACGTATGTGCTCCTGATCCTCAATACAATGTTCGAGGAGTGCTCTTCAAACAGTTCTCGATTGTCAAAATCTTGGACTTCAATCAGATTTACTTATTTTTTGTTCCTTTAGCTAATTGGTAAGATCATCATTTGTCCTCTTGAAGATTTTATTCATCTTTTTCTACCAGCATTCTTTTAGTCTCATGTCACCTTACTCCTTACTTTCTATTGTAATCTTTAGATAAACTACGAATAATATATTACTATCTACTACAAATATCTGGAAGGATTACTCTCCAAACTTAGCTTCCCATAGATAAAAGAAGGTGTCATGACCTTAGTTCCCTGAAATGACTAAGAACATCAAGCCAAAGTGAATCTCGTTTAGAGTGTAGTGTTCAAGCTAAATCTACATAGCGGATACAAAAGACCCTGAAAAAAACAGATACCTCACAAACTCTAAAAACAGAGCAATCAAAGAACCTTATCTTTATTTTGAAATACTCATAGAATCAGAACGTAATTACAATATATTCTACTCACTGTTACACAACATCACTCCCTAATGATTTGCCCCTGACCGTATTTCCTAAGCTACAAACAGCAACAGTTGAGATCTCTTTTATTCACTCACCTGAGTAAACCCCTTACAAACCCTTTGAGTTCTCTGCTTTTTTTTTTTGCGAGAACTACTTTACAAAAAGTTCTTCTTTTGCTTTAAGTAAAAAGAACTTCAGCTGCAACAATACCAGGACAAACCTTTTTGTCCGCTGAACAGTTGCAGGATCCTTGATGAAGACTTTTGCTTCTTCAGCATGCTCCTTGTCAGAAATCCCATCTACTTCTGAAATCCAGACCAACTCTGCTACAAGCTGCTTCCACTTGCTTGTTGCTTGGTCCAAGGTGCCACGTCATAAGTCAGCTCTTGCTTGTTTTCCCGCTTCAGCTGAGTGACTTACTGATCTTTCGGACCTATTGATCCTCTCAAGAGATAGACTACTAGTTCATACTCTTCTAAAGTGATCGAAACAATTTACTGAGGTAGAGCATCTCATATTAGTAGAATCGCCTCATAAGCTCCACCACTTTCGATCCTCTTTCCGGTTCTCCAATATCTCTTTTTGATCCACCTTCACCCGACATCCCCTCACATTTCTTATTAATAAATATGTATTTCTATGAACTCCAGATCTAATCGAATGGGAAGTTAGTGTCTCTACTACAAACGAAACCCATCTTCGAGAATGATTCAGCGCTCCTAAGATCCTTGACTCAACAAGTTTTACGTCCTCATATTTGAAAAAGTAACGTTTGCTCACACACAAATGAAATAAGCCCAAAAGAGAAGAGAGAGAAAACCTTAGTATTTTGGTTTTTTTTTAAATGTTGGATTTATTATTTTTATTGCAAATTATGAGAAATGTTATAAAGACGATACAACCACGAACAATTCACTCCGACATTGTTAGATCCACGACATACAACATTTCCTACTCCATGCTCACCTTCTACCTTTACTACGTCAATTGCACCATGTTAGGGATCTCCAGTAAACTTGCTTCCATTAATCTGCATATATTTGTTAATAAATCACATCATCTGAGAATCGAACCCCATACCTCTGGATGCATAAGCACTAATTAACCCTTGGTCTACCATTAGGACAAGAGGAGCTACCACAATATTTTATTTTATTTTAAAACAAAATCAGATTCAAGTTCATTAAGACTTGTATATTTTCTCACATTACTTTCCAAAATTCTGAATTAGAAAACTGTAAACTTTTTCAAAATTTATCTATTTTGGCAAAAAAAAAATCTTCAATTGTTTTCTAAAATAAAGCAGTAAAAATATCATTTAAGAACACTTAAATTGAGAATTTCCTTTTCCTGGTTGAAAGGGAATGTTGGGTCTGGACCTACGACCCACTCGGTCTAGCGGCCCAGAAAGCTTTCTGAAACGCAACTCAGAAGTCAACTGCGGTCAAGTCAGCCATGGTCAGATTTGGCAACTACAGTAAAATAGACCTAGGATGTACCCTCAACCTTTTTTGCTATAAATAGGAGTACAAGGTGATGTGACAAGACCTCAATATTCTTCCTAGAGAGTACAAGGGACAGAACTTTCCGTTTAGTCTCTAACTCTACTTTGGGTAATTTTCAGGCAGGCTACCGCCACCTAGAAAAGTGATAATCTAGATATTCCTTCTCTCTTTTTACTCGCCAGCGAACTAGTAGCCCGGGGCTTGTCTGGTCTACTACGACCTCGTTACGCGAACTTTTTGTAAACACACTACTTTTCGAACTCATCTTTAAATACGAACTTCTCCGACCTCTTATCTTTTTACATATTCATTGTTGTCCGGTTTATTGGTTGAACAATTGGCACTCCAGAAAGGGGGCTTGGAGAGTTTCTAATGCAAGAAGAATGAGTCCAAACACATCCACCGAACAACAGCCACTCACTAATCAACCCATCATGCAAGAGACCGCCGAAATGCTTCAGACCGCCCCTATCACCACCACTTTGATTGATACCACGAACGAACAGGTCACAGTTAACGAAAGAACTGCGCCTATAACATCAGAGCTGAGGCAGGAAGAACCGATCTTAAACACAGAAAAATAAACCAATGTCACGAGCATGTTAAGCGCCCTACTGAAACGCTTCGACCAGCAGGACACTCGAGCGTCAAGAAGGACGAACATCTGGCCGGACACTCGGGCGTCTACACAAGCCGCCATCCAGGAGCAGCTACACTCCACCCGACCGTCTGAATCCCTGCAACTTCGCACAAGCTCGTCTTCATCCGAAACAGAAAGACACAGACAACATGCGATATAACATCGTGTCATCAACTTGAACACTCCCACGAGAACTCCAATCAACGCACAAATAAGGCGAACAGCAGCCTCAAGGGAATAGGACTCGATCAAAGGAGCCGAGATCGAGGTGATGAAAGCAACGTTCAAAGACATGAACTCCAAAGTACACAAAGCCCTCAGCTCAGCCCCAGAAATCGACCAAGTCTTAGAAGAAACCTAGCAAACACCGATCATAGAGCAGATAACTTCGGTCCCGCTCAGAAACACAACAAAACTATGAATCAAACATACGCAAGGAGCACGGACCCAAAGCATTTCATGGCCGCTTTCACTATCGCCATGGGTCGTGTATAGCTCTTACCCAAAGAAAAAGATTCGGCCTACTACCAGTTTTTCATGGAACATGTCACAGGCTCCACGCTCGACTGGTTTTTTGTGCCTCGAACCACGTTCGATCAATAACTTCCAGCAGCTCTTGACGGCTTTTTCAAACATTACTCAATGTACATCTAAGATGGCGCTTCTGACGCCGGCCTCTGGACCGAAGTTATCTGGACCAATGTACAAACATTACTCAATCTGATTTTGTTTTATCATAGGGGCCTAAAGAGTCACTTCGGGACTACATGAGCATGTTCAAGGCCGTGCTGGCAGAGCTTGATGTACACAAAACTTTGGCAATCGAAGCACTCAAAAACGGTCTATGGCACGAGTCACCTTTTCAGACCAACCTGATCCTAAAGAAGGCCTTAACTCTGAAGACGCAATGCATCGAGCAACGCGGTACATTATACTCAAAGAAGACCGGGCAGCTAATCTCAAGAAACACTCTACCGCCAAGCTTCCAACCCCAAAAGCGAAGGTGAAGGAGGTCGCAGAGGACGACTACAATGAACCAAGGCAACACCTCGATCAGGACTTTAAGGAGACCAAGAAGAAGTTCTCAACCAACCTTATAGGAAGTAAGCAGACTCAGACCCAGGTTAAAAAACCTTGGTCGTACAAGTATGCCTGAGGAGAGACACAAAGGAAACCAAGTCGTTCTGTGATTATCATCAATTCTATGGGCACGCGACCTACCAGTGTCGGCAACTCAAAGACCATCTGCTTGATAAATACACAAGTGGGGAGGTCGAAGTCGAATGGCCTCTGACCCAGTATGAAAAACGTTGATCTGAAGAAACCCACGAGCAAGATGAACAACAGCCTGATAAAATAATCGATCTGCCGTTACCACCCAGACTATTAGCAGAGAGACAACACCAACAATCGTCTAAAAGAAAAATATACGTGATAATGGGCGGACTCCGAGCCGTAAATGATTTAGTCCGATAGCTCAAAAAAATACGAGAAACAAGTCTCATTGCGGCAAAACCTATCTCACACAAGTCGAAGTAGATATACCTATTATCTTCGGAGAGGTCGAAACCAAAAACGTGGCCATGCCACATAACGACCTGCTAGTTATCGAGCTAAAAATCGAAGACTGCGATGTCACTAGAGTGCTGGTTAACACTGGAAGTTCTGTCGACCTCATCTTTTTAGAGACATTAAAGAAGATGGATATCGGGCATGATAAAATCAAGCCAGGAGTAAAGCCCCTGAACGGGTTCGACAGAGTAACAACAATGACCATAGGGTCTATGCAAGTGGCATCACAAAGATCGTCAAATTCGTTGTTATTGACAAGCTCGCTGTCTACAACGTCATCATCGGAACATTGTGGCTATTTTCCCTCTGAGCAGTCTCGTCAATTTATCACCAGTGCGTAAAGTTCCCAACACCCACATGAGTCTTCACGATCTGCGGAAGCCAAAAGGTGGACAGATTGTGTTTGATAACCGAACATAAACTAAGGAAAGTCACTTGCAATATCACCAACCAAACGAGCCCTCGACGTTGGTCTATGGACCACGTCGGGAGCAGGTCAGACCTAGAGGAATCGATTAGGCACCACCTGATTCAGTTTCTGAGCTTGAACCCTTCCACATTGGCGTGGTCAATGGAAAACATGAAGGTAATCGACTCAAACATCATGCACGAGCTCAACGTAGACCCCACCTACAAATCGATCAAACAAAAGAGACGAAAGCTTGGTCTCAAGCAGGCTCAGGTGGTTAAGGATTAAGTCATAAAATTGCTCAAAGCTGGGTCGATCACCGAAGTACAATACCCTTAATGGCCGGCTAATCAAGTTATGGTCAAAAAGAAAAATGGCAAGTGGCGAGTATGCATCGACTTCACCTGAACAATGCTTATCCAAAGGATAGTTTCCCGCTCCCGCATATCGACCGAATCGTTGAAGCCACGACAGGAAACGAGCTCCTCTCATTCATGGACGCTTTCATAGGCTATAATCAAATCATGATGCATCATGATGACCAAGAGAAGTCTGCATTCATAACCGACCGAGGAACGTACTGTTTTCGTGTGATGCCTTCGGCCTGAAGAACGCGGTGGCGACCTACCAACGACTCATCAATAGGATGTTCGCCAACCAACTGGAAAACACGATGGAGGTATATATCAACGACATGCTCGCCAAATTGCAGAAAGTTATCGATCACATCGGTCATCTCCGCAAATGCTTTGTTGTATTGAACAAGTATAGCATAACCGAGCCAAATGCACTTTCGGGGTCACATCCGGCGAATTCCTAGGATACATAGTCACTCAACAAGGAATCGAAGCAAACCCAAAGCAGATCGTCGCAATTATCGACCTGCCCTCGCTGAAATATAAGAGAAGTCCAAAGGCTCACAAGTCGCATTGCCGCTCTCAATCGTTTCGTATCCCGATCTACCGACCGAAGTTTACCTTTCTATCAGTTGCTGCAAACTCACAATGACAAGGATTTCCTCTGGGACGAGCGATGCGAGGCAGCGTTCCAAGAACTTAAGATGTATATGTCCACACCACCCGTGCTCGTTGAACAGAGCCCGGCGAAACACTATTTTTATACGTCTTCGTAACGAATGCGCTGGTCGATTTCATCGTTGAACTGCCACCGACCCCGACCAGAACTGACCAGGTCGCACAAGAATGGACTCTACACGTGAACGGATCTTCATCCCGACACGGGGCAGGTGTCGGAATCTGACTAGAATCCCCAACCGGAGAAGTTCTGGAGCAATCATTCCACCTAAAATTCAAGGCATCCAACAACAAGGCCGGGTACGAAGCCCTACTCGCGGGTCTATGATTGGCAAAAGAAATCAGCGCTAAGAAAATCCACGCATACTACGATTCTCAGCTCGTCACCAATCAATTCATCGGTGAATACGAGACTAAGGACGAAAGAATGGAAGCATACTTGAAGTTTGATATACCCTATATTTTACCACTTTTACTATCTATTTTACTATAGTTTTTATATATATTAATAAAGCTTTTCGACCAAAAGAGGTAGTTTTCTCGTATTTGTAGAATTTAAGGTCTTAACAGGTTTTATTATCAAAAAATGTAAAATGGAGAAAAAAAGAGTGTTATCTATGATGCAGCTACTCATTTAAGTCAAAGGAACCAAGCCAAGTCGTTTTATCTTGAAGATAATGTATATTCTCAAACTGGACAGAACGTATACGCCAGAATTTCGCTGATAAACAGAGGATCAAATCAATTGGAAATTTAATGAAACTTGGTACGGAGATAGCCCTTTTAGATATCTTTCTAATGGAGTTGGAATTTCATCAATTGGAGCTGTACTTTAGAAGATACACTGGAAACACTGAGGATATGTCAAACTGCCTTCGAAGTGAAGTGGGTACACAAGGAAGCCAAGCACCGGGCCGCCCATGGGCCGATGATCCAGACCTTTGCCGACCTTCTAGAAGCACCATGGAAGCCTCCAATATCGGTCGGATATCGGTCACGCAAGCCGACCGATATTGTGATCAATATTGCCTCAGTTTCGACTAAAAAGACGTTTTTGCCCGAAGAAGACCTAGCCGACTTAAGCCTACTTAAACCCCTATATATACTTGCTTTTAGCCTCTCTTGGAACTTAAGCAGCCTGCCATAACAGCCTAAATCAATACCTAAACATATATTTCGTTTTTCTCTTGTTCTTAATGCATATTTGATTCTAAAAGCCTTTAAGGATAGATTGACTTTGCCCTATTGCGAAGAGATGAGATCTAACTCCTTACGCTTTGTAGATCAACTTTATACTATGTTTATGTGCTTTACTCTTGCTGCTACGTGTTGCAAAAGATGTTAGAGTACTAGCTTTGATTTGATTTCTATACAATTTCTTAATTCTATGTCTTTACATACTTAATCGTTTAGAGTTTTATACTAGAATTGATTCTTCATCTTTATTTATACTCAAAACACGAACTGGCTTAGCTACCAAGGGGTTGATCTTAGGTTGATATACTCTCCAAAAGCTTGTTATATCTCCGGATCTAGTATTCGATGAGCTAGGCATCTTAACAATTTGATAGGTTAGTTAAGGAGTCTAGTGAACAATCAAACTTGATCATAAAGCATGTTTTCACCTTATAATAACCTGCGATAGTTGAGTCTATTAGGGTAGAAAACGTAGAAGGTTAGTTACGTCACGACAGTGGGATGACCTTATATTAGTGATATGAGTTCTAGAACAACTAGTATTAAAATCCTAAATCGATTTCTTATGTTTGCATATGTTTTGTGAATTGCTTGATTTCTCATCTTAATTGATATCTATTCCTTTATTTTATTGCTTGTTATTTGTTTCATCAAAAACCCCAAAAACCAAATCATATATCTACTTAGCTTAATCCGAATCATATAAGTTTGTAGTGCATTCATCACTTAGTCCTCAGTAGATCGATCCCTAAGTACTACAACTGTCTTTACTGTGCACTTGCAGTTTCCTAGGGTTATAAATTTAAAAACTCGTATTGCATCTTTAAAACCCTGCACATCAAAGTTCGCCCGAGAATTAACGACCACGTTTGATGATTTTCAAATAATCAAATTTCCACAAACTGACAACGCCCAGGCCGACGCACTCTGATACGCTCAAATTTACCCTGTGCTACTTTCTCAAATTAAGATATCGTAGTAGTACTTAGGGGTCGAATCCACAGGGAATCGAATCACACAAACGATTATGAATTCAAATTATGCTAAGTAAATATGTGTTACAATTAAAGTAATAGTAAAACAAGGCAAGCAGATTATGATTCGGTGTTCTTAAAATTCAATGAGACAAAAGCTAGGTTTTCAGGAAATCGCAGGAAACTCGAAACTGTAGACAAATTAGACTGATAGGAGAATTAAGATCCGTTCTTGAACATGAAAACAATGGTAAAGTTAACCAACTTTCGTTGCGAAAACTATCTATGACTAAATCCCTAAATTCCAAATTTCTTTGCAAACTTAGTGGATAAAGACAAATATTAATGTTCAGATTCAATTGTTCACAAAATTACTAAGCCAAATTTCTTTGCGAATAGATAATTTTGCTCATCTAAGATTAATTCAGGTAATTATCAATACTTTCGCATCTAACAATTAACCTAAGATCTAAATTCTAGGTGATCAAACTAGAACTAGCATTAACAACAATCTAGATGAAGAACCAAGTGATGTTCCCTAACAGATCTAACAAGTCTAACAATTTTTCATATTCCTTTGATAACCCTAAACCTAACAAGCAAACTACTCAGACATGGTGATTGAAACAAACATCATAGATGAATAGAATTGCATAGAAAGATAGAGAAAAAGATAAAAAAGGGTTCGAATATCGATGGATGTCAAGCACAGATTTCTCTCCCTAAAAACTCTCCAAATTATCATGAGGAAGAAGATGATTTGTAAAATTATCATTTTACCCTTAAGTTAAAATAAATAAAAAATCCAAAAAATACACTTAAAACAGATCAAACACCTTACCTTTTCTTTGCTAGAGTTCATTTTACCACTATGCTAAGCACAACTTCATGTGTTTTAGTAGCATTAATTGTATATATATTCTTATATTTTAATAAAGTACTTTAAAACTAATCTCCGATTAATCCTCGATTAATCTCCGCTTAATTGATTCGGCCCTAGGCCCACCTTCACAACCCGATTAGCGTCTAGCGATTTTTTGAACATTGCTTATATGTATAATCAATTTGCAAATCCTATACTCTAAAACATAAACATAATATATAATCAATATAAAACCCCAAAACCCAACACTTATAAGAAAAAAATTCAAAAGAAGCTTAATTTTCTCTAAACTTCCAAACACTAAATTATGAACTCTAACCTTTATACTTTATACTAAAACATAAAAATGAAATCAAAACTATAAAACCAAGATATAACTATGTTCCAAATGAAGTTGATTTTAAGTAAATATATTATCAAAAATTTGTGAATATTTTTAGGATATATAGTTTAAATTACATTAATTTACCACATATTGCAAAATTAATCTACTAATTGAAGAGAAAAAACAACAAAAACATGTTGAATTTAAATAAAATAAAAAAACGTGTGTTTGATAAAGAAAACAAAAACAAAACGTGTTTAATTGCAAATAAAAAAAGACTAGGTGAGTTCTCATTGGCTAAGCCATAGAGGTAGAGATCGCCCTACTTTTATTATCCACCGTTGATTAAGATTAAAATCAATGGACATAAACCTTCACGACATCTCACTTCTATTCCTCGTCTTATCTTCCTCCTCGGAAACATCTTTCTCTCTTCCTCGCCTTCTCTCATCCAATCTACTTTACCCTAATTTCTTCATCTTTCTCACACAATCTCCAAGCGATTCGCTTCTGTCCTTCTTCACCTTCACTCCCATAACCCTAATCCTCACCAGAATCAGAATCCCTAATTTTCGTTCTTTGAGACAAAGGTTTCCATCATAGATTTCCTCGCCGACAAAATCGAAAGCAGCGGGTCTACTAGTTCCACGGTTGGTTCCGGCTTCACCTCCGAAACCCTTGGTTTGCTTCAGAGACTGCTGGAGATTCAGGAGTGTCGAGCCCAGGCTTACACCAAAATCAAAAGGTTCAATCGATTATTGGAAATTTATAGAATAGTTATGCTAAAGTTGCTCAATCAAATATTCTTTCGTTGCGGTTGTTGTTAACTTCCGTCTCCTTTAAACTATTTTCATGGGATTTACATATTAAGTGGCTGTTCTTGCGAGATGATGGAATTAAGTGGAAATTAGAGTTACGACTAAGAAAGAGATGTCTCTTAAATTCTTAGATTTCCTTGCATATTTCGTAGATTTACATGTTTCATTACTTCATATATTAAACTAATTAAGATTTTCCTCCACTGATCTGACTATGTTTTGGATACCATCGATTTTAGTCGAATCTCGTAAGAGAAGGTCCACATTGGCTCCAAGATCTTCTCAGTTCGGATGCCGACATAGCATATGAGCTTTCGATGCTCTATTGTGTGTTTCAGACATGCTTCGATGGGCCTTGTAGTTTGGGCCTTGTCGTGTTACTGTAGGCCTTTTAACTTTGTTTTGGATTATTTCTAATTAAATTAATATGACTATGTTTTGGATTCTCAGAGTATGTGGAGTCTGCCGAAGCACATGTGCAGCGACATTTCAGAAGAGTTCAACGAATGTTCAAATTCAAAACAAGTCAAAATTTTCCTTCTAGATGAGGATGCCACGAGGAAGAAGATGATGCCGATTTGAGGAAAGCTTGAATTTGTTACTTTGTAATATAGGGTTTTTTGTACCATAGATTTTTTTTCGATTCTTTGTAAGATGGTTTATATAATGATAAAAAATATGATAAATTTTATTTTAAATGTCAATTTATTCCCAAAAAACTCAATAATCGTAATTTAAATATAATCAAAATAAATAAAAATGTGATAAATTATTGAAAAGGCTATCTAAATTATTGAATATTATATGCTATAGTACATTTTTAAAAATGCTATAACTAAAAGAATAATAACAAAAATTTAATTGCTATTAAACAAAATACGATAGCTTAGAAAAAAGTGCTATATTAAATGAAGATTCAATAGCAGTGCCCAAAAACGCTATTGAAAGTGTCGAACCTATTATGACGGGAGCAAACAGCGCTTTCCATAACGCTCTGGTATCGTTAGATAGCGGTTTTCGTCTGCTAAGAATACCCACATTTCCTGTAGTACTTGTTTTGCTTTTAGCTCGCCGTATGGTACAAATCAAGCATGATGCGGCTAAGGAGAAGCTACCAAAAGGTGCATCGAGTGATTTTGGTGGAACAATCACGGCCATACTACAAGCTTGTGGTGTTGATTTTAATCTTGAGATCCCTTTGGTGGTTGAAAGCAAACTTGATCTTCATGCAATTCAAAGAAAGCATTTTCTATACGGATGGTACGAGCAATCTATAAACTTTGGGTACCTTTTTACTCCACCTTATGACGAAGAGGCCAAGTGCATACTACTACCACATAAGGAACTCCCAGCCTTGAGTGATGTAATACTTTCTTTAACCCTCCTCGTTCTACATGGTTTTATCGATGTCCCGGATGTCCTCTTGTCGGAGTATCGCTCTGCTATCATTCGAAGGCATGGTTGGCACGAAAGGAGAGATCTAGCGGACCACAAGGAGAGCACGTTTTCCAGCCCTCCCCCTCTCACACGCCACCGCATGAGACCCCATTTCCAGCCGCTACACATGCAAAGTTTGATGAAAGGCTTCGCACTAGCTTTGAGGAAGAGAAAGAGAAGAGATTAGCTCTTGAAGCTAAGGTTTCTAAGCAAGGAAAGATGATTTCTAAGCTTGTCAAAGTGGTTAAGAAATCAGTTCCACATCTCTTTAGGCGATCATCTAAAAGGAAAGCCGCGACAACTAGCAATGATTTGGGTAGTCTTTCGCTTATCTCTACATTCGAACAAGATGAGGATAACGTTGATGATGTTTCTAGCCGTCACACCACACGTGACCATGAGGAGGATGCCAACGCCCAGTTTGGACAACAATTACTAGTCCAAGCGGCAGCATCATACGAGACAGAAATCATCAACTACGAGTCTGATGGAGAACAATTTTCAGATATTGTTCCGGATTCACCAGAGTCTTTGTCACCCGTCTTTTGAGCCAGGTGTATCGACTCCTATCTATCCCTATATTCTTTTCTTTTATTTTTTTACAGCCTCGCCCTTATGTGACTATTCACTCCGGGACGGTGTGAAGTAAGTATGGGGGATTTATCGTACTAACGTTCTTTTCTATTTTCTTATGTTTTGAGTCATTTTAATGATTTTATTTGAGTCTTTTATTGAGTCAAATGTCTATGTTTTGAACTACGAGATTTTTACAATTATATGCGCAGATTTTACGATCCAATGACCATTGCCGCAGGGTTTGTTCAGGATAGACGATTCAGAAACCTTCATGACTGGAACTCGCCCCATAAATTCGTCTTGCATTAGTTTTGATGAATCCTATTTTGACTCTATTTATTTAACTACTATTTTGATCTTAATTGTTTCTCATTAAGGAATTAGATCGGGGAAATGAATCACACATTCATGACATCTTATCCTCTTTTACCACTCTTTGTTGTCATGAATGGCCAGCTCATTTTTAGTTGGTACCCTACCTAAAACCCTTTACCTCTTTTCAGACCTCATGCACTCTCTTTTAGTTTCATACTTGCAGATATGTGTAAAAACGGCGGAGAGAAAATGATCGACGCAATTTTCCAATCATTAGAGATGCGACGATTTGGTGAAGAATGATGGAGTACAAAGGACAAATTTCAAAGAGCTTGGCGGTTTCCTTGGAAGATTAATACATGGTAATATTTCGTGCCTATACTTGACTCGTATTAAAGAGATATCGTTTTTCCCTTCATGAAAACAAAAAAAATCAGAAAAGAAAAAGAAAAGGGAAAGGAAAACGGTTGTCTATGAGTTTTATAGCCAAAAGATACCCAAGGAACATCATGATACAAAAGAAGAGATGAGTTAAGGAGATTTCAGTGATTCCCGGAGAAAGATCGAAGTCTGGGGGAAAAAGACGCGAAGAAAGTGGTTGGAAAATTGTGGATATCAATAGGTCCATTCTCTCTTGCGATTTTGCATAATATCTCGCATCCGGAGTCTATGGTAACCCTAAACACTTTAACCTCACCACATATATTAGTCTTTTCAAACTCCTAGCGCCGTCTACCCCGAATAATGCCCTTGATGAGAAATTCCACTTATACCTTAATGAATGTAGAGAGTCAAATAATGAAGTGCAGTTGAGATTTTCGCAAGATTTTAATTAAAACATGGAGAAGGCTGCGAAGGTTATGGATGGCGTATGATGAAGATACCCTTCGATCATGTTGCATACGGTTACGATCTCAACGGTATTTTCAAAAGGTTTTTCTAAGTTCAAATTATTTTCAAACCTCTTTTCTATTATTAAATTTTGCTTGAAGACAAGCAAGGTTTAAGTCTGGAGGAGTTGATATATCCTATATTTTACCACTTTTACTATATATTTTACTATGTTTTCATTGCATTTATCCACGGTTTTATACCTTTAAAGGATGTTTTCTTGTATTTATAGTTTTAGAGTCTTAACAGAGAAAAAAGAGCAAAAAGAGCCAAAAGAGGTGTAAACCAAGCTACAGCAACTTTCACAAGCCAAAGATAGTACCAAGACCAAAGAATTCACAAGATACAACATTCTACCAACTTAGGCAGAATGTATACGTCAGAATTTTAGCAATAAACGAAGGAGTAAATTAACTTGGAATTGGATACTTGGTAGACAGATAGATCTTTGAGTTAACTTCATAATGGAGTTCAAATTATCTCAATTGGAGCTGTGAACAGAAAGATACACCGGAATCACTGAAGACACGTCAAGCTGCCCAGAAACGAAGCAAGTGCAGAATCGACTCAAACACCGGGCCGCCTCGTGGACCATTGTTCCAGACCGATGCCAGCACGAATCAAGGAACTTTGGAGCCAATACCAGTCATCTTTCTTGACCGACATTCCCAACCGACCTTGGAGCAACTTTTGACGTAAAAGACTGTTTTGCCCCAAAGTCAACCCTAGAAGACCCTAGACCTATATATACTTGTTTTTAGCCTTTTGTTAGGTATATTCCAAAACAATAGAGTAGTTTTTATCATAAGGAACAGTCACCATGAGTTCTCTTGGTGTTCTTCATTAGCTTTGGATTTTAGAGCACTTGGTAGATGATGGCTTTGTATCTTGATATAGAGAAGAATCTTTTACCTTTACTCTTTAATTCAAGTTTATTTATCATGAATTCATCATCTATCTCTTGTGTTTCGTGCATCATGTCCAAGTAATTCACTAGTTAGGGTTTAGGTTTTCCAATGAGTTTCATAATTCGATAATTGATTGATGATTGTTTTTTTTTTTTTTTGGTAGGAAGATTGATGATTGTTTAGGGAATACATAAAAGTCTTCATCTTTACTTATACTCTATGAATGATTCCTTTACCGCGCATCTAGTGATCTCATCTTAGGTTTATATACTCTCCAAAAGCTTGTTATATTGCCTGAACTAGTATTTGATGAGTTAAACGTCTTAACAATTTGAAAGGTTAGTTAAGAAGTTTAGTGAACTTTATCTAAACTTGAACTTTACGCATATTTTTACCTTGTAATAACCATACGATAGTTGAGGCTATTTGGGTGCTAAATATAGAGGTCCGAGCCACGACAGTGGGAAGATCTTACCTTCGTGTTTTGTGTTCAAGACATATCTTAATTCTTAATTCCCTAAAATCAATCGATCTTTATTGTTGCATGATTCTCTGCGAGATACCCTAGTCCTAACGCTTTTCTCTCATTGATTTTACATCTTATTTACATTTGTTGCTTGCTTACTTTTCCAATCACAAAAACGACAAACATATCTCTTTTTCTAGCTTAGTTTTATTCATTATAATTTGGAGTGTGGTTAAGAAGTCTTCGTGGATTTGATCCCTTATCTATACTAACTGTGATTGATGTGCACTTGCAGGAAGTTTAGTTAAGTGGTAAAACTCGACACAACATCAACTAATATGATTTTTGATTGTTTCTTATTAAGGATATTAGATCAAGGAAACGAATTACACATTCATGACATCTTATCCTCTTTCACCACTCTTTGTTGTCATGAATGGCCAACTCATCTTTAGTTGGTACCCTACCTAAAACCTTTTACCTCTTTTCAGACCTCATGCATTCTCTTTTAGTTTCGCACTTGCAGATATGTGCAAAAATGTCGGAGAGAAAAGGAACGACGCAATTTTCCAATCACTAAGAGATGCGACGATCGGTAAAGAATGGTGGAGTACAAGGAATGAATTACAAAGAGTTTGGCCGTTCCTTGGATGCTTAAAACATGATAATATTTCATGCATATACTTAACACATATCAAAAGCATATCGTTTTCCCCTTTTCAAAAAGAAAAAAAAACAAAAAAAATAATTAAAAAAAAGAAAGAAAAGAAAATCTTAGAGAAAGAGAAACGGTTGTCTAAGAGTCTTATGGCCAAATGATACCCATTATGATACAAATGGAGACGAGTTAAGGAGATTTCAAGTGATTCTCGGAGAAAGATCAAAGTTTGGGAGAGAGACATGAAGAAGTGGTTGGGAAATTGTGGACATCAATAGGTCCATTCTCTCTTGCGATTTTGCATAATATCTCGCACCCGGAGTCTATGGTAACCCTAAACACTTTTTAACCTCACCACTAAAATTAGTCTTTCCCAATAACTGGCGCCGTCTTCCTTGAATGATGTTTTTGATGGGAAGTTTTCATTGACTCTAAGAGAGTAGAAAGAGTCAATTGATTTGAAGTTGAGATTTTTGCAGGGACAGAAATTTAGAGTATGGACATGTTGCAAATTCGTGATGGAAGAAGATGACAACGTCTATGAGCTAATCTTGTTTCATGTGGATTTACAGGTTTAGAATTTGACGCAACGATCCAAAGGATATGTGAGTTCCTCCGAATTTTAAAACCTCTTCTCAATTCTTGACATTTGTTTGCTTGTGGACAAGCAAAATATAAGTCTGGGAGAGTTGATATATCCTATATTTTACCACTTTTACTATCTATTTTACTATGTTTTTATATACTTTAATAAAGCTTTTCGACCAAAAGAGGTAGTTTTCTCGTACATATGGATTTTAAGATCTTAATTAGTTTAATCATCAAAAAGATGCAAAAAGGAGAAACATGAGTGTTATATATGATACAGCTACTTATTCAAGTCAAAGGAGCCAAGCCAAGTCATTATATCTTGAAGATAAAGCATATTCTCAAGTTGGACAGAACGTATACGCCAGAAATTCACTGCTGAACGGAGGACCAAATCAACTTGGAATCTAATGAAACTTGGTGTGAAGATAGCCCTTTGAGTTACATTTCCAATGAAGTTGAACAAAACCTTTTGGAGCTGTAATTTAGAAGATACACTGGAAACACTGAAGACATGTCAAACTGCCTCAGAAGTGAAGCAAGCGCAGAAATGAGCCAAGCACCGGACTGCTCCGTGGGCCACTGAGCCAGACTCTTGCCGACCTTCTAGAAGCGTCATGGAAGTCTCAAATATCGGCCATGTAACCCGACCGATATTGTGATCGATGTTGCCTCAGTTTCGACGAAAAAGACTCTTTTGCCTGAAGACAAACCTAGCCGACTTAGGATCTTCTAAACCCTATATATACTTGCTTTTAGCCTCTCTAGAAAGTAAGAGCAGCCAGCCAAAATAGCCTAAATCAATACCTAAACATGTATTTCATTTTTCTCTTGTTCTTAATGCATATTTGATTCTAAAAGCCTTTAAGGGTAGTTTGACTTTGCCCTATTGCAAAGAGATGAGATCTAATCCCTTACGCTTTGTAGATCAACGATTTATACTATGTTTATTTGCTTTACTCTTGCTGCTCCTTGTTGCAAAACATGTAGAGTATTAGCCTTGATTTGATTTCTATGCACTTTCTTATTTCTATGTTATCACACAATTGATCGTTTAAGGTTTTATTCTAGAATTGATTCTTCATCTTTATTTACGCTCACGGCATGATCTGGCTTAGCTACCCAGTGACTGATATTAGGTTGATATACTCTCCAAAAACTTGTTATATCTCCGGACCTAGTATTTGATGAGCTAGGCTTCTTAACAATTTGATATGTTAGTTAAAGAGTTTAGTGAACAATCGAATCTTACACTTTACGCGTGTCTTCACCTTGTAATAACCATACAATAGTTGAGTCTATTAGGGAAGAAGACATAGAAGTTTGATCCATGATAGTGGTATGATTTTACCTTAGTGATTTGAGCTCTAGAACAACTAGTATTAAAACCCCTAAATCGTTTACTTGTGTCTTGCATATGTCTGGAGAATTGTTTGATCTTTTATCTTGATTGACCTATCTATCTTTACTTTATTGCTTTGTTATTTGCTTCCACAAACCCTAAAAAACCAAATAATATATTCATCTAGCTTAATTCGCATCATATATATTTGTAGCGCATCATCACTTAGTCCTCAGTGGAACGACCCCTAAGTACTACAATTGTCAATGTTGTGCACTTGCAGTTTCCTAGGGTTATAAATTTAAACCTTGCATATGCATTTAAACCCAGCACCAACCAACGGTCTACCAACACAAAGCAAATATAACGTCATACAAACAAAATGCGATCAACATAGGGCTGAGCAACAGGGACGACCGGGATCCTATCAAGAGGAAAAAGATCTATGCCAGTAGGAGGATCTGTCGCCGCAACTGTCTCCTCGCGAGCAAGGAAACGATCGGCGGGATCAAAATCGTCTTCAGCAGACATGAGATCATTCGCCCTGTCTTCCGAACTTTTGTGCATACCGTACTAGTAGAATTCGGTCTCGACTTTAGCAGAAGAAGGATTAGTAGGCCGCGGGCAAGGAGGAATCATCCTGAAGTCCGCCTTGGTAACCTCTTCCACATCCAACGCCTCGAACTCTGCCTCGAATTTCTTAAAAGTCTCCTCGAGATCCTTGAACTTGTCTTCCGGGATAGCGACCCCCTCTCCTTTAAAGGCAGTAAGATAATCCTTGATGGCCACCGCTTCACCCATCAAGGAAGAAACCTATGCACTTCCTCTGAATCATAGATGGATTTATTTATCCTCTGCAGCTTGTCATCACACCGTGCGATGTCTTGGTTTACCTCATGCTCGCGGAAAGCACACAGACGAGCCATCTCCTTCTCATAAAAGACCAGCAAGGACTCTTTCTCTGTCTTATCTCTATCGAGCTCCTCCTCAGTAAACCTCATTCTCTTCCTCGCATCTGTGGCCTTCTCGGAAAGGTCCTTCGTTGTGGCAACATGATCGGCGAGCCTCTTCCTAAGAATAGGGACCTGCTCCGCTCCCACCCTCATTGTCGAATAACCTTCGAGCTTCACAGCGAACCTCCTCACCCGCCGTTCGTATGACAAGGCAAGTAGGTTCGAATGAGTAATCAGCTACAAACAAAGACCAGAATTCAGAAAACCCAAAATAAAGTTTAAAACAGGAAAAGCAGCCCGCGTAAAGCAAAAACTCACCTCCATCGCGCTCCCTGCCCACAGACGGTACGCCTTATCTTCCACCAGGTCATTGGGCTCCGAGAAATCATACTCTTCATGACACGGGATCCTGGAGAACAGGTCAGCACAGGCTCGGAGAACATTCTGATATGTGAGTCCGCCCCGATTTGCCTCTGAAGCAACAGTAGTCTCATCAGCGACCTCCTGCTCGCGTTCCTCCTGTCTAGAGGTCTAAGTAGCGGTCTTCTAGACCGTAGCAGCAGGGGTCGCGGGACGCTTCTCGGCCTACTTCTCAGCTCGAGAGGCTGTGATCGCCTTTGCGTCCTGAGAACGATTGCGTGCATCAGTCTTCTTCCCAGCGCCCGAGCTGCCCTTTTTAGCTCCACCAGCGTCTTTAGCAACGACTTCTTTTCTAGAGACATAATCCTTGGCCTCGGTCCCTTTGCTTTGCGTCTCGACAGTATAATTGACCAATTTTAACTTAGCCTTGACCATCCTTCCACCTTTCTTTTGACGAGGCTTCCTTAGCTTGATCGGCAAAAAAGTATACGGTGTTAATGGCAAGAGCTTGAAATTCAAACAACCTTCAAGATAATTGCATTAGAGAAAAATCCGACCAGGACCAACACAAAAAAAGAGCTCGGACACCAACATGTAGTATCGTCCCAAGCACCTCTGCATCCGCTGCTCGAGAAATTCCGACCAAAGTTGCGGTCTCAACTTCTTCAGACAATCAATTAAAGACTCGGTTTCAGGCTTAGCAACAGTCAAACTCGTGGGGATCCGATCGGATAATCTGCATACAAGGAAGAAGATTAGGAGTTACCTTAGACAAGAAAAGCAAAAGCACATCGAGATGTTACACCTACTGATTATAATATTCCAGCCAACATGAATGAGCCAATTCATATTCTCAACGGAGGCACGGTCTATTTTTACAAAGAAATAAAATTGCTCCTAGTTCTCGCATTTATCCCTTATCGAGTCCCGGTTCACCCACGTATATCCGGGATGCGGTGATATATAAAAGCGATATGAGGACCTCCGCCACTTCAACTGGGTCATCGCCTCAAAAGTATCACAGTCACACCGCATCTCATGCTCGGCGGCCAGTGTTAGCCACACCGAAAAATTTCGAATCGATGCATGAGTGAGCTGAGAGATAGCAAAGCCGCGCCGGGCACAATATTCGATCAACAGTCGAGGAAGCGGGAACCATAGCTCGCAGTCTAGGAAGAAAGCCTCATACAAACATAAGTACCCTTCCGGGGGAGACCAAGGATGGTCATTGTCCCAAAGGTCTAAAAATTCGACGCTCTCACGAAGACGTCGAGCAGACCGCATGGCCTCCAACTTCTTACGAGTAGATCGTGATTTTTGATCATTAGAACGTACTAGCACGATATGACGACCTAATCCCGGCCCCGGAGAATCACGCTTCTCCGGGATAAAGATCGACAGACCAAAGGAGTCGTCATTGTTTTCAACCCGAGCAACTCTCACTTGACCACGGCGGGATCGTCGAACCCCAGGCGGGCTGGAGGCACCAGGATTGGAAGTCTCAGCCCCGTCGAGATTAGGACCAACCCAAGGCCTCCGAGTAGAGTTAGATTCTGCCTCATCCCCCTGTAGCACGCTGACGGGAATCTTAGCTTCCAGAAGAGCCACGTCCTCAGAAGTAGAAGCAGAGGATGAGCTAACCGGGTGTTAGGCAGGAGAGTCTCCGGTGCGAGAGTCAATTAGGATTAGGGAAGACATCGTACAAACAGATAACAGAGAGGACTAGTCGGAAAAATCTAAAATAAGGCGATGGGACAGGAGATCGAACGAAGTCTAGAGAGAAGAGAAAATACCTTAGAGAGAGAAGCCGGAGGAGCATAATGAGAAAGGATGAGAAGGCCACGATTATATACACCCAGGACGGAAGACAAGAAGTCGCACCTCGAAAAAACCTTAGCGTCGCGCATCGCACCAATAAGAGGACAACAGAAGTTGGGCTCGATCTATTCTGGGCTTGGGCTACGAAGTAGCTAAACAGCGAACTCGGCCCACCTCAATTTGCTAGCTAAGCGGGGCTACTGTTGGGTCTGAACCTGCGGTCCACTCGGTCTAGCAGCCTAATAAGCTTTCTGAAGCCCAACTCAGAAGTCAACTGTGGTCAAGTCAACCATGGTCAGATTTGGCAACTGCAGTAAACTAGACCTAGGATGTACCTCAACTTTTTTTACTATAAATAGGAGTACAAGGTGATGTGACAAGACATCAATATTCTTCCTAGAGAGTACAAGGGACAGAACTTTCCATTGAGTCTCTACCTCTACTTCAGGGAATTTTTCGACAGGCTACTGCCACCCGGAAAAGTGATAATCTAGATATTCATTCTTTCTTTTTACTCGCCAGCGAACTAGTAGTTCGGGGCTTTTCCAGTCTACTACGATCTCGTTACGCGACCTCTTTGTAAACACACTATTTTCCGAACTCATCTTTTAATACGAACTTCTCCGACCTCCTATCTTATTACAAATTCATTGTTGTCCGGTTTACTAGTTGAACAGGATAAGTTGAGAAAATACACCTTTCTGCCATCAAATGTAATAGTATTTGTAAATAGTTACTGTAAGTAGAGTTATACATTTGTGTTGTGCCGATATATTCCTCCACCACTATACAATATAACAATGATGTGCATTAGACTCCTCGTTATGGAAAAAGTAAATCCCAAATAGTTCACTAATTCCACTCTTTTCTACCCTAAAGAAACTGGTACAATTGTAAGCTCTCCCTTTTCAATTTCACTTTGTATTACCGTTTTGCCTTTCGTATAATCATCTGAAAAACCATTAGAAGGAAAAGTAGTTCTAAGTGAGCAAGCGAACAAAACATATATGAATGTTTGGTTGGAACAGGGCAAAGAGATGGTTCTGATGTCTCTCACCTGTAATATGGTTGGAGGGTGAAGTTGTAGCTAGGAAGACTTCTGATTTGAGATTCAAAGATATATTTATTCAACTGGGAAACTTCTGCACTGTCTCGGCCAGCACGAACGCATTCCCTACGTTTAGCAAACAAGAAATGTTTCACATTGATGCACAAAGATATCCCAAGTGTTTCACATCGGAGAAGACTAAGCCCTCTTACCATTGAGCTGCTCTCCTTCAAGCTCTCCAAACACTCGGCAAGCTCGATTTGTTTTGAAGCGGTCAAAAGGAGTGCCTGCCACAACATTAAATCCTAATTAAAATCTAATGAAACAAGTGGTTTTCTTTTGGGGGGTGAGAAAAGGGATCTATATTTTGTTACCTTCTTTGTCTTCTGCAAATCTTGCTCAATGGATTTGATACGGTCTAAAGAATCACGAAGAATATCTTCTTTCTCCTGAGGAATGTTTGTGGGTTTATCACACAACACTGTGACCATGGTCTCCAGATTTTGCAACCTCAGCCAACATGGGTGGAGAGACTGTCCTCCATGCACCTGAGGAGGAGGAACCTGTTGCTGGGAGGCCGAAACCGTTAACTCCGGTCTCAATTGGTTCCCTCGTTGCTTATTTACAAGTCCTCGCAAGATCCGGAACATGAGGCATAGACACGCAAGAAGTTGGAAGATAAAACGAGCCAACAAACTTGCAACTTTTTGAAGAGAGTTTTTCACACTCCTATCTACTGCCAGATTACTGGGTAATTGAACTGCAGAAAAACGTTCCAGATATTATTAGGATCTTATCTAAAATAGATCACGACATTAGAACACAAAGTGGCTTCCACCTACTTGTTGAATCAGACTGTACAATTCTCCTAGTACCAACTACTTCCGCTTGATTGTTCAACTGAGCACGTTTGTCCTGGAATCATAAGATACATGTCGTAATCATTCATCAACAGTATTAGACAATGAACAGACAGAAGAACGCCAGACTATGTATATATGTAAACTAACATGTTCAGGATGCAATTCCCTCTCCCTAACTTGTCCTCCATCAGACGAGGAAATATCTGTGTTCACATGCTGCTGTAAGAAATAATAAGGTGGTAATATTAACACAGATAGTAAGAAAAGCCAATCGCTTTTAGAAGTTGACTAGAACTAGTACTTACCCGTAAGGCAAATAATTTAGCTAATTCCCCATTCTCCAGGAGCCCTATTTCTTTTGTTTTGTATGTTGCATCTCTCGAGCGCACTAGCTACACGTATGATGTGAAACATAGATTTTATCATATAATGCTTTTCAAGAGATAGCAATGTCTATACAAAGAGTTGAGCTGAAAAGTTATCACACTTTCATTATCTCCGGGTCATTCCAAGGCCCCTTGTTAAATCGCATGCATCCACCCTCATTTGCACAATTACAACTTCCTCCCAGAAAATCGGGAAGCTCACTGTGCAGAGAAAATAATAGACGCTATCTGTATCAGCCTCCAAACAACTAAGCAAAACTGGATTATACATAAGAAATTCTGACCTTGGATCTATAATCTCAAGAAGGTGACCGCGAAATTTGTTGATTCCTAAAACCTGTGCAATAGCCAATGTAAATTGTTGGTCAAGTTGGAACACCTCATAAACTCCTGTTGTATAAGGCTTATATATGTGGAAGATGCAATACATGTATCTTAGAAGTAGTTTTAGGGTCGAGAAAGCCTTTCACTGTGTTCCAAACAAGCTTGAATCCGGTTCCAGCATTAATGATGTACATTTGATTCAATGTCTGTCTTCAATGAACCAAGACCAATGTTAGTGTTCTCCAATGGTTGACATTCAAATAACTTTTATACACCCACCTCAGGATAGTTGTCACCATCAATTTTCTGCATGCGCATTACAAGGTCCTGAGCTAATTTTCTGAAGCTCATCCAATTCTGCATCAAAAGAAACATTGAGCAACAGAAATTCTGGTATCACTGAAACGGAAGGTTGAGAAAAAAATATATATAAAGGTACCAACCACTCCTAGCACATCTATTATTGTTGTTGAAGAATTTATGTGCCTCTTTGCTGCGATCGAGCAGGCTGGAAACTTCTCAGAAAACGTCTTTTCAAAACCCTGTACATGATATCTCAAGAAACGCTCCAATGTGGTAACCTTCATTAGCTTGGAGGGGTCAATTTTACCAAGCCGTTCAATGTAGACAGGCCGGCCCTCTCTGTCTACACCATGGTAACCATGTGGATAGTATTGTTGTACTTGTTCGTATTCATCATAAACAAAATCCTGAACGATCAAGTAAATGCCCGTAAGAAACAGAAAAACCCCAAGTGGAAAGAATCTTTTAAAAAATCTAAGCTTCAAGGGTATTGTAGCACTCATAAACAACAAATATCTTTACCAACTCTAAGGAAGGTTCGGATCCTTCACCTGCATTACGGTATCAACTCCGTTTTCTTTCCTCCACTTTAGCATTTCTTCCCACATCTGAACCGTTTTGTCAAGATCAAATTTCCTCGCCTTTAAGAATCTGAGACAACAAAACTGAACAGATCAACGACAAATCTAGAAACTTACTTCACCTGAGATATCTGACAAGGATCCTGCAAGTATCCTATTACCTCAACATGGTATGATAATCATCGTGCCGAGGCGGAAGCAAATCTAGAGAAACCAAAGCTTTTCTAAATACATTCACTGCCTTTTCCTCTTTTGCATCTCTCACATCCTCAATCACAATTGCTGCATATTGATCCCCTACACGCTTCCCTCGTTTCCTTAGACTATGTGTCAATCTCGTCGAAGCTTTGATAGCTTTCGTCTTCAAGGATCTAGAACGAGTTCTTGGAATCTTTTCATCCTCTGAATTCTCAATGTCCTTACTCTTTCCTTTATCAGTTTCTGGAACCGAAATGATCTCACCTAAAGCTAATCAAATAGATGATCAGATGCTTTACATTCATATAAATGCAGCCAGATTATTGCAAAATGATAGCTAAAATCACCTGGCATTTGGTTTAATCAAGAAACAGGTGATAGTGTAAATCTCTGAATCTGCAGAGAGAATAATAAACCCAGAATCTTGTCAAAACATAAATCAGATTTATAAGGAAACAGATAAATCGAAATTGGAATCAAATCCAAAAGCAAAATACAGATCAAGAAACGAGATTCATGATTCCCCCAAACGAAAGATCCAGAAAAACCCAGAAATGATTCAACACGAAAACCCTAACATTATCTTCCTTACCTAATAAGCGATCTCACAAAATCGCGGAGAATCAAATTTTCTGTTTTATTTTTTTCCCGATTTAGGTAAAGAAAGAAAAAAGCGCTCTCTCTCTTTCTCTCCCTCCAAACAAAAACGTTGCTTTCAGATTACGAAGTCAAATCTCTTTACGTACACGACAAAATTCATATACGTATAGAGTTTTCCTGGGATCCGGAGCCTGGAGGAAGAAGACGAAGCGTCGTTCTCAGACTAACATTAATGCAGAGAAGAAGACGAAGAAGAAGAGAGCTAATCGCCGGTTATGTTTGAATTTTTTTATAGCATCGAGCGAACCGACGAGTAAACCGGATCGACCCAGAGATTCGTCGAGCTCTGTTTTTTTTTTAGTCAATGCTTCGAGATTGCAGTAATTACGTTACGGCGGTGAGTCAAAGAAAAAGTGTTAATAAAAAAACTTGTATTAACGGCGAGATTTAACGTCCGTTTGGTAGGTGTAGCGGTGGTTACGGTCCGCGTGGGCGCTAAGCTAAACTAACCATAATTTTCTTTTAACTGTTTGGTTATCTATTTTTTTTTTTTATATAATTAAAAAAGGTGGATGTGGGCCCACCGACAGAATAGTTTACTCCACGTTATATCCAGTAGAAGATAAACACGTGGCAACTACCGACGGATTCTAAATTCGGTGAGGGAGAAGTGCCACGTTTCTAACTTTAGGTCCAAAAGGAGAGGAACAGGTCGACCACGTGACGTGATTTCATCAATTCATGGCATTGCATATGAAAGAATAAAGAGAAATTTAAAAAAATGTTAACACTTTAAAAAAAACCACATTTTTGAAATTTTTAAAAAATATTATTTTTTCAAAATTATTTTTTTATATTATTTATGTTTGGGATAATTATGTTCTATTAGATTTTAGTTTTAAGTCTTTAGGGGGTTTTAGGTATCAAAACATTTGTTAGGATTTAGAATTTTAAGATATAGACTTTATAAATTTATAATTAGTGGCATTTTTGTAAATAGACACCCTAAGTGGTATTCTTGCAAATGTGCACACAAAAAATAGCATTTTTGTAGTTGTCTCAAGAATAAAACCTTTTCTTCTTTTCTTTTTTGGTGTTGACAAAATGTTTTTAATTAGCTACACAATATATTAGATGTAATTTTGTAAATGGTATCAGTTTAAATGTTTAATGGCTGCATTAAGAGAAATATTGGATTGAAAAAAAAAAAATTGTACTGTATATACTTGTTAGGCCTAATACTAGTTGAGCAGCTGAACATAACGTTTTTAAGTTGGCTTTTTTTTCTTTTTTGCTTTTGTTTTTCATAATTTAAGTTTAGATATATGGTAAAATGTGTTACATCTAAGTTTGGTGTATGAAACAAGGCTAACAAAATACACAGAAACAAACTTTTAAAAATGCCAGCTTGAAGTTCGGAAATAGCTAATTCCAAATATATTCGAGTCTCGAGTTCGTGTTACCAAACTAAGCAAAATATGTTTGAATCAAAATCTCTTTAAAGATGAATTCGGGACTCATTGTTGTTAAGTCCAATTCGCGATCCGAAAGCTGAGAAACAATATAAAAGGCGCAACAATTGTATATGCAATGTGGAGATCAAAATTTATGGACGAAATCAGTTCTGATGATTAGCAATGTTGTATAAATGAGAAAATGTATAGAAAGAAAAAATGACATCTAGTAGTCGTTAGAAATTTACTTGTTTATTTACTTGTAATAAACAACTCTCTTTATACTTAGTAAACTTTACATTGTTTTTCATTCTGAATTCAGACTTCGTCTTTGATATTTCATCTTTTTGGGTGATTTGAATAACACTTAGATCGATTTGTCATTTAAAAATACAAAGTTATCATATTGTACCCGTCGGTATCACAATCAAATCGTAATAACACTTGCATTTAGCATATGGTGGAGGATTTGAGGTAAAGCTTCACCAAGACCGATGAGAAGGGAACTTGTCGAGCCATCATTAACGCAAATAGGATATGGTTAACTTATTAATTTTCTTCTTTACAAATTCGGTATGCGAAAACTCCACTTAAAGCCTTCAACATAAAAACCTTGATTTTCGAAACCACTTAAAGCCTTCTAGATTTGTCAACTAATGGTTTTGGAGATGGCAGGGCTTAATTCTGAAGGAATGAGGTTTCCTACTCATTAACCAGTAGCAAGATCTCACAAAGTATTTCCCATTCTTGTTCAAAAGCCAAGACAAACCTATCATCCTCCTCAACCATCAGTCTGGATTTTATGGTAAGTTCAACATCCTTATTCCCACAACAATTCTTACTTCTTAGTCATTCTTCCCACTGCTTACCACAGTTCACGTTTCTAGAATTCTGTTTTTCTATTAGTAATTGATTCTTTTTTTTTTGTAATTGAAAATCCAAGCATTTTACCATTTCAAAACTTACCAATTGATCTTGCAGCAGCGTAATAACAAGGGAGGGACTTCAACAGTGTAAAACATAACAGATTGTATAGAACAATCAAAAAACCAAAATGTTTACTCTTTCCAATCTTTACGTCTACATTGCTACCAAAACAAAAGCTGGAATTCAAAGGTAGAATCAAGACGAGCTCCAAAGCAAGGATTAAACCAAAAGATAGATGCCGATTATCAGTACTTAATCGGTGCAAGAACATCGAGCTGGGATCCAAGTTTCTCCTCCGCAACCTTCTCGGCCTTAGTCCTGAGCTTAATGAGTTGCTTCTTTCGCTCATACACCACTTGTGACCTCTCCTTTCTCTTGACCTCAAGCTCCTGTAAAACCATTATACAAAAGGTTAATCCCAGTTTCTTCCTCATTTTCAGTGAGATGATGGCATCATAACCAAAAAAACATAATATGATCCTAATTTTGCATTGAAACATCAGCAAGATTCACCAGACATCTTTGTTAGTGTTCATTATCTACTTAGCATTCAACAAATAAAAGAGATGTTTCAGTAGATGCAATTGTCAGAGTAAAACTACCCTCTAAACTATAAATGATTTGGATACTGCACAAAAGACCAAAGAACATTTGACTATACAATCAAAACTAGTTCTGGTTGTCAACTGAGAATTCTTCAAATAAACTAGTAAATTATTTTATGAATGCATAGTAAATAGAACAACTTTTGTTCCATAAACTTCGTATGCAGGTAGAAGAAATGAACAAAAGGGACAAACCTTAATGGTATCATAATGGTTCCAGCCAACCTCCGAAGAGAGACGGCCCAACAAACAGTACTTGTGGCCAGCCTGGAGTCTCAAAACCCTAAGCAAGAACAACAGGAAAAATGAAATCGGTTGATCGCTAAAAAAATTGATAAAAGCATAAATCACAAAAGAAGAAAGTTGCAGGATTATTACTTGAGAGCATCAGGAATGACCATTCTCTTGACCTTGTCGAAAGGAGGTGGGACTCCCTCAAAAACCTTCAAGCGGTCAAGAGCAGCAGCTCCACGCTTGGTCTTGTGTGGAATCATCCTGTCACAAACACAAAACATTGATAAACATTCCATTTACAGATTACCTGCATTACATTTTCAAAAATCATTTCTAACACAGACAAATTATACAGAGAGAAAGATTAGCTGAAAAATTCTTCTGCTTGGAAGAAATAAAGTTACAAGCCAATCTAACCAAATCCAGACATTGAAACAAAATCCAATGAGCTACATAAAACATAAAAATTTGGATACTTCCATCTGTTATCATTTTGAATTAATAATCAAACATTTGCTAATTTGAACGATCATAAACAAGATTATGTGCAGATAAATGAGCAAATCATAGTATAAACAACTATCTAAAGTCTAATCCAGATCTTCATTTTCCAGATTCGTCGCAGAAGCAGATTAACAACAAGCGTACAACTCTTAAGTAAGATAAAGAGATTAGATTACGAACCCACGAACGGTGCGCCAGAAGATCTTAGACGGAGCACGGAAGTGAATGGGACCATGAGAAGGTTTGGTGTTCATGCGTTTCCTGAGAAACCTCATGTACTTCATCTTCTGACGAACCAAACCACCTGAGAGACAAATCTCCTCGCATCGCACAACCACCACTTTCTGTCCGTTGAGCAATTCCTTAGCGATGATCGAAGCAAGACGTCCCAACATGTGCTTACTTCCATCAACCACGACACGCTTCGCGCATAAACCTGATCCAGACACCATCTTCTCGATTCGGTTTTCTCCTCTCTGCTCTTCGATAAAGGGTTACGACTGGACTTCAATGGTAGTAGCTTTATATATGAGGCGGCCAGTGAAAAAAAACAATTAGGGTTTTTGTCCCAGGGAGACAGGATTTAGGGCTTTATCTAACCTAATTTTATTGGGCCTTTAGTTTATCAAAATGTAGGCCCAATAAAAACTCTGAGCTGGCCTTGAAACTCTTTCTTCTCTTCTCCTCTTCCTCGGGATTGAAGTTTGTTCAAGGGATCGGAATGAATATAGCTTCGAGGATTCGACGGAGCTTTTTCAGAGAGAAGAGAGAACTTCCGATCTCGATAAATGGATCATCGAGTAGAAACGAACAAAGCAGCGATGATGATTTGCTTGGAGTAACAGATGAATTAATCAATCACGTCAGATCCTTCTCCATTGATACATTTAAGAACTTCCCTCTTGACGGTAATTTACGAATTCGATTCCGAAAATTTTCTAGGGCTTTTCTGATTTTCTCTGTTGAAGAAGAAACATGAACTTAAACGTAGTAGTCGGAAGCAGGTGATGAAGAAGCGTCTGTAAATCCTTTGGAAGATGAAGATAATGGAATGAGCTCATCTGCCAATGTGAAGAAGGAATTAACTGATTGGCAAGAGAGACACGCCGTTCTCGTGTTATCGAAATCCAAGGTTTTTCTTATATATTTGATTTAGCTTTCTCTGGTGATCAATCTCTGTTGAAATTTCGAATAATCAGCTATAAGCTCTTGGGCACAATGGTATCTTTTGAATTAGATTCGAATTAAATGCGTATGGGTTGATCTTATAGAGCTTATTTCAGAACTGCTTTCTTCTTGATTTTGCTTGTAATCTGCTGGGGCTTTTGTTTTGCCACTGGTATCACTTGAATCAGATTTGGATCAGAGTTTATGTGTCCAATGATCTTATAGTTCATATGAAGCTTCTCACCTCTTGAACTGTTTGTAATATTTGTGAAAATGGCAAACTTGCTCGTGATCTACAATTCAAGATGATTTTTTTTTTTACCCTTGGTAGCATTGAATTGGTCTGTTAGGAACAATGGGTCGAATCTAATGGATTTTTTTAAAGCTGCTGTAAACAAGATTGATTTTGGACTTGCAGGAACTCTCGCAGCTGAGATTCAAGTTGTGTCCGCGTCTTTTAAAGGAAGAGCAGTTTTGGAGGATATATTTCCAACTTGTGAGGAACCTTGTGGCAAAGTAAGAACTTTCTTATATCAAATTTCGTTTGAGATGGTTCCATGTGTAGATGAAGAGCTAACTGAACCTTACTATGTTGGTTTGTGTATGATTTCACCCTCGCATAGAGTTAGTAGCACGATGGTTTTTTTTTTTTTTTTTTTGCTTTGGAACAATGATACGAGTAAATGAGTTTGGAAATGCAGGTTTGGCCATGGAAATATAAATTGTTTTTGTTAAATATTTTTGTAGATACGAGGTGCTAGCAATCCAACAAGCTAAAATCAGGAGGATGGCCATGGAGGAGAGTGAAACCAAAGGTGTATATGAAGTGGAAATGTCAGAAACGAGGCAACGTTGAGTACTGGATCTGCAACTCCATGAAGCTTAATACATATTCGGTGTCCTGTTGTGGCATTTAGATTTGGGTATAAGAAGAAGTTGTAACCACACTGAAATGCTGAATCGCTGGAGTTTGAGCATCACTTGATGTTGTAAATATTGTTCCCGTGTCTTTAAGAGTGACAAAACCAAGAAGGTTTCATCTTTAGAGGTGTAAATGATCATGTGATTTTAATTAGTACTCCTGAGACATGAATACAGTGGTGTGAAAAGCTTATGTAGTACATCATTATTTAATGTTTTGGTGCATCCGATGAGCAATGATCCAAAGAGGTGAAAGTTTTACATAAACCAAGAAACCTAACTCAGCAGAAAACTGTGCTAAACTTGGACTTTTGAAGAAAAAACCCAGAAAGCAAGACAGTGATTGCAGTGCCAATAAAGAAGAGAGAGAAGCATATTGCTGCAACCTTTGTGATTGATGAGTTGGTACAATTACCCACGTGTGAAAAGCCCAATGAGAGTACAGTAGCAATAAAGAAGAAGACAGAGATGAAACCTGTGACCAAGGTTTTTTGTTCAGGGAGTTTGCTAATTTCAAAGCTTGAAGCCAAAGCTTATGATTTGTAAAGTAAATCCGATGCAGAACCACAAACTCAGAGAAAGAAGTCTCTATAGAAGAAACTATGGGAAATGATTCAGAGCAGAGAGACAGTAAAATTAGACTTTATTTCCTTGCAAATGAGAGAGATTAACACATTATATTACCTTAATTAACAAGTTATCCACAATCCCTAAGAAAAAACAACACAACAACTTAACGTTTACTTATGTCTGGATGTCTAGTCTTTGTTAGTCTGTGTGCAATTTCATCGCCTCTGTTCTAACACAGATGTTACATAAATCACACAACTTTACATCACTTGTTACAACAAGAACCCATTCATGGCTCCACTTTGAACCATTCGTAACGCCCTGGTAATGGATTGTCCGACACTGTGTCAAAGTTGTACCTGCAAACCACAAAACTCCATTACATGAGAAAACAAACCCTTAAAAAACCCATGATAGATTTCAAGAGAAGATGACTTCAAAAGAGAAATTTTACTTTTCAATGAAGTTTCTCTGTTGTTGCTGCTCTGCGTAAGCAAAGAAGTCTTCAATCTCACTAGACGAAGGAACACTTTGTGTAACTTCTGAGTCTCTTGTCAAGTTACATGACTTCGTTTCTCTCTTTCTCCTGTAGAACAAACACATTCAAACTCAATATCATCTCTCTCTCTAACATAAATCTGCAAAACAAAATCTTCGAGATGAAAACAGAGCATAGGTTCCACTACAGTTACCTGTCTCTTGATTCAAAATCGAAACCTTTTTCTCCAAAATTACAATCAGACCCATATTTCCCTTCGTTACTACCACAGTCTTCTACAGTCTCAGTGACCATAGCCGACTCAAATTTCTCCGCTTTAGGGTTTCTCGTTCGACTTTTAGCGACACCATGTATGAGCTGTTTCTTCTGCTTTTGCTGCTGCTGTTTCTTGGTATCGGCGAGTAATGGAAGCTTCACGAGACGTCGGCTCCGGAGCTGGAGGTAGCGGAAGGAGTCTGCGTCGTCGGAAGGGGAAGTGGAATCAGATCGGAGACGCTGCAGGGCGAGGTTTTTGGCGGCTCTGGTGCGGAAACTGAAAGTGATTGGGTTGGAGAAATCCGAAACGGAAACGTCTCCGGCGATTTTGGACTTCTTTAAGTATTTTCCCATCTCCGGGAAAGATGATATACCACCGGAATCTCTGGTGGAGAGCGAAAGGAGGGAAACGAAGTGATTTTTAATCTCAAAAGTCAAAAGTGAAATCTAAAAGGACAATAGAGATATTTAGAGAAAATTAAACCGAAATAAGTATTTTTTTTTTTTAATTTAGGCAAAATAAGAAGATGTTGTAGGGTTCTTTTCTGCCTTGTTCTAATTTTAAAAGCTCACCTGATTTGTCTTCATTGGAAAAAGGATCATCGGAATTTGATTAACTGATATTAATGTAAATTTGATTTTATGTTGACAAAAAAACAAACAAACAAAAATATTAACTACTCCTTCAATTAAACATAGTTGAATTTTTGGTATTTTTTAATACTATTTATAATCTATCTGGGTGTGTGAATTGGTTTACCACTGAAGGATAGTTTTAGAGTTTACATATACTCCCTCCGTATCATATTAAATAATTTTTTAGAGAATTTTTTTGTCTCAAATTAGATGATGTTTTAAGTTTTCAAAGTAAAATTAATTATGTTTTTGTTGTTTTTGACTCTTTAAATTCTGCAGATTAGTTTTCTATTGGTTAAATTGTATTGGAATTGATGGTTTTATGTTGAAAAATAAAAAATTAAATAATTTCTTGTAGAAACCTTGAAAATCATTTAAAATGATACAGAGAGGGAGAATGTTTTATTTCTTCGCCCTTTATATATGGAGTTGGTTGGTGAATCGGAGAATAATCTCTGAAAAGCGAGTGAAGAGCTGTTGTTTGAAATTGCGACAAGGTCTTCCGCCGTATTAGTCTCAGATGAGGAGAGGAGCCGACTCGGGTAATGCTGACGGTTTCGTATGGTTACTAGTGTTTTCATAACTTAGTTCGAGGCGCTTTTTGCGGTTTTGGTTTGCGGTTTGGTTTGGTTTAGTTGAGGTGTAGTGGTGAAGGTTTGGTTGAGTTAGGGCCTCAGTCGTAGTGGAAGTTCAGGTATGGCAGATTTGTGGATCTCGATGTTTTGTTATCTGCCCAGACCATGTATGCTTTAAGTCTCCTTTGATTTGTCTTGTCGTTGGTTTTAGACTCATTGATATAGTTCGGTAAATTCCAATTTTTGTGGTTCTTGATTCATCTTCAAGGAATTTTATCTCTCTCGTACAATTAAATTTTTTACTGTCGGGATTTTAACACCGGTACAATTACGGTAAAAAATTCTCATGGGTAATTGGTTTAAGTTTGACATTTACTTGTTGAAGAAGTTGTAATCAGGGTAATTTTTCCCCACCCATCAGTTTAAGGTTCTTTCGCACCATCTTTAAGTAATATTTTTTTCTTCGGTGGTGCATATCAACAAATTATCCTAGGTGATGTCTTCTGTTTAGATGAATTAATAGAGCGTGGTATTAGATTGAATACCAACTCAGAGAAGACATGGTGTTGAATGAGATTTATATATCTTCATTTTGTGGTTGGTGATTTTCCTCTTCTCAATTTTACTTAGTATTAGTATGTGTCATTCGTTTTGGGTTCAGATTTAGTCACTTGCCATGGAAGGCGGTTAGTACAAATGTTTATTATTTCATCTTTATATGCAGAGGAAGATCCCACGTAGAGGTCTTTCTTGTCTTTAATATTTTTTTTTCAAGCCAGATTTTCTAATGTATTTTATGCTTTGCATATGTTTACTTTCATCCTATAGTTTTGGATTGGGTTTTTGAGTTTTACTCGAAAGTTTGTGATAAGTTAATATTGGTGTAAGATTTTTTTCTCGTAAGTTTTCATTGCCTAGGGATAGGCTTTGGGTGATATAACATTTGAAGAGATGCTCACTAGGATGCTTATATGAATTTGAATGTTTATCACATTATACATGGAGTGACAGGCATTTGAATTTTTTTCGCTTTTTGAATGAACATATTGTGTTTTTTCTTATGAGAAACGAATTATAAGTATTTTTCGTTTCTTATTTTCTATAATTTTCACAATATGATCATTTTTAGTATAATTTCTTTTGATACAAATCAAAATTTAATTGAAAATATTGTTTACACGTGTTAAAAGTCGGCTCGATTGACTGACACGCGTCACAATCATATTAATTACAAACTTAATACATCAAATGCTATATAATATAATATACAATGTGTAGTATACACATATAATTAAAAAGGCGAATTTAATTATTATGAGTGGTTGATGCAACAATATTAAGAAAATGGTGCCGAAAGTAACAAAATTTTGAGAATAAAGACAAATTAGATTGTATAAATTATTTTGGTAGACCATCCATGTCTAAAACACGAAGAATTCCTCACCTAAAATGTAAAAACTATTGTACTTGTGTGGATAATTTATTAATTTACTCTTCCTAAATACAAAGATTGGTTGTGTTATGCATATCAAATATTATTTGGTTTTTGGTAATCGGGCACTTCCTTTAGCATCCATTTTCATATTGTTTCACTGATTTGCTAGATACAACGTTAAATTTATATAAACAATCGAAACTAGCTAGTATTCATATATACAAATATTGTCATGTTTTTTTTTCGTAGAAATGTAAATTTTTGTACCGTTTTAGAATTTGTGACAGCGGTTACAGAAAAAATATAGAAAACATAAATACCGAAATCTACTAAATGGAGACAAAACTACAACAACAAAAAAATAGACAAAAGCCGAACAAGGTAGACACATGTTTAAAAAACAGAGAAAACGAAGAAACACCAATTCCGAGTACCTAAACTCGGACATTTGTGTTGTTGCCGTAATTCGTAAGAACTCGAGTCCTCATCCTAGTTTCCACGAGCCAATCCCCCTGAAGTCAATCTTCAAAACCTCACAGTGGTATCACCTACATATTCTCCGAGAACTAACAGAAAAACATAACCGTTTCGATAGACCATTCCAAAACTATGCGGCACGGGAGCTTCTTCGGGCAGCCAGAGAAGTCATCTTCGGCTGCAATTCTCGAGTTTGCGCTTGCTACAAGAACCATCTCCCATGGAATAAGAATAGTCACTGAACCAAAACCACCACTTCTATTCGACACTGAATCACTACTATATTTAATACATAGTCGTCCCCTATTGTAATTTGAGTTGTTTTAAGAATCGTTGTATGATGCCGGAAACAAAACAAAACAAACCGCAATATTTTGATGATAATGTTTTTGTTATTTTTCAATATCTTGTTTAATCTTCATTAACTTGAAAAGAACGATATATACAAAACCACTAAACAAGTATGAACTAAACCATAACCTTAACCATCACTAAACCAAGTATAATTGGATGTATAACTCTAATATTATTCAATGTTTGAACAAAGTGTCTTACTCCTAAATCAACATCATATGGTTGATCACTGATTAGTTTCTTTTTGATTTAGTAGCATTGGATTCCTCTAATTCACTTAAATGTACTGGTTTTTCTGCTTAGTATGTACGTATTCTCTCCACAACCGTTATGTCTATAATGTACAACTTTTATATATTGTTGTTTTTAGTTTGTTCTTTAAACTTGTTAATTTGTTGGTAGTATACTAGTATATATGTAGAACAATGGTGATAAGAAATACTATATATGTAGCACAATTAAATGATTTATGATTAAATGAAACAATAAACCAAACCAACTCGCAATCGCTTTACAATACTCAAAAGTCAAAACCTTGCGGACTTGCGGTAGATCTCATAAATAATTCTTTGTGCATCCAAAACCGAAGACATAATAATTAGCAGTGTAAAAAAGGTAAAGAGTATTGTGACCTCATATTTTTTTTTTAAACTGACTGACTAAGCTTGTAAAAGAGGGCAACTAATTTAACCGTAAAAATGAAGACACACGTGAGATGACTCCGGCAATCATGAACAGCTCAAATCTCGATACTACCGAATCCCCAAATCAAATATTTTATACTTTTATCTTGAAAAAAAACAAATGAACAAGAAAATTAAATCATATGCAACACAATTTTCACGTCCTCCCGCCCTTTTTTTTAGGGCGCCAAAGAAACAGTTCTATCACGCGCTCTACGCGCGTAATTTCCACCTGCAAAGTGAAGTGAAAAACTTTTCTTTTCTTGCTTTTTAATGAAAAAAGTGTTAAAAAGGCGAAACCCCCAGTAAGGATATTGATTTTCGACGCAAGAGCAGAGTTGGGTCCCACCTTCCGACCAATCACATCCTAGCTACTGCCTCTCACGCACTCAAAGGCGAATCTTTCATTGAGTGGGTCCCTTTTTCCGGTTACTATTGGCAATCCTTCAGAGCTATGTTAATTAATGAAACCCACACAAATAATAAGCTTCTTTAACCCAGATTTTACGTTACCATTTTGGTTTGTTAGTAACAGTGTTTTTAAAACCAGAGCGAACCGACCGGTCGGACCAGTTCAACTGTGAATTCATTAGATGAGTCTTGAGTGATTTTGACATATTCGTAAGTCAGGTTAAATATTTGATATTTGATTTAATCGTTTATCTTAGGATATAGATAACTAATTTTTTATTCATTGGAAAATGTATCGGGAAGGATAAGAAATTAATTATACGGTCAATATATTAGACAATTAAAAGTCAAACTTCAACGTCAATGTTAGACTGATAAGTTAGATTGATAATAAACTTGTTTCTCATCTTTTATACAATGTTTTACATTACATGTTAGCCAGTTAAAATTACGTTTAGTGGTTAATATATCTTTTATTTGAGCACATTGTTGATTAGTTTATATATATATTTAACATTATATACACATAATTAAGATACTAAAATTTAGATGGATAACAAAATATATTAACAACTAAATTTTGACACTGCCTTTATTTTGCAATGCTAGAGACGCATATTTGATATCTTAACACTCATAACGGATCATATTCATGTTATAATTTATTATAGTTTGTATATGTCTATCTTGTGATATTCTTGTCTAATTAAAAAACATGGATTCACAACGCTTGGCTTTGTCGACGAGATTCGTAAAGCTCGATAGTAGGTCATCATCTTGCTCCGGTCAAATCCACTATCCTTCATCTCCAAGTTGTGACATATCATGGTTTTCACCGGTTTCAACCATGATATCCGCTGATTTATCAAGTCTTTCTAGTGTTTTAGAGTGTTCTTGAGTCTTTACAGGTTACTATACGAGTTGGAAATTTTTGGAGGTTTATGGAGGATTTTGGAGTTAAAACGAGCAAAGAGGAATGAAGGTCCCTTGAAGATTGCCGAAGAAGCAAAAATTTTGCGAGTGGTGTCGAGCGACACCAGGAGGGTGTCGCCCGACACCCAGGCGACCAAGAATTTCCAAATTGTAGAAATTGCCCAGAAGTTTCAGAAGTTTTCTTTTTTTACCTAGCTCGTGTTTTAACTTATAAAACTGATTTTTTAGCCATTGTTTAGGCTATCACGACTTAGAGCTTTATTTTCTATTGCTTTTGGAGACCTAGAGAGATTGAGAGCTTTGAGGGAGACAAGTTTTACTTCATACATTTGAGAATTCTTTTAACCCTCTGTATCTATTTCCTTATCTTTTTAATGCAATATTATTCAGTTATGATGTTTGTTTCATTCACCATGTATGAGTAGTTTGCTTGTTAGGCTTAGGGTTATTCAAAAGATTATGAGAAATTGTTAGACTTCCTAGAATTGTTAGGGTTTATCACTTGGTTCTTCATCTAGATTGTTATTAATGCTAATTCTAATTTGATCACCTAGAATTGAGATCTTAGGTTAATTATTAGATGCGAAAGTATTGATAATTACTTGAACTATCTTAGATGAGCAAATTATCTATCTGCAAAGGAATTTGATTTAGACAATTTGTGAACAATTGAATCTATGTTTAATGCTTGTTTAACTTATTGAATTTACAAAGGAATTTAGAATTTAAGAAGTTAGACATAGATAGTTTTCACAACGGAAGTTGGTTAGCTTACAGAGTTTTCATGTTCTAGAACGGATCCTATAATCTCACTAACATTCTATTTTATCTAACAATTTTGAATGTCCTGCGAATTACCCGAAAGCCTAGCGTTTGTCTCTTGATTTTAAAAACTCGTTTACCACCGATTTGCTTTACTATTTTCGTTAGTCACTTTATAAATTTGCTTAGCATAATTCGACCCTGAAATTTGCTGCGCAACATTAGGTCTCTTGGGATACGATAACCCTTTATACTATAACTGCGATTCTGTGCACTTGTAAGAATTTTTCTAGGGTAAAACTTTAGAGCTATCATCTTCGTCGAAAACGATTTACCGGAGTTGCAGTCCACTCAAATTAACTCATTGAGTCAACTCGAACGAAAACATTTTTTCGATTGATGCTTTTCGATTTTTTTTTCTCAATCTCATATTGGTCATTTCTCATTCGTTTTTTCTTCACCAACGATTCTTATCCTCCACCAACCACCTTTGTCATTTCTCCTTCTCTTCTTTTTCTTTTTTTCCGTTTTAATCAGCGGCATCAAAATTTCTCTATAGTTCGTGAATCGTCGAAGCCTAGCCAAATCTCCGTACTCGCACTCTCTTTCTATTTCTGCAAACAAAAGAAACTCAAATTTCTCTCTCTACAAACAAAAAGACGTGAGAAATTGAGATAATGCTTTAATTTCCGTATGTAAAAGTTAAACTCAATTTTTTTTTTTTTGTTGATCTTCTTCTGACAACAGTTTTACAAATACCCTAATACAACATATCCTAAACGAATGCATCTATAGGGTTAGAACGGTATTGTTTTAAAAATGTACAGTGTTATGGTTAGTTAGCCAATTTACCCTATAATCGGCTGCTATCAGATGTAATTACTCTTAATGTTATGTATTTTAGATGGAAAACATCTAAACCGTATAGTTCTCTGATTTGTTTTAATGTCTAAATGTACTGTCTAAGATATAATGGTCCGGTCATATCCCACTTCTTTGAATATCGATATTTTTGGTTTTCTTTCTGAACTGGTTTTTTCGATTTAGTTTGAATCAGAAAGGTTTATCCAGATTAGAACCTATATTCAAATGTTTCAAAAATTAAATTTTCTTCTGCAGTCACATGACAAGTAATCTTTTTTTTCCCTTCCAAAGTTATGTTTCTAGAATAGAAAACGTTTTCAATTATTTGAATATTACTTTATTATGTTTTCAATCAAGAAAGTAATCTTTATTATGTTTTCAATTATTTGAATATTACTTTATTACGTTTCTAGAATAGAAAACGTTTTCAATCAAAATCGAAAATATTACTTTATCTCTCGGTAGGATTTTCTTTTCGTATGTAACCTAAGATTTTCTTTTCGTATCTCGGTAGGATTTATGATTAAATATTTGAAAAGCTTGACTTAAAAATAGAATACAAACGCAAACCATTTTCGCTATATCAATAACAAGTACACACCATGTCTCTTCATTCAAATTCCAGTTTACTTGACTGCTATTTCATTCAGTGTTTGATGATGACTCATTAGAACCAGTTGGCTCTTCCTCACTCTCATCAGAACCCGCGCCTACATCTGCGTTAACCATTGGTCCCAGAAGAAACCCAATAGAATTCGAATTGATCATAAGCTGAGGAACACGCGCACGCTCAAACTTGTGGTCTGGAGTGTGTTGCTGGTTAAATCTCCCTGGAACTTTTGAAGAACTCTCGTAACATTCTTTACAAAGATCGTACCCGATTTTCTCCTTGCAGTCTTTGCATCTGTATCGATCCCCTATGATTGGATACACCTGCAAACCATAACAATGTCGCATCACGATTTCAGATCATATATATGTTTTGGTTTGAGTATTAATAATTGGTTTAGATGATGCACTTACTCCACAAGAATCACAACCAGCTCCGATGTGAACATTAGATCCAAGGGTTGCCCACCAGGGAAGATCATTGTTGTTGTCAGATAAGGATGGGCCTTCTTTCTGATAGCTTTGAAAATCTACATATCAGGATAAAATGATTACAAACTATCAGTCTCTTGTGTCCAGATGGGTAATAGATTTTTCACCTATCCTATGTAACAACAAGAACTAAGCTTTGAGAGCACATGGACATGGCATGGCGTCAAAAACTACAAATTGGCTCAAGACATACTCCCGGAGAATTAAAAAAAGGCACGGGTTGTAGAACTTACTCCCTTTGCTACTGTGGGCAAGCGTTTTCTGAATCCCACTTTTCCTTGAATTGTATTCTTCAGGAAAATTTTCCTCCAAAAGCTTCTCAAGAACCAAACAAACTTTTGGAAATCCTCTCGGGTCACAAACATGGCACTCTTGACATTTGATGATTTCGCTCTCGTCAGCCATATCTACTACACACCCTTCGCAATATACTGGAAAAGGATAACACGGGAAATGAGCACATAAGAAAGTTAAGGAAGCAGCTGAAAGTTAAATTAGTTATCAAAAATCAAGCATGTAAGATGATACCATGTCCGCAATTGAGAACCACGGGTCGCACGAGCAGCTTTTCACATGCTGAACAGAGCAAATCATCTTTTGAAATTTGCTTACTGACTTTGTTATTCTTAGGTAAGTCAGTCTCATGAACACTAAGAGTTTCTGCATCTTTGGGTTCTTCATTGCTGGGGCTGTCACATCTACTTGGTGAACTGGATAACAACTTTGCCGCACTTGAGCACTCTTCCACCTTCTGCTCATCTAAATACATAGGATTGAATCAAGTTTATTAGAAAGCGAGCATGTAAAAGTCGGCAAAAAAGGATCTCATCTGTGGTACTCACCAGAGACATTTACGGACTGATCCTTAGCCTTTGGTTCATCCAAAACAACATCAATCTGAGGAGAAAAACAATCTTGCTCCTGTTCTTCCTCTGAAACATGACATTGACAAAGTAACACGGAAAAAAACAACACTTACATAAGGGTAGTTTAAAAATAAACCCAACATAGAATGTGCATAAAGAAATGTAAACAAGAACTCACTTAGAACTTGTTCTTCTCTCTTCTTATGAGCAAGCGGGTATATTTTCTTTAGCAGGAAATGAAGCTTTTGGCAGACAGACGGAAAGTGAACATAGGGATCCCTACATATAGGACAATGGGATTCGCGGAGGCTATTCATAGACTTGTGAACGCACCAGAAACATGATAGATGACCACACGCTGCATTGCGATCCAAAAGAAGCATTAGAAACTAAACTATTAAACACAGAAGAAAAAAATAAAAATAGATTGAGCAAGTGGTTGCGACTTGGTCAACTTACATAGCACAATTGGTTTGTAAAGAAGTTCCCTGCAAAATCAATCTCTAATGATTAAGTATCGTTTCAGACTCTCCTTGTCTCAAACAGACATCCAATGTACAGCATAATCGGTGACAGAAATGATGATGCATGGACAGATTCTTCTAACCAATGAATTGAAAAAGCTTACATGACATAACGAAACTGACCAAGTTAATCATTCAATTGGAAAAGATGAAGGAGAATATAATTGAGGCATGAAATTCAGATACAGACGAAATTAGGCATCCACAGACTTGAAATTTGTAGAGACAGCGAAATCAATTACAGAACAAGACTTATCGTCACACAACAACAGAAAGCAATTGTATTATGAGATTATTCGAATTCATGTTAAACACAAACCCATTCAATTTTTCCCCAAAAGTAACATAATCAGTTACAAGATTAGGGCAAATCATGCAAGAGACGAACCAAAATCAAAACAGAAAACGCTTACAGGCAGACGCAGCAGAGAAACTTGTCGGGGATTTCTTCCTCTAGTTCTACGTCCTTGACCGTAGTATCATCCATAGATAGAGATAAGAGAATGGCTCAATTTGTTTTTTTTTGTTGTTCGGCCAAAATTATCAGAGAGCGAAAGAAGAGGGAGAGAGAGAGATCTGAGATGTGAACGGTCGGTGCCAATGCTTTTTGCTTAGCGGCCAACGGCCAGAATTCACCGCCGTAACCACGTTTGCCTTACTTTTGTACATTAGGATAAACCTTAATTAATTATTTTATATTATAACTTCTATTATAATATTAGCAAAAATCTTTGAGAAAAAAAAATTTGGAAGGTACCTTTCATACATTATTTTTTTTGCCAAACTTTTGACACACAGAATAGCAGTTTTATTAACAAGTGGACCCCACTGTCATTATGTATGCACAGTAACTTACTTTTATTCGCCTATAAATAGAGAGTTCGATTCATTGTAAACAATACAACATTCTCAAAAACATAATAATCAAAACTCTCGATTCCTCTCATCTATTATTCATTATACTATTCTCACCGGGTATAAAAATTTCTTCTTCTTTTATATTTATTGAGATAATAAATGATCTCTTTTTATTTTATAACACGTTATCAGCACGATCACTCTAAAATTTCAACTTTCATATGTATACTTATTATACCCTATAGTGTGAGACTATTGTCTCTATAATAATTTATTTATTTATGTGGTTGTTTTACGCACCATAATTTATTTACTGCTTTATTTATGGTCGGTTAAACCGCCTGCTATTTTATTTATTTCTATGGCTGCTTATGCACCATAATTTATTTATTTACAGTTTTTAATTATTTATGGACGGTTGAACCGCCTGATTATTTATTTATTTATGTGGTTGTTTCACACACCATAATTTATTTATTTACTGTTTTAATTATTTATGCTCGGTTTAACCGCCTGAAATTTTAGCTGTTGTTTTAATTATTTATTTAATATTATCCCATGGATGACTTTGTCACCATAACCTTATTATTAATTCTCTGTTTATTTTATGTGCAGTATATATAATATTTAACAATCTTTTCTAAAATTAATATTTGAACTGGTAAATTTATCTGATTGATTATCAAATATTTTCAGATTAATTTTTCCTTAAAGATTTGACCCCCAACGGTCACAAAGAAATTTTTCACAAAATTTTTCAAAATTTCTTCACTCTCCAACGGTCATGAACAGTATTTTTCAATCTATAAATACACCCATTTTTCACTCTTTCAAAATCATTCAATCATTTCATCTCCTTTCAAACACTCCTACAAAATATTTTGATTCCGATTTTGATTCCGATTTTGTACGAAAAATGTTTCGATTGTTTTTAATTTTTATTATCGGTGTAATTTTTACTGCTATTTATGGTCTCTTCGCTGGGGATTTTACTCGCGAAGAGTTTATCATAAATATCACTTTACTTTTTTATGCTTTAATGTTCACTGTAATTGCTGTTATGATTAATGTATACGGTTTCTAAAATTATGTTATATTTCTAATAATAATATTTTTGATTTTGTTTTTAGAAATCAAATGGCCACCGTTGAGAAACTCAAATTTCCAGCTCTCAAAATTACTGGAGCTAATTATATAGCATGGACAACCGATGCAGAACTCTATATGGAATCGGAAAATTTATCCGATACCATCATTGAGGAAAATGATTCATCCGCCCAAAATAAGGCAAAGACAATAATATTTTTACGGAAACATTTGGATGAAAATGTGACACATGACTATGCGCACATTAGAGACCCAGCAGAGCTCTGGAAAGCTCTGAAAGAGAGGTTCGATAATCAGAGGGAGATAAACCTCCCTCATGCGATGGAAGAGTGGAAAAACCTGAGATTCCAGGATTTTAAGAAAGTGGAGGAGTATAACTCCGCTATGTTGAGGATTGTATCACAATTAAATTTTTGTGGTAAACCTGTCACCGAAGCAGAAATGCTCGAAAAGACATACCTCACATTCCACAAAGAACATAGTGTCCTACCAGCAATGTATAGAAATTGCGGATACACAAGGTTCTCTGAGTTAATTGTTACACTCATCATCGCAGAGAAAAACAATGATCTTCTCATAAAGAATCACAACTCTCGTCCTACGGGAGCCAGAGCATTCCCTGAGGTGAATGCAACGGATTTTCATCATCCGGAAGAGAAGAAAAATCAAACCTATCGGGGTCGTGACCGATTTAATCGGGGTCGTGCCCGCAGATTTAATCGCGGACGCGGAAGAAATTTCAGTTCACGTGGGAGAAATTCTTTCCAATGGGTTCGTTCTCAACAAACCCCCAAAGGAATAGATATTCAAGAGACCACCGCACAGAAGCGTGATAGCATCTGTTACAGATGCGGAAGCAAAGGACATTGGTCCAATGTGTGTCGTACCCCGGAACATCTTTGCAAGCTATACAAACAGTCTACCAAAGGCAAAGGGAAAGAAGTGAACCTCACGGAACACTTTGAGGATACATTGTACCTTGATTCTCCCGACTTTGCAAATGACTTTGATGAGACCGCTATAGCGGATAACTAAAATGCTTGTAATAATGAGACTGCTGAAAGATCTCCGGTTATGCCATTATGTATTCCTGTTTTCAACGAATAATGTGTGTTTTTTTGTTTTGTAATGCGAAATTATTAACTATGTTCTAATAAATAACATCTACTTTCTATCATCTAATTTTTGTCAATTTCAGCGGAAATGGATGAATCGATAACCAAGGAAATGGTTCGAGAAATTTGTATACCAGATAGTGGAACAACACACACTATTCTGAAGGACAAGAGATATTTCTCTAATTTAAAACCGACAAACATTATTGTCAATACAATATCAGGTCCTACAGACTTGATTAAAGGAAGTGGTAGTGCAAACTTTATGTTGCCTAATGGAACCAAGTTTTCCATAAAAAATGCCTTATATTCTCCGAATTCTAAAAGGAATTTGTTGAGTTTCAAAGACATATACCTTCAAGGATATGATACTCAGTCTGCAACTGAGAATGGAAAAAAGTATATGTATGTAACTTCCGATAAATCCGGAAAAAGGCTTATATTGGAAAAATTTCCAAAACTTCCTTCAGGACTGCATTATACTCATATAAATGCAATCGAATCACATCTAGTGGTTAAAAGAAATCCAGAAGATTTCACATTATGGCATGATCGCCTCGGTCACCCGGGCACCACAATGATGCGTAATATTATGGAGAACTCACATGGTCATTCACTGAAAATCCAAGAGATATATCTGGGAAATAAAATGACATGTGTTGCGTGTTCTCTTGGAAAATTGATCATAAGGCCATCGCCAGCCAAAATTGATAAAGAATCACCAAAGTTCCTTGAAAGAATTCAAGGCGATATTTGTGGACCAATACACCCATCATGTGGACCATTCCACTATTTTATGGTGTTAATTGATGCATCTAGCAGATGGTCACACGTTTGTCTATTATCATCTCGAAATATGGCATTTGCGAGATTTCTAACTCAGATAATCAAACTGAGGGCTCAATTCTCTGATTATCATATTAAGAAAGTTAGACTAGACAACGCTGATGAAGTCACATCCCAAGCCTTCAATGATTATTGTATGGTAACGGGAATAGAAGTTGAACATCCGGTAGCACATGTTCATACACAAAATGGCTTGGCTGAATCATTAATTAAACGTCTGCAATTAATTGCAAGACCATTGATCATGAAATCAAAACTCCCAACATCTGTATGGGGAAATGCCATTTTGCATGCAGAAGCACTCATTCGGATAAGACCAAGTGCATATCATAAATATTCTCCATTACAATTAGCTTTTGGTCGAGAACCAAATATATCCCATCTAAGAATCTTTGGTTGTGCGGTATATGTGCCTATAGCACCACCACAACGTACAAAGATGGGACCACAAAGAAGAATGGGAATATATGTTGGTTGTGATTCCCCATCAATCATACGATACCTAGAACCACAGACTGGTGATGTCTTTACGGCACGATTTGCCGATTGTCATTTTGATGAAAAAGTATTCCCGGTTCTAGGGGGAGAAAATAACAAAGTAGGAAAGGATATAGAATGGCGTGTGCCATCTTTGCTACACCTTGATCCTCCTACAAAACAGTCAGAACTAGAAGTTCGACGAATTATGCATTTGCAAAGTATAGCAAACCAGCTACCTGATGCATTTGCAGATACTAAAACGGTAACGAAATCACATATACCGGCTGCAAATGCTCCTGCTCGAATTGAGATACCAAATGAACATGAAAGAGCAGATAATACACGTGAGTCTAGAACCCGCTTGAAGCGTGGTAGACCCGTTGGTTCTAAGGATAAAAATCCTAGAAAACGAAGGGAAGCTGAGAAGCATAATGATCCCAAACTTACTGAAAGTATTTTGGATGAAACGAATCATGAGTCTAACGACAATACAGAGCTTCATGAAGGAAATCATGAGATCTCTATAAACTACATTCATAATGGAAAGATATGGAATCATACTGAAATGAATGTAGTCGATGACGTTTTCTCATACCTTGTGGCAAAGGAAATAAATGAGGAAAACGATGATCCAGAACCAATGTCTGTATATGAATGTCAAAACAGACAAGATTGGATGAAATGGAAAGATGCTATACAAGCTGAATTTGATTCGCTTAATAAACGAAATGTATTCGGACCTATTACACTCACACCCAAAGATGTGAGACCGGTTGGATACAAATGGGTCTTCATTCGAAAACGAAATGAGAAAAATGAAATTATGAGATATAAAGCTCGCCTTGTTGCTCAAGGATTTTCTCAAAGACCTGGGATCGATTATGAGGAAACATATTCCCCCGTTATGGATGCAATCACGTTTAGATTCTTAATGAGTCTAGCGGCTAATGAAAATCTAGAGATGCGTCTCATGGATGTTGTTACAGCATATTTATATGGATCATTAGATACTGATATCTATATGAGAATTCCAGATGGGTTTAAAATGCCAGAAGCATTAAGTTCCAAACCTAAAGAGTTATGTGCAATAAAATTGCAAAGATCATTATATGGGTTAAAGCAATCTGGAGGCATGTGGTACAACCGTCTCATTGAGCATCTAACAAAAGAAGGATATGTAAATAATCCTTTATGCCCATGTGTTTTCATCAAGAAAACAACATCCGGATTTGTGATTATCGCGGTGTATGTTGATGATCTAAACATAATAGGAACTCAAGGGGAAATACAAAAGGCCTCAAATTATTTAAAAGGAGAATTTGAGATGAAAGATCTCGGGCAGACGAAGTACTGTCTTGGCCTACAAATTGAGCATTCTCAAAAGGGTATATTTGTACACCAATCTACATATACCAAAAGAGTGCTAAAACGATTCAACATGGATAAGGCAAATCCATTGAGTACCCCTATGGTCGTTAGATCACTCCAAGTCGATAATGATCCATTTCGACCACATGAGGAAAATGAGGAGATACTTGGTCCTGAAGTACCGTATCTAAGTGCTATCGGAGCTCTCATGTATCTTGCAAATTGTACTCGACCTGATATATCATTTGCTGTTAATCTTTTGGCAAGATTCAGCTCGTCTCCTACACGAAGACATTGGAATGGAATTAAACATATTTTCCGATATCTTCAAGGAACGATTGATTTAGGACTGTTTTATCCTAAAAATTCAAAAGGTCAAATGGTCGGTTTTGCAGATGCAGGATATTTGTCAGATCCGCACAAAGCGAGATCACAAACAGGATATGTTTTCACGGTCGGAGGCACTGCTATGTCCTGGCGCTCCCAGAAATAGACACTTGTGGCTACTTCCTCAAATCATGCTGAGCTTATCGCACTCCATGAAACACGTAGAGAATGTGTATGGCTAAGGTCAATATGTCAACATATTCGATCCTGTAGTGGACTACTCGTAAATCTGGAGCCGACAATATTATATGAAGATAATGCTGCATGCGTCGCCCAAACAAAGGAAGGATATATTAAAAGTGATAGAACCAAACATATCCCTCCAAAATTCTTCTCATACACCCAAGAGCTTGAGAAGAATAAAGACATTGAAGTAAGATATGTCCGATCATGCGACAATGCTGCAGATCTCTTCACGAAATCACTACCTACCTCGGTGTTCAAGAAGCATGTCTATGCTATTGGAATACGCCATCAGCGAAATCTATAAACTTGATCACTCGAGGGGGAGTTTGCGTAGTTGCACTCTTTTTGTCCTTCTAAGGTTTTTCCCAATGGGTTTTCCTAGAAAGGTTTTTAACGAGGCAACAGAAGACGCGACAAAATAGACATAGTGACACTGGTCTCCAAGGGGGAGTGTTATGAAAGTCAAATTTGGTGGCTGAGCACACAGAATCAGCCGCAGTTTTATTAACAAGTGGACCCCACTGTCACTATGCATGCACAGTAACTTACTTTTATTCGCCTATAAATAGAGAGTTCGATTCATTGTAAACAATACAACATTCTCAAAAACATAATAATCAAAACTCTCGATTCCTCTCATCTATTATTCAGTATACTATTCTCACCGGGTATAAAAATTTCTTCTTCTTTTATATTTATTGAGATAATAAATGATCTCTTTTTATTTTATAACAGCATTGATATATTTTCAGAGAAATTTTAGGAAATAGTTTATCCGAAAAAATCATATATCTAACTAAAGAATTATCTCATTATTTAAGATATTTGCCACATCATAAAAAAATAACACTAAAAGTAACACATACAGTACTTCGATTTTCTGCAATGTTTAATTCTAAACTGCATGGAATCGGAAACGAAAACGTGAAAGCGAAACGTTAGGAAACGCGGAAACGATTTTTCTTTAAAAAGAGAAAACGGAAACGTTTTGGAAATGTATATATATATATATACATATATATATCATGAAACATAATATATATCATGAAACAAAAATTATCAATAGTTTTAAAATATTTGAAACAACACAAATCCAATCCGACTCGAACAAAAAACATTTCGTTTATGTATACGACTTCACAGTTTTAATAATCAATAAAAAATCTACTGTAATTGAAAAAATACCTTGCTTATCTTTTCGATTCTTCTACATTTTTAGGTTACGATGACGATTAGAGAAAAAAGAATGTATTAGTGTTTAATAATTATGTTTTAAAATATATTAAAAATAACAAACAAATCCCTTATATTTTCAAAGTATTTATTCAATTTGTTTCTAAAACCAAAAGTCGCGTTTCCGGCCGCGTTTCCAAATTGGAAGACTTTGGATGGAGTTTTCATGCAACCTAGAAATCGGCTATTGGCTTTGGTGCAGAGGTAGATCCACTTATATAAAAAAATGATGACATGTTCTTGGGTATCGATAACTTATAAATAATGAGCAGAAAGAACATATTTAGGTCTTCTAAAATGTTTTAGTGGTTCAAAACAAACGTTACTCGCATTATTGGAGAAAAGCTTAACAAAATATTTAATGGATTGTTTGTCAAAGTGCTTTTCCTTGGGAAATGAGGTCCTCCTTAACTTAATTTCTATGGCTTTTCTTATGTCATGTTTTCGTCTATCAAAACAACAATGCCAAAATATTACAAGTGCTATGATTAATTTCGGGTGGAATGCATGTGGAGATAAAAAGAAGATTCATTGAGTTTCATGGAAGGAGAGGTGTATATCTATCAATGGTGGTTTGGATTTTCGGAACCTTGAAGATTTTAACCAAGCATTGTTTGCGTAACAAGCCTGAAAATTGCCAAATGAACCAGATTCTTTACTTCCAAGAGTATATAAAGGACGTTACTACTCCTCCAAAAAAATTTATTGAATGTGGAAAAAAATATAGGCTTTCGTATGCCTAGCGTAGTATCATCCATGGGAGAGAGTTATTGTCTCATGGTTTAATAAGATCGGTTGGAGTTGGTACAAAGACAAAGATGTGGATGGATACATGGATAATTAATGAGCAACCTTGTCGACCAGTTAATAAACAGAGATTGATCGATCTTGAACTCCAAGTGAACTCACTGATATCCCCTTCTGGCGAATGGAGGACATAGTTGCTACATAATATTTTTCACCAGATGAAGTTGATCGAATCTTAGATTAGTATAGTGCCTGATAGTTTCATTTGGGCTTACAACAACCATGGATCTTATTTGGTTAAAAGTGGTTATTAGTTTGTGTCTAACGATCCTCCTATTCCCCCTTTATCGAGCAGTACTATGGAGATCAGACAAGATAATTTAAAGAGCTGGTATAGAAGATTAAAACACAACTCAAATTTGGTTGTTCCTTTGGCGTGTGGTTGTTGGTGCATTAACGGTATATGACAGATTACATTCTCAGGGATTAAGTGTTGATCCTTTGTGTAAGTTGTGCCAAACTCAGGCTGAAACCATAAACCATGCATATGTGCTGTTTGGTTATAGTGTGGCACAACAATTATAGTCCATAGCGGAAGTGTAGAGTCCAACCTCTGTTTTCTCCTACATAATAGAGGATAACTTAGACATATATATATGTTATCGATTTGATGGAAGGTTTGGAACTTAGGGAGGAGATTCAAGTTGCGATTCCTTGGATTTTGTGGAATGTGTGGAAGAACTGGAATTCGATTCTATATGCTAAGAAGCAAATGGCTTAAGTAGAGTGATTCAACAAGTCTATGAAGAAGCGAATCTGTGGTGTGAGGTTAACAATAATATCGATGGGATAAACCTTACTTTAGTGAGGAGTTATGAGCAAGCAAAACGTTGGCATCCTCCTTTAACATGTACAATAAAATGAAGCATAAACTCTAATTAGCGAACTGCATCTTTGCAGAGTGGTGGAACTTGGGTTGCAAGAGATCACTCGAGAGGCTTTTATTTGTTCTCCAAATCACATTGTTTCTGAACCGCAGTGTGTTATATAAGCATTAAAAGTCTAAGGGATTTGCGAATTAGAGATGTGGTGATTGGCTTATATTGTAAAGCAACTTTTGAAGCATTGAATAAAGCTTCGAAATGGCCTCGTTATCGAGAACTGCTTCATTGGATTGATATGCTTGAGTCTTGTTTTGAATCTTGTTTATTTGAAGCCGAATCGGTTGGAGAAAATTTCATTGCTCGAGCCATTGCACTGAGTGTCACAAGAGATGATCGTTTTACCTCATATCTAGCCTTTGGCAGTCCAGCTTGATTGCACAATTTTTTTTTTATTTGGGAAGCTAGAGTATAACATCTTTTTGGCTCTTATCTCTGGGTGTTAATGATCTTTGCTTTTGGTTATGATTTCGAAACTTTATGGCTTTACCCTTACTCTCTGTTTATGGTTTTTGATCTCCATATAGAGATATTATTAATATATTTATTCAGACGTTTAAGAAAGTAAAGTTAGTGATTTAATTTATTCACACACTTTTATATTAAATTATTATTTTTATTGAATAAAACGAGTGATTCACTAAAAAAATAAATTTAAAAAAAAAATTATAACACAAAATATATTTTAAAAATTTGAATATATAAAAAACAAAAATATGAACATACATGAATATCAAATTAATGTTATAAAAAGAGTAGAAATATTTATTATTTCGATAAATATAAATAAAGGCGAAAAATTTATACCCGGTAGGAATAGTATACTGAGAAAATAAGAGAGAGCAAAGAGAGATTATGTTTTTCTAGTTATTCGTATGAATGTTATAAATTTACAATCGATCGAATCTCTTTATATAGACAATGAAAAGTAAGTTACTGTGCATGCATAGTGACAGTGGGCTCCACACAAATAATAAACTGCACGCATCTTTTGACTCTGAATCATTCTTCTCGAAACCACTTTTATTGACTATTATAACACTCCCCCTTGGAGACCAATTGTCACTATGTTTCTTGCGTCGTGTCATCTGTTGCCTCGTTAAAAACCTTTCTAGGAAAACCCATTGGGAAAAACCATAGAAGGATAAAAAGAGTGCAACTACGCAAGCTCCCCCTCGAGGGATCATGAGTCATCTTGTAAATCTCGTTGATGACGCATTCCAATGTTATGGACATGTTTCCTGAACGTAGTGGTAGGGAGCGACTTTGTGAAGAGATCAGCAGCATTGTCGCATGATCGAATATACTTGACTTCAATGTCTTTAGCTTTCTCAAGTTCCTGAGTGTATGAAAAAAACTTTGGAGGGATATGTTTGGTTCTATCACTTTTGATATATCCTTCCTTTGTTTGAGCGACACATGCAGCATTATCTTCATATAAAACGGTTGGCTCCGTATTTTCGTGGATCCCACTGCTTGATTTGATGTGTTGACTTATTGATCTCAACCATACACATTCTCTACTTGCCTCATGGAGTGCAATGATTTCAGCATGGTTTGAAGAAGTTGCCACAAGCGTCTGTTTCTGAGAACGCCAAGATATAGCAGTGCCTCCGATCGTGAAAATGTATCCAGTTTGTGATCGGGCTTTATGTGGATCTGATAAATATCCTGCATCTGCAAAACCAACCATTTTACCATTTGAATTTTTAGGATAAAACAATCCTAAATCAATCGTCCCTTGAAGATATCGGAAAATATGTTTAATCCCATTCCAATGTCTTCGGGTAGGGGACGAGCTAAATCTTGCCAAAAGATTAACATCAAATGATATATCAGGTCGAGTACAATTTTCAAGATACATGAGTGCTCCGATTGCACTTAGATACGGTACTTCAGGACCAAGTATCTCCTCATTTTCCTCATGTGGTCGAAATGGATCATTTTCGACATTTAGTGATCTAACGACCATGGGAGTACTCAATGGATTTGCCTTATCCATGTTGAATCGTTTTAGTACTCTTTTCGTATATGTGGACTGATGCACAAATATACCCTTTTGAGAATGCTCAATTTGTAGGCCAAGACAGTACTTCGTCTGCCCGAGATCTTTCATCTCAAATTCTCCTTTTAAATAATTTGAGGCCTTTTGTATTTCCCCTTGGGTTCCTATTATGTTTAGATCATCAACATACACAGCGATAATCACAAATCCGGATGTTGTTTTCTTGATGAAAACACATGGGCATAAAGGATCATTTACATATCCTTCTTTTGTTAGATGCTCACTGAGACGGTTGTACCACATGCGTCCAGATTGCTTTAACCCATATAATGATCTTTGCAATTTTATTGCACATAACTCTTTAGGTTTGGAACTTAATGTTTCTGGCATGTTAAACCCATCTGGAATTTTCATATAGATATCAGTATCTAATGATCCATATAAATATGTTGTAACAACATCCATGAGACGCATCTTTAGATTTTCGTTAGCCGCTAGACTCATTAAGAATCTAAACGTGATTGCATCCATAACGGGGGAATATGTTTCCTCATAATCGATCCCAGGTCTTTGAGAAAATCCTTGAGCAACAAGGCGAGCTTTATATCTCATAATTTCATTTTTCTCATTTCGTTTTCGAATGAAGACCCATTTGTATCCAACCGGTCTCACATCTTTGGGTGTGAGTGTAATAGGTCCGAATACATTTCGTTTATTAAGCGAATCAAATTCAGCTTGTATAGCATCTTTCCATTTCATCCAATCTTGTCTGTTTTGACATTCATATACAGACATTGGTTCTGGATCATCGTTTTCCTCATTTATTTCCTTTGCCACAAGGTATGAGAAAACGTCATCGACTACATTCATTTCAGTATGATTCCATATCTTTCCATTATGAATGTAGTTTATAGAGATCTCATGATTTCCTTCATGAAGCTCTGTATTGTCGTTAGACTCATGATTCGTTTCATCCAAAATACTTTCAGTAAGTTTGGGATCATTATGCTTCTCAGCTTCCCTTCGTTTTCTAGGATTTTTATCCTTAGAACCAACGGGTCTACCACGCTTCAAGCGGGTTCTAGACTCACGTGTATTATCTGCTCTTTCATGTTCATTTGGTATCTCAATTCGAGCAGGAGCATTTGCAGCCGGTATATGTGATTTCGTTACCGTTTTAGTATCTGCAAATGCATCAGGTAGCTGGTTTGCTATACTTTGCAAATGCATAATTCGTCGAACTTCTAGTTCTGACTGTTTTGTAGGAGGATCAAGGTGTAGCAAAGATGGCACACGCCATTCTATATCCTTTCCTACTTTGTTATTTTCTCCCCCTAGAACCGGGAATACTTTTTCATCAAAATGACAATCGGCAAATCGTGCCGTAAAGACATCACCAGTCTGTGGTTCTAGGTATCGTATGATTGATGGGGAATCACAACCAACATATATTCCCATTCTTCTTTGTGGTCCCATCTTTGTACGTTGTGGTGGTGCTATAGGCACATATACCGCACAACCAAAGATTCTTAGATGGGATATATTTGGTTCTCGACCAAAAGCTAATTGTAATGGAGAATATTTATGATATGCACTTGGTCTTATCCGAATAAGTGCTTCTGCATGCAAAATGGCATGTCCCCATACAGAAGGTGGGAGTTTTGATCTCATGATCAACGGTCTTGCAATTAATTGCAGACGTTTAATTAATGATTCCGCCAAGCCATTTTGTGGATGAACATGTGCTACCGGATGTTCAACTTCTATTCCCGTTACCATACAATAATCATTGAAGGCTTGGGATGTGAATTCACCAGCGTTGTCTAGTCTAACTTTCTTAATATGATAATCAGAGAATTGAGCCCTCAGTTTGATTATCTGAGTTAGAAATCTCGCAAATGCCATATTTCGAGATGATAATAGACAAACGTGTGACCATCTGCTAGATGCATCAATTAACACCATAAAATAGTGGAATGGTCCACATGATGGGTGTATTGGTCCACAAATATCGCCTTGAATTCTTTCAAGGAACTTTGGTGATTCTTTATCAATTTTGGCTGGCGATGGCCTTATGATCAATTTTCCAAGAGAACACGCAACACATGTCATTTTATTTCCCTGATATATCTCTTGGATTTTCAGTGAATGACCATGTGAGTTCTCCATAATATTACGCATCATTGTGGTGCCCGGGTGACCGAGGCGATCATGCCATAATGTGAAATCTTCTGGATTTCTTTGAACCACTAGATGTGATTCGATTGCATTGATATGAGTATAATGCAGTCCTGAAGGAAGTTTTGGAAATTTTTCCAATATAAGCCTTTTTCCGGATTTATCGGAAGTTACATACATATACTTTTTTCCATTCTCAGTTGCAGACTGAGTATCATATCCTTGAAGGTATATGTCTTTGAAACTCAACAAATTCCTTTTAGAATTCGGAGAATATAAGGCATTTTTTATGGAAAACTTGGTTCCATTAGGCAACATAAAGTTTGCACTGCCACTTCCTTTAATCAAGTCTGTAGGACCTGATATTGTATTGACAATAATGTTTGTCGGTTTTAAATTAGAGAAATATCTCTTGTCCTTCAGAATAGTGTGTGTTGTTCCACTATCTGGTATACAAATTTCTCGAACCATTTCCTTGGTTATCGATTCATCCATTTCCGCTGAAATTGACAAAAATTAGATGATAGAAAGTAAATGTTATTTATTAGAACATACTTAATAATTTCGCATTACAAAACAAAAAAAAACACACATTATTCGTTGAAAACAGGAATACATAATGGCATAACCGGAGATCTTTCAGCAGTCTCATTATTACAAGCATTTTAGTTATCCACTATAGCGGTCTCATCAAAGTCATTTGCAAAGTCGGGAGAATCAAGGTACGATGTCCCCTCAAAGTGTTCCGTGAGGTTCACTTCTTTCCCTTTGCCTTTGGTAGACTGTTTGTATAGCTTGCAAAGATGTTCCGGGGTACGACACACATTGGACCAATGTCCTTTGCTTCCGCATCTGTAACAGATGCTATCACGCTTCTGTGCGGTGGTCTCTTGAATATCTATTCCTTTGGGGGTTTGTTGAGAACGAACCCATTGGAAAGAATTTCTCCCACGTGAACTGAAATTTCTTCCGCGTCCGCGATTAAATCTGCGGGCACGACCCCGATTAAATCGGTCACGACCCCGATAGGTTTGATTTTTCTTCTCTTCCGGATTATGAAAATCCGTTGCATTCACCTCAGGGAATGCTCTGGCTCCCGTAGGACGAGAGTTGTGATTCTTTATGAGAAGATCATTGTTTTTCTCTGCGATGATGAGTGTAACAATTAACTCAGAGAACCTTGTGTATCCGCAATTTCTATACATTGCTGGTAGGACACTATGTTCTTTGTGGAATGTGAGGTATGTCTTTTCGAGCATTTCTGCTTCGGTGACAGGTTTACCACAAAAATTTAATTGTGATACAATCCTCAACATAGCGGAGTTATACTCCTCCACTTTCTTAAAATCCTGGAATCTCAGGTTTTTCCACTCTTCCATCGCATGAGGGAGGTTTATCTCCCTCTGATTATCGAACCTCTCTTTCAGAGCTTTCCAGAGCTCTGCTGGGTCTCTAATGTGCGCATAGTCATGCGTCACATTTTCATCCAAATGTTTCCGTAAAAATATTATTGTCTTTGCCTTATTTTGGGCGGATGAATCATTTCCCTCAATGATGGTATCGGATAAATTTTCCGATTCCATATAGAGTTCTGTATCGGTTGTCCATGCTATATAATTAGCTCCAGTAATTTTGAGAGCTGGAAATTTGAGTTTCTCAACGGTGGCCATTTGATTTCTAAAAACAAAATCAAAAATATTATTATTAGAAATATAACATAATTTTAGAAACCGTATACATTAATCATAACAGCAATTACAGTGAGCATTAAAGCATAAAAAAGTAAAGTGATATTTATGATAAACTCTTCGCGAGTAAAGTCCCCAGCGAAGAGACCATAAATAGCAGTAAAAATTACACCGATGATAAAAATTAAAAACAATCGAAACATTTTTCGTACAAAATCGGAATCAAAATCGGAATCAAAATATTTTGTAGGAGTGTTTGAAAGGAGATGAAATGATTGAATGATTTTGAAAGAGTGAAAAATGGGTGTATTTATAGATTGAAAAATACTGTTCATGACCGTTGGAGAGTAAAGAAATTTTGAAAAATTTTGTGAAAAATTTCTTTGTGACCGTTGGGGGTCAAATCTTTAAGAAAAAATTAATCTGAAAATATTTGATAATCAATCAGATAAATTTACCAGTTCAAATATTAATTTTAGAAAAGATTGTTAAATATTATATATACTGCACATAAAATAAACAGAGAATTAATAATAAGGTTATGGTGACAAAGTCATCCATGGGATAATATTAAATAAATAATTAAAACAACAGTTAAAATTTCAGGCGGTTAAACCGAGCATAAATAATTAAAACAGTAAATAAATAAATTATGGTGTGTGAAACAACCACATAAATAAATAAATAATCAGGCGGTTCAACCGTCCATAAATAATTAAAAACTGTAAATAAATAAATTATGGTGCATAAGCAGCCATAGAAATAAATAAAATAGCAGGCGGTTTAACCGACCATAAATAAAGCAGTAAATAAATTATGGTGCGTAAAATAACCACATAAATAAATAAATTATTATAGAGACAATAGTCTCACACTATAGGGTATAATAAGTATACATATGAAAGTTGAAATTTTAGAGTGATCGTGCTGATAACGTGTTATAAAAAGAGTAGAAATATTTATTATTTCGATAAATATAAATAAAGGCGAAAAATTTATACCCGGTAGGAATAGTATACTGAGAAAATAAGAGAGAGCAAAGAGAGATTATGTTTTTCTAGTTATTCGTATGAATGTTATAAATTTACAATCAATCGAATCTCTTTATATAGACAATGAAAAGTAAGTTACTGTGCATGCATAGTGACAGTGGGCTCCACACAAATAATAAACTGCACGCATCTTTTGACTCTGAATCATTCTTCTCGAAGCCACTTTTATTGACTATTATAACAATTAAATAGTTATCTTTTCATGTTTTTAATTCTTTTGAACCACTAGGAGGACAAGTTTTTGCGCAATCAACAAACACATGAATCTAAAAATTGAAAGTGTTTTCAACTCTATGAAACTCTATGGCGCTCAAGTTAGGAAAGAGAAAGAAAAGAAGAGAAGAGATCACGCCGAAGATGTGAAGAGCAAGAGAAAATGTCGATAAACGAAGGAAAAGAGAGGAAATGGTGATAATGGATCGAGCAAGAGATTATCCCAATGTATCATAACGTTTGAGTGGATAAATTTGAAGGGAGACAAAGAGAAAAATGAAGTATTTATATGAAAACGGTCGAACAATGACCGGTAAGAGAGATCTAAGATGGGCCAGAAAGATGATCTAAAATGGTCGCAAGCGACTAAGTCCTTGGATGAATTTACATTAGTATGAGAAAATGTGAGCTCATATGTTTTTAGTAGTGAATTCGAGTTAGGTTTTATGTGAAATGATATTTATAGAGTTTTACGTACTCGATAGCAGGTTCCCGTCCACAGTCGGATAATGTTTTGATTTACAGGTTTGATCCGCTATGATGTCCTTGAATGCTATTCACCTACCAACTTTGTCGTTTCATGCTAGCTATTCGACAATACGTTTATACGGTGTTGAACTTTGCCTTTATCATACCGGTTTCAATGGTTTTTTTGTATAATTTTTTGTCTTAATACTAGGAATAGGCAGACATACTTGCCTTCAAATCTCCAATATCTTGTCCAAAGTAATCAAGCTAAGTACCTCATATTTGCTTTTATTTATTATACTTTATCTATAATATTTTGTAAGTTTGTATAATTGTCAATGTAATCTCCAATTATCATGTTCAACGTTATCAAGCCAAATACCACATGTTATTTGTTTTCGGCCCACTTTTCTCAACCATCTGTAGTGAGATGGAGTCAAACTACCGTGTTCAAGGACATGAGAGGGGACAATGCTATTTGCATTAATGGATCCAACCATATTGTCATGTAGTTAGATTTGTATTATATGCTAGAAAGACAAATTACTTTAGGTACGTTTTTGTAACATTTGCAAGGCCCATTTTACATGATTAATTCTTTTTTTTTCAACCAAACACTTTTAATTAAAATATACCACCATAATTTATGATTTAATTAGGTGGAGAGTTACGCAAAAAAAAATTCAAAGATTATAGAACGTGTAGAGCAACCCAAACAGTCCGCCTTTAAATTAAAAAAAAAAAGAGAAATTAAAGGTAAAGAAAAAGAAGTGAATCGATCATGCAGCTCCCTGAACTTAGCGAAAAGAATAGAGAAAGCAGATTATTCCTCTGAATTTTTGACGATATCCACCACGTCTGAGCTGTCTCAAAGGCGTGACATTCCAGCCCTCTCTCCAACAAACATTACATCGCCCAGATTAGTGCTTCCATTTCAGAATGCAATGGAGACATCCGGTGACTTAGACCTTGCGCACCTAAAAGCATGGTTTGTTCCCCTAAAACAAACCCATCCTCACCATGATGTTACATCTCTCTCCTTCCATGACCTGTCAACCTAGCATCGCATATGTGTTGATGGCTAAACCAATGGCAAGGGAGAGCCTCCGCCACTGTATTGGTTATGCCGTCCAAGGCTTCCGTTAATGCCAAATATTCACTTTCTACCAATTGAAAAATATGCAGTGGCTCATAATCCACTCCTTGAAAATATATTTTATTTCGTGATTTCTAAATGTACCATATGAGCCAAGGGAATAGTTTACACTTTCCATTGAGGGTATCTCCCCTCGAAATCCTCCAAAAAAGAAAATCCATATTTGTATATATCGATGAATAGGGGAATGAGACTCTCCCCTGAGAAGATAAGAATGGTTCCTATGTCTGAAGAGCAGTAGAACATTCAAATAAAGCATGATTAATTTTTTTCTCATCCGTACCACATGTCAAACATATGGTAGAACAATTAACCCACGATGATGTAACCTAGTTGTAACTGCCATGGAACCTGACAAAGCCTGCCAAATAAAATGTTCAATCTTTGAAGGACACCTCAACTTCCATACATGTGCTTTCAGTATTGTAAAACTTGGTTCCCTTACTATTTTTTTCCTCAAGCTCTCTCTGTATTTCATTGGCCAACCAATATCCCAATTTAACCGTATACCGTCCAAATTTTGTAAAATGCCAAATATAACTATCCAACATAAAAAATTGGACTAATCTCGAGTTCTCGAACTAAACGAATATCTCCCGGATCCATAAACTCTTGAAAAATCGGCATGTGCCACATTTTTGTTGTGAAATCAAATAAATGATTAACCTTCAAATTTAGATGTACAACACTGCGTCTACCCCTTGCCAGCCTAGGGAACAAATATGGGATCCATGGGTCCTGCCATATTGCCACACTGTTTCCAGACCCTAAATTTACCCGGCAACTGAGCATGAAAAGATCTCTGGCCGATAATAAACCCTTCTACCCATACGACGGAGAGCAAGGCTCCTTTTCCATAAACGGAAATCTATCCCGAAAGTATCTCCCTTTAAAAACTCTTGCTACTAACGATTTTGGATATTGATACATTCTCCAAAGTTGTTTAGCCAATAAAGCTATATTAAAATGATCCAAAGATCTGAAACCCAATCCATCTTCTTCTTTTGGGGCACATAACTTGTCCCATGCTATCCAATGCAAACCACGATTGTTTCCATTTGAGCTCCACCAAAATTTAGCTATTGCATTGGTTAACTTCGTCATCAGGGACTGCAGAAGTCTAGTCTAGCAACTGATTTAATCAATATTTCTTTACCTCCTTTTGATAAGAATTTAGCTGACCATCCGTTTACCCGATCATGTAAGCACACATTAATAAAATTAAAAAATCTTAGTTTTTGATCCACCAATGATTATTTCATTTCTTAGTAAATGTTTAATTCATTTCTTGTATCGAATTTTCAATTTGTCTAGATGAAGATCTTTTTATAATTTTGGTTAGTTTAACTCCAGAATGAGTTTGTATGTTTATCCTGAGTCGGATGTTTGTACTCTAAGGTCATGTCCATTGGGGGGGGGTTTAGAAGGAGGTTTAAAACCTCAAAAAGCCCAAAAATAATTCAAAATTGATATAATAGCTCAGAACCACCTCTTATTTCAGAGTTTTGAGAACTCTCCAGAGCCCTTACGTGGCACAATATGATTGGTTCGGGTTAAAAACAAAAAAACTCAGACGAAGAAGATAATTGTTTTTTTCTCTTTCTACGCGCGATTCTCTCTCTCTCTCTAATGGCGATTCCGACGACCCACCTTCACTCTGTCGATTGGAATCTCTCTATCTCTGTTTATCGCCTTCGTTGTGTCTCGATCTCTGTCTGTCCTTGCGGCTCTCTCTCTGTCTCTCCTCGTGTATGTCTCTCTCTCTCTCTCTCGCTTTCTCTCTGTCTGTCTGTCTCTCTCTCTCTCTGTGTGAAGCCGATTCCGGCGATATCATCGGAATCGTGCTTTGTATGAGTCGATATCGCCTTTTCTCTGTCTCCATCTCTCTCTGTTGTCGATTTTGAGAGACAAATTGGTGCATGAACCGAAATCAGAGGACAAAGCGAAACGATGCATGAGCAGATAAGTTTTCTTCGATTCTTTGTAGATTTAAGTGTTGTTAGATTCAATTAGCTTGATTGTTAGAGTTAATTAGGTATTTGTTTCCTCAAATCATTGTATATGTTTGTGTTGTGTCATTTTCTTCAAGTAGGTTCCTCAAACGGATTATGAACAAAAAACGTGTTCTTAGATTAAAGTAGGTATTCTCAGATTAGATTGGATATGTAGACTTTGTGAATATGTGTGTACATAAATCTATATACTCTGTAAATCTGTAATCTTTGTGTGTTTGTGAATATGTTTGTGTGTTCGTTTTCTTTGCAAATCTGTAATCTGTGTGTGTTTGTTAAGTTAATCCGATTATATTTATGTTTCTGTTTTGGTATTTTGAGAGTATATTTGCTTTTGATTACACTTGTTAGCTCATTGCTCAAACTTATCTGTTAGAAGTAAAATGTTCTTTTGCAGGTTTCACGGAACATTGATGTACTCTATGGTTTGGTAGTTGAGCGGTGAAGCAGTAGGAGAAGTAAAAGCAAATGCAGATATGCATCAAAGAAAGAAGTGATGGGTAGACAATCTGATGCTTTGAAGGTTAGTATTTTAATTCTGTCTTAAATGCGATTCTGTAGTAGTTCAGTTCTTTGAGAAGTTATGAGCTCAGTTCTTTGAGAAGTTAAATACGATTTTCTTGTCAATTTGCACTGTTATAAATGGTTGATGGTTATAGATTGAAACACAATTTGTATTCATCTGTCTAAATGGTTGTTAGTTATATGTTTGTTAGTTATAGATAAATGGTGGATGGTTATCGAAATACAACAAACACATACATGATAAATGCTTGGTATCATTTGTCTAAATATCACTTGGTATCATTGATGGCGTTTGCTTTGTGTTAGTTTTATGGTTTAGGTTAGGTTTGATAAATGCTTTGTCTAAATCTTACAAGTATGTACTTGAATTGGTTGACAAATGGTTGTTAGTTTCGTTGTGGTGAAGACTGGTATATGTATTCTGTGTGTAGCTCATCTTTAATGACTTGTACTTTTATAGATGGTTGTTAGTTATAGATTAAGACACAACCCATAATGACTTGTTTAGTTCTGTAGTAGTTAAGTATATCATTTCTGTTTCTTAAAACTAATTGAATGCTTCAAAATAAACCACAACTACGACCATTTTCCTGTTCTAGTTAACAGAAAACTAGTGCCTTAAAACTTTGTCTATAAATTAAAACAAAACTCTACAATTACTTAACATAAAAACACGCTTAAAATTATTTCTCTTTCATTCCTCTCTAAACACATACCAAAACACTAGTCTTTTGTCATGGAATCTATGAATCCATGTGATTACTCTTCTGGTTTCATGAACCTTCTAAATAGTCAACAAGAAATACACATTTCTGATACTTTTTCCCCTACAATACCCCTTCGATCATCACAAATCCCAGAGTTGAGCACCCAATGCAGTGATGATCCAAGTCTCCTAGTTGAGAAGACACATGAGGGGCGTAGAGAAACTAGACCCAAATAGAAAATTAATGAAGATAAAGCCTTCATCAGTGCATGGTTAAACACCAGCAAGGATGCTGTTGTCGGGAATGGCCAAAAAACAGGTGCTTTGCTTTTTGGTCATGCATTGCTGATTATTACACCTCATGTCACATAGTTGCTGGTTTTCCGAAAAGAGAGCCGAGCCATTGTAAGCAGAGGTCGTGTGCAAATTTGTGGGAAGCTATGAGGCTGCTAAACGTCTGAAAAAGAGTGGCCAAAATAAGGATGATGTTCTGAAACTAGCTTACGAAATCTTTGAGACCGACTACAACTCCAAATTCAATCTTGAGCATACATGGCTGGAGCTGCGTAATGATCAGAAATGGTGTCCCAACACTAGAACGAAAGGAAATAGAAGCTCAAAAAGAAGCAAGATAAATGATGGTTCCACAGAATCTTCAAGCAATGTAGCAGATGAAGCAATGGCTCGTCCTCCCGGTGTAAAGGCGTCAAAAGGCAAAGGTAAAAAGGGTGTGAGCAAGACAACTCCTCTGCAAGAAGAAGGCAGTTCTGTCTTGGAGTTTCAAAGCATTTGGGAGATTAAGAAGAAGGACTTAGCTTTGAAAAAAGAAATTAGGCAGATGGAAGTTCTAGAGAATCTCCTTGCTAAAGGAGACCAACTTTCACAAATAGAAGAAGCTTTGAAAAACAAGCTCATTAGAGAACAACTTCTTGACTCAACTGTTTAAGAGTGAAGAAGCTAATATGAACTTTCTGTTTTAAATGTTCGATGTTCTGATCAATGTATGAATGAAGTTTCTGTTTTAGAATGAATGAAAGAACTTTGTTTGTGAATTTGCTTATTTGTTTTGTCAACGAATTACTTGTTTCTAAATTTGCTTATCAATGTATTTGCTTGTTTGTGATTTTGCTTATTTAAAATGAATGAATGAATGCGAACTGTCTTTACTTTATAATATAGAGATACACATCTGTATATTGTCATGTTGTTCTGGTTTTTGATTTTGATGATTGTCATATTGTCCTGTGTGAGTTCTCTTTCTGAACTTCAGCTCATAGTTTGAAATGTTTTCTGGTTTTCAAGTTCCATTTGAGGCTACTTGTTTTGCTGCCATCAACTTGCGGATTATTCAAATCCACAGTCTTCTGGTAAAGGTAACCAAACAAAGTGAATCACATGTTTGTGTTTGTAGTTGGACATATTGCTGATTTTGTGTGTTTTGATCTTCTCAAGTCTCGAAAGGTTAGTAAGAGGACATTTGAGACTCAATTGATGTGCACTCAAGTTGGCACTTGCAAATAAACACATGTCATAAAAGGAGACAAGACAAGAAGAGGACAAAAGAAGAAGACAAGAAGAGGATACAAACTCTGATTAAAAAACATGTGTATGTGTATGTTTCTTCTCTACAATCGCATCTCTATATATAAAGAACACTAACAATTATTCAAATATTAAGAAATTCTCTCTTCCTTTTCAAGCAATTCTCTCTATTTCTATTTTTTCTTAAGCAATATCTCTATATTTTCTCCATCTCGCCAAACTCTTGTTTCTTCTATATATGACATCTTCTTCTTATAATCCTTTTGAGGAAACAAACGATGATGAATTAGATCAAAAATTCGAAAAACATTCCAGAAAGTTTTGAATGATTATGATGATCATGAAAATGCAACCGCGTCAAAGAAAAAACGAGCCTATATTGAAAGACAACGCGAACAAGGACATATCCGTTTATGGAATGATTATTTTAGTGAAGATGCGACTTACCCATCATCTACATTCCGACGTCGTTTTAGAATGAACAAGCCATTGTTCATGCTTATTGTGAATCGACTCTCCAATGAAGTACCGTACTTTCAACAAAGAAAAGATGCTACATGAAGATTCGGTCTTTCAGGACTACAAAACTGTAAAACAGCAATTCGTATGATGGCATATGGTTTTGCGGCGGATGCGGTTGACGAATACCTCCGCCTCGGTGTCAGTTCTGCGCTCCTATGCTTGGAAAATTTCGTGGAGGGAATTGTATCTTTGTTCGGAGATGAGTATCTAAGAAGACCCACAACATATGATTTTCAACGCCTACTCGATGTTGGAGAGGTACGCGGATTTCCCGGGATGATAGGAAGCATCGATTGTATGCATTGAGAGTGGAAGAACTGTCCCACCGCTTAGAAAGGGCAATATACACGTGGATCTGGAAAGCCAACAATCGTTTTAGATGCTGTACCTTCACATGATCTATGGATTTACCACACATTTTTTGGACCTCCAGGTACCTTAAACGATATCAATGTTTTTGATCGCTCACCAGTTTTTGATGATGTATTAGAAGGTCGAGCCCCAAAAGTGAATTACTTTGTCAATGGACACGAGTATCATTTTGCTTACTATCTCACTGATGGTATTTATCCAAAATGGACTACTTTTATCCAATCAATTCCACTTCCACAAGGTCTGAAAGCATCGTTATTTGCTACATACCAAGAATCCGTCCGAAAAGATGTCGAGCGTGCTTTTGGAGTCTTGCAAGCTTGATTTGCCATTGTCAAAAACCTGCTCTTATTTGGGATAAGGTAAAAATAGGAAAGATTATGAGAGCATGTATCATACTGCACAATATGATAGTAGAAGACGAACGAGATGGATACACTCAGTTTGATGTTTCAGGATTCGAACAAGGAGAAGGAAATAGAACTTCCCAAGTGGATTTTACGTATTCTACAGATATGCCTACAAATCTCGGCAATATGATGGGCATTCGAAATCGAGTTCGTGATAGAAAAATACATCAACAATTAAAAGCTGATTTGGTTGAGCATATATGATAAAAATTTGGCCAAAGTGGAGATTACAACAATTAAGAGTTTATAATTTGCAAATTTATGTTTTAATTTTTTTTTATGTAATATATCTTTAAAATTAGATTTTATAAAATGTTGTATGTTTTTAAATTTATAAAAATAATTATAAAAATAATATTTTTTATTCTTGAGAACCCTTTTGGGGTTGTAACCAATGGAAGACAAAAAAATTTAAAAATAATTAGGGAGTTCTTAACTAAACTTTATTGTTAATTTAGTATTATAAAGTTAGTTGAGAACTCCATTAAGTCTCTAACCAATGTACATGCTCTAAATCTAACCTAAACTTTATCTTTTTTTTTTTTATTGTTGTAATTTAGATGGATATGTTGGTAAATAAAAAAAAATAGCATAGAACATACGTATGTGATCAATGAATAATTTAAATGGAAGGGATATATCATGTTGTGACATGTTGAATCATATAATATAAAAATGTCTATATTAAGTTACTCATCTAGGACTTGAATCCCACTGAACGGCATCATGATAATTCCCGGATCGATCTTTTTGCAAATGGTTTGGGCTGGTAGTTGAGAAACCAGAAGAGGCACCAAGAAAGCTGAGGGCTGTAACAACGTCGCTGATTAGTGGTCTGACCGTAGGTTCTTCATGAAGGCACATCGCCGCTACAGCTACAGCTTGATTCAAACTCTTTTCTGGGAATTCGCCTCGAAGAAATGGATCAGCTAGCTCTGGAAATTTACTCGGTTCTCTGAATATCGGTTGTGCCTAAGCCAAATAGATTGTTTAATTAGTGTCCATGTTTATTGCTAATAAATGAAGTAAAAGTGAACCCTTCGGACTGACTAATTAAGATGGACTACATTGATGGACAGTTAGAGAAAACTATATATATATATATATATGCTAATCAAAACTTACCCAAGTAACCAGATTTTGTTCATTACTAGGTCTGGTTGGGTCAATAACTCGCCTTCCGGTTATAAGTTCCAACAGTACAACTCCGAAGCTATAGACATCTGATTTAACCGTAAGATGGCCAGTTCTCTGATACTCAGGGGCACAATAACCGTAAGTTCCCATAATTCGGGAAGACACATGTTGTGTATCCCCAATAGGGCCTAGTTTCGCTAAACCAAAATCCGATAGTTTTGCATCGAAATCTCGGTTAAGCAATATATTTGACGATTTTAGATCTCGATAAATTACAGGAGGATTAGCCTTATCGTGAAGATACTCAAGACCTTTTGCTGCTCCTAAAGCAATCTTAATACGAGAGTTCCAATCTAGTGGTTTCTGTTCCGGTTCAAGATCTGTTTTAGTTACATCATCAAACCAATTGTGGTTAGTTTTTGGTTTGCTTTAAAAAAATGAATAGTGTGTATTGAGATGATGAATTACCAAGGAGATGATCTTCGAGGGATCCAAGAGGCATATACTCGTAAACAAGAAGTCTTTGGTCTCCATCGGCGCAATAGCCAATTAGATTCACAAGATTCGAATGATGAAGAAGACTAAGCATCAAAACCTCGACCAAGAACTCTCTGTGGCCTTGTAATCCATTCCTATCAAGTTGTTTCACTGCTACGACCTATTTAAAATCCCAAAGAAAAAAGAGCAAAATTATGAATGACTATATTTCGTTGTACGTAAGACAAACATTTCTGTTTTCTTTTTATAGATAACCTAGTAGTGTTGGATCAAAATACAGACTAATCAAAAATATTGTTACAGGAGTTGACCTGTCCTGTTTTATCGAGGTTTCCTTTGTAAACCCGCCCGAACCCGCCTTCTCCTATGAGGCACTCTTGTCTGAAATTCTTTGTAGCGGTGGCTAACTCACGGAACGTGAAAGTCTCTGCCTCGATATTGTTCAATGGCGCGTCTGCTATGACTCCTCCTGTTGCTCTCTCTCTCATATTCTCTGCAGGAATAACATATAATCTTCTTAAAAGAAGGCTCAAAAAATCTATAACGATTGAGACAAAATGGAACGTGCACATTTTCGAGGAAATTTACAAGAACTTACTAGGTGAGGTTGGTTGCCTATAGGGAGCAGGCATGGAAGAACCTTCATTATCTGTATTTGTTGTAGAAAAGCACGAGAAACAACTCATTTCTCTGCAGAATATATTGTTCTTGATTCTTCTAAAAACCTCTCTTACTTTCAAATGAAATATAGGAAAAGATTTGCTACGACTTATGATGGGTTTTATACGAAGAACATAGAGATTACCAAACAGTCCCAAAAAAACAAAACAAAAAAACAATTTGATTTCCTGTTTTACTATGCAGATTTTATAGGTTATAACAGAAAAGAGGGAAAGAAGTATTTTGCAACGAAACTACATATGACAAAGAGGATCTCAAGACAAAACTAATTGGACAGAGAATGTTGGCTACCATTTGCCATTAATAAGAAAAAAATCTCTAGCAGTTTAACACATAATAAAAAGATAATTATTTATTTTACCAATTATTTTGACCTGTCCACAGAAAGTCCTGTTTGTTTATAGATTTGTTTTCTACCTGGTTTGTTTTCTTGTGGTTTTATGAGGTGGTTTATATTTAGACAATAAATCATTTAAATCTACCATATTACACAATCTTTTATTGTATACATAATTAGTTATGTAGGGGTGTATTCAATCTTGTATTTGTGAGAAATTGAAGTTATTTGTATTAAAGTGACAAAACTGTGTTATTGAAACATGAATTTTAAAAACTATTTCAAAATCCAGTGTTATTGAACTTGTGATTTTAAAATCCACTTTGAAATCTATTGTTATTAGAAATAGTTTAAGTAGTAGATTTTAAGAGATTTCTTGTGATTTTTAATGTGTTTTGGTGGAGTTTCTTAGCTAAAAATATTGAAAGATAAATCACATGGTTTTAGATGGGATTATATTGTATTTTAACTAAAATTCCTTAAATCATCCAAAATCATCTAAAAATTCATCTAAAATCAAATCACTTCAAATCCTCACAATTACTTGATTCAGTACACCCCCCTACATAGTAGAATTTGATAGTGAACATGTAACCAAAATAAATTCTGGATTTTGTTTGGATTATGATTTTGATCCCAATATATTAAATTTTATGGGAATCATAGTTTTCTTCAAATGGCCCAAGACAGGTAGATATCTAATATAATATAGTAAGGTTTTTTCAAACCAAAGTTATGAAAGGCTGCCATATGTCACATACTCTTTTGACATGTGTTTTTATTAATTTATTTATTTAAGAGAAAACTAAAAATTTATATCTATTTTTCTCTTTCTAATAACTTTGACAATAATTCCAACAATTTAATAACTAATTCTAGTTTTAATTAATTCCAGTAAGTTGTAATATAAATTAGCTATTGTTTTCTTTCTTTTTTTTGGTAGCCATAAAAATATGATTTTAAATCAAATGTGTTATTGTAAAATTTTAAACGGTTTGGAAAATATATATTTTATTTATTGAACTAAACAATATACCACAACAACAAAATTTAATAGCACATAAAAAAAAATTGTGCAATTATTAAATTAAAACCCAACAATATACTACACCAAAAAAAACTTAAACACATAAAAAAAACAATTAGTGCAATTAAAAAAATTTCTACTAGAGAAAGTATTAACCAAGACTTTTGAAAGAAAAACCTACTCCACCACAAATTGTGATTCCATAAAAACTCTTTTTTATTTTTTAATTCCTTCCAAACTGTAATCACGACGAGAAAACATAATGCAATTCACCAATGAGTTGATGTGAAAGATAAAAATCACATCAAAATGATCAAAAGAGAGATAAAAATACAATCAAGCAATAATTATTCTCTTTTTACGATTAAAAATTCTAATGAAATATAAATAGAAATAAGTTCTAACATCTCTGTTGAGATGATGCATATGTTTTGGTAGAGGCGCCAAACGTACTACAACTTGTCGGATCAATAATGTTTTTTTTTACAAACGTGTTTGGTGCAAGAATAAAGAAGACCAAATATATATCTTAACTTTACTTTACATTTTCATTAACTTACATAATATACAATGATTATGTCAATGCAATGATTCATATAAAATTTTTTATTAAACAATCTATTTCTTTTACATATAACATTGTATCAATAATTTGCTATAAATGTTTAGTTTTCGAACATAGATAATTATTTAGTATAAAAATCAAAGTTTGTAATACTAAATTAATAAATAATCAATAAGTTAAAATATTATTGTATATTTTATAATTTTAATTTTTAAACTCACGCATCGCGCATGCAATCTCTAGTATATATATATATATATATATACTAGAAAATGTCCACGCCTTGTGTGGGGTTTAAGTTAATGAAAATGTAACGTAAAGTTAAGATATATATTTGGTCTTCTTTATTCTTGCACCAAACACGTTTGTAAAAAAAAAACATTATTGATCCGACAAGTTGTAGTACGTTTGGCGCCTCTACCAAAACATATGCATCATCTCAACAGAGATGTTAGAACTTATTTCTATTTATATTTCATTAGAACTTTTAATCGTAAAAAGAGAATAATTATTGCTTGATTGTATTTTTATCTCTCTTTTGATCATTTTGATGTGATTTTTATCTTTCACATCAACTCATTGGTGAATTGCATTATGTTTTCTCGTCGTGATTACAGTTTGGAAGGAATTAAAAAAATAAAAAAGAGTTTTTATGGAATCACAATTTGTGGTGGAGTAAGTTTTTCTTTCAAAAGTCTTGGTTAATACTTTCTCTAGTAGAAATTTTTTTAATTGCACTAATTGTTTTTTTTATGTGTTTAAGTTTTTTTTGGTGTAGTATATTGTTGGGTTTTAATTTAATAATTGCACAATTTTTTTTTATGTGCTATTAAATTTTGTTGCTGTGGTATATTGTTTAGTTCAATAAATAAAATATATATTTTCCAAACCGTTTAAAATTTTACAATAACACATTTGATTTAAAATCATATTTTTATGGCTACCAAAAAAAAGAAAGAAAACAATAGCTAATTTATATTACAACTTACTGGAATTAATTAACACTAGAATTAGTTATTAAATTGTTGGAATTATTGTCAAAGTTATTAGAAAGAGAAAAATAGATATAAATTTTTAGTTTTCTCTTAAATAAATAAATTAATAAAAACACATGTCAAAAGAGTATGTGACATATGGCAGCCTCTCATAACTTTGGTTTGAAAAAACCTTACTATATTATATTAGATATACTAGAAAATGTCCACACCTTGTGTGGGGTTTAAAACTTAACATGATTAAGATTAACATTAATAATTTATAATTATAGATTATTTATGTATTTAATATTATATCATTTTGGTGGTTATAATATATAATTATCTAAGTTAGAAGACTAAATATTTGTAGCAAATTACAATGTTATATATATATATATATATAATAGATCTTTCATTACTAAAAATTACATCATATGGAAGACATTTTATTTGGTACAAATCCTTACCTTATATGTCTGAATCAATATTCACTACAATTTCCTAAAAAAGTGATTCGTCGTCTTTTTTGCACCAAATACGACAAATTGCTACAAAGATATTGTAAGACAAGTTCTAGTATGCTTTACTTCTACCGAGACATCTATCATCTCAATAGAGATATTTTTCTGGATTCACATGAAGAAGAGTGTTGGTAACTTTGTCCAACACAAATTATTTCAATTGCTTTACAGGGTGATTAGTAAATTAGATTTAAAAACTATCAAAACATTTAAAAAAATTGTTCAAATTCTAAACTTTTCTAATCAAACTTGTTGGATTTAGCACCCTTAAAAGTCCTAAAATCATTTTTTAATTTTCTCACATCATGTTTTTTTGTTTTCATATTATGTTTTATTTAATTATAGCTTTTCTTTTGTGATTTTTTTAATTGTTCACAGTTAACTATATAAAAGTTAAAAAAGAAAAAACTTGTATAGAATATTTTTGCATTTGATAAATAAAATATATATTTTCTATACTAAATTTACATTAAAATATAATAATTTACATAAGAATTACATAAATATACACAAAACACTTAATTGTAATTTGTTGAATTAGTTTACATAGGAATTAGCTATTAAATTGTAAGAATTAATTGCTAAAGTTAATAAAGATATTTATATCATCTCAACGAATATTTTTCTGGATTCACATGAAGGAGAGTTGATGTGTTGTCGAGTTTTACCTCTCAACTAACTACCTGCAAGTGCATATTAATCACAATTAGTATAGATAAGGGATCGTATCCACAAGGACTTCTTAACTACACTTCAAATTGTAATGAATAAAACTAAACTAGAACAAGATATTTTTGTCGTTTTTGTGATTGAGAATAAAGTAAGCAACGAATGTAAATTGTAATGAAAATCAATAAAAGAAAAGCGTTAGGACTTAGGAAATTCGCAGAGAATCAAGCAAAAATAAAGATTGATTGATTTTAGGGATTTAGGAATTATGAACTGTCTAGAACACAAAGCACTGATTTAAGGTCATCCCACTGTCGTGACGTAGCTAACCATCTACGTTTTAGCACCCTAATAGACTCAACTGTCGCAGGTTATTACAAGGTGAAAACATGCATTAAAGTTCAAGTTTGATAAAGTTCACCGAACTCATTAACTAACCTTTCAAATTGTTAAGACGTTTGGCTTATCGAATACTAGTTCAGGCAATATAACAAGCTTTTGGAGAGTATATCAACCTAAGATCAGATCACTAGATGCGCGGTCAAGCAATCATGCATTGAGTGCAAGTAAAGATGAAGACTCTAATGTATTCACAATCATCAATCAATTATCGAATTATGAAACTCATGAAAACTCTAAACCCTAACAAGTGAATTACTCGGACATGATGCACGAAAAACCAGAGATAGATGATGAATTCATGATAAATAAACTTGAATTAAAGAGTAAGGGTAAGAGGGTTCTTCTCTATATCGAGGTACAAAGCGGGATCATCCACCGGATTGCTCTAGAATCCAAATCTAATGAAGAACACCAAGAGAACTCGTGGTGGCTGCCCCTGTGATAAAACTACTCTTAATATTTCGGCATATCCATAACAAAAGGCTAAAAACAAGTATATATAGGCTTAGGTTCTTCTAGGGTCTTCTTTAGGACAATTCGATGTTTTTACGTCAAAACTCTCCCAAAGTCGGTTGGGAGTGTCGGCCCAAAGACACGATTGGTATTGGGTTCAAAATGCCTTGATTTGTGCTGACATTGGCCTGGAATATCGGTCCACGAGGTGGCCCGGTATTTGGGTCAATTCTGCACTTGCTTCGTTTTTGAGGCAGCTTGACGTGTCTTCAGTAATTCTAGTGTATCTTCCTGCTCATAACTCCAATTGAGATGATTCAAAATTCATTATAAATCTGACTCAAATATATATCTTCAAACCAAGTTTCATACAATTACAAATTGATTTGATTCTCCTTTCACTGTTGAACTTCCGGCGTATGCATTCTGTCCAATTTGGTAGAGTGTTGATTCTTGTGAATTCTTGGTTATTGATGGTGTATTTGGCTTGTGAAAGTTGCTGTGGCTTGGTTTACACCTATTTTGGCTCTTTTAGATCTTTTTTGCTTGATTTCCCTGTAAAGACTCTAAAACTACAAATACGAGAAAAACTACCTTTAAAGGCATAAAACCGTAGATAAATGCATAGAAAATATAGTAAAATAGATAGTAATATAGGTAAAATATGGGACATATCAAATCCCCCAGACTTAAACCTTGCTTGTCCTCAAGCAAAATCCAAGTATAGAAAAGAGGTTTGAAAATAATTCGAATTTAGAAAAACCATTTGAAAATAACGTTGATAGTAATACCGTATGTGACATGATCGATCCAAGGGTATCTTCATCATACACCATCCATAACTTTCGCAGCCTACTCCATGTTTTAATCACAATCCTGCAAAAATCTCAACTGCCCTTCATTTGACTCTCTACATTCATTAATGTATAGGTGGATTTCTCATCAAGGGAATCATTCGGGGTAGACGACGCTAGGTAATGAAAAAGGCTAATATATGTGGTGAGGTTGAAAGTGTTTAGGGTTACCATAGACTCCGGATGCGAGACATTATGTAAAATCGCAAGAGAGAATGGACCTATTGATATCCACAATTTCCCAACCACTTTCTTCGCGTCTTTTTCTTTCCCCCAGACTTAGATCTTTCTCCGGGAATCACTTGAAATCTCTTCTACTTGTCTCTTCTTTTGTATCATGACATTCCTTTGGTATTCTTTGGCCATAAAACTCTTAGACAACCGTTTCCCTTTCCTTTTCCTTCCTTTTATTTTCTTTTCGGTTTCTTGTTCTCTTCTTTTTTTTTTTATTAAAGGGGGAAAACGGTATCTCTTTGATACGAGTCAAGTATAGGCAGGAAATATTACCATGTTTTAAGCATCCAAGGAAACGGTCAAGCTCTTTGTAATTTGTTCTTTGTACTCTCCATTCTTTACCAGATCGTCGCATCTTTAGTGATTGGAAAATTGCGTCGATCCTTTTCTCTCCGACGTTTTTACACATATTTGCAAGTAATGAAACTAAAAGAGAATGCAGGAGGTCTGAAAAGAGGTAAAGGGTTTTAGGTAGGGTACCAACTAAAGATGAGCTGGCCATTCATGACAACAAAAAGTGGTAAAAGAGGATAAAATGTTATGAATGTGTGATTCGTTTCCCCGATCTAACTCCTTAATGAGAAATATTTAAATCAGGTTAGCAGTCAAATAAATAGAGTCAAAATTGGATTCATCAAAACTAATGCAAGACGAATTATATGGGGCGAGTTCCAGTCATGAAGGTTTCTGAATCGTCTATCCTGGACAAACCCTGTGACAATGGTTATTAGATCATAAATTCATGAAAATATCATAGTTCGAAACATAAGTTTTCGTCTCAATAAAAGACTCAAAGAAAATCATTAAAATGACTCAAAACATAAGAAAATAGAAAAAGGACGTTAGTACGATAAAAATCCCCCCAAACTTACTTCACACCGTTCCGGAGTGAATAGTCACATAAGGGTGAGATGACTCAATAAAATAATGATGAAAATAATAAAAGGATAGATAGTAGTCGATACACCTGGCTCAAAAGACTGGTCACATAGACTCTGCCGAATCCAGAACTATCGTGTGAAAGTGACTCCATCGGACTCGTAATGGACGATCTCCGTCTCGTCTGAAGCGGCTTTCTGGACTAATGAGTGATGTCCGTACTGGGCACTGGCATGGTCTTCATTGGCTCGTGTGTTGTGATGGCTAGAAACATCATCATCGACATCCGCATCATGCTCAAACGTAAAGGTGAGCGAAAGACTACCAAAATCGTTGCTACTTGTTGTTGCGGTTGTGCTTGTAGAGGATCGCCTAAAGAGATGTGGGACTGATTTCTTGACAGATTTTACAAGCTTAGAAATCATCTTTCCTTGCTTAGAAACCTTAGCTTCAAGAGCTACTCTCTTCTCCTTTTCTTCCTCAAAGCTAGTGCGAAGCCATTCATCAAAACCGGTGTTTGTAGCGGCTGGAAATTGGGGCTCGTGGGGTGGCGTGTAAGATGTCGAAGGCTGGAAAATACCTCCTCCTTGTGGTCCTCTAGACTTCTCCTTTCGTGCCATCCTTGCTTTCAATTGATAATAGAGCGAAACTCCAACAAGAGGACATCCAAGATAACGATAAAACCATGTGGAACGAGTAGGGTGAAAGTAAGTGTTACCCTCACTCAAGGCTGGGATTTCCACATGTGGGAGTAGAACACACTTATTCTCTTCTTCATAAGGTGGTGTGAAAAGGTACCCAAAGTTGGTAGATTGCTCGTACCATCCACAAAGAAAGTGCTTTCGTTGAAGGGCATGGAGATCAAGCTTGCTTTCAACCATCAAAGGGACTTCTAGTTGAAAATCAACACCACACGTATGTAGTATGGCCGTGATTGTTCCACCAAAATCACTCGATGCTCCCTTTGGTATCTTCTCCTTAGCGGCATCATGCTTGATTTGTACCATTCGACGAGCTAAAAGAGAGGCAAGGTTCACCTTCTCGGGGTTCTCCACAAATGGTGATATTAGCATGTAAAACTCTTCTTGTTTCACCACTCCATACTTGTTTCTATTGAAAATGAGTTGAGAAAGTAGATAGTAGACATAACGAATCGCCGGGTGTGTAATCTTCTATGCCTTAGAGGCTCCGGGTTTTAGTCTATCACTTGCAATCTTCGACCATTCATCATAATGAGCTTCAATGCCACTGAACTTGATTCTCTCATGGCACTCAAGTCCCAAAATATCACAAAGTTCTTCAATACTCAACGTATACGATTCTCCTTAACCGTAAAAGCTAGAATTCCCTCCTTAGCTATGGTCGTCTTTGTCTTGGGGTAAGACAATGTTACCGTGGCTAGGAATTCTCTTGCAAGCTTCCCATAGGTATGGTGAGAGATAGTCACAAAGTGCGATAGGCCCAATGCTTCAAGATACCATTCAACATCCTTTCGAATACCGAGTAAAACGAGTGTCTCGAAATCAATACCAAGAGTTGGAAGCATAGCAAACTGTTGTAAACCAGCCATTTAGTCCACGTTAGCATTCATTTCGGGTCCAACATGCTTCATTATAACACTCGGTGCTTGAGTCACAACCGTAGTTGACTTGGCACGCGATTTCCTCTTCTTCTTCTTAGGCGGGGATACATGAGGTATCGTTTGTGTGACCTCCACAAACTGCATTGGTGCTTGAATAGTTACATCCTCCTCATCTCTTAGTTGGTAACCAAGTTCTTCCTCATTCTCCATCAAAATATTTCTTTCCATGTTTCTTTGACTATTTTTTCGATTTTGGTTTAGAACGTGTAGGGCGAGAGACTTGAGTTTCGTGATCTTGAGGTGTCACGTGGTGCTTCTTGGGTTTATGTTCTCTCTTAGACTTCATTTGAACAATCTCATCCTCCATTGAAGTTCCTACAAAAGAAAAATCTCGAAAACCTATGTTACGGTTTTGAAAATTACAATTTCCAAAAGAATTGCTTCCTATGGGAGATTGAATGAGAATAATGTATACCAAGACATTAGAAATATGTAAGAATGATAACCAAAGGTAAAAGAATTGTTCTCTAATTAAATAATAATTTTTGGATTTAATGGTAATGACATGTGAAAAACACTAAAATTTTGCAATTAAAGTTCTAATGTGTCAAAATTCATACCAATCCTATGTATACATGATAAACCCATACTTATGGATGCATTAACTAACCATGAATCACTCAAATTCGTTTATAATTGTGACCTCACAAATTCATATTGTGAAAAAGTAATTAAAGGTGTAAAACATGTAATTAACCCATGAATAATGCTTATATAATGTCTAAACAAGTATTCTTATAGTTATTTTCCAACAACCTAGCCAATTTAAACTAAATTTATAAGAATTATAAAATATGCATAAACTTGGAATTTAGACAAAAATAGGGTTTAGAGAGAAAATACATTGGATTAGGTGAAGTATGAGATTAGGAATGATAATCCTAGTGAAAAAACTAAATGAATTTTAGTGAATTGCGCAAAAACCCCCCAAAATTGGATTTTAGGGTTTTTGAGCTCTAGAACACTTTTGAGAGAGAAAGAGATGATGTTTTGTCTTTAAGAGACAAAAAAAAATTTGTGAAAACCTTTTTAAATCAGATTTTGTGATGTTTTTGGTTAAATTTCAGTTTAAAAGCGGTTTGGAACCGGTTTAGAAAATAAAAAGTAAACCGAAAACTTACCCGGGTCGGATCGGTCAACCACTGGTCGGGTTGGTTGACCAATACCATGATCGGTACTTACCGCGGGTCGTGGGACGAGTCGCGGGAAGGATTTGGTCGAGTCACGACACGAGGGGTCGAGTCGAGTCGCGACACGAGTGAGACGCAAGACGGATGGTCGAGGCGCAACGCGAGAGACGCGGTAGAACGTGTGGTAGGCTGCGGTAGGACCGTGGGAGGATTGTCGGTTGGGTGCAACGACCGATAGGCGCGTCCAGTGCTTAATGCTGGGGTCGCGACTCTGGCAAACGATCGAGACGCGGTATGGGGCAAAGTTGCCCGAATACCGTTCATGATATTCGACCGATGCACACGATCGATGCTGGGGCACTCGAGACGCGACACGAGGAGACTTGATATCGGTCCGAGACGCGGGCCGATGCTTCTGTCCGGTGCTTGGCCTTGGTCGTGGAACGAGCGACACCGGTCGGTCACAGTCCGGTATCGTGACCGGTACCAGCCGACGGCAAAATTTTTTTTTATTTTTATTTTATTTATTATTATTATTTTTTTAATAAGTCCTGAAAAATAAAAATAAAATAGATTAGTGTAAAATAAACTTAGAAAAAGCAAAATTAAAATTTTAAAAACTACTTAAAGCATAAATAAAAATATGGGTTGCCTCCCACAAAGTGATTGTTTAAAGTCAATTAGCTCGACTCCTTTGAAGATTTTAGACTTCCGGTGAATCCTCTAAAGGAATGGTGGTTCCTTTAGCTTCATTAGGCGTTGATCTTTCGGCTTCTATGATGACTCCAAGTGAATCTTCATTGTCATATTTAACAACTAGTGCATACGGGAAAAGCTTCAAAGTGTTCTCAAGTTTCCTCTTGATTGTCTCCTTGTCGATCTCGTCCTTGTCGATCTCGTCTTCTCTTGGGACGAGGATCTTTATCACCATGTTCTCAAATAAAAACTTCTCCTTTGCCTTGTTCCCATTCTTACCATCATCCATAGGTGTCAAAGTTGGCTTGATATCCTTGTAAACGTCTTGATGCGTCACCTTGGATAGTTTTGCAACTATCTTTTCTTTAGTCTTAGGATCTCCTTCTTTGACTCCTTTCTTAGCATCTCTGGGGTCTATACTAGGCTTCATAATCTTTACTCCAATCGAGCTTGGTACACGTTTAGCATCCACTTCATCATAGAAGAAATTCTTGTTGATGTTTGCGAAAGAGATTCTTCAGTTGGGAAAATCAACAATGGCTCCGGCGGTTGCTAAGAATTGTAATCCAAGTATCAATGGATTAAACTTTCCGGTCTTCATCTCCAATACTTGGAAATCAGTAGGAACAATTCCTTCTCCTACTTTAACCATGACGTTTTCAAGCATTCCATAAGGGGTAGAGGATGATAAATCGGCATACTCTATATAGACTTTGGATGGTTTGAAATCGGCCAACCCAAGTTCCTTTGCCATGGCTAGGGACATGACATTGACATTTGCTCCAGTATCACACAAGCAATCGTGGATCTCCTTTCCATTAATAGAACATGGAAAAACAAACTTCCCCGGATTATCAACTTTCTCCAAGGCTATCCTTTTTAGTCTTCTCTTGTAACCTCTCTTAGATTCGCAGGGACGGCGTTTCTCTTTAGGTTCTTGGACTAAGATAACCTCTTCTTCAAGTGGTTTATGAGTAACCACGATCTCCTCTTCCTTAGTATAGGCAACATTACAAAACTTCTTTGCTTTCTCTTCGTCTTGTCTTCTAACGGCTTCCGAGGTTTGAGCGAGTTGTATATCCAGCTTAGAGAGATGAGTGACAATAGACTCGATCTTAGTGTTAAGCTCCGAACACCTATTTTCCAGTATTTGGTTTACCTCTTTCTTGTGTTGGCCGAAAGCTTCTAGCATTTGGTTCTTCATATCTTCAAGTTTAGCATCAAAAGAAACCGGTACGGTTAGTTGGGATGGGTTAAATGGCGGCTTCACTTGATACATTCCCTTAGAGTAGAAGGGTTGCTTGGACTGATATTGGCCTCCTTGGTTGGTGTTTGGTCGAGGATATAATTGATCTTGAGGGTTTTCGATATTGTTGCTCGATAGGACAAATTTGGATGAGATCGAAAATTGTTGTTGTTGTTGAAATTTCGGTTCCCATATTTTTCTCCTATGTAGTTCACTTCCTCTTGATTCTCTTCCATTCCATCTCCAATACGTTCCATGTTAGAATCATAACTTGTATCATTAACGTCTTCAACGGCTGAACTCCTCTTTGGCTCCTAAGTAGTTGTGAAACCATGTTCTTGAGCTCTGCAAATTGAGTTGAATCGGTTGATGATCTAGTAGTGTTGATGCTCCTATTGTAGTCTTGAGAACAATTAGCATCACTAGCAGTGAGGTTCTCGATCAAAACTTTGCCTCCGGTACAAGCTTGGTCATGAAATTTCCATTACTTGCAGCATTCAAAGATGTTTGGTGCTTGTAATCGATTCCATTGTAGAAGATGTTCCATAATTTTCCTTCCGAAAAACCATGATTAGGGCAATCCCTAGTGTACTCCTTGAATCGCTCCAAGGCTTCAAAGAAGGATTCGGTTGGTCCTTGCCTTAAACATGAGATCTGTTCCTTATAGAATTCGATATTTGCTTGGTGTAGAATTGGTTTAAGAAGGCTCCTTTGTACTCGTCCCAAGTAGTGATGGACCGTGGGGGTAGAGACTTCATCCATCTAAGTGCTTTGTCGTTTAAAGAAAATGAAAAGAGCTTGCACTTAAAGTAGTCTACGGGAACTCCATTAGCACGAGTTGTACTACAAATTTCTTCGAAAGTATCTAGGTGATCAAGGGGGTGCTCCGTGGACAGCCCATGGAATTGTAATGAAAATTGTAATGAAAATCAATAAAATAAAAGCGTTAGGACTTAGGTAATTCGCAGAGAATCATGCAACAATAATGATTGATTGATTTTAGGGATTTAGGAATTATGAACTGGCTAGAACACAAAACACTTATTTAAGGTCATCCCACTGTCGTGATGTAACTAACCATCTATGTTTTAGCACCCTAATATACTCAACTATCACAGGTTATTACAAGGTGAAAACATGCATTAAAGTTCAAGTTTGATAAAGTTCACCGAACTCCTTAACTAACCTTTCAAAATTGTTAAGACGTTTGGCTCATCAAATACTAGTTCAAGCAATATAACAAGTTTTTGGAGAGTATATCAACCTAAGATCAAATCACTAGATGCGCCGTAAAACAATCATGCATTGAGTGCAAGTAAAGATGAAGGCTCTAATGTATTCCCTAAACAATCCTCAATCAATTATCGAATTATGAAACTCATTGAAAACCCTAAACCCTAACACGTGAATTACTCGGACATGATGCACGAAAAACCAGAGATAGATGATAAATTCATGATAAATAAAAATTGAATTAAAGAGTAAGGGTAAGAGGATTCTTCTCTATATCGAGGTACAAAGCGAGATCATCCACCAGATTGCTCTAGAATCCAAATCTAATGAAGAACACCAAGAGAACTCGTGGTGGCTGCTCCTATGATAAAACTACTCTTAATATTTTAGAATATCCCTAACAAAAGACTAAAAACAAGTATATATAGGCTTAGGTTCTTCTAGGGTCTTCTTTAGGACAATTCGGTCTTTTTACGTCAAAACTCTCCCAAAGTCGGTTGGGAGTGTCGGCCCAAAGACATGACCAGTATTGGATTCAAAGTGCCTTGATTTATGCTGATATTGGCCTGGAATATCGGTCCAGGAGGTGGCTCGGTATTTGGGTCGATTCTGCACTTGCTTCGTTTCTAAGGCAGTTTGACGTGTCTTCAGTAATTCCAGTGTATCTTCCTGGTAAAAGCTCCAATTGAGATGATTCAAACTTCATTGTAAAGCTGACTTAAATATATATCTTCACACAAAGTTTCATGCAATTCCAAATTGATTTGATCCTCTGTTCACTGCTGAACTTCCGGCATATACATTATGTCCAATTTGGTAGAATGTTGATTCTTGTAAATTCTTGGTTATTGAAGGTGTCTTTGGCTTGTGAAAGTTGCTGTGGCTTGGTTTACACCTAGTTTGGCTCTTTTAGATCCTTTTTGCTTGATTTCTCTGTAAAGACTCTAAAACTACAAATACGAGAAAAACTACTTTTAAAGGCATAAAACCGTAGATAAATGCATAGAAAATATAGTAAAATAGATAGCAATATAAGTAAAATATGGGACATATCAAGAGTCTTGGTTACTTTGTCTAACACAAATTATTTCAATTGCTTTACGGGGTGATTAGTAAATTGGCTTTAAAAGCTATGAAAGTATTTAAAAAATGTTCAAATTCAAAATTTCTCTAATCAAACTTGTTGGATTTAGCACCCCTAAAAATCCTAAAATTATTCTTTAATTTTCTCACATCATGTTTTTTTTTTCATATTATGTTTTATATTATTATATTTTTCCTTTTGTGATTTTTTTAAGCTATTAAATTGTTAGAATTAATTGCTAAATTTAATAAAAAATATTTAATTTTTTTCTTTTTTATAAATTATTTAAAGAAAAAAAATGTCAAAAGAGTAGATGCCACATGACAGCCTCTCATAGCTTTGGTTTTGAAAAACTTTAAAATATTATATACTCCCTCTGTTTCCAAATAGTTAATTATTTTAGAATTTTTACACATATTAAGAAAACATATTAATTCATAATAAATACTTTGTATTATGTGCTAAACAATTTTCAATAACTTTTAGCCAATAATAATTCAACAAAATCAATCAATATGTATTGAAATTCATAATTCACTATAATTACTTAATAAAGGGGCAATTATAAAAAATACCACTTTTGGTGTGTATATTTGTAAGAATGCCACTTACGGGTATCTATTTGCAAAAATACCACTAATTATGGATTTTTAAAGCCTAAATCTTAAAATTATAAACCCTAAAAAATGTTTTGACCCCTAAGACCTCTTAAACCCTCAAAACTAAACTCTAATACAACATAGTTAACCCAAACATAAATGATATAATGAAAAAATAATTTTGAAAAATGAATTTTTGCAAAGATTTTGAAAATATGCCATATTTGAAAAGTGGCATTCTTAAAATTTCTCTAATAAAAACTGCATAGAAATTGTAAAATATCAATCTTTTGTAAACAATTTTTTTTTCAAGAATATCAACTATTTGAAAACGGAGGGAGTAAGATATATGGGAATCATATATAGTTTTCTTCAAAGGACCCAAAACAGCTAAGGTATACAAATATGTGGTTTAGATGGTTAATAGCGGTTTTGGACAGATTAATCGATGATTTGGCATAATCGGACCGATAAAGTTTTGAACATATAGAACTAGTACTGTATAAAAAACTTACTAACAATTAAGAAGATGTTATTGGTTTGCGGATTTAATTAATTTTGAAAATTTCGGAGTATGTGGTTTTTAAAATTAAACTAGTGGATTTTGAAATGATAAGGTTTATCCTCAAATTTAAACAAAATTAATTTTTCAAACAAAATTAGTTTTTCGTAACATGCATAGCTAAACCCTTATCAGCGTTTTTTCAAAAAAAAAAAAAAAAAACCCTTATCAACATATCTACTAAATCTAAAAAGGTTATTTCGTATATATAACTAATCTGAAATTTTATCAATTAGTATCATCTATTTTCCTCCACTCAGGCTCGGAGCTAGAAAGGGACTTCTCACCAAAACATTTAAGAATTTATCTATGACTATCTACAAGCAAAATTTTGCAACTGTTTATTCACCGAATCATTGTGTGTTTTGTTGTAGTTCATTGAACTTTGTGACATATATATAATCCTTTTTATTATAATTAGATAATTTTTATGAAGTATATTAAAAATATTTGGAATACATATATTTGAAATATCATACGAGTTGAAGGCAAAAAAAAGAAATGTCATACGAGTTTCTAAATAATATTAAACAACATATGACTCACATAAAATCTAAAATTAGGATCGAACGAGAATCTAATCCATCTACTTGATTAACCAAAGCACAGCATGCAAATGGTTTGGCATATATAGTAGCTCCAACTCCATACAAGGTCTCGTTCTATTTTACGCGCACCATTTTCAAAGAAAATAGTAAAAACAAAAACAAAAAAGCCTTTGTGAAACTAATTAACTTGGGTACATTGAAATAGAATTAAGCTCACTAGCTATCTTTCGTACCAATTCCTTAGCTAGCTCTTCTCTTTTCTGACATTTTGTACGTATATGCGCTCCCGAAGCGTAGTCTGCGTAGATAATCATACATTCTTAAAGTAAGTAGTCATTATATATATGCACGATCAGTTTCATTTCTTACTATAGTGTAGGTACTATAGCTAGGTACTTTAGGTAATTTCAAAAACAGAAGCTGGTGTTTGATGTAATATTAAACTGTAGCGTGTCAATAGATACTATAAGAAAATCAATGCCGTTAACAAAAAATACAATATACACGAAATAAATAAAGAAAGAGAAGAAAAGTGGAACATAATAAAGCAAATGATTGATGGCATATAATTCAACAACAAGGAAATGATACGATTATAATTATCAAATCATCACTTTTTTCTAATTCAGCTTTTGGTTTTTTCTAGGACACTGTGCTTTGATAAGACAAAAAGCTATGTAGGAAACGATTCTTGTCTAATACAGTAATTTTAATTGCTTCTTCTCCTCTACTGTCTCTTGTCGTTTGTTCGACCCAACAAAAGAAAAAGCTGGTCCACATTTTCTGATATATTTTATCTTAATATAGTGAAAACCAATTCACAGAAAGATAATGGGTCTTCTCACTTCTGTATTGAATCGCGTATAGTCTATGGTTGGGTATGAATACCGGAGGGTCCATAGTAACCTGAATTATTATTATAACTCTTATCTTTTCGTTTAAAAAATATTACTACTTTTTCTGATAGGGAAGGAAACTGCTTTAGATAATTGATATCGGAGCTGTTTTGCATTTTCTTTTCGAAATTGTAATTAGAAAGGAGACAGTTTTGTCTGGAGAAAAAGAGATCTAACAATTATTTGGGAAATGCCTCGAGATCTTCATATTCAATCACTAGTGTTACAAATAGGGTATTTGGGTTCATGCTCCAAGTTTTATAATAATTAAACTATCAGTAGACAAATCTAATGATAAAGGATTTTATATGCCCCCAAATACTTTTGTGAAGGAAATATAGAGGTGGCTACATACACATGTGAACAAAATAAGAGTTTCTCTTCTTTACAACTCTAACTTCAAAACTTAAATTAAAAGATGGAGGAAGCAATATTAGAACGCACAAAAGATATAAGAAAGAAATGAAGGGTACCAAATTGATCGATCCAAAGATATATACTAAATCCATAATAATTAATTAATCACCTCTCTAATCTTCATCGATCAGAAGAGTCCCCCACATATATATAACATTGATCTATAATAACTTATCTCTCATAATCACCGTAAAAACCAGGTGTGTCAACTCACCTAGTTGGAAATAGGGTTTGGACCACTAGGAACTTCATGAGCATCATTTCCAAACTCTCTTCTTCTAGAACTGCGGCTGCCTCGTGTGCGAGCCTTTGGACGCAGATCCAATGTCGATGAAGCTGGAGCCGAAGATTCGAGAAGAACCCTCTTGGAGGGAGCAGCCGTAGATGTGGATTGATGATGAGTCATGGGGATTGTAAGGCTAATGATGAGAAGGAAAGATAAGCAGATGAGGAAAAGGAGAAGCGCATGAGAATGTGATGATTTGGTATTGATTTGATCATTTGATGTTGCCATGCAATTTAGAAAAAGAAATAACCACCCCCCCAAGATCCCAAGAGGGTTCAATATCCATTAACCAGAAACGAACAACTCGAAAGCTGGTCAGAGCCGCGAGATAAGAAAAAGCGAAGAAGAAGAAGAAGAAGAAGAAGAAGAAGAAGAAGAAGAAGAAGAAGAAGAAGAGAGATCTAGTAAGAAGAAGAATGAGCTTGAGATAAAGAGAAAAGAGAAGAGACAGGTTTTTAAATTTCCACTCTCTTGAATTTCATTAATAAAGTAAAACCAAAAACGTATACAGAAGTTATGGTCACGAGGTATGAAATTACCAAAGCACCCTTTATGCAAGCAAGGCCTGGATAGAATGGACATATATGGTGAATTCATACTAGGGTTTGAATAATGCGAGACAAAACTTATTCCGATTTTTATTTGGAATATAGTTTACAATTTAGTCCCTGAAAAGATTTAGAATTGTCGGTAGGCATGCCACTGTAGAAAGAGCAATCTCATAGAAATGGACAAAGCTTGTAATGGTAATTGGGTCATTAAACGATTATCAACGAATCTTAAAAGCTTAGGCAAAAGGAAAAGGTGACAACATGAATGAAAGGAGAGGAGGTGGAAGAAAGAAGGGTTCTTGCTTTCTTTCCTTTTTATTTTCCCATTTCTTTTTATATTCTCTTTTCCCAAGAATTTTTTTTTTGACTAACTTGGCAAACACCAATCGCATACCAACGTGTATCAATATACTGTATAAGTCAAAGAGAAAATTAATATTGATAATTAAAATATGCATTAGTTTCTCGTTATGTAGGGCAGCCAAATTATACCTTAGATTTGTGGGATTTTGTATATAGCAGAACTTATATGATATGATAACCAGAATTATTTATATTAGTAATGGCACAACAAAAATATGGAGATTGCTATATACAAAATCCCACATGTCCTCTGAACAATTATATCATGTCATTTAAACTGGAATGAAGAAAGTAATTAATATATAGGAGAAAAAACATAAACTTGAGTCTAACTTTTGGTTTTTAACATATCTCGTCTAAAATTATGTATTCATATGGAAAGTTATAATGCAGAAAGTAATCCTCAATATCATGTGGTACGTCATCACGATTTTTCTCAGGGAACGTAGAAAGAAAGACATATCATAGACAACATTGGGAAAAATGAGGACAGTATGTAGGAGAAAAACCTAGACTAATTGGTTTCAATGATAACTTTAAAAAGAAAGTTCAAAATTGTAATCCCCTGATGTTATTTGGTAGCAAATCGCAATTTTTATGATGGAAAGATATATAAAAGAAAACGGATCCTTAATTAGTCCAGGCGGATGTTTGCATGGTGTTACGACGTGCAGAACATGTATACATGTACGCTGTTTTTTTTTTAACGTTTTATTTTATTGAAATTGATTTAGAATAGATTACATCATTAACAAAGTTTAACATATACGATACAAAGAGAAACTAATAGTTTTTTCCGCACCAGAAATCAAGTGAGGACAATAATCGTTGATGACATATTAGCAATACCAAGATGATCTTGTTTCGAATCGAAAGTAGACGAGTAGGTGTTCTCGAATCCACAATAGTAGCCGGACATCCAATATCTATTACGATAATATGACAACAATTCTCTTACTTTAGATAAATCTCCTTCTTTGATTGCATTTGTCAATTTTGTTCCGAGTTGGTTTAAGTGAAGCCGCCGTTGAATAACTTTGAACTGCAAAACTTAAATCAAATAGATAGCCAATATTGACTAGATACTAACAAACTATATATAGATCTTCTACGAGGAAAAAGAAACCTCAATAAAAAATTTCACGCATAAAACTAAACCCAATAAAGAAATCACAAACTAGATCTAAAAAAGTCAGACGGTGAATAACATCGCATCGTCTTCGAATAAAAAAAATCTCATGGACATTTCTTAGACTCCACATCGAATATAAAGTGATAATCATCTCCCTCTCACGAAGCCGGTAAAAACACCAGACATCGGAGAGGGAGAAAACTCAAATAATTTTTTTCTCTCTTGTTTTTTCTGGCGGCTAGGGTTTTCAACATCTCTATACATGTACGCTGTTTAAACATCAAAAAGAAACATATATACATAGATCATGTATTCATATATAGATTTGAATTTTACTATTCTTGTGTGCTTTTTTTAATTGTTAACAATATTACCTTAAAAAAGCATATTATATATTATATACACAGGATGAATAAAAGTACAAGCGCAGATTAAGGGGTGGCGTTAGCGTATGGAAGAAGCGATCCGTTGGTGATATCTTTCGGTGTATCAACAAAACTGAAACATAAAATAATATTCGGCTGGTTAAACAAAAGAATAAATACTACTAAATAATATTCGATTACGGAGAGGCTGTGCATGTCTCCATTACGTGGATTGCATGGGTCCCTCGCTTTTGCGGAATGATGCGAACGAGAACGATTGTACGTCGTGGTCTTTTTCGTCATTTATTTTCTCTTTTATTTTTCCTCAACTGTTAATTCTTTATGCCATTCACATTGACAACTGTTAAGATACCATAAGGCTTGTACATAGCAAAATAAGGTATAGCAGATGCAGGCCTGAGCAGATGATGTATATATAAGTAAACTTTTAGATAAAGACCTGATTTCTATATGTAAAAATATACCGTGGATTGTTCACCATTTCTTAAATATATCAATCCATAATATATAGATCTATTTTCGCAATTGTTTTGTGTTTATTATTGGAGTTGCTAGAGTGGTTTGGACGTGATCTTATACTCTTTCAATTAGGATAGTTATAAGAAAAGTTGTTTTTTTGGTGGAAAAGAAAAGTTAACTGATTATATTTGTTTTATATATATGGAAAATACGGAAAACAAGTGGTGAGAAAAGTTTACTCGAGCATAGACTTGGATCGAGCATGAAATAAATCGTTTTGGTTTGATGTTGAAAGATCTTTCCAACACTACAAGAAAACAGGCAGTATTCCGACGGCCAAAATTTTCGTCGGAATTTTCCCACGGAATACCGACGGATTTCCGACGGTTTTGGCCACCGTCAGTTTTCCGTCGTCTTATACCGACGGATTTCCGACGGAAATAAACTGTCGTAATATTCCGACGACTTTCCGACGGCATCCCGACGGAAATCCGATTTTTCTGATGTCGGCTAAGTTTGATTGGTCAGCTCATACCGACGGAACTATTTCCGTCGGAATTCCGTCGGAAATTCGATGTCGACAAATTTGAGTGGTTACCATTTCGTTAGCTGTGGCCGATGGGATTGGTGGGGTGTTATGTCGGAGGTTTGTGACGGATTTCCGACGGAAATCCGTTCTATATAAATTCTTACAATTCTTCGTTCCTTCATAACACAATTTTAAAAATCAAAAAACTTTGTTAGCGATGAGTTCATATTTTCGGTCTTGGATGGACGAGCCAATGATGGATATGGGCTCGAACTTATTAACATCCGCATACGCTGCAGGTATATGCGAGTTCATGAATTTACTCAGAAACCAAGATGCAGCAAAAAAAGGTCAGGATATCAAATGTCCATGTTCTAATTGCTGTAACAGAATTAGTCTTGCGGTTCATACTGTTTGGAATCACTTATATAGATATGGATTTAGGCCGGGATATAAGGTTTGGTTTTTACATGGAGAAAGCAATTATGAATATGGTAGTACCAGTAGTAATGCACCTTATTTTCCGGATAGCGTAGGAGAACGTACAGCGGAAGTAGATGTTGGGGTAAGTACGGTTGCGATGGTTAACGATGCGTTTAGAGAGAATTTGCAGTCCGGTGGTTATGACGGTGATAGGGTTGAAGAACCTAATTTAGAATCTCGAAGGTTTTTTTATATGTTAGACGCATCAAAACAACCACTATACATCGGTTGTAGGGAAGGTCATTCACCGTTATCTTCTGCTAGTAGGATGATGAACATGAAGACTGATTACAATTTGTCCGAAGAATGTGTTGATGCATTCGCCGAGTTTGTGAAAGATGTTTTGCCAGAGGATAATCTTTGTCCAGCATCATACTACGAGGTCCAGAAACTTGTTGCCGGTCTTGGTTTGCCCTACTAGATAATAGATGTATGCATCGACAACTGTATGCTATACTGGAGAGAAGATGAGAACAGAACAAATGTAAATTTTGCCGTAAACCACAGTTCCAGGACACAAGTGGCAGAGTTAAGATTCTTTTCAAACGGATGTGGTATTTACCATTAATAGAGAGGTTGAAGAGGCTGTATCAATCAGAACGCACAGCTAAGGCTATGAGATGGCATGCAGAGCATAGTCAAGATGGAGATATTACGCATCATTCTGACGCGGAAGCGTGGAAATACTTTCAATCCGTATATCCAGATTTTGCATACGAACGACGGAATGTATACATCGGCTTATCCACTGATGGTTTCAACCCATTTGGAAAGCATGGAAGAAAATATTCATTGTGGCCGGTCATCGTAACACCTTACAATTTGCCTCCTTCTATGTGCATGCGGTGAGAGTTCCTGTTTCTCTCAGTTCTAGTTCCCGGGCCAGATCATCCAAGACGGTCACTCGATATATTCCTCCAACCATTGATCTATGAGTTGCAGATGTTGTGGGAGCATGGTGTTGAGACATTTGATGTTTCAATCCAGTAGAATTTCAACATGCGTGCGGTTCTTATGTGGACCATAAGCGATTTTCCGGCATACGGTATGTTATCTGGATGGACAACGCATGGAAGATTGACATGTCCTTATTGCCAAGACAATACTTCAGCATTCCAATTGCAGCACGGAAGGAAGACTTCATGGTTTGATTGCCATAAGTGTCTTTTACCGGCAAATCATCCATATCGTCGGTCTAGAAGATATTTCAGGAAGAATTTTCCAGTGTTACATGGTCCACCTCCTGAGATAGATAGTCGCAGCATATTGGACCAGTTACGAGATTTTGGTGCAGAGCGAACTCCTGAATATGGGGGTAATGGCCATCACCCTGTCGACGGTTGTGGGGAATATCACAATTGGCACAAAAAAGTATTTTCTGGGATTTGCCTTATTGGAAAGACCATCTATTGCGGCATAATCTAGATGTCATGCATGTTGAAAAGAATTTTTTTGACAACATCATGAACACCATTTTAAATGTACCTGGAAAGACAAAAGACAACTGGAAGTCTAGATTAGACTTGCCATTGATTTGTTCAAGGGCATCTCTTCATGTATTGCCTAATGGTAGATTGCCGATGCCTGCGTACCGATTAGACGCGGGTAAGAAACAAGTTTTTTTTTAATGGATAAAGAAATTTGTTAAATTTCCTGACGGCTACGCATCTAATCTGCGCAATTGCGTGGATTCGACGGAAGGGAAGTTTATTGGAATGAAGAGTCATGATTGTCATGTTGTGATGCAGCGTCTTCTTCCATTTGCATTTGCTTATCTTCTTCCAAAAGACATCCATTAAGCAATTGGAGGTATTTTCGTATTATAGTCATTTTCTTACTAATATAATATTGTTACTATATTTTTACTAACTTGTTTACTTTTCGTTTCTAGGAGTTGGGGCTTTCTTTCGAGATTTATGTTCACGGACACTAACAGTCGACGGGATCCGTAATTTAGAGGCCAACATCCCGATACTCCTTTGTAATCTTGAGAAGATATTTCCACCGTCTTTTTTTGATGTTATGGAACATCTTCCTATTCACCTCCCACGAGAAGCAGCATTAGGAGGCCCAGTTCAATACCGATGGATGTATCCGTTCGAGCGTTACATGTTCCACCTGAAGAAAAAGGTTAAAAATTTGAGCAGGGTTGAGAGATCTATTGTCGCACAAAGTCTAAATGAAGAAGTATCACACTTTGCCGAGTATTACTTTCCTTCGGATGTTCGTACTAAGGGTAGACGGCCGGCGCGACATGATGATAGAGGTGAAAAAGCAGTGTATCCCGTGGTTTTACCTGAGTTGTTTGCCCAAGTTGGTCGCGTAAGTGGAAAAGGGAAGAAACGCATACTATCACCACAAGAGGTCACACATTTGCATACATATATCCTAAGAAATTGTGACGAACTTGGAGAGTATGAAAGGTACACCATTTGCATACATTTATTTGTGGAATTATTTGTCTTCATCTAATAACAATTGTTATGTTACAGGATTTACATGTCCCTAGTACAAACTTACCATGCTGATAAGACAGATTCTGAACTTGCTGTCTTAAAAGATGAAGAATTCCCGAACTGGTTAAAATTTTATGTACGTTTAATATAAATTCCTTACTCTTACTTTTTAAGGTTTTCACGTTCATATGTTACTGATTTCTTACTTATATTGTTTTTAGGTTTCCGAAGGTTTAGCAAGTGGTCAAACCCTCCCGACATGGTTAGTGGAGTTCGCTTATGGGTTACGCAGCACCGCGACTTCGTATCCCAGATTTTGCAGTAGGGGATATTCGTTCAAGATTCGTGAGGAAGCACGTCAAAGGCCAACTTCGGACAATGGTATTTCGGCGCAATCAGGTGATACCATGTACTATGGCAATTTAAAAGAAATCTTGGAAATCCACTATCCAGGAATGTTAGACTTGAGGTGCATTGTGTTTATGTGCGATTGGTATGATCCTTCCAATGGTCGTGGGGTTCGAATTGACCCTCTTGGTGTTAATTCGATAAATTCAAGCCGGAAACTACAGCATTACGATCCATTTATCCTTGCGTCTCAAGCAGACCAGGTATCAATACAATAATAGGTTTTCCTACATACTCATACGTTAGGTTTTGTTATTTCTGTATATTAACAATATCCACTATTTATTAATAGGTTTGCTACATTCCATATCCTCGAGATTCCTATCGGACATGATGCTCTACAAGTATCGAGAAGTATACAAATGTCACATGTTGAGGAGATGGATAACATTGACCTTGTCATTGATGTCACACATATCGGCGATGATCTAGTTCATTCGGACGAAGATGAAACACGTGAAGAATTTGACGACGATTCAGACTCCATCCCTAGTGACGGTTCATCAGGAGATTCAGATTAATAATTTATGAATAAATATTTTTTTATGAATGTTGTACTCTAACAATCTCAATTTTGTTTTTTAAATATTTTAATAAATCCCGACGGATTTCTGACGGAAATAAGCTGTCATAATTTCCCGATGACTTTCCGATGTCGGTAAAGTTTTACTGGTCAGCTCATACCGACGAAACTAATTCCGTCGGAAATTCGATGTCGGCAAAGTTTGAGTGGTTACCATTTCGTTAGCGGTGGCCGATGAGATTGGTGGGGTGTTATGTCAGAGGTTTTCGACGGATTTCCGATGAAAATCCGTTCTATATAAGTTTCCACATTTCTTCATTTCTTCATAACACAATTTTAAAAACCCACAATCAATAACACAAATAATGTCTTCCAGCTTTCCTAATGAAGACGATACATCAAAAATCGTGGCAAACCAGTGGAAAATTCCAAAATACTCGTGGGAAACCGAAACTCAATGCGACGAATTCACTCAAGAGATACCCACTTACTCGTGGGACTTTGATACGTGTTCACCAATCCAAATTGAAGATTCTTCATCAACAATAGTGCCGGACAGCCAGTGCTTGCCAACCATCCCACACATTCCAAAATTCTCGTGGGAAACTCAATCTCAATGCGACGAATATACTAAAGAAACACCCACATACTCGTAGGAAGCTGATTCATGCTCTCCTCCCAATGTTTTGAGTCCCAAATATGATAAGCAGGCAGAATGGCCTGACCAGAAGTGTGTTCTCGAAGACGTACCATCGGTATTGATTGAAAAGTCAGATACTTACGGTGGAAGTACTTCAAATGAATGTAAGGATCAGTACTATGATTATGAATTTGCCCAAACACCAGAAAGCCCCAACTTAAATGTAGATGTTGATGCAATCAAAAGGGAATTTTGCGACGGATATTTAGATTCTCCGCCAAAGAAACAAAAGGGAAAAAAAAGTTTCTGGTTCTAACAAATGGTAAGTTTGGAGTGGATACAGAGATTTATGTTTTTAAATTTAGAAGTGTATTATGACCTTGTACCATAACCGTTTTATGTTTAATATGTTGAAGTATCTAATGTTTACCAAATTTATTTGGGAAATGAGATCAATCTTTATATGTTATTATCATTTAATTAATTTCGGTTGATAAATCTTTATTAAATTTAATAAAGATTTTTTCATAATTAAAAAAATAAAATCCGTCGGTATTGACGACGGATTTCCGAAGGATTTTAATTTTTTAGTTATTAGAATTTTTTTATTAAATTTACGCATAATTATAAAAAAAAATTCCGTCGGAAATCCGTCGGTTTTTACCGACGGATTTCCGACGGATTTTTATTATAAAAAATGGTATTAAATTTACGCGTTTTTATAAATAAAAATTTAAAATCCGTCGGAAATCCTAATTTCTGCCGCCTAGAGAACCTCGATCTCATCGAAAAAGCGGGAAAATCCGACGAAAATCCATCGGAAACCTGTAATAAAACCAGACTCTTCTTCTTCGCGGAGACAGAACGAACGACGGAAAAGAAATCGAAAAAAACGCCGGAAAATGATCGAGACACGCCGAAAACGCGTCAACAACACCAAATTCACCCACAATCTCAATCTCTATCAACAAATCGTAAATCCAATGTAAGTTTTTAGAAGTTTTTTGTAAATTATGAATTATGAGATGTATTTGTAGAATTTGTTAGATTTAGAATGTTAAAAATTAAGGGATGTAATGATTTAGGATAATAGAAATGTAGAAATGTACGGGTTTAGGATGTTTGAAATTTAGGGATTTACGTATTTAGGGATTTAAGAATTTTGGAATTTTGGAATTTATGAATTTTGTATTTTATAAATTATTGAAATTAGAGAGTAAGAAAAATTTTGAATTTTGTAAATTTTGTGATTTAGAGAATTTTCAGGTTTATAATTTTTTTTTACATTTTAATATGTATTTGTTATTTTTAGGGAATTATAAAGTTTTATAATATAAATAAATTATAAAATTCTAAATTGTTGAAATTTTATAAATTCTTTAATTTGTTTAAATTACAAAATCTCAAATTCCCGAAATATCCTTAATATCTAAAACTTTAAATTACCAAATCTCAAATTCCAAAAAATTTCTAAATCTGTAAATCCCTAAATGTCCATATCTGAAAATCCAAAATCGAAATATCCTTAAATACCTATTTAGAGAAACCTCAATTTTCCACAATCCCTAACTCCCTAAAATCTTAATTTATGAAACCCGAAATTCCGTAAATTATTCCCTAAATTCCAAAATCCCTAATTCTCAAAATATCAATATCCTAAAATCTCTAAGTCCCCAATTCCCATAAATCCCATAATTCCGAAATCTCAAAATTTCGAAATCACAAATTCTCAAAAACTAAAAATCCCTAAATCCGTAATGTAGATTAAAATATCTGTAAATTTATATTTAAAATTTATGATTTAAATTTACATATATATATATATATTTAATATCAGAATTTATATTTATATATGTAAGTAAATTTCAACGGTATGTAAACATTTTGGCAATCGTAGGGACTATGGGCGATTTCATCACTCTACTGGATCCGGTACTTCCAATAGGAGAGGTATGAGTGGGAGTCAGTCGCATATCCCCGAGACTAGCTTTCCGGATCCCCAACACCCGTCTCCTCCTATGGGTACACAGCCCTCAGCTCCCATGGCCATGAGCATTGAGGAGTTTGTTTCGCAACCCGGACGGGATAGGTTGACTCACCTAGATCCTGACTTGCCACCTAACACGACCTGATAAGTTTTATTTAAAAATGTATTTGATTATATTTACTTAATAAAATATTTAACTAAATATTGTTTAGGTTTCAATTTTCGGGAAACGGGATTACGAGTTCGATCAACGCAATGATGAATTCGTTGATAACTAAACCGTATCCCACATTTAGTTCGATGCCGGTGGCAGACCAGGAGATCTGGTTTCGGCAATTTGCGGTATGTTTTTTTTTCCCAATTAAGAATGTAGATTTTTATTTCCATTCAAATAAACAATACTAATCTGGGTACGTGTTTTTTTCAGCAAGAATTTACTTGGAACCCACAGTTGACTGCCCAGGTCCGACGCCAGTTCCACAAAAAGGTCTCCCAAAAGTACTTGTTGAAGATAAACGAGTGGAAGGACATGTGATACAAAGAAGGAAAGTTGCCTCGGAGAATGCAAGATAACCCAACCTTATGGGCTGGACTACTTGCCCATTGGGAACAGGAGGACACAAAAGCAAGCTCCGGAAAAAACTCGTCTAACCGGAACAGCGACCGGAAGGGGAAGGGACCGGCGACCCATAACCTCGGCGCAACGAGCAAAGCGTCACGGCTTGAGAAACTGGTAATTTTCTAAATTTTCCAAAATTTTATTTATAACATCTCTCATATTTCCTTCCTTATCTATGCCAACAGATTGAGAAGACCGGTGTGCGTCCGTCACATCTTGATTTGGTCAAAGATGCGCACACCAACAGAAAGACTGGTGAAATTCAAGATGCCATTGCTCGTGAAATCGTGGAAAGCATGGAGAGGCTCGATGAGGAGTACCTCCAATCCCAACCGATCGTCGAAGGAACTCCCCCGGCCACGGAAGTTCCACTAGAGATGATCAACGAGTTCACCTACCAGGTTAGTAACACTGTCAAATTTAAACAAATTTAAAATAAATTTGAATACAAACAAGTTATAACATTTATTGATTTATTTTTTATCGTAGGTTACGCCTAAGACCAAAGGTCATGTGTTTGGCCTCCCGGAAGACTGTTCATCCGCGTCCGTTAATTCTGACCGCTTTCACAACGTTGGGATGTTGAGGGCACAGAACGCCGAGCTTCTGGAGCGGGTGACCGTGATGGAGGCACAACACGCAGAAGATCAAGCACACTTTCGGAAACAGATGACCCGCATGCAGGCAATGGAAGAACAGATGAGCGCTGTGCGGACAATGGAAGAAAGGATGGAAGTAGTATTTACTTTATGTAATATTTTAATTTTGTAAATCACTTTTAAAAATATTGAAATTTAATTTTAAATTTTGTTTTATTTTAATTTTATTTTAATTTAATTTAATTTTTTTTTTTAAATAATAAATCCGTCGGAATTCCGTCGCTTTGCGTAGCCGTCTGAAATCCGTCGGTTTTGGCCACCGTCGGAAGTTTTGGCCGTCGAAAATCCGTCGGTGACCAGGGTCGTCGGAAATCCGTCGGAAGTTTTGCCGTCGGAAATTTTGCCGTCAGAAATCCGTCGGTAAATGATTCCGACGGAATTCCGACGGATTCCGGTTATCCCTTTTCCGTCGGAAATCCGTCAGTATTTCCGACAGATTTCCGACGGATTTTTTTTATTTCCGACGAGATAGAACCGATAGACCAAAAACGTCGGAAAGTCGTCGGAATAGGTCTTATTCCGACGGATTTCTGACGGTTTTGGCCGTCGGAAACGGCCCTGTTTTCTTGTAGTGCAAGTCTCCATATTGTATTGACAATAGTAACGAAAGAAACGTCTACGGTTTTCGTCTTCTAGATTCTGATTAAATGAATTTGAAGTTTCAAACTCTCTCGATATTATAATATGTCATCATTTTGGATGACGTCGTGACGATAGATTTATCCTTCACTATATATAGTAAAGGATCAAAACTTTAATTAAATTATAAATGAATTATATAGTTAAACATAGATATATGTATGCAAGCGTGTGTTTATGTGTATAAATGTAAAGGTTGTTTGTATGGAGGCCACCAAACGGGTGATATCGATAAGTCATATTTTGCTTCAACATTTAGCGAAAGGCATGATGACCTAAAAGATTGGTCCCATCGTGATCTCCTATTTTTAGACAAACTTTTTATCTTTACTTTTTAATCTACTTTTATTTTTACTTTTACCTCCGAAGCTTTAGCCTATATATTTATTTTCACAATGTAATGTATATTTTTCATTTCTAAAATAATGATTTCATAAAGTTTTTTTTGGGGTTATTTCCACCCATTTTCATTGTCGACACTCTTGAGGGCCACAACCCACAACAAGATATTTGAACTATACCACCAACGGAGACATAAAGAGGTGGTTTAAGGAATTTAAACAAAGGCGATTTTTCTTAATCAGTTGAACTATTAAGGAGGAGAGATAGGAGAAAAGAAATTAGAAGCAAAGCTATAGTGTTTCTTTTCACTAAAGGACTTTTTTTTTTTGTCGTCAATAAAAGGACATATTTAATATGCTTTGTAGTGTAGCTTTCACCAGTCAAATTGAAAAAACGTTAGGGAAATGATGGGGGACCGTAGGCATCCACTACTTTCCAACCAGACCAACCCAAAACGATTTCATGACAATTATTTTACAATGATGGCATGTGATGTCAAACAGACGGTAAATGGTCATGGAAGGAAAAATGAGTTTGCACAGATATTTCTCTAGATTCAATGGAGTCTTGGCTTTATCCTTGACAATGATGCTTCATCAAAGTTTTTCTTTAAAATTTTTTGTTTTCTAATTTTTAAGTTACATAGATGATGTATATAAGAGAGTGTATTTAATATAGCATTTGCAGTGATTTATTTTGAAATGTCAAATCTTATTTAGTTGAATCATGAATTTGAAAAAATTTACTAAAATCCAATGTTGTTAAACTAGTGATTTGAAAAAATATTTCCAGATTAACTATTTTTTTTAATATATTAAACATTGGATGGTTCATGATTTGGAAGGTGTTTTAGAAGTTTGTTTAGTTATAAATATAAGAGAATTTTTGAGAAATACTATTTTTAAAATACCACTTTTAAAAAATGCCACTTATTCAAAAAATTTACAAAAATGCCATTTTTTCAAAAATCATTTATTCAATATATCATTTATGTTTGGGTTAACTTTGTTGTATAAGTGTTTAGTTTTGAGGATATAGGGATAATTAGGGGTCAACACATTTTTTAGGGTTTAGAACTTTAAGATTTTGGGCTTTAAAATCTATAATTAGTGGTATTTTTGAAATAGTAAAATCTATAGTGATATTTTGAAAATAGACACATCAAAAATAACATTTTTGCAATTGACTCTAAATAAAAAGAGCCATATGTGATTGATCAATAAAAGAAATACGTTTGTGATAAAAAAAATACAAAAAACTAAATTTTATTATTTTAGGTGGGATTGCATAAAATTCAATAAAAAATTTCATAGATTGACCTAAAATCATCATAATCATCTAAAACCTTAACCTATTCTAAATATTTGGTTATATAAACCCCCATAATGTTGGGTTTAAAGCAGGGTCGGCCTTATGGCAAGTTGGTCAAGCCCGTGCTTGCAGTCCAAATTTTTTGATATTTTGTTTATATATATTATCGGCCCAAAAATATGCATAAAGTTTCTTTAATTTAGTTGGTTCATGGGTTACATAGAAGAAAGAAGAGGTGGAGGGTTCGATTCACCATTTGATCATTTTGTTTAATTTGTTTTTTTATAAAAAAAATCAAAATTAGTGGCCCAAATTTTTTTTATTTTCTTGTGGCCCTTAAATTTTCAGGGTCGACCCTGACATTCAACCAGAGATTTGAAATGATTTAAGTTTTGATTAATGAGAAGCTAGAAGATGGACAACTTTTTTTTTCGTTTTGCCTTTAAGGGTTTACCTTTGTAAAAAGCTTTACATGATTGGTTAGTCTTATAGGAAGTTTTTTTCAATTAAAAATTTGGAAGAAAAAAAAAATACATATATGGTATAGTATAACTGAATTGTCATAGTGGGCTAGCTTAGTGATCGGAAGAATATATTAGTTGCACTTGCATGACCATTCGAGTTTAGTATACTCCAATACGTATATATGATATAGCTGTGTAACTAAAAACCGGCTAATCCATAGTTAAATACGCACATATGAATTTCATAACTAGTTTCTGGTTAGTTTTCTTGAAAACATCTAGTTTCTGGTTAATTAGTTGATAGTTATGAAGTGGCCATGAAAAATTAGTAGATATTGCCCCAACGGTTGCCATGATTTGACCACTATTAATTAGCTACGATTTTGGACACCAACTGCCACCAATTATTCTGTGGTCTAGTCTTTATTTCTTATGTCACATTGGTTACTTTTGTCGGTTGTAGCCATAGCTGTAAAACCAAGAACACCAGAGACAATGTATAACACAAAACAGTTAGTGCAAGTAACGCAAGACAAATCTCAGCAAATACGTTGCTTTATTAGAAATAAAGCAAATACGCAAGAAAAATCTCAGCAAATCACTTAAACAATCTTTACAGAATTGTTTAATCATAATTACACGACATCATAATATGATTCGACACTGATCAATTCCTAATCTACAGGTGTGTTACACACGTTTCACTTACCAAGAACCCTAACTCTCTCTTTGGCTTCTTGATTGATCTACTTAGCCCTAGGCATAGTAGGTTACGGGTTCGGTTTGGTTTGGTTATTTTAGTTATGGATTATTATGGTTATTGAATTTATGATCCATATATCGGTTTGATATTTTTTGGCTCGGTTCGGTCTGAATATTTTGAACAAGAACCAATATAGAACCGGAAATAGTAGCTATTCGGCTTGGTTCGGTTTGGTCTAGATATTTTAAATAAAACCAATATTTTGAACTAGAGTGCAACAATCTAAAAATTAAAAAGTTATAAATTCATAAGAGAAGTGTGAGAAAACAATACTTAAGTAGATAAATCTAAATAAAAAAATAAGAAATAATAAGTAACAAGAGTAGAGAGTTAAGTTGAAACTAAATTGAAAACTAAACATAATAATTAGTAACATAATAAATCAAAAACTAAACATACTAATTAGTAACATAATAAGTAATTATTAATAACATTATTAACATATATATATATATATAAGGTAATGTATATAATAAGGGTTTCAGTTTTCGGTTAACCTATTGGTTTTCGGTTACTAACCTAACCGAACCGAAACCAATGGATCGGAAGGCTGAGATCCATTAGGATAATTTATATGTATCCGAATCCGACCAAACCACCTTTTTCGGTTCGGTTTAAGTTCGGATTTTTAGTTTCGGTTAAAATGCCGAGGACTAGATCTACTCTTGATGACTTAAAACCCTAACCACGAGTTTAGCCTCTAGTATATATTGCCCAACTTCAGCAAGTCGTCAATATTCACTTTACATCATATAGATTCTCCAAATCTTCTTGATGTATCTTTGAAGATATTTACTTGATAACAACGATCAAGTTGTTGTGCTCCATTCCAATTGGCCACGTGATCCTCTTTTCTAGTCAATCATTCCAGCGTAATTTTCTCTTTGTATCACACTGAAACTTCACGTCATCATTTGTTTGCTCGATATTTTACCTGCATCTTTCTCCTTGTATCACACAACTTTTTTTTTTTTTTTTGTGTAACACAAAATCTGTTGTTTAACTTCCAAGCCATGGAGCTAACAACAACTCCTGAAAATAATCTTGCAACCGATAGATTTAGTCTTTTAGATATGCCATGTTACATTAATACCGTTAGATGGCAACAGATTTTTCGTGGTAATATGTGACCATTCATTATATATTCACTCTCGTTTCATTTTGTTCCACACGAAGAAACAATAATACTCTACACTATATCATGACATGCACTCTGTGTGGAGACAATTAGTTGTAAGTAAATTGACGAAGTACACAACCAAAACATGAAAATGAACATCAAAATCCTAAACCGAAGGATACAACGATGTCCCTATAAGGCTTCTTGGAGAATGCATATGTGTTTCTTTGAGTTCTCGACGAAGTTTTGTTAAAGATATTTTCCAACGTGTAACAGAAAATATATTTAATTATGTAATGTGTAAGGAAATAACATACATATGTGTTTCACACATTGTGATGAGTTAAACATTTAAATATTGGTTTTAAGGATTTTAATCATATTCAGGTTTGTAATATTTTGATGATAGTAATACTTTTTTATGGTACAGTGTGTTAATACAATGATAAGTAATCAATTAAATATAATATTTAAAATTATTTATAAAATAATATTTGAACTAATGCAAATATTATACGTATTTTCCATTGAGGAACTAATACTTAAAATCACAAATATAAATAATTACATAGAGAATACATAGAAGATACGTAGGGTTTTATCAATGGCATGAAATCTAAATTAAATCTTAACAAAATAATAGTACCTTTGAGGAGGAATCTCAGAGTTCCAATGCAAAGGCTTCTTAGATTTTCAAAAGTTTGCTGCCTGATGTACGATTTCAATTGTATCTGGCTCTAGCATTAGGGAGTCCGACATGGCTCCATGATCGTCTTCGTCGAGAGGTTTCGAATTAGCATTTGTTTGTCCTTTATATTAAGAATGTGATGCTTCGTTTTCTATTCATTCTTTGAGTTTGAACTCTGTTTTTATCATAGATTTGATAAGGCAATCATACAATTAAAGTAATCTAACTTTCAGTTTGGGATGCATTTTTACACAAGGGGATATATATTACTGCTAGGCGCTCGAGGCCTTAGGTGGAGTTTATCTCCATTCTATTCAGGGATGAAGGTATTACAGTGGACGATGAAAATCAGTACAGAGAAAAGTATAAATGGTGTAAATGGTAACAGAGGCGGAATTTTTGCAGAATCTGGTGGAATAACTTTTAATTCAAATGGTAACAGCTGAATCTTGCAGAATATAGCATATTTTTTGAAAATAAACTAATTAATTAAGCTTATGAAATATCAATTAAAATTGTGTTTGTTAAAATTAAATATTTATGTTTATACATGTATTAAAATTTACAAAAAATTATTTAGGTTTGGATTAACTATTTTATAAGTTAGAATTCATTTTTCAAAATTTTGGATTTGCTAGGGTCAAAACTTTTTTTAGGATTTATAATTTATAAGATATTTGATTTTAAATTTTATTTAAACTAATAATTATATTTTAATTAACACAAAAAGAAAAGATAATAGTGAAATATTTTTTTAAAAACTATAACATCATTAATCAACGTTAATTAAGAAAGAATGAAAGTTTGTCATTTTTATTGTCCAATTCATGATTGCACACAATTCCACAAGTATGCCACAACAATCTAACTGGTGTAACTTAATAATAGGGACAATTGCAAAAATGCCACTATTGTTGTGTACATTTGTAAAAATGCCATTTAAGACTGTCCATTTGTAAAAATGCCACTAATTATGAATTTTTAAAGCCTAAATCTTAAAATCATAAATCCTAGAAAATGTTTTGACCCCTAATATCATTTAAATTCTCAAAACTGAACCTTAATACAACGTAGTTAACCTAAACATAAATGATATAATGATTTTTTTTTTTTGAAAAAATGACTTTTTTCAAATTTTTTTGAAAATGTGACATTTTTAACAAGTCAGACATGAAAAGTGACATTTTTTTGAAATTTCTCTTCATAAAATCTTTCCAACATTCCACATAATTCTTTTACACCATTTAGCCCCACAATGTCAAACATTTAACATGAATTACTCATAACTAGTGAATCTTATAAGGTGCCTAGAAAACTGGCCCGCTTTTCACAAACTGGCCCGTTAGATGAGTTCGAGTGCTTTTTAGATGAGTTCGAGTGCTTTGCACTACGTTTTCTGATTTCTCCCTCACTCTTATCCTTCGTTCTTTAAATTCAGAGATAAATTGTTTAGTCTGAGTTTCTCGTTTTAGACTATTCTTTTTTTTTTTTTTTGTCACAAAAGTACTTCATTGCAATTAAAAGTCAACTACAACATGCTCAAGGGTTAGAAGTGCTTCCTTAGCTAACTTGTCTGCTACATCATTAGCAGATCTTAATACAAATTGAAAACTAATAGATTCAAACAATACTAGTAAGTCTCGGATATCTTCAAGGAGAACCGCTACATCGACGTGGAAACCTGAAGAGTTGAGAAGGCGGACTAGTGTTTGTGAATTCGAACACATCGTAATGTCGAGACAATCTTTCTCTAAAACATAGAGTAAAGCAGCCTTCATAGCTTTGGTTTCGGCTACAAGAGCTGAACGGACCAAAGAACATGAGGTAGAAGCAGTACATACTTGGTTGTTCTCACCAAAGGTGAGGATCCAACCCATACCGCAATTCGTGGATGCGGCACACTAGGCGGCGTCCACGTAGCAAACTGATCTCGAAACAAGGTTCCGAAAGTGATCCAAATTCGAAGGAGGTTGTTGTTGTCGAGGTAGAACAAGTTGCTCTGCTTGTGCTACTTGCCATTTTTTGGCTTCTCTTATCGATTTTGCAACGATTTCTTCTTCTAGGATTTGTTGTTGATTGAAGAGCAACTGATTACGGGCTGTCCATAAATTCCAGAGGACCCAAGAAAACAGAGCAGCGGATGTAATACCAGTATTCGAGTGCACTTTAAGCAATTTAAGTGATGAGAGGAAAGAAAATCCATCTCCTTCAATCGGAAAGGTCCCCATTAGAGGGGTAAGGCTCCACACTTCGGTGGAAAAAGGGCAATCTCTGAGCACATGGAGGATTGATTCTGGAGCCCCGCATCTTATGCAAGAAGGATCATCTCCAATTCCTCTTTGAATGAGTCGGAGACCCACCGGTAATGCTCCAACAAGAATTTTCCAAAAGAAACTTCTGATCTTAGGTAGAGTTGGAACCTTCCATACAAATTTTTGCCAGTTAAAGTTGAGTTGGGGAAGGGGAATCTCTTGTATGACAGAGACGCCATAGCCCGAGCGGGTGGTATATTGCCCGTGCTTTAACGGGAGCCAAACTAACGTATCTTGTCTACGCCGTGATCCTAACGTAATGCGACTGATTTGATCTTCGTAGGCAGGGATGAGTTCTCGGATACGAGGTAAATCCCAAGAGCCAGAGTCATCAATGAGGTCAGAGACCTTCAAGTCTTTTGTCGCTCTCTCCGGTGGTCCCATGGGTTGTAATGGGCAGTCGAGAGATAGCCATGGTTGAGTCCATATGTTGACCGATTCTCCTGAACCAATAACCCAACCAATACCTTTACGGAGTACCTCACGACCTGCAATAATACTTCTCCATCCATGGGATGGGCGAGAAGGTAGAGTACATTCCATAAATGATGATCCTTTACAATACTTGCCCATGAGTACCCAAACCATGAGGCTAGACGGATTCTTGAGGATGCGCCAGCTTTGTTTTGCCAAGAGGGCATCATTGAATGTCTCAATATCTCTAAACCCGAGTCCTCCCGCGTTCTTTGGAAAGGTTAGCTTTTTCCAAGAAACCCAACACATTTTTCTTTTATCGGGTTTATTGTCCCACCAAAACCTTGTAAGAAGAGATTGAATTTTCTTGCAAAGAGAAATGGGGAGCTTAAAACACATCATAGAGTATGAAGGCAAGGCGGATAGTACTGCTTTTAGGAGGACTTGTTTTCCTGAAGGAGATAGGACACGGGTCTTCCAACTATGGGAGCGTTGTCTAATGCGATCCACTAAGGAGGCAAAGATATCTTTCTTTTTTCTTCCGAAATCCTTCGGTAGTCCGAGATATTTACCGGCTCCTCCTTCGTTTCTTATCTTCAAGATTCGGCGAGCCTTATGTCGGATGCTAGGCTCTGTCTTTGGGGCAAAGATGATAGAGGACTTGGTCAAGTTAATGCATTGTCCGGAGAGCTTCTCATATCGTGAGAGAATGGTGGCAAGTGTTTTGCATGATCCCGGGTTAGACCTACAAAAGAACATCGTATCATCGGCGAAAAGGAGGTGATTCACATACGGGCTACCAATTGATACTCTTATGCCGGGGAGGGAGCCTTTTTCTTGCGCTTGTCGACATAAACCCGAAAGAACTTCTGTACAAAGAATGAACAAGTATGGAGAGAGCGGATCTCCTTGTCTTAGTCCTCTTGATGGGGTAACTAAGCCTTGTGGGGCGCCATTTATTAAGAAGATATAAGAGACTATGTTAACACATTGCATAATCCAACCAATCCATACACGATGGAAACCTAATCTTGTGAGTACCACTTCAAGAAAGTCCCACTCTATGCGATCATACGCTTTACTCATATCCGTTTTGACCGCCATAGAGCCACGTTTAGAGGCTTTAGATAGCCTAAGACAATGGAGAGTTTCATGGGTTATGAGCACATTATCGGAAATCGCCCTTCCGGGGACAAATGCGGATTGATGCTCTGATATGAGACCGGGAAGAATAGATTGGAGCCGCTTTGTGAGTAGCTTAGCTATAATTTTATAGAAAACAAAACATAGGGCAATATGGCGATACTCCGAAACCTTTTTTGGACTCAATATCTTAGGGATTAATCTTACATGAGTGACATTGAGAGTCGGTGGGAAGAAACCAGTTCGGAAAAAGGCTTGGACTTCTTTAATCACATCCTTTCCAATAATTGTCCAAAACGTTTGGAAGAAACCCGCTGTATACCCATCCGCCCCAGGGGCTTTTGTAGCATGGATTGAGAATGTTGCTTGCTTAACCTCTTCTTCTGATGGTAGATCAATGAGCCTCTCATTCATCTCGTTAGTGATGTGAGGAGTCAATATCTCCTGGAGAATCGAGAAATCACCTTGAGAGGTAGACTTGAAGATGTTGTTAAAGTACTCTGAGATTATTCGAGTGAAGTCTTCATCTCTATGGTGCGGTGTTCCGTCATCATCTTCTAGCACCGAGAAGCGGTTGATGGCTCGTCTCTCTTTTGTGACCGAGTGAAAATATTTAGTGTTTTTATCACCACTATGCAGCCAGAGGATCCGACTTCTCTACTTCCAAAATAATTCCTCTTCCTTGTACGCCTTTTCCAAAATCCGAGAGATTCTAGTGGCTTCTTTTGCATTAGGGACATTAGAGGAGAGATTTTTCTCAAGTTCCACTTGTGCATCAGAGATGATTTTTGCACTTATCTTGCCTTGTTCCTTGGTCCATTTGATAAGCTCACGCCGGCATGAGCTCAATTTGGCCACTACGGTCTTGTCTAGGGGATTAGGCCAAATTTCAGAGATAAGATCGAAAATCTCTTCCTTATACCTGAGACGATCATCAAAGCGGAACATCTTTCCTTTTTTGTCACAGAGCCATCGAGAAAGGTGAGATCGGTCGATGATCGGAGCCTTCGAAGCGTAGATATTGTGATCTACCCGAGGGGAAGAGGTCAAACCAAGATAGATTAGCCATGGATCTATCGAGACGAGCTCTCACAAAGTTCGTATAACGCATTCCTCTCCAAGACAGAGGGTTCCAAGAATGTTTGACATCTAGGAGTCCATTCTTCGTGATAAAGCTTCTGAAATTCACAAATGACATTTCAGTGCGTAATGGTCCTCCTCGTTTCTCACTATTGTCGATGATCTCGTTAAAGTCTCCGGATAAGATCCAGGCCGAGTCACGGTTAACAGCTAGTGATGAGATCTTATTCCAAAGGTGAATTCGATTTTCTTGATTCGGTTCTCCATAGACAAAGGTAAAGTGAACGGAGCTTCGGGTTGATTTAAGCCTTGTATCAATGTAGTTTGGGGAGGAATCAAGTATCTCAAGATCAATATCCTGCTTCCAAAATAAAGCTAGACCTCCGCTAGAGCCCGTAGGTGGAACGGTAAACTTATTCGTATAACCCATCCATTGAGTGACATGGAAAACATAATCATCTTTATTCTTCGTTTCCATGAGAAACATTACATCCGGGAAGGTGGAGAGACGTATTTCCCGGAGTCTACGAACTGTCAAGGAGTTTCCAAGACCTTGACAGTTCCATGACATTGTGACTAAGGAGGGGAAGGCGGTAGAAGATGAAAATCCACCGGTCTTCTACTAGTAGATGCCCCGTCTTGTTGAGGTAGAGTCCCTAATGTGGGTAGAGAGTTTGCATCCTCATTAAGAGGTGATTGAGAGTTTATCTCTAATAAGTTTGACATATCGAGTCCAGGTTTGTCTAGACAGAGCCTTCTCTTTGATCCAACTTGAGCTCTCTGTAACGCCCGTGAACCAAAAATGTGATTTTTGGTTGTGTGTCGATTGACACGCGTGTTTAATTCGCGAAGGAATCTGTTTGCTGGAGCTGTGTCGCGCGACACAAGAGGTTTGTGTCAAACGACACATGCTTAAATTGGACCGTGTGGTTTTGATTTCTGATCGGGTTTGGTTTGAGTTGGTTTAGGGAACCTAGGGTTCCGTATTTAAGCAGAGAAAAGCGTTTTCTCTTGGGGTTGGCCGAAAATTTGATCAGAGAAAGAGTTTTAGAGAGTTTTGTGAGAGAAGTGTTTTTCTTGAGAGAGAAACAGTTCTGCTCGGGTTTTTGGAGGAGATTATTGGTGGGGAAGATCGGATCGGATCAGAGTGAAACTTTGAGGGTAAATTCTCCTATCTTTGCTCTTGATGTGGGTGAAAACCGCGTGCCTTTTGGATGAGTATTCGCTGAGTTATGGCCGTTGGATTGTGTGAGGTTTCTGCAGTCTCGAGTCTGCGATCAGTCCACTTCGAGGGAGGATTCCCGTCGAACCAGAGAGAATCAGGAGACGTTTTTTATGCCGTTGGAAAGCACTCTCTGTCTAGTTGTTTTATTAGGTTTCGGATCCTGATTTGGAGGTAATCTCCGTTCTCTATGTTTGTTTGATTTCAGGGTGTTGTTTCTGAAATCTCTGTTTTTCCAGTTTCGATTAGCGAGATTGTGGGCTGTTTTTCCGTCGATCTGTTTGGAGTTAGAGACGTTCTATACACCGTTGCGAAGCTCTTGGTGTCTAGTTTCCAGATCAGGTTTCAGACCTTGATTTGGTAAAGGGAGTCGCGAGTTATTCCCTTATGTTCTGGTTGTGTCGGGAGTGCCTTGTTTCCTCGTTTCAATCCGTTTGCAAAGGTGAGTGCGCGACCATAGGTTCTCGGATTAGGATTGTGTGGAATACCATTGATTGAGGCTTGTTTTTACTGTGTTTGGTGATTGAATTGTGCAGGATCGTGATCTGAGTCCTTGAGATTGAGCCATGAGAGGATAGGTTCAATCTTAGGGTTCTGCAGGTCTGTGTCGATCGACACCTAGAGGTTGTGTCGATCGACACAGTTGACAGTCGAGTGTCGATCGACACCTAGAGGCTGTGTCAATCGACACAGAAGCTGCTGTCCTGTTCATGTTGTTTGTTATTTGCTATGCTTGCTGTTTGATAACCCTGGTATTGTATGCATTCTTTCTCTGAGTAATTGGCCTGTAGATGGGAGGACCGTCTCACTGGGTATTTATGATAATACTCACGCATCTCTTTTAACCATGTGATGCAGGTAAAGACAAAGTGTGATCGTGGAATCAGGGCGAGGACGGGATGATGGATCTAGTGGCTCGTCGTTGTGTGTTTTAATTGTGCTAGGTTGATAGTAATTCAGATTAGAACGGGTTAGGTTGTTGGAATATTGGTTGACTGTTTTGAATGATTGGTCAAATTGATAATGGAATTGCTTGGTTTGAAGGTTTAGTTTGATTTCCGCTGGTTAATTGTGATTGTGAGAATTTAACATGTTGAGGATTAGTATTTATGGGAATACTAATTCGATGCTATTACTAAAAAAAAAACGGGTCGGGTTGTTTCAGTTTGGTATCAGAGACCTTATGGTTCTAGGGCGGGAGAACGTAGTTGATTGAATGTGATTGTCAATTGCGTTGTTTGTGGATTGCTTGATTGATTATGAGTAGTTAGTCAGTTGATTGTTGTGTGGGTTTGGAGCCCTAGATCATCATCTCCGAGCCTTCAAAGAGATTCTACGGTATGTGTTGTTTGACCTCTTATGATTTTTAGTATGCTTAGTTTCTGCTTCTGGTTGAGAAGAGGAATTGTTAGAGATACTAGAGTTCTGCCATTGGTAGGGCAGAGTGTGATGGGTAGAGGTACTAAAGTTGCTAGAGATATTGGCCGGGGAGGCCAAGGTGGGTGTGGTGGGCGCAGGCGCGGGCAGGGACTTGTGAGTGAGTCTGTTGCCGCGTGTGTGGCCCAGGAGACCACGCAGGAGCAGGTGGCGGATTCGCAGACGTATCAGGAGGGATCCGTGAGAGTTCCGGGGTGGTCACTGCGTGTACCAGTGTGACGGCTGGTGGGACTAGTGAGGGTCCCGGTGTGGTTGGCGGTGCGGCGGGCCCAGGTGGGGGGTGCTGTCGCAGGTATTGGCCAGGATCGAGATGATAGTCTGGCGAGTCTACTACAATTGATCTTGGAGCGGTTACCGGGAGGGGTGCCGGCTCAGAGTTAGGCTCCGGGGGTTCAGCCTGATGTGGCTGGTGTCCAGCCGGGTATGGCTGGGTGCAGCCGGGAGTGGCGGCTGTGGAGGAGCTCCCATCCTATCTTAGGATGATGGAGCAGATGTAGAGGATTAGCACGAGAGTTTTCTCGAGAGGTGCTAAGCCTGAGGGGCCGATGAGCGGCGGATGAGTGTGAAGCGTAACTTCGACTCTTTGAGGTATCCGGAGGGATTCCAAGTGCAGGCAGTGATGGCATGGGTGGATTTTTGGTTGGGTTTAATGCCAAGTATTTCTGCAAGAGGCGGTATCGACTTGAGTTGAGTTTTTGGAGTTGACTCAGGGCGACCGATCAGTGAGGGAATTCGATGCGGAGTTCTGTTGACTCCTGGTTCATGCGAGTGGAGGCATGGAGGGCGAGTAGGCCCAGGTGGAGAGGTTCTTGAGAGAACTTCGAGCTGATTTGAGGACTTGCTGTAGAGCGAGTAAGTTTGCCACGAGGGTGGAGCTGGCTGAGATTGCTGCGACGGTTGAAGAGGACCTGAGAGAGCATGTGGTGGTGGTTAATCCTCCTGTCCAACAGAGAATGTCACAGTAACAGGTAGATCCGAGCAAGGGCGGTAAGCATGCGCAAGGACAGAAGAGGAAGTGGGAGAGCACTTTGGAACCGAGTCAGAGGGTTCAAGGTGGTCTGAGATGCTTCAGGTGTGGGAGCATGGATCACAGGTTGGCGAGCTGTCCTAGGATGGACGAGTCTCGGGATAGTACGTTAGGGTTCTTAGGCACATGAGAATTGCGCAGGAACCTTAGTAGTGGGCGGGTGTGAGTCCACGGTTGTTGATTCTGGAGCAACGAATTGCTACATTACTCCGGAGTGTGCGGATAACAGCGGGATCCAGAGTGATTCTAGGGAGATGTCGGGAGTAGTTAGAGTGGCTGGTGGGAAGTCGTTGGCTACTTTTAGGCGGGCTCGTCGAGTGAATGCTCTGGTGGCGGCGAGTTGATGCCCGCAGATCTGATTATCAGTCCGGTGGAGTTGTATGATGTCATCTTGGGGATGGATTGGCTGGATCGGTATAGGGTCCATCTTGATTGTTATCGGAGACTTAGTTGAGTAAGTGTAGTTTTTGGTAGCGAGAGATGGGTTTTCTCGGCCATATTGTGTCGGCAGAGGGAGTTTTTGTGTATCCGGCTAAGATTGAGGCTATCAGAGGGTGGCCTAGTCCGAGGAATGCAACGGAGATCAGGAGTTTTCTCGGGTTAGCTGGGTATTATCGGAAGTTCATCAAGGGTTTTGCGAGTATGGGCAGGCAATGACGAAGTTGACGGGGAAGGATGTCCCTTTTGTGTGGTATTCAGCTTGCGAGAAGAGTTTTGGGAAGCTAAAAGAGATGATGGCTAGTACACTAGTATTGGTGTTGCTTGATCCGGGTGAGCCTTACGTGGTGTATACGGATGCATCGGGAGTTGGTCTGGGTTGTGTCTTGATGCAGCAGAGGAAGGTAATTGCATATGCTTCTCGGCGGTTGAGGAAGCATGAGTGCAACTACCCTACTTATGAATTGGAGTTGGCTGCGGTGATCTTCGCCTTGAAGACTTGGCAATCTTATCTTTATGGCGGGAAGGTCTAGGTATTCACGGACCATAAGAGTCTAAAGTATTTCTTCACTCAGCCAGAGCTGAACCAGAGACAGAGGCGCTGGATGAAGTTGGTAGCAGATTATGATCTGGAGATTGGGTACCATCTGGGTAAGGCTAATCTGGTGGCTGATGCTTTGAGTCGGAAGCGAGTTGCTTCGGCTCAGGAACGGGATTTGGAGGAGTTAGCGAGTGAGGTCAGTACATTGAGGTTGTGCGTGATCTCACAGGAGCCGTCGGGGTTGAGGCAGCTAACCAGGAAGATGTGTTGAGCAAGGTTGGAAAGCTCAGGAGAAGGATCAAGGGTTGATTGATGCTTCTCAGGTTGCAGGTTCAGAGTATCAGGTCTCGGTGAATAGGACGATACTAGTGAGAGTCTCGGGCAGGAGATTCTGAGAGGGGCTCGTTTGAGCATGTTAACGATTCATCCGGGAGCGACCAAGATGTACAGAGTCTGAAGAGGTATTATTTTTGGGTTGGGATGAAGAAGGATATGTGTGCTGGATTATGGTGGTCTTTGGGCAGATCATCCGAACCTGGTAGAGTTTGCGTATAACAATAGCTATCAGGCGGGTATCAGGATGGCTCCATATGAGGCATTGTATGAGAGGCCGTGTAGGACACCATTATGCTGGACTCAAGTGGGGGAGAGGAGCATGTTTGGTGCGAGGTTCGTTCAGGAGACGACGGAGAAGATCCGTGTCTTGAGGCTGAACATGAAGGAAGCTCAGGATCGGCAGAAGAGTTATGCTGATAAGATGAAGAAGGAGTTGGAGTTTGAGCTGGGAGATCTGGGGTATCTCAAGGCAGATAGATTGAGGGATCCTAACAGATCCATTTCGGAGAATAAGCTAGGTCCGAGGTTTATGGGTCCGTTCAGAGTTGTGAAGCGGGTCGGACCGGTAGCTTATCGTTTGGAGTTACCTCAGAACATGAAGGCTTTTCATATAAGGTCTTCAATGTGTCGATGCTGCGGAAGTATCGGTATGAGTTTGAGGAAATGTTGGCTAGGATCCCGGAGGATCTTCAACCCAACATGACTTTAGAGGCGAGACCTGTGAGGATTCTCGAGAGGAGGGTCAAGGTTCTACGCCGGAGGAGGATACCGTGGGTGAGAGTCGTGTGGGACTGTGATGGTATTGAGGAGGAGACTTGGGAACCAGAGGCGATGATGAAGAATAAGTTCTCGAAATGGTTCGAGAAGCAAGCGGAGGCTTGAGGAGTCTTTCATTTCGTTGGTTTCAGTCTTTTGGTTTGGTTGTAGCATGTGGCTACGGTTGCTATATTTTTCATTTGTTGTAACGATATACATCTTGTGTTTAATAAGATGGATTTCTTATTATTTGTGTTTCATAAGATGTGAGTTCTTATGAGGGGTTTTTAGGATGTAGAGTTCCTATGTCATGACCGAGTGTCATGAGGTTTGGACTATGAGATGTGAGTTCTTATAGTAGATGACCGGTGAGGGTAATGTGTGTTGTGTTGTCTGGCGGCATGGACGTTCTATGGGAGTTAGAGCTAGTCCATGGCTAGAGATCCTAGGGGCGGCGATCCTATGGGTAGTTAGGTTTCGTCCGTTCGCTAGGAGAGCTGGCTGGAAAGTAGAAGTCTGAGGTGGAATCGAGACTGGTCTATTTTCTAGAGGAGTCGGGAAGCAGGCCTTAGGTGGGATCGAGATTTTTCTGTCTCGGGACTCTAGCTGGCTGGAAAGTAGAAGTCTTAGGTGGAATCGAGACTGGTCTATTTTCTAGAGGAGTCGGGAAGCAGGCCTTAGGTGGGATCGAGGTTTGTCTGTCTCGGGACTCTGAGCTGGGGAATAGAGATCCTAGGTGGGATCGGGATCTATCTATTTCCTAGGGGAGTCTGGAAAGAAGGTTCTGCACGACTTGTCTTTTCCAGGGACTCCAGATGACTCGCTGAGGGGTCATATACGATATTCCGCAGAGGGAATGTCATGAGAGCCACATGAAGGAATTCGAGTCAATATGTACTAATAGCCATGTTACAGAAGATGCCGGGCATACCTAAGGGAACATGATTCTCTCTAGGGAACCAGTACGGTTTCTTGTATATATATATATATATATATCTCGAGAGACAGATGAGATCTCTCCAAGGGACAATTAGTGTCTCCTACTCGCAGAGCGTTTGACGGACTGTGTGTTCCGAGGATGTGTCAGCGGGGAGCAGACCAGCCTGACTGGTGGCCGCCCGGAGGGTGATTGGATGTTATACACTTGACCTCAGGGTGACGACCTTGGGGGTGCTGGGTGTGTATATATATATATATATACATATACATTGAGTGCGGGCAGGCTGTTCTGTAATGTGACTATGTGTTGAGACTTGATGAGCTTCAGGGATCGCTGAGGATCTCTGGTGGTATCGGCCGGGTAGGGCCAGGAGTGTGTTTTGATGGATCTAGTCTAGGGCTGTTTTTTGTGTCTGGAACCTCGTTCAGACGACTCTGGAACTTATGTAACGTCTTGGTCGTGCATGTTCTTCTTTGATTGTTGCACGATCAATTGGTTCTTTCGCCGGGTCTACGGTTGGTCGGGCATGTTCTTGTTTGATTGTTGGACGATCAATTGGGCAGGCCTGGTCGGGACTATAAACGGTGCATTTCGGTGTGTTCCGGGGAAATTTGGTTGGGTTTCTGGGCGTAAGTGACGATTTTGGCAGGGGTCAGGTATGTGTAACTTGTGATTCGAAGACGAATCTTTGTTAGTGGGGGAGAATTGTAACACCCGTGAACCAAAAATATGATTTTTGGTTGTGTGTCGATTGACACGTGTGTTTAATTCGCGAAGGAATCTGTTTGCTGGAGCTGTGTCGCGCGACACAGAGTTTTGTGTCAAACGACACATGCTTAAATTGGACCGTGTGGTTTTGATTTCTGATCGGGTTTGGTTTGGGTTGGTTTAGGGAACCTAGGGTTCCGTATTTAAGCAGAGAAAAGCGTTTTCTCTTGGGGTTGGCCGAAAATTTGATCAGAGAAAGAGTTTTAGAGAGTTTTGTGAGAGAAGTGTTTTTCTTGAGAGAGAAACAGTTCTGCTCGGGTTTTTGGAGGAGATGATTAGCGGGGAAGATCGGATCGAATCAGAGTGAAACTTTCAGGGTAAGTTCTCCTATCTTTTCTCTTGATGTGGGTGAAAACCGCGTGCCTTTTGGATGAGTATTCGCTGAGTTATGGCCGTTGGATTATGTGAGGTTTCTGCAGTCTCGAGTCTGCGACCAGTCTACTTCGAGGGAGGATTCCGGTCGAACCATAGAGAATCAGGAGATGGTTTTTATGCCGTTGAAAAGCCCTCTCTGTCTAGTTTTTGTATTAGTTTCGAAACCTGATTTGGAGGTAATCTCCGTTCTCTGTGTAACGCCCGTGATCCAAAAAAATGGAATTTTTGGAGGAGTGTCGATCGACAGTAGGGCTGACTGTCGATCGACACGGGGTTTGTCTCGTGAAGGGTTTTGAGCAGGGAGTCCTCTGTCGATCGACAGAGGTGAAGACTGTCGATCGACACGGGTTTAAATCATTCAAACATGTTTGATTTTCGGTTTGTTTTGAGTTGGGCCGGTTTGGGGGACTTATATATACTTGGAGAAGGCGTTTCCTCCTAGGTTTAGCCGCATCCTTTTTGTTAGAATCAGAGAAGAGAGAGTTGTGAGAACTAGGGTTTCCTCTTGAGTGTGGAGAAGATTTTCGTCGGTTTTTGTGAGGGCAAACGGAGGGGCTTTGCTTGGCGGATTGGGCTGATTTTTGGAGGGTAAGTTCTCCAATCTCTGCTCGTGTTTTAGGCGAAAACGGCTTGTCTTTTGGTTGATTATTCACCGAGTTATGGCTGTTTGAACTCGGTGGGTTCGTGCAGATTGTGTCTGCGATCAGTCGGATTTGGGGGGATTTCCGATTGAACCAGAGGGATTCTGGAGGTGATCCACATACCGACGTGTAGCTGTGGGTGTCTAGTTTCCGTAACAGTCGCCTGTTTCGGAATTGGATCGGTGGTTCGTCGTGTACGTGGGTTTTAGTAAACGTCGTTCATTCGTTCTTTTCGATCCTTTGAGGTGAGTGCGTGACCATAGGTTCTCGGATGTAGGAATGGATGGAATACGTTGATTTCTGTTTGTTTGGTGTGGAATTGCTATGGATTTGTGCTGGGAAGAGATCGGTAGGCCTGAGATTCGTTCCATGCGAGGATAGGTTCGATCTTAGGGTTCTGCAGGTCCGTGTCGATCGACAGGACTGTTGTCTGTCGATCAACAGGGGGACCGAACTGTCTGTCGGTCGACACCTAGAGGTTGTGTCGATCAACAGAGGGCCAGAATTGTCTGTCGATCGACACCTAGAGGTTGTGTCGATCGACAAAGATGCTGCTGTTCGTTTTTTTTTTTGTGCTATTGATTGTCTATGCATTGTTGAGTGATAATCCTGGTATTTGGTGCATTCTTTCATTTGAGTATTGACCTGTAGATGGGAGGACCGTCTCACTGGGTATTTATGATAATACTCACGCATCTTGTTTTGCCATGTGATGCAGGTAAAGAGAAAATGTGATCGTGGAATCGGGCAAGGAAGAGAAAATGATTCAGCGTCTCGGTTGATTGCATTATGTAGAATTGCTAGGGTGATAGTAGTTCTGGAATTTGGAACTTGTAGATCTTGTTGAATGATTAAGTTTCTGGTTTATTGAATTGAGGTTGATTATTGGTTAACTGTCTTGTGTTGGTTTATTCTGAATTTTTTTCGCTGTTTATTGTGTGAATTGGTTGGGAATTGAGGGTCAATGTTTATGGGAACACTGATTCGAATCCCAATGTATTAAAAAAAAAAAAAAACGGGTTGGGTTGTTTCAATTTGGTATCAGAGCCCTTACGGTTCTAGGGCGGGTGAACGTAGTATGTTGATTGATTGCTTTTGAGAATTAGTCAATTGATTGTTCTTGGGTTTGGAGTCCTGGATCATCTTCTCCGAGCCTTCAATATGATTCCACGGTATGTGTTTTGTTTTCTTTATGGCTTTCTGTTTCTAATGCCTAGTCTGCTGTGAGCAGTCAGTGGGAGATGGCTAGTGGAGTGAGAGGCAGAGGTCATGGTGCCCGTGGGGCTAGAGGGCGTGGTCGTGGTCAGGGACCGGCGGTCGATCCTGTTGAGTCGAGTGGGACTCAGGAGACCACGCATGAGGAGGTTGCAGAGTCGCAGATACCTCCAGAGCCAGTGGGTGGTACTGAGTTAGCCAGTGTGGCGCAGGGCCCAGGTGGGGGTCCAGGCGGGGACGATGCTCAGGTTCGGTTGGACCGGTTGGAAGCGATGATGCTTCAGGTTCTTGAGCGGTTGCCAGGTGGGGCACCAGCTCAGGGGTATGCTCCGGGTGTACAGCCAGGGGCGGCTGGTGTTGAGCCGTTAGCGGCGGGTGTTCAGCCAGCAGTGGTCCGGGGGCAGCCCGGTGTGGCGGCTGCAGAGGAGGCTCCTTCCTACCTGAGGATTTTGGAGCAGATGCACAGGATTTCTACTGGGTATTTCTCGGGCGGTGCTAAGCCTGAGGAGGGTGCTGCTTGGAGGAGCTGTCTGGAGCGTAATTTCCAGGCGCTGAGGTGTCCCGAGGGATACAGGGTGGACCTTGCGGTTCACTATTTGGAGGGTGATGCACATCTGTGGTGGAGAGGTGTGACGAGCAGGAGGCCTCAGGCGGGGATGGCGTGGGCGGATTTCTTGGCGGAGTTTGATGCCATGTATTTTCCGCAGGAGGCGGTGGACCGGATGCAGGCGCAGTTTTTGGCGCTGACCCAGGGGGTGAGTTCGGTTAGGGGTTATGATGAGCAGTTCGGTCGACTGTTGGTGCATGCTGGTAGAGAGTTTGGGAGCGAGGAGTCCCAGATCAGGAGGTTCATGCAGGGACTTCGACCAGTGCTGAGGACGCTGTGCAGGGCTCGTAAGTACGCCACGAGGGCGGAGTTGGTTGAGACTGCGGCAGCCATTGAGGTTGATATGGGGACAGAGCTGGCTGCAGCGCTTAGTCCACCGGTGCAGCAGCAGAGGAGGCCGCAGCAACAGCAGGCAGGGGCGAGCCGGGGCGGTAAGTCGGCTCAGGGACAGAAGAGGAAGTGGGAGGGCTCTTCGGGTTCCGGTCAGAGGGCCCAGAGTGGTCAGAGTGGTACGGGGTGCTATGGTTGTGGGAGCACGGAGCACCGGGTGGCAGCTTGTCCGAAGAGGAGAGAGGTTCGGACTACACAGGCGTGTTTCCATTGCGGAGAGACGGGGCACATTAGGGTGAGGTGTCCCAAGTTGCAGATGGCAGTGGCAGTGGTGCAGCCGGTGCAGGGGGCGGCAGTTGAGGTGCAGCCGTTGAGGCAGCTTGCTGCGCCGCGTGTGTTCACTTCGGCGGAGACGGGGGGTCCTAGCGCCAGGCCGATCACAGGTACTTAACCTTAACTTGGTGAAATTCCAATTTTTAACGTTGTGAATTGCTTGTTTTGGGAGTCTTGTATCTGTGATAATACTTTAGGCTCTGTGACACATGAATGGTGTAGGGACCTTAGTAGTAGGCGGGCGGGATTCCCACGTCTTGTTCGATTCTGGAGCTTCGAATAGCTTCATTACACCGGAGTGTGCGGAGTGCAGTGGGATCCGGAGCGATTCCGGGGAGCAGCTGGGAGTGGTTAGGGTGGCTGGAGGGAAGACCTTGGCTACTTTCGGGCGTGCTTGTGGAGTAGAGGTTCTGGTGGCAGGAGAGGTCATGCCGGCAGATTTGGTTATCAGTCCAGTGGAGTTATACGACGTCATTTTGGGGATGGATTGGCTGGATCGTTACAGGGTTCATCTGGATTGTCATCGAGGTAGAGTGGTGTTTGAGCGTGAGGAGGGGAGGTTGGTTTATCAGGGCATCAGGCCGACTTCCGGGAGTTTGATGATTTCAGCGATTCAGGCCGCGCAGTTGATTGATAAGGGCTGTGAGGCGTACTTGCTGACGATTGTGATGCCAGAGTCGGTTGGGGAGGTCGCTTTGACTGATATTCGGGTGGTCCGGGATTTTCAGGATGTGTTTCAGTCGTTGCAGGGATTGCCGCCGTCTAGGTCTGATCCTTTCACGATTGAGTTGGAGCCTGGGACTACTCCGATATCTAAGGCACCTTACCGCATGGCTCCAGCGGAGATGGCAGAGCCGAAGAAGCAGTTGGATGATTTGCTGGGTAAGGGGTTCATCCGACCGAGTAGTTCACCGTGGGGAGCGCCGGTGTTGTTTGTGAAGAAGAAGGATGGTAGTTTTCGGTTATGTATCGACTACCGGGGCCTTAACCGGGTTACGGTGAAGAACAGGTATCCTCTGCCGCGGATTGATGAGTTGTTGGATCAGTTGCGGGGGGCTACTAGTTTTTCCAAGATCGATTTGGCTTCGGGATACCATCAGATTCCGATAGATGAGGCCGATGTGAGGAAGACGGCTTTCAGGACGAGGTATGGACACTACGAGTTCGTGGTGATGCCGTTTGGGTTGACGAATGCGCCAGCGGCATTCATGAGACTGATGAACGGGGTGTTTCAGGAGTACTTGGATGAGTTCGTTATTATCTTTATCGACGATATCTTGGTGTACTCGAGGACTCCGGAGGAACATGAGGTTCATCTGAGGTTGGTTCTGGAGAAGCTGCGGGAGCAGAAGTTGTATGCGAAGCTCAGTAAGTGCAGTTTCTGGCAGCGGGAGATGGGTTTTCTGGGGCATGTCGTGTCTGCCGAGGGAGTTTCAGTGGATCCGGCTAAGATCGAGGCCATTAGGGATTGGCCGAGACCGAGGAATGCGACGGAGATCAGGAGTTTCCTTGGATTAGCTGGGTATTACCGGAGGTTCGTCAAGGGTTTTGCGAGTATGGCGCAGGCGTTGACGAAGTTGACGGGTAAGGATGTTCAGTTTGTGTGGTCTGCGGAGTGTGAGGAGAGCTTCGGGAAGCTGAAGGAGATGCTGACTAGTACTCCAGTTTTGGCGTTGCCTGATGCGGGCGAGCCATATGTGGTGTATACGGATGCATCTGGTTTGGGGTGTGTTCTGATGCAGCAGGGGAAGGTGATTGCTTATGCTTCGAGGCAGTTGAGGAAGCACGAGTGCAATTACCCTACACATGACTTGGAGTTGGCTGCAGTGATCTTCGCCCTGAAGATTTGGCGATCTTACCTTTATGGTGGGAAGATCCAGGTGTTCACGGATCACAAGAGCCTGAAGTACTTCTTCACTCAGCCAGAGCTGAACCTGAGACAGAGGCGATGGATGGAGTTGGTAGCGGATTACGATCTGGAGATCGAGTACCATCCGGGGAAGGCTAATCTGGTCGCAGATGCGTTGAGTCGGAAGAGGGTTGCTTCGGCTCAGGAGCGGGATTTAGAGGAGCTGGCGAGCGAGATTGGCGCGTTGAGCCTGTGTGTTATCTCACAGGAGCCGTTGGGGTTAGAGGCAGCTAACCGAGCGGATTTACTGAGCAGAGTTCGGGTAGCTCAAGAGAAGGATCAGGGTTTGATTGATGCTTCTCAGCAGGCGGGTTCAGAGTATCAGGTCTCCGGAAGTGGGATGATACTGGTGAACGGTCGGGTCTGCGTACCAAAGAATGAGAGTCTCAGGCAGGAGATTCTGAGTGAGGCTCATTCGAGCATGCTGTCGATTCATCCTGGAGCGACCAAGATGTACCGGGACTTGAAAAGGTACTATCACTGGGTCGGGATGAAGAGGGATGTTGCGATTTGGGTTTCGAGGTGCAGCGTGTGTCAGCTGGTGAAAGCTGAGCATCAGGTTCCGAGCGGGTTGTTGCAGAGTCTGCCTATGCCGGAGTGGAAGTGGGATATGGTGACTATGGACTTTGTGACAGGTTTGCCGATCTCGCGGACTTATGATGCGATCTGGGTGATTGTGGATCGTCTGACCAAGACAGCACATTTTCTGGCCATTAAGAAGACTGATGGGGCTGCAGTGTTGGCTAGGAAGTATGTGCGGGAGATTGTGAGGTTGCATGGGGTGCCTGCGAGCATTGTGTCAGACCGAGATCCGAGATTTGCTTCAGAGTTCTGGGGAGCGTTTCAGGCTGAGATGGGCACGAAGGTGCATATGAGTACGGCATATCATCCTCAGACGGATGGGCAGTCTGAGAGGACGATTCAGACATTGGAGGACTTGCTGAGGATGTGTGTGTTAGACTACGGTGGTCATTGGGCAGATCATCTGAGCTTGGTAGAGTTTGCGTACAACAACAGTTATCAGGCGAGTATTGGGATGGCTCCGTATGAGGCTCTGTATGGGAGGCCATGTAGGACACCATTGTGCTGGACTCAGGTGGGGGAGAAGAGCATGTTTGGTGCAGATTTCGTTCAGGAGACGACGGAGAAGATCCGTGTCTTGAAGCTGAACATGAAGGAGGCTCAGGATTGGCAGAAGTGTTATGCCGATAAGCGGAGGAGGGAGTTGGAGTTCGTGCTGGGAGATATGGTGTATCTCAAGGCAGCCATGTTGAGGGGTCCTAACAGATCCATTGCAGAGAACAAGTTGAGTCCGAGGTTTATGGGGCCGTTCAGAGTGGTTGAGCGGGTTGGGACGGTAGCTTACAGGTTGGAGTTGCCACAGAGTATGAGGGCTTTTCACGATGTCTTTCATGTTTCGATGCTGCGGAAGTGTCTACATGAGTCGGAGGAGGTGTTGGCTAGGATTCCGGAGGATCTTCAGCCCAACATGACTTTAGCGGCGAGGCCTGTGAGGATTCTCGAGAGGAGAGTCAAGGTTCTGCGTCGTAAGAGGATACCATTGGTGAGAGTCGTGTGGGACTGCGATGGTGTCGAGGAGGAGACTTGGGAGCCGGAGGTGAAGATGAAGGCCAAGTTTCCGAAGTGGTTCGAGAAGCAAGCGGAGGCTTGAGTTCTTTCTTTCGCTGGTGTTGGTTTTGTAGTAGCATGTGGCTACAGTTGTAGTATTTTCGTTTTGTTGTAACGATTGTACGTTGGAGATTAATAAGATGTGTTTTCTTATTATTGTTGGATCGTATGATGCGAGTTCTTATGTGTAGTAACCTAGTGGGGGGTTACGGTAACCTAGTGGGGGTTACAGCGTTGTTGAGTAATTCCAGTGGGGAAATGTCATGGTGAGCCATCGAGGCGTGTTGGTCGATAGATGCCTATGACGGCACGCTGCAGAGTATTGCTCTCTAGGGGCGGTGGGTTCCTGTAGATATGAGGGATAGTGGATCTCTCCAGGGGATAGTGGATTCCCTGCATGCACTCAAGGGGTAGTGGGCCTCTGGAGACGGTGGGTCTCCTACATGTACTTTGAGGGATAGTGGGTCTCTCCAGGGAATAGTGGATTCTCTGCACACTGTAGCTCAAAGGGTGATGATCCTGCGAGTAGGTGTGGTGTATATGTGTACGAGTCATGAGTATGAGTATGAGCAATAGCGTCTGAGCAGGTTGCAAGTGGGCGACCGAATGGCCATCGGGGATCGAGAAGGATCTCAGGTGGGTTGACCGGTGGGGTCAAGTGTGTGGGTTGGATGGTAGGGTCTGGTCTAGGGTTAGTATTTTTTGTGCTGGAACCTCGATTCGGGCAATTTCGGAGAGAATGTAGCGTCCTGGTCGTGCATGTTCTTGTCTGATTGTTGCACGATCAGTTAGTCCTTTATGCCGGGTCTACGGTGGGTCGGACATGTTCTTGTCTGATTGTTGTTCGATCGATCGGGCAGACTGGGCCGGGACTACAACGATACATTGTGGTGTATCTCCGGGAAGGTTGGGTCGGGTTTCTGAGCTTAAGTGGTGACCTTGGCACGGATCTGAGTGGTTATTGGCCTGTGATTCGAGGACGAATCCTTGTCAGTGGGGGAGAATTGTAACGCCCGTGATCCAAAAAAATGGAATTTTTGGAGGAGTGTCGATCGACAGTAGGGCTGACTGTCGATCGACACGGGGTTTGTCTCGTGAAGGGTTTTGAGCAGGGAGTCCTCTGTCGATCGACAGAGGTGAAGACTGTCGATCGACACGGGTTTAAATCATTCAAACATGTTTGATTTCCGGTTTGTTTTGAGTTGGGCCGGTTTGGGGGACTTATATATACTTGGAGAAGGCGTTTCCTCCTAGGTTTAGCCGCATCCTTTTTGTTAGAATCAGAGAAGAGAGAGTTGTGAGAACTAGGGTTTCCTCTTGAGTGTGGAGAAGATTTTCGTCGGTTTTTGTGAGGGCAAACGGAGGGGCTTTGCTTGGCGGATTGGGCTGATTTTTGGAGGGTAAGTTCTCCAATCTCTGCTCGTGTTTTAGGCGAAAACGGCTTGTCTTTTGGTTGATTATTCACCGAGTTATGGCTGTTTGAACTCGGTGGGTTCGTGCAGATTGTGTCTGCGATCAGTCGGATTTGGGGGGGATTTTCGATTGAACCAGAGGGATTCTGGAGGTGATCCACATACCGACGTGTAGCTGTGGGTGTCTAGTTTCCGTAACAGTCACCTGTTTCAGAATTGGATCGGTGGTTCGTCGTGTACGGGGGTTTTAGTAAACGTCGTTCATTCGTTCTTTTCGATCCTTTGAGGTGAGTGCGTGACCATAGGTTCTCGGATGTAGGAATGGATGGAATACGTTGATTTCTGTTTGTTTGGTGTGGAATTGCTATGGATTTGTGCTGGGAAGAGATCGGTAGGCCTGAGATTCGTTCCATGAGAGGATAGGTTCGATCTTAGGGTTCTGCAGGTCCGTGTCGATCGACAGGACTGTTGTCTGTCGATCGACAGGGGGACCGAACTGTCTGTCGGTCGACACCTAGAGGTTGTGTCGATCGACAGAGGGCCAGAATTGTCTGTCGATCGACACCTAGAGGTTGTGTCGATCGACAGAGATGCTGCTGTTCATTTTTTTTTTGTGCTATTGATTGTCTATGCATTGTTGAGTGATAATCCTGGTATTTGGTGCATTCTTTCATTTGAGTATTGACCTGTAGATGGGAGGACCGTCTCACTGGGTATTTATGATAATACTCACGCATCTCGTTTTGCCATGTGATGCAGGTAAAGAGAAAATGTGATCGTGGAATCGGGCAAGGAAGAGAAAATGATTCAGCGTCTCGGTTGATTACATTATGTAGAATTGCTAGGGTGATAGTAGTTCTGGAATTTGGAACTTGTAGATCTTGTTGAATGATTAAGTTTCTGGTTTATTGAATTGAGGTTGATTATTGGTTAACTGTCTTGTGTTGGTTTATTCTGAATTTTTTTCGCTGTTTATTGTGTGAATTGGTTGGGAATTGAGGGTCAATGTTTATGGGAACACTGATTCGAATCCCAATGTATTAAAAAAAAAAAAAAACGGGTTGGGTTGTTTCACTCTGTATTCGTTTGATTTCAGGGTGTTGTTTCTGAAATCTCTGTTTTTCCAGTTTCGATTAGCGAGATTGCGGGCTGTTTTCCTGTCGATCTGTTTGGAGTTAGGAGACGTTCTATACACCGTTGCGAAGCTCTTGATGTCTAGTTTCTAGATCAGGTTTCAAACCTTGATTTGGTAAAGGGAGTCGCGAGTTATTCCCTTCTATTCGGGTTATGTCGGGAGTGCCTTGTTTCCTCGTTTCAATCCGTTTGCAAAGGTGAGTGCATGACCATAGGCTCTCGGATTAGGATTGTGTGGAATACGATTGATTATGGCTTGTTTTTACTGTGTTTGGTGATTGAATTGTGCAGGATCGTGATCTGAGTCCTTGAGATTGAGCCATGAGAGGATAGGTTCAATCTTAGGGTTCTGCAGGTCTGTGTCGATCGACACCTAGAGGTTGTGTCGATCGACACCTAGAGGTTGTGTCGATCGACACAGTTGACAGTCGAGTGTCGATCGACACCTAGAGGCTGTGTCGATCGACACAGACGCTGCTGTCCTGTTCATGTTGTTTGTTATTTGCTATGCTTGCTGTTTGATAACCCTGGTATTGTATGCATTCTTTCTCTGAGTAATTGGCCTGTAGAAGGGAGAACCGTCTCACTGGGTATTTATAATAATACTCATGCATCTCTTTTAACCATGTGATGCAGGTAAAGACAAAGTGTGATCGTGGAATCAGGGCGAGGACGGGATGATGGATCTAGTGGCTCGTCGTTGTGTGTTTTAATTGAATTGCTAGGTTGATAGTAATTCAGATTAGAACGGGTTAGGTTGTTGGAATATTGGTTGACTGTTTTGAATGATTGGTCAAATTGATAATGGAATTGTTTGGTTTGAAGGTTTAGTTTGATTTCCGCTGGTTATTTGTTGACTTGTGAAATTGATTGGATTATTGAGGATTATCATTTATGGGAATGATAATCTGATTCAATGTAAAAAAAAAAGGGTCGGGTTGTTTCACTCTCAGCGCGTTTACTGTTTTTGATCCCGCCCCAATCATTGAGCTTCTAGGGATTGTTGTTCGTCCTCTGCCTTTACCACATCCCCTGCCTCTAGGAGGAGTTCCTCTTCGTGTTGGTTTCTTGGCCGATTTTGGTGGGGGAATAGTGATTTCCACTTGGTCTTCCTCCCTATCACTAAGTCTTTGGTAGACCGGAGTTCTTTCCTGAGGCCTTAGTGGGTAACCTGGTGGAGATCCTGATATCTCCGATACTGGTCCAATCCTATCATGGATACTGTTGTGTCTTGGGTTCGGTGATAGTACTCTGTTTTCCAACCTCAAGTTTTCTGGTTCATTTCTCCTCGCCTCAAGTGAAGAAATGTTGGGAAGACTCGGATTTTCCACTGGAATCCAGTTATTGGAGAAGTCTAGGTTCGACTCCTCTACTCTCTCCAAAGCCGGTCTACGAGATCTGGATGGGTCAGTTGCATTGTTGGGAGTTTTGCTTTGATTTGGAGGGGTAATCGTTGGCGAGGAGGTGAGATAAGTCTTAGCATGACTGTGTGATCTTCTAGGGGAGACATGTTGGGTGCTCGAAGTCTCTCTGATGGGAGAAGCTCTCTGATGATGATTAGAGGGTTCTCCCCTTGGAGGAGGAGACCTATGAGTAGTGTGTGAGGTGTGAGGATAACGTCTTGGTAGGGAGGAATGCCCATTGTTGTGGTAGTGGTTTTTGGGGTCTGAGTTGTGGAAAGAAGAGACCGAGTAAGCTCTGTTTCCTCCCAAGTCCCTTGATCTATCACGGTCTTTCCTAGAGTGTCGTGCTTGATGGGGTTGATAAGGAGCGTAGCGGTGAGCAGGGAGCCTCTGTCTCTCCCGCTGACCTATTCGCGGTGAAAACACTTTGTCCTTTCTGTCCCATCTTCTCTGTTTAGTAGATTCAATTTGAAGCAGCGTATTTTCTCAATTCACCACTCTATGGCTTTGAGAGATTGAATCCTCTTTGCTAGCAAAAGAACAGGACTGGTCGTCGTGGTCAAGACGCATACATAAGAAGCAGTGTTTGTGGAGTCCTTCATACTCCAAGTCAATCCACATTTCTTTCCCTGAAGAGAATTGGACTGACCGTCTGGTTTCAAGAGGTCGAAGAGCATTGATTTCCACTTGTACTCTCCCGTCATCCTTGTCCGTTTTGATGACATGTCCTAGCTTTTCACCGATGGTTTTGAGAACTTAATCGGTCCAGTAGTGTAGAGGAAGCCCCTGTACACGGATCCAAAAAGGAATAATAGAAGGAAAGGATTCCGAAATCACCGGTTCCCACCTTTGAAGAATTACCATCCAATGTTTATAATGGAATGGAGCTTTCCTGAGAACCATTTCGAGATCCTGTACCGAGGAAAGGTAAATTGGAACTTGTCTCGGCCTAAGAACTTACCGGAAACTCTATCAGCAGTCGGCCATAATGACGGAAGGAAAGCAACCACCCCATTTGGTTTTGTTAAACCTGGGTTCATAACTCTACCAAGGAGAGTAAATTTGTTGGCTTCAATGAGATCTGAAGTGTCGATGTCAGGAAGTTTTATGGGTTCTTCCCTGCGCCAAGTGCTGGAAGCCATAACACCTTTACCTTTTTCAGCTCTTGAGTATCGATGTTGAGACATGGTGTATTGAAATCCGAAGGATTATAGAGAAGGCGAAGAAGATGTCCTCCGTCAGAGGTAGAAGGTCCTCACAAGGAGGTAATTAGAGCTAAATCTTCAAAGCAAGCGTTTAGCGTCCATCAGGCGGTCTCAGGCAGGGGATTCCGACTCACCGGAGAGCCCAACGCTCAGCGAATGTGTCGCCGGCGTTCTGGTTTTGCTGGTTTTCTTTTAATTTGATAATCAGTGTAGATTGAGTTTAATTGGTTGAGAAAAGTTATTTCTAATTTTTTTAATTTTTAATTAATATGGAAGATATATCGAATCCTCTGAAAGTCTTGCATCCGTAATTACCAAGCTAAGTTCATAAAATTGAATATTAGTAAAGTTTCTACTTGTTTATTGATTAAAAAGGAAAATTTTCAATTATTTGTTTATACAAAAGATGTTACATTTTTTCTACAAAACCGCGTTTTGTTAGAAAGAAAAAGGTGATGAAGTTTGTTTCGCAGAAAGAAGAAGGCGACGACGACGAAGTTTGACTTGTGCACTGATTTTGTTTGCTTCAATCTATTATCTATATTTATACACTACTGGCCGACGACACGTTAGAGAGAAAGAAACAGATAATGAAGAAAACAGGACAAGCTTTTCTTATTTTTTTAAGTTTGATTCATATACTTCTATGTCTATCTTTTCAGGTTCGTGTCACGGAGGCTAGATTCCGTTATCTTGGTAATATATAACTATAACTTCTTCTAAATAATCTTCCATACTTGTAGTCGGTAGTTCAACCAACGTACTACAAGATTTTGAGTTCAAACACTAACAAGAATTGACTAATTTAATATATTATGGACTTAGATCCGAAACTTCTCGATTAAAATCAAAAATAATGTTTATAGACGTTTTTTTCTTTCTTTTAACATATTTACTTATGTGTGTTAAAAGGTGAGGATCGGATACTAGCAACACCCTCCCCACCATGTGGAGCTTCACCGAGTGGAAGTCAAGTTACGGGACTAAGACTAATGAAGAAGCATTGTAAAAGAATTCGAAGACCTCCTCGTGGAAATTAGTGTTCGAAGCCCAAAAAGTAGCAATGTTGAATAGATACAACCAGTAACACACCACAGATAAAAGGCCAATGTTTAGTTTAATAACCATATCTTCCCAAATAATTGTTTGCATACACTGTAGACATTTCTATAATTTCTTTCAAGAAAAGCATATGTATTTGTGGCCAGAAACAAAATCAATAATAACGTTAATGTGCTTCCACGAACTCGGTTTGCGAATTTATCGGTCAATATTGGCGTCACCTCTGGTGCTCTCCATCTTAAGGAAGCATGTTAATAAAATTGTTGAAACAAATCACACTTAAAATAGTTATATTTATTTTTTTCGTTCTTGTTTATGGAATGCTGTTGCAACAGAGTAAAAGTGCAAGAGCTGCTGTTATAGAGAGTACTACAAGTACGTAATACAGACCAACACAAATGACACAGGGTTTTATTTTCACAAGAATATATTACTAGATCAATCATCAAGCGTACTTACAAGTTCCACTTAATCTCCTTAATCTAGCTTTCCCGTTCACAGATTTATACACGATCTATAGTGAACATTACAAGACAAACCCTTAGCCCCATTGTTTTGTGTTCTTTCATGAACCCCCTAAAACATTTACTAAGCATTCTTTCACATCGTGGGGGTCAAGCTCTACAAAACTCACGCCCCTCCTATTTATACACAATAGGATAACACGGCTAACCCTAGCCTTGGTTGCTACTCCACGCAAGATCTTGATTTCTTCAAATCTTCGTGATTATATTCTCCATCCTTATTCTTAGCACAAGATAAGGAAGGTCTTCAAGTTTGGATCCTCTCCAAGTATATCCTCTAGCTTAGATGCGTCATCTTGGGCTCTAAGCTACCTCCACACATCCGGTCCGGCCCATCTCCTTGAGTCCACGTCGCTCAAGACCAGCCATTCTGTTCGTACAACCTCCTGTAGTACTTCACGACTGGTACATGTCACTGCTTCAACCACTGCATCTTCAAGTTTCAGCTTCTTTTCTGTAAGCTTCTCAACTCCTTAGATGAACATATGTATCAACTTATATTGAATTCTAATAATCATTCAACATACACTTTCAATCTCCCCCTTGTTGATTGAGTTTTAGAATTCAAGCACTTCTTTGATGAACGTCACACTCCCCCTTGATCGTATACCAACGTTAACTTTCATGTTCATCAATCTTCATATTCTCCCCCTGCTTGAATGCTAGAACTTAGTAACAACTTTTTCTTCAAGGGCGTCTGCATTTCTTATTGTTAGCTTTTACAACACATTCTTTCTTGGATAGTTTTTTTCTTTGCATGCAACTCCTTCAACTAGTGCTTAGCATGCAAACTGCACCATCTCGTGGTAATTCTTCTTCTTGATCCCCGTGGTCTTCCTCCCTTCACTCACATCACTGATGAGATAAGATCATGAATGATTCTCATGCATCTACTGTACCACTGCTTGTTCTAAACCAAACTGCTCCTCAGCACCAGATTTCTCCTCTAAACTAGATTGCACCTATGAACCAACACCCTCTTGTGCCCTTGAGATCTGACTGTGATTGAAAGTCTGGTATTTTCATGTGGTGAGAATTCACATGCTTCCTCTTGTGGCCCGGCCCACACATATTCGTGTATCCTTCCTTGAGCTGAAGCATTCCATGACCTACGTCTCACAAAGTAATATTTTCACCTTTGACCTTCTTAATGTTGTGTAGGTTGCTTATTGTATCCACCATGTGGCTTGAACTCCCACTGCCGAAGTACCATGGACGGTACACTCTTGTTTTTCTGATACATATGCCATGTTGCACTGAAAACTGAGTCATGAGGCACTAGCTGAGGCACGCCTTGTAGCAGTTGACTACAGATCCATTTTTGTTCACCCATATCTGATTTCGATCCCCATTCCAAGTGAACTTTCCTTGATGTCTAAGCTTCTTCACTCTTTCCCAGAACTTGTAGCAGAAAATCATGATGTGCCAATGCTTACCACAGATGCAACAAAGTTCTTTCAAATCTTCTAAATCATCATTTTCTTCTTCTGAATTTTCTTCAGCAAGCATGTACCTCTCTTTCCTCCCTTGTTTTGTCTTCAACATCATCTTAGACCACCTTGTAGCTCTCGACTCTCTCCACAAGATCTCACTTGTATAAAATACGGACAAGTGCCCTCTCTGATACCAATTGAAAGTGCAAGAGCTGCTGCTACAGAGAGTACTACAGGTACGTAATACAGACCAACACAAATAACACGGGGTTTTTTTTCATAAGAATATATTACTAGATCAATCACAAGCGTACTTACAAGTTCCACTTAATCTCCTTAATCTAGCCTTTCCGTTCACATATTTATAAACGATCTATAGTCAACATTACAAGACAAACCCTTAGCCCCATTGTTTTGTGTTCTTTCATGAACCCCCCAAAACATTTACTAAGAATTCTCTCACATCGTGGGGGTCAAGCTCTATAAAACTCACGCCCCTCCTATTTATACACAATAGGATAACATGGCTAACCCTAACCTTGGTTGCTACTCCACGCAAGATCTTGATTTCTTCAAATCTTCGTGAGTATATTCTCCTTCCTTATTCTTAGCACAAGATAAGGAAGGTCTTCAAGTTTGGATCCTCTCCAAGTATATCCTCTAGTTTAGCTACGTCATCTTGGGCTCTAAGCTAGTTTCACACATCCGGTCTGGCCCATCTCCTTGAGCCCACGTCGCTCAAGACCAGCCAGTCTGTTCGTTCAACCTCCTGTACTGGTATAGGTCATTGCTTCAACCACTGCATCTTCAAGTTTCAGCTTCTTTTCTATAATCTTCTCAACTCCTTAGATGAACATATGTATCAACTTATATTGAATTCTAATACTCATTCAACATACACTTTCACAGAGGGCCATATCTTTAAAAGTTGAGAGCTCTTAATTGCCTCCATGCAAAAAAACAAAACAAATGATATGGATATGGAGAGATCTTGTCGACTTATTTTAGTAAGCTCTTTAACAACTGTTTAACCAGAATAACTCATGTTAAAAAATTAGCAACTCCACGTGTGTATAAGTCAACTTTAGAATGCAGTTCATAGTTAAGACCTAATGTGAGTAAACAGATTAGAAGTTTAATGTCAATTCACCACAACTCGAATATTTTTTTTGAAAATAATAACAACTCTTTTCTGAATGTGTTAATAACTGTTTGAACAAACCGTGCAAATATATAGACAAATTTCATTAACCTGAATGTTTAAAATATATAAAATTTCGATATGCCCAATAAATCGTTGATCTGTTTGGGCTATTAGTGCGTCTAGAATCACCAATCCTGCATTCAAATTTCAAACCATAACATCTTTTTTTGTTTTACAACTATAAAAAATGAACACATTAACCATAGGGTTCGATCATTATTTGCACAGAAATAGCAGTACTATTAGTTTCACTGGCAACTGAAAACCTGCCAAAAATTAAAAATCAGATTAATGTATCATAACGAAAGTGACATTACCTCAAGACGTCCCCATTCACTGCCACAAAGCAATTCTCTGAACGCAGGTTACAAAATGCAATAAAAAGATGGTAATTATTTGGAAATTGTAATCATATGAACTGATCAGCATCTTTTGCTTGATTCGAACCTCTGGTGCAAGACCAAAATGCATCAGATGGTCATGGCAGTTGCCACTGGTGTTAGGTATTCACCTTATTCTCGGAGCACAATATGACTCTTTCATTCTGCAAATGGTTCAATGTGTTCTTCGTTGAAATTCCTCCACATCTCAATTGATTTCGACGCAGAGACCATAACCTACAATGGTTGCATAAGAGAAGACCCTTCAATGACAATCAAGCAAAAAAAAGGAATACAGAGACCAAAAGAAATCTTTCATATTCAACAATGTAAAGATGCATATTTTACAAAACATTAGAAGCCCAATTTGTCAAAAAAACGTGTTGTAATTCTTTAATTTGAAACGAGACAAATGTAATGTAGAGATTGACTGACCTATTTATATGCCTTTCTATCGAAATTAAAAATGAAGTCTAGCATTCTTTGACCTAAATCCATAACCATAAACCATATCAACGTCAAGAATCATAAACTTCACACACGCTAAATCTTATACTTAGAGGACCTGGAAAACAAATTAAGTTTTTCATCTTCCCATCTCGGGGAAGAAAGCGAAAGGCATTTGGAAATTGACCCTAATTGTATTCTGGCACCAAAGAATTCTAACCAACCCATCAAACACACTCTCCTCCGTCTAACCCTTCTCGTCCACAAAGGCATCCAACAACTCTAAAATCTGATTTCAGAGTACCATGTGTAAGAGCTTAATTATGACACCCATTTATCATGATGATGTCCACATATGAAACAGATATGTGGTAGAATCACCATAGAAAAATTTGTTGGTATCTTTGAGAAATATGCTTTGTTTCAACAGTAGCAGATTTCTTAGAGATAAAGTAGATTTCTCAGATTTTTTCGTCATGATGTCTCTAAGAGGAGGCCAAAGCGAGGCGCCAAAGTAGTTTTTTCATCACATTTTTCTTGAAATTTGCTTTGGCAGCTCACTTTGGCCTCTTCTTAGAGACATCATGACGAAAAAATCTGTTCGTATTTCTGAAATCTGCTACTGTGGAAACAAAGCATATTTCTCAGAGATTTTCTTGAAATCTGCTTTGACAGCTCGCTTTGGCTGCCTCTAAGAGACCTCATGGCTCTTTGCTCTCTGGAAGAGATTTCAAATTTACACAAGCTAAGTTAAATCATAAAAACAGGAACCCATAGAATGAATCATCAAAATATTCAAAACTATATATTCGAAATCCTTCAAAATCTATAGAAACTCAATGAAAGTTACCCTAGAAGAAAAACAAGCAGTAAGAACCCACATAATCTTTATGATGCAATTGAAGTATAATTTTGGCACGAATCATTAAAATACGAAAGAGTCAAAACGATACAATAAAAAACCCTCGAAATGAGTGTTTTCTACATCACATGGATTATATTGATCAAGTTTAAAATTGAGATCAACACAAGCATTAAATATAGGAACCAAAAAACCGGATTGAAAAGAAAATCAAATTTAGGAGAAGAGAATAAACGATAAATAAAATGATTTTAAATAAGAACACATAGTCGAGATATGATATCTATCCTTAATTCATAAAATCTCCCGCAGTGTGGCGGATTTGTGAGATTCTGAATCCCAGGATAAAACTGTGTGAGACTGTAGTCACGACACTCGACTATAGATTCTACAAACTAAGAATCTACGATAGACTCTCGAGACACTTACTTTTAGACAAAAAAAAAAAAGAGATTGATAGTGATTTTTTATTGTGTGAATGTATGAGAAAGTGATCTTTGGAGAAGTGAGGAAGTGTGCCTTTTATAGGCTTTTACAAAGCATGATTGATGTGGGTCAAAATTTTAATCCTTAAATATGACTGCAAGTGCACAGCAATCATGGTAGTATTTACGGATCGAATCCACTGGGACTTCGTTTTTGTACTACAATCTTTTTACGAGTCAAATCAAGTTAAAACAAGAAATATGGTTTTGGGTTTTTAAAAGGAATAAAGCAAGAAAATAACTAAGTAAAAGAGATTAGAATTCAATGGTAACCAAACGTTAGGCAAATAGGTTAATTGCAGAGATTCATAAAGCATTAGACAACATATCGAATTTTAGGGACCTTTTAGAGAGATGTGTTCTAGAACTCAAATCACGAATGTATAATCTTCCCACTGTCGTGGCTCGAATCACTATGTTTTAACTTCCTAATAGACTCAACTATCGCAGGTTTTTACAAGAAGAAAACATGCAGTAAGTTCAAGATTCAATTGTTCACTAGACTCCTTAACTAATCTTTCGAATTGTTAAGACGTCTAGCTCATCAAATACTAGTTCAGACAATGTAACAAGCTTTTGGAGAGTATATCAATCTAAGATTAGATGCTAGTTGATCAGAAAAGCAATCGGCATTACGAGCAAATAAAGATGAAGAACTTAATAGATTATCCCTAATTCATCCGATATAAGTTAATAATTCATGAACTCTTTGATCTTCCTGCAACCTAACAAATAAAACTACTCAAAAATGGTGAATGAAAAACACAAGATAGATGATGAATTCATAATAGAAAAACTTGGATTAAAGAGTAAAGGTAAGAGGATTCTTCTCTATATCGAGGTACAAAGCGAGATCATCCACCGGATTGCTCTAGAATCCAAATCTAATGAAGAACACCAAGAGAACTCGTGATGGCTGCTCCTTATGATAAAACTAACCTAAATATTTCGGCACACCCCTAACAAGAGGTTAAAAACAAGTATATATATGCTTAGGGTCTTCTAGGGCTTAGTTTAGGACAAAACAGTCTTTAACGTCAAAACTGCTCTAATGTTGGTCACGAGTATCGGTCCAAAGTCGTGACCGGTACTGGGAGTTAAATGAACTCTCTTGTGTGCTAGCATCGGCTAGAATATCGGTCCACGGTGCAGGCCGGTATTTGGCCCGATATTGGCCTTGCTTCAGCATTGAGGCAGTTTGACATGTCTTCAGTAAATCCAGTGTCTCTTCCTGCTGTCAGCTCCAATTGAGATGATTCAAACTTCATTTTGAAGCTAACTCAAAGATCTATCTGACGACCAAGTTTCATCCAATTCCAAATTGATTGCCTCCTCCGTTCAGTGCTGAAATTCTGGCGTATACGTTCTGTCCAATTTGGTAGAATGTTGTTTCTTGTGAATTCTTGGGTCTTGATGGTTTCTTTGGTTGTGAAAGTTGCTGTAGCTTGGTTTACACCTATTTTGGCTCTTTTTGATCTTTTTTGCTTGATTTCCCTGTTAAGACTCTAAAACTACAAATACGAGAAAAACTACCTCTAAAGGCGTAATGCCGTAGATAAATGCATAGAAAACATAGTAAATAGATAGTAAAATAGGTAAAATATAGAACATATCAACTCCCCCAGACTTAAACCTTACTTGTCCTCAAGCAAAATTCAAGAATAAAAAAGAGGTTTGAAAATATGGGAACTCACATATCCTTTGGTTCTTTGCCTTGAAATCGAAACATTTAATCCACATGAAAACAAGATCAGCTCGTAGACGCTTTCATCGTCTTCCACTATGAGTTTTGCAACCATTTTCATACTCTAAATCTCTATCTCTGCAAAAATCTCAACTTCAACTATCCGACTCTTTCTACTCTATTAAGTTAGTAACAATTCCTCACCAAAAAGATTATTCAAGGTAGACGCCGCTAGGTAATAGGGAATGCTGATTTTAGTTGTGAGGTTAAGAGTGTTTAGGGTTACCATAGACTCCGGGTGCGAGATATTACGCAAAACCGCTAGAGAGAATGGACCTATTGATGTCCACAATCTCCCAACCACTTCTTCACGTCTTTCTCCCCCAGACTTAGATCTTTCTCCGGGAATCACTTTAAATCTCTTCTACTCGTCTCTCCTTTGTATTATGAAATATTCCTTGGGTATTCCTCGGCCATAAGACTCTTAGACAACCGTTTTCCTTTCCCTTAGATTTTTTTTCTTTTTCTCTTCTTTTATTTTTATTTTTATTTTTATTTATTTTTATTTTTTCTTTTTTTCTTTTTCTTTTCGAAAAGGTGAAAACGGTATTCTTTTGATATGAGTCAAGATAGGCACAAAATATTACCATGTTTTAAGCATCCAAGGAACAGCCAAACTCTTTGTGAATCGTTATTTGTACTCCTCCATTCTTTACCAAATCGTCCCATCTTTTAGTGATTGGAAAATTGCGTCGATCCTTTTCTCTCCGACGTTTTTGCACATATCTGCAAGTATGAAACTAAAAGACCATGCATGAGGTCTGAAAGAAGGTAAAGAGTTTTAGGTAGGGTACCAATTAAAGCTGAGCTGGCCATTCATGACAACAAAGAGTGGTAAAAGAGGATAAAATGTCATGAATGTGTGATTTGTTTCCTTGATCTAACATTCTTAATAAGAAACAATCAAAAACCATATTATTAGTCCAACATATAGAGTCAAAGTCGTATCCATCAAAACCAATGCAAGTCGAAACTTTCTGGGTAGGAAGTCCGATCATGAGGTTTATGAATCGATTGTCATGAACAAACCTTGTAACAATGGTTACTTGGTCTTTGAAATCAAAGCGTTAGTTCCTAGAAAAGTGTCATAATTCCAAACTTATTTTGACTCAGTAAAACGTTTTTAGAAATTTTTTTTTTTTTTTGAAAAACTCTTTTAAAAACATCAAAACCAATCATGAACAAACGTGCTAGTAAAACAATCCTCCCAGACTTAAATTACACCGTCCCCGGTGTAAAATTAAATCAAATTAAGGGAGTAATGATAAAAATTTATTTGAAAAGAATAATCAAAAAGATAGAGATTAGAATGATAATACCGGTGAGCTGAGCTATTTTCGGCAAAAATCTTAGGTTGTCGCGATCAATCTAAGATCTTCGTTGTTTTTGAGCATTAGGTATCCCGTATGAATCGAAACCATGCTTTGTATCTCCAATTTCTCCTCTTTTCGATCACATCTCTTTTGAATGGAGGATAATGTTTAAGACGATTGAATTGTGCGTCCACAATGAAATCTCTTGGAAATCCTGTATAAGAGCAATATATCCTTGCAAAAACACTTGAAATCACTTGTTAAATTCATTTTGGATCAAAGTCTTCAATATATGTGTATTGAATTCCAAGTCCAAGGGAAGGAAAAATAGATAGAAAACAAAAAGAAATCAAATAATGAATCCAAATTGTTAAAAATCATCAATCTAAGTGAAATCAATAAATGAATATATCAAGATGTGAAAATCATATTTAAAACCATTTAAATCTAACCAGTATTTTAATTTCTAATGCAAAAGTTCATGAAAGAAATAATTTTTAGTTAAATAATCATGAAAATGCAAAAATAAATTGGTTCTTAAAAATTATGTGTGAAAAATGGTTCTAAAATAAATAAAAGATTGAAAAGGGAAGAATTAACCTTATCTAACCAAACGGTTAGGTGGTCGGCTCGGTAATTCGAAGTGGTGGTCCGATGGTCCATGGCTCGTGGCTCCAATGGTTTGGTGGTTGATGGGGATGCAGTGCGGAGGTAATATCGGTCGTGGCGCCGGTCAGCGGTGTGGACCGGTATCGGGTAGAACGGGGAGCATTTTTGTCGCGGGTCACATGTGGTCGAGTATCGGTCGGGTGAGTGGACTGATACACTTGACCGGTATTGGGCCATGCTTGTCGCAGGACGTTTCAGGGTGAATTTTCCTGAGCGCCGGTCGCATTCGTGGGCCGATAATCGTGTCCGGTATTCGGGCACTCGTGACGCGGGGCAATCGGGACTCAGTACCGGTCGAGGACGCGGGCCGATATCTGGTCCGATATTGGACTCGGTCATGGGAAGGGTTGCGTCGGTCGCGGTCAATGTGATTTTTCGTCGAGCTTTTTCTTCGTCTATACACATCGGATTTCAGATCTGAAAGTTGCTACGGATTCTTGAGAACGAGATCTTTCCAATGGTATGAAGATTGTAGCCTGGTTTTTCGTGGCTTGAACTGTGAAAAAGCTTGAAGTTGCGGCTTCGTAACCTTCGTTGACGGTCTGGTTCAATCGGTTATAACTTCCTAACTGTACACTACAAAAAAACACGGTTTTAGCGTCGGTAAAATTCGACGCTAATTCGACACTAAAGTCCTTTAGCGTCGAATTACATTTTGACGCTAAATCGTCGATAAATCTTTTTCGATGCCTATTTTGCGTCTTACTGAATTTCGACGCTTATTCGATGCTAAATTAGCATCGAATATTCGACGCTAATCTGATGCAATATTAGCATCGAATTAGCGTCTACGCATATCCGATGCAAAGATTCGACGCTGATTCGACGCTACTTTAGCGTCGAATTAGCATCGACATAGTTCCGATGCAACGTTTCGCCGCTAATTTGACGCTAAATTAGCGTCAAATTAGCGGCAGAAAGCATCGTAAGTCGACGCTAATTCGACGCTATTAGCATCCCTATTACATCGATTTAGCGTCGGTATGATTGAATTTATTTAAAAAAAAATATTATTAAAAAAATATTTTAAAAATTAAAAATATTTTAAAAGAAATACAAACGCAAATTTAAATTATCTGATACAAATGAAATAAAAACGCTAATCTACTGATGTTGGATCCTTAAGTTGATGGTATCTTCTCGAATCATCTCTTCGGATTTTTCCTCGAACTGCGTTGGACCGGTAGATGGAGGAGGCGGTGGAGGACGCGGCATGCTTTAGAAGGCAGTTGCTAATGCCGGGTTATCCACCGCAATGATGTCAAAGAGACTGGTTAATGTCCCTAATTGAGACACAACGTAGCTGTTGGTGCTCCTTAGATCCGCTTGTTCCGTCCTTAGCTGCGCAATCTCAGCATTAGCAGCATCCAACTGAGCGGTCAAACGCGGCTCAGATGAACCCAGTGTAAGAACATCGAGCAGACGAAGAAGCTACTGGGACATCCCTGATGGATCCAACACCCATCATTCGTCTTTTCTTCTTCGGTGCAATCTATAAAATAAAAGTGTTATACAATAAAATTGTAATAAAAAATAAGTTATAATATAATATAGAAACTTAAAAAATTACGTCCTCGTAAATCTATCCAAATCTTCGAGACCCATCGTAGACTGGAAAGACTCATCTAGCTCTGCCAGTCGTGCGTTATACGCGATGAACGTTTGTTCCGCTTGAGCGGTAACAAACGTCCCATCCTTCTCCATCACCTTAACCATCGGACGAAGATCACCGCCATCAGCCTGTTAAATAAAAATGAAATATAGAGTAAATAAATATATAAAATACAAATAATCAAATAAATTAATTTAATTAAAATAATACCATATCAAGTCGTACTGTGGCATATGATGATTGACCCGCACAATGTTTTGAAGGTCCATCTCCTTCGGCCACTGGCTTGAGACGGGATGCAGAACACTTCTCCGATTTAACCACCAAACGGAGATCCTCCCAAAACTACACTAGACCGACCAAACATCGGGATCCATCCCTATCGGCTTCGCCTCATCGCCTTTCGCGTGCCACGCTTTCTTCAAATTACCGACGTAACCGTTGAGACGCTTTAGCGCCTTCTGCTCGAACACCACTCGCACTTTGAAAGTACGAAATTCATCCCAGTGCCACCCTTGCTACAAAAATACGAATAATGTTACTAATATATTTAAAATCAAATAATTTAATAAATAAAAATAAAGAATGTAAAATGACTTACCGACCATGACTCGAACCAAATATCTCGAACAGACTGAGGCGGCTGGCTCCAATTAGCATGTGGCATAGTGAAATGGGCCATGATAGCTTTGGTGACCGAACGCGAAACAGGGTTATCGCTAAACCTGTAAAAACAAAATATTAAAATGTTAATAATTTAATTATAATTTGTAAATAAAAATTAATTACCCAAAAAAATTAATTATTAATATTGCAAATTTTTTATCATACCATAAAGTACCAGGAGGCTTAAACGGATGGAGAACCCTAACACGTGTCTCACGTCCCGGTTGGCGGAGAAGCTCACTAATCTGCATCATAAGATGCGGGTTTTCCGGTGGAGGGGCCTCAATGTGATCATCGGGATGATTTGCTTCATCTTCTTCTAGCCCTGACTCTGTCTGAGGCGGCGGCAGTGGCGGACCTCGTGGCGGCGCTCGTGGCGGACCTCGTGGCGGTGCTCGTGGCGGAGCTCCTGGTGCACCTCGTGGTGGAGCCCGTGGATGATAGTTCCCAGCCTGCGAACCCGACCCTGATCCTTATCCTGATCCGCGATGACCATCAGATCCGGGAATCGTAGCATCCTCGCCAAATAACTGTCTGTATGAAGGTGGTCTATCCGCCTAAAAAATAAAACGAACTTATTAAATTAAAATATGTACAATATAAATTCATAAAGAAATTAAAAACTTGTAAAATAATTTGGTAGAACAATTCATAAATTCTTAAAATTTATATATAATATATGAATACAAACACATAAATCCATAATTTTATATTTTCCATCATTTTGTAAATTCGTTTTTTATTTTAAATAATTATTTATTTTAAATTCAAAAAATTCATAATACGTTTTATTTTACTTTACATTAATAAATTTCATAAAATATAAATTCATAAATTCGTTTTTATTTATAAATTTTATATATAACTTATCAATACAAACACATAAATCTATATCAAATCTAAATTCAATTCCATTTCCTAAAATATATTTCCTACATAATTTCTAAATCCATTTCCTAAAATCTATTTCATATCAAATTCCATTACGAATATATATATAACAAATTACTAATATATATAACAAATTTATCACAAAAAAAAATTACCATTTGCTCGGCCGAGAGAGAATGGTCGGCAGCGGTGGAGAGAGAGAAGGGAGAGCGGCGGAGAGAGAGAGGCGGCGGTGGAGGGAGAGAGAGAGAAGGGAGAGTGGCGGAGCAAGAGACGGCAGCGGTGGAGGGAGAGATAGAGAGAATCGGCGGCGGCGGAGCGAGAGAGGGAGAGAGAAGGGATCACGGCCACGTAAAGGAAAGGAGGAAGAGAAGAGAGAATCGGCGGCGGCCACCGACAAGAGAGGAAGAGAGAGAATGGTTGCAGAAATCGGAAAGGAGGAAGAAGGCTTGGGTTGGTCTTATAAGATCCATGATCCGACGCTAATCCGACGCTAAACCGACACTATATTGAATTATTTTGATTAAACAAATGGTGGTAAACCAAAAAATTTCGTGTTTGTTTTGGTTAAACCGTTGGCGGTTTTTTAATCCAAAAAATCAATTCGACGCTAATTCGACGTTAAATCAAAAAAAACCGTTAACGGTTTAACCAAAAAAAATATGAAATTTTTCGGTTTACTGCCATTGGTTTAATCAAAATAATTCAATATAGCGTCGGTTTAGCATCAAATCCCAAAAAATTGATGCGTTTACCATTCTTTCCCCTAAACCTCAAACATAACTTTTTGTTCAGATAGCGTCGAATTAGCATCGAAATCACATGAATTCGACGCTAATTCGACGCAAATAGCAACAAATTAGCGTCCAATTCATGTGATTTTGATGCTAATTCGACGCTAACTGATACTAAAACCGCCAATCTTTGTTTGGGATATACGGTAAAGAAACCGCCACCGATACGAAAACTATCTTAGCCATTTAAATCTTTGTTATAACCGAATAAATAAAAAATTTGAAATTTTTTGTATCAACATATTTGGTTCATAAAAAGTTATGACGATATATGTAAAACTCTATAGTTTTTTGAAATCAAAGTCCTTACATGCATTTGTTTTAAATTATGAATTCATGCTTATTTGTTTGCAATTAAGATACAATATCGATAATATTTATGCTTCACTCTGAATCGTCGACGCGAAATCTTTTATTCTTTACCCTAAACCCCAAACATAAAATTTGTTTCAGTTAGCGTCGAATTAGCATCGAAATCACATGAATTCGATGCTAATTCGACGCTAACTGATACTAAAACCGCCAATCTTCGTTTGGGATATACGGTAAAGAAACCGCCGCCGGTACGAAAAGTATCTTAGCCATTTAAATCTTTGTTATAACCGAATAAATTAAAAATTTGAAATTTTTTGTACATATATAATTTGTTCATAACGTTAATGATGATATATGTAAAACTATATAGTTTTTTGAAATCTTTATTCAGTATATGCATTTGTTTTAAATTATGAATACATAGGTATTCTTCTTAATTAAGATACAATATAGATAACATTTATGCTTCACTCTGAATTATCATTTGAGTTATCGTCATCCTCATCGGTACTTTCTCCACACTCGTTTGTAAACTCGTCTTTGGGGTTTTCTGCATCGGTAACATCCGGAAGTATTTCAGCTTCTCGATTTTGCGGATCTATAAGAATGATGTTGTCTATATCTTGTTCTGGAGTTGTTATAGATCCACGACAGTCTCATATTGCAAAGGAGTGTCGTCGGATTCAACGATCATTCCTCTATGAGCTATTTTAAGCACAAATAACCATGAAATCCCTGTTTTTTTCTGACCCGTGGATAGGGAATGAAACAAACTTGATCCGCTTGTGATGCAAGGACAAATGGATCATACTTTGCATAAGAACACGATTCATTAACATCGATGACACCAAACTTTCCTACTCGAACCCCTCGCCCGACAACTGGATCAAACCACTCGCATTTGAAAAATGTGCACTTTAAGTTAACCAAACCATGGTATTGCACTTCAACAATGTCTTGCACTTCAAACCATGGTACCACACCGTAGTTCGCAGTTGCTCTATTTTTGCCACATTCGGACGTATGGAATACATAACCTCGTGTAAAATACATTGGAGATGATGTAACTTTCCCAAATGGACCTTGGATCAACTCTCTAAACCATTCAGGGTATGACGTTCTCCATAATCAACCTGGCAAATATACTATACACATTGTAAATATAGTATACACAAATTATATATACTGGAAACTAGATATAAATAACTTTTTTTAACTTACCTGAGTCCTCAACCATTTAGCAAAGTGTAGGTCTTTACGTTTTTCAATCTCACCCGCTGATGCATTTGGGAAAGCCTCGTTAACCTGGCGAATAAATTCACAAATAGAAAATATAGTTATAACAAATGTTTTCAAACCATACATATGGTAAAAATAACCCTTTTGACCTCAATCCATAGCTGGTAATAATATGTATCTCAGAAATGGGCTAACTTCGTCGCATTGTAAGAGAATATATGTGTGTGCACAATTGTAGTCTTCGTACGAGAACCAGTCTTCTTCTCTTGTGATTCCGGCATGCCTACCAACTGCACAGAATATATCTGGGACATCAGAAACTGGATACGTTTGTGCAATGCCACCGTCGTCGTACCTACGAGGAGCTATTTTTCGTGTCCGGACAGTTGGAGGGAAGTAATATGAGCTGAAATGAGAGGTTTCTTCGGTTAAACTTCCCGCAACAATTGATCCCTCAACCCTAACTAGGTTTTTTGCCTTTCCTTTTAAGTGTTTAAGGAATCTCTCGAAAGGATACATCCAACGAAATTGAACAGGCCCTCCTAAATCGGCTTCGTAAGGGAGATGGACAGGAAGATGCTCCATCACATCAAAGAAAGACGGAGAGAATATCTTCTCTAAGTTGCACAGCAATATTGCGATGTTATTATTTAGTTGTTGAATTCCATCCTGAGTCAGAGTTCGCACACACAGATCTCGAAAAAATGCTCCAACACCTAAAATCAAAGTCCAATATCAACCAAAAAAGAAATATAATTTTCCACACTTCATTTGTTTAGATATTTATATATCGTAATAGAAAATATACCTGCAAGTGATTCATGCACGTTCGTTGGCAAAAGATCTGCAAAGGCGAAAGGCAATAATCTCATCATAAACACATGACAATCATGACTCTTCATACCCGAAATCTTTTTCTCTTGCTCCAGCGACTTAGAGAGTTTTGACACGTAACCATCTGGGAACTTAACTTCGGTAGAAACCCAGTTGAATAATGTTGATTTGCCTTCGCTTGACGATCTAAAGATATGCACTGGAGCTCTCGCATCTCCCGTGAGATGTAACTCAACTCTAGAGCATATAAGAGGCAAATCTAGTCTAGACTTCAAGTTGTCTTTAGACCTGCCTAGAACGTTTAAGATGGTGTGCATGATGTTATCGAAATTTTTTTTCTCAATGTGCATGACATCAAGATGTGGTGCAATAGATGATCCTTCCTAGAAAATGCTCTTCTTATGCCAATTATGTTCTTCAAGGTATCCATCTAGGAGATTGGTCGGAATATTAAGCCAGTTACCACCACATTTTGCGGTGTCCGGAGCTCCATAATAATCAAGTTGACCTTCAATTTGCTCTTCTGAAAGATATGGAGGTGGGGGGATATGTACATGCTTGCCCTTTGTAAACAACCTTCTGTTCCCCCGGTACGGATGGTTCATAGGGAGAAACCTCCGGTGACAATCAAACCAACAAGATTTTCTATCATTTTTTAGTTGGAAGGCATCTGTTTCATTTTGGCAATATAGACATGATAACCTACCATGTGTTGTCCAACCAGATAACATTCCGTAGGCTGGAAAATCGCTTATCGTCCACATAAGCACAGCTCGTATGGTAAATTTTTTTTCTTAGAGTAATCAAAAGTATGAACCCCATGAGACCACAACATGTTCAACTCGTGAATCAGCGGTTGTAAAAACACATCAATAGATCTTCTTGGATGTTTTGGACCAGGGACTAAGATACTCAAAAACAGAAATTTCCTCTGCATGCACATATCAGGCGGAAGGTTATAAGGTGTCAATATAACCGGCCACAAAGAATATTGCCTGTCAGACATACCGAACGGACTAAAACCATCTGTACATAGGCCAAGATAAACATTGCGTTTCTCTTTAGCAAAATTAGAGAGTACCGATTTGAAGTGTTTCCAAGCTTTTGCATCAGAACATCTCCTTCAATAGTTGAATGTTCCGCATGCCACCTCATTGATGCAGCTGTTCGTTCGGATTGGTATAACTTTTGTAGCTGTTTCGGGAAAATTTAACCCGGTTCGCAAGTACACGAACTACGGAATGATAGAGAGAAGTATCGTTTTATTAATCAACGAAGTAGGCTTGTAGCCGAATAATATTACAACGTCTAGATGTTTAAAACGTTATAAAGGACTTCATTGGATGTGGAAAACAAGGCTAGGTCTCCGGTTGCGATCGCTGGGATGCTAGGAAGACGTAGCTCTTAGGTTTTCTATGTGTGTTTTTCGATGCCCTCCTCTTCTCTAGGATGTCTCTATTTATAAGACTTGATCAAATCCTTTTCGGATTAGGATGAGACCTGACGTCATGATTATCTCCCTAGTAATTGGGATTTTTTATATACTTGAATTATTTACCTCTTCATATTATGAAGTCAAGATAATGATGGAGCTCGCTGTACTTCCCACCGCCAAGTCCATACGAAGTTATCTTAATAGACTTGTATTTATTTTATATTCAAAAACTTAACTAGCCTTGTAATGACGTCGTAACGGCGTCCACGACTTGTTAACAACAAAGTAACGAGGTCTCACTTGCTACTGACAAGTCATTCCTTCATTTTACGTGACATACATGACGCATTGTCATGTATTAGCAAGTTATTACATCGTTTAGCATGTCGTAGACGACGTGTAGCCAGGTGTTAGTCAGCTTATTATCTGACTTTATCTCGTGTAGACAACCCCTCTTGAGGTATCAGTAAGCTATGACCTCGTTCTACCTGATGTAAATTATGTATTCTCAGGCAAGAGCAAGCTATGACCTCGTTCTACCTGACATAGATGACGTATAGTCAGGTAAAGGCGAGTTATTACTTCAGTCTACCTGACGTTGATGATGTATTGTCAGGTAGAGGCCAGTTAGGACCTCATTCTACCTGACATAGATGAGGTATTGGCAGGTAATAGCATGTCATCAGCTTATTAGACCATGCCTAAATAGTGTAGAGGCAAGTCTAATATTCTAACCAGCACTAACCGAGGTCTACCAAGTAGTGAATTTATTTTTCCCAACAGTAGCCTATCTGTTATGGGTAGGTACCATGTTCTTTGGTACGTCACTTTACTTCTACCAGCTCCTTTGGGCTTAAATCTTGGTTTGTGGCAAAATCGACATTCCTGCAGATCTTCATCATCTTTCCAAAATATCATGCAATTGTCAATGCAAACATCTATCATCTGCGAGGGCAAACCTAAACTAGAGACTAGTTTATGTATGTCGTAATATGACTCAGCAGCTTGATTACCCTCTGGCAAATATTCTTTTAGAAGAGCTGCCCAATCATCCATGCAACTCTCATATTGATTATGATAAGACTTTATTGTCATCATCCTAGATGCCAATGATAATTTAGACAGACCTTTCCTACAATCTTCATAGATTGGTTGTTTTGCAGAATCAAGCATATCATAAATTTTTTTAGCATCTACATTAGGTTTCTCAGAAACATCAAGAAATGCATCCATTACCATTTCTTCGAACCTATTATGCTCTAACCCGACATCATTATCATCATTTTCTATAACAAATTGATGCTGATCATATTGCTCATTTGAATAACCCTGATCCATAGGTTGGTAACTAGTACTTCTCGAAATTTCGTCTTCATATCCCTATCCATGATAAAACCAAACATAATACTCAGGTGTGAACCTTCTATTAAATAAATGCGTACCAACTATATCAATTGTCTGCAGCCTCGAATTTTTGCACTTCCGACACGGACACACCATCACTCCGGTCCGTTGAATTGTAGGCACACTACTCGCTTGAGCCACGAAAATTTCAAGCCCGCTGAGGAACTCTTGTGAAAGACCTCCACTTTCATCTCTACGTCGATACATCCAGCTTCTTAGTTCGAATATCTCTCTCATCTTTTTTTAAAAAAATTTAGTAGAAATTTTTTTTTGTTTTTTTGTTTTTCTGATTTTTTTTTTAATTTTTTTTGTCTGTGATATTTGAGTATATAGAGAAGTTATTAGCAGCGATTTTGCATCGATTTTGCATCGAATATTTGAATCGGATTAACATCGAAAACATTTGTGTCGATTTTGTTTCGAATAAGCGTCATTTTTGTGTTGTTTATAAGCGCCGCTAAATATGTAGGTGAACCCATTAAAAACGTGTCACCTATCTACCAAATTCGACGTAATATCCGACGCTATATTCGACGCTATACATTCAACGCTATTTTGATGCAATTTTAGCATCGATTTAGCGTCGAAAAGTCTTTCCCGACTCAAATTCGATGTTAAATCGATACTATTTAGCGTCGATTTAGCGTCGATTTAGCATCGGATCATTTCGTCCCTATTTACTGACGATTTAGCGTCGAACTTCTATGGCGATGCAAAAACGACGCTAAATCGACGCTATATTAGCAAATCATGTTCTGCTTTTTCCTATGGTTTCATAAGACTGTCTACTTCGTGCTAACCAAGTTTCAAAAATGTTCGTGCTGAGGTGGTACTACATTCATTCCATGAACTGAACAAGTCATGTTCTATCTCCTTTTCATCGTTCTTCTTCAAAACACATTTGTTTGTATTTTTATAAATTTTTGTAAGAACCTGAAAAATTCATAGATATATAAATAATGAATGACAATGTTTAAAAAATAAAAATCAAATCCAAAAACTTAGAATAAGTAGGTAGATAAAATCAAAAACATAAATATGGGTTGCCTCCCATAAAGCGTTTGTTTAAAGTCTTTAGCTCGACTCCTTTTCAAATTAGGTGTCGGGCGGTTTACTCAAGGCAATAGATACATTCCTGCCTTGGTTGGTGTCCACAAGATAAGGCTTTAGGCGTTGTCCATTGACTGTGAATTCGTTCCCGCGATTATCCCAAAGGATTACGGTTCCATATGGCTTAACTTCCTTGATTGTGAAAGGACCGGACCATCTAGAACGAAACTTACCTGGAAAAAGCTTTAACCGAGAATTGAAAAAGAGAACCTTATCGTTAGGTTCAAGCTTCTTTGGAATGATCTTATTATCATGGTAGGCCTTGGTCTTCTCCTTATAGATTTTGGTGTTCTCATATGCCAAATGTCGAATTTCTTCTAGCTCGTTCAATTGGATCAATCGTCTTTCTGCGGCTGTCTTAAGGTTGAAATTCAATTCTTTTACTGCCCACGCAGCCTTGTATTCAAGCTCCACCGGAAGATGACAAGCTATACCATACACTATATGAAAAGGAGTTGTTCCCAATGGTGTCTTAAAAGCTGTCATATATGCCCAAAGAGCATCATCTAGCTTTTCTGACCAATCTTTTCTTGTTTTGCCTGTGGTATTTTGTAAGATCGCCTTGATCTCTCTGTTAGATATCTCCACTTGTCCACTTGTTTGAGCGTGATAGGCAGTAGCTACTTTATGCTTGACTCCATACTTCTTCAAAAGACTATCGAAAGCTTTGTTGATAAAGTGGGTTCCTCCATCACTTATTACTACCCTTAGTACTCCAAAACGTGGGAAAATGATGGACTTGAACATCTTGATCATGGCATTGGCATCATTGGTTGGGGTTGCTATTGCTTCAACCCATTTAGACACATAATCAACCACCACAAGAATGTATTGGTCACCAAAAGACATGGGAAAAGGACCCATGAAATCGATTCCCCAAACATCAAAGACTTTGACTTCTAGAATGAAATTTTGTGGCATCTCATTACTCCTACTTATATTACCCATTCTTTGGCAAGCATCACACTTTGCGATGAAAGCTTGGGCATCCCTAAACATCGTAGGCCACCAAAATCCAGCTTGTAAGACTTTTGAGGCAGTATTAAAAGTTGCAAAATGTCCTGCATAGGCTGATCCGTGGCATCCATGCAAAATCCCTACAATTTTTTCTTCCGGAACACACTTTCAGAACAAACCATCTTGGCACTTTTTGTAGAGATAGGGCTCATCCCAAAAGTAGAATCTAACGTCTTTAAGAAACTTCTTCTTCTTGTAACCAAAGAAATCAAGGGTTTCAATATCGGCGGCCAAGTAATTAGCGATATGTCGATACCAAGGTGCCCCGAAAATTTCTTTCTTTTCAACTCGACGAGACGGAGTTCTTATGTTGCTACGAGGTATAGCGTTCATAGTGTAAACATTCTCTTCCGCTAAACAATCATTCATTGGTAATGGTTCGTCGACCCTCATTCGAGAAAGATGATCTGCCACTCCATTGTCTACACCTTTCTTGTCTCGAATCTCTAGATCAAACTCTTGGAGTAAGAGTATCCATCGTATGAGTCGTGGCTTTGCATATTTCTTGGCTAAAAGATACTTGAGAGCAGCGTGGTCAGTATGAACAATCACTCTTAAACTGACCAAGTAGGATCGAAATTTCTCAAAGGCGAAAACTATGGCAAGTTGATCATTTTTCCGTCGTGTCATAATTGCATTGTGCTTCGTCAAGAGTTCTACTGGCATAGTAGATAACATTCATCTTCTTGTCCTTCTTTTGACCTAAAACGGCTCTAACTGCATAGTCGCTTGCGTCACACATGATCTCAAATGGAAGTCTCCAATCTGGTAATTGTATAACCGGAGCGCTTATAAGCGCCTCTTTGATCTTGTTGATGGCAATGTGACAATCTTTGCCGAATTCAAAGTTAGTTTCTTTACACAGTAGCCTTGTAAGAGGCCGAGCAATGTTGGAGAAATCCTTGATGAATCTTCTATAGAAGCCGGCGTGTCCGAGAAAGCTCCGTACACCCTTCACATTTGATGGAGGTTGCAGACTAACCATCACTTCTATCTTGGCTTTATCGACTTCGATTCTTTTTTCGGATATTCTGTGTCCAAGAACAATCTCATCTCTCACCATGAAGTGACACTTCTCCCAATTCAAAACTAGATGTTTATCTTCGCATCGTTGTAAAACCCTGCCAAGATTTGACAAACAAGCTTCGAAGGAAGAGCCATAAACAGAAAAATCATCCATAAATACCTCCATTATATCTTCTGTTAGGTCTGTGAAGATCACCATTATGCATCTTTGGAACGTTGTTGGGGCGTTACATAGCCCAAATGGCTTTCTTCGATAAGCAAAGGTACCATAGGGACATGTAAACGTCGTCTTTTCTTGGTCATCGGGATGAATCTGATTCTGGAAAAATCCTGAATATCCATCTAGAAAACAATAATAAGGATGATTAGCAAGACGTTCAAGAATTTGATCTATGAAGGGGAGAGGGAAATGAACCTTTCGAGTTGCTGCATTAAGCTTCCTGTAATCGATACACATTCGATGACTGGTAATCGTCCTAGTAGGAATTAGCTCGTCGTTTTCATTCTTCACCACTGTTACTCCTCCTTTCTTGGGGACTACATGGACTGGACTTACCCACGTGCTATCCGAAATAGCATATATAATCCCCGCTTCAACAAGCTTTATGATCTCCTTTTTTACAACATCCTTGAGATTTGGGTTTAATCTTCTTTCATGTTCTATGGAGGATGCTGATTTGTCTTCTAGAATGATTCTATGCATACATAGGTTTGGAGATATTCATGTGATGTCAGCGAGAGAATATCCTAGAGCCTTCCTGTGCTTTCTCAACTCACAAAGAAGTAAGTATGACTCGATATCACTCAAATTAGAATTGACAATTACGGCATAAGTTTGATTTTCTCCAAGAAACGCGTACCTTAGCCCAACGGGGAGTTCCTTAAGTTTGACTGTAGGGGCTTTTAACTCACTCCAAGGATCTTGTAATCCCTTTGGAAGGGTTCTAGGCGGTGCGGTTTCATCAATATCCTCATCCGTTGCAGTGTGAGTCAGTAGTTTATCATATGTACTCTCTGAATCGAGTATTTTGACATATTCATTAGTTACTCCGCTCAAGTATCTGTCTTCTCCTTCTATCTTTGTCAATGCTACCTCCAAAGGATCATTGACAATGAGTTCTTCAAACATTTCTCCCGTCACTCAATTGGTCTACCCAAAAAGTAATTCCATCTATCGTTGGTCTTTGTAGAGCTTCGTCGACTTCAAAGTTTAGTATAAGATCTCCTAGGTTTAGCTTGATCTTGCCTCCTTTAACATCAATCATAGCTCCAGCGGTTGCTAGAAAAGGGCGTCCAAAGATTATAGGATCTTGAGGCTCTTGATCTAACTCCAATACGACAAAATCTGCCGGAATGCAACAATCTCCAATCATGACTGTAAGTCGACGATAATGCCAACCGGGCGTTTCACCGATCGATCCGCAAACACTAGCTGGATTTTTGTTGGCTTGAAGTTGGTAATGCCGAGGCATTTAGCTACTGTGTAAGGCATCAAGTTAACGCTTGATCCCAAGTCACATAGACAACGCTCAAAAGTGGAGCCTCCAATCTCACAAGGAAGCACAAAACTACCCGGATCTTATAACTTTTGAAATTCTTTGTCTTGAAATCTCGTACTACACTCTTGAGTGATCAACATCACGCCTTCCTCTAAGCTTACATTGCTGGTTAGAATGCTCTTCATATACTTCCTCAAAGCCGGGATGATCATACAAGCATCAACAAAGGGTAATCGTACGGTAAGTTGGCTTACAAGTTCTTTTAGCTTAGCTTGCTCCTTCTCCTTCTTCGGCTTTTTCAAAGCACTTGGGAATGGAATCTTAGGCTTGTAAACACGAGTTACCTCTGATGGAATCTCGACTTCTTCTTGAGTCTCATGGTCAACTTTTGTACTAGGGGCTTTATCTTCTTCTAACACTTCTATGACAACATCATCGCTGGTTTCTTTTGGCATTAACACCTCGTCTAGTTGTGTTCCACTTCTCAATGTCATGGCCTTCACGTGTTCACTTCTTGGGTTCACCTCAACTTTTCCGGGAAGAAACCCATCCGGTTTCCCAATGGTATCAACGATATAGGCAATTTGGAGGTCAATTTGCTTAACATGAGATGAAATTTCTTCTATCTTGTTGTTAATTTCATGTCCCAATATATCCATCCCTGTATGAATTTCCTTTCTGAACTTGTTGAGTTCATAGTGAAACCCATTTATCAAGGGCTCAAAATCTTTTTCTGAAATCTCTCTTGACTCAACGCCTTGGAAACAACTCAAATGCGTTTGTTGAACTCCATTAGCAAACTGTTGCTTCGGTTGGATATTGGTCTCGTGAGGCACATTTTGATGAGCATAAAAACGTTCCTTAGGACCGTAATGGGGGCCATGACTCCTTCATGTGCTTTACGTCTCATAGTATTCTTTAGAATTTGGGAAACCATCACCTTGATCTCCTTAAGTTCTATCGGATCTATGTTGATTGCCTTGACGGTTACATCATAGCTTGGTTGAATCATGCTATCACTCGCTGCTAGGTTATCTATCTCCTTAAGTTCTGTCGGATCTATGTTGGTTGCCTTGACGGTTTCATCGTAGCTTGGTTGAATCATGCTATCACTCGCTGCTAGGTTGTCTATCAAAATCTTCGCTTCACTCACGGATTGTCGCATGAAGTTTCCTTTACTGCAAATGTCGAAAAGTAGCTTGTGTTCTCTATTAACTCCTTGATAGAAAATATCCCACAATTTAGCTTCCGAGAAACCATGTTGTGGGCAATCTCTTATATACTCCTTGTAGCGCTCCAAACATTCGTGATAAGGTTCAATAGGACCTTGTTGGAAACCCGTAATCTTATTCCTAAATGCACTTAACCTTTTCTTGGTGAAGAACTTCTCAAGAAAAGCTTGCTTGTAATCTCTCCATGATGTAATCGATTGGGGTGCAAGTGATTTCATCCATCGAAACGCGTCTCCCGCCAAAGAGAAAGAGAAGAGGCGACATCTAAGGTGATCGAAAGGGGCTCCATTGGTGTTGATTACTCCGCATAAATTCTCAAATGAATTAATATGATCCAAAGGATTTTCTTGTGAAAGACCGTAGTATTGAGTTTGCTTCACAAGAGAGATAACGCGAGGCTTTATCTCAAATTCTACGTCTTGTTGCGCTAGGTGGATAGGATTTCGGTCCATGAGAAGTGTCGATGATGAATAAGTGTCTCCCATGGTCTCATGGTTAGGCGCCAGCCGTTCCATGTCATAATCGTGATGAAATTCGTCAAAACCTTGCTCTAATCCAAACGATTGGTCTTGGATTCTCTTGAGAACTTGGTGTCCGACTTGGGCTGCTCCAAATGGTTGATGTGGTTGCCGTAGCTGCTGGTTATGAACTAGACCCGCCATGCTTGCTCAAACCATTCCCTTGAAACAATCAAAAACAAAGAAAAACAAAAACTAAATTAGCAAAATAAATAAAAAACGTTTTAGACTAGATTTTAGTCCAAAGCTTGTAAACAAAATATCAAAGGTCCCCGGCAGCGGCGCCAAAAACTTGATGTGGGTCAATATAACTGCAAGTGCACAGCAATCATGGTTTTGGGTTTTTAAAGGGAATAAAGCACGAAAATAACTAAGTAAAAGAAATTAGAATTCAATGGTAAACAAACGTTAGGCAGGTAGGTTAATCGCAGAGATTCATAAATCACTAAACAACATATCGAATTTTAGGGACCTTTTAGAGAGATGTGTTCTAGAACTCAAATCACGAATGTATAATCTTCCCACTGTCGTGGCTCGGATCACTATGTTTTAACTTCCTAATAGACTCAACTATCGCAGGTTATTACAAGAAGAAAACACGCGTAAGTTCAAGATTCAATTGTTCACTAGGCTCCTTAACTAACCTTTCAAATTGTTAAGACGCCTAGCTCATCAAATACTAGTTCAAACAATATAACAAGCTTTTGGAGAATATATCAATCTAAAATCAGATGCTAGTTGATCGGAAAAACAATCAGCATTACAAGCAAATAAAGATGAAGAACTTAATAGATTATCCCTAATTCATTCGATAGAAGTTAACAATTCATGAACTCTTTGATCTTTGATCTTCCTACAACCTAACAAATAAAACTACTCAAGCATGGTGCACGAAAAACACAAGATAGATGATGAATTCATAATAGAGAAACTTGGACTAAAGAGTAAAGGTAAGAGGATTCTTCTCTATTTCGAGGTACAAAGCGAGATCATCCAACGGATTGCTCTAGAATCCAAATCTAATGAAGAACACCAAGAGAACTCGTGGTGGCTGCTCCTTATGATAAAACTAAGCTAAATATTTTGGCACACCCCTAACAAGAGGCTAAAAACAAGTATATATAGGCTTAGGGTCTTCTGGGGCTTAGTTTAGGACAATACGGTCTTTTACGTCAAAACTGCTCCAATGTTGGTCACGAGTATCGGTCCAAAGTCGTGACCAGTACTAGGATTTAAATGACCTCTCTTGTGTGCTAGCATCGGCTAGAATATCGGTCCACGGTGCAGGCCGGTATTTAGCCCGATATTGGCCTTGCTTCAGCTTTGAGGCAGTTTGACATGTCTTCAGTAAATCCAGTGTATCTTCCTGCTGTCAGCTCCAATTGAGATGATTCAAACTTCATTTTGAAGCTAACTCAAAGATCTATCTGATCACCAAGTTTCATCCAATTCCAAATTGATTGCCTCCTCCGTTCAGTGTTGAAATTCTGGCGTATACGTTCTGTCCAATTTGGTAGAATGTTGTTTCTTGTGAATTCTTGGGTCTTGATGGTTTCTTTGGCTTGTGAAAGTTTCTGTAGCTTGGTTTACACCTATTTTGGTTTTTTTTAATCCTTTTTGCTTAATTTCCCTGTTAAGACTCTAAAACTACGAATACGAGAAAAACTACCTCTAAAGGCGTAATGCCGTAGATAAATGCATAGAAAACATAGTAAAATAGATAGCAAAATAGGTAAAATATGGAATTTGTACAAAGTTTGACTCAATAAAGCCAAATCGTGGCATTAACACACATCCGTTTCATATTTCTTCTTGGCCAAATTTGAAAAGAAAACGTTCTAGCATATATTGACAATTAAAGTCAATCATGGTAATGACAATCTGATGCCTACGTAAAAAGAATCATTAGTGCATGATCTTGACAATGAATGTCAATAATAATGCTACGACCACTTGATTTCAATGTTTCTTGTTTTTGAAATTAGCAAAAGAGATTTTAGCTTTGTGTTAAGCATAGTTAATCACAAAGACTAAGATGAATTTGACCCATTAGATTTATGATTTATTTACCAAATTCATATCTTAATTTCAAATTATTTGGCAAGACTTATTTTATCTCAATTACATCTAGGGGTGTCAAACGAGTCATTAGCTCATGAGCTGGCTCAGCTCAACTCAAATTTTGACGAGCGTGAGCCATAATTTTTAGGTTCATTTAATAAACGAGTTAAGTGATCGAATTTAAATGAGTTGACGAGTTATACGAGTTAGCTCAGACGAGCCGCGAGCTAGCTCATGAACAAATCTTTTTTTAATAATTTAAATGATTATATTGATACATTGTAAACATATCTTAGAATTACCAACCAAACATACGTTAATATGCGGGTAAACACACTAAAAAATAAGTAATATCAAAATTTTAATTTTTATTAGTAACCCGTTTAATTAAAAAATATTTTGACATATTTAAATATGGATCTCAAACCATTAAAGTTTAATTTATATCTTAATTTTCATGTCTTAATTCATATTATTCAGGCCAAAAAATATATATATTCATAAATGGAATTCATATCATATTCTTCATAACAAAAACAAATATTTTTACACAATTATGAATTTATGTTAACTATATGATAAAATCTTATAACAATTAAAATATTATAGAGTTAAATAATAAAACAATAAATGTATGTGAATAATCTCATATAAAACCTACAAAAATATTTTTTAATATTTTTTATCAAACATTATACATAAATCTATGATTCATAAATATCATTGATGTCATCGGTTTATTTTTCATAGAGATTTATACTCGTGAAATCTCACACTTTTGAATCTTAATAGTAAATATATTATTATTATTATTATCATTATTATTTTATAACATGTATAAATTTTCATTATATATATATATTTTTTTTTTTTTAACACTGAAAAGTACAGGGAGAAGATTTATATTTTTTTGTAATATTCTATAACTATGTTTACAAAGTAAATATGTTTATAGATTTTTTCTGGTATGTTTGTGCATATAAACTTTAACATTGAGATTTCCATAATTTTTTTAGTTTTTTGTATTTTAATTTATAAAAATTCTTTTGTTTCATCATTCATATTTGTTTCTTAATTTAAATTTCTATTTCCTCTCTACTTTTTTTTTAATTGTTTATAGTCTCTATTTTGTTTTGCTAATTTTATTTTTATAATATTTTTAAACTATTTTAATTATTATTTCTAACAATTTGAGATAATTAGAAATTTTATTCTTTACTAACTGATTAGTTGTTTTGACAATTATTTTGTTCGTTTTCAATTTTTAATTTTATATTTTCTTAATTAATTTTAAGTTTTAACAAATGTCATCATCTGCTCAATATTGGACACATGTTATGATTTGGTAAATTATAATTTTGATTAAGTGTCAAACTCTCGTCGATGATATTTACTAACTTGACTTTTTTTCTCTATACTTTTTTTTATGGTTTACACTCTCTCTATTTTCTTTCTTAATTGAATTTAATAATTAGTTTAAACTATTGCATTTTTTATCTAGCTAGTGTGGACTATTAAATTTTTTTTTTCTCATAATTAGTTTGAACAATAAGAAATTTTTCTTCTATAATTTGCTTAGATACTTTACAATTATTTTGTTCGTTTTCCATTTTCATTTTTATATATCTTTAATTAATTTTAAGTGTTAATACATGTCATCATCTGATCAATCGTAAACACATGTCACGATCTGGTGAGTTAAAATTTTGCTTACGTGTCACATTCTCATGTGCACATCTTCTTTTATATAATAAGATAACTAAAACAAATATAGAAATAATCCATTATATTTTATTAATAAAATAGAAATTAACTTTTGTTTTACATTTTAATTCTTTAGGACATATAGAAATAGAATATAGTATTATCAACAAAAAAAAATGAAATAATCCTTTATAGATTTAGCATTCGATAACAATTCTATTTGGATTTGTTTTTAATATTAAACATTTAGAGTTAATTTTAGATTTTATATTAATTTAATTTTTAATTATTTTATTCTTACATTTATTTTGTATGAACTCGTGAGCTAGATCATTTAGATCACGATCTAGATTATCTGAGTTCGAGCTTATATTTGTAAGTTCGTATAATAAATGAGTTGAGTCGAGCTGAGCTGTGAAATATTGTAGCTCATCATGAGCTGAAAGTGTAACTACATGAAAGTGTAAATATTGCGGGCTAGCTAGCTCATTTTGACACTACATGAAAGTGTAACTATTAAGTTTTTAAACCTTGAATGTAATTATAAGGTTTTCAAACCTTTTTACTTGAGATTTTCCATGAGTCCAATGACTCATTTCTTATTCACTTAAAACCAATTTAATCTTATCAATTGTATGACCTATAAAGCCTTAATTGATCTTTGATTTTTAATTGGTCCGACATTAAAAGGAAGTAAATTTTTTATCACACGATTCACACGAAAAGACTAATTAAAAAGTGATCTAGAGAGGTTGAGAAGAGACTTTGAAGAAGAAAAGTGAAGAGGAGAAGAAGCCAGACGATGGGAATGGGATTGTTTTCTAAATCACAATATATTGTTTGATTTTCGATACAAAACCCTAAGGAATGAGAATGCTCAAGGGGCAATTACAAAAATATTATTTTTTGTGCACATTTGCAAGAATGCTATTTAGGGGTGTCCATTTGCAAAAATACCACTAATTATAGATTTATAAACCCTATATCTTAAAATTCTAAATCCAAAAAAATGTTTTGACCCCCAAAACCCCATAAACACTCAAAACTAAACTCTAATACAATATAGTTAACCCAAACATAAATTATATAATGAAAATTTTTTGAAAAATTGGCATCTTTGCAAATATTTTGATAAGGTGGCATTTTTGAAAAGTGGCACTTGGAAAATGGCATTTTTTGAAATTTCCCTAAATACAATACAGTAGAAACTCCATAAAATAATAATATTGAGAATATAATATTTTATTAATCTATAGAGTTATTTATTTACCAAAAATGGAAACTTCCTTAATTTTCTAAATTTTTTTTTTACTTCCATTTGTTTATTAATATTAGACTATATTTTTCTTAAATTAGTTTTTTCTCTCTTTATTTGTGTTTATTACATCCAATAAATGATTGAATTATAAAAAAAAATTCAGTTTTAAGAAATCAACAAACAATACTAAAATCATATATAAATATACCTTAGTTGTGTATGTATAAAATTTTATATACCAAATATTAATCTATGATATTATCGAGACCTTACATTTACATAGAGATTTTATAACATTTATTATCTTATTGTCTTATCGGATGGTGTTATATTTTATATTGATCCGATTCGTGACCGACAAAATTTATTAATCTATAGAATTTATTAATTATCGAGTATTAATTTATAGAGTTTCTAGTGTCTACTGTAGTTCTGATAACATAAAACGAATACTCTTTCTCAACTAGAGACACTTGGTTGGCTACTCTTCCTCTTTTCTCTCGAGCCATTCGGCTTTTCTTGTTGCCGCTTCTCATAATCGATTGGTGTTATTAAGATCAAAACATGTCAACTTTGATATATTCTTAATTACAGTTCTATAAGAAAGTAAACATACAATATAAACGTTCTTCTGAATCAACGACATACATACAAATATCTAGGATTGTCTTAAGTATCATATTTTAAACAAAAAAAGGTAGAACCAAAAGAATTAACATGACGTATAAACCAAGAATTACAAACCAGTTTTCACCTAATTACATGAGAATGATTACCATGATAAATTGATAACCATCTTTATAGACGTTCCATTATTTTCCTTCTCTGTTCATCTCGACTTTACATTATCACTGCCAAGTCACAAGTAGAGAAGCTTATTAGCTATTAGTACGCAGAAACTGTACTAATACAGCAATGGACGAAGCAACAAGAACCCTAAGTTAGTTAGCTACACATCAGGTTTGAAGATAGAACATATCAATGTTTGCATGCTTTGGCTTAAGACATTGTGAACACACACTCATTTATATCTATTGGCTCGAATCGCATGGATGGTGAGATAGGTACTGGTTTTCTAAATAGCTGACGCACGAAGATTCACATGTTCGGTTTCTGAATCTATTTCTGAGTCATAGACAAACTAACACAGAACGTATTTCAAAATTTTACCATACAATAAAAACTTACGCAACATACATTGTCAATGGCATTGCATCTAATACCAGTGAAAACTCTTCTAACAAAAGCCACCACCATAATGATTTCCAATACGCGTTAATTCGATCAAATCAAGTTGTATATAAGAGAGAGAGAGAGAGAGAGAGAGAGCGTGGATGATCATACCAGTTACATAAGTAGGCAAACTCAAGCATGGATCGAACCAATCTGAGTTTCCTCGGAGTGGAAAACGTCGCTAATCGATACAGTCGAACAGAAACTAACAAGTTTATGAAACTTGTTGACAGGAGAAGGCAAGTGAGGCACTCTTCTCCATCTGCATTTTCCTTTCTCTCCATCAATCTCACAGATACAAGCTGGATAATTCTTATGGCAATCTTCATTAAACACATAGATAAGATTCCCTGAACCAACACATTTCAAGGTCCTAAACTTGTTACTATCTTCTTCCTCATCCTCATTATCAACTAATCCAAACAAGAAATCTTCAGGCATTATCGCGATTTCGCTGAATTCCATCGATCCTTCTTCGATTTTCCAGAGATTAAAAGAGAATCCACACATTCCACCAAGAACAAGCATACCAGCACATGAATTAAGGAAAGCAAAAGAAAGCCCAGGTGGTCTAAGCGTTTGAACATCGCTCCATGTATAAGTCTCCAAGCAAAAGGAAGAGATAAAGTAGGAATTGATACCGAAAACGTAGAATTTCCGATTAAACAAAGCAGAAGTTAAAGGTTGATCACCGGATTGGAAATCTGCAGGGAGTGGCGGACAAAGCTCCCAGGAATCGAGAACCGGATCGTAGACCTGAACGGCTAATCGATCCTCGATGTCGACTAATCGACCGATGTATTCATCTCCACCGACGAGGATGAGCTTAGAGGAGCCAGAGCGAGTGGAGAAGACGCCCAAAAGAGGGCTAATCCGAGGATATCGAACAGGGGAAGTGAAACGCCAACGAGGATTGAGGATCGGTGAGAAGGAGAATTTAGGAGCGGTGGTGAAGAGGAAGCGATCGGATCCGACGAGGTGGTCGGAGGGGAAAGAGGAGGAGGGAAGGCGGAGCCAAGAGTCGGAGAGAGGATCGAAGGCGAAGGATTGGTTGTGGAAAGAGGAAGTGTTGTGTATACCGAAGAGGAAGAGCCATGGGGAAGAAGAGGAAGAAGGAGAAGGAGGAAGAGAGATGATGATGGATCGCCATAGTTTGGAGACGGAAGAGAAACGGACGAGGGATGGGATTGGGAGGAGAGAGAGAATGGATTCAGTGACATCGATGTTTAGAGCATTGAAGCGTGAAGAATCAGGATTGGTATCCGACATTGTTGTGCATTGATGTGTTTCTCTTTCTGTTGATTTCACGAAGAAGAAGAGAAGAAGACGAGAGAGAGAGAGAGTTTGAGGGCAATGAGTGAAAAGTGCAACGATGGAGAACGTGTGACGGGAAATTCGCCAGATTTTAGGAAATTAAGAGAAGTTTAAATATGATCGTTAACTAGCCTAAAATACACCAGAGTGAGTATCTTATCATACAAAGTAGAATGCGCGGAATAAAAACATGACACATGTCCAATATTGACATATGGAAAAGTAACACCAAAATAATTATCGAACAACTAATCAAAAATTGAAACTTTCGAATAATTCAAAATGATTTTATGAGAATTTTGTTCTTCTAATAATCTAAAATAACTTGGGGAAGGATTCTCTCTCCTCATGGCGATTGAGACGCGATTCACCAAAATAATTGTTCTCTTCATCATTTCCTTGACGGCGTTTCAGTTTATGGCCGTTGCGACCGCATATTTCGCCATTGTGACCTCATCCTTCGCCGTTTCGGCCTCATATATTACCCTTTCCCTAATATATATATATATATATATATATTGATGTTGGCGTTGGGTCAATCATACGATCGCGACTCTGGCTATCTTTTCCGTGAACGTTCATGGCCAAATCATTGTTGACTCACTTGTTCTAGGCTTTGTGTTTCTTTCGTGGGCGATGGATTTGGTGATTGCCTCATATTTATATTTGCTCTTCACATCACTATTGGCTTACTTTAACCGATCAAATTTTAGATGCGTTGTCTCTCGTCGGCAATCTTGTTGCGGTCATTCACAAGGGCATTGGCTCCGCAACTCACAATCTGACTAGTGGAGTCGCATGATTTTTGGACAAAGACATGGTACTCTGTCTTTGTGGTTTCTCAAGTGGTCAATAAACTGTGATTTCAACTCTTCATCATGGATGGTATTATCTCTCGTAGTGGTACACGATGGCTATTACAAAGTCCTGTCGGTTCGATCTCGTAACCGTTTCTTCTCTCTTGGTAGAGTGTTATTTCCTAGGAGATGGTTCAATACCCTGTGTACTCTTCGATTTTTTCTATCGATTTGTGAACGTTTTCCTTGGCGAACGTGTTCAAATTCGTTTATTATGGGATCCAGGAATATCCATTATGGAGATAATACTATGTACGAGAAACCATAATTTTCACAAGTGTCTTCATCTACCGAAAGTTTCTTTGGGGTACATATATACTTTCAGCAAGGTCTCTGTTAAGCAATGGAAGCCATGTGGGTTTACTAGGAAGATGTCAGTCATGGGATCTACCGATTTAGAAGAAGTTGTGGAAATGAATGTTTTTGAATAATTGATGAAAGTGAAACTTGTAGTCAACAATCGACAATGTTATGATAGGCGAATACGGTATGTTTTACCGAATCTCAAAAAGACAGAATCCACAAACATTTTCAACAACAATTCAACTACTTTTATAATCCAAGTATAATTTTTTTAAGAAATGCCACTTTCTAAGTGTCATTTTTCAAAAATATCACATTTTCAAAATCTTTCCAAAAATGCAACTTTTTAAAAGTTATTTACTCATTGTATTATTTATGTTTGGATTAACTATGTTGTATTAGGATTTAGTATTGAGGGTTTAGAGGGTTTTAGGCGTTAAAACAATTTTTAGGGTTTAGAATTTTGAGATTTAGGTTTTAAAAATTCATAACTAGTGACATTTTTGCAAATGGACAATCAATAGTGATATTTTTGCAAATGTACATATAAAAAATGGTATTTTTGCAATTGCCCCATCAAAGTAATGCGATGTGCATTTTGGAATTTCATCAGCAAGATGATTGCAAATAACAAGTATATGAAAGGGGGACATAACATATTTCATTCGTTAGCCTTTAAGACTTCCGAAATAAAAACTTGGATACTCTCCACTCTTTCAACGAAATTGTCTTTAATTTTATTATTTGTGTTTACGGTTGTATAAAAAATGTTTTTGCTATATTGAATTTGATTTGCCGAAAAAATAAAAATAAAAAGCTTGGAAAAAGGAAAATTTATAATAGTGTAAACTAATTATAAAAATAAAATAAAAATAAATAAATTAGAGAAAATATAAATAGTACAAACCTAAAAATAGAGAAGAAATAGAAATTTTAATTAAATAAAAAAGATGAATGATAAAACAAAAGAGATTTTATAAATTGAGAAACAAAAAAATTAGAAAGAATATGAAAATCTCAATTTTAAAATTTATATGCACAAACATATCAAAAAGAAAAAAACTCTATAAACATATTTATTTTGTTAACATAGTTATACAAAATCACAAAGAAAATTGAAATCTTCTACCTATGACGGTATTGATAGTTTTCAATGTTAAAAAAGAAAACTATATAAAATGAATAAGATCCAAGAGTGTTTGAGATTTGACGAGTATAGATCTCTATGAAAAATAGATGAATGACATCTATAGTATACATTTATCAATCATAGATTTATATATAACGCTTGATTAAACTATTTATAAAATATTTAGAGAAATTTTGAGAAATGCCACTTTTGAAGTGCTATTTTTCAAAAATGTCATTTTTTAAAATTCTTTGCAAAAATGCCACTTTTCCAAAATTGTTTATTCAATATATCAATTATGTTAACTATGTTGTATTAGAGTTTAGTTTTGAGGGTTTAAGGCTTGTTTGGGGTCAAAACCTTTTTTAGGGTTTAGAATTTTATGATTTAGTGTTTAAAAATCTTTAATTAGTGGCATTTTTTGCAAATGGACAACGTATAGTGGCATTTTTGAAAATGGATACACCAAAAGTGACATCTTTGCAATTATCCCAATATTTATAGTTTTATGAGATTATTCACATGAAATTTATTGTGACCAAAAAAAAAATATTTCACATGAAATTTATTATTTTATGATTTAACTTTATAATATTTGCATTGTTTTATGATTTTATCATATAGTTAATGTAAATTCATATTGTATAAAAATATTTGTTTTATTAAGAATATGATTTGAATTCCATTTATTTATATATTTTCCACATAATATGAATTAGGACATGAGAATTAAGATATAAATTAAATTTTAATGGTTTAAGACACTTGTTTAAATATTTCAAAATATTTTTGTAATTCAATTGGTTACTAATGGAAAAATAAATATTTGTGTTAATATTTTTTAATCTGTTTATTCGCATATCAACGTAGGTCCTAATCTAGTTATTATAAAAATGAGAATGCGTTCAACGTGAGCATGACACTGCAAAACTATAACCCACCAAATCACGACGTGTTAAATTTAATTTAGATTTTGCCAAATGTCAAAAAATTTAATTTTAATTTTTTTCCAAAATAAAATCTCTAAAACCATTTTGAATTTCTTAACCGAGTCATTTGATTAGTTTTTCAGTCACTGACAAAGTTTTCCCGATTTTTTTTTTATCATTACCCATGATCTTATAATCATTTTTGAATCTATCTTTGATCAAGAATTGTCCTTCAACCAATCTCATGGATCCAAACGAAGTTATTCGATCTACCTTGGACCAATGATTGCTTTACTTATTACCGAGTCATTACTCGACCATGTTTTGGCTTTCCCAAAACAAATTGCCTCGATAAGTTTATCACTGGAGATGGATGTTACAACTATATAATATACGATATAATCATATATTCAACAAACTTGAGAAAGCCTCACACAATCTTATACGGAATATGCACCATGCTTATCAAGATTCCTCAAATTATTGGTATCCTTTGATCAAATAATTCATTCAACAAACTGATATTCCACTCACTTGTCATTGGATCTATCATGTGGTTCACACAATAAATTTAAAATCATCAATGGTCTTAAATCCTAACCCCCCCTATTTTTTTCATGAAGACACATCTTCACTATAAACACCATGAATCCTCTATTGTTTTCACATGAATTTCGCTAAAAATTGTAATAGCACTTGTAAGCTTAGATGTTATCGTACTTGAAACTCTCAAATATGACATTACACATAAAATATGCATGATATGTTAGTACTATATTTTCTTTTAATAAAATTATTTTGCAACACTATGCTTTGGATTAAAAAAATTTGGATCTATCTAGGATATGTCGATTTTGGTTTTATCTTCTAGGAAAACGGCTAATTTACTTTCGAATTGTGACTTTTCATTAGGATCCATATACGTACTAGTGTGTTGTATCGATTCATATCATACTACAAAATTTGACCGATTTTATATTCTAATATAATTTGGCAAAAACAGACATTGATTATAACATGGTAAGTTATACCGTCTAAATGTTGTTGAATCATTGATCAGGTCTGATAGCATGTTATAGTCATCATTTTCATATGGGAAAATATCTGAAAATGTCACTTTGTGAGTTTATAATTACACGAAATGTCTGAGTGTTTCTATTTACAAAATTATCACTTACATGGAAATATGACGAAAATAACTCTGGTGTATTTGTGTAGGAGTTGTTTTAAAAGATACACATATTGAGGGTATTTCCGGGTATATTGTGTGTAAGTGACACAAATGAGTGACCAGTTTGTCCGTGTGACATTTTCTATATTAAAACTCATTCTAGTAAATATCCTTGATTTTTTCATTATAATGTAAAAGACTCGAGAAGTATAACCCGTTCACCACATACAACAGTCTGATGGCATGATTTATGGATTTTAACCTAAAGTTAGCTCTGTATGTAGCGTTACACAATTTTAGGAGTGACCATCTGATTCGATATACCAAGTTAAACTTTAAAGCTAAAGTGAAAAGGAAATTTTTGTCAAATAATTTATTCAGATAAATTACATAAAATATACGAAAGAAAAGTGAAACACCGAAAACAATATAATGGCGATAAATTAATTACAAAGGGAAATAGTTTACTCAAATTAGCCCTTGCAAAATTTGTTTAGCGATGAGAATCAATTGGTCGTCCTTCTTGTTCTCGTCATCCACATCTATCTTCTCTTCATAACTCTAATACCACAACTGCAAAATCCAAAATACATAAAATAAATTAGACAAAACAAGGGTTTTCTGCAAATAAACCCTCTAAGTGGTTAAGATTTGCAATTTTATCCTCCAAATCAAATAAACACAAATCAACCCTCCAAGTAAGAGTTAACCCGCAATATAACTTTTCTAATTTTTTCAAACCACAATATTTACATATCAAATCGAAGTCCTTGAAATGAGAAACCCAAATAGCCAAATCTACTCTTAAACTTATGAACTCTAACGCTTGTAGGCGTAAAAGGTCTTCAATTTTTAAGATCCAAAGGGTTATATTGCGGGTTAACTCTTACTTGGAGGGTTGATTTGCATTTAATTGATTTGGAGGGTAAAATCGCAAACTTTAACCAGTTTGAAGGTTTATTTGCAGAAAAAAGCACAAACTTATACGTCTAAAATATATATATACATTATTATTTTTTTGGTTAGAATAATGTGTTCTTACATTCAGAATCAGTAGTGATCCAGTTGCCTTTCCTAGATCGACATCGGTAGAGTGACGTAGGATCCAAGGAAACTACGATTGGTGGTGAAGAAACTACAGATATGTGATCAGAGGAAGACAGTGTTGTGCAACTCTCGCAACTCTCCCATCTCAAACTTATCTTTGCAGATTCACTACTCATTCTTTTTGATTCTTCATTTACCTCTCTCATCATCTTCAACTTTCTTCGGTTTCTTGACTCCATTATCTACAATAATATGTTTCCATCAATAAGAATGGTTACCAATGTAGTTGAGTTGTAATGATTTTGATGAACTGACCATATTAGGGGTAAAGAATTTGACAGCTTTATCAGATTTGGCTGCTGCAGCCCATCTGATGAGCTCTTTCATCCTTGAGAGTGTGGCCTTAGCTTTGCTCTGCTCGCTTTTCGCCTTCTCTTTATTGCTTTCTTCATGTTTCTCCGGTTCCAAGACTTTGATAGCCTTTTTTCGATCGAACCTTTTCGATATCACTTCTTCTCCTCCTTGTCCTTGTGCATTTACCTTTGCCATTGCGCGAGACAAATGTTCTCTTCTAAAACTGCTTAGGCTTTTTAGAGTTAGTGTGCTATTGAAACAAGCCTCAGCTACATCTCTTCTACACCATAACCATATTCCTCTGTAATTCCTCTGTTTTTCGTGTTTAGATCCTCTTGTTGATGACGTTGTTCTTTCGGAATCTGCGGAAGTTTGATCACATTAATTACATTGTTATGTCAGATTTAAGTTTTTTTTGTCTATCGATTAGCCAAAAAGCTTGTTTATACAAAATTCTAACTTAACCTACAAACTCTTTATAAATAAAAGGATAAGAAATATATTTAAACTCAGAAGGAACATATACGGAAAAGTTAAAAACTTTTCTAATAATAAAAAGGCAATATATCCAAGTCGATCTAGTAATCTTCAAGATTGTTCTGATAATGTTAATAATACGTTGTGATATAAAGATCAAAAAATGTTTTGTTACTTACTTGTTAGAGTGGTGGTGGGTTCATGATCATTGATTGAACAGAACTCTGATCTCCCTGGTGCCTTTCCTAACTTGAAGAGCCATTGAAAGATCTGGTCAAAACAAACAAGTTTAAACTCCTATAAATATGGTGCTTTGTGTTATGGTCACATGTGAATAATACCATAACACATGTGACTTTGACTAACCTCCATGTTCTGGCTGAAGATGCTTTCCGATATAATATTAGTATATAGAGCTTGTATGATTATTCGCGCGTCTGGTGGGTCAAAACATAAATCTGTCCCAAATGTGTCAAACAGATACTCCCTCACACCTATGATTAGGGACTTTGGATCATAAGATGAAGACAAGAGATGACTTGGGAAAACAATAGAACGTATAAGTGTTTAAATAATTTGTTTGACTCAATCTAATTTAGGGTGTATACGGAGATACAACGTGACATTGTAGCAAAGTGGCTATTTATACATGCACATGCTTCTTTGGGTTGTTGGCTTTATATTAGATGTAGGATGCACTTAGTTTCAAAGCTTTGTTGCCATTACTCGTTGCCACACACTTGCAAGTCATGTCATTTAATTCCATGGGGTCCCTCAGTTTTTTATTCTTTGAAGTTAGAATTTTCTAGACGATTTAAAACATGAGTACATGTGTGTATGTAGGTTAACCCTTGCTCTACTAGTTGTTATTCAACTCAATTTACCTATTCCGAGATAGTGGTGAACAATGCGTAATTTGATTCAACGATATTTGATGATCATGTATGAGCCCTAACTGTAAACTAATCCCAATACATATTCTAATCAGTGTCTTCCAACGAATCAGTAACGCCCTGTCGGTAACAGCAGAGGCTGACGTATATATGAATGATTTATACCGAACTGACACTACAAGAAAACTGTAATTTAGCGACGAAATTTAGCGTCGAAATGTTTTCGACCCTAATATAGCGTCGAAATTGCGTCGAACTTGTGTCAGTCTAAATATTCGACGCTAATTCGACGCTAAGTAGGGTCGAATCAATTCGACGCTAAATCGACGCAAATTAGCATCGAATTAGCGTCGGAATTCCAGTTTAAGACTAAATTCGACGCTAAATCGATGCTAATGTCGCATCGATTTAGCGTCGATTACGTAGCGTCGAATTTGCCTCAATTTGGTAGGTAGGAGACACATTAAAAACGAGTTTACCTACCTGGGTGCAAAATCGACGCTAATTCGATGCAAAATCGACACTAAGGTATTCGACGCTAAATCGATGCTAAATATTCGATGCAAAATCGTTGCTAAATCGCTCCTAAATTCTCCTATATATACCCAACCCCCCGCATCGCCTGAATCAGTCCACCATTTTAAAAAAAAAAAATTCGAAAAAAAAATTTTTTTTTACAAAATTTAGAAAAAAAATGGGGGATATATACGAACTCCGACGCTGGATGTATCAACGTAAAGATGCAAATGGAGGGCTTTCAGAAGAGTTCCTCAACGGCCTTGAAATTTTCATGGCTCAAGCGAGTAGTGTGCCTACAATTCAACGGACCGGTTTCATGATGTGCCCGTGTCGGAAGTGCAAAAATTCGAGGCCGCAGACAATTGATACAGTTGGTACGCATTTATTTAATAGAGGGTTTACACCTGAGTATTATGTTTGGTTTTATCATGGTGAGGGATATGAAGATGAAACTTCGGGTAGTACTAGTTATCAACCTATGGATCAGGGTTATTCGAATGAGCAATATGATCAGCATCAATTTGTTATAGAAAATGATCATGATATCGGGTTAGAGCATAATAGGTTCGAAGAAATGGTAACCGATGCATTTCCTGGAGTTATGTCTACTCCTAATGTTGCTGAGGAACCCAATGTAGATGCCAAAAAATTCTATGATATGCTTGATTCTGCAAACCAACCAATCTATGAAGGTTGTAGGGAAGGACTGTCTAAATTATCATTGGCATCTAGGATGATGACAATTATAAAGTCTGATCATAATCAATCTGAGAGTTGCATGGATGATTGGACAGCTCTTCTAAAAGAATATTTGCCAGAGGATAATCAAGCTGCTGAGTCATACTACGACATACAAAAACTAGTCTCTAGTTTAGGATTACCTTCGCAGATGATAGATGTTTGCATTGACAATTGCATGATATTTTGGAAAGATGATGAAGATCTACAGGAATGTCGATTTTGTCACAAACCAAGATTTAAGCCCCAAGGAGCTGGTAGAAGTAAAGTGCCGTACCAGCGAATGTGGTACCTACCCATAACAAATAGGCTACAAAGGTTATACCATTCGGAACGAACAGCTGCATCAATGAGGTGGCATGCGGAACATTCAACTATTGAAGGAGAAGTTCATCATCCTTCTGATGCAAAAACTTGGAAACATTTCAAATCGGTACACTCTAATTTTGCTAAAGAGAAGCGCAATGTTTATCTTGGCCTATGTACAGATGGTTTTAGTCCGTTTGGTATGTCTGGCAGGCAATATTCTTTGTGGCCGGTTATATTGACACCTTATAACCTTCCGCCTGATATGTGCATGCAGAGGGAATTTCTATTTTTGAGTTTTTTAGTCCCTGGTCTGAAGCATCCAAGAAGATCTATTGATGTGTTTTTACAGCCGCTGATTCACGAGTTGAACTTGTTGTGGTCTCATGGGGTTCGGACTTTTGATTACTATAAGAAAAAGAATTTTACCATGCGAGCTATGCTTATGTGGACGATAAGCGATTTTCCAGCGTACGGAATGTTATCTGGTTGGACAACACATGGTCGGTTATCATGTCCGTATTGCCAAAATGAAACAGATGCCTTCCAACTTAAAAATGGTAGAAAATCTTGTTGGTTTGATTGTCACCGCAGGTTTCTCCCTATGAACCATCCGTACCGGGGGAACAGGAGACTATTCATAAAGGGCAAACGTGTACGTATCCCACCACCTCCATATCTTTCAGGAGAGCAAATTGAAGGTCAACTTGATTATTGGAGAGCTCAGGATACAGCAAAACGTGGTGGTAACTGGCTTAATATCCCGGTCAATCTTCTAGATGGATACCTTGTTGAACATAATTGGCATAAGAAGAGCATTTTCTGGGATCTACCGTACTGGAAGGATCACCTATTGCGCCACAATCTTGATGTCATGCACATTGAGAAAAACTTTTTCGATAACATCATGCATACCATCTTAAATGTTTCTGGCAGGTCTAAAGACAACGTGAAGTCTAGATTGGATTTGCCTCTTATATGCTCTAGATTTGAGTTACGTCTCACGGGAGATGGTAGAGCTCCACTCCCTATCTTTAGATTATCAAACGAATGCAAAACAACATTCTTCAACTGGGTTTCCACCGACGTAAAGTTTCCAGATGGATACGTGTCAAAACTCTCTAAGTCGGTAGAGCAAGGGAAAAAATTTTCTGGCATGAAGAGTCATGATTGTCATGTGTTTATGCAGAGATTATTGCCTTTCGTCTTTGTAGAGCTTTTGCCAACGAACGTGCATGAATCACTTGCAGGTATAATTTCTATGATGATATATAAATATCTAAACAAATGATGTCTGAAAAATTATATTTTTTCTCTATGATATTGAACTTCGGTTTTAGGTGTTGGAGCATTTTTTCGAGATCTGTGTGTGCGAACTCTGACTGAGGATGAAATTCAACAACTAAAACATAACATTCAAATATTGTTATGCAACTTAGAGAAGATATTTCCTCCATCTTTCTTTGATGTTATGGAGCATCTTCCTGTCCATCTTCCTCACGAAGCCGATTTAGGAGGGCCCGTTCAATTTCGTTGGATGTATCCTTTCGAGAGATTCATGAAACATTTAAAAGGAACGGCAAAAAACCTGGCTAGGGTTGAGGGATCAATTGTTGCGGGAAGTTTAACCAAAGAAACCTCTCATTTCAGCTCATATTACTTCTCTCTCACTGTCCGAACATGAAAAAGAGCTCCACGTAGGTACGACGATGGTGGCATCGCGCAAGCGTATCCGGTTTCAGATGTCCCAGATATATTCTGTGCAGTTGGTAGGCATGCTGGAATCACAAGAGAAGAAGATTGGTTCTCATACGAAGACTACAATTGTGCACACACATATATTCTCTTACAATGCGATGAAATTACCCCATTTTTTAGGTATATATTATAATTACCAACTACGGACTGATGTCAAAAGGGTTATCTTCGTACTTATATATGCTTTGAAAACATTTATTATAACTATATATATATTTTCTCGTAGTGAATTCATTCGCCAAGTTGCCGAGGCTTTCCCAAATGCATCCGCCGATGAGATTGAAAAACGTAAAGATCTCCACTTTGCTAAATGGTTGAAAACTCAAGTAAGTTAAAAACAAAATTATATATATATAGTTTCCATTAAAACCTATATATTCTCTTATTATATTTACAATGTGTATACTGTATTTGCCAGGTTGATTATGGAGACACGTCGTACCCTGTATGGTTTAGAGAGTTGATCCAAGGTCCATTGGGAAAAGTTACGTTATCTCCAATGTATTTTACACGAGGTTATGTGTTTCATACGTTCGAACGTGGAAAAAACAGAGCAACTGTGAACTATGGTGTGGTAGTTCGAGCGGGGGACACGGATTTTTATGGCATTATACAAGACATTGTTCAAGTGCAATTCCCTGGTTTGGTTAACTTAAAGTGCACCCTTTTGAAATGCGAGTGGTTTGATCCAGTTGTCGGGCGAGGGATTCGAGTAGGAAAGTTTGGTGTCATCGATGTTAACGGATCTCGTTCTTATGCAAAGTACGATCCATTTGTCCTCTCATCACAAGCGGATCAAGTTTGTTTCATACCATATCTACGTGTCAGAAAAACAGGGATTTTATGGTTATCTGTGCTTAAAATAGCTCCCAGAGGAATGATAGTTGAATCCGACGACGCTCCTATACAATATGAAGCTGCCGTGGATATCACAATTCCATAACAAGATATAGACAATATCATTCTTATAGATCCGCAAAATCGAGAAGCTGAAATTCTTTCGAAGGCTACCGATGCAGAAAACCCGGAAGACGAGTTCGCAAACGAGAGTGGCAAAAATACCGATGAGAATGACGATGACTCAAATGACGATTCGGAGTGAAGCATATACATGTGTTTTATTTGGATTTTTGTTTTTATTTCATTTGTTTCGGATAATATTAATTTGTTATTATACTATATTTTCTATTATTGTTAAGTTTTTTTAAAAAAAAATAAGCTGAATTAGCGTCGAATTAGCATCGAATCAGATGAATTCGACGCTAATTCGATGTTATATAGCGTCGTTTTTGCATCGGGTAATAACAAATTCGACACCTTTTCCATTCTATACCCTAAACCCAAAAAAACAGAAATTTTTAGATTTAGCATCGAATCAGATGAATTCGACGCTAAATCTAACAAATTCTGTGTTTTTTGGGTTAAGGGTATAGAATAAAACATTTAAAAGTCAACAGTTACGAGTGAAACATATATATTAGATAAACTGAATAATTTAATTGCAAACAACTAAGTTCATATAATTATACTTTTAAACAAAAGCATATAAGTCTTAGATTTCTATAAACTATATTGGTTTACATATACTATCATAAAACATTTCGGAACAAGATAGGTACTTTAAAATTTCAAAAGTTTAAATTATTCGGTAGTAATAAAGATTGAAAATGATAAGATAGTTCTCGTATAGGTGGCGGTTTCTATACCCTAAACCCGAAAAACACAGAATTTGTTAGATTTACCATCGAATTAGCGTCGAATCAGATGAATTTAGCGTCGAATTAGCGTCGAATTCATCTGATTCGATGCTAATTCGACGTTAAATCTAAAAATTTCTGTTTTTTGGGTTTAGGGTATAGAATGAAAAAGGTGTCGGATTTTTTATTATCTGATGCAAAAACGACGCTAAATTCAATTAATTTGGTTTAACCGAAGGCAGCAAACCAAAATTTTTCATACTTATTTTGGTTTACCGCGGTTTTGGTGAAATTTTTTAATTTAGCGTCGAATTTGCGACGAATATTCACATTCGACGCAAATTCGACGCTAAATTAAAAAATTTCACCAAAACCGCGGTAAAATTAGCGTCGAAATAGCGTCGGATAGTGATAATAAAACCCAGAACCAGACTTCTTCTTCTTTTTTCTTAATTCCGATTTCATCCGCCGATCGACCTTAACATAATTCTCTCCCGCCGCCGCCGCGACCTCTCTCTCTCTCTCTCTCTCTCCTGTCGGCGACCTCTCTCTCTCTCTCTCGCTCTCTCTCTCTCCTGCCGCCGCCGCGACCTCACTCTCTCTCTCTCCCACCACCGCCGCGAACTCTCTCTCACTCTCTCCCGCCGGCGACCTCTCTCTCTCCCGCCGCCAGCGACCAAATTTAGATCTATGGTAAATTTTTTTTTTTTTGTTAATAATATTATATTAAGTTTGATTTAGGAATTTTTAGAAAATAGAATAGATTTTTAGGAATTTGAATGGATTTGTAGAAATTAAATTGGATTTTTAGGAATTGAAATGGATTTGTAGTAAATAGAATTTATGTGTTTGTAGTTATAAAATTTATAAAGTCATGAGTTTATGAAAATTATTAATAAACGAATTTGAGAATTTTAATTTTTCAAAACATATATATTTGTGTACAATATAATAAAAATCATTTGATCTATAATTTACAAATGTAAATAAATATTTTGTTTTAAATAAAAACGATTTTATAAGTAATTTTATATTTATACTCTATAATTATGAACTTATAAAAATAAATTTTTGAAGTTAAAATAACAAAACAAGTTTACAAATTATGTTCATATTTTATATACAAAATTTAAATTTTTTTAGCATTTTTGGAATTATTTTTACAAATTTTATATTTATTTATGAATTTATATGTTTTCTATTTTTATTTATTAATTTTTTTGGTTTTATAGGCGGATCCACCACCTTCTTACGGACAGTTATTTGGCGAGGATGCTACGATTCCTGGATATGATGGTCGTCGCTGATCAGGATCAGGATCAGCGTCGGGTTCGCAAGCTGCAACATATCGTCCACGACCTCCACCACGAGGTCCTTCACGAGTTGCACCACGTGTTGCACCACGGGCTCCACCACCGCCACCGCCTCAACCAGAGCCAGAGACACAGACAGAAGAAGACGCAGCAGACCCTTCTGATGACCACCAAGAGCTGCCACCGGCAAACGCGCCTCTCATGATGCGGATTACTGAGCTTCTCCGCCAACCTGGACGAGAGACACGGGTTAGGACTCTCCATCCGATGAGGCCTCCTGGTACATTATGGTATGATTATATCTTTTACAATATTACTAATATTGGTTATTTAATTTTTAATTTACAAATTATAATTAGATCATTGTAAATTCTTGTTTAACAGGTTTAGCAATAACAAGGTATCGCGTTCGGTCACCAAGGCCATCGCGGCCTATTTCACTATGCCCCATGCTAATTGGAGCAAGACGCCGCAACATGTGCGGGATATTTGGTTCGAATCATTGGCGGTATGTCTTTTTATATTATTTATTTTTAATTATTAAAAAAATATATTTTAAATATATTCATAATATTATTCGTATTTTTGTAGGAAGGGTGGCATTGGGAAGAAACTCGTACTTTTGAAGTACGAGCAGAGTTCGAGCATAAGGCGCTAAAGCGTCTCAACGGTTACGTCGGTAACTTGAAGAAGGCGTGGCGCGCCAAAGGCGATGAGGCGAAGCCGATGGGGATGGATCCCGATGTTTGGTCGGATCTAGTGCAGTTCTAGGAGGATCCCCATTCGGTGGTTAAATCGGAGAAGTGTTCTGTAGCTCGTCTCACGCCAGTGGCCGAAGGAGATGGACCTTCAAAGCATTGTGCGGGTCAAAAATCGTACGCCACAGTACGACTGGATATGGTAATTTATTTGATTTTTTTGTATTTTAAATATTTATATAATTTATATTTAAGTTTTATTTACGTTTATTTTTGTTTAACAGGCTGATGGCGGTGATCTTCCTCCGATGGTTAAAGTGATGGAGAAAACTCATCGGAAGAAGGATGGAACGTTTGTTACCGCTCAAGCGGAACGAACGTTCAACGAGTTCAACGCACGATTGGCAGAGCTAGACGAATCTGTCCAGTGTACGATGGGTGTCCAAGATTTGGATCGACTTTACGAAGAGGTAATTTTTTAGATTTTCTTAATATATTTAAAGTTATTTTTATTACAATTTTATTGTATAACATTTTTATTTTATAGGTTGCACCGAAGAAGAAAGGACGAACGATGGGTGTTGGATCCATCAGGGATGTCCCACAAGCTTGTTCGTCGGCTCGATATTCTTACACCGCGGGTCCGTCTCAGCCGCAATTGACCAGGCAGTTGGAAACTGCTAATTCTAGGATTTCGCAGCTAGAGACTAACCTTTCGGCAATGACCAGTCTCTTTAACATCATTGCAGTGGATAATCCGACATTAGCAACTGCCTTGCAAGGGCTTCAGTTTCCTCCACCGCCTCCTCCACCTGACGGTCCTACGCAATTCGAGCAAGAATCCGAAGAGATGATCCGGGAAGATGTTATCAACCTAAAGACCCAACAACAAGAGTAGATTAGGATTTTTATTTCATTTGTATCGCATATTTTGTTTTATAATGTTTTTAATTTTTAATATATTTTTATAATATTTTTAATATATTTTTATAATATTATTATTTTTTTAAAAAAAATTATAAACGACGCTAAATCGATGCTATTCAGCGTCGAATTAGCGTCGAACTTGTCGAAAGCGACAACACTAATTCGACGCTAAATAGCATCGATTTAGCGTCGTTTTGTTGCATCGAAACACTGTGACCCTAAATCGATGCTATTTAGCGTCGATTTAGCGTCGTAATTAGTTGCGACGCAAAATTAGCGTCGATTTAGCGTCGATTTAGCGTCGAAAATTAATTAGCGTCGAGGATTTAGCGTCGAAAATGATTTCGACGCTATGGGATTTTAGCGTCGAATTACGCTGACGCTAAATATATGTTTTCTTGTAGTGTGAACATTGTATGTGCGAAAGCTCTCGTTCACTAACTAGGCTACGAGAGAGAAATGAGGGATACAATCAAATTCGTCACAAAACATTACAAAGAAGAAACTAACTTATTTTTAACCAAGTTTAAGAATTTGCAACCTTAGAAAATTTAACAAAAATAGTTAATAATCCTAATTTTTTTTCCATCTGAAAAATATATATTGATATTAAAAATGTTAAGAGCTATAAAAGCCAATGGCTAACAACATAATGCTTCGGAACATAGAGACACATGTTCCGTACGTAGTTCTTTTTAGAACAAGATAATCATGTTTAGAATTGAGCAATTATAAACAAAATGACCGATGTTGCCTGCTTAAACAAGATTTATTGGAATACATATGTATATATATGTTGTGAAAGGTATATGAGAATTACATGCAGGAGTCACATGGACATTATAAGTAGCACCACATTATCTAAGAATACATAAAAATAATTGATAAGAACTCCAAAAGTAAATTATAACAAACATGTTTGTACAGAATAATCAAATGGATAGAAATTAGTTGACTAGTATCCAAGAGATAGAAAAATAAAGATGAGAGTTTTTTTAGTTGAGAAACTATAAGATCTCCAAGAGGGAGGGGGCAGGGTGTTTAAAAGGGTGAAAATCTATATTTGAAAAATCCATTTTTGGACACATGACATTGGTTTATTTTTTTTAGGAACAATTCTTGGGTTCACTCCTAGGGGTGAATAACTCCATTAGCCAATCACAATTTAGTTAAAAAATATATTATATTAAATCACTAAAATAATTATGGTAATCACTAATTCACTTTCCTAATTATGACCTCTTTCCTAATTATGACATATAATAGAATAAATTAGATATAATTAATATAAATAACAAAAAATTAGATTAAATCATTAAACCTTAAAAATCTAAACCACAAATACTAAACCCTAAACCCTAAACCCAAATAATAAATCCTAAACCCCAAATCCTAAACCCTAAATAATAAACCCTAAATATCCTAAACCCCAAATATTAAACCCTCCCAAATACTAAATCCCCTGGAATTATTTGAGGTTTAGGATTTAGTATTTGGGGTTAGGGTTTATTATTTGGGGTTTGGGGTTTATTATTTGGGGTTTAGGGTTTATTATTTAGGGTTTAGTATTTAGGTTTAGGGTTTAGTATTTGTGCTTTAGATTTTTAAGATTTAATGATTTAATCTAATTGTTTTTGTTAATTATATTAATTATTTTAATTTATTGTCAATATGTCATAATTATGAAAGAGAATTACTGGTTCCCATAATTATTTTTGTGATTTAATATAATATATTTTTTAACTAAATTGTAATTGGTTAATGGAGAAGGGGTGAATACTTATTCACCCGTAGGGGTGAACCAAAAAATTGTTTTTTTTTAATGACAAATCAAATACACAATAGTGTAGAACAATAATTAAATACTTTGTTAGTGATTATTTTCGTTTTATTTTTTACAAATCTTAAAATAAAATTATTTATTTATTAAGTTCCGTCATGGATATGTTTAAATTATACATTGTTATTATATTTTACTTGATATTAGTTAATATTAATACAATAATATAAAATTAGTATTATTTTTTTATTGTTTTATAAGTGAGATACTCTATGAATTTTTTTCTAGTGGAAGGGAAGAACTAAGATAGGTTTCTAAAATAAAATAAAAAAAGACTAAAAATATTTGTACTATATTGATGAAAGATTGTATTGGTCTCTTAGGATTAGAGATGCTCCAAGCATCTTTTAAAAAACTCAAAACCATTTGTCATTATATAATGGGGCAATTACAAAAATACCACTTTTTGAATGCACATTTGTAAGAATACCATTTGAGGATGTCCATTTATAAAAATGCCACTAATTATACATTTATAAAGTCTATATCTTAAAATTCTAAATTCTAAAAAATGTTTTGACACCTAAAACCCCCTAAACACTCAAAACTAAACCCTAATAGATCATAATTAACCCAAATATAAATAATATAAAGAAAAAATAATTTTGAAAAAGTGGCATTTTTGTAAAAATTTCAAAAGTGTGGCATTTTTGTAAAATGACACTTGAAAAATGGTATTTTTTAAAATTTCTCTTATATAATTGGTTTAGATTTCTCTATAGCTTAATATTTAGTTATAATTAAACTAAATTTAAAATATTGACATTATTCAAAAATAAACTGTTCAAGTATCTTAACCGATGGAGATGGCCAAGGCATAATGCATTTTTTTTAGTTGTTATTGTGGTTAATAGTAAAGAGCCTTGAGCTTTTAGAGAGAAGATATTATTTATTTTTGTTTCGGCATATTTGGAGAGATCTCAGCAAATCCAAAAAGACTTGATTTATTTGGAAACGAATATCCTTGCATCTATTTTCTTAGAAAAAGTTAGTAATTTAAGGTTCATTTTAGTCAAGAGAGTACAACTTATGTGTGTAAAAATGGGGTTTAGGGTGTGTAATTCTTAAGATTTTTTTTTCTTGGTTTAAATATTCATAACATTTAATTCGTCAGGTTTCAAAGTTTGTGAATTAAAAGATTTGTTGTCTTAGTGCGTCAAATTACTTTGAGTAAATAATCGTAACTAATACGTCATGTAGCTTCTTTACAGTGGAACTGATATTTTTGTGGTTTAGAGGTTTCAAAATTTGTGAGAATTGTGCGTGGCTTTGGTTTTATTGTTGGAGGCAATCTAGTAATCTACCTTTCGGTGTCGATTTAAATTCCAAACCGTCGCCGAATTCTGTGAGATGAAACGTGTTATGGTTCATGCCCGCATGTCGTTTACGTGTGACGTGGCCATAATCTCAACCTTTACATACTTAGTGTTCAAATACATGTACTAGCCAATGGTCCCAACTTACACTTATGATATCTGACCAGGGTCGGTCCAATACGTGTCCGAAGATATTTGTGTTCCTAATGTTAAAAAAAAGAACAATTTGTTTGTCTAAAAAAGCACTTATGTGTTTTATAAACTCGTTGAGATAGTTTCTTATATATATGGCCTAGGTAATCAGTTGGTTCGGTTAGTCTTGGTCTGTTAGATTTTCTTCTTTGCAAAATAGTATGCCATAATTTCATCTTCATAGTATTATCTATGAAGCCCTCTTTTAGATAAGAAACTTCATATCAACAACCCACAAAAAAAAAAAAAAAAAATCATTTTTCCATGTGTGACAATTAATAAAAGCCAGAGACCATACTAAGCGTACAATGAGCGACTTAACGAAGCTCACAAAATGACATTTACATAAAACCAACAATCCTAGGGTTCTCGGGTTTTCAGCGAAACCTTTCCTTTTGCATCGGTCTGGTTCTGACCCGAGAGATATAGATAGCACCTAGGCAGAAAACCAATTTCAGTAATAGCAAAGGTTTTCTACAAGAATAACCTAATGATTCATATTAAATTTTACCAGACAACTTATCGCGGATGATTTCCGCTTGATCTAGGGCGTCCCAACCTCCGTCTTCTTCTTGGAACTGGATTCGAATCATGGCCTACATCGTTCTGTAAACGCAACTCTTCATCATCATTGTTATTATGTTCATCTTGTAGACCCAATAGATTCTCGCCCCAAAGATATCGCCTATCTGAAGAACGCCGATGATTCCTCCATGCCCTTGACCTGTGAGATCTTGATCCACCACCACTGCCACTACCACTAGAACCTCCATTATTGTCAAGAGACCCAATCATTTGAAACAATACTAAAGTGGTCCAAAGATCGCTGCTGCCTCCATTTCCAGTTTCTCTCTCACCTGAGAACCTATCTCCGTTTTCTATAACATAGTCTCCTACTACAACAGCACCAGGCATAGCAGAACGTATTGCACTGACTATGTCTCCATACTCCCTCTGGTTCTCAAGGCGTCTCCAAGCTCTCTCTCTTGTTGGATCAGTGTCTGAAGGACGAGTTGTTGGGTGCATCCTTCTGGCATGGCGGCGCAGATCCTGATAGTTGCCAGTAAATGAGCAGGATTCTCGAGAGCAACTTCGGTTCTTCAGGTCAAGATACGTTCTTACTTCTTCTACAACCTTCCATCCTAAAACAGTACCCCGGCATAGAGGACATTTCAGATTTGTGCTTTCCTCTGATTGTTCTTCTTCCACTCTCCTCCTCCTCCTCCTCAGCGATTCAGAGTCCCCAACAGATACTTGGTTTCCAGACAGTCGGTGGTAACTGTTTTGACTGGTAGTACCACGCTCGTTTTGAGATTCATTGCTTGCTCTTAAGGCTAAGTTCACCTCAGAAGTAGGGTCATTTGGGGATTCAGAATGCAATTTCTTAAACCTATCGAGGCAATTGGAATGTCGGTAACTGGTATCACAGATGTAAGACCTGCAACCTTTGTCATGAGAGCTGCACAGCAGTAGAACAGCATTATGTGGGTGATCCATGCAAACAGGACATGAGACCTCATCCAGTTCTTTGTGAAGAGCATGAGCATCTGACTCGGTACTTAATTTTCGCTTTAAACCAGCCATCTTGTAAGCACTGTGTAAGCTACTCACGCATAAAGTTAGAAACACTAAGCGAGCTTAAAAAATACTACTATGTTTTTGAAAGGATCAAAAGTCATTGCCATATTTCGATCAATCATGTAGCAGCAAACACAAATCATGAACAAATGAAAATAACAATGACCTATGAACACCAATTATAATTTTCATGATCACATGGCCATGAACAGAAGAACATGTATCTTATACTGACTGATGGCCATGAAACTCGCACAGAAACTTTACACATCAAAAGAAACAACAAATTGTTAACTTCACGAAGAGAGATAATAGTTAGCTGAAAATAAACTTACCGACAGAGAGAAATCCTATTAGCAGCCTGTTGAAATCTACTTTCTTACTCTTTGAGCGCGTTGAACTTTAACTTTAAGACACCGATCACTTGTTAAGTCGCTGACCAAAAGCAAACCACCAACAAAGTAAACAGTATTAAATAGAAAATCCTTGAGGGAAATGGAGGACACCAAATCCGGCATAAATAACTAAACCACTATTCGTTAAGTTAAGTCGCAGGGCAAACCCAAGTGTCCCAAAACCTGCATTAACATCCCAAAAAGTGAAGTAACAATCAAACTCACATAACATTATTATTCGTTAACACGATGTAGATCTGATTCACATATATATATTCATACAAACCACAATCAAGTTAGTAATCAAGCAACTGATAGCATCATCATGGAAGATAAAGAAACTAGAATCCTAAAACCATAACAAAATTTTCACTTTCAAACATTGGATTAGTAAGAAATCAGAGACATACATCTTCCACTACAATCAACAATACCCAATCACCTTTAAAAAACCATTATATGGATTGACAGTTTTGGCTTAAGTTAGAAAGTTTCAACTTTTAAAACAAAACGGCAACCTTGGATAAAGAAAACAATCAAAAAGCAAGTAAACCCATTAGGAATCTGTAATCAGAACTCAGATTTCATATTCATGATCATATATAAATAACCCTAAACCAGAACACAAATCTCCAAATTTTCAACGACAATCGGTGGCAAAATAATCAATACCCAAACCCATATCAATCAAATTCCCAAAAAAAAAAGGGTTCAACACAATCGATCCATCATCACACAACAAGAATCCGATCAAAAACAAAGGAAATAATAACGTGCAATAAAATCGGGTAAGGTAGTTACAAATTGGAATTCGAAGAGGAGTTATTCGTCTCCAAGGATTCGATTTGGTTGTTTGATTCTCTCTTTCTCTCTATATTAGAGAGAGATTGGATTGGATGATGATGAGATTTAGGAAATTGGGTTAGGCGAAACAAAGGAGGAGAATCGATTATTTCACTTATTTTTATCACAAAACATCGCACTTGTACATTTATATTTTCACATTATTTTAAATGCAAGAATTGAAATTGTTTTTTAAAAATTAAAAGAAAAACCGCACGCTGTATATCTATTACCCAAAACGACGACGTATCCTTAGAGAGAGAGAGATGAATTATCTGCTTCCGACGCTAAGGAAGAAGGAAGAGATCGATCGGATCATTAGAGACACGATCGATAAAGTGCTTGTTCTACGATTCGGTCGTTGCTCCGACAATGATTCTCTTCTGCTTGATGACATTGTATGTATTATTATTCAGACTTTGCTTTCTCTCTATTTTTCCTGGCTTTTCTTCTTCTCTCTCAGTCTAATTTCTCGATTACAGCTTCAGAAATCGGCGAGAGATGTTTCGAAATTCGCTACTGTAGCTTTGGTAGACGTTGATTCGGAGGAAGTTGAGGTTTACGTTAAGTATTTTGATATCACTTTAATCCCTTCCACTGTCTTCTTCTTCAACGCGTGCCACATGAAGTTGGATTCTGGGTAAATTCTTGTTCCAAAACCTCATTTTTAGAATTGGATTCATGTAAGTTTTGATTTGGTGATTTTTTTACAGAACTGCGGATCATACCAAGTGGGTTGGTAAATTCCATGAAAAACAAGACTTTATTGATGTTGTTGAGGTAGATAGAACAAATCAATTTCATCAAGATTCCTTAGTATATTTGCAGCAAGATTCAATTTTTGTAATCCTCTGTTTTCTTTTGTATTATTTGTAGGTGATTTTCCGAGGAGCTATGAAAGGGCAGATGATTGTTCATTGCCCGATTCCGCCTGAGAGAATACCAAAGTACCAACTCTTGTACAAGGATGTGTAGAAACTAAGAAATTGGAAATTTAATTTTCTTGTAGTACATTTTACTATGCAAACTCTGTTTCTCATTACCTTATGTTGGAATCATATTTACATGCCATTTTGAGGTTTACATGTATGTTTTTCTACACTGGAAGAATGAAATGTCGATGAACTAACCCGCTTCTTGATTCTCCAATGTTGTAAGTCAGGGTTTGTTTTCTCTCTTCTTGGTTTTAGTGACGAGTTCCATTGACATGGACTGAAGTTGGCTTGTTAACTTGGTGAATGGAGGACGAGAATCCCACATTATGGACCAGCATTTTCCCATAAGCTTTTTCCAATCCGGAACACAGCTTTTCGGAATGTGAGGTCAAAGCGTGTGTTCTTCACAACCCCACCTTAGTGCTAAAAGGAGGAAATAGATTAGCAAAAGAGTGGCTGCTGTTATGAGGTAAGTGAGAAAAACTGAGTGATAGTTTTTGACTTACCAATGATTGCTCCACAATGCATATTTGCATAGGGTTCCTCTCTGGTTAGAATCTCCCATAGCAAAATCCCATATGAAAAGACCGATAAATATGAGTTATGTATTCCTACCTGCACAAAACAGGATTTCCAGCTCAAGTAGTGGATTCTTTTGGTGCAACAATGGGAATGAGATTTTAATCAATATGTTACTTTGCATATAGACCGTTGTGGATCCCAAAAATTGACTAGTAAGTTCTTGCATTTGAGATCAAAGTGGACACTGCTCTTTGAGTGCAAATACTCCATGCCAAAAGCAGTATCCGTTGCAATTATTATTCTTTTTCGAGCGTCAAGCAATCTGCATAGGCATTATGACTGATTAAGTTTCTATCAGATTCAGAATGGTAAGGGATATGCAGAGATAATTAACATTCACTATGAACTCCGAAACAGTTGCCAAGGTTCCCCAGTTCCAACAGGGACCCCAGAAAGAAATATTTGGTCTGATAAAGCAAAACAATTCAAACGTCATATCCAAAAAGTGCTGCGAAGGGGAAGACACATCCGAACCTGCATAACGGATGACGGTGACGAAACTAGAAACTAGAAGGCTATAAGAGAAGATAAAACAATACAGCTAGGGCTAGAATCTATGGCATATGACTTATGACTTATAACTCATATGACTTATGACTTATAACTAAGGACCTTGGCAGTTCTAGAAATACAACTTAGACTATATGTTTTGCCTCAATAATGTTCTAGAAATGGTAAAAGTCATTATGAATAAAAACAACAAGTGCAAACCTGTCAAAAATTAAGGCTCTTAAGGGCTTTTCTACCGTATTGCGAGGTGGAGGTATCCTTTGTCCAATTGCATTCAACATCTCCGTAATACCAATTCCCTCTTGTATCAACCAATATTGCCCAGAAAATGTAATTGTTAGAGAGCCACACTATTATGAACTTGTAATCAAAACACCAAGATCACTCTTTTATTTATCCAACAAGTGCAATACAAACGGAGAGATCCCAAGGATCCTCTCTCACACACACCCCAAGAATGATCAACAACTTGATATCCCTCTACTAACAAAACGTAATCTTAAATAACCAATTCTCCTCCTTGCACATGGCTTGTCTCGTGACTCATCAAGCCGTTACTCCCCTAGGTGACGTGTCTTCTTCTTCCAGAAGGATCAGACCCTGCACGTCACTCCCACCTGATAAGTTAGCAGCCTTATCAGTCTCCTTATCAGCCTTCATCTTCTTGGGCCATTTCCTCTTGTATTGGTACACAATGGGAGCCCTTTCATTCACACTCCTAACATTACCCCCGCCTTTAAAAAGGTCCTTGTCCGCAAGGTTGAATTTAGGAAACTGCTCTTGTATAACACCCACCCATTCCCAAGTAGAGTCAAATTCAGGAAGTCCTTTCCACTTGATCAATACCTCTTCTTGGCCAGTAATGGGGTTAATCCGGAACCCTCTTATAGTTTCAGGCTCGGACTCCAAAACGCCTTCTCCTGTGAGTTGAGGTGGTAAGGGAAATGGTTCCCATGAGCTACCCACCGCCTTCTTAAGTTGAGAGACGTGAAACGTAGGATGAAGCTTGGATTCTGGAGGCAATTTAAGTGTGTACGCTACTGCTTCCACTCTTGCAGTTATCTCAAAGGGTCCGTAGAAACGAGCTGCTAGTTTTTCATTTACCCTTCTGGCCAGTGATTGCTGTCTGTAGGGCTTGAGTTTAAGAAACACCATGTCCCCAACTGCGAATTCCACATCCCTGCGGTGCTCATCAGCCTGTTTTTTCATGATCTGCTGAGCTTTCAGGATCTGTTGGCGTAGCACACACAGCATTGCATCCCGCTCCTTTAATTTAACCTCCAAATCAGCACTAGAAGTAGACCCGTTCTCATACTTCAGCAAGGTAGGGGGTTCTCTGCCATACACTGCTTGAAAAGGAGTCATTTGGATGGCAGTATGGAAAGAAGAGTTATAACACAGCTCTGCCCAAGCCAGGAATCGGACCCAATATCTGGGCTTCTCGCTGGTAAAACATCGCAGAAATGTCTCAACTCCTCTATTGGTAACCTCTGTTTGCCCGTCTGACTGTGGATGGTAAGCAGTGCTGAAATTGAGGTTAGTGCCGGCCAACCGGAATAACTCTGTCCAAAACCTTCCAGTAAAGACCTTGTCCCTGTCTGAGACAATCGTTTTTGGAAACCCATGGAGCCTTACAACTTCTTGGATGAAGACCGCAGCTACCTCTGGTGTATCAAAAGGGTGTTTCAGCCGGATGAAGTGCCCATACTTGGAGAGCCGGTCTACCACCACCATAATAACATCGAATCCGTCTGATTTTGGTAATCCTTCGATGAAATCCATAGAAATGTCTTCCCAAATGGCAACAGGAATAGGAAGTGGTTGGAGTAACCCCGCGGGAGCCAACGTCGAGTATTTATGGGTCTGACATACCTGACAAGTCGCCACGTGATTGCGAATGTCAGTCATCATGCCCTTCCAATAAAACAAGGCTCCAATCCGTTTCTGAGTTTTGAGGATGCCGCCATGTCCACCCAGCTTACTATCATGAAACTCCTGTAAGACCACTCCCACCAGATGAGACGACTGTGGAATCACTAACTTCCCTTGCCTCAAAAGCCTCCCTTGGACCACTGTGTACTCTAGATGGACAGTAGGATCTTGCATCACTGCCTCCTTAATCTTGCTGAGGGTAACGTCCCGGTCTACCTCTGTCCCAATCTCTGCGAGTTGGATGGCCACTGGTACTGACAGAGCAAATAAGTGGGGAATAACCTCTCTGCGTGAAATGCATCTGCCGCCTTGTTCTCCAAACCGGGTTTGTATTGAATGTCAAAGTCAAACCCCAGAAGCTTGGTGAGCCACCTTTAATATTCTAGGTTGACTTCCCTCTGCTCCAATAAGAATTTTAAACTCTTCTGGTCAGTACGGACTAAGAACCGCCGGCCAATGAGATAATGTCTCCATTTCTGAATGGCAAAGACAATAGCCATTAACTCCCTTTCGTAGACGGACTTCAATCTCTGCCTTTCCGTCAGAGCCTGGCTAAAGTATGCCAAAGGCTGCTGATGCTGCATCAAGACGGCTCCCCATCCCACCCCCGAAGCATCTGATTCCACCACAAACAGAGACGTAAAATCAGCCATTGCTAACACCGGCACTGTGGACATGGCTTCCTTGAGGTGCTGGAAAGCGAGACGGCCATCCTGAGTCCAACGAAACTGGTCTTTCTTGAGTAACGCAGTAAGAGGACGGGCAATGTCTCCATAACCTCGCACAAATTTTCTATAGTAACCAGTTAACCCCAAAAATCCTCGTAGTTGCTTCACATTTGTTGGTTCAGGCCAACTAACCATTGCTTGAATCTTTCCCGGATCTGCAGATACTCCTTGACCCGAGATGATGTGGCCCAAATACTCGATCTCAGCCTTGCCAAACGCACATTTCTTCTTGTTTGCGTACAACTGCTGTTGCTCAAGGAGCTGAAGAACCAGACGCAGGTGCTCCTGGTGCTCTTGCAATGTTTTACTATACACCAAGATATCGTCGAAGAACACTAGGACAAACCGCCGCAGATGCTTGCGGAATATGTCTTTCATCAAGGACTGAAAAGTGGTTGGCGCGTTAGAGAGGCCAAATGGCATTACCAGAAATTCGTAGTGCCCACCATGTGTGCGAAAAGCAGTTTTTGGTACGTCTTCTGCCTTGACCAGTATTTGATGATACCCTGATTTGAGGTCCAGCTTCGAGAAGACCTTAGCCCCATGTAGTTCGTCAAGCAGTTGGTCAATCATGGGGATCGGATAGCTATCCGGGACAGTCACTTTGTTGAGAGCCCGGTAATCAACACAGAACCGCCAGCTCCCATCCTTCTTCTTGACTAGTAATACAGGGCTAGAGAATGGGCTGCCACTGTCTCGTATAATCCCTGCTGCTAACATGGCTGCCACCTGCTTCTCAATCTCTTCTTTCTGAGCTTGTGGATAGCGGAACGGTCGTACGCTTACTGGTCTAGAGCCTGGTTCCAGCACAATCTGATGCTCCTTGCCTCTAGAGGGAGGAAGACCGTGAGGCTCCTCAAAGACCCGTGGAAATTCTGCCAAGACCCCAGACAGCAACTCCGGCACGCCATCATGTCCGTTACCCGTCAACGAAGCTTCTTGCAATCCCCCATACTCTACCAGGACTCCTTCTCCTTGATCCGCCAAGGCTTTCCATAGAGCGGCGTCGTTTGTTTGGTAGGGGAGGAAACCGAAATGGGCTTGTTGTTGATGGGCCCATATCCTGGTTTGCTGGTCGCGTGGCTTGATGGGCCTCCCCCCTTTGATTGGCCCATGCGATCCGATTTGCTGCCTCCGGAAAGATTTCCCGTAGAATCCTCCGTCGATCCGTTCCAATCTTCGACCATCTTGGCTACCTCCATCATTTTTCGTAAATGACGGGGTTCGAACATTTTTACCCCGGCTCGGATTCTGGGTTTAAGCCCGATCATAAACTTGAGCTCCAACACCGATTCTGGTACCTCCGGCGCTTGCGAGGCCAAGCTGATAAAATCACGGCAGTACTCCTTCACTGAACCCTCTTGGTTTAAGGTCAATAACCTCTCTCCGGCGCTAGAGTCATAGCTTGCCGAAAACTGCTCAAGGATCCGTCTTTTCATTTGGTCCCAATTGAGAAAGGGGTTACGATCCCGTTCCCATCGGTACCAAGTTAGCGCCTCCCCGTCGAAGCATACCCCGGCGAAAATGGCTCTGATACCAATTTATTATGAACTTGTAATCAAAACACCAAGATCACTCTTTTATTTATCCAACAAGTGCAATACAAACGGAGAGATCCCAAGGATCCTCTCTCACACACACCCCAAGAATGATCAACAACTTGATATCCCTCTACTAACAAAACGTAATCTTAAATAACCAATTCTCCTCCTTGCACATGGCTTGTCTCGTGACTCATCAAGCCGTTACTCCCCTAGGTGACGTGTCTTCTTCTTCCAGAAGGATCAGACCCTGCACGTCACTCCCACCTGATAAGTTAGCAGCCTTATCAGTCTCCTTATCAGCCTTCATCTTCTTGGGCCATTTCCTCTTGTATTGGTACACAATGGGAGCCCTTTCATTCACACTCCTAACACACACTTCTTAAATCTATAAGTAGCAGAATAGCAAAATGATTTTAAAATCTAACCTTTGCCGAGCAGAGTATTGCTTTGCTACAGTCTAACCCAATAACCTACAAAGAATCCGCATTTTCAAACAGTATTCACATAAGGCTGATGACTCTGGAATAGAAGAAACAAGACATATAACACAAAGAAATGTTTAACGCATAAAAGCAAGTGTACAGAATATCAAACATACAAATCTAATAGAAGCTGGAACCTAGTTAAATGTACTCATAACACTTTGACAACAGGAACATAAAAGACTGAGAAGAGTTCTTGCAGACATCAAAGAAGAAATGCTATTCATGTTATAACTGAATGCATTGTATGATTGCTATTACCAACGAATATCATAAAATGGGACTGACCTCCTCAATCTCCATGATAACTTGCTCTGGCTCAGCTCTGGAAGATCAATCTTATTCACAACTGCATTATTGTTTCCTGAATTATCATGATCAAATCAGATTCAAGCAATTACCAAATGTTAAATGATATCATCATTTTATCCTAGACTAGCTATTCTTTTCAAGCATCTTCTATGTACTGGAGTGATGCTAGCTATTTTTATAACATGTTTAGCCTGTTTGGAAGTTAACTTAATGCGGACTCTGACTTTTTTAAATAAAACAGGCATTGACATCGCTGAATAATCTACAAATAGAGAGAGACAAAGCAAAATACTTGAAATTATTTACTAAGAAGAATAATATAAAGACAGATAAGATGAAGCATAATTCCATACTTACAGGAATAATTTCAAGGTTGTTTTCTAGAGCCAAATAAACGTTAGCCAATGTTTGCGCTTCCACACCCTAAAGCACATGTAGGAGGAAGTAGTTAGAGTGTTTTGTAGTAATGTACTTGGTCATAAAAACCGTAACATATTCACCAGACGAAAAAACAGCTAAAGCAATACAGATGCTAGGTTTCCAGTGTCAGAAAATTGTATGTCAAGGAAAAGAAAATTCACCTGGGATGCATCCACAACAAGAAGAGCACCCTCGCATGCAGCAAGAGATCGAGAAACCTATTAACACTGTATTCTTCATCAAACTGCAACTTAATCATTTGTATTTTCTATTATGTACATTTTTTTACGCTCTTAAGGTTACAAAACTTTAAACATTCAAACCGCGAGTTCCAAGTAACTTCTCACGGATTACAAATTGAACTTAACTTTAAGGTTAAGCTTATATGCATTCGTAGTAAGTCTAAGTTAGAAAGTATAAACGAATTTTCCGCCTACGTACGCACTACTAGGCTCAATGAAAGTATAGATTTAGGGGTTTTTATTTACCATTGTAAATCCAAGATGAGGATTCATCAGTGACGGAGACATCGAAACGAGAATGGTGCCAAGTGCCTTTTACTAAAATCAGATCGATGCTGGAAAACTCAAATCGGAGACATGTGTGCTTTGTTCTCTCCGATTTAACCATTGCTTCAAGTCGGAGACATCGTATGTGTTTATTATATATATCCTCTTGGGTTCGATAGAAAAAAAGAAAATGTGAACGAGTTTGCCTTATAAATGATCCTATTCATGCTTTCTGATATAGTTTGCGACAAGCTCATCATCAGAAGAAGCAAAATACGCAATTTAGACTATACTAAGTGGCAAATTTTTTTTTTAAAAAAGCTTTTTGTAGTTGTTGTCTTTCTTCTCCAACTCAGATTGCTTACTAAATCTATCAAAAGAAGCAAGAGACATAGAAGCAATCTTCTTTAGGTGTTTCGAGTGACTCCGTCGTGCTCTGAGTTATAGTTGCGCTCGGAGTTGGAGTTGTGTTCGGAATTGGAGTTGCTCTCCGAGTTGGAGTTATGTTCCGTCGTCATGTTCATGTAGTTAGCTCGGTTGGGCCCTTGATGAAAAAGAGTCGGTTCACTGCATTTGCTGCCTGAATTGCTGCTTTGTTCGCTCCCATACGTCTGACTCTTCTTCTCTGCATCTGTTGCGCAATTGCATTGTTACCGCGCAGATTTTCCTGCTTTTCTCCGCGCGGATTTTCCTGCTTTTCTCCGTGCAGATTTTCATTGTTACTGCACGGATTTTATTCAAAGATATCATGGTTATCCAATTTATCTTCGAAGATGATATTTTCAAATTTCGTACGAAAAATTTTCACGAATCAATTTGTTAATATAAAAGATTATATGAGCCATAAATCTTACTAATTTCGTCATCTTTTGAACAAAAGGGTGCTCTAAGTAGCAAGTTTCTTAAGTCTTGAACAACAATATCTTGGATGTTGTCATGAAAAATGAAAAGACAGTTAGATTCCAATGAACTCAGTTTGTTTGTCGAATGTTAAGGAACATAGTCTCAAGTATCTTTTTTTTGAGGTAATTCAGATGAGACCGTCCACACAGTGATAATGGTGAGTGTTGAGATGGTGAATTAAGAAGTAGTGGTTGTCTGCAAATTGAGCAAAGGTCTTGAGGATGGTTAGGATTGATATGTGTACGTTTCACTATCAACTTTGGACATGCTTGTTGGTGTAGATATTGAAGCACGAAACAAAGTTTGGGGTTCTTCAAAGCCCATGCATCTTCTTATCAATTTTATCGTTGTAGATATTGATGAAAATGAGAAAGAGGATGAAAAGAGAAGGAAAAATAAGAAAAGAAACAACGTCCTCCAACATCCAAAAAATGCAGAACTTCACATATGTTGAGTACCTATCATACATATGTTGAGTGCCTATCATACATGCTTCATCACTTGGCCAAAAGGTTGACTAACTCTTTTTAGTTTCTTGGCCAAGTCTCTTTGTCTTCCTTCTAACTTACGTGTTTATGTTGAATATATAGGTTCCAAATGCAACAAACAGCTTGTGCGGGTACAAAGTAGTGGCCAGTCAGCCATCAGATTTGGAGGACTTCTCGAAGCTTTTCAAGGACTTCACTAAGAGGTATTGATATTATGTTTTTTCTTGTAAAAATAGATTTTCGGTATTTTTGTATGATGAACTTTTTTTAATAAAACAGACATTGCAGATTGATCAGTGTTAAGGATTTAACCAAGGCAACAGTGAAAAAACTAACTCAATGAATGCCTTGAGCTCAACAAATTCGTATCAGTATAGTCACTTTTTGTAGTTTTCTTATATTTTTTCCAAATGTGGAAGAAACTTATGTTTGTATCTTCCAGAAGAAAACGACCTGCAAGTGGAGCCCATAAGGCAATGGGTGCAAAGAAGAGATGTGCCCAGAGTCAACAGTTTGTGAATAGAGCAATGTCACCATAGTCACTTTTGCAGGTTTCTTATCTTGTTTTCCAAATGTTGAAGAAACTTATGTTTTTCTTTCACAGATGAAAATGACCGGAAAGTGGAGGCGGTAGTGATGTGGATGTTAAAAAGGAGACGAGTGCAGAGTCATTAGTTTGTTGTGAACAAAACATTTGAAGAAGTATCATAAGGAGACAAGAGGCATGGGCCAAGGTCAGGGGAGACGTTGTGGTGGTGGCCGTGGAAGAGGCTACTGGTAATCTTCTCTTAAAAGATTCTCTATGACACTATTGGCATAACAGAGGATTTTTTCTTTTTTTCCCATACAAGTTTTTGTTGGCATTTAGGCTTATTAACATTGGACAAACAAATGAATGTAGATGAAATCTCTTTGGATTTTCACTATTCAATATGATTGGATCATTAAACTGAATGAAAGATTCTTATTTGGATCTCATGGGTTTGGTTTTACTCTAGTAACTTGATGTGTTACGTTTGTAGAGGTTTTGATAGTTCGTTTTATTTCTTATTGATAAGTCTTTTTCTAGAGTCTCTATCAGGTCATTTCGTGTCTCGAGATGTTTTTGGAGAAAAGAAAGCCATTTGGTGGTAGTTTGGAATAGTAAAGTAAACGTTTATCGGGTGCCTTCATCTTTATAGCTCGTTGTGCTATATAGATTGACATATCGAAAGCATTTGATTCTGTTCAGTGGGATTTTTTTTGTTGAATATTCTCAAGGCGATGAACTTCCCACCGAAGTTTATATATTCGTTATCTCTCTGCATAACGACAACATCTTTTTCAGTGCAAGTTAATGGTGAACTTGCGGGTTTTTTCAGAAGCCAAAGGGGACTAAGGCAGGGGTGTGCTCTATCTCCATACCATTTCGTCATAAGCATGAATGTGCTATCAAAACTTCTCGATAAGGCAGCAACAACAAGACAGATTGGCTGCCATCCTAAGTGTAAGAATGTGGAACTTACACATCTAAGTTTTGCAGATGATATTCTTGTATTTACGGACGGAAACGTTAGACCAATCGAAGGGATTGTCCGAGTTTTTGATGACTTTGCAAAAATGTCAGGACTTAAAATAAGCATGGAGAAATCAACGATCTATTTTGCGGGAATAGATGATAGAGTTCGTATGGATATGGAGGCTCGCTTTCCTTTTGATATTGGTTCACTTCATGTTCGTTATTTAGGCTTTTCTCTGGTAACTAAGCGGATGACGGCGACAGACTATCTTCCTCTATTAAAGAAGATTTGTTCTAAAATCAGTTCGTGGATTGACCTTTTTTTTTCTCTCGCATGAAGATTGCAACTCAGCAAATCGGTTTTGGTAAGCCTCACCAACTTTTGGATCTCGGCGTTTCGGTTGCCAAGGGAATGTCTTAGAGAAATTGATAAACTTTGCTCGGCTTTTCTCTGGTCTGGCCCAGATTTAAACCCAAGGAAAGCTAAGATTTCTTGGGAATATGTTTGTCTACCTTTAACGGAAAGAGGTTTGGGCTTGCGTTCTCTGAAAGAAGTAAATGACGTGTGTTGTCTTAAGTTGATATGGAGACTTGTTTCATGCAATACATCTTTATGGGTTAAGTGGATACATATGAATCTTATTAGGCAACGTTCATTCTGGTCGCTTAGAGATAAGAGTCCTTCAGGATCATGGATGTGGCGAAAGCTTTTAAAATATCGAGATAAAGCAAAGGAATTTCACAAGGTTGAAGTACAGAATGGAAAATCAACTTCTTTTTGGTACGACAAATGGTCTAATATGGGAAGATTAATAGAGATTACGGGGGAAAGAGGCTTCATTGACATGGGAATTACTGAACATGCCACTGTCGCAACAGCTTTGCGAAATCGGAGAAGACGACATCACTAGACAAAACATCTCAACACCATTGAAAATACTCTTGCAGCTCCGAGAAGTCGGGGAGTGGTCGAGCAAGAGGATGAATCCATGTGGAGATACTTTCAAACATATATTCAATGCCAAAGTGACGTGGATGCAACTCCATGTCTCTAAGGCAGAGATCAAGTGGTCCAAAGGTATAGGTAGGACTGGGCACAAAACCCGCTACCCGAAACCCGAACCCGAACCCGGCCCGAAAAACCGACCCGAAACCCGACCCGAAATGGAAAAGTACCCGATCGGGTATTTAATTCTGAAATTTTGGGTACCCGATAGCCCGAAACCCGAACCCGATAACCCGATCAAATAGATATAGTGGCTGTGCCTAATTAATTTTGCCCATTCAAAATCTTATACTGGCCCATTTGTTACAAACCTATAAAATTAGGCCATTGAAAACCATATGTTCTCCTCTGCCTCTGCACACAACATCGACTTCTTCACTCTCTCTTTCATCGCCGCCCTCCACCAACAGCAAAATGGATCAACAAAGTGGATCTCCTTCCTCTGAATTTTCGAGAAATCAGTCACAGGTAATTGCTCTCTCTCTCTTGGATGTGGCTTTCTCTCTATCGTTCCCATCACTCTGTCTCTCTCTCTCTCTCTCTCTCTCTCTCTCTCTCTCTCTCCATCGGTCGCGTTAACGCAGCGAGGAGGTTGATTGAGTCTCCAACCAGGAGGCAACCAATTGTCCCCTGGTGCCGACGGCGAGAAGAGGATCGATTATCATCACTAACCAATTTTCAAAGAGTTATCTATCTATTTAATCGAGTGTCTTGATAACTTTATATTTTTAATAATCATAACAGTTGAAAAAAAAAGAAAATAATTGAGAGAAGCAGCAGCTCCAATTGGTTATCACTAACCAATTTTCAAAAGTTATCTATCTACCTACTCGAGTTTTCTAATAATTTTGGATAATATTTCTAAGTTTTGTAAAGTGTTAGTCGATGTTTGAGTATTAAAAAGGTTATGATTTTTATATTCTATTTGTTTATTTCTCTGTTTTCTGTGTCATTTTTTTGTAGAAGGATTCATCACAATTTTCCAAAATGAGGGGAAAAGGAGAAAGGTCAGATGTGTGGGATCATTTCACAAGATATAAAGATAATCGTGATAAAGGTTAGAAAAGTTTCCTGCCATCTTCTACGAGTCAACATTAGTAGTTTCAGCTTCTACTTATGTGAATTCATTCAAGTGTTATGGTGAGATTGTGGATATTGCCACAAGTCTGAGAGAAATGAGTATCAATTTTGATCCGGAATTGAAGTTAAAATATGATGATATGTTAAAGAAGTTTGACAAGTATTGGGATGGCATAAAAAATATGAATAAGATGTTGATTGTGGCCACTGTATTTGATCCTAGGAAGAAGATGCAATTTGCTGAGCTGTGTTTTGATGATCTGTTTGGGATAGCAGCTGCGGAGAATGTTGAAATGCAAAAATCAGTGAAAGATATTTTGCGAAGTTTGTTTGATGAATACAGTAAAATATTGGGTAAGGCTACAACCTCTGAAATCTCTCAATCTCAGTCTTCTCAGTGCATTGAAGAGCACTCAGGTGAAAGAATGGAATTGGTAGATGATGACCTGAGTTTTAGGCCTAGAAAAAGAAAGATCGAATCTAGGTACAAGGAGTTGCAGAATGAGAAAGGAGTTAAAGTATCAAGGGATGAGCTGGAAGTATATCTAAAGGAAAGTGTTGAGAATCCAAATGTGATGGACGGAATGGAGTATGATGTATTGTCTTGGTGGAAACTCAATGCTCACAAATATCCAGTTTTAGCAGAGATAGCTCGTGATGTACTTGCAATCCAAGTTTCATCAGTTGCATCTGAGAGTGCATTTAGCACTAGTGGAAGAATCATATCGCCATCAAGGAGTTCTCTAACTCATTATATGGTGGAAGTTTTGATGTGTTTAGAGCAGTGGATGAAACAAGACATTGCCGTGTCATCAAAAGTGCTTACAATTTCACAAATGCTTGCTGATTTTGAATATGATGAGAAGCTTGAAAAAGGTACATTTGTTTTATATTGTGATGCGATTTGAAGTTTGTTTAACATTTTTATTAACCATTTTTTTTTACACTTCACAGAGTTTGAAGTTCCTTTGATAATAGATGACTAAACTTGAATTCATACAAGGTATTTGGAGTTTGGAGCTTGAGAATGGAACAATAAGTTTTGTTCGTAGTGTGTTTTGTGTTTTTGTATCTTCCTTTCATATTTGAATTTGTTTTCTCTTTTGAACTTTTGTTTTCTTTTTTTGAACTTGTAAGAAAACCATGACCATGTGTGTAACTTCCTAATCGTGGCACCGTGGCATCTTTGAACTTATTTTCTGTCAATTTTTTTTGTTTTTAAAACCCGAACTCGAAACGCCAAAACCCGGCCCGAATCCGAACCTGAACCCGAAAAACAAAAACCCGAATGGGCTTTAAATTATTAAAAATGGGTACCCGAAAAAATGAAAACCCGAACCCGAACGCCCATGACTAGGTATAGGATTATCAATTGACAGGAAAATTGTGCGCGTGAGATTCACGCGACCGATTTTTTCTCTCTAAACTTCGCCTTTGCCTACAAAGCTCCGATCGTTGATTCGCCTCTCCGGTGACCGGGTTGACCGGGGCCGTCAGAGGGCTCTCTCCCCACACCTTTCTACTACTTATTGGTACCGATTGTTCTCTGATTTTCTAGGTTGCTATGTTACATCGTGGTGAGTGGTCGGAGAATCGCCTTGCTTGATGATCGCGTCCGAGCGGTGGATTTTTCTCTTACCGTGGCTTTTGCTTGTCGATGGTGGTTGCTTCGGTGGAGATTAGGTAAAAACCTTCCCCTTGTCTCAAGCGATTCGACGGACGAGATCTTCTTTTGAAGATCCTTCTCCTTCCAAGCGTTTACGGAGACGGAGAATCTCAGACCGACACTGGAGCGATGTCTGGTTGCCGTGTGTCTCCTTCTCTGTCTCTAAACGGCTTCGACATCTTCTAGGGTTCCCTTGAAAGATCCGCTGCAACTCGTGGTGAGTGGTCGGAGAATCGCCTTGCTTGACGACCGCGTCCGAGCGGTGGGTTTCTCTTGTCCTGGCTTCGGCTTGTCGATGGTGGTTGCTTCGGTGGAGATTAAAAAACCTTCCCCTTGTCTCAAGCGATTCGACGGGCGAGATCTACTTTTGAAGATCCTTCTCCTTCCAAGCATTTCCGGAGACGGAGAATCTCAGACCGGCACTGGAGCGACGTCTGGTTGCCGTGTGTCTCCTTCTCTGTCTCTTAACGTATTCGACATCTTTTGGAAGATCCGCCGCAACTCTTCCTTTTCCGGTGAATCGGGTCCTCTATCCGTGTGACTGTCTGTTTGTGGTCGGAAGTGTCTCCGGTTAGAGTGTTGCCTCTGTTGACACGGTAAGTGAGAGGTAGTTCTCTTGGGTTTGGTCTTTTGGGATTTCTTGTGGTGAAGATCGGATTGTCTTTGCTGCTTGATCCACAATCCCTTTGCCTTTTCTCTCCTGGACTAGTTTCAGAGCAATGTTTATGGTTAGTATGGTCTGGGTGGTAGTTTTGACGATTAGGCTCGGTTGATGTTATTTCTCGTCTGGTGAATCTGATTAGACAGATTTAGGTTCTCTTGCGTTGATGATCATTGTGGCTTCTCGGGTGCGAGTTTTCGTTGAAGTTGTCTCCCTTGCTTGCTCTCCTGAACTTTCGATGTTGCAACCTTGATTTGGTTTAGCTACCGGTGGTGGCTGCGTTCTTTCTCTTGTGTTTGTGTCATTTAATCCTAGTCTTGATGATAGTGCTCGGGCATGGTGTCTCTTTGTGTCTTGCTGCTGATGTTGGGTTGATGTTGGTGTGTGTTGCTAACTAGTTTGAGTTGGGAATCTTCTTTTCGAGGCTGTAGAGGAGTTAGTATAACCATTGGGCTCGGTGTTGTGGTTAGCGTTTTATTTGGCTCTGTACTAGCTGACTTCAGAAGTAAGTGGTAGAGTGAGCTTGCACCGTGTCCTTGAGTGGTTTGCGAGGTTTCTTTTTAGTGTTAAGCTCATGGAATTGTTCTTTCATCCATTCTCACGGGACGCGAGAAGAGTACGTGATCGAAAGATTGGAAGACGTTGCTGTTGACGACAATATCTGGGACCTCCTATGAACAGCTTCTATCGCATTGGTTTCTGATTTCTCGGCACTCGGTTAGCCTCGTTTTTCAACACGCCTAATGGATTTAGGAAGAACATTTAGCATCGTCATCACTTCGTCACAACTCCATTACTGTTATGGTTATGTTGAGTAGGCGGACTGAAAACCTTCATGTAATATGATTCCAAGTTTTTATTCTTTTTTGCCGTGGAATCATTTTTATAGATTATGATTCACTTGTAACCCCTAAACGTTTTCATTTTTAATGAAATATTTACAATTTAAAAAAAAAAAAAAAAAACAAGTGGTCCAAAGGTATACGGTTCACTCACTGAATATCTATATTCTCTTTGTTTGCTTGGTTGGCTATACACAATCGTCTGTCCACGGTAGATCGTATGTTATCATGGAATGCCATAGGTGACCCCTCATGCATTCTATGCAATGATCTTTTGGAATCTCATGATCATTTGTTTTTCACATGCCGCTATGCATCACAATATGGACCTCCCTTACCAAAGGGCTTCTACAAGCAAGATTCACTAAGCAATGGACTAGCCTTGTGGAGCTAATATCGGATACGAGCCAACCACGAGAACAAACTTTCTTCTTAAGGTACGTTTTCCAAGCAATAATACATGAAATTTGGCGAGAGAGAACACTATAAAAAAAAGAGGTGTGTGCATTATTTATTTTGTTTGTTTAAATCAGTTATAAATGATGCAAAAAATATTTACATCATTTATATGAGTGACTCTAAAAATGGTGATGCAAATATTTAACATCAGTTAAAAAGACCGATGCAAATATTTTCATCAGTTATAATAATCGATGTTAATTTTTGCATCAACTAATATAAATGATGTTAATATTTACTTCAGTTATAACAATTGATGCTAAGTATTTGGATTAGTTTTTAAACTGATGTTATAATTTCATTAATCATAAATACAACTGTTAGAGTATCAAAATTGTGTAAAAATCAATATTCCTTTTATAAATTATTTTAATTAAAAATCACTTAAAAGTTAAAAAAATCTACCAAAGGCACGTAAACCAGACTAAAAAACTTTCAAAGAAATCTAAGTCAATCTCTAATTATAGAATTTTGATTTTAGTTTGCCATTTAATTGAAGATAAGTGTAGATTATATATACAACTGTTTTCTCTTTGCCTTTTTTTCTTGATTGTCGGGACATTCGTGAAAAAGTAATTTAAACAGTATTAATTAATTAAAAGTTATTGGCATCAGTTTTATCTTGATATAAAATTTGTATCTTTTATTTAAGTGATATTAATAAAATTTAGTAGTTGCATCAGTTATTTAACTAATGTGAATTCGTACTTTTGATTAATCGATACTAATCAAATCAAAAACAATATCATTTATTATAATTGATATTAAACAACAAATTTTATATTATTTGTTAATAAATAATTTTAATTAGTGTCATTTCGTTTTTTGATACTACTTAAATGATGTAATATACTCTTTCTTTTGTAGTGGAAATGGACGTCGACATGGAGAGGAACCAACCCGACACAACGTCTCATTCAACACATAGATAAACAAGTATGGAACCGACTCTCCTCTATCCGAGGCATTGCTCCGGACTTAGACAGAGCTATGGAGAAATAGTTAGAATCAAAAAGCGTATCATAAAATCCTAAAAATCTTAAAATTCGATTTCACTTTTTAATAAATCATTTTCTCGATTTTTTGTAATATTTGATATAAAACAGTTTTTTTGGGTTTGAATAAATTTTACATTCAGTTTAAAAAAAAATGGCTCATAGATATGGCAGAAAACATATAGCCTTAGAGAGTCGTGTTAGGTTATCACTGATCGTATCGCCACCAAGTTGCATTTGCAACAACCACACTTTCAATTTACTTATTTTTTTTAAAACGCAATTGGTTTTGACTTTTTGAAACATAATCTTGTTGAAAATATCTGAATTTAGATAAAACAAATGCACTTACCATATTCAACTTCTTTTGATAACTCAACCCAATTGCAACACTTGGGGATCACATTACCAGTTACATCAGTTTAGAAAAACTTGTATTTTAGATAAGTGGTGGATTGAGTTGCGTTATTCAAACAAAACTGAATCAAATATTTGCTTTTTCTTGTAGTGTTTTTGAATGATATATATAAATATATATATACTGGTGTAACCATAGGCCGAAGAGTTTAATATTGGTGTTTATGTTCTATAATCAACCACGTTTTAATTAGAATCAATAAATGTTGGTTACTATAGACGCATTAAATGACACAATACTAGGATTTTCACATTCATAAATATTAATGTGTATTATAGTCTGGCATCTCTAGTTATAAAAAACAATATTTATTTATTAACGTATGCATATTAAGATAGTTATAAGAAATTAAAAGATATATTATGCTATTAATTCAACCTATATAATATTTCCATTTTTTATTTAAAAAATCCCAGTTCAAACTTTTGGTACGACAATGTATAATAGAAAAAGAATCGTGTACGACTTATTAATGTTTAGCGGAAGAAAAATGAACTATGATTCAAGGAATTAACGAAAAGTATTGCAGCTAATTAATCAAGTGGATTGGCTAATTAAAATTAATCGAAGTAACGTTCATGTGTCATGATTAACGGTGATAACCGGCCACGCATGTGGCTTGTCTTATGAGCCAAAGTCAATGCCAAAACAAATGTGCTTCGAGTAATGCCCTCCTTAAACTTCCCACTATTTCCATACATATCCTTTTTAATGTATTTATGTATTTTTCTTCTCATAAAGTGTATAAGGCCGATTGGTAACGATCGTGACTGTATATTGTTACCGTAGATTTTTATCCGTAGAGAAAACGACTGTAAAAACTGTGACGGTAAGAACTGTTATTTAAAATATTAATTAAAATACATGTTAAAGGATAAATATTTTGAACAAATAAACGTCATATATCTTAATTAAATATTTAGAACAAATAAACATCATTCATCTTAATTACTTAGCTAAATTTTAGGATTAAATCATTAAACTGATAAATGTCCTAATTTTCTTAAAAAAATCTGCATGTCTCCAATTCTAATCATCTTCGGCATCTTTTTTTTTGTCCATCTTAACATATGATCTTAGGTATAAAGAAAAAGTACCCACAATAAAAAAAATACAGTTTCTTAACAAACAATTATGAGACAAAAACAACAATCCTAACATGAAAACACTCATTTCTAGAAAACTACAAAAAAAAAATATATATATATATATATATATATTTCATCGTCATGCTTTATCCTTAAAAGCCCCAACCATATTAGAGTCTCAGATTGTTATTAGAGAAATGAATCTTAAAAGAAAGAGAAAAAAAATTAATGATTAATCCATAAAAAATTATTTGTCATAAAATACGTGTAGATGTAAAAAATGGTTTTTAATTACTCAGGGGAGAAGAAGAAAGAAAACTTTAACAGCATGTCTGCCAATCATCCCCTAGATTTCTCTCGAATCCAAATTTTCAGTTACATGTAATTTTTGTTACAAGCAACCATCGCTTTTTTCGTTCGAAAAGGTTATATATTTCATAAATTTAATTTTTTCTGTTTGAGAACCCCTCAGAGGTATCAACAATTAGGAAGTGTTATTGAATTAGTGTTTTTAATGTATTTTATTATAATTGTGTTTGGAAATATTTTGTTGGATTTTGTTGGATTCACGATGAGCCACAACAATTGGACGGATATTTTTAAGTATTTTATTGGATTTTGATAATTTTAAACTAATGACCCACGATTGATTTTTATCTTTGTTGAGAAAATCTAGGTAACAAGGGTTTGTTACACAGTTAACAATTTGCTACGGAAAACTTATTAATTATCAGATTAAATTAAAAAACAGTATCAATAACTAGTAATAGTATGTATTGTTATCTAATTTCAAAAATTCAAAGTCGTTCAACAATTCTATAACTCTCTTTTTTGTAGATCTAAAATTACTCATTTCCAGCCGAAGTCTCCACTTGAAGATGGAGATGGATCTTCTTCTTCGCCACTAAAATTTTAAAAATGCTTCAAAGTTTTTGGTGAGAGAAGAAAAACATAAAAATATTTTATTCATTTTGTTTTTAACGTGAACTCCAGCAGAAAAAGAGGTAAAAGGCACGGATTTTTTTTACTCATGTTTTAGACAAGAAAGTCCATTAAAATCCATTATAACTAAAATCTTCTAAAATCAAGGCTATATTGAATAACACTTGTTTTTATTGTATTTTAGAATACATCAAACAAATAATTAATCCAATAATAAGGAATTTTAATGTATTTTATCAAATACACAATTTAATAACACAGATTTCATTTTGATTTTAAAATACATTAAAACAACTAATTCAATAACAACCCTTTAGTTTAAATGCACATGGGGCAGAAATAGTATGCATGTCATATTAATATAAGACTACGCTTAAATAAATGTATCCATAATGAGATGTCTTTTCCTGATTTGAAGCGACCAACATGATTTTTAGCTAGCGATAACTTGTACGGCTAATTATGGATGCAATGGCTGGCTTTATCACCATCCACGTTAAAGACAAAATATGGATGTTTCTAAATAAAATAATATTAATTTATTTAATTTTATATTTTCTTTTTTATTTTTTTATTCAATTTTTATTAATTTTATATTTAAACACACTCTAACTTTGTCTTCTTCGAGACATCCTCTCTGCAATAATATCTACTATCTCATATATTTACTCAAATTTTATTAATTTTATATTTCAATATACCCTATTATCTCCGATGCAGATGCTCTAATGGTGTGTGTCTATATATATATATATATTAACTTTGAGAAGTCCTATTGGAATTTTATGTATTGAATTAATAAAATCATAGTTGAAGAAACATATAGACAATTGTTTCTTTGGTCTCTATTTGCATTTTTTTTTTTTGCTAAATTATAAACATTTCATTAGAATGAAAATGTTTGAAGTTTACAAACCAAATTGTAAACCTATAGAATGATCCTATGGCAAAAAAAGTAAAAACATGGAAACATAATTCATTAAAATCTCCAGTTCGTCCGTTTGCATTTATATTTTGATACTACAATATTCTGATTTCTAATTATCAGAAAAACAAACGTAAACGAAAATAAACTGGAATAAAAATTTATAGTTACGCCTGACATAAACAAAAAGAACAAATCAGTTCGAACTAAGCGTATACTCATTTCAGAATTCGGTTCTAGTACAACATATAAAACTTAGAGTCAATACATATAATGTAAATCATTCTATAACACTTGTGAAATTTAAGATTCTTTTAAATTTTTATCATTTGAGTGTAATAAAAATTGGTTTAATATGATATTTTCTACTTTTACTCTTTCCGTTTCAATATGTATGATGTTTTAGAAATTTTACAAATATTAAGAAAACATATTAATTTTGATCTATTAATACATTGTTTTTTACACTAAACAGTTTTTCATAACTTTAAGCCAATAGTAGTTCAATAAAATGAATTAATGTATCTTGAAGTTTACAATTCATCATCATTAGTTTATAATTCATAAAAACTGTATTGAAAATTGAAAATATCATACATTTTGAAACAATTTTTTTTTCTAAAACATCATACATATTGAAACGGAGAGAGTACTATTTAAGTAAAAAAAAATGTAGAAAGAACAATTCAACTCATTTTACCAAGAAAAATTGAAAAATGAACAAATTTGGTGACGAATATTCTCCTACAAATCAAATAGTAGAAGAAGGGAACAATAATATCATTTAACCTCTTTTTGCGTCAATCAATAATGTCACCTATGTAGGTACATACGTTGTACTTACTAAACATGCAAATACATTAATTCATGCATGGCATTATCCATAACCACGACGCAAAAACTCTTATTATAAAACGTTGCACAACATCAAATTTTCCCAAGTCGGCGTTTTAATTGAGACAAGCGAATATTATGTATATAGAAAATTCAACGCACAAAATACATATCTAAGCATGAAAAATAGACGTGGTTGCCATGTATTCCATAAGACCATGCAATTTGTACTATCCGAAACGGCGGCAATAAGAAACTCATAACAATGTGTGAACTATTTATTTACGTGAATATTACAAAAAATACATTTTTTCCAAATTTCTTTCTCAATCTGCCATTAAATTTTCTTCTTTCAAAATCTGCCACAATCAATTGGCAAATGACTAATTTGCCCCATCCACTTTCAAAAACACTTTCACACATCTTCTCTTTTTTTTTTACGTAAATCTTTTTTTTTTATTTTTTCTCTATCTTTTTACACATCTCTTATCTTTCCCTTTTCTCTCTCTTCCTCGTAAATCTCCTTGCTTCCCCTTGCCTTCTCTCCCTCGTAAATCCCCGTTTCTCTCTTTTTCTTAAGTTCTTCTCTTTTTCTTTCTTTCAAAACCAAAATCTGCAAAAAATCACCATAGAAATATAAAGAAATTTCTAGCTCTCTCTCTCTTTCTCTTTCTCTCTCTCCCTCTTTCTCTCCCTCTCTCTCTCTAAAATCTCTCTCTCTCTCTCTTTCAGTGGAAAACTCTGCCACGGTTTTAGTAGACAACTCCTCTCTTTTTTTCTCTCTCTCCCGATTTTAGTGAACAACTCTATGTAACAATTTTAGTAGACAACTCTCTATCTCTCTCTGTCACAGTTTTAGTGGACAACTCCATATCTCTCTTTGTCACGATTTTAGTAGACAACTCTCTCTCTCCTGATTTTAGTGGACAACTTATTGTCCACACGTAACAATACATCCACAAGTTGTCCACTCGGTCATGTCTTCTATCTACGAAGATATTTGGACGTAGAGATCTTCTTCTATTTCTATTTCTATTTCTATTTCTATTTCGAGAGAAGACATAACGATTATTTAGTTTTAGTCATGTAGACGATAAATAATAGGTACATATACATACAAAAAGTGTTACATGTGGACATTTAAAATACGATCGTGGACAATTTTAACTAGAGAGAGGTATTTTATGTCCACCACTAGTCACTGTCGTTTTTGTCTACAACAACCGTCTTTGTCCACAACTATCTATCTCCTGTCTTTTGATTTGAGAAAAAAATGATGTGAAAGACAAAAGACAACAAGGATGTGAACAAAATTAAGAGAGACAAAAAGAGATCTGAGAAAAAGAGAGAAAGATGATGTGTGGAAAATGAGATGTGGGGGTAAAAATGTATTTTGCTTATACACTAAAAGCCAAAAAAATGGTATTGGATGAAAGAAAATCTAAAAAATGGCAGATTTAAAAAAAACTTTTTGAGAAATGGCAATTAAAATAATATTTCCTTTATCAAGAATTGACTATTCAATATTCATAATCGATTAATACTTTAATAGTAGTCCAATAATAATTAAAAGATTTATTATGGGATTGGAAAACAAAAGTTAGAGTTTGTAATTTCGATCATAGTTGGTCATTCTATGTACACATCTTAAATGATGACAAAGATTTTTCGTTAGTCTTATAAATTAGTTTAAGTTTTCGTTCATGATTTTTTTTTTTTAATAAACCATTGGAGTTCCGGATTTTTGATATAATTTTTTCGGTGTCTGGAATCAGCCGTTGATAATACTACTTTAAGACGTAAATCACCCCTCTCAAATGGAGTTGAACTATATTACTACGAAACAAAATTATTGTTCATCTTATTAGTGTTTTGTTATCGAAAAGAATTTCGTAAAGCACATATAATATATATATATATATATATTTTTTTTTAAGAAGTCGAGAAGTATAAGAATTCGATAAGAATAAAACTACAAAGTGGTTATCTAACTCCCAAAATTATTTGTTTCTCAAAAAAAAAAAAAAAAAAACTCCCAAAATTATTTAATTTGGTTTAAAGCTAGAAAATAATGCTTTGAAGTCAAACTACAATATCGGGGAACACAACAGTTAATAAACGCCGTTAAAGAAACTGATCTCACCGTAAAGAAATCCTAACGTCGAGACGGATAATATTTAACGGAGTTAGGCGGCTTCTTCCCACCTTCGTTACTTACTATTTGTCTATATATATAAAGCAGATTTCTTTCTTCATCTTCTCCAAATCACATCTCTCTCTCTCTCTCTCTCTCCTCCTACATTCTTCTTCATTATAAAGAAAGGAGAGAGAGCTTTCAATATATCCAACAATGGCGATCTACAGAAGTTTCTTAGCTCTCTCGGCAACTCTAACCATTCTAGCATTCTTTGTCTGTGTAAATGCATCGACATTGTAAGCTCACAGATTCTCCAAATACTATTATAATACGATTTCAAATTTCGGAGAGAGAGTCTCGAAGAAGTAACCTTTTGTCTCTACATTTTTGTGTAAACAGAGCTCACGAAACAGAGGAGCTAAAGTCTCACAGCTCGAGCAATTCATCATCAACGGTTGATAAGTGAGTAGTTTTTACTTCTTGATCAAATCTCAGCCGTCCAGATTTGATCAAACGAGAATCCTCCGGTGATGCTTATACGGTACCGTTTTCGAATGCTCTGTTTTTCTCAGGTTAAGTGACGGTGCATGGAATGAACACGCCGTTAAAAACCCAGAAGAAGTGGCTGCATTGGTCGATATGTAAGATTTCTCTCTCTCTTTCTTCCTTCTCAACGCAAAAAAAAACTCTTATTAACATTCGTTATTTTCAAAGCACTTTAACAAAAAAAAAATGTAATAATTTTTCTGCAAACATGAAAGATATTTTAATTATATTGGATGCTTCGACGTTCTGTTCTGTCCATCTCACTTTCATATTAATAACGTTTCAGATAGTCAAATGTTACGATTCCTTAAATAATTTTTAGAAATACACCCATAACCATAATTTCCTCTAATAATTTAAAAAGAGTTATTTCCCATAAATGTTAATTCCATATGTTTTAATTTAGAAACCTCTTCAGGGGTCAGAAGTGTTTTTACATGTATTATGTGACACAGACACACCGTGATCGCCATTTATAGCGCCTCTGTTTTCCACCGACGCAAACGTAATAAATGTGTACACATATTTGTGTTCAATTTATATAATAAGTACCTGAATTTGAAGGTTCCACATTTATTTAAAGGCATCACAAATATAAACTTTTATTTAAAAACAAAAAAAAGGAATGATCTACACCTTTTTCCGTTTGGACCGCTCCGTACCGTATTACTGTTACATTTATTACACCACATGGGTCGCTCGGTCACTCCCCACGTTTGAATCGAAGGGCTTCTAAATGAAATCAAAAACTTCATGGGTCAATCTGATAATAGTTTAAAATCTTCGGTCTATTTCTGTTATTATTTATTAATTTGATTTTCTTTTTTTTTTTGTGCAGGACCATAAGAAACAGTACGGAGCGGAGGCAATTAGGATTCTTCTCTTGCGCCACCGGAAACCCAATCGACGATTGTTGGCGATGTGATCGGAATTGGCATCTCCGTCGTAAGCGTCTAGCTAATTGCGCTATTGGTTTCGGCCGTAACGCAGTCGGAGGTCGCGATGGTCGTTACTACGTCGTCACCGATCCATCTGACAACGACGCGGTTAATCCGAGACCGGGGACGCTACGACACGCCGTGATTCAGGATCGTCCGTTATGGATCGTCTTCAAACGCGACATGGTGATCACTCTGAAGCAAGAGCTGATCATGAACAGCTTCAAGACGATCGATGGAAGAGGCGTGAACGTTGCAATCGCAGGCGGTGCGTGTATCACGATCCAGTTTGTGACGAACATCATCATCCATGGGATTAATATCCATGATTGTATAAGGACGGGGAATGCTATGGTGAGAAGCTCGCCGTCGCATTACGGGTGGAGGACTATGGCGGATGGAGATGCGATCTCGATTTTTGGGTCGAGTCATATTTGGATTGATCATAATTCTTTGTCTAATTGTGCTGATGGGTTGGTTGATGCGGTTATGGGATCTACTGCCATTACTATCTCCAATAACTATCTCACTCACCACAACGAGGTTAGATTCTTCGTCCATTCTACTACTGCCTTAACAATACAGTTGAAATAGTGTTGAATTTGTTGTGAAATCATATTTTTGAATTGGATTGGAGCCAACCTTCAGATGCTTTCTGGTTAAGCAAATGATTGTGGTTACTTTAGCTGTCAAATTAGTCTGTATAGTGAGCTGATTACATCGGTTTATCTGTGCTTTGATGTCGTTTTAATTAGGATAGTTATCGACATTTTTCTTACGAACTTTCAAAGTTGAGAAGAAATGTTCTTGATGTGAATGCAGGTTATGTTGATGGGGCATAGTGATTCCTACACCAGAGACAAAATGATGCAAGTGACAATAGCATACAACCATTTTGGGGAGGGGCTTATACAGAGAATGCCGAGGTACTTTATCCATTTTCTATTTTTCCTCTTATTGTTTACCTCAGGAATCAGGAGTGTAAATTCTTTTGGTGTTATTTCAGGTGTAGACATGGTTATTTCCACGTTGTAAACAACGATTATACTCACTGGGTAATGTATGCAATTGGTGGAAGTGCTAACCCTACCATTAACAGCCAAGGCAATCGGTTCCTTGCCCCGGCAAACCCTTTTGCCAAAGAGGTAGACAATAAGTTCTCTTTGGTCAATTTCAAACATAGAACTAAGCTATAACATTTTATCATGTTTATGGACACACCTTTGATTAAAATACGTCATATTGAGAAAATGATAATATTATATATGGTTTGGCAGGTGACAAAGAGGGTAGGTTCATGGCAAGGAGAATGGAAGCAATGGAACTGGAGATCGCAGGGAGACCTACTGCTCAACGGTGCCTACTTCACTAGATCTGGAACCGCTGCTCCTGCAAGCTATGCCAGAGCCTCTAGCTTAGGAGCTAAACCATCTTCCGTTGTAAGTATGCTTACCTACAGCTCTGGTGCCCTTAAATGCAGGATCGGTATGCGGTGTTAGTCAATTGTATAATCTTCAAAACCAAGACCAAAGAGGATAATTAAATAGCTGAAGCTGAGGGAAACAAAGAAGAAATATATCTTGTTTTCTTCATTCCCGTGTTTCACATTTTCACTGTCTCCTTTTTTTTTTTTTTTTTTTCTCTCTTGCTTCTCTTTTACTGTATTAGATTCCTATTTGCTTCACTCGTCAACCTGGGCCAGCTTTCATGAGCCACAGTGTTGTTCGATTCCAAATTGTAGTACAGTGCATTCTTCTTCTTCCTTATTACTCCATTGGTGTATCATCATTGTATCATATATTCTTCTATCAATGTAATGCTTTCTTTGACAAAAAAAAAACAATGTAATGCTTTGAACTGCTTCTGTTACACCATTCTCATTGACAAATATAGATAAATCAAACCAGAATGGTTTCTTTCCTATGAAACAAATACATATAGCCAACTAAAGTGTGGAATTACAAAAAGCTTTGTATGACAGAAAGTGGCTCAGAATGGAGTCTCGGCGTCACTCCTGGTTTCTGTTGGGCTGTACAATGCGGATCTGTTCCTCGGTCTGTTCTCCTCCAACTGCTTCACGACCTCTTCCATGGTGGGTCTGACTGTTGTAACTGGAGCACAACATCCCATTGCTAGCTTCAATGCATGAACCAAACCTTCTTCCATTGGGCTTCTAATTCCTTTCAGCGCCTCCAAGTCGAAAACCTCCATTGTTGTCTCCTCTAACACAGCAGCTTTAACCAAAGAAGGCAGATCCACAAACTCACTATTGTTCCTTCCACTCTTTCCTGGTTTCTTACCCATCAATATCTCCAAGAGAAGGATCCCAAAGGCGTAAACATCACTCCTTGGGTTGCACTTCTTCATCTTGTGTAGTTCAGGTGCTTTGTAGCCATCGGATTTCGCCTGCGAAACAATCTCATCGGCTACTGCCTGTACCATTATCTTGTCAAGCCCAAACTCAGTGAGCCTAGCAAAGAAAAAGTCGTCCACGAGCACATTCTTTGATCTAATATTTCCGTGGATGACAGGAACTTCTTGTCCGGTATGAAGATAAGCAAGTCCTCTGGCTATTCCCAGTGCAATCTTGTGTCTCCTGGCCCAATTCAGAGCTGGCTTTCCGGGTTTACTTTCTGCGCATCATTCAAACAACAAGTTACAACACGCAAATACAAAAATCAAGCAAGGACTTGCAACAAGATGATTAATGGGAAGAAGATGGATGACGAAAGCAAATACCGTGCAACAAATCATGTAAGCTTATGTTGGGAAGATAGTCATAAATGAGGAGCTTTTCTCCTCTCTTTCCCTGATAGAAAGCTCTTAACGGAACCAAATTCTCATGCCGAATGCGTCCCAATTGCCTTATAACAGGCAAACAAGAGCTTCTATCCTTGCAAGTACCTTCTCTCAATAGCCTCAATGCAATATTCCCTCCATCACTAAGCTTTGCCTTATAAACCGTACCATAGCTCGTCTTCTCCATAACTTGCCCCGTTGCATTCAAAACATCTTCCAATGTCAGATTCTCACCACCTTGGAACACAATTAACTTCCCTTCACCGCCATCCTTATCGCCGATTTCATTGTCTTCATCACCTTCATCCAAATCATCTTCACTCTCTATGCTTTTCTTTCTTTTTTTGTTCTGCAAATACCCAATTAACAACGAGGCCGCAACAACAGCCCCTGACATTAAACCAATCACAAGGCCAGCAACAGCACCTGGACTCAACCTAGAGGAGCCTAGACAGGGTTTCAAAGGCAAGCCACAAAGGCTAGGATTGTTCCCTTCGAAAGATTCTGCACCAAACTTTGATCCATCAAAATTTGGCAATACCCCACTGAAGTTATTGTGTGAAAGATTTAGACTTTCAAGTTGTAATACAGCTAAACCCTCAGGAACAAGACCCTCAAAGACATTACTTGAAAGATCAAGTGATTTCAGACCTTTAAACCTGGTTATATACTCAGGGAACTCACCTGAGAAGTTATTACCACCCAAATCAAGAACTTGGAGATTACTGCAAGTGGAATTTGGCAAAGCAGGCTTAGGCAAAGCCCCAAACAAGGAGTTACCATGAATCTTGAGGGAGACAAGCTTATCACAGAGATTCCAAATCGATGGAGGCAAAACACCAGTTAGGGCATTACCGCTCAAATCAACATCAGAAAGAGAAGAAGTGTAACCAAGCTCAAGAGGGATTGACCCACTTAAGGAATTGATGTTGAGGAACACACTCTGAAGCATAGAGAACTCACCAATCTCCCTAGGGAGTGAACCAGTGAGATTAGCAGAAGGGAGCTGGAGGGAGAGAAGGTGGAGAGAAGAGTCGTTGAAGAGAGAAAAGTTGGTCCATTGTGGTGAAGAGAGGACGCTACATTGAAGAGGAGACCCATCTGAAAATACCCATTTTACCCCTCTCCATTGACAAACTGGAACAGATGAGTTCCAAGAAGACAACAGTAAGCTCTCACTGTTTCCTTGCAGTGAAGACTTGATCTTTCCCATAAGAAGCTTCACATCAGAAGAACCAGAGAGTGATGTTGCACAATGGCAACGGAGAATCAGTGTAAGGAAGAAGAAAACGTGAAGAAATCTCAAGGAATCCATGCGCATTTCTCTCACACACAGAGAGAAGAGAGAGAGAGAAGGGAAAGGTGATGACTTTGAGTGTCAAGGCTGCTCCTTTGTAGTGAAAAGAGTGTATTGACCATTTTGTAAGCACTTTGGTCAAACATATCAACGGCTATGATTCAAACTCAAACGGGGTTAAGTGCTTACCGTCCGATGTAGCCAAAAGTTGGTATCTTTCTATCAGAAAGTAAGAAAGCGTTAACAAAGATCAAGAGCTGGAAAACTCAAAGCAAGATTGACAAGAATGGTATAAATCTACTGATTACTACTGATTTTATAAAGTTGCTTTTCTTTATCACTTTAATTGATTAAACTATTAGCACGCTCAAATTTAGATGTTTTATCAAAGTGTGTTCTTTTCTGTGTTCTGACTCACGGGATGTTCCCTACTCCTTAGATCTTGTCCGTACATGAGTCACCAAAGACATGAGATAAGTGAATCAGCGGTGGATGATGGGTTAGGTGCATGAATTCTTAGTTGGTTTTGGTTTCTAGAAGACAATTTTTTGGAAGAAAGGACCCATTGGACTTGTGGGACAAAGAGGAAAATGCATAGCTATATTTTGAAAGAAAAAAACACGAAAGGTGAATTGCTAAAGTGAGAAGAAGTGTTGTTGTCTATGTCCTTTTGTGTATTGCCCATTTCAAAATTTCAAGGGTAACAATCGAACAGACCGGTCCATGATCTGGTTCGGTGTCCAAAAATATTTTAGATTTGAATTATGACAGCAAATGAGAGGAAGTAATTTCTTTTATTGCTGAACTAGATTTTGGATGATGGGTTGACTAATCGATTTTAATGTATATAATTTTTTTAATACTTAAGCGTGTATGACAAAAGATATAATTTTTAATATCTATAAATGTATAATAAAAATTATATGTATTATACATAAATGTAATAAAATTAAATACTTTTGATCAAACAATTTAGTTTTAATATTATTATTTATAAATTGATCAAAACATATGCAAAATACTATTTATTTCAATATCATTTATACGTAAAATTAATATTCATTATTCGTGTAAATTATAAAACATACGATAAATCATATAAATTTTAGATTTATATAAATTTGTCGGACATAACAAACGAAAACAATATGAGTGTGAATGTTTGCTATTGTTAGAGCATCTCCAATGTATTACACCATTTTTACACTAAAATAGTATAACACTTAAATGGTGTTGAGTTTTTCTCCAATGTATTACACCATTTTTTACACCAAAAAAAAAATATTCTTTTTCTCAATTCTTTAAAATTTATTGACCCCATATATTTTTTAAGTTACAAAAAATTATGAAATCATTTAAATTTAACATATATTATATATAAAATATATTGCAACATATAAAATAACAAAATATTAATGTTTAATTATCACCAAATATATTAGATTTTGGATTAACCATCACTAATTATATATGTTTTTCATCATTTTTGAAATTGTCTAAAATTGAAAGAACCTTTTTATAAATAAAAAAGCTCAACACCAAAATGGTGTATATAGAAAATGAGTTTACACCATTCTGGTATTCGAAATGGTGTTGGGTTGGAGAGAATTTTACACCAAAATAAGATTTGGTGTAGGAGTTGGTTGGGTTGGAGATGCTCTTAGAGTAAAAAAAAGTAGTGAAAAGAAAATTCAGCTCAATTCCTCTAGTTTCAACCATTCAAGTTGAAAGTATTTTTTTTTTCATCTAAAGATTTTGATTATTATCATTCATCGAGCAAATGTTACAAAGGAGAGCACGACAATCCCTAAAGCAGGGAGCAGAGCCCAAAAGAGGGGAGCAAAGCTCAAGCAAGAGGAACATACAGAATCAAGATTAAGATACAAACACGAGCATAAATTTAAGCTAAAAGAAAGAGGACCGAAAAGGAAAAAGATTGGGACAATGACTCTAAAGCATAACCACTTAGCCAAAACTATTGAAAACGAACTTCTAAAGAAGGTTGATGCAGTTGTTAAACCAAATAAACAAAGGCAAAGATCTTTAGAACAACCAAAAATCCAATAGATTAGAAATCATGTGGTCGAGTCCATATCAAGCCTTACTGACAACAACACCGACGGGAATGCTCGCATGATCGAGATAACACAGGAAAGAAACCATTCCAACACCAACTCTCCAAATCAACCGCGAACTTGAGAAGACCTAGGTTCAAAGCAACAACACTTTGACCTCTGACTGGGAAAACGCCAAAGAAGACAACCAACTCTTAATGTGGACACTCGCATCCCAGACATAGCCATCTACAGCCCAAGACTGGCTACCTCCTCGCCAAATAAGAACTAAAGGTCGAAAGCATTGCATAGTCTTTAACCAAACTCACAATCTTACATAGATTCCAGGGAAGGTTAGTAGATGCCTCCGCAACGCAATACCATCGGAGAGGTGAACCCAGTCAAAAGGACCTAACCGTGCTTTAATTACAGAGACTGAAGAGGAAACATCGAAACAGAATACCCAAATACCAAAATCATCTTCAACAGATAACCCAATCTCCTACAATAAGTTAACAAAATCCTAGGAAAAGGAGACTAATTCTGACGGCAAAAACCGGACGGGGAGCACAATCCAAAAACAAGTAACAACATCAAATCTGCTACAAGACAAAGCTGCTGAAATCCAAGATCCGAAAGAAAGCCGGTGACTATTACCTCACCAGAAGAAATTTCAGATCTAGATCTAAGCCCAAAGACCGGAGGAATTGGGGAAAGCCACCAGAGGTCACGGCGCATCACCACAGTATCGACTGGTACTTCGTAGATGCCCTAGACGGCGAAGCTGCAACACTCGAACCCATAAAAAGCCAACCTCGTCTTCCAAAGAATGAACTGTGAAAACCTAAAACGAAAAGGTAAGAGAAGAGGCGGACCGGCGTCAGTGCTGGAGGAGCCACCAAATGCCAGTCAAGTTGAGATCACGTCGGTGGAAGTTGTCTACGGCGGCTAGGACGAACACTTGAGGTTTGGTTTTTGAGAGTTTTCAAATTGAGAGTAATAAAAAAGATTTTCAGTCCACTTACGCTAAAGATTGAGAAAAATAGTGTAAATTATCCCTTTACCTTAAACGGAAGTTTTACTCTAGATTTACCTTTCTCTTTCTTCTGTTTTCCATTTTTCATTTCCACATTTTTACTCTGTCATAAACCATTCACACCCTATAAATGTAAAAATATTTGTACGTGTGATTAAATATATATAGTAGAGTGCATATCACAAAAAAAAAATTTGTATAGTATACTAATCTAAATATACACAATAGATAATTGGTACAAATATAATAATAAAAAGCTTATTTATATATATATTAGAAAAATAGATGTTATTGTACGTCTAAAATATTATATTTAGTTGAGTTTAAAATTTTAAAACTTGTATTAATAGATTTATATTAAAAGTTAATAAGAATATATAGAAAATTTCTACCATGGCATATACTTTAAATTAAAATGTTTTGATTAGTTAAATTAAGTGATATGTCTTTTAAAACACTTATTGAGTGACACATATAATTTTTTTCCACCAAATATCTCTCCAAATATATTTTATTAATATATAGAGGATTAAATCACTCTATGTTTGGGGGAAATTAGTATATATATATTTTTTTTCTAAAACCTAAGTACACATGTAAGAAAAATTGTTTATGTTTTTTTTTTTACCGTCTGGATTTATTATTATTCGATTACAAACTATGAGAATTGTTATATCGACAATTCTACAACAAACAAATCTTCCGTCTTGATCCATGCCAAACGATTATATCTTGCCCCACGCTGAAGATCGCTTGCAAAATTGTCTCTATTAATCTGCATCAATATTTAATAAATCGCATATTCTGGAGTTCGAACCTCAGATCTCTTGGTGTAAAAGTCTTAATGAACTCTTAATCGAACCATTGGGCCAAAGGGGTTTCCACAAATTGTTTAGTTTAGCAAAAAAAAACAACTTTTTTCCCTAATTTATTATACAACTGATTAAAACTTATAATTGATGGAAAAATAGGTAGATTACTTATTTTGGATGACCGCAACTACGTACCATTCATATTCATTTTAAATCCAAACTTGGGGGATAAATGTTTCTTAGGTTAACTTTTAGTAATATAGAATAGGTTTTTTTTTTTTGGTCTAAATAATATAGAATAGGTATAGTCCGGTTTAGAAAAGAAAAATCATAGATCATAACAAAAAAAAAGGTATCAAACCAATATTTGATGAAAAATTTGTTGGCTTAATCGTATTTGGCCTGTGCAGACTTATGATTTTAGTAATCCAAATTTCTTTTATAAATCTATTTTTCATAATCGTATTGAATCACGTAATATGTTACAAATAATATATTTGAATTGTTATACATCTCGAAAAGGTGGTCACACCATCTCGACGATCATACCTAGAAATAAAAGGACATATTTTGGTGAAAATCATTTTAATACCGAACTATCCGTTTTGAACCAAAATAAGTACCAACTTTCTAATGAGTCAAAAGAATACCAAACTTTGGTTGATTAGGCCAAATTAGGTATAGTATTAGTCAACTTTAACAGCCGTTAACTACCGTTTACTTTATCCGTTAAGTTTCAAAACGGCGTTGTTTTGAAATTATAAACAAAAACCTCATAAGGTCATTTTAATACAAAACTTTTCATTTTTAGCTAAAAAAATACCAACTTCTTAATGAGCCATAAAATACACAAACTTATGTTGACTCAGCCAAATTAGGTATAAAATTAGTTAACTTAAGATCAGAGTCCAAGTCCGCAGAAATGGAGAGACGAGATCCTCAGAAGCTTGATTGGCTTCACACTTAGAGCAAACAACGACATCAAGGCACCAAAAAGATTCGACCAACATTTCAAGAAAGAAAAAACAAAGAACGAGCATATGAAAGAAGACTCATCGTCAAACTCCAGTTAAGTAACATCATCACTCCGTTTTCACTACAAGAAAACTGCCCATTTGCGGCGCCTAAAACAGTCATACATCCATCGCGAAAAGGTCTTTTGCGACGGTTTTGGGACGAATAAAAGGCATCACTAATTTTTCGTCGCAAAAAGACCCATCATCAACTCGTCGCTTATTTGCGACCAATCCGTGACCACTTTATTTTGTCATATATGTGTGACGAAACCGAGACGAATATTTGTCGTCGTAATATAGCGACTTACATGCGACTACTCGTAGTGGTCATAAATAAATGACTAAGTTATGACGCTTACGTTCGTCATACAAGTGACCGATGTGCGACTGTTTTAGGAGGTCATATACTTATAAATGGGACTCTTAAATTCGTCTTAACTGTGACCGATTTGCGACTGTATTAGGTGGTCATAGATTAGTGACTACTCTGGGAGTGGCAAATTAGTCGATAAAGGGTGACGAATGTGCAACTTTAATCCAATTATATTTTGATATCGTTGAGTAAAACGATGCAATTCCATCACAAATGTACGACTCTTGTATCACAAATTTATGACGGAATCACTATAAAACAAATTTGGTCATCGATTTGGTCACAGATTTGGTCACAATGTAGATAATTGTTTTGTGTTTTGAACAAATTAAAACACTAAAAACCTTAGATTAATAAAATACAAAGCCTAAGAAATATCATACACCAAAAAATTATTGTATGTTCAAAAGGAAGTACTAAAACAAAAGAAAGTAAAAGTTCATAGTTGAGCTACGGGGAGAGTTAAGCGGTGGCTGGTACGTCGAGTGGTGTGCTGCCTGGTTCCTTGTCTCCTGTGGTTCCTTGTGCCTCGGTGGGACTGTTATCCTGCTCATATTGTTTATCCATGTATTCTGCGGTGATCCTCGTCACGGCGAGCATTTTCCGCCTCTTGAGCATCAATCTTACGCTGAGCTTCTTGTAGTTGGTCTTGGATCTGTGAAAGTTCCGACACAGTGGAGCTTGCAAAGCTTTCTTTCCCCTGTCCGCTGTCAACCATCAGAGGTAGTTCCCCAAGTCCAAAGATGATTCCTTTCGGATCAATCTGTGTACACTGAAAATGAAACCAAAACAAAACATCTATAAGCAAGCAGTTAACCAATCAAACGCTAAAACTAGAAGCAGTTAACCAAGTCAAACTCTAAAACTAGAATAAGTAGTTAACCAATCAAACAATGTTTGTACAATTATTCAAATCCAAAGATAGAAAGAATCACACTCTAAAACCAGTAAACCAATTAACCATTCTACAATGATTCAAAACCAAAGACAGGAGGAATCAAACTCAAACTCTAAAACCAGTTAACCAAAGACAGGAGGAATCAAACTCTCAAACTCAAACCAAAGACAGGAGGAATGAAACTCAAACTACAAAACCAATATAGCAGAGAGCACAAGAGAAAGGAGAATACCGTGCAGAATATCTCATTCTTTTCCTTGATGGTTAATGTCCGCTGAGTAGAATGTTGAGAAGAATTCCTTAAAATCCCAGGCCCTTGAAGATCTTCCTCCGACATAGCTTCATTCAGTTGCTTCTCATAAGCCTCATGAACTTGTTGAGCTTTGAAATCAACAAATGTTCCATCTGGCTTTGTGTGAGTCCTTTGAAACACTTCTCCCCACGATACAGGGCGACCATACTCCTCCTCCTGTAGTAGTAAGAGATAGTGTTAGTGTAAATATGAAGATTAAAAACGGAGAAGAAGTATAGAGGTATTACCATTTCTTGTTGCACTCTCAAGTACAATTTCTGACCAGATACTTGCTTCGCGATGCTTAGCCCTCCACGATCCGAGTTGCGGCACTGTGAAGCAGTAGCCCTATTCTCTTGGGCCTCAGGAGTCTTCCAAAACTTCTTCATCATTTTCCAAAGTTTTGGTCCAATCCAATATGGCTTTTTAGGGCCGTGCCTAGCCTGACTAACAATGCCTCTCAATCTCTTCTTTGCAATGGCCAAGAAATGCTTCCTAACAGTTGGAGTGAGTTCAACATCCCAGTGGTACATCCGCTACACAAAACATGAGAATGTGTTAGTCGTGATATGTCAAAGAAAGTAACAAGTTAAATAGAAGATAACAATAACTCAAAAATTTACCGCAAAGGTTCTGAAAATCCATTCTCGGACGTGTCTAGGAGTAACCTTCTAGCTGTAGTAAGGTCCATCAAACTTATCACGCAGAATTCCAGGGATCACACGACCCAATTCGCCATTATCCCGATCGAACCTTAGACAAACATATATTGATCAAATTAGTATAGCAAATAAGTCAAGTCAAGGCATGAATGAACTCAGCCAAGTATAGGCATGAATAAAGGCAAGTAAAGGAAACTGTTAACGGTCAGGAAACACTTACCAAATAGATTTGACGGGGGGATTGGATCCACATACAAATGCATCAGCTGTTCTCGGCCAGGAAGCTGCAGTAGGCTATCCAGGAGCTGGTCAAAGTCTTGATCCTCTGGATCCGGAGCATCAACTTCATCTTCATTTTCTTCTTCTTCTTCTTCTTCTTCTTCTTCTTCTTCTTCTTCTTCTTCTTCTGCTTCTTCTTCTTTGTATTGGGGCATCCCGAAATCTTCTTCTTCTGAATCATGAACCTCCTTATTAGTGTCTTGCAGAGGAGGAGAGTGATTGGTCATCTGAAACGGTAGGGTTCGAGGAGGAAACTAAGCCGGAAGGCTTGTCCGAGACAGTGAGGCCGAGGTTGTCCGTTGAGAGGGATTACTAACGCTGGTCCCTACGCCGACAGATAGACCAATTCTGTGTGTCACAGGTCTTTCTGACGATTCACCTCAACTGTCGACAGGTGAAGCAGCTCGGCGTTTGGAGGCAACACTGCCTTCATCAGTGGATCTTGGAACTCCGGTGATTCCTCTTCCACGAGAACCGGCGGCTCTTCATCCAGCACTTCCGGCGGTTCCTCCTCCACGACCACTGACAGTCCGTGAACCACCAGAGCCACCAGAGCCCTTTCCTTTTCCAAGAGAGACAGACGTGTATCTTCCACGACCAGATTCATCTTTTCTCTTCCACCACCACTATCGGTGGCGACGGCTTTACCTTGTGACTCAAAAGAATGAAGAATCGTGATGAAGAAGAAAAGTTAGGGTTTAGAGAAGAAGAAGAGAAATTGAACCGATTGGGTTCGAGTAACAGAGAAGGAGGCGATATGATCTGAAAAGAGAGAGAATAGAGAAGAAGGAGGCGATTTGATCGGAAAATATGAAGTTTATCGACAGAGAGGCGATTTTCTCGCCGTCGAGTCGAGAGAGAAATGAATTTAGGGTTTAGGATAAAATGAAATTAGGTTTTGGCGTTTGACTATATGTTTAACGTAGGCGTGGCTAATTCGTTGAAAAAGCGTCACATATTAAGTTGTGGATGAAATTTTAGGCACCCAAAGGCCCAATATTTTTTGCGAAATGGGCCAAATATTTCGAAATCCAAAATGAAAAACGGTCACAAAAGTGTCATAACAACGTATCCGTCACAATAATGTTGCTCAAACATCGCCAATTTGCGACTATTGCCTGATTCTCTTTGTGATCACAATTCGAAACCCTAAACCCTAAACATTTAAACTCATAATTGTGTGCCAAATTCCTTCCCAATCTCTTTTTCATATACTTGTGATCTTATTATTAAGTATATTGAGTGATATTTAATTTGTAAAGTACATTCTCATCAAAACCTTTTCAAAATGTAAGATTGAAATCCTATTGAGTTTATGATCAAAGTTGATGAAACAATGTGAGATGTTTTATAAATTTCGAAATTTATAAATTTCAAGTGTCGTAATGGTAAATGTAATGTTCCTACTTTAATTTATAAATTTACATTCGGAAAATTGACCTTTTAATACTCAAACTTTGTAATTTTCTGTAAATTCATAGCGAGGGTTGCTAAACTGTCGTAATATAGTCACAAATGTATAACGAAGTTGTGACGACTCTGTTACGAACATAAAAAGTGTAAAATGATTGACCTTTTGCTCGAACCCCGGACCGGTTTCTCTTATAGCAAGGGCTCTTCTATCATGGTAAGTTGTATTATCTGTTATCTATTACGTAACGTTTACATATAAACCCATGTGGAGAGTAAATAAAAAAATGTGTGTGCATATGTAGCAGCAAGGACTCAAACCAAGGTCTGTGGGTATTAATAATGATGCGTTGCCACTAGATTGTTGTAACTAATCATTGCATTGTCACATTGTCTTTTATATATTGGTAAACACAGTTTTATAACTGTTGTAATTATGACTACGTCGATATTACCCAGTGAGTTGGTATATAAATAAATGGAAAAGAAGAAAATTTAAACTTTAAAATTATCCAAACAAGTTGATATTAATCAAACATATTACAAATATTTTACAAAATCAATCCAGCATAATTTAACATTCTTCATAATTATCATCTTCCTCAGAAGATGATAAATTACAAAAAAATTTGTCTTCAGCTTCAGCATCTTCAATTTCAAAATTAATTGGTTCCATCGGACGAGAGTCGTCAACTAGTCTATCGACATGAATTTCTTCAATAATTTCCGTTGCACTATAATCATGCATTTGTTGCAAGATGACCAACTCTTTCTCTGAATACTTTCCTTGGACACGATTCCTCGGATTAACTTTTAGGACTGCGAACCAGAATTTTCGCAGACGTTTAGTATGTGGATATAGAAGATAACAAACTTGATCAGCTTGAGACCCTGGCAAAAATAAAATAATTAGATTAGAATTCTATATAGACACTATATATATATATATATATGTATATACATATAATAAATAATATGGTCCTACCTAAAATAAATGGTTCGTAATTTTGAAATCTCCCTGTCGAGAGCACGTCAACAATGCCACCGTCGCTTTTCCGGGTTTTTTTTTCAATCGTTGGGTCAAACCATATGCACTTAAATAGTACGATCTTAAAATTCAAAAATCCCAGATATTGGAGCTCCATGATCTTCTCAATTGTCCCATAAAAATCATCTTCCTCGGTTGCTTCAGAATAACTTTGACCTTTGACACAGACCCCATAGTTCATATTTTCCTCCCAGTTCCATGAGTACGTGTGTGAAACAAATACCCTCTTGTAAAATACATGGGCCACGTGCGCGCTTTAAAAATAGGACCTTCCACAATATCAATTACCCAAGGCGAAAAACTTTGTTCATTTTTCGTGGCGATGACCTACAATGTAAAATTATAAGCCAATACAAATAAAATATATATTATTCTTTAAATAATTCACATTTATCGAAATACATACATATTGTTGGATTCATGAAGGAAAGTCTTCATCTCTTTTTGCCATCACCTCATTATCAGATAGTTCCGGGTTTTCATAACGAATTTGCACTTCCAACGAACTGTGTTATAAATAACAAATTTTATTTATAAAATTCAAATAAAAACTTAGCATATAAATTACTTATGAAGGAAGATCGTGACCTTTCTAGGGGTCTGAAGTAGTCACAATTCCGTAGAACGTATGCATGTGCGCACTTGTAATCTTCCTCGGATAACCGTTCTACACTACATTTCTCACTTGGCCGACCAACGTAGTAAATATATATGGTACTGGTATTGGATATATCGGTACTTCACCTTCATCATACCGACTTACTTTGTAAATTTTAGCCTTTACCATTAAATCCAAATTAAACATAATACTAATATTAAAATTAATATGAAATAAATTTACCTTCTTCTGATAACAGTAGACATGTGTGATGCAAAGTAGTGTTGTGAGAAATAAGATATCTCATCATTCATGTACGATTGAACAATTGCTCCTGCTGGGAATCTTTTGTTCTTCGCTTTGCCTTTTAGATGTTTGAAGAACCTCTCGAACGGATACATCCACCTATATTGCACAGGACCCTCAAGTTCTGCTTCATATGGTAGGTGGATAAGTAAGTGCTCCATCACGTCAAAGAAAGAAGGTGGGAAGATTTTTTCTAAATTACACAGGAGCATCATAATGTTATCTTTCAACTGTTGGACGCGATTTTGCTCCAATGATCTACTGCAGAGGTCACGAAAAAATGCTCCAATCCCTACATAAAAAACTTCATTATATGTACAAGCACCAAGATTTAATGAAATCAACATATAGAAAATTTTAATATATATATATATACCTGATAATGCTTGGTGCACATTACGGGGAAGAAGTTCTGCAAAAACAAACGGAAGCAATCTTCCATAAATATGTGGCAGTCGTGACTTTTCATTCCCAAAAACTTTCCACCATTGATGTCTGCATAGCTTGCTAAATCCGCTACATAGCCGTCTGGGAATTGTACATCATTCTTAACCCACTATAGTAAGAAATCTTTAGCTTTTGAAGTTAATCGCCATATAGGAAATGGAGCGTTCCCATGACCATCGACATGCAATTCTTTCCGCCCACAAAATCTTACGATATCTAATCTTGCCTTCAATGTGTCTTTTGATATGTCTTTAACGTTCATAACAGTGTACATGATGTTATCGAAAAAAATTTTCTCGATATTCATCAAATGAAGATTGTGCCATAGATTCAAATCGACCCAATACGGTAGCTCCCAAAAAATGTTTTCTTTATGCCAACAATGCCAATTGCCATACCCATCAGGTTTTTTATTATGTCTATTTCCACCACAATCAGATGTTTTTGGTGCCCTGGCATTCTGTATACGCTGCAAAACTTGTTCTCCAGTCAATGATGCTGGTGGGTAGTCGTCCACTACGTTCTTTCCCTTCAAGAAATTCACTCTATTCTTCCGTAAGGGATGCTGGGTCGGCAAAAATCTTCTGTGACAGTCAAACCAACATGTCTTCCAACCAGCCGGCAATTGGAAAGTATTTGTATCACCCATACAAATTGGATACGATAATCTTCCATGTGTTGTCCAGCCTGACAACATACCATATGTCGGGAAATCGCTTATCGTCCACAAGAGAACCGCTTTAAGATTGAAGTTTTGATCTAAAGACATATCATAAGCCTCAACTCCATTATTCCATAAATCCTTTAGCTCCTCGATCAGTGGTTGGAGGAACACATCAAGACTAGCCCGTGGATGATTTGGTCCTGAATTCAAAACCATGAGAAACAAATACTCACTGTTCATGCACATCTCAGGGGGTAAGTTGTAGGGTGTCATGATCACAGGTCACAACGAATGGTTTTTTGACATACCGAAAGGATTAAACCCGTCTGTACACAATCCTAGATAAACGTTTCGCGTTTTCTCTGCAAAACTCGGATACGTCTCATTGAAAATTGTCCACTCCACCACATCAGATGGATGACACATAACTCCGCCTTCTGATTCGTGTTCAGCATGCCATCTCATCAATGCTGCAGTCTTCTCTAATTGGTACATCCTCTTCAATATGTCAGTGATAGGTAGATACCACATACGACTGAATGATGTTTTTGTTCGTCCTCGGCTATCCTTATATCTTGATTTTCCACAAAACCTACAGTGCTCCAACTCCTCATCTTCTTTCCAAAAGAGCATACAATTATCTATGCATACATGCATCAAATGTATGATACGGCAAACCAAGCTTTCGCATCAACGTTTCTGTCTCGTAGTATGAACCAGTGGCATCATTTGGTTCAGGTAGAGACTCCGTCAACAATTCCGCCCATGAATCCATGCGAGATTCAGCCAAATTATGGTCTGCCTTAATGTTCATCATCCGCGAAGCTAACGATAACTGTGAATGACCTTCATGACAACCATCATACAGTGGCGTATTGGCAGCATCTAACATGTCATAGAATTGTTGCGCCTCATGGGTAGGTTCTTCATAAACATGATCATTTCCACTATGACCATGTTCATCATGATGATGATAATCATTAAATGGCGTAGAACCATGAAATGCATCATTGACCATCCCAACATAAACATTCTCGCCATCATCATCAATTTATTGACTACTACCAAAATCAGCAATTCCGTACTAGCTACTAGATCATGCCCCAACTACATCATAATCTTCCCCATGTGCATACCATACATGATATCCGGGCATAAATCCTCTACTATGCAAATGGTTCGACACGATTCTAACAGGCTGTAAACCCTTAGAGTTATTACATTTAATACAAGAGCAATATATCTTACCTCCACTGCTTAGAACTAAGTCCTGGTGGCTTGTAAAATTGATGAATTGCTCGACCCCTTCCAAATACTCAGTTGATATATTGTTTGTGTACGGATCCATTCGGTTATACATCCATTCTTGGGATGAATTCCACATTTTTTCCTCTTTTTAAAAAATATTTTTCCCTTTTTTTTTCTCTCTTTTTTTTTTTCTTTCTCTCTCTTTTTGCTTTTGAATTTTTTTCTCACTCTTTTTTTCTCTTTTTTGTTTCTCAGAGATCTGCGAATGAATTGTGAGAAATGAGGGATGGGGTGCTTCGTTTATATAGGCAAAATAGTTGTCACGACTTTGCGACGAAAATATATTCCGTCACACATTTGTTAGGTGAGAGTGACGTGGCGCTTATTTATCACGTGTCCAACTCCTTTTCTGGCTGCCGACATAAACTGTGAGACGGAACAGTGACGCTTTACAATTGTCACAAAACGGATTGTAATTGGGTAAATAACCAGTCATAATGTAGTCGTAAAAGAGTCGCAAATTTATGACTACCTAAACCAACTGATTAATGGGTATTACTTCCGTCGTTAATTGGCGACGGGTTTACGACTGTATCAGTCCGTCGTAGTTTTGTGACGAGTTTGCTACGATATTTTGCGTAGTCACAAATCTGTCACGAAAACGTCACAAACAAGTCGTAAATTTTTGTGACCAAAATAACCTTCACAAAAAATGGTCACAGATTGACTGTTTTCTTGTAGTGTTGGGTTTGTTAGTTTCTTTTCACTTTACCGCTAAGTACTCATGGAATTTAGACGTAATCCTGATGTTTTGGCAACCTCGGACGGGCCTAACAGTGGAATTTTCTGTTCTTTTTCCAAAAAAAGAGGAAATGGATAGCAGTTGCTCATGATATCACTCCTATGCAGCTCGGTCCTAAGGAGCAGGTTCGCCTTTCCAGATCTCCGGATTCAGGTTACGGTTTCAAGGGATCTCGTGTTTTAACATGTCTCTGGACTTAGGCTATGGCTTTCAAGGATCTCAGCTCTCCATGTCTCCACACCTTGGCTTTAGTTAAAGTTTACTAATTTTATTCCTAATTTGGTTGAGTGAACATAAGTTTGTGTATTTTATGACTCATTAAGAAGTTTGTACTTTTTTGGCTCAAAATGGAAAGTTTGGTATTTAAATGACCTTGAGGTTTTTTGTTTATAATTTCAAAATGACGACATTTTGAAACTTAACGGATAAAGTAAACGGTAATTAACAACTGTTAAAGTTGACTAATTTTATACCTAATTTGGCCGAGTCAACTAAAATTTGATATTTTTTTTACTCATTAGAAAGTTGATATTTATTTTAATCCAAAATAGATAGTTCGATATTAAAATGATAATTTTCCCAAAAATAAAAATACATAACTAGAGCAATTTAAGTTCTCTAGTTATTATTACCCAAAACAAAAGTTGCCCAAAAATATAAGTTCTCCAGTTATTAGTCTCATGAAAAATAAAAACATGAGGAATCTCTACTTAGATTACGACACTCCTATGTCACGTCTTTATCAACATCTGAAACTGTTCCACTCCCACGCTGCTTTTTTTTTGTAATCAACTTCAACTTTACCTTTTGGGAAATTGGGTGGAATAATCCCAAAAAAAATTATAACTAAAAATATAATTAATTAACCTAAATCTAGTGTATATAATTATGCTACATATCTCTATTTTAGTTAGTTCTCTAATATATTTTTTTTGTTATTGAGCACATTTTTTTTGACAACCAGGGCCGACCCCAAGTCCAAAGCAACCCAAACTTGCGCTTGCGATCCAAAAAAATGATATAATTTTGGCCCTAAAATTTGGCAAATAAATCTTTGTAGTTTAGTGACAAGAGTAATCTTCTTAGGTATTATTGGTAATGGATTCGAGTTTCCTTAGTCAAAAAATTTGTTGGGTTTGCGGCCATATTATTCTCAGGCCCCGCTCTATTGACAACAGTCATATGTTTTCAAAACAAAGAAAACAAGTCATTTGTTTTAATGGTCTCATGGCTCAGTAATGAGTTTGAATGGTGAAAGATGTGGAAAGATATTTAGGATAGAATGGATCAAAATTTATATATGTTTAATTTGCCATTATTTCCAAAATACTTTCAAAATCTGCCACGGTTTGAAAACTCTTTCACTAATTGCCATAATTTAACTGTTCACATATGCGGAAAGACACATTTGCCCTTCTTAGTAAATTCGAAAGATGGGCAATGGCAGATTGTCCATGTCCGTTTTGCTTCTAGTTATGTCCTCGTCTCTGTTTCTGTCCACCGTTTTTGAAACAACCCAATTTTTTTTTTTTAAATTACACTAATTTAAATTCGAATTAATATTCCCACAAATATCTCTATAATATTAAAACAGAAGTACATTTAGGAAAATGTCCAAAATTCATTCTAATATTACTGAAATTGCCATTGTCTTTTAACTAAATAGATCTAATTGAAAAGAGTAATTTTGAACATTTGCAGTGGCAATTTCAGTAATTATCAGATCAATTTTGGACATTTTTGGGACTGGATCCGACTGGAAGACGCGGACCCGTGCGCGATCCGGTTCCTTGACCCAGTTTCATTAATGGCAAAAATGTAATTATTCAACCAAAAACAGGCTCGCGCAGACTTCTTCTTCTTCGTGATAACCATTAATCTCTCTCTCACAATCTCTCTCTCGATCTCTCTAAGCGATTATTCAAGCGAGAATCCTTAATTTCTATGTATGTACTTTGAAATTTTCTTCCCAACGCAAGTGAAGCAAATTCAGTTGAAATTTTCTTGGGAAATTGAAAATTTTGAAGAAACGATCGAATTTTCTTGTGATTTTGATGTGAAGAAACAGAGATGGTGGCTGAAGCAGAGGTAATGTTTCAACAGAGTTTACCGGTGGTTTTGGATGTACAATTGTTCGGACCACCAACCGGAGTTAAAGATATCGACGTGTCTCCGCCGCCGTGAAATCACCAGTTTTTTCACCGAATTTGGGTATTCGTCGCCCGGTGGCGTCGGTCTCCGCCGACTTATCGGCTTCTCTTCCGGTAAATGTTTCCGATAAAAGTTGGATTTTTTTTTTTGCTCTGTGAATTGGATTGGAATCTACCTAATTACTCAGATTTAGGGTTCTTAGATTAGGAATTCGTGGATTCCAATATCTAATTGGCTTTGATGTTGTCTGAATTATTATCTGAGATGTGAATAGTTGAAATTTAGAAACTACTTGTGATAAAGCCAGAGACTTGAGGACATGACTCAAAGAGTCTTTAGTACTTTGAAATTGTCTTCCCAACGCAAGCGATTATTCAAACAATTATTCAAGCATATATTTTCACCATTTGTTTTCTTTAAGATTTATGTTTTTCTTTGAAGGCAAAGTCTACTTGGCCATTGATGTGGTGAAGAAAGCTCATGAGGAATCAGAGCTTTGGTTTAGCTCAATCTGATGAAAAGAAAGAAGACCTTGGGATTGTCCAACGGAAGGTTTGGGTTAAGAAGAGATGCAGCCTTCCTCCGGATGATTGGTTAAAGTGTAATATTGGGTTGCTTGGTCCAAAGAAAATCAGATGGGAGGGGCTTCTTGGATTTTGAGAAATAATATAGGTGATGTTTTACTACACAGCAGAAGGTGTTTCTCGGCTATTGGATCTCTGGATGAAGCCAAGTTTCAAGCTCACCTTTGGGCCTTCAAGAGTATGGTCTCTCACAGGATTAACCGGGTTATCTTTAGATCTACTGTAACCGAATATTACAAAATCTCATGCTTGGCCATCTTTCTCTTGGCATGTCTCTGAATTTTTAATGGTCTTGGGACTCTTTGGTGAATGGAAACTGGACCTGGAGTGTGCTCTTTCTAATAAGAGTGCTCTTTTGATAGCCCTTAGTGTCACTAAGGAATTTAGAGTTCAATCTTATGTGGCTTCTGGAGCTCCCTTCGGGTTACAAGGACTTTTGGATTCTGATCGAGCTGGCTAAGGGGTCGGATGTGGTGGAAAAGTTTCGGATATGATTGGAGGATCTTTTGGCTATTTGATTGTTTTGACTTCGGTTTGGAACATGGTCGGTTTGGAGACTATGTTTCCTCTCAAATAGTTTTGTAATGTGAACCTTTTCCTCTTTAATATATATATATATATTCAGATGACAAAAAAAAAAGATTTATGTTTTTCTTTCTTAATATTTATAATTTATTTAAATTTATTGAATTTTAGCAACAAAAGTATTTTATTACCAATAATCACGAGATTTATGGTTTCTTTAACAAAGAGATTTTTTATACTCTAATTTTCATATTTATATTTAATTATACATATAAAAACATATATTTCAAAGTCCCACATCGGATATGAAAGTGAATTTGGAACAGAAATACAATAAAAAAAATTGATGATGAACGGTAAGAGCATGAAACCTAATCTAATAGGCATCTAAAACTAAACATTTAATTTGTTTTAATCCGGTTGTTAAGTTAAACCGACAATCAAATCGAATAATAGAAATAACTTTAGAAAAACTTTAATTTGATAAAAAAATGTTATTTAAAATTTTTATGGAACGAAATAATCCTATTAATTATATAAAAAAGTAGTTTAATTTTTTTAAGATTTTTTCGTTTTTCTTTTTTTATTATTTTTAATTTGTTAACATATTTCAATAGCATTAATAGTGATTTCTTAAATTAATCTTAACAAGATATGTAAACAATAAATGGATATTTAAAGTAAAGATACTCTCATAAAGTTTTTAGGATCCGATTTATTATAATTTTTTTAAAAGATGCCAAGACAACTTAATTTGTACCTAAGATCATAAATTACTTAACATATTAAAATTCAATATTTGTCAAAGTCCAACATCGGATATAAAAATGAATTTGGATCCAAAGAAATATTATAAAAGAATAACAATTTGATGAAGAGCGGTAAGAGTAGGAAGCCTAATATAATAGGCATCCAAAATTAATAATTTGATTCATTTTGGTTCGGTTATTAGGCTAAACCGCACAATTAAATCGAATAATAGAAATAACTTTAGTGAAATTTTAATTTGATAAAAAATTTTATTTAAAATTTTTGATAGAATGAAATATTTACAGTTGTTACAATTGATAAAAACCAAATCCTCGAAATATTTTTGAAGAAATCTATTTTTCATATTTACAATTAACTAAATAAAATCGATTAAATGGTATTTAATGAGAATTTAATGAGAATTTTAAGGAATCTTCATATGCTTTTGAAGATTTTGTTGAGATTGGTTTATTAAGATTGTATAGCAAGTTTCTCATAATTTTAAGGAATGTTCTGATACTCAATGTTGCAGTAACACTCAATAGTGATCCCAAGCTGATTTTTTAAAATTACACGGTATGTAAATTGTTGTGTTTATAAATATACGTACAAATGACATTAAGATGGTGTTTTAGTACATGGATTGTAGACAATATACATGGATCCTATCACTAGAAGCATGTGTGAGATTTTATAAAAGTATCACAGAAAGCACAAGCTATTGAATAATTGTTTTAGAGATGTACATACACTTTAAAACAAGTATTAGACGGGTTAGCGCATACATATTTTAATTAAATAAAAATAAATAAAAATAAGTTGTATACTTTGTATTGCTTATCAAAAATAAAATAATAATATATATGTAAATTATTCTAAAAAGTTCTTATCATCATCCAACTAAAATTGAAGTATCTAATAAACTAATCAATGGTTTATTGCTTTTATTGTTTTATTGATTTTATTAGATTTATGATTTTTATTTTAAGATACATACACATTTTAATTTAAGTTGTTAGTTGAAAAGTTGAAAACTTTGGTCCGATTTATAATAATATAAATTGGTTTGATTTATCTCTTAATTTATTCTTATATTTTAATTTATATGTGAGTAACCCATATAACCCATTTAGTCAATGAATTTGATATTCTTATATTTGGATATATAAATTCAATTCATATAACATATGGGTCCGGGTCAAACCCCCATTAAATCTCAAATCCATGTGGATTTAGATCGGGTCGAATTATCCATTTTGACACTCTTTGGCTAAACCTCTAATTCAAAATTGTTAAGCTGATATTAATAATTCAATACAATACGAAAACCAAGTTTAGTTTACAACATATATAACCAATGTTCCCGCACATAGTGCGGGTGAGAATCTAGTTAATTCTCATTACCAAGCAAACCAACAAAAAAAACCAGCGGAAATTATAAATCAACTAAACGAGCAAATTAACTCAGTAATTCCTTAAACGAATCAAGTAACCAATTCCACATAAACCAACCATGATTCCAGTTCAACAATTCCAAGAATATCTGGCAACCTAACCACCAATTCTAAACAACATCAAAACACAACTAAACCAAGACCCTAGATCATCCTCCTCTTTATTGCCATGATCCCACGGTCATACTTTGTCTTTACATGCATCACATGGAAAATAAAATGCATGAGTATTATCATAAATACTCAGTGAAACGGTCATTCAATCTACCGACTATATACACAAGCATGATGAAATACCGAGACACACAATAAATCAATTAATCAAAACAAACACATAACGAGCCAAAACGTCTGGTGTCGAACGACACCAGCCTGGTGTCGATCGACACCACAAATGCTAGTGTCGATCGACACTGGCAGCAGAGTCTCCAGAATCGAACATTCTCCTCTCTGGTTCGATTATAGTCTGCACCATGTCCATTTCTGCAAAGACAACATCAATAAAACACACAAAATATCACATATACACAAAGGAAAAATCCTTTAAACCAATCGCCCATTCCACACAAACATCAACGTATCTTAACAAGGACAGCGACAAACCACGAAATCAGACCCTTCACAACCTAAAAACCTCTGATTTCTTTCTCTTTCTCTCGAAATCACCAACACTCGATCTTTTTTGCTTCTACAGCCTTAATCGAGCCTTAACAAGCCTCAAGAAACAAGTTCAACCAAAAATCTGCTCTTATATATCTCAACCACGAAATTCACTCTCCGATTTTCGTGCATAGGATGAGGCTGCTCGTGTTATAAAACAAGCCATAGGGTTTTCCAAACCCAAAAATCGTTAACCGAAGGATTTAAAAATCAAACCGATCGAACCTAAAAATTGCTAGTGTCGATCGACACCACCATAAACAATATAACCAAAATTTCAAATTTTTGGTTCACAGACGTTACAACTCTCTCCCCACTAACTTGGATACGACCTCAAATCCCGCAATACCATTCACTATGTTCCCACCACCGGATCCATCCGGCTAGCACCACCTGAGATTATAACTCCCGACCTCTGAGGTTCACATCTAGTCCTATGCTTATAGCCACGATTTAGACATTAATTGTTCCTAACTCATAACCACACCCCTCACACTCTCAGGAACACAATGAGCTATCGGTGCACCATACCACTCACACCCTCAGGACACACAGTCCGTCGAGCTATCGATATACATGGAAAATCTTCATCCCCTCGAGAGAAATCATCATCTCTCAGTAAAAATACATGAAAAATTTTCATCCCCTCCGGAGAAATCCTCATCTTCCAGTGAGTTATACGGGGAAATTCTCATCCCCTAGAGCAAACAATTCTTTATACATTTATAAGCATCTATTGACTAGAACTATACATCTCGTGGTCCCAATATGGCATTCCATTATCTCAGAATATCATCTCATCCATGACCAATTCCTGAGGTCAACTTTAAACAATCCAATCACCTAGGGTGTTTCACTAAAATCTCTCAGAAATAAACAAGTTCTAAATCCTCATAAAACTTCTAGTTCTATACCTTCAAAACACATAACTCATGACAACACAAATCAAACCATAAGCAATACCCATTTTATAAATCTCAAAATGTAATAATCGTTACATCCTCAAATGAAAATACATAATCCAAAAACCACATATCAACATTGCTAAACTCTAAAATTAGGAACCATGAAAACAAGCTCAATCCTCGACCTGCTTCTTGAACCATTTCCTAAACCTTGCCTTCATCTTAGCCTCTGGTTCCCAAGTCTCCTCATCTACACCGTCACATTCCCACAAGACTCTCATCAACGGTATCTTTTTCAAGCGCAGAACCTTGACTCTCTTCTCGAGAATCCTCACTGGTCTCACCTCTAAAGTCATGTTGGGCTAAAGATCTGTATGAATCTTCGCCACCACCTCCTCAGGCTTATGTAGACACTTCCTCAGCATTGACATATGGAAGACCTTATGAAATACCTTTCCGCAATCAAACAGACCCATAAACCTCGGACTCAGCTTATTCTCTGAAATAGATCTGTTAAGACCCCCCAACATAGCCATCTTGAGATATACTCTATCTCCCACCTCAAACTCTAACTCATTCCTCCTTTTCTCAGTATAACTCCTCTGCTGATCTTGAGCCTCCTTCATGTTGAGCTTCAAAACACGGATCTTCTCCGTGGTTTTCAGAACAAAGTCTGCACCATAAATGCTCCTCTCCCCCACTTGGGTCCAACATAAAGATGTACGACATGGCCTCCCATACAACGCCTCATAAAGAGCCATACCAATATTCGCTTGGTAGCTATTATTATAAGCAAACTCCACCAAGTTCAAGTGATCCACCCAATGACCACCCCAATCTAGAACACACACCCTCAGCAAATCCTCAAGTATCTGAATCGTCCTCTCAGACTGTCCATCCATTGAGGATGATAAGTAGTACTCATATGCACCTTAGTGCCCATCTCAGTATGGAAAACTCTCCAAAAATCTCAAGTGAACTTTGGATCCCTGTCTGACACAATACTCACTGGCACTCCATGCAGCCTCACTATCTCCTTCACATATTTTTTAGCCAAAACCGCTTCTCTATCGGTCTTCCTAATGGGCAGAAAATGTGCTGACTTAGTTAGACGATCCACAATCACCTAAATAGCATCAAAATTCCGAGAAACCGGCAACCTTACCACGAAATCTATTGTAATCATACCCCACTTCCACTCCGGGATGGGTAAACTCTGCAGCAAACCACTCAGAACCTGATGCTCCGCCTTCACTAACTGGTTCACATCGCAAGCTTCGATCTAGTTAGCGACATCCTTCTTCATCCCGACCCAGTGATAATACCATTTCAGATCTTGGTACATCTTAGTCACTCTAGGATAAATAGAAAACATACTCGCATGAGCCTCCCTCAAAATCTCTTGTCTAAAACTCTCATCCTTAGGCATACAAACTCGTTCGTGCACTAGAATAGTCCCATTAGCAAAGACTTGATACTCTGAACCTGCAACCTTAGAAGTACCAATCAACCCCTCATCCTTCTCTTGAGCTACTGGATCCTGCTTAGAAGGTATGCCTGATTAGATGCCTCCAACCCCAATGGTTCTTGTGAAATAGCACATAACCTCATGGTACTAATCTCACCCACCAAAGCCTCCACATCCTACTCCTGAACCGAAGCAGCCCGCCTCCGACTTAGAGCATCCGCAACCAAATTTGCTTTACCAGGATGGTAAACTATGTCTAGATCATAATCCGCCAATAACTCTAACAATAGCCTCTGCCTCAGATTCATCTCTAACTGAGTAAAGATATGCTTCAAATTCTTATGATCCGCGAACATCTGAATCTTTCCACCATAAAGATATGACCTCCAAATCTTTAAGGCGAAAACCACCGCAGCCAACTCAAGGTCATGGGTAGGGTAGTTTTCCTCGTGCTTCCTCAACTGCCTTGAAGAATAAGCAATTACCTTACCCTGCTGCATCACCACACAACCTAGCCCAACTCCCGAACCATCTGTACATACCACATAAGTCTCGCTCGGCTATGGAAACGCTAAAACTGGTTTACTAGTCAACATCGCCTTCATGTTCTTGAAACTCTCCTCATAATCTGTAGACCACACAAAAGGAATATCTTTCCCTGTTAGCTTCGTCATAGACTGAGCCAAAGTCGCAAAATCCTTGACGAATCTCCTCTAATAACCCGCAAACCCGAGAAAACTTCTGATCTCTGTGGCATTCCTCGGTCTTGGCCACTTCCTGATAGCTTATATTTTTGCCGGATCCACAAAAACTCTATCTGCAGAAACAATATGACTGAAAAACCCATCTTAGCAAATAGCTTCCAGAAACATTATATCGATTCCTGCAAAGATAACGTCAACAAAACAAACAAAAATAGCACGTATACACAAAGGAAAAATCCTCCAAACCAATCACCCATTCCACGCAAACATCAACGTATCTTAACAATCCATCCACCCAGATAAGCCATGGTCGCGCACTCACCTTGATTTTTGATCGAAAACTAGACAAGGGCAGCGACAAACAACGAAATCAGACCCTTCACAACCTAAAAATATCTGATTTCTTCCTCCTTCTCTAGAAATCACCAACACTCGATCCTTTTTTGCTTCTACAGCCTTAATCGAGCCTTAACAAGCCTCAAGGAATAAGTTCAACCAAAAATCTCCTCTTATATCTCTCAACCACGAAATAATCTTTCACTCTCTGATTTTCGTGCATAGGAGGAGGCTGTTAGTATTATAAAACGAGCCCTAGGGTTTCCCAAACCCAAAAATTGCTAACCAAACGATTTAAAAATCGAACCGGTCGAACCAAAAAATTGGTAGTGTCAATCGACACTGATCGACACCACCAAAAACAATATAACCAAAATAAATTTTTTTGGTTCACGGGTGTTACAAATTTCGTCTACGTCCACCATCGTCTCTGTTTCTGCAACCACCGTTTCCGTCACCGTCTCCATTTTCTCCACAACCACAATCACCGTCTTGTCCATAACCACTGTCTCTGTCTCTATTTTCGTCCACAACCATTGTCTCCATCAACGTCTATGTTTTCGTCTACAACCACCGTCTCCATTGCCGTCTCTATTTTCGTTTACAACCATTGTCTCTATCACTGTCTCTGTTTTCGTCCACAACCACCGTCTCCGTCACCGTCTCTGTCATTGTTTTCGTCCACAACCATTGTTACGGTCACTTTTTTTGTCTTCCGTCATCGTCTTCTGTCATTATTTTTGTCCACAACCACCGCCACTATTTCCGTTTTTGTCCACAATCACCGTTTCCGTTACTATATATTTTTTTGTCCATCACTGCCTCTGTCTCCGGCGATCATCCACCACAGTTTTTGTCTCCAGAAATCATATAACAAATTTTTATGAGACTTTTTCTTATAAATATCATGATATTTTGAAATCTTATAAATTTTGTCAACACAATTTTTATTTTTGTTTTTCTTGTTAACGGGAGAAATGCTAAGTTAAACCAACACTAATACCTCCAAATCCATAGAAATTTGGATTTTTTTTCCACTGAAGACATTTATGAATAGTAAAAAATGATTGAATGAATCTTTTAACCACTGCATATATCACCGCCACAAAATATATAACATACTTTAATAAGACTTTTTCTTATAAATATCATGATATTTTGGTTAAAGATGTGAGAACCCAATCATATGTATCTCAAAGTAATCCCCAATTGCTTCAGTTGATTTTTTAAAGCGAAAGAGATAATGGTTGATTTCTCTGGGAATGAAGACGGAAAAAGAGAGAGTTAAGTGTTTTTTTTTTGGTTTCGTAGAGGTTAATTATATTATGAGCTATGGGTTGAACTTTTTGGAAAACACTTTGTCTCAATAATTGTTTTAATGGATTCTTTGACGAGAAAAAAAAATGGAAAATTGAGAAAAAAATATTCATTTTAGTTTTGAAAAAACATGGATAATTATGATTTGTGTTATGGAAAAATGTGGGCAAAAAATAAATATAAAAATATGATTTTGACAAACGGTCACTTCCATTTGGCTATTTGTGTCACTTTTTAGAAATCAAAAATCCATATTTTCTTTAGATAAAAAATGCCATTAGACATTTCCCTCCCTCCCTCCCTTTCACTCAACGGATCTAGATCTAAAATCTAAAGAAAATATGGCTATTTGTGTTTTGTTTTGTTTCGATTGGTTTTGTTCTTGATGTTGAGAACAAATATGGGTTGATTTTGTAATTGATTTTAATCTGTCAATCTGAGTTTAATTTCAATCCATGTTAATTTTGTTATTCATGTTCTTCTTTGTGTTTTTTTTTATTTTTGTCTTACATTTGATTAAAAAACATAATGTTCTGTAATTATATGTTATATAATATTTTTACAGTTTTATAAGGTGAACTATATAACATAATGTTTTATGTTTTTGTTTTTAAACAATTTATAATGTTTTAGATAGTTTTATAAGGTGAATTTTATAACCTAATATGTGTCCCTGCCTTTAAACACTTTTATAAAAAAAAATAAACAGTTTTTTATGTTTTTAAAATGTAATTTGAAGTTGGAAAATTTGCAAAAATGTCACTTTTTATGTGATTTGCAAAAATGCCATTTAGGGGTGTTCATTTGCAAAAATACTACTAATTTTAGATTTTTAAACCTTATATCTTAAAATTCTAAACACTAAAAAATGTTTTGACCCCTAAACCCCCATAAACCCTCATAACTAAACTCTAATATAACATAATTAACCCAAACATAAATAATATAAAATGACATTTTTGTAAAGATTTCAAAAGTGTTACATTTTTGTAAAGTGGCACTTGAAAAGTGGCATTCTTTGAAATTTCTCTTTGAGGTTTTATAATATTTTAAATAATTTAATAAAAAAAATTTAAACAGTTATATAATGTTTCAATTTTATAAGGTGAATTATATAATCTAATCGTTATGTCTCTGTCTATAAACAGGTTTATAATGTTTTTAAACAGTTGTATAATGCTTTTAAATAGTTTTATAAGGTGAATTATATAACATGATCTTTATGTCTCTGTCTTTAAACAGTTTTATAATGTTTTTAAAATTTCAACCTTAAAACTAAACCCTACACCCTACCCTCTAACATTATATCCTAAATCTAAAATATTTAACCTAAACCCAAAAATTTAAAAGCATTTATATCTTTTATTTCAACCTTCAAAACTAAATCATAAACCTTACCCCCTAAAATTATACCCTAAATCTAAAATAGTTAACTCAAACCCAAAAATTTAAAAGTGGCGTTTTTGATTCTTCTTCTGCGTTTGCGTTTGCGTATGCGTTTTCTCTTCCTCATTTTTCTTTCTCTACTTTTCTTGGATATTACCCGGAAGTTGAATCTTCACCGTTCTTGACCTAATACGGTCGGATCTTCAACAAATCGGGTCATTAATCGGGCCAAACAACCCTTTTTCTTTCCAAATCCACTAGTTCCAATCTTAGATTTATGTTTTTCATCAAACTCACCACCGAAGAACAATATGAATTCAGTGACGGCAATATCTGATTTCACGACGATGAAATCTGATTTAGAAGAGAAAAACGGCGAGATCTGGTTCATAAAGAGATTTGGTTCAGTGACGACGGTATTTCAGAGAAATATGATCCATAATGAGAAATCTGTTTTTTTACTGCAAATTACATGATACTAGATCCATAATGAGAAATATTTTTTGATGTAATTTGTAGTAAAAACATATTTGATAAAAATTAGAAATTTATATGGTGAATTTGTTATAGAAATATGAGTTACCATTCTTATCAATACAATTGACTAATAATTTTTATGATATATAAAATACAGTATGTGTAGTGAAATTAAATTTCAATTATTACAAACAATAACATGTATTACAAATTAAATATAAAAATAAATAAAATAATATTAACTTGAAAAATACCATAATTTTTTTTTTAAATGTTAGAGTGTAAAATCAATAATTAAGTAAACATGAAAATTTGGTTAATTACAATTTTTTGACAAAGTTGATAGAACTTTACTATTAAGCAAAATTTATAAATCCCTCGAATGGTTTGTTTCATATCCAATATTGGAATGATGAAAACGGGTATTAGCAAAACTAGAAAACAAAAAAATGGCGTCGAAAATGTAAAAATAAAAATAAAAATAAAAATACTAACTCAACCTCTAATTCATCATGTTTTCTATGATTTTTGGTTAACTTTTGAGTTAAATTTCTTAAAGAAGACATAGCTCAAAATGGTAAATCACCCATAACTAAAATTGAAACTCAAATTCTAAAGTTTTAGTTTGATTCATGACTGTTGGTAATATTTTTGAGTTATTAATAAGTTAGACCTTTAATTGAAGCTAAATTAATGGTAACTCATATTAATACAAACTTTATTTTGAGTTGAGTTGGAGTTTGCGTTGTAATTTGCCGTAAAAAATATGTGTCAGAAACGACAGATTTATGTGGTAAGTTTGTTTTAGAAAATGAGTTAACATTCTTATCAATACAACTGATTTGACACCAAAAATAAAACTAATAATAATCATATTTATTACAAACTCAAAATAATATTAACTTAAAGATAGTAAATTATCAATAGTGCTTTTATAAGTTTATATATATATGTGTGTATAAATTATATATATATATATATATATGTGTATAAATTCTACGTAAGTTTAAATTTAAAATTTATTATAAAATCAACAATTAGGATAATTGAACAATTTTGTTTGAATCATTCAAATGAAAAGACTAGAAATTTTACAAAAATTCTATGACTAATAAAAGAATAATTGGAATAGTGGAATGACTTAAATAGAATCAACAAAAGAAAATAAAACCAAAAATTGAAAAAATGGTTGGAAACTTTTTTTACAAAGAAATATTTGTTTTTTTTTTAACTCAACCTTACTATATGGCTTGATGTTGAATTAACTTTTGAGTTGACAGTTTTACAAAGACAATAACTCAATTGTAAATCAACTATAACACGTTATAATTCATGTTATAATTCAAAATCTTTAGTTAATTCATAATTAGTGGCATTTTTGACATAACTATGAGCTATACACATATATCAAATTTAACGCATGGTATCTCATGTTACCAATCACAAATATGTATACATACAATCGTAACTGAAACCATAGTTTATGCATGAATTGACCGTTTTCCCTCAAACCTAAATAGTCCTAAAAACCAAACTGCTCAAATTAAATTGAAATCCGAATTGACTAGCCCAAGTACAACTACAACTTTTCTATCATACAACCCCAACAAATGAGGTAAATACTCTTTACAATTAGCTATGTAGTACGTACATTATATATCATTTGTATTATCCTTATCAATAAAAACATTGTACGCACAAACATTCACATCATAAACGATACGTGGGCTCAACTCAAGAAGTGAACCACATACGTAAAATGAAAAAATTACAACAACAAAAGAACTGTAATCTTGACAGCTTTTTATAACACAAACACCATTTCCAGAATTAATCATCTCTACAATATCCTGAAGGTAACAAAAAAAAAAAGAAGAGTTAAAAAACCGAGTCGAGAAGAAAAAGGAAAATGGAGTAAAAAAACCTTGGACCCCGACAAAAAAGCTTTAATCTCGACCCTCCATTTGTCTACGAGATCCCATGCATGCACGAGAAGTGGCACACTCAGGTACGCTTCCATTTTCCCTTTTTGCCTCTTATTATTTGGTACATAATAATATTTATATTGTTTCTTTTAGTCTTTTTTTCATTTAACAGAAGTTGGTGAAGCGACTATATTCGCCGACGGAGAGGAGTTGTGAATGTTTCTTTGTGACTTGCTTTGTCTCTTCGTGGCAGCTGCTGACGACGGCGGAGCCTCCTGCTTTTGTCCCGCCGGTTGTCTTACCTTAACCCCTCGTATCAACTGTCATTAATATAAACCAATCATGAGAACTAATTAATTATACCAACAAAACTAATGATGAGAGTTGAATATTATGAAAATTATAGAAGGAAAATGTTATGTTTTCTTACATATTTGCCACATTTAACGTCCGAGTATATGACTATGAAATCACCTTCTTGGAGCCCATTTGTTTTCACAAAATCCCCTGTAAAACGTAATATCGAATAATTATCCAGAAAAAACAAACTAATTAAAGAAATAATTTTTTGTTTAATGTGTGTTATATTTTACCGGTGTTTTCGAGGAGATACATCCTGCTTTTGTTGTTTGGCCAAAATCTACAACTCATTTAAAGAAGATAATTAAGTGAACAACCAAAAGATTGCTCAAAAACAAATTGTTGATAAGTACACGATAAATAAATATAATAAAATTAAGAAATTTAGTTAATTGGCTATAGTAATTACCTATAGCGCATGTTCCAAACACGAGAGGTTCCAATGTCTTCCATGGCGAGAGAGATGCCGTCTCTTGCTTCTAGCTCCGGTAAGTGCGTCTCAGCTTCTTTCTGTTTTAAATTTCAACAAATTTTAATAAAATAAAATTAAGCAAAAGAGTGAAAATAACAAAGTTAACAAAATACTTTTACATAAACATAGAAACTAAAAAAAAAGAAATAGGAAAATGGAAAACAACGGCTACAAGAAATCAGAAGTAAATTACTTTTGGCAAGACGATTCTTCCAAGGTTACCCACGTCGCTTTGCTTCAACACTTTCTGCAAGAGAAACCGCAAGTTCTTTTCTGGTTTCCATCCCTAAAATCAATTTAACAAAACCCACACAATCAAACTTAACTTCATTTCCATGGAAAATGTAATTAACAGATTCTTCATCAAACATAAACACAACTATTTGCCAACTTCTTCATCAGACTATAATGACAGGTGCAATTTTTTTTTTTGCCAAAATATTACACAACTATTTGCATATTGGTAATAACTAACAATGAAGATGATGAATTTGCATGTTTACCTGCCGGCGATCTGGTACAACCTGCTGACGTGGCATAGCGGAAGCAGAGCCAGCACAGTCCATGGCCGGTAATTGAGTCTCCATGGCCGGTAACTGAGCTGATACTGGCGGTGGCACGGCAGGTACATTAGGCCAATACATCCAGGTCCCACCGGTTGTGGCTACAGGGTTGAGCTGTGGAGCCACCGCAGCACAACTCTCTCCGATTTGAGTTTGGTTCTGAGTATTGTTGTTGCTGTTGTGTCTATGGTGGTGAGACAAGAACCTCCTCTGTCTCGCCATTCGTTTCTTTCGAGCCTCTTTAGTAGCTGAGGAACACAACCGTAGCAATCTCTGATCTCTCATTTGTCCTCCAGAAGGTAGATAAGGAGGATATTGATACGGATTCATGTTGTATCCTGTGAAACCACCACCTCCAGGGTCTTGAAATGGACAATACTGCGAGTTTGGAGGCATGGCGAATTGTTGCTGATGTGGCATGGGACCGGACTGTGGTGGTGGCCACGACGGTGGAGATTCAAGTAAAGGAAGATACTCTTGTGGCGGCGGATAATTCGGAGCAGGCATGTATCCAAAACCCGGATCCGAGAGAAAAGCTTGTTGTGGTGGTGGCTGTGGAGGTGGAGGAACCCATGTCGAAGGTGAGAAACAGGTTTGATCGGACGGTGGGATTAGGTTGTTGTTGTTATTAGGGTTAGGGTTTTGAAACGGGTCTTGTTGGTATGATTGTTGATAAGTGATGTTGTTGCTATTGTTACGCCTTCTTTGTAGATGATTAGTTTGGACCCATTCAAGAATCAGTTTCAAAAGCTGTTTCATTGCTTCTTTCCCACCACCTAACCTTCTCGCCGCTGACTCAATCGTTGCTTTCTTGATCTTCACTTTCCTCAAATCTTCAGCCGACACAGTCTCCTTGTTGTTCTTTAGCCATTCCAAGAACACAGTCGCAAGATCCTCGTCTTGTTCCAATGACGAATTCATCATTTGCATGTCTCCTCCACTGCTGTTCTCCATCATCGGAACAACGACCTCTTCTCGTCTCTCGAGGGTTTGGTCCATCAAGTTAGGGTTTTGTGTGTCGTCGTCTTGGCTGAAGATGGCTGATGTATCGAAGAACTCATTGCTATCAAGTAGATCCATGTAACCGAAAGTATCCATCATATCAATGCAATCACCACCACCGCCTCCTCCTCCTTCACTGCAGCCAAAACCTTGACTACTCTCTAATGGAATCTCCATGGAAGCAGTGGACTGCAATGCGGCTGAAGAGTCAACATCACAGTTTCCTGATCCGTATTGGTTTTGGTTATTAGTCGGTTCTTCTCCATCTGATCTCAATATAGCCCAAGAAGCAGCTGAGGAAGTGGAGGAAGAAGCTGCGGAAGAAGAAGAGGCTGAGGAAACTATTGCGTTAACAGGAGCTGGAGATGTTGAAGAAGATGATGATGATGACATGCATGGAAAATCAGGAAGCGTTGGGAGATCTCCGTAGAAGATTGAAGGGTCATGATGAACAATTAAATCATCATCTTCATGACCATGACCATGGTTCTGATCTCCTCCATGGTCATCTAGCCAGATCTCTCTACCGACCTCATCCATCAAAACCGCCTCATCTGCGTCTCCGGCGAGTATTCCGCAATCCTCCGTCAGATCTCCGCCGTTCTCCGCCACATGCAAGCTTTTCATCGGTGTGATGGATCCGTGTATAATCTTTTCTCGTGGAAGTGGAAATGATAATCTCTTTTGAAGAGAGAGAGAGAAGGCAAGTTAGGGTTTTTAGTATTTTGTACGGACAGGTAGGGTTTGTATGTGAGTAAGGAGGCAAGGAAAAAAAAAAATTAACCCAACTTGGCTATCTTCTAATCCTCAAACAACATAAACTATCTGGATATCCATCTCCATACATATACATATATATTATGAACTTATATACTACTATATATATAACCTTCTGAGAATCAGAAAGAGCTTGATGAGGTTAAGATTACTCAAACGAGGAAAAAGAAGATCCAAAACATGTGAAGATATTCGCCAAAAGCTATATATACTCTCATAAACTCTAATGAACAAAAGACCAATTGTAATATGGTCCAAATTTTGATTGTAGATCTGAAGTACAAGAGATTTAATTTGTTCGCAAAGATTGGTCACTTGGTCTAATGAAACAGAGAAAGAGGTTTAGGTTTTTTAGAGAGGAAGAACAGATGAACAGGCCAATATTTAATCAAAAACCGTTTGGGGTTACTCTTAGGAAGGATAAATACAAGAAAACTCTCTCTTCTTTTATTTTTCCAATTATGGAGAGAGTAAAAGCAAAAGTATTATATATTTATGAAACTATAGTATAATAATTAAACATGGTTAAAATCACCCGAAGAAGAAAATAACTTAAAATAAGAGAGCCCCCCATGTGTGTTCCAGTTTGTTCCATGATATTTATGGAAATTGTTTTACTACTTTAGTTAATTTTTATAATAGTATAAAATATGTTAGAATGAATTGAACACTTTTTCTGGCGATAAGTGCAAATTTGGTTTTGAGTTATTCTGTTTCTCTTTTGCAGCATTTTAATTAACTCAGCGAGAAGAAAAGGAGACAGACAAGGTTTTTAAGAAAAAGAGATGTAACAGTTTTTCAGCATTTGATTTTTCAAAGAAGACAAAAAGCAAAGGTTTAAATTTGTGATAATATTGACAAAAATGTTGTGCTCACAGAACATTTAAAGCTCTATTATAGAATTATTTTTTTATCTCATCTCTTGGAGAAAAGACATTGGTTTTGAAATTAAACGGTGCTGAACAATGTCAAATAAATACACATTTATAATTCAAAAAGTTTTCAAAACGGAGAAAATAGAAGTCCCCTCGTGCCGCTAGTATCTAAAGGTTTGGTACAGAAGTTTGTGCCACGCGCCATACGTTCGAAGTTGAGTGGCGAGACCAAGCGGTGGTTCTTAAACCTTTTTTTTATATATACATTATAAAATTTACTTTCTATGTGCAAATCTCACTATTACAAAAGTAAGTTTCCCCGGTCAGTTTACATCTATCTGGCTAAAATAAAACAAAAAGAGTTTAAAGGCTTAAGGGAATGAGCTCTGAACTCTATAGAGTAACGGGCTTAATGTCTGAGACCTTAACCAAAATTTCGAATCCTTCTTATGGAGTAGGTAGAAGAGTATTCATAGGTAGTTACCTGCTCAAGCTTGGATACCGGGCTCCGCGTTCATTTATCGATTCCGCTTTGGATCTTCGAGTCTGGATATCTACAATACACTTGAGTTTTTTCACCTACTTTCCTTGTCTGCTCACGACACTTGACTGACCATACAACTTTGCTATGCTGCACATGACTCCTCGTACTCCTGACAGCGTTTGACACGCCGGGTCATGCGCCAGGGTGTATCCTCAGAATCAATTACTTTAAGCTAAAATCATATTTTCCAGCATGGTCCATTTGCTTTTATCCTAACATGCATAAGGTGAAAGTGATTTTATCCTTTGATTAGAAATTCATATGTTTAAATTAAAGAGGCAACCGAAAATAGTATGATGTAAAGATATTTCTTACCGTGCATGAGCTCCTGATAAGAGAAATCGGGATACGTGTTCCATTCCGAAGTAGTGCTTCCTGTTTTGGGCTCTTCTTACCTGCCCTCGGCACCTCATTCCACATTGGGCTACAAAGTCCGTAACCAAGGATTTACGGTGTGTTGGGGTCGTATCTCTCCCTGTCGACATCAATCCGGCGAACCGATAGTAAACCGGCTAGCGACGGGCTTCTATTTAAATGGGCCGATCCACAATTCAGAAGGCCTAGAACAATTAAAGGGCTAGCCGACTATGGGGGCTAGCCGACTTGGAGTCTTCCGCAAGAAAAGGAAAACATCTACAGCAAAAGGAAGTTTTCCTTATCATTTTGAGGTTGAGCGCTAGAAATCTAGATTAGTATAAATACTTTTGTACATCCTCTGAAAAGAGGATCCGAAAATCAATAGCAAAACTCTTGTATTCTTGAGATAGCTTTCTTAAACATATCATAAAAACTTCTTTTGAGATCTTTACGTTTTGGTGGCTTTCTGCAGAAGTTTACTGATGTGTTGTCGAGTTTTACCTCTCAACTAACTACCTGCAAGTGCACAGCAATCACAATTAGTATAGCTAAGGGATCGTATCCACAAGGACTTCTTAACCACACTTCAAATTGTAATGAATAAAACTAAGCTAGAACAAGATATTTTTGTCGTTTTTGTGATTGAGAATAAAGTAAGCAACAAATGTAAATTGTAATGAAAATCAATAAAAGAAAAGCGCTAGGACATAGGTATTTCGCAGATAATCATGCAACAATAAAGATTGATTGATTTTAGGGATTTGGGAATTACGAACCGTCTAGAACACAAAGCACTGATTTAAGGTCATCCCACTGTCGTAACGTAACTAACCATCTACGTTTTAGCACCCTAATAGACTCAACTGTCGCAGGTTATTACAAGGTGAAAACATGCATTCACGTTCAAGTTTGATAAAGTTCACCAAACTCTTTAACTATCCTTTCGAATTGTTAAGATGTTTGGCTCATCAAATATTAATTCAGGCAATATAACAAGCTTTTGGAGAGTATATCAACCTAAGATCATATCACTAGATGCGTGGTAAAGCAATCATGCATTGAGTGCAAGTAAAGATGAAGACTCTAATGTATTCCCTAAACAATCATCAATCAATTATCGAATTATGAAACTTATTGAAAACCTAAACCTTAACAAGTGAATTACTCGGACATGATGCACGAAAAAAACAGAGATAGATGATGAATTCATGATAAATAAACTTGAATTAAAGAGTAAGGTAAGAGGATTCTTCCCTATATCGAGGTACAAAGCGAGATCATCCATCGGATTGCTCTAGAATCCAAATCTAATGAAGAACACCAAGAGAACTCGTGGTGGTTGCTCCTATGATAAAACTACTCTTAATATTTCGGCATATCCCTAACAAAAGGCTAAAATTAAGTATATATAGGCTTAGGTTCTTCTAGGGTTCACTTCGGGCAAAACAGTCTTTTTACGTCAAATCCTCTCCAAGTCGGTTTGGCAATATCGGCCAAGTAACACGACCGGTATTGGGTCCAAAGTGCCTTGATTTGTGCCAGCATCGGTCCACGAGGTGGTCCGGTACTTGGGTCGATTCTGCACTTGCTTCACTTCTGAGGCAGCTTGACGTGTCCTTAGTAAATCCATTATATCTTCCTGCTCAAAGCTCTAATTGAGATGATTCAAACTTCATTGTAAATCTGACTCAAAGATATATCTTCACACCAAGTTTCGTCAAATTACAAATTGATTTGATCCTCCGTTCACTGCTGAACTTCTGGCGTATGCATTCTGTCCAATTTGGTAGAATGTTGATTTCTGTGAATTCTTGGTTCTTGATGGCATCTTTGGCTTGCATAAGTTTCTGTGGCTTCGTTTACACCTATTTGGGCTTTTTGAGATCTTTTTTGCTTGATTTCCCTGAAAAGACTCTAAAACTACAAATACGAGTATAAAATCGTAGATAAATGCTTAGAAAATATAGTAAAATAGATAGTAATATAGGTAAAATATGGGACAAACCCTAGAAAGTTATTTAACAAAATCTAGTTGTGAGATTCAACCCCCACACGGTGTCGAGTGTTGGTTCGGGCCATTATAGATTCAGGCCCATAACCATGTTACGCTGTCATCGTTAAATTGATGAGAAATTTCAAAAAATGCAACTTTCTAAGTGCCACTTTACAAAAAAACCACATTTTTAAAATCTTTACAAAAATACCATTTTTTAAAATTATTTTTTTATTATATAATTTATGTTTGGGTTAACTATGTTATATTAGGGTTTAGTTTTGAGTGTTTAGGGGGATTTTAGGTGTCAAAACATTTTTTAGAGTTTAGAATTTTAATATATAGGCTTTATAAATCTATAATTAGTGGCATTTTTGTAAATGTACACCTTTAAATGGCATTTTTGCAAATATACACACAAAAGTGGTATTTTTGTAATTGCTCCTTAATTGATATGCTCCGCCTAAAATATTAAAAATCCCACCATATCACATAATGCTAGATAATTCGTCTAACTCAAGAAAGATTATTCAATCACTAATACATTTAAAATAAAAATATTATAGTTGCAATTTTTTTTTTTCAAAACAAAATTTTAAACATAAAAATTGGTTTCATAACAAAAAAATAACATGAGAACATCAAAACATAAATTATTTTGTATTTTTTTTCGAAACACTAAACTGTGAAACATTTAATGCCAACAAAAAAATTGGTTTAGGTAGTAAATAATATAATTCAAAACGAAATAATCTAAGAAAAATATTATCTATAATATTATATATCACAATCTAAATTAATAATATTTATCTTGATTTATCAAATTATAATTTTGTTTATGTATTATATTTATATCGAACACGTTTAGTTATATGATAATATATATATATATATATATATTTATATTCGTATGTATATTATGTTCTAATTTTAAAGAAAAAAACTAACAAAAAAATGAAAAGAAAACATCATTTTTATGTGGGACAAGTACAAAAATATTATTTTTGGTGTGTACGTTTTCAAAAATGCTATTATGGATTGTTCATCTGCAAAAATGCCACTAGTTATGTATTTTTAAAGCCTAAATCTTAAAATTTTAAACACTAAAAAATATTTTGACCCCTAACATCTTAAATCCTAAAAATTAACCCTAATACAACATAGTTAACTCAAACATAAATGATATAATGAGTAAATAATTTTGAAAAGTGATATTTTTGCAAATTTTTTGAATAAATGGCATTACTTAAAATATCTCTTTTTTAATTCGACTTAACGTAACATTTTAATGAAAACGTTATACATATATATATATATATTTTAAAAAATATAATTAAATTTTATTTGATTATATCAAAAAAAATATAATAGTATATATTTTTTAAAATTAATAAAATTAATTTTAGTATTAAACAAATAACTACGTACTATTTTTCCCAATGTAAATAAATAGGATAAATGGCTATATAACATCAAAAAATGTATCTTAAAAACTAACCAAAAATTTCTTATGTGGCAGTATTCTAGCTAGTAAATGTAAGATTTTTAGTTAGTTTTTAGGATACATATACATTTTTTGATTATACCACTAATTAATCCTTATTAAATACTCTCTTTTATATTTTGAAAATTTTTTTTTTATTTCAAAATAAAAGATGTTTTGATAATTCTAAGTACTTTTAACTTTACTGAATATTGTGTAATCAATAATATTATGCAGTTTCATGTATAATTGGTAAATTTATTTTCATCTTATATATTAAATGATTCTTTTTCAAAAGAAAGTAATTTTTTAATTTTTTCGTTTTTAGTTAAAATATCTAATATTTTGAAACGGAGGAAATACTATAAATGAATGATTATTAATTTTGACGGAATATTTTTTGGAATCGTACACATTTATCTTTTTTTTTCTCCACTTCACCAATATTATTTTATCTATTATTCCATTTCCTATGAGCTACCAAAATTAGTAAGAGATCTGAATGAGATTGGTTGCACATGCAAACAAAAAGCCTTTCGTCACCATTCGTGGTTTAAGCGGCGGGTTGTCTTCACATGTTGCCACGTGTCGGCATTTCTGACTTCAAAGCAACCTTCTTTTATCCCTTCCGCCAATAACTACGGTTCACCTCTTCTTTTGTTTTTTCTTCGTCGACTTTTCTCCCTTTGAACATATTAAAAAAATAATAATAATAATTGTGTGTAGCTTGGGATCAATTGCGTGTAAATTGTGGGTAGCGACCCAATATCTAGTACCTAAAATGTTTAACCGGAATTTAGACATTTTTTTGGTTAGACATTTTAATAAATAGTCTAAATATTTTACAAAAATACACAATATATTAAATATATATATAATAAAATATATAAAAAACTATAATTTATATGGATGATTGGTTTAATATTCCAAAAATTTTATAAAATTTGAAAACTAACCTTTGTTTTAAAACTTTTGAAAAATAACTTTTTTGTTGCATAAAAAGATACAAATATCCTAATTCATTTTGGAACACTTAAAATTAAAACAAAAATTATTTTCGAAATTAATCTTAATTATTTTTATTTAAAATAGAAACTCTATTTTAAGAAGGAAAAAAATCTCACTTTTGATTTTGAGAATCAAAATAAATGAGACTTGCTATTCTCCTCTATATATAACTTCTAAACATTCAAATCATAACCAAAGATCGTCAGATCTTCTAGTTCATAACTAAGATTATTTATTTTTATTATTGTTTAAAATATTAGGAATAACTTAACTATAGGAGGAATCAAATCTCATATTCCCTTTTTTACCTATTCCCTTTTCTAACGATGATTTATATGTTGACAAAAAAAATGATAATTATATATATATATATATATATTTAAATTTAACAATGATGACAGAAAAAATGATCGAATATATTTATTTTTAATTTTTGTTATTAAATAATTATAAGGTGGATTTTGATTTAGATATTTTAGTAATTTTAAGTATGTAAAATGTTATTTTTCAAAAATTTTGAAAGAGAGGTTAGTTTTCAAAACAAAAAAAAATTTGAGAATATTTTAACAAATTTCCTCTAATTTATAAATAATAAAATTTATGTTGTATTTATATTCATCGTTTTATAACCAAATATATAAAATTTTTCGATTTATATATAAGAAAATTTATCTTACTTTATTGTTATAATACCATAATATTTTAGGTAATAATCACCACGGTGTATAAGGGTCTAGTGCCTAAGCGCCGCCTAGGCAAACGCTTAGAATGCTTTTTAGAATGATATTTAAAGCCTAAATCTTAAAATTTTGAACTCTAAACAATGTTTTGACCTCTAACAACCTATAAACTCTCGAAACTAAATCTTAATACAAAATAGTTAGCTCAAATATAAATGATATAATAAATAAATAATTTTAAAAAGTGATGCTTTTACAAAAATTTTGAAAAATTGATATTTTTGAAAAGTAACATTTCAAAAGTAGCATTTTTCAAAATTTTTCTATAATTAACAATTAAATCCATAATTTAGATTTAATGAGTAGTCAACAACTTAACTACACTGGTTGTTGAAAAAAAAACACTAAATATATATGATGTTTGTAACAGAAGAAGTAGACCAAACTTTATTCATAACATCGGCTACTAAAATGATACTAATAAATCGTAAAATCCAAAATACTCTTTATTTGGTTAAAAATAAAATACATGTACATAGGCGTTCTCATACTCGTATATACAAACAGGACAGCCATCGACGACTAATATACCGCCACGTAGACCTTCCGTGAGCATTTTGCATGCCTCAGCGTTTAGCTTAGCCTTTAGTTTCGTCCATTTACAAACCACCACGTCCACATTCACCATTTTTCTCCCGTTCCTTATGTCATCAATTTAGTTGCATTAAAAATTATATCGTAATATCATTGCTTCAATGCTTCTCTTTGTTTTATTTTGTCAAGTCATCTTCGTCATATATAGGAATAAAAAACTTAATTATATTAGTATATATCGTAAATGAATACTTCTGTCGGGAAAAAGCTTAGTTTTTTTTTTTATCCTAGATTGGATAAGCTACTTTTTTTTAATTATAGGTGCGGTAAGGTGATAAGATAGTTTTAGTTTATGAGATGACGCTAAGCATTAAAAACTTGTAGGAGAAGGTATTCCTTTTGTTTCGAAAACAAAAGATCCAATGTCGGTATATCATGTATGTGAATATAATTCATATTTAATTCGTGTTCTAGCAGACTTTTTTTTGTTTTTTTGTTTTATCAATCCCAACAGATTTTATTTTAACTTCACATGATAACAAATATAAGATCGGATTCCACCTCTCTTATTCCACACAGTTTAAAGTTTGATAAATTGAAGGGATGATGAATGAAGATAGAGATAAGGGTGAAACAACAATTGAACAAGACAGCTTGATTTCACAAGCAATCTGAACGAGATGGATCGAAGGTACCACAAAGATGATGGAAGGATCTCTGATACAGCAGGGGCCCTCAGTCTTATGTGAATCACACACACAAAGAACAGAGCAGAATCACTCTCAAGCAGCGTTTGAAGAAGAAACTGAAAACGTCGTTTGATTGATATCAAAAAGGTTAAAAAAATACAAGGCTGCATGGGAACCTTATATAATGGTTCTTCACCTTAGAGACCTAATTTGGCCGACACAAAACAATAAAAAGACTCAAAACAACAAGACTTGTCAAAACACTACAAGAAAACACAGTTTTAGCGTCGGCAAAATTCGACGCTAAATCGTTACTAAAGTCCTTTAGCATCGACTTAGCGTCGAATCACAATTCGACGCTAATCTGTCGACGCTAATTTAGCGTCGAATTGAATTCGTCGCTAATTCGATGGGAGAAATCGATGCTAATTCGACGCTAAGTTAGCGTCGAATTAGCATCGACTCCTTCATTCGGCGATGCTAATTCGACGCTAATTTAGCGTCGATTTAGCATCGAATCCGTCAAAGGCGATGCTAAATTGACGCTAAATTAGCGTCGAATTAACATCGAATCCGTCAAAGGGCGATGCTAATTCGACGCTAATTTAGCGTCGATTTAGCATCGAATCCGTCAAAGGGCGATGCTAAATCAACGCTAAATTAGCGTCGAATTAGCATCGAAATATTATTTTCTTTGTAAATGAAATTATTTTTAATAAATTAGAAAATTTTATATTTAAATTTAATAAATAAAAACAGAAATTGTTTAAAAACATTGAAAATACAAACAGAAATTACAATTTTAAGGTTCGCCTCTTAAATTAATGTTGTCTCTATATTCATTCACCATCGCTTCGGCTTCGTCGTCGAACTGCGGTTGAGCTGTAGCTGGAGGTTGCTGTGCAGGGCGCGGTATCCGGAAGAGAGCAGCAGCTAAAGCCGGGTTATCCACTGCAATTATGTCCATCAGATTGGTCAACACCGTGAGTTGGCTTTGCATCGAACTGTTGGTTGACCGCAGATCTTCTTGTTCCGTCTTTAGCCGCTCAATCTCAGCATTAGCAGCGGTCAACTGCGTTGCCAACTGCGGATAAGAAGAACTCGGAGTGTAGCTATACCGAGCGGTAGAAGAAGCTGCTGGAAGATCGGCGATAGATCCAACACCCAAGATCCGTCCTTTTTTCTTCGGTGCAACCTATAAAATTAAAACGTTATAAAATAAAATTGTTAAAAATGTGATAAAAAATAAATTAAAATATTATATTCAAAACTAAAAAAATTATCTCTTCGTAGATTTTATCATAATCGGGACAGAGCTACCACCGGGAGAGTACTATGACTCTAGCTCTGCCAGTCGAGCGTTGTAGGCGTTGAACGTTTATTCCGCTTGAGCGCTTGCGCCGATGAGTCCTCTCCATGACTTTCACAATCGGAGCAAGCTGGTTGCCATCGGACTGTAAAAAAAAAAAGTAAAATATATATAAAAAAAAAAGTTAGATTATATATATAATATATAAATCAAATAATATAATAAACTATTTTAATTAAAAATTAGATCATACCATATCCAATCGTATAGTGGCGTATGATGATTGACCCGCACAATGCTTGGACGGTCCATCTCCTTCGGCCACTGGCGTAAGACGCGATGCAGAACACTTCGATGATTTCGCTATCGAAGAGGGTTCCTCCCAATACCGAACTAGACCCACCCAAACATCGGGATCCATCCTTGAAGGCATCGCATCATCGCCTTTCGCCCGCCAAGCTTTCTTCCAGTTACCGACAGTGCCGTTGAGACGCAATTTAGCCTTCTTCTTGAAGGCCTCTCGCACTTTGTGAGTACGAAATTCTTCCCAGTGCCATTTTTGCTACAAAAATACGAATAATATTAGTAATAATTCTAAAATCAAATAATTTATTAAATAAAAAATATAATATGACTTACCGTCCATGACTCAAACCAAATATCACGAACCGATTGCGGCGTCTGCGTCCAATTAGCATGTGACATATGGAAATAGCCGATGATGACTTTGGTGACCGAACGAGAGACACAGTTATCGGTAAACCTATAAAACAAAATATTTTTATGTTAATAAGTTATTTAAAACATATAATTATAAATTAACGAAAAATATTATAAAAAAATTAAACATACCAAAAAGTATTGGCAGGCTTCAGCGGATTGAGCATCTTAACCCGTTCCTGACGACCAGGTTGGCGAAGAAACTCAGCAATCCGCATCATAAGAGGCGGGTTTGGCGGTGGAGGCGCCTGCTTCGCATCATCGGGCTGAGCTGCTTCGTCTTCGTCTCCTCGTGGCGGGGGCGGTGGCGGTGGCGGAGTTCGCGGTTGAACTCGTGGGGGAGGCCGTGGACGATAGTTCACAGCCGATTGGGAACCCGAACCCGATCCTGATCCCGATCCGCGACGACCACCTACGGATCCGGAAACCGTAGAATCCTCGCCGAATAACTCTCCGTATAAAGGGGGACCCACCTATAAAATCAGAACAAATTTATTAAAATAAGCAATGTAAAGTATAAGTATTTAAAAAAAAACATAACAATTATTTGTAAACATATAAATGGTGAAATAAAAACGAATTTATTAAATTAAAATACATAAAAAATAAATTCATAAATTCGTTTTTTAACAAAAATTTATTAAAAAATCAATTTTAAAATACCATAAATTCATAAATTCAAAAATTTTATGTATAACTTATTTTTCCAAACACATAATTTAACTTTTAAAATAATTATATAATTTCACAAATAACTTGTAAAATAATTTAAAAAAAAAATAAATTCATAAATTTGTTTTTATTTTATTTTTCATAAATAACTTATAAAATAATTTAACAAAATATAAATCCAAAACTTGAAAAATAATTTCATTATTATTAAATCAAATTTTTTTTTCATATATCCAAAAATTTAACTTATAAAACAATTTCATATATCTTAACAAAACTAAATTCCCTTTCCTACAATTCCATTTCCTACAAATTTATCCATACATTTCATTCATAACAATCTCTAAACACTTTTCTTAAACCCAAAATACAAATCTTAACATAATACACATATGAAAAATGAGAAAAATACACATACCATTTCAATCGTAAAATCGGCGGCGGCGGCTCTCGGAGGAACGACAATGGGTTGCCGGCGGCGGCTCGGGAGGGAGAAGAAGAAGAGGAAATCGCCGGCGGGGCTCGGGAAATCGTAGAAGAAGAAGAGGGAACCGATTGCGGTGGCTCGGGAAATCGGAGAAGAAGAGAAGAAATCGCCGGCGGCGGCTCACGCAAATTCGATGAAATCGGCGGCGGGTCTCGGAGAAGAAGAAGAAGATTTTCTGGTTTGCGAAAATGGGGAAGAAGAAGCACTGTTGCGTGTATATATTAATGATATTCGACGCTAATTCGACGCTAATTAGCGTCGAATAACATTAATTTTTTTTCATTTTCCGCATAAAGATGGGTTGGCGCGTGGTGGCGGTAAACCCAAAATATTTCACATTAGCGTCGAATTAGCGTCGACTATCCACAATTCGACGCTAATTCGACGCTAATATGAAATATTTTAACTGCGATTCTTCACCAATAAACCGAAACATTTAAAAATCCGATTTAGCGTCGATTTAGCGTCGCACAATTAAAAATCCGATGCCTTTTCTATTTTTTACCCTAAACTCTATACATCTAATATTTCAAATTTAGCGTCGAAATAGCATCGAAAATTGTTGGTTCGATGCAAATTCGTTGCTAATTAGCAATGAATTTGCATCGAACCAACACTTTTCGATGCTATTTCGACGCTAAACCTTAAACATTTGATATATAGGGTTTAGGGTAAAGAAACCAAGAAGGATAGAAAACAATCTTAACCATGTCAATGTTTCTTATAACCGAATGATTATAAAATTTGGAATTTTTTTTATCATACATAATTGTACATAAGGTTAATGATAATAAATGTAAAACGATATAGGTTTTTTGAAATCTTTATTCATATATCATCATTAATCTTGTCTATACGTAGTTGTTATCTTTACTGTATCTTAATTGTGATTGCTTAATTATGTATTCAAAATTTATAACAAATGTCATAAATAAAGATTTGAAAAAACCTATATAGTTTTACATATATCAACAGTAACATTATGTACAATTATGTATGATAAAAAAATTGCAAGTTTTATAATCACTCGGTTATAAGAAACATTGACATGGTTAAGATTGTTTTCTATCATTCCTGGTTACTTTACCCTAAACCCTATATATCAAATATTTTACGCTTAGCGTCGAAATAGCATCGAAACATCACATTTCGATGCTATTTCGACGCTAATTAGCAACGAATTTGCATCGAGCATGAACAATTCGATGCTAATTCGACGCTAAATTTGAAATATTTGATGTATAGAGTTTAGGGTAAAGAATAGAAAAAGCGTCGGATTTTTCATTGTGCGATGCTAATTCGACGCTAAATTAGCGTCGAATTTGCGTCGCTTTGTGGACAGGCGACGCAAATTCAACGCTAATTTAGCATCGACTTAGCGTCGACTGGTAGACTGGCGACGCTAATTCGACGCTAACTGAAAAATATTAAATATGTCGGTTTTGGTTAAAGATAGCCGATCGGATACAAAAACAATCTTAATCATGTCATTCCTTCTTCCAACCGAATGGTTTTAAAATTTGAAATTTTTGGTAAATACATAATTGTACATAATGTTACTGTTGATATATGTAAAATTATATAGGTTTTTTGAAATCTTTATTCGTAATTAACATTTGTTTTAAAATTGGAATACATATATATCTATACAATCGCAATTAAGATTTAATAAAGATAACAATTATGCTTCACTGTCTGAATTATCATTTGAGGTATCGTCATCATCATCGGTACTTTCTGCACTTTCGTTCATAAACTCGTTCTCGGGATTTTCTGCATCGGTAGCATCGGGAAGTATTTCAACTTCTCTATTTTGCGGATCTATCAGAATAATGCTGTCTAGATATTGTTCTGGAGTTGTTAGATCCACGCCAGTTTCATATTGCATTGGCGCGTCGTCAGATTGAACTATAATTCCTCTCGGGGCTATTTTGAGCACAGATAGACATGAAATCCCCGTTTTCCTGAGCCGTGGATATAGAATGAAACAAACTTGATCCGCCTGTGATGCAAGCACAAATGGATCATACTTTGCATAAGAACGCGATCCATTAACGTCGATGACACCAAACTTTCCTACTCGAACCCCTCGCCCGATAACTGGATCAAACCACTCGCATTTGAAAAGTGTGCACTTTAAGTTAACTAAACCAGGGTATTGTACTTCAATAATGTCTTGTATAATGCCATAAAAATCGGTGTCCCCGGCTCGAACGACGACACCGTAGTTCGCAGTTGCTCTATTTTTCCCACGTTCGAACGTATGGAATACATAACCTCGTGTAAAATACATTGGGGATGACATAACTTTTCCCAATGGACCTTGGATCAACTCTCTAAACCAAACAGGGTACGACGTGTCTCCATAATCAACCTACCAAATATAGTATATACAATGTAAATATAATATACATAGTATATATATAGATATCTGTTTTAATGGAAACTATATATATATAAAACTTTTTTTTAATTAACTTACCTGACTCCTCAACCATTTAGCAAAATGTTGGTCTTTACGTTTTTCAATCTCCCCGGGTAATGCATTTGGGAAAGCCACGGTAACCTGGCGAATGAATTCACTAATAGAAAATATAGTTATAACAAATGAAATTATTAACATATGTACGTTAAAAATAACCCTTTTGACCTAAATTCCATAGTTTTTAATTATATGTACCTCAGAAATGAGCTAATTTCGTCGCATTGTAAGAGAATATATGTGTGTGCACAATTGTAGTCTTCGTGCGAGGACCAGTCTTCTTCTCTTAGGATTCCGGCATGCCTACCAACTGCACAGAATATATCTGGAACATCAGAAACTGGATACGCTTGTGCGATGCCTCCATCATCGTACCTACAGGGAACTCTTTTACGCGTCCGGACAGTTGGAGGGAAGTAATATGAGCTGAAATGAGAGGTTTTTTCGGTTAAACTTCCCGCAACAATTGATCCCTCAACCTTCGCCATATTTTTTGCCTTTCCTTTTAAGTGTTACATGAATCTCTCGAAAAGGATACATCCAACGAAATTGAACGGGTCCTCCTAAATCGGCTTCGTATGGGAGATGGACAGGAAGATGCTCCATCACATCAAAGAAAGATGGAGGGAATATCTTCTCTAAGTTGCACAGCAATATCGCGATGTTATTATTTAGTTGTCCAATTCCGTCCTGAGTCAGAGTTCGCACACATAAATCCCGAAAAAATGCACCAACACCTAAAACCAAAGTTCAGATTTCCAATATCAGTAGAATGGATCGAAATGTAATAACACAAATCATTTGTTTATATATTAATATATCGTCATAGAAAATAGACCTGCAAGTGATTCATGCACGTTCGTTGGCAAAAGCTACGCAAAGGCGAAAGGCAATAATCTCTGCATAAACACATGACAATCATGACTCTTCATACCAGAGATTTTTTTGCCTTGCTCCACAGACTTAGAGAGTTTTGACACGTATCCATCTGGGAACTTAACTTCGGTGGAAACCCAGTTGAAGAATGTTGATTTGCCTTCGTTTGACAATCTAAAGATAGACACTGGAGCTCTCCCATCTCCCGTGAGATGTAACTCAACTCTAGAGCATATAAGAGGCAAATCCAGTCTAGACTTCAAATTGTCTTTAGACCTCCCTGGAACGTTTAAGATGGTGTGCATGATGTTATCGAAAAAGTTTTTCTCAATGTGCATGACATCAAGATTGTGGCGCAATAGGTGATCCTTCCAGTACGGTAGTTCCCAGAAAATGCTCTTCTTATGCCAATTATGATCTTCAAGGTATCCATCTGGGAGATTGGTCGGAATATTAAGCCAGTTACCACCACGTTTTGCTGTGTCCTGAGCGCCATAATAATCACGTTGACCTTCAATTTGCTCTCCTGAAAGATATGGGGGTGGGGGGGATACGTACACGTTTGCCCTTTGTGAACAACCTTCTGTTTCTCCGGTACGGATGGTTCATAGGGAGAAACCTTCGGTGACAATCGAACCAACAAGATTTCCTACCATTTTTTAGTTGAAAGGCGTCTGTCTCATTTTGGCAATACGGACATGATAATCTACCATGTGTTGTCCAACCAGATAACATTCCGTACGCTGGAAAATCGCTTATCGTCCACATAATCATAGCTCGCATGTTAAAATTCTTTTTCCTAGAGTAATCAAAAGTACGAACACCATGAGACCACAACATGTTCAACTCGTGAATAAGCGGCTGTAAAAACACATCAATAGATCTTCTTGGATGCTTCGGACCAGGGACTAAAATACTCAAAAACAGAAATTCTCTCTGCATGCACATATCAGGCGGAAGTTTATAAGGTGTCAATATAACTGGCCACAAAGAATATTGCCTGCCAGACATACCGAACGGACTAAAACCATCTGTACATAGCCCAAGATAAACATTGCGCTTCTCTTTAGCAAAATTAGAGTGTACCGATTTGAAGTGCTTCCAAGCTTTTGCATCAGAAAGATGATGAACTTCTCCTTCACTAGTTGAATGTTCCGCATGCCACCTCATTGATGCAGCTGTTTGTTCTGATTGGTATAGCCTTTGTAGCCTATCTGTTATGGGCAGGTACCACATTCTCTGGTATGGCACTTTACTTCTACCAGCTCCTTGGGGCTTAAATCTTGGTTTGTGGCAAAATCGACATTCCTGTAGATCTTCATCATCTTTCCAAAATATCATGCAATTGTCAATGCAAACATCTATCATTTTTGCGAGGGCAAACCTAAACTAGAGAGTAGTTTATGTATATCGTAATATGACTCAGCAGCTTGATTACCCTCAGGCAAATACTCTTTTATAAGAGCTGCCCAATCATCCATGCAACTCTCAGATTGATTATGATCAGATTTTATTGTCATCATCCTAGATGCCAATGATAACTTAGTGAGACCTTCCCTACAACCTTCATAGATTGGTTGCTTTGCAGAATCAAGCATATCATAAAATTTTTTAGCATCTACATTGGGTTCCTCAACAACATCATCATCAGTAGACATAACTCTAGGAAATGCATCGGTTACCATTTCTTCGAACCTATTATGGTCTAACCTGACATCATGATCATAATTATTAACAAATTCATGAGACTGATCATATTGTTCATTCGAATAACCCTGATCCATAGGTTGGTAACTGGTACTACCCGAAGTTTCATCTCCATATCCATCTCCATGATAAAACCAAACATAGTACTCATGTGTGAACCCTCTATTAAATAAATGCGTACCGGCTACATCAATTGTCTGCGGCTTCGAATTTTTGCACTTCCGACACGGGCACACCATCACTCCGGTCCGTTGAATTGTAGGCACACTACTCGCTTGAGCCATGAAAATTTCAAGCCCGTTGAGGAACTCTTTTGAAATTCCTCCATTTTCATCTCTACGGCGATACATCCACCTTCTTAACTCGTATATATCGCCCATCTTATTAAGAAAATATTAAGTAAGAAAAATTTTTTATTTTGAAATTTTTTTTTTCTTCGATGATTTTGGCGACTGATCTGGGGAAGTATATATAAGAAATTTAGCAACGATTTTGCTTCGAATTTGCATTGTATTTTAGCATCGAATTATTTTGCGTCGAATTTGCTTCGTATTAGCGTCGATTTAGCGTCGATTTTATAGAAGTAGGTGAACCCATTAAAAACGTGCAATCTACCTACCCAGTTCGACGGAATATTCGATGCTAAAACCGATGCTATATGATTGACGCTAATTCGACGCTAAATTAGCGTCGAATTAGCATCGAATTGAAGATGAGGACGCTAATTCGACGCTAATTCGATACAATTTAGCGTCGAATTAGCGTCGATCATTTTTCGTCTCAATTTAGCGTCGAATTTTTTGAACGACACAAAAACGACGCAAAAGCGTCGCAAATTTTCTGTCGACGCAAAATCGACGCTAAATTTCGACGCTAAAACTGTTTTTTCTTGTAGTGAAAGAAAATAACAAGGTGTTTAAAATACAAGAAAAAGAAAGTTTACTAAAAAAAAAGAAAACTATTTAAACTAATGTCATCCTCACTAAGGCTCAAACTGTGGTTTCTTGAAGCTCTAAATACCACTAAGATACTCGTGACTACGTGCACAAATTCATAATAAATAGAACTTGCCTTGATTGTGCTCGTATTGGCTGGTTTTGAGGTTGAAGTCTTCAAGGCTGTTACTGATCGGTGCAGCTTGAAATCTTTGATGAATTCTTACCCTTGTACATAGTCTCTTAAAGTCGATATAGTGGAGATCTTCAAGTTTTCCCACATGGTTTGCTTCAGATTCATCTCCTTGGTCCATTTCCTCTTTATCGGCCGATTCGCTTGTTCTACCGATATCTTGGAGCTCCGATGTGATCTCAATGAGATTCTAGATGTTCTGAGCTCCATTTCCTGCCAAGTAAACAGTCTTACCTTGGTTGATTCGAGGTTGAGCTTCCTTGATGCTCAAACATGTGAATTCACATCTTTGGTGTTTCTGAAGGTGGCTTTGATTTCCATGGTGTTTAGGAGGGTCTTCAATGCCATGTTGAGCACTTCTCTTAGCTTCTTTGCTTTGGGACATGTCATTAGGGTTTTCTTGAGCTCGGGCACTTGATTTTGGTAGATGTTTGGTTTGATGAACGCATCAATACTTTCGATTTAGGCCATTTTGCATCTTTTGATATTTCTTGCTTGTTGCCATCATCGTGGTTCGATAATTATATTGTTACTCTATATTTTTGTAGATTACTTTTACTAATATAGACTTTATTACTCTAATTTCTTAAAAATATTTTGGAGGTTTAAACTCGATTAAAATTTTGCTTTGAGTTGGATTCTAATCTCAAATTCTTTATAACGTTTTGACCATCTTTCTCTTGAATCCCTCAAATCTCTCAATTTTTAAAGATGGATTTTTGGCTTATTCGTACTCGAACTCTGGGCAAGTACGAAAATTTATACCTAATTTTTGAGACTGTGCTTTTAGATACCCTAACTCACTAAAATTCTAATTTTGCTACCCAAACTTCCAAAATTAGGCGTACACATACCTAACAGATAACGATGTTAGATTTTCCTTTAAATATGCTGACTAGGATGCTGAATCATATGAGTTTTTGGCTTATTCGTGCCCTAACTCTAGACATGTGTGCAAATACATTCCCAAAATCTAAATATTTCTTTTCTTGATTATTTCGTATTTGTTAGGGTAAAAATCTCTTTAATATTATTTATAAAGTGATTTTAAAGAAAAAGTTTATGTGCCAACCACTCTCACCATTTTATTTATTAAATAATTTAATTGCGATAAATATATATATATATATATTAATAATTTAGAATTACGTTTATAAAAACTAAACAATTATTGATGAAAGTCCTGTTTTTCGGGTTTTATAATATTAAAACCTAGGGTTCACTAATTCGAATGCAGAATAGTGAGGTAGGGACCAGCAATACTCTGTAATCCTATGGGATACAAGTTCAGCTAAGCGATCAAAAGAGGTTTAATTGTCACGATTAACCAAAGCAAATAAGAGTAAAATTCGGTTGAAAACAATAGAAGGAAAGAGTTAGGTCAAGGGATATCTCAGGGATTAGGACATCAAAACCAAGCAATTATTCAGGTTATCAAGTTATGAACCAATCTAGAACTCAACCATAGATTCAAGAGGACCCACTGTCATGGCATCAACTACTTCAACAAACAATCTAACACCCTAAACTGTCGTTTGAGGTTACAAAGAATGAAGAGCATTAAACGATTTGGGTTGATTTGTTCACGAGTTGCTTTAACTTCAACTTTCGTTGGCTAAAGACAACTCGCCCACCTAAGTTAATTCCAGCAATCTACAACACTTTTGATGAGTAGATTCAACCTAAAATCAGAGGCTAGGTGATCAAGTTAACCTAGGCAATACGATCGACTCTAGGTGGAGATATCGAATGATGTTCAAACCTATCTATGCTTAGTTATGATTCTCTAATCCCATCGAAACCCCTCAACCTAACAAGTGGATTACTCGCACATATTCAAGAAATCAACAGCAGCAAGTGATAAGAAAAACTTCATTGAATCAAAGTAAAGAGATTAGGGTTTAGGAAAACTTCAACAAAAACGTGAAAGACAAATCTCTAAAACAAGTATTTGAATCTCTCTCTCTCTCTCTCTCTCGTGAATCTCTATTACGTTGTTGCTGTGTTGCGGCTGTCTCTCTGCTGCGTCTTTTTTGAAAAGATCCAGGGAAAAACCTATGTAAAGGCCCACGGCGGCTGGCCCAAAGATAGGGCTGCAAAATTAGGTTTAGTGAATATTTCTTTAAGTTGATCTTCTGGAGAGTAGGTGCTCCCTTTCCTGGAGCAGGTGCTCCTTTCTGGGTAGAAATTTCAAAAGATCCACATTTCCTCCTTTTCCGCCAAGTCCATTCCGCAAGCTCCAATCTTTGTTTCCAGCAACTTTTATACCTAGAATGACTCGGAAGAGAACGATAGACTCGATAAAATCCTACAAAACAAAGGTTAGAATGCGCTAAAAAATGCATTATATCAATTCCTCCAGACTTAGATCTTTGTTTGTCCTCAAACAAATTCAAGAACAAGTAAAGGAGAAAGGTTTGAAAACGTGGGAACTCTTTTATCCTCAATGAACCGGGTTTAAAACTTTCAATCTGCAGACCACATAATCCAGATTATGAATAGCAAAGCTTTACCAAAACTCCTCAACACATTTCTCAACCAAGTTTCATTTCCCAAACACAAACTCAACGCATTCAAAGTTGCGTGAGGGTCTCGCTAAAGGCACCATTTAGGGTAGACGACGCTAAAGGGTTTAAGGCCATTTAGAGGTGGAGCTAAAAGTGTTTAAAGTGTTTAAGGGTTACCCGATGTTTCGTAGAGGATGCAGGATATCGCACAAAATTGCAAGAGAGAACGGGTACGTTGGTATCCACATTCTCTAAACCACTCTTTCTTCTCCGAATCTTTCCAACATCTCAACTAGCATCGTCCACCTTGGGTATACTCGCTGTGCAGAGAGACATTTCCAATTCACAGATTTACCACTCTTCATCATCAGTTGTAAATTTTTTTTTTTTTTTTTAACGAAATGATGATGAAGAGGGTTTGATTGCAAGCGTATGTCTCTCAAACACGAAAAAGAATTAGAGTTTCTATACATACCCAAACGGAGTTCATCATCGTCACTCCTCCTTGTGGATTTTTGTTCCACTCACGTAAAACCATCTCCTGAAAATAAGAGCGGGTGCTCCTGTCTGGAGAGCAGGTGCTCTGCGTTGTTCAGAAAGAGTGATTTAGATGCAGTGTTGACCCAATTCTCTCCAACTCTTTTGCGCATATGCTGCACATGTGACAATGAAGTAACAAGAATGCAAGGGGTTTGAAAAGAGGTAAGGGTTAAGGAGGATACTAACTAAAAATGAGCTAGCTATTCAGGAACAACAAGAGTGATAAAAAGAATATGGAGTCCTGAATATGATTCGTTTCCCTAATCTAGTTCTAATAGCGAGGAAAATTTTTTGGTCAATATGGAACCTGGAAGATAGTGTATCGAAGTGTTCCAGCTGTTCTTTGTACCCATGCTCTGTAGAAATGGTCACTAGATAGAAGGTTAAACACATATAGTTCAGAAATCATCATAAAATAAAGTCCTAATTTCCTACAAAGTCTTGACTCAATAAAACACACGAAAAATAGACTCAAACATGACATAAGAAAATAAGAAAAAATAAAAAGTCATTAGTAACAACTCCCCCCAAACTTACTTCACATCGTCTCGGTGTGAGAATAAGAAAAGAGAGAGCAAAAGAAAATAAATCATAAGGAAAATGCATGAAATTAAAAATGTTCAAAGGTGATACGAGAGTGGTATAAAGACAACGATGGCTAATCACTGGTGGTGTCATCGGAGCCCTTGTCGTCGTCTGTGATTGGCTTCTTCCACTTAGATGAGCGCATGGTAGGGCGAGTAGAGGAGGATGGGTGCGCAGGAGGCGTCTGGACCGGCGAAGTGGAGGGAACTGTTTCCGGGGCTTGTGAGCCGCTGCAAGCCTTCTGCAACATGTGCAAAATCTGGCGTAGCAACCCATTGTTCTTCTTGGTGGAGTCCACCATCCAACGGCGGTATTCAGCGTCGTCCGGGTTGTCAGAGATGGCGCCGAGTGTCAGCTCACTCTGGTAAGGCCTGCGGTAGAAAACTCGAGACTGCTGCGTCCGCTGTACATCGGCTTCCAAATCCTCTTCCTCCTCATGGCTCAACGGGACATCTGCAGCGGGAGCGGGAGCAGGCGTAGAAGTGGAGGTGCTCCTTCTGGCAGTGGAGGTGCTCCCTCACGGCTTGGGGGTGCTCCTGGTCGGTGCTCCAGGGACTGGGCACAAGTATTCCGTTCGCGGGGTGAACATGATATTGGCAGCAACCTCCAAATCTGTTAGTGATGGCTGGGGTAACCTGCAAAACAGAACACCACTGTTGCGTGACGTGAACCGGTAGGCGGTTGGGTCGGCCAAAATTTCACAAGAAATGAGATAAGCCGCGTCCATGAACTCGTTCTCCGTGTTGCACGCATAGCCGCTAACATCAACTACCAAGTGAAGGAACAACCGAGTCAGTAAACTCCCCATCCGTTCCGCGTGTGCTGCAGCCTTGCCCTTGGCAACCTTACTCCTCTTATCCGCAATAATCTCTGCGAACACCGCCCCCTTGTTGACATTGCAGTCAAACTCGCAACTCAACCCGTCTTCGCTGCCTATCGCATCCTTTACCGCATTGTAGAGGATGATCAACTCGTCCACCCGGACTTTGCTTGCATCATCCTTGACCGAGAGAAGTAGTCGCCACTTGCTATGATGTCCCAAAACCTATGAGTCACTGGAAGGCGTGTGGGAAAACCCACCCTTTCAGCAGTAGAATCAAATCCGTAGACTTGACAGAGGTCCTGGATTTTGATCTTATATCTCTTTCCTTCAGCAAAGAAAGAGAGGACACCTTGAGAGGCGACTGGGTGGCGAGGGTCAGAGTAGGTGAGCTTTGCAAAGGCCAAACACTGTCGGACTAGATCCGGGTACAGAGCATCCGGCTGTGTGACAAGGTCAGTCAGTTGGGAGGTGGTGAGAATGCTGCTCACATCGTAGAGCATCCCTAAATTCTTTAACGTTTGGCCATAGAGAAAGCGTGTTGGCTCAATGGCTATGTCGAGCCAGTTGTTGTAGTAGTATGCATCGGTTTGATCCCATGCTTCATCTGAGTTTGGAGGGAGGCTAGAGTTGGGCATGGAGAAGCGTTTTCCTTCCTCACGTGGGGGTTGGTAGCGATTTCCGAAGAAGAAGATGATGCTTGCTGCCCTTTGGAAGAGCGTGGGGGTTTTCCAAAAGAAGTCCGTGGTCCTGTCATCTGCAGTGACAACAACAAAAACCACAAAAATCCAGCATAAACCAATATCTCAAGTTCCACACAAACACATAACAAAGCGGAAAAATCCCTGTTTTTTTCGCAGAATTTCGATCAAGGTAATTTTGTCTGAAACAGATGGGTTCGACTACAACAAACACTCTGGACAGAAGAATCATAAGCCAAATATCCTCATAATTACATTCCTCATCCCCCAAATTCCGATTTCATGCCACAAAGGTAGGTTTAGTTTCAAGTGAAATTACTAGTCAAATTTCACACCCCTATGTACTCGAAATCGATCCTAAGCAAGCTTAGAGTGACCCTAAACAATCGCATACAACAAATCAAACCAAACAAACCCGAATTTCACCTTAGTTCGCAAAAATGGCGTACTGAAGTGTTACCTTGCTGTTTTTGAGAAACGAATGAGAGATTCGAAAAGGTGGTGAAAAATCGAGTGGGATAGAGCCTAAAATCGCTCAGATCGGTTAAGAATCGAAGGAGTTATGCTTTGGGCAAAAACTTGAAACCGTTTTAATGGGGGGAGAAAAAAAAATCGCAGAAGAAGAAAGAGGAAGAGAGAGAGGCGCGAGAGATATAGGTTTTTAGGAGGGGGCATCATGCCTATTTTTATTCCCATTTGAAATTGGAAAAATCTCTTAATTAATATCTCTCGGGCCCATCTCACCTTTTTTTTTTTTTTTTTTTTTTGTTGGGAGCAGGTGCTCCGTTCTGGGTATCAGGTGCTCTCTGGAAATCGGATCGATCGACTAAGTCGATCTTGAGATCGACCGCTAGAATGCGTGTTGAACTTCTAACTCCGGATCGATCGGCTAAATCGATCTTGAGATCGACCGCTAGAATGCGTGTTGAACTTCTAACTCCGGATCGATCGATCTGAACTCCGCATTCCACAACCTGATTTTTTTTTTTTTCAAAAACCTGAAAACTCAAACTGAAATCAAAGTTAGTAATAAAAGAAATCAAATTGAAAAAGTTAGAAAACGTACCGGTGGGTTGCCTCCCACCAAGCGTTTGGTTTCAAATCTGTCATAACTTGCAAACCATAATAGCAAATCATGTTCTTGCTTTTTTTTATGGCTTCTCAAGACTGTCTGCTATTTGCTCACCAAATTTCAAAAACGTCCGTGCTGATATGGTACTCCGTTCATTCCATGAACTGAACAAGTCATGTTCTATCTCCTTGTCATCGTTCTTCTTAAAACACATTTGTTTGTTTTTTTATAAATTTTTGTAAAAACCTGAAAAATTCATAGATAGATAAAATAATTTATAACAATGTTTAGAAAAATCAAATCAAATCCAAAAACTTAGAATAAGTAGATAAATGAAATCAAAAGCATAAATATGGGTTGCCTCCCATAAAGCGCTTGTTTTAAGTCTTATAGCTCGACTCCTTGCGTTTTTTTGGATTGTGGAAGGTCTTCTAAAGGTTTGAGGTTGTCTTTAGCATGTGAATGAGGTCTCCTTAAGTCGTGTTCTCCATCTTCATCGATTTGGTTTTGCTCATTGATCGACACTTCTCTTTCCTCCGAAGGAATGTATCGAGTTTGTTTTGCGCGGCATAGTGATAGACACGAGTGTCTATGTTAGTGAAGGATATCCGTTGTAGAGGATAGTCTATGATAGCTCCAGCGGTTGCCAAGAATGGTCTTCCAAGGATGAAAGGTGTTGAACAATTGTTCATACTCGCCACTTCAAAGTCTACCGGAATAATGCAATCTCCAATGTTCAAAGGGCAATTGTGGATTTCGCCTAATGAAAGTGTAGATGCACCATTGGTGAGTGCAATGCATATCCGTGATGGCCGAAGGTTAGTGATCTTCATCATTCTCATAAGAGATTCCGAAAGAACATTAATTCCGGCTCCCGAATCACAAAGTGCTTCGTCCAATTTGAAACCACGAATAGAGCAAGAGATGGTGAAAGGACCTGGATCGAGGGTCTTGCAAAGGATCTTAAAGTACTTGTGAGGATCCCTAACTCGATCAAATAATTCCTTAATCATGAAATCTTTTTCTTTTCTTTGTGAGAAACACTTTCTCAAAGATGCTCTTTCTCGCCATGCTTCTTCAAAGGATAACTCTTGAGGGAGTTCTTTCACAAGTGAATTGAATACTTCTAGCATCTCATCACTTATAAAATGTGTCCTCTTGGTGGATCTTTCGGCAAACTTGAATCCTTTGGGGGGTGGTTTTACCAAAATTCTCGATATAAGCTTTCCTTGGCTTGTATTCGCCTTCTTCAATGGTCTTGAGACTTCTTCTTCGTCTTGAGTAGAGGTGGACTCATCCTCCTTAAGGGCAGTAGGAGTGCAGCAATTAGCTTTGGGTGTAGACTCTTCTTCTATTGTTTCCAATCGAAGGCAAATTTGCATCGTTTCTTCGATTTTCTTCAAACGATCGTCTAGTTGCTTTACACGGTTGGAGGTACCGATTTTCTTCAAACGATCGCCTAGTTGCTTCTTCTCCTAGCTTTGTTGTTGTGTCAATGAGCTCCGTGTTATGGCGTTCAAGGTCAAAATGAACGGCATTAAGAGTTTATACCGTTAGCCTATTATCGTTCTCCAATTCTTCTACTTTTGAGGTGAGCTCGCCTCGGTTGGTCTTGACTTTTCCCTTGGTTTGGGCAGCTTGGTAAGCCTTGATAGCTACCGAGTTGAGTTAATTATTAAGCTTTCCAACGTCCTTCTTAGTATCCCTTACCGTTTCTTCCAATTGGTCATAAGTTTGATCAATCTTATACTTGATATCGACAATATTGTCTTTATCTTCGTGTAGATGTCTTGTATGAATCTCTTCTATCTCCTCCAATTGGACCAAGCGTGTTTCAATTTTCTCAGATTGAACAATAAGGACATCAAACCTGTCCTTAAGAGATGAGTTGATTGTTTCGATCTGTGCATCGGTTACGTGGATGGTCGTTTTAGTGTCTTCCGTGAAGCGATGCATCAAGGCTTCAAAATTTTTTTCTTGGTGGTTTGAGTGGGACGGTGGTGGGACTGTGGCGAAGGTGGCAGACGGATGTGATGAGGATGAGGACGACTTTCTCCTCCATAAACTTCCCAAGGTTGATACAAGGTTGGATTGTATCGATTGTTGTGAGAAATTGGCGGTTGATGGAATTCATGAGGCATGGAAATGTAATCTCCAACTTCTTCACAAGGGTAAAGACTCGCCATTCTCCTAGGATTGTGATGCTCCATTGATGAATCTCTGAAACACAGAAATATAAAACCAAAACAAAAAGAAAAAATTAAAAGCAAAAACAAACTTAGACTTAATTTTCATCAGAAAATTTGTAGGCAATCAAACAAAAATCCCCGACAACGGCGCCAAAAACTTGATACACAGAAACTTTGATGCGTGCAGGGTTAGATGCATATGCAAGTTTTAAATTTATAACGCTATGAAACTGCAAGTGCACAATAGACAATTGTAGTATTTAGGGGTCGATCCACAAAGACTAGGTGATGAATGCACTACAAACCTAGATGATTCGAATTAAGCTAAGGAAAAATATTATTTGGCTTTTAGGGTTTTTATTGAAACAAATAACAAGCAATAATTAAAGGGATAGATAGATCAATTAAGATGAGAATTCAAGCAATTCACAAAACATATGCAAAACACAAGCAATCGAATTAGGGTTTTTAGACTAGTTGTTCTAGAACTCATATCACTAATGGAAGGTCATCCCACTGTCGTGACGTAACTAACCATCTACGTTTTGCACCCTAATAGACTCAACTATCGCAGGTTATTACGAGGTGAAAACATGCTTTATGATTAAGATTGATTGTTCACTAGACTCTTTAACTAACCTATCGAATTGTTAAGATGCCTAGCTCATCAAATACTAGGTCCGGAGATATAGCAAGGTTTTGGAGAGTATATCAACATAAGATCAAACCCTGGGTAGCTAAGCCAGGTCGTGCTTTGAGAGCAAATAAAGATGAAGAATCAATTCTAGAATGAAACTCTAATCGATTAAGTATGTAAAGACATAGAATTAAGAAGTGCATAGAAATCAAATCAAAGCTAGTACTCTAACATGTTTTGCAACATGTAGCAGCAAGAGTAAAGCATATAAACATAAAGATAAATCGTTGATCTACAAAGTGTAAGGAGTTAGATCTCATCTCTTCGCAATAGGGCAAAGTCAATCTATCCTTAAAGGCTTTTAGAATCAAATATGCATTAAGAACAAGAGAAAAACGAAATACATGTTTAGCTATTGATTTAAGCTGTTATGGCCGGCTGCTTAAGTTCCTAGAGGGGCTAAAAGCAAATATATATAGGGGTTTAAGGAGGCTTAAGTCGGCTAGGGCTTCTTCGGGTAAAAACGTCTTTTTAGTCGAAACTGAGGCAATACCGGTCACAATAACGGTCGGGCTTCGTGACTGGTATTAGAGGCTTCCTTGGTGCTTCTAGAAGGTCAGAAAAGGTTTGGATCATCGGTCCATGGGCGGCCCGGTGCTTGGCTTCCTTGTGCACTCACTTCACTTCGAAGGCAGTTTGACATATCCTCCGTTCATCAGCGAACTTCTGGCGTATGCGTTCTGTGCAGTTTGAGAATATGCATTATCTTCAAGATAAAACGACTTGGCTTGGTTCCTTTGACTTGAATGAGTAGCTGCATCATAGATAACATTCTTTATGCTCCATTTTACATCTTTTTGATGATAAAACCTGTTAAGACCTTAAAATCTATAAATACGAAAAAATTACTTCTTTTGGTCGAAAAGCTTTATTAATATATCTAAAAATCATAGTAAAACAGATAGTAAAAGTGGTAAAATATAGGGTATATCAGAACTCTATAATTTTTTTTTAAAGAAATTTTAGAACTTTTTAAAAAAATTGGGGTTCTTAAAAAAAAAAGGTACATGGTAACACATTCATATGTTTTCATGGATGTTACTCCAACATGTTTCATTCCCTTACAATCAGAAACTTTTATTCTATTTCTACAACATGGTGTATGCAACATTAATCTTCTATTTCTACAACATGGTGTATGCAACATTAATCTGTAAAGCTAATTTCCAACATTGGTCTGTGAATGATGTGTATAACAACAACATAGAATTGTGTTTTCCAACCTTGAAAATAAATGAAAAAAGACAAAACCAAAAATGGATGGATTTCCATGGACATATAACAGTACTTGAGTTTTCTACCTTTTGAAGGCTTTCCATGGATGGATTTTTCGAAATCTCATTAAGAAGGTCAGTAGGTGGATGATTCTGTTCTGCAGCAACCGTAACAAAATCCAAGTAAATAGTGACTGTAAGTCTGCTGCTATGTCCAATGTCAAGTTGACCTGCATGACATGTAAAATGCCCAGCAATTAGAATTATAAGTAACAAGCAATAGAACAAAGCGAAAATGACATATATATCATGTATGTATATTGTATAAGCTGAATGATATTCAGAAACCAGGGATCCATAATCTGAGATTACTCTTATGAACTACTATCTGCAGTGAGTTGAAAATTGAAATCAAAGGCATTGAGGAGAAAGCAAGCTAACTTGGAACCGATTCATAAGCATATATGATGAAGACAAAAAAACATTAGATAAAGATCGAAACCATGAAATGTTACAAAAGCATATATGATGAAGATAAGTTTAATCTCTAGCTCTAGATTCCTACAATACAAAAGACAGTTTAATCTAACAGTTCAAGTATCAAATTAACCATTCTTCTTTTCAATTCCTATAAACCCCAAAACCAATAAACAAAACCCTAAAGTTTCAACTTAATTTCTCAGTGAATAAGATGCAAATCAATCATCTTTAACCAAAATTGAACAAACCCAGAGAAGCTAAGGCAAATACCTGATGCTGATTCTCTGATTTGGTCCATCCTTCGACGGATTTGGATCGCTAGAGAGAGACGTCGTCGATCCATGGGCTGTTTCTCCTTTATATCGCTAGAGAGAGACGCCGACGATCCATGGACGGATCTGAGCTGATCGATTCCGTCGATCCGTGGACAGATTTGGATCGGATGAGGCAAAAAAAAATTCTTCGTTCTTATTGCATGAGAGAGAGAGCCAAGAGAGAGAGACGCGATCTGCTTGTTTTAATTGTTTTTTTTTCTTAATTAGTTGAACCAATAAACACCTACCACGTCACGGGTTTTTATGGTCTCTGAAATTACTTAATTAAGGACCGGTTGTTAAGCAAAATCAGATTAAACGTCTATTTTTTATTTTTTTTTAGTTAAGAAACTTAACTAAAAAGCCATTAATAACCTCCGATGTACCTGCTCTTATAACTATTATGAAGAGTGATTGGCAAATAGTATTTAAAATCACATTTTTACCAATAAGACTTTAATAGCTTTAAAATGTTGCAAGTCCTTAAGACTCTTCTAAATTTTCAATCTCACAACTATTTTCATGATCGACATTTATTCAAAAGCAAAAAGTATGGTTTCGATTTCTTTTTTAGTTACAACTATTTTATAAAAGTCTATTTTTTTTAGTTATAATTTGAAATAATAGTTTACCGTCACAACCCTAACCAATCATCTCCTATAGGCACGATACATATAATGTTAAGCGCAAAACTAAGATACAAGATCAAATTTTCTTAGTATTGCTAATAGAAATAAATTAGCCAAAGTCTATAAGAGCGAACAAACTTAATTCGGTTTGTAATATATATTCAAAATATTTAATATCATAGTTGACTTAGTGACGATTATTTTTTAGTTTTTGGTGTTTATTCTTAGGTGTGGCTTTGATGGAGTCTTTGGCTTCATCGGATTTTTCAGTTACCGTGTCTTTGATCTTCTCCGTCGTGTCCTTCACTTTATCCCATGTTTCTTCTGTAGCATTCTTGCCTTTTCCTTCAAGTTTCCATCAGCGTTCGAGATACTCTTTGTTCCTTCCCCCGCCTTCTTTGGTTCGGTTGAATGTTGAAACCGTTTTATCACTATTCGATTGCAAATATTGAAACAACCCGACCTGTTTTTTTTTTTTTTTTTTTTTTTACATGTTGAATCAACATTGGAATCGAATTAATGTTCCCATAAACATTAACTCTCAACTTCCAATCAATTCAATCACATTAGGATAGTGGAACAAAAAACAGTTAAAACAATAAACCAAACATTTCAATATCCAATAACCAAGATCAATAGTTCATACAAGTGCAACAATATCCAATCAATTCCACACTAAACCATTCCAATCTAACGACAATCCAACAACCTAGCCATTCTAACACAATAGCTAGCAAACAATCGAGCCGCTAGATCATCCTCTCTTCCCGGCCACTATTTTACGATCACATTTTCTCTTTACCTGCATTACATGGCAAAACGAGACGCGTGAATATTATCACAAATACTCAGTGAGGCGATCATCCCATCTACTTGGTTATACACACAGGCATAAGCAAAAGATACAATACCAGGATGAGCAAACAACAATACATGCACGAACAAGCAACATGAATCAGTCCAGAAGACTTGAGTCGATCGACACAACCACTAGGTGTCGATCGATGCACTGCAACTGCGTCAATCGACACACCACCCTGGTGTCGATCGACACATCGCTGCAGATCGTGAGGATCAAGCCTATCCTCTCATGGCTCGAATCCAAAGTGATTCATCGATCTCCTGCACGAATCCATCAACAAAACACACAGAATTCAATCCAACCAACAACAAACAATCATATTCCATCAATTTCTTTACCCACATAAACCATGGTCACGTACTCACCTTGGTTTTGGAAGGAAAGAATGAAGAACACGAAGAACCCTACGAAATCAGACCCTAAAGCCACTGATTTCCTATCTCCCAATCCGAAATCAACACAACCACGAGCCTCTCTGGTTCGAACAACCTCACAACGCAAACCACAAGCCTTTAGGATGAAAAAAACACAAAGAAAATCAACAATGATCCCTTTTCTTCTCAATCCTCTCACTTTCTCTGTGATTTCTGATTGAAAATACGGCCAAAACGCGTCTCCCACGCTATATATATCAAACCTTATGATTCCTTAAACCGGACGCCTAACCAAGCGATCAAGAACCGAACCTGTCAGTTCGATTTCACCTTGCGTCGATCGACGCACATCACTTGTGTCGATCGACGCAACACCCAGAACCCGACTCCTCGCGAGCCAAACACGTGTGTCGATCTGTGTCGATCGACGCACCAACCAAAAATATACATTTTGTTCACGGGCATTACAATTCTACCCCACTAACACGGATTCGACCTCGAATCACACAACACCGTTCCTGCTAAGGCTAACACTCCCGTCTGAAACCCGATCAGCTTCACCCGAAAATACACTAGAATCCAACGTTTTCTGATCGAGACCAGGCATGTCCGATTGATCGCACAACAATCAAACAAGAACATGCCCGACCATTGGTAGACCCAGAGTTAAACCAATTGATCGTGCAACAATCAAACGAGAACATGCACGACCAAGACGCTACATAAGTTACCAGGGTTATCTGAATGGAGGTTCCCAAACGCAAGTAAAATCCCTAAACTAGACACCAATCACATCAACACTCCTGATCCTACCCGGCCAGCACCACCTGAGATCCTTCCCGATCCTTGAAGTTCATCCAGTCTCATTCTCATAACCACATCATAGACGCTATGCTCATACCCATATACGTATACACCCCTAACACTCCCAGGGTCGTCACCCTGGAGATCACGGTGTATAACATACCCCTCCCACCTTCAGGACCGCCGTCCATCAGGCTATCAGTATGTTCCATGCCCCTCTCACTCTCGGGACACACAGTCCGTCAAGTTATCGGCATGCAGGAGACCTCACTTGTCCCCTGGAGTGAACCTCACCTGTCCCCTCGAGATATATGCAGGAAACCTCTCTTATTCCATGGAGAGAACCTCATCTGTCCCCTCAAGTATACCCAGGAACATTCACTTATTCCCTAGTGCACCTTCTGTAACGTGCCTCATAAGTACCCGTCGACTAGAATCACTTCTCGTGGTCCTCATGACATCCCCTCACCGGGAATGTCATCACATCCATGACCAATCACTAGGTCATCCAAAACAACCCAACCACCATGGGTGTTTCCTCAGAGTCCCTGGAAAGACAATTCTAACTCACATAAAACCTCTTTTCCAGACTCTTCCTAGGAAATAGACAGATCCTAACTCATATAAGATCTCTATTTCCCAGCACTATCTAGAGAATAGGCAAGTCCTAACTCCCATAGAACCTCCATTCCTAGATACACCTAGTACATGGACAAGCTCCAACTCACATAGAACTTCCATTTCTAACCCTTACATACATACATGACCCACCAGTCATAAATATAAGAACTCACATCTTATAAACACATTTAATAAGCAATCTCCATCTTATTAAATCATCAAAATGTATAATCGTTACACACTAAACGAAAACTACATCAACATAGCCACATGTTATAACAACTGAAAACTAGAAAAGAAAGACAACTCAAGCAACCGCTTGCTTCTCGAACCACTTCGAGAACTTTGCCTTCATCTTCGCTTCCGGTTCCCGAGTCTTCTCCTCGACACCGTCGCAGTCCCACACGACTCTCACCAACGGTATCCTCTTCCGGTGCAGGACTTTGACTCTCCTCTCGAGAATCCTCACAGGTCTCGCCTCCAACGTCATGTTGGGCTGAAGATCCTCCGGGATCCTAGCCAACACCTCCTCAGACTCATGCAGACACTTCCGCAGCATCGAAACATGGAAGACTTTATGAAAAGCCTACATACTCTGAGGTAACTCCAACCGATAAGCTACTGGTCCAACCCGTTCCACAACCTTGAATAGACCCATAAACCTCGGACTTAGCTTATTCTCTGAAATGGATATTTTAGGACCTCTCAACATCGCTGCCTTGAGATACACACCAAATCTCCCAACTCAAACTCTAGCTCCTTCCTCCTCTTATCAGCATAACTCTTCTGCCGATCCTGAGCCTCCTTTATGTTCAACCTCAAGACACGGATCTTCTCCGTCGTCTCCTAAACAAAATCTGCACCAAACATGCTCCTCTCTCCCACTTGAGTTTAGTATAATGGTGTACGACACGTCCTTCCATACAGAGCCTCGTATGGAGCCATCCCAATACTCGCCTGGTAACTATTGTTATACGCAAACTCAACCAGGTTTAAGTGATCTGCCCAATAACCACCGTAATCCAGCACACACATCCTCAATAAATCTTCAAGAGTCTGAATCGTCCTCTCAGACTGCTCATCCGTCTGCGGATGATATGCTGTACTCATATGCATCTTAGTGCCCATTTCAGCCTGAAATGCTCCCCAAAACTCAGAACCAAATCTCGCACCCCTGTCTGACACAATACTCGCTGGCACTCCGTGCAGCCTCACAATCTCACGCACATACTTCTTAGCCAAAACTGCCACTCCATCGGTCTTCTTGATGGCAAGAAAATGTGCTGACTTAGTAAGACGATCCACAATCACCCAAATAGCATCATAGGTCCGCAACACCGGCAACCCTGTCACAAAGTCCATGGTAATCATGTCCCACTTCCACTCCGGAATAGGCAAACTATGCAACAAACCACTCCGAACCTGATGCTCAGCCTTCACCAGCTGACACACGTTGCACACTGCAACCCAGTTAGCCACATCTTTCTTCATCCCAACCCAGTGATAATACCGTTTTAGATCCTGGTACATCTTAGTCACACCCGGATGAATCGACAAAATGCTCGAATGAGCTTCTCTCAAAATCTCCTGCCTCAGATCCTCATCCTTGGGTACACAAACCCGTCCGTTCACAAGTATCGTCCCATTCGCCGAGACCAGATACTCTGAACCTGCAACCCGAGAAGCATCAATCAAATCCTGATGCTTCTCTTGAGCTATCCGGATCCTGCTCAACAAATCAGCCTAGTTAGCTGCCTCTAACCCCAATGGCTCCTGTGAGATAATACACAATCTCGAGGTGCTAATCTCGCTCACCAACTCCTCCATATCACGCTCCTGAGCCGAAGCAACCCTCCTCCGACTCAACGCATCTGCAACCAGATTAGCCTTACCCGGATGGTACCCAATCTCCAGATCATAATCTGCCACCTACTATATCCACCACCTCTATCTTTGGTTCAGCTCCGGCTGAGTGAAGAAATACTTCAGACTCTTATGGTCTGTGAATACATGCACCTTCCCGCCATAAAGATAAAATCGCCAAATCTTTAAAGCAAAAATCACTACAGCCAACTCCAAATCGTGAGTAGAGTAGTTGCACTCATGCTTCTTTAACTGCCTCGAAGCATATGTAATTACCTTCCCCTGCCGCATCAGGACACAATCCAAACCAACTCCAGATGCATCCGTATACACCATGTAAGGTGATGAAAGTCCTTTATTGGGTCTTATAAGTTAAACCTAGGTATCACTAATTCGATGTAGAATAGTGAGGTTCGTTAAGGGATCATCAATACGCTCTAATTCTATGGATTACAAATCTCAGCTAAGCGATTCAAGTTGGGGTTTAAATGTCACAATAATATCAAAGCAAAACAAAAGTAAATTCGGTTGTAAACAATAGTGGAAAGGCGTTAGGTCAGGGATAATTCTCAGGGATTCGAATATCAGGAACCAAGCAATTATTCAGGTATGCGATTACGACCAAGTCTCGAACTCAACCATAAATATAAGGAGATCCACTTTCATGGCATCTACGACTTTAACAATCAATCTAACACCCTCACTGTCGTTGAGGTTACAAGGATTATCAAGCATTAAACGATTAGGGTTGATATGTTCACGAGATGCCCTAACTTCAACTTTCGTTGGTTAAGGATCAAATCGCCCACCTAAGTCAATTCCAGCGATTTACAAACTTTTGATAAGTAAATTCAACCTAAGATCAAAGGCTAGGTGATCAATCTAACCTAGGCAATATGGTCAACAATAGGTGGAGACTATCGAATGATTATTTAAAAACCTATTTATGCTTATCTCATGAATCAAATCCCATCGAAAACCCTTAACCTAACAAGTGGATTACTCGCTCATGATCAAACAAACAACAGCAGCAAGAGACATGATAAACTGCATTGAAATCGATATATAAAAGAGTAGGGTTTAAGAAAACTTCGATAAGTATTGAAGACAAATCTCCAAGCTTACAAACTCTCTCAAAACAAGTGTATATCTCCCTCTCTCTCTCTCTCTCTCTCTCTCATCGTTGCTGCTGCTGCTGCGTGAGTAGTGATGCGTGGCTCTCCTCCTCTCAAAAGATCCAGCGAAAAACATATCTAAAGGCCCACGGCGGCTGGCCCAAAATTAGGGTTGCAAAATTAGGGTTGCAAAATTAGGGTTTTGCAAAAGGCTCATTAATGACTCTGCTGGGAGCAGGTGCTCCCTCTTTTGTACTAGGTGCTCCCTTTCTCCAGAATGTTCAAAAAGGGTCCAACTTCGTTCCTTTCTAGCCAAATCCGATTGCAAGTTCCAGTCATTGCTTCCAGCCACTTTTTGTACCTAGAATGACTCGATAGAGAGTGAAAAACTCGATAAAATCCTACAAAACAAGGGTTAGAATGCGCCAAAAACGCATTATATCAATTCCCCCAGACTTAGGTCTTTGTTTGTCCTCAAACAAATTCAAGAACAAGTAAAGGAGAAATGTTTGAAAACGCGGGAACTCTTTTATCCTCAGTGAACCGGGTTTAAAACTTTCAATCTGCAGACCACATAATCCAGATTACGAATAGCAAAGCTTTACCAAAACATCCTCAACACATTTCTCAACCAAGTTTCATTTCCCAAACACAAACTCAACGCATTCAAAGTTGCGTGTGGGTCTCGCTAAAGGCACCATTTAGGGTAGACGATGCTAAAGGGTTTAAGGCCATTTAGAGGTGGAGCTAAAAGTGTTTAAAGTGTTTAAGGGTTACCCGACATTTCGTAGAGGATGCAGGATATCGCACAAAATTGCAAGAGAGAATAGGTCCGTTGATATTCCACATTCTCTAAACCACTCTTTCTTCTCCAAATCTCTCCAACCAACTCATGATGCCGTCTTCCACCTTGGGTACACTCGCTGTGCAGGGGGACATTTCCAATTTTACATATTTACCACTCTTCATCATCTGATTTGATTGATTGATGATTTTTTTTTTTTTATATAAACTAAATGATGATGAAGAGGGTTTTATTACAAACGTATGTCTCTCAAGCACGAAAAAGAATTAGAGTTACTGTACATACCCAAGTGAAGCTCATCATTCTCACTCCTCCTAGTGGATTTTTGTTCCACTCATATAAACCATCTTCTGAGAATAGGAGCAGGTGCTCCTTCTAGAAATCAGTGCTCTCGTTCTTCAGAAAGAGTGATTTAAAGGCAGTGTCGACCCAATTCTCTTCGGTCCTTTTGCGCATATGCTGCACATATGATAATGAAGTAACAAGAATGCAAGGGGCTTGAAAAGAGGTAAGGGTTAAGGAGGGTACTAACTTAAAATGAGCTAGCTATTCAGGAACAACAAGAGTGATAAAGAGGATAAGGAGTCCTGAATATGATTCGTTTCCCTAATCTAGTACCAATAGCGAGATGAATTTTTGGTCAATATGGAAAATGGAAGATAGTGTATCGAAGTGTTCCAACTGTTCCTTGTACCCATGCTCTGAAAAAATGGTCACTAGATAGAAAGTTAAACACCAATAGTTCAAATATCATCATGAGATAAGGTCCTAATTCCCTACAAAGTCTTGACTCAATAAAACAAACTAAAAGAAAGACTCAAACAGGACATAAAAAATAAGAAAGAAAATAAAAAGTCATTAGTAACAACTCCCCCCAGACTTACTTCACACCCTCTCGGTGTGAAAATAAGAAAAGAGAGAGCAAAAAAAAATAAATCATAAGGAAAAGGCATGAAAATAAAAATGTGCGAAGAAGATACGAGAGGGGGTAGAAAGACAGCGACGACTAATCGCTGGTGGTGGCATCAGAGCCCTTGTCGTCATCCGTGATCGGCTTCTTCCTCTTGGATGAGCGCGTGGTAGGGCGAGCGGAGGAGGATGGCTGCGCAGCAGGTGGCTGGACCCGCACAGTGGAGGGAACAGTCTCCACGGCTTATGAGCCGCTGCATCCCTTCTGCAACATGTGCAGAATCCGGCGAAGCATCCCGTTGTTCTTCTTGGTGGAATCCACCATCCAACGGCGGTACTCTGTGTCGTCCGGATTATCAGATATCTCGCCAAGTGTCAGCTCGCTCCGGTAAGGTCTACGGTATGAAGCTCTAGACTGCTGTGTACGCCTGACAGCGTCCTCCAAATCCTCCTCTTCCTCTTGGCTCAGTGAGGCATTAGCAGCGGGAGCGGGAGCATGCATAGAACTGGAGGTGCTCCTTCTGGCAGCAGAGGTGCTTCCTCTCTGCTTCGGGGTGCTCCTGGTTGGTGCTCCAGTGGCTGGGCACAAATATTCCGTCCCGGGCGTGAACCCGATGTTGGCAGCTACCTCCAAATCCGTCAGCGATGGCTGAGGCAACCTGCAAAACAGAACACTACCGGCGCGTGAAGTGAAACGGTAGGTGGTTGGTTCGGCCAATATCTCACAAGAAAGGAGATAAGTCGTGTCCATAGACTCGTACTCCGTGCTGCACTCATATCCGCTGACATCAATCCCCAGGTGAAGGAACAACCGAGTCAGTAGATTCCCCATCCGCTCTGCGTGGGCTGCAGCTTTGCCCTTGGCAACCTTGGTCCTCTTGTCCGCAATAACCTCTGCGAACACCGGTCCTATGTTGACGTTGCAGTCAAGATCGCAACTCAAACCGTCCTCGCTACTCAGCGCATCCCTTACCGCATTGTAGAGGATGATCAGCTCGTCCACTCGGACCTTGCTCGCATCATCCTTGGCGAAGAAGATCGTGCTAATCGCCTTAGCACCAATCCGAAGGGCGAGGTTTCAGATCGTGGATTGGGCAGCGGACCGAGAGAAGTAGTCTCCGCTCGCAATGAAGTCCTAAAATCGATGAGCCACGGGAAAGCGCGTGGGAAAACCCACCCTCTCAACTGTAGAATCGAACCTGTAGACATGGCAGAGGTCCGGGGTTGTGATTGCGTATCTCTTTCCTTCAGTAAAGAAAGAGAGGACCCCTTGGGAAGCAACGGGTTGGCGAGAATCAGCGTATGTGAGCTTGGCGGAGGCCAAACATTGGCGGACAAGATCCGGGTATAGAGCATCCGGCGGCATGACAAGGTCGGTAAGTTGGGAGGTAGCGAGTACACTGCTCACATCGTAAAGCAGCCCCAAACTATTCAGCGTTTGGCCACAAAGGAAGCGTGTTGGCTCGATGGCGATGTCTAGCCAGTTGTTGTAATAATACGCATCGGTTTGATCCCATGCGTCGTCAGAGTTCGGAGGGAGGCCAGAGTCGGGCAAGGTGAAGCGTTTCCCTTCTTCTCGTGGCCACGGGTTAGTGGCGATTCCCGAAAAGGAGGAAGACGCTTGCTGCCCCTTGGAGGATCGTGGCGGTTTTCCGAACGAAGTGCGTGGGCCTGTCATCTGCAGTGACAACAACAAAACCACCAAAAATCCAGCATAAACCAATGTCTCAAACACCACACAAACATCGAAATATATTTCTCCTATTTTTGCGAAAAGTTGAGACCAAAGTTCCAGCCATTAAATCAAATAATTTCGACCAATCCAAACTACCCAAGATAACCAATCAAAGAATATACGTGCTTTCACATCTCCATCCCCTAAATATCCAAATTTTTCTCCATAAACTAGGGTTTAGGTTGCTATCGAAATTTCAAATCAAAATTCACCATCCTACCCACGCGAAGTCAACTTTAAACAAGCATATGGTTACTCAACAAATCGCAAAGCCACGAATTAATAAGACAATGAGCGATTTTTACCCCTTGGCTTCGAGAAAAACGAGTAGAAAAATGAGATTTCGAGTGGGTACCTTGATTAACTTGAGAAAAGGATTGCAGATTTGGAAAGAGGATGAAATTTCGATTGAAATCAACTCAAAAATCACTCAGATCGGTTGAGAATTGAAGGAGTTGTGCCTTAGGGAAAAGCTTGGCAACCGTTTTAATGGAGGAAAAGAAAAATCGCAGAAGGAAGAAGAAAGAGGAGAGAGAGGGGCGCGAGAAATATAGGGTTTTAGGGATGGCCTATTATTCAATTTTTATATTCATTTGAAATTGGAAAAATCCCTTAATTAATATCTCTCGGGCCCATCTCATCATTCTTATTGGACTTACCTGGTAATGGACCCAGATTGATTTTTTCGAAAATTCCTTTTCTGTTTTACTCTGGGGAGCATGTGCTCTCTTCTGGGCGTCAGGTGCTCTCAGGAGATTGGATCGATCGACAAGTCGATCCTTGGATCATCCGCAAAAATGGATATTAAGCTTCTGCTTCCGGATCGATCGATCTGACCACCCTTCTCTCTCTTTTTTTTTTTTTTGAAATAAAATCTTGAAAACTCAAACTGAAATCAAAGTTAGTAATAAAAGAAATCAAAATTGAAAAAGTTAGAAAATGTACCGGTGGGTTGCCTCCCACCAAGCGCTTGGTTAAAGTCATTAGCTTGACTTGATTAGCCTTTTAGGCTTTGGGCGCGTCACCTAAGGTGATAACTCCACCTTCGGTCGGGTTTGCATCGGCTAGGTACGGTTTGCAGCGCTGTCCATTGACCACGAACTCTTTTCCTTTGGCGTCCAGCAACACCAGAGCTCCATAAGATCGAACTTCCTTGACGAGGAAAGGACCGGACCACCTAGATTGCAATTTTCCAGGAAAAAGTTTAAGGCGATAGTTAAAGAGAAGTACCATGTCATTGGGTTGGAAGTTTCGGTTTAGAATTCTCTTGTCGTGGTACATCTTGGTTCGTTCCTTGTACAATTTCGAACTCTCGTAGGCCAGGTGCTTAATCTCCTCTAACTCGTTAAGTTGCATGGATCGTCTTTCCAAGGCGGGTTTGATGTCGTAGTTCATTAACTTAACTGCCCATGCTGCCTTATACTCAAGCTCTACCGGAAGGTGGCATGACTTACCATACACCAAATGAAAGGGCGTTGTCCCTAGTGGCGTTTTGTATGCGGTTCGGTAAGCCCAAACTGCGTCGTCCAACTTGGCGGCCCAATCTTTTCTTGTGGTGCCTACGGTCTTTTGCAAAATGGTCTTGATCTGCCGATTACTAACCTCAACTTGGCCACTAGTTTGCGGGTGATATGGTGTTGCAACCTTATGCTTTACGCCGTTCTTTCTCAAAAGGTTCTCAAAAACCCTATTGATGAAATGGGTCCCACCATCACTAATTACCACCCACGGAACTCCAAACCTGGGGAATATTATGGTTTTGAACATCTTTAAAACCACAGTGGCATCGTTTGTTGGGGAAGCAATGGCTTCGACCCATTTTGACACGTAATAAACAGCCACTAAGATGTACTTGTTTCCATAGGAGGATGGAAATGGTCCCATAAAGTTTATTCCCCATACGTCAAACACTTCAACTTCCAAGATGAAGTGCTGAGGCATCTCGTTCCGGTGTGAGATGTTTCCCTGCCTCTGACATGTGTCGCAACGTGAGATAAATGCGTGTGCATCGCGGAACATCGTTGGCCACCAATATCCAACTTGTAGCACTTTTGATACTGTCTTAAAGGTTGCAAAGTGTCCAGCGTAACTTGAACTGTGGTAATGAAACAAGATTCCTGGGATTCCCTCATCAGGAACACATCTCTGGAAAAGACCGTCGGAGCATTGTTTGTAAAGGTATGGTTCATCCCAAAAGTATCTCCTTATGTTGCGCAAGAATTTCCTCTTCTTGTCTCCCACGAAGTCAGCCGGTTCCTGGTCAGCAGCTAGATAGTTCGCGATCTCACCAAACCACGGAAAACTTGGTGAATTTTTCTTGGAGATAGCCGCACAAAATGCCTTTGGAGCAGGTGCTCCCTCGGGTAGGATAGGTGCTCCAGATTGTACTGGGTGCTCTCGTACACAGATTCCAATAGCGTACACTTATTCATTCGGTAATGCATCATCAAGTGGCACTGTTTCATCAACTTTCATTCTAGACAGGTGGTCAGTAACTCCATTCTTATCAACGATTTGAAGATCAAACTCTTGAAGCAACAAGATCCATCTCAAAAGCCTTGGTTTCGCATCTTTCTTTGTGAGCAAGTACTTCAATGCTGCGTGATCTGTATGAACAATGACCTTCGAACCCACCAGATATGATCTGAATTTTTCAAAGGCGAACACCACAGCTAGTAGCTCCTTTTCATTCGTAGCATATCTGCACTGAGCTTCATCCAAAGTGCGACTCGCATAATAGATTACGTGAAGCTTTTTATCCTTCCTTTGCCCCAAAACAGCCCCTATGGCGTAGTCACTCGCGTCGGTCATGACCTCAAATGGTAGATCCCAATCTGGTGGTTGAACAATAGGTGCGCTAACTAATGCTCCTTTTATCGTGTGAAACGCCTCGAGGTAAGCCCCATCAAACTCAAACTTGGTTTCCTTACACAGAAGTTGGGTTAGCGGTCTCGCTATCTTTGAAAAATCCTTGATGAAACGTCTGTAAAAGCCCGCGTGACCAAGGAAACTCCTTATTCCTCTAACAGAATCGGGTGGTTGCAGGCTCATCATCACCTCAACCTTTGCTCGGTCAACCTCAATACCTTTTTCTGGAATTCGATGACCCAGAACTATACCATCCCTTACAATGAAATGGCACTTCTCCCAATTCAGCACTAGGTGTTTCTCTTCACAGCGCTCCAAAACCCTGCACAGATTAGACAGACACGCGGAAAAAGAGCTCCCATAGACGGAGAAGTCATCCATGAAAACTTCCATAATATCCTCAATCAAATCAGTAAAGATAGACATCATGCACATTTGAAAAGTTGCAGGGGCGTTGCATAGCCCGAATGGCATCCTGCGGTACGCAAAGGTGCCATACGGACAGGTGAAGGTTGTCTTCTCCTGATCATCCGGGTGAATGGAAATCTGAAAGAAACCTGAATAACCGTCTAAAAAACAGTAGTAAGGGTGGTTAGCGAGTCTTTCGAGCATTTGATCAATGAATGGTAAGGGAAAATGATCCTTCCTAGTTGCTGCATTTAACTTTCTATAATCTATGCACATCCTATGTCCTGTGACAGTCCTGGTAGGTATCAGTTCGTTTCTATCATTGGCGATCACAGTGATTCCGCCTTTCTTAGGTACTATGTGTACAGGACTAACCTAGTTACTATCAGATATTGCATAGATATCCCCAGCTTCTAAGAGTTTCATAATTTCTTTCTTAACAACGTCTTTCAAATTCAGATTCAATCTCCTTCGGTGCTCTACAAAAGTCCTAGATTCATCCTCTAAATATATCCTATGCATGCATAATTCAGGTGAAATTCCAGGGATATCATCTAGTGAATAACCTAAAGCCTTCCTATACTTCCTAAGCTCGCATAAAAGTAAGGCGGATTCCACATTATTAAGATCAGCATTGATTATAACAGGGTATGTGGAGTTAGGACCGAGAAACGCGTACCTTAGCCTGTTGGAGCTTTCAGCTCGCTCCAAGGATCATCAGCAAGGTTCCGAAGAGCAGAAGCAGGTGCTCTGTCTTCTCCCTCTATGTTGAGTCTCAAAAAGTCTGTTGATTTCTCCATCTGCCCAGAATCCAACATCCTTGCGAACCCAATGGTATCTTCGCTCAAATAACCATGTTCGCTTTCAGTTTTTGTTAATGCAACATCCAAGGGATCATCAGCAAGGATCTCTTCAATCTCTCCCTCTGAGATTTCGAGATTATCCTCAATGGCAAAAGTCTGCCCATCAATGGTCGGTTTCTTCAACATCCGATTCATCTCAAACTCCATAATAATGTCTCCCAGGTGGAGACCAATCGTTCCGTTCTTTACATCAATGATCGCACCAGCTGTGCGCAAGAAATGACGTCCCAAAATCACAGGATCCTTCGGCTCATCATCCAGTTCCAACACCATGAAATCCGCTGGAATGAAGATGTTCCCAATCCTGACCTGCAAATCTTCCAAAATTCCTACAAGCAACTTGATAGATCTGTCAGCAAACACTAAAGAAATTCGTGTTGGTTTAAATTTTGTGTACCCGAGTTTCCTTGCAACCGAATAGGGCATTAGATTCACGCTGGAACCTAGATCACACAAAGAACAAGCGAATCGCACAGGACCAATATCAACAGAAATAACGAACTTACCTGGGTCCTCTTGTTTTTTAATGGCTTTGTTTTGTAGCACAGCGCTACAATTCTTGCTTACAACCATGGCGCTTTGCTCTGCAGGAATCTTTCCAGTGACTAAACCTTTGACATATTTTTTCAAGGATGGCATCATCTGAATTGCATCCGCCAACGTTAGCTTAACCGTCAAGTCTTGCAACATTTCCTTGCACTTTGCTTCCTCTAAATCCTTCTGTGATTTCCTTGGAGGTACTGGGTAGGGGATTGGGGGTGTGTAGACACGAGCTCGAACCTTATCCACAATCTCATTCGGTCTTATCACCCTGGTAGAAGGTTCAGCAACTTCTTCTTCCTCTTCTGTTTGGGGAGCAGGTGCTCCATTCTGAGGAGCGGGTGCTCCGTTCTGAGGAGCAGGTGCTCCGTTCTGAGGAGCAGGTGCTCCGTTCTGAGGAGCAGGTGCTCCTTCTGAGGAGCAGGTGCTCCTTCTGGGTAGTTTCCATCTTCCGCTCGTGCGAATGCAGGTAGGATTCTTCCACTTCTCAACGCAATGGCATTCACGAATTCCCTGGGATTTGTATTGGTCTTGCCAGGCAACACTCCCTGTGGCCTTTTAATCGCATCGACCGTTTGAGCAACTTGTGTGTCGAGTTTATTCACATGGTTGCTAACCGCCTCAAGATGACCGTTAAGGTCCGAATATATAGCATCCACTTTCGTGTTCATATCAGAGGCACACTTCTGCTGATTCGCCATCAATTGTTGCATCATACTCTTCAATTCATCCTGAGAAGTACTTCCAGAACTCGCAGGAGCCTGAAAGTTAGAGTATTGCGGTTTCTGACCTTGAAAGGGAAGGAACGACTTCCCTTGGAAACCTTGAGGAAAAGTTTTCTGCAAACCTTGATCCTGAGGTTGCGTATTCTGAGAGCCGGTTTGCTGCGGATAAATCTGGTCCTGCGGGTTCTCAACATTCGTACTCCTGTAGGAGAAATTGGGATGATTCCTGTAATTCTGGTTGAAACCGCGGTTCCTCACAAACCCTTGGTCATTAACGTAACTGACCTCTTCCTGATCATTGTCTCCTTCCTCAGCCATTTCCTCAGCAAGTGGCTCGCCAGCCTCATCAGCAAAATGAACCATCCTTTGGTTCGCCTTGAGCAGCAAATTGACTTTGGCCGCAAGGTCATCGATCTTGGCAGAATCCTTTCTATTGGATTGCATAGTCCTGTTGTATTCTTGGGACTTGTTGCTTGAGCTCACAGCCAAGTTCTCAATCAGCTAATACGCACCCTCTCTGGTCCTGGTCATAAAGTCGCCATCACTTGCAGCGTTCACCGCATTCCTATAGTCCCAGTCAACACCATCGTAGAAGATACTAAGCAGATTCTCATCGGTGAAACCATGATGTGGGCATTCCCTTTTGTACTCCTTGAACCTTTCCCATGCCTCGCAGAAGGACTCGCGGTTTTGGACTTGGTGTAGAAGTGGTCCAAAAACGCGGCTCTACACTGTGTCCATGTCGTGATGGATCCAGCTGGTAGAGACTTGAGCCACCGTGAAGCTTTGCCCGCGAGTGAGAAGGGAAAAAGCTTACACTTCAAGAAATCCTGGTTCATCCCATTAGAACTCGTCGTGGAGCAGATCTCCTCGAAGTTTTCTATATGGTCCATTGGAATTTCCGCAGGCAGTCCGTGGAACAAGTGTTGCTTAACCAGCTATATCATCTGAGGCTTGATCTCATAATCTTGCCTCTCAACAGCTGGGGGAACTATAGCAGCCCGATTTCGGTAGAAAGCATGGGGATTGTCCATATCCCCTATGGCTCGCTGCTGCTCACGCGCACGTTGTTGCTGTTGCTCGTGCGCGTGCTGCTGTTGCATCTGAACCATTTGCTCTTGCAGCCTTAGCAGCTCAGCTGCCATGTTGTTGTCGCCTTGTTTGCCTATATCAGCGGGATTAGGCCTTTGTCGTCTGTTTTCTCGTTATAGTCTCGCGAGTTCTAGGTTAGTCAAAGTGACGAGGGGAGTCTGTAGAGTTCTCCTTGTTGTCCTCGAGTTCATACACCTGAAACACACGCGAGAAAAACAAAAGAATGAGTTTAGTACTTAGTCTAAAATTGTAAACGAAAATTAGAGGTATCGAATTGATCCCCGTCGCAACGGCGCCAATTTGATGAAAATCCTTTATCGGTTCTTATAAGTTAAACCTAGGTATCACTAATTCGATGTAGAATAGTGATGTTCGTTAAGGGATCAGCAATACGCTCTAATTCTATGGATTACAAATCTCAGCTAAGCGATTCAAGTTGGGGTTTAAATGTCACAATAATATCAAAACAAAACAAAAGTAAATTCGGTTGTAAACAATAGTGGAAAGGCGTTAGGTCAGGGATAATTCTCAGGGATTCGAATATCAGAAACCAAGGAATTATTCAAGTATGCGATTACGACCAAGTCTCGAACTCAACCATAAATATAAGGAGATCCACTTTCGTGGCATCTACGACTTTAACAATCAATCTAACACCCTAAGTGTCGTTGAGGTTACAAGGATTATCAAGCATTAAACGATTAGGGTTGATATGTTCACGAGATACCCTAACTTCAACTTTCGTTGGCTAAGGATCAAATCGCCCACCTAAGTCAATTCCAGCGATTTATAAAACTTTTGATAAGTAAATTCAACCTAAGATCAAAGGCTAGGTGATCAATCTAACCTAGGCAATATGATCGACAATAGGTGGAGACTATCGAATGATTATTTAAAAACCTATTTATGCTTAGCTCATGAATCAAATCCCATCGAAAACCCTTAACCTAACAAGTGGATTACTCGCTCATGATCAAACAAACAACAGCAGCAAGAGACATGATAAACTGCATTGAAATCGATATATAAAAGAGTAGGGTTTAAGAAAACTTCGATAAGTATTGAAGACAAATCTCCAAGTTTACAAACTCTCTCAAAACAATTGTATATCTCCCTCTCTCTCTCTCTCTCTCTCTCTCTCTCTCTCTCTCTCTCTCTCTTTCTCTCTCTCTCGTCGTTGCTGCTGGTGCTACGTGAGTCGTGATGCGTGTCTCTCCTCCTCTCAAAAGATCCAAAGAAAAATATATTTAAAGGCCCACGGCGGCTGGCCCAAAATTAGGGTTGCAAAATTAGGGTTTTGCAAAAGGCTCATTAATGACTCTGGTGGGAGCAGGTGCTGCCTCTTTTCTACTAGGTGCTCCCTTTCTCTAGAATGTTCAAAAAGGGTCCAACTTCGTTCCTTTCTAGCCAAATCCGATTGCAAGTTCCAGTCATTGCTTCCAGCCACTTTTTGTACCTAGAATGACTCGATAGAGAGTGAATGACTCGATAAAAGCCTACAAAACAAGGGTTAACATGCGCCAAAAATGCATTATATCATAAGGCTCGCCCGGATCCGGCAACGCCAACACTAGTGTACTAGCAGCATCTCCTTCAGCTTCCCGAAACTCTCCTCGCAAGCTGAAGACCACACAAAAGGAACCTCCCTTCCTGTCAACTTCGTCATCGCCTACGCCATACTCGCAAAACCCTTGACGAATCTCTGATAATAACCCGCTAAATCGAGAAAACTCCTGATCTCTGTGGCATTCCTCGGTCTAGGCCACCCTCTGATAGCCTTAATCATAGCCGGATCCACAAAAACTACCTCTGCAGATATCACATGGCCAAGAAAACCCATCTTCCGCTGTCAGAAACTGCACTTGCTCAGCTTAGCATACAGCCTCAGATGAACCTCGTGCTTCTCAGGACTCCTCGAATAAACCAAGATATCATCGATACAAATGATCACAAACTCATCCAAGTAGTCCTGGAAAACCCTGTTCATTAACCTCATGAACGCTGCTGGCGCATTTGTCAACCCGAAAGGCATCACTACGAATTCATAATGCCCATACCTCGTCCTAAAAGCCGTCTTCCTAACGTCAACCTCATCGATAGGAATCTGATGGTAACCCGAAGCCAAATCAATCTTGGAGAACCAAGTAGCCTCTCGCAACTGATCCAACAACTCATCAATCCGCGGTAGAGGATACCTGTTCTTTACTGTGACTCGGTTAAGTCTCTGGTATTCGTTACACAACCGGAAACTCACATCCTTCTTCTTCACAAACGACATCCGTGCTCGCCACGGTGAACTACTCAGCCGAATGAAACCCTTACTCAACAAATCATCCAGCTGCTTCTTCAACTCTGCCATCTCTGATGGAGCCATACGGTAAGGCGCCTTAGATATCAGAGTCGTTCCAGATTCCAACTCAATCGTAAACAGATCAGACCGAGACGACGGTAATCCATGAAAAACATCCTGGAAGTCCTGAACAACTCGAATATCATCCACTGCAACCTTTCCAATAGACTATGGCATCATAATCATCGCCAAATATGTCTCTTAGCCTTTCTCAATCAGCTGCTCAGCCTGAATCGCCGAAATCACGAGACTCCCGGAATTCGGTCTTACCCCCTGATAAACCAGCCTCCCTGCCTCTCACTCCAACATGACTCGTCCTCGATGACAATCCAAATGGACTCTGTACCGATCCAGCCAGTCCATCCCGAGAATAACATCGTACAACTCCACCGGACTAATGATCAGATCTGCTGGCATCAACTCTCCCGCCACCAGAATATCCATACCACGAGCCCGCCCAAAAGTAGTTAACGACTTCGCTCCAGCCACTCTAACTACTCCCGGCTGCTTATCGGAAAAACTGTGGATCCCGCTACTCTACGCACACTCCAGAGTAATGAAGCAATTCGTTGCTCCAAAATCAAATAACACATGAGACTCACACCCGCCTACTACTAAGGTCCCTGCACAAACCCGATGTGCCTAAGAAACCCTAATATTCTATCACAGATACACAATTCCAAAACAGATAATTCACCACACCATAATTTAAAAGTCAAGTTCTAAACTTTACCTGTGATCGGCCTGGCGCAAGAGCCTTCCGCCTCTACCGAACTGAACACCTGCGGTGCTGCAATCTGTCTCAAAGGCTGCACATCTGCTGCAACCTCCTGCACTGGCTGCACAACCGCCACTGCCATCTGCATCTTAGGGCACTTGGGATTAAAATGCCCCACCTCTCAACAATGATAGCACACCTGAGACCCGCTCCTCTACGGACAACTTGTCACCCGATGATCCGTGCTCCCACACCCGTAGCACCCTGAACCATCCTGACTAGTCTACCCTCTCTGATCCAGCCCCGAAGTGCTCTTCCACTTCCTCTTCTGTCCTTGCGTAACCTTACCGCCCTTGCGCAGACCCACCTGCTGCTACGTCCTCCTCTGCTGCTACACCGGTGGACTAACCACCGCAGCCTGCTCAGCCCTCTGAGATTCCTCGATGGCAGCAGCTATCTCCACTAACTCCACCCTTGTGGCGCACTTAGTCGCCCTGCAGCGAGTCCTCAAATCTGGTCGAAGTCCACGCATAATCCTCTTCACCTGGGCCTGCTCGCCCTCCATGTCCCTACCAGCATGAACCAGAAGCCGACCGAACTCCTCATCGAACTCCCGAACCAACCTGCCACCCTGAGCCAACTCCAAGAATCGCAACTCCAAGCGATCCACTGCCTCCTGCGGAAATACTTGGCGTTGAACTCAGCCAAGAAGTCCTCCTAGGCCATACCCGCCTGAGCCCTCCTACTCGTCACACCTCGCCACCAGAGATGTGCATCACCATCCAGATAGTGTACCGCCAAGTCCACTCGGTATCCCTCTGGACACCTGAGAGATTGAAAATTACGCTCCAATCTGCTCCTCCATAAATCCGCCTCCTTAGCTTGGCACCGCCCGAGAAAAACCATTTTGTCACTATTCGATTGCAAATACTGAAACAACCCGACCTGTGTTTTGTTTTTACATGTTTAATCAACATTGGAATCGAATTAATGTTCCCATAAACATTAACTCTCAACTTCCAATCAATTCAATCACATTAGGATAGCGGAACAAAAAACAGTTAAAATAATAAACTAAACATTTCAATATCCAATAACCAAGATCAATAGTTCAGACAAGTGCAACAATATCCAATCAATTCCACACTAAACCATTCCAATCTAATGACAATCCAACAACCTAGTCATTCTAACACAATAGCTAGCAAACAATCGAGCCGCTAGATCATCCTCTCTTCCCAGCCACAATTTTACGATCACATTTTCTCTTTATCTGCATCACATGGTAAAACGAGACGCGTGAATATTATCACAAATACTCAGTGAGGCGATCATCCCATCTACTTGGTTATACACACATGCATAAGCAAAAGATACAATACCAGGATGAGCAAACAACAATACATGCACGAACAAGCAACATGAATCAGTCCAGAAGACTTGAGTCGATCGACACAACCACTAGGTGTCGATCGATGCACTGCAACTGCGTCAATCGACACACCACCCTGGTGTCGATCGACACATCGCTGCAGATCGTGAGGATCGAGCCTATCCTCTCATGGCTCGAATCCAAAGTGATTCATCGATATCCTGCACGAATCCATCAACAAAACACACAGAATCCAATCCAACCAACAACAAACAATCATATTCCATCAATTTCTTTACCCAGATAAACCATGGTCACGCACTCACCTTGGTTTTGGAAGGAAAGAATGAAGAACACGAAGAACCCTACGAAATCAGACCCTAAAGCCACTGATTTCCTATCTCCCAATCCGAAATCAACACAACCACGAGCCTCTCTCGTTCCAACAACCTCACAACACAAACCACAAGCCTTTAGGATGAAAAAAACACAAAGAAAATCAACAATGATCCATTTTCTTCTCAATCCTCTCACTTTCTCTGTGATTTCTGATCGAAAATACGGCCAAAACGCGTCTCCCACGCTATATATATCAAACCCTAAGATTCCTTAAACCGGACGCCTAACCAGGCGATCAAGAACCGAACCTGTCGGTTCGATTTCAACTTGCGTCGATCGACGCACATCACTTGTGTCGATCGACGCAACACCCAGAACCCGACTCCTTGCGAGTCCAAACACGTGTGTCGATCGACACACTGTGTCGATCGACGTACCAACCAAAAATACACATTTTAATTTACGGACGTTACAAATATCGCATATCATAATGTTTTAATTTTCTTTTTTCTGACCTAGTATTTCGTTTATGATCGACTACGTTAATTAAACAAATATATATTGAATATATTATATATTATAATTCAAATAAATTTATTAAGAAACTAGCTAGGGACCTTTTCTTGTGCATCGGTGGCTTTATCAGAAACGGAATTCTCCATCCTCTCCCCTTCGATTAATAATTCCAATAAGGATAATTAGCCTCTTAACCAGAATTGATTAAAAAGTATATGATGAAACCGAATGAAGTGTTTATAAATTGCCATTTTTGGATTTTCTTTTATCGGCTTCTGTCTCAGTTTTTTTTTAAATTGCGATTATTTTGTTTAATTAGAGTTGCAATTTTGTGATTTATAGCTAATAAAGATTAAATGTGTGGCAGTCTAGTTATAAAATAAGATGGTTGGTTCTTTTATGTTTCGGGTTTAATTTTTTTGTGGTACAGAGAATATAAAAGTTGATTTCGAATATAAAAAAATTATGAATTTAAATTTCAAATTTCCCACAATTTATAAAAAAAAATACTGCAAAAGAGTTGAGGGAGACACGTTACGGATTTTGGGGAGAGACGTGGCGAGTCTTACTAGGAAGAACCATCGTGAGATTTTTCAGTTATGCTTTGCTAATTACAGCTGTGTGACCAATTCCTTTGCGGCTCCTTTTTCTTTCCAATTTCCATACCTTTTCGATGTCGACTGTACAACTATTTTTCATAGTATATGTTTATTTGTTTACCAACAAACAATAACAAGTAAAAGTAATATATCTCCATGGATGGAAATGAAAGCTCCATTTTTCGAGTAGTGATCCTTTCTTTTTCTGTTTGTGTTTTTCTTTTGTTTGAAAGATAGCAAACAAATATCTCACTAAAATGTGGATCAATTATATACTATTTTAAAACTTTGTCCATTTTTTCAGCACTCACCAACGGTCATTTATGAGCTGCATATGTATATTTTTCTATATCACGTTAAGCTATTGAATTATAGTTTCATATTAGGTGATTCTCCCGCGTACACGCGATAAATTATTTATGTAGTTTTGTTTTTAATTTTATTCTTTAAAAATATGAAATATGTAGTTCGATTTTAATTATAGACATTGTTGTTGATTCTTTTGTTGTTAATTTTTTTGGTCAATAATATCGTTTTTCTTAATGATATTAATTTCAGAAATTTAGTTTTACTATTTAATTATTTATATATGTAAATGTATCAAGTCAAAATGTATAATAATTTAATACATTAGACTTAAACAAAATGTTAATTTTTGCTTGTCCGAATATCTTAAGTAGTATTTAGAATACAAATAAATTACTTAATATTCTAAAACATTAAAAAAATACTTAATATTCTAAAACATTAAAATATGTAATCATTAATTTTATAAATGAAACAAAAATTAAAAAACAAAATTGCTGCTTTCGAATTAAGAATTGTTTGTATTACTTTCAAATTGCCTTGCATTAAAAAAAAGACATTTCAAAAGAATAATTATATTTGTTTTTATAAACTTGAAAAATTATTTTATATATGTACACATGTCAAAATTAAAAGTATAACAATTTAATACATTAGAATTAAAAAAACATGTTAACTTTGGGTTGTCCAAATACCTTAAGTAGAATTTAGAATACAAATAAATTATTTACTTAAATAGGTTTAGTTGTCCTTGTGAAATTGGTTAGTAATTGATTTTGGCCGATTTTTTTTAGAGTCAATACCTAATTAATATTGATTTTTGCAAGTTTTAAAAATAGAAAATTCGGGATTATATATCTATATAGATAAGTAAAAACTAATGATCAAAATATGTTAAATTGATTGTCAAATCCGAGATTTCATGTCGAGTTGGGCCGATTTTGTGAATATATATTGGGCCAAATTTTTGTTCTAAATAAATTGAAGATTAAAATAATAAAATGGGAAGAAGGAAACAGCAAAATCCAGAGTCAACTTTGAAAATTGAAAGTAAAAGAACCAAACGAAAGAAAACAAATTGGGAACACAATCATTCGTTTTGAGTTGTTGGGTCATTGTTTTCCAGCTTTATCTTATTTGTTACAGAGTTTTGATCTTCAATTGAGCTCATGTTTCGACTTCCTCTTCTCACCTTCGACGAAGGTGTTGTTGATGACGAAGATGTATGTGAGTCTTCTGTAGAATTTGTTAGCAGAAGTGGTTACTTTTAATTCTCATCTAACATAAAAATTAATATTATAATTGTACATGTGTATTTTTATCTTTTAATATGTATAACGTAAAATGTCAATTACTTCATTAGTTTTTGTGAATATATATTGGGCCAAATTTTGTGAATAAATATTGGGCCAAATTTTGTGAAATAGTTATTTGGTTCAATTTTGTTTTGAAGATTTTGGTGTCAATACCATGTCATATTTTTTACAATATCATGTCACATTAAAGTTGTGAGAATGAATTTGGTAATGACACATAAGCTCTTTTAAAAATAAAATACTCTCTAATTAATATATAGAAGATACATGTCTAAAATTTTTCAAAACGTATTTTATTTTTCTTTTTTTCTTTTCTTAATAATTTTCTCTTTCTATATTTTCATCCCATTTTTTTTTTTTTTTATACTTTTGAAAAAATATATGATTTCGATTCATAATAATATCAAAAAATATAGTTTTTTTCTGCATACAGTAAAACCTTTATAAATTAATACTCGATAAATTAATAATCACCATAAATTAATAAATTATTCCGGTCCCGAGTCGGACCAATGTATAAATTTAAGAAATTTGATAAGATGATAAGATAATAATTTTTTTGAAATTCCCATGTAAAAATATGGTCCCAATAATATCATAAATTAATAATCATATATAATTATGGATATATATATATATATATATATTTTTTTTTTTTGCTTCAGTACGTTTTTATTCTACTTACTATATCAAACAAACTTTTATGATTGTTTTTCGCTATCCAAAACTCATGATAAGTTATGGACACGATAATTGATTTTCTATACATAATTCTTTCCAAATGTATCATAATATATATATCGTTGCTGACTTTATCGTCACATTAAGAATGATAACCATGTTTCTTTTTTCTAAATTTTGGTACTAATAATGTGTATTAATTTTAAATGGATAGTATATTATGATGTTAATATTTATTCTATTACAATAATAAAAGTATAAATCATAATCTCAAATTAATACATATTATTTTTACAAATGAATTTAATTAAATTCTTGAACAGAATATCATTTGAATTTTGTTAAAAAAAATTCGTACCTAAAACAGATATATCTCTATAAATTAATATTTATTAATTTATCGATTAATTAATATCTCTCTAAATTAATAAATTTTCAAAGTCCCAATATTATTAATTTATAGAGGTTTTATATGGCATTTTGAATTTTTGAAAACGACCAACAATTATGCAAAACGAATATATAACTAACCATATTCGCTTCTACTATATTATTTATGAAGTCTATTCTATTTTATTTGTATCTATATAGTACAATATGTTCTTAACTACAAACAATATTCGTCATTTATATGTACACAATAACATTTTTTCCGATAAACATTATTCACCAATTTAAAAGTATATATACTTTTATAAAAAATTAAGAGAAAATTGCTGTCGCTGAAGTCGGGGTTCTTTGTGATCGGAATTCGCTGCCGCTGAAGTTGCAAATCTGCAAGAGAAGAAGAAAAAACAAAGAAAGATTCTCTCTCATAAGCCATCCAATATCCATTTAAAAAGCTTATAATTCAACTTTTTTCTCTGAACGTTTGTTTTTTGGAACCGAAAACGGATTAGTTTTTGCGCAAAACCATGTTTATTCCGAAATTCGATTTCCATTTTCACCCAAAATCAGTAAAACCCGTGTTTTATTTTTTTTCGGAACCCATTTTTTTCTTCTTCAAAACGCTAGTTTTCCGACAGAGTTTGTGCGGAAAACGGTTAAAGTTAGTGACTTTTACCGATTACAAACCCTATTTTGCAAAGATCTGACCAAAATCGATAAAACCCCCAAATTTTTTCTTCAAAAAACACAGTTTTTATTCTCGAAAACTGAAACGAAATGCGAATACAGTGTTAAATAGATAGTGTCGAAGAATTTAAAGTTAGGGATTTACCTTTAAAATCGCAGTTTTTCATTTCAATGTTCTTCAAGTTTTCTTCACGGTTCGTCGTCTCAGAGAAGAAGAAGAAGAAGCAGTTTTTTTTTTTTAATAAAATGAAAAAGATGATCTCTATTAAGTAGTCTATTAAGTAGCGGTAATGAACTGGGCTTTTTGTGTGGGCCTTTTTCATAACTGCTTAATATATAAATATAAGTGTGCCTTATTTGTTGACCAAGAGGAAAAAAAAAAGGTCGGCTTTTTTTTTTGGTGATTATTTTGTTTTCGTTATCAGACGTTTAAAAAACCTTATCAAAATGTTAAAAAAACCTTATACGAAACTGAAAATACAACAATAGCATATTACGAGTACCAATGTTTAGAGAAAAACTTTACAGACTCATGAACACCTTAAACGAGTTATATTTTTTTTAAAGGGACTAAGTAAATTCTGTCAACTCATCGAAGATGTCAGCGGCAAGCTTCGTTCTGATATCTTCAACGGTGACTTCTGCAAATTTGCTTGAGCACGGGATCCCCATCGAAAAGCACTCGATTAACTTAAACATGAAGATTCTTGAATCTTCTAACGTGCGACCCTGGATATCCAAAATAATTATTAGCTTGATTAGTTACAAAATTGTTATAATCCTATTAAAAAAAACTTATAATTTACCTTTGGCACATCTGTCTTTATGTTGACTTCAAAAGGAGAGACATCCATTTGCTTGTCTTCTCTGATGTACCGGATGAAGTATGGAAGCATCTGAGACAGAGCTTTAAGTTTTTTTCTTGTATTGTCCTGTGGAATGTTTGGACGGGAACAATCTTGCACATTGATTTCTCTATTTACCAAGTCAATTACCAGTGGCATCCAACACTTTGCCTTCACCAAAAAGGGCATACAGATGACCAGAGTTTCTCGTCCAAAATCTTTTTTTCTGATCCCTTGTGCTGAGAATTCATATGTTTCCTTGGCGGCAAGAAATAAAATATACTCTTCATCAATGAATTTGAAGAATGTATGTTGAACGATCGCATATCCTTTGCGGAATAGGTCTGGATTATGTTCCTTGCGCTTATTAATCATCCCCAAAGCTACCTCGACATGCTATCAAAAACATTTATAAATATTTTAAACACAATTTATAACGCAAAAATAAATTATAAGATAATACCGTTTATAAACATTTTAAGCACAATTTATAAGATAACCGCTTTTTGCTTAGGCTTTCTTGATGATCTTGGCCTTCTGTAGGGTGGTATGATTTCTGGATTTTCTTCTTTGTTTCTAACCACCTTGTCATCATCAATCTCGCCCTCTTTCTCCATATTTTTCTGACTGGGACCTTCTGGAGAAAGAAGGTTAAAATTCGGAAGGGAGAAAGGTGGAGTAGCCGATTTAGACTGCAAATGGTATATAACCTTTATATTAGCTGCTTTTCAGTAAAAACAGACAGACATAGATCTTTTATAAACTGTGAAAAATCATTATAAACAGACAGATGGAGATCTTTTATATATCTTTGTACCTTTTTGTTTGGTTGTCTATCTTGTGCTTCCGGAGCATCGTAAACATCATCACCATCATTGTTATTTCTTTCTTCTTCGTCTTCTTCGTCATCTGCAGCATAACTTGCGTCTTGCGTATTCGGCTCTCGAACCGAATCTTCAAACGTGCTTGGCAAGTCGATATCGACATCATCATTGTGGACCTGCAAGATGTTTATAAAAAAAAAACTTTTAAACTTAAAAAAAAAAAAAGTTTTGTAAAACAATTTCTTCCTTACCTCTTTATCTTGGCTCTCTTTTTCTTGGGTATCCTACTCTTTTAAAAATTTCTTCCTTACCTCCTTATAGATTCTTTTAAAAATCCTTATAAAATTCTTTTAAAATTACCTGTGGTAAGGAAGAACTCTCTTTGTGAGAATCTTGTTGGCTGGGAATCGACCCTAAATCACAAGTCTTTTCCTTTCGTCTTGATTCTCCTTTGCATTAGAAAATGGAATATCTTACCAGAAAATGTGATACTCCGCTCTGCAAGTTGTATAATGGGACCGAAAAAACTGTTTTCGATCCTACGGAACAACTCAGGTCCTAGTATTGCTTGCACAGTTTTAACTAATTCCAGGTTGACATGTTGCTGCACCGTTTTATTATCGTCAGGTTCAAAACCAGGTTTGTAAATCCGTTCTAACATGTTTATGCCGTCAAATATTTCATCATCTGTTTGATTCATCTGAAAAATTGTTGAGAACACATGTCAATTATCGATTTATAAACTGTTAAAAACCGTTATAAAATCTGTAAATTGTCTACATTTTATCCGTAATCACTTCAAGAACAAAACTTTACCTAGTTTTACATATTTAAACCATCAATTTCCATCTCATATATTATCGTTTTAAAAACTGTTTAAAACCCATAAATTTACCCAGATTCAAATCAATAAGGAAAAACTACCGAGATTGACATATTCAAACCAAGTGCGACGACGAGTTTGAAACCCATATCGATAATATCGAATAGTCGCGAATCGAAAAACCATTGACAAAATCAAATAAACTAGAAAAATCTGTTACACAAATCGACGAAATTACAAAATTACGAATCAAAAACTAGATCTAGATTGAGAAATCGAGAAATAGAGATGAAAATCACCTCTAATAAGCTTCGATTTCCTCTCGAATGACCTCTAAAAAGCTTCGATTTCCTTTCTAAATAGATGAAAAGTGCCGATGGCGATCAGGTTTTGGGAGAGAGAATATTGAGAGCGTTCTTTTGTTTCAGGGGTAAATTTGTCCTTCTCGGATAAAATCGTGGCATTTTTGTAAAGGGCCCAGCGTGTGTGGCAGTTTTGCAAACTGTTGGCCCATTTGTGGCATTTTTATGATTTCCCCAAAAATTAAACCATATCAGATTTGTAGTTTAGATTTAGCATTTCAAATTTAGATTTACATCATATTTTTATACTATCTACCATTTTGATAAATAGGTTTCTATTTTTAAAAATTTAAATCATATCAAATGAGCAAAAGAAATTGTATTTTTTTATATAATTGTGAGATTCGATAAATAAATACTAATAAAAGTCTTAATCAATTAATAAAATAAAAATGGGGTATGAAAATTTTAAGCTTTGAAAAAGTTTGTGTACTATACTGGAGTATTATTCTTCACACTCATGCATGCTTTAGATCACCTCCAACAATGAGTTTTTGATGGGTATCTAAAAAAATATAAAATATAAAGTACTAATAAAATATTATAGATTTCTTCCACTATTGGAGAAACTCACTTAAAAAAATTTTCATGTAGAATTTTTTGGATGAATTTCTCCAATAATGGAAAAAACTCACAATATTTTATATTTTATATTTTTTAGAGAAATGTATGGAGAATCTCTATTCGACCAAGAGTCAGTCACGTAAAGAGCTTGAAAATTAAGATGTTATTAGGAGACAAGCGCGTGAGGGGATATAATTAACTAAATTTTTTTTTTGGTTAATTGCCTTATTTGTCTGATTGCATAGTTATTTTCTATGTTTAAGAGTCTAATATTGCTAGTAAGCTAATTTTCCCATTAAACAATGGGTTATCTTAAATAGTATACTTCTGAAAACTTAGCATGAAAAGAAAAAATGGAAAAAAGCTATGAGAAATTATATGAAACTTTTAAAGATTTTTGAAACAGTAAAATATAAGTGAAGAAAACTTTTAAAGTCTTTTATGCCTCCTCTTAAGGAATGGACAAATCAATGTTTCTTTTTCTTGTAGCTTTTTAGTTCCAATACTCATGTGCCTAACTAGCTCTGTTGATCAAAAGGTTTAAAATTTCACAAAAAAAAGTCTATAAATTCTGTATCCCAATCACCCCCGACATGTAATATAGAAATACCTTGCGAAACATGTATGTGTCAAAATAATGTACGTTTAACATGAAAACTAAACATCGAAGTCTTACGTACTTTATAGATCAATACAAAGTAATCGTACAGGAAAAGGCGATTATTGCTACAGGAAAAAGGAGAACTTTTTCAATTTCTATGGTGGATCCACCACCAAACCTGTCGGCTCCGGCTTCGATGGCAGCTGATGCGGAGGAATCTTCTCTGCAAATCCAATCCACTACTCAGCAAACATCAAACAAAGATCTCTTCTCTGCAGTTGCAGAGATCCCTTCTCCACAAATTCAACCAACTTCGCAGCAGAATTTGGACAAAGCTTCTTGGAAGGATGTTGTTCAGAGTAACTCGGTGGCAAGATACGACTTTACGTTACGGAGATTGATGGAGTCAAGGCTGTGGAGATTCCAGATGAGATCATTCAAGATCAAACACCTTTATGGGCTGACTTTCTCATCGGGAAATTCGTGTCTACGGCTCCTCACATAGCCAAAATTCATGTCATAGTCAACAAAATCTGGAATTTCGGTGATAAATCACTCAAGATCGATGTCTTTGAGGTAAACTCAACAACATTCAAGTTCAGAATCAAGAACAACACAGCACGTGATAGAATTCTCCGAAGAGGGATGTGGAACATAGCTGATGTACCGATGATTGTCTCGAAATGGTCACCAAACATAGAAGATCGTGAACCAAACATGGAAGCAGTCCCTCTGTGGGTAATTATGAAGAACGTTCCCCACAAACTTTTCTCCAGGACAGGTTTGCGGTTCCTTGAAGTGGTGTTGGAGAGCTAAAGAGGCTACACATCGATACAGAGCTCTGCAAAAGTTTCGATGAAGCAAAGGTCCTGGTGCAAGCGGACTTGAATAAACCACTACCTAAAGCTTTCAGGTTCAAATCGCAAAAAGGAGTTGATGCACAAGTGAGTTTCGAATATCCTTGGTTGCCTCCTCGATGCACATCATGTAATAAATGGGGCCATGTCTCGGAGGTATGTGTGATGCATGGGGGGGTACAATTCACTCTCATGAGACGACCTGCAAACAACCTTGAACCAAAGCCTCAATCATCCAGTCCACAAACCAAGGTGTCAAGTAATCGATCTGACACGGACCAGCCCATTTCTCAACAACACAAAGGTTCAGAACAGAGCAACTTGACACAGACAATGGTCGTGGAAACTGTACCCATGGAAAATCTTGCAAAGGAAGCTGGAACTCCGCAAGTTGTCCAAGACTTGGAGACGGTTATAGACACTTCTAAGAAAGGGGAGGAGGAGAATTGGCAGACGGTATCACTTGGGAAGATTGGGAGAGAAACAACGGACCAAATATCACCGGTTGGTATCTCTCCATCAATATTTTCAGTTTTAGTGGATCAAGAGGAAATGATTGAAGGTATAAAGAAGATGATGATCAGTTGGAAGAAGGGGAAGTGGTAATTCAATATAAGGAAGAAGAAGACAAGGTTTTTCAAAAGAAAAGCAATTCTTCGAAAACAGAGGAACAAGGAAAGCGCACTAGGCATCCTCGAGCAACAACAAGAACAAATGCAAAAGGTATCCCCCCTAATGCCGGAGGCAAAAGGGGAAAAAAAACATTGATTTATGTCAGGATTTTTCTAGAATGTGCGCGGCTTTAACCAATTCTTAAAACATTCCATTGTACGAGAGTGGGTGCAGAGATGTAATTTTCAGTTTGGTGGTTTATTGGAAACTAGAGTAACAGAGAAGAATTTTCAACGAATTGCGGATTCGGTATTTCCGGGATGGTCTACTATGTCCAATTATGAGTATCATCGGCTTGGACGAATCTGGATTGTCTGGAAAGATACGGTGAGAATAACACCAATGTACAAAAACGATCAGTTGATAACGGTTTCGGTATTAATGGAGGGTAAGGAGGAAGAATTTCTTTGTACTTTTGTCTACGCATTGAATCTAATGGAAGAACGAAAGAAGCTATGGGATGACCTTCGACATCACCATGACTCACCAATGTTTAGAAATAAGCCTTGGATGATTTGTGGGTATTTTAACGAAATTCTATGAGGTGATGAACACTCACATTATGTGGCTACAAATCCATCGACGGGAATGGTTAATTTTTGAGAGGTGGTTCGGTATTGCTCTCTCATGGACCTAGGATATCAGGGTGATCGCCTAACGTGGTGAAATAAGCAAGATGAGGATCTTATTTGCAAAAAACTGGATCGACTGTTGGTTAATGAATGTTGGTTGGATGATTACCCGCAATCTTATTGTGTCTTTGAATCTGGAGGATGCTCTGACCATTCAAGAGGAAGATTTCATCTTGGCACGCCATATCAGAGAAAGAGGAAACCTTTTAAGTTTGTCAATGTGTTGACTAAACTACCACAGTTTCAGCCGATGATGAGAAACTTTTGGGAGAAGACCACACCGCTATTTCTCTCCACGTCTACTCTTCATAGATTCTCCAAAAAATTAAAGGCCATTAAGCCAGTTATCCGAGAGCTGAGCAAAGATAAGTTGGGAGATCTCTCTAAACGCACAAAGTTGGCTTATGAAGAGCTATGTGCCAAGCAATCTCAGACACTTCTATGTCCGAACAAAGATAATATGACTCAAGAGTCTATAGCTTGGGAGAAATGGCAACACTTATCGAAATTGGAAGAAGGGTATTTGAAGCAAAAATCAAAATTACATTGGCTTGCGGTTGGAGATCAAAATAATTCCTACTTCCATAAATCGGTAAAGGTGAGGAAAATGAAGAATAGTATTCGGGAGCTTCGGGGATCAACCGGAGAAATCATTGTGGATGGTAAAGCTATAAAGAAGGAGGCAGCAGATTTTTTTAATAAATTCCTTAACCACATACCCGTGGAATACAAGGGTATGAGCGTAGATGCTATTAAGGAGTTGCTGCATTTTCGTTGCTCCGATGAAGACAGGAAGAGTCTAATTAAGAAGGTCTCGGATGCAGAAATCCAGAAGGTGATATTCTCTATGCCAAATGATAAATCACCAGGACCAGAAGGGTTTACAAGTGAGTTCTTCAAAGCTGCATGGCCACATATTGGGAAAGAATTCTTGCTTGCTATTCAATCCTTCTTTGCAAAGGGCTTCCTTCCCAAAGGTGTGAATTCCACCATTTTAGCTTTAATTCCAAAAAAAAAAGATGTGAAGGAGATGAAAGATTACAGGCCGATTTCATGTTGCAATGTCTTATATTAAGTGATATCCAAGATTCTGGCTAATAGGATAAAGGAGTTACTACCAAAATTTATTAGTATGAATCAGTCGGCTTTTGTGAAAGACAGGTTACTTATGGAAAATATCTTGCTGGCGTCGGAATTGGTCAAAGACTATCATAAGGAATCGATCTCTCCTCACTGCGCTATGAAAATTGATATCTCTAAAGCGTTTGATTCGGTTCAATGGGATTTTGTCTTGAACACTCTGTTGGCTCATGATTTTCCGGGGGAGTTCGTTCATTGGATTCGACTATGTATAACCACAGCCTCATTCTCAGTACAAGTAAATGGGGAACTCTCGGGTTATTTTGGTAGCTCAAGAGGGTTACGACAAGTTGCTCACTATCTCCCTACTTATTTGTCATATGTATGAATGTTCTCTCTTCTATGATTGACAGAGCGGCGACTACCAAACGTATGGGATTCCATCCGAAGTGCAAAAATATACACATCACGCATCTTTGTTTTGCGGATGATCTGATGGTGTTTATTGATGGTACAAAGCGATCAATTGAGGAAACGATCAAGCTATTTGGAGAGTTTGCAGAAAATTCAGGTCTAAATATAAGTCTAGAGAAGTCTACTATCTACTTAGCAGGTGTTTCAGAGATGAATTGGGAATTAATCATGGAGCAGTTCCCCTTGGCTGAGGGTACACTACCGGTACGTTACTTGGGACTTCCCCTGTTGACCAAAAGAATGAGAGCCGCATATTATGAACCCTTGATTGAAAGGATACGCATTCAAATGAGCTCATGGACAGCGCGTCACCTCTCCTATGCGGGTAGACTACAACTACTACAATCAGTTATTGTAAGTCTTGTTAACTTCTGGATTCAAGCATTTCGTCTACCGAATCAATGTATAAAGAAGATTGAAGGATTATGTGCAGTATTTTTATGGTCGGGTCCAGAGTTAAATACAAGAAAGTCAAAGGTGGCATGGGCTGATGTTTGTCGCCCAAAAAAGGAAGGAGGGCTTGGGATTAAATCCATCAAAGAGGCAAATGTGGTGAGTTGTTTGAAGTTAATATGGCGCATTGTATCTCACTCTGATTCACTTTGGGTGAATTGGACAAAGAAAACACTGCTACACCATGGTTGCTTATGGACAGTCAGTGATTCAACAACTAGTGGGACATGGATGTGGAGAAAGTTACTCAAGTATCGATACTTGGCCCAAACTTTCCATCGAAGTGAGATTGGTAATGGAGAGGAAACGTCTTTTTGGCATGATACTTGGTGTAAATTGGGAAAATTATCTATCATTGCAGGAACTCGAGGGACAATTGACATGGGAATCCCAAGCAATGCCACGGTAGCAGATGCAGTGAGGGATCATCGGCAAGGACGACATAGGGTGGGAGTGTTGAATCAAATAGAAGAGGAGTTGAACCTGGTACGCAGAAATAAATCAGAGAATGTTGACATCGCCTTGTGGAGAAAGGGAGAAGAAAAGTTCATAAAAAAGTTTGTAACAAGCGCAACATGGGATCAAATAAGAATCAAAAGCCCAATCAAGAGTTGGTACATCGGTGTGTGGTTTACCCACGCAACAAAAAGTACTCGTTCTTGACATGGCTTGCGATGCTTAATCGTCTTTCAACAGGGGATCGAACGAAAACTTGGGCTGGACCAAGCCATTGTGTATTGTGTAACACGATGGAGGAGTCTCGAAACCACCTATTTTTTAACTGCAGCTACACATCAACGGTTTGGAAGGGACTCACATACCGTCTGCTCGAAAATAAGTACACAATCGTATGAGAGGATCTTATCGCACTACTCAAAAACGGGAATTTCAGCGGCATGAGACTTTTTCTCATTAGGTACACGTTTCAGGCAACCATATACCAACTATGGCGTGAACGAAACAACCGTCGTCATGGAGAGAAACATCTTCCAACGGACACCCTCATTCATACCGTCGACAAACTTGTACGAAATAGATTAAGCTCAATTCGACAACTAGAAGGGAAAACCCATATGGAAGGCCTCCTGGATTGGTTTGCAACAAGACAACCGTAACATCGTGATCGGACAATCCTGTAGTTCGTAATATCGAAAGAAAACCATTTTAAATTTCAAAAACTGTAACACTTGTTGTAAAAACGTTTTTTTGGTTTGAATAATAATTTAACATTCAATTCAAAAAAAATAATATGAAAACTACACCAACAAGTATTAATGTCCATGTTCATAGTGAGAAACAAGAGAGTTGAGTTTTATCACACTAAAAAGGCCAAATAAGAAGATTGTTACATGCTTTCCAAAAAAAGCAAGATTGTTACATTAATGAAAAATTAGTCCCTTAAATAAACGTAAATGGACAGGTTTTTATCATTTTTTTTCTTTCTTGCAATTTTGTTTCAAGTTGAAGAATGAAAAAAGATGTCCACATCCCAATGTGAGTACACGACTTAGGTTTTTGAGGTTTCAGATAGAATACTATGTTCACAAGTTGTCTACTAGGTAATGTCTTCTATCTATGCATATATTTATATAGAAATCTTCTTTTATTCCTGAAATGGACAGATAAATTACTTAATTGCAGTCACGTAGACAATAAATGATAAGTATAGATAAATACAGATTTTGAAGGTATTACCTATGCACGATATCGGAGACAACTTTTATACACATTTTTCATTGTTCACACAAAATACTGACAAAATTTACTTTTATACACATTTTGTATTGTTTATACGAAATGCTAACGAAGTTTACAATTGTTTGTGGCTGTTATTTATTGTAATTATATAATTCAACCACTAAGAATATATATAAAACTATATGATAAATGTTTAGAGATCGATCATCATACAAAAAAAAATCACAATAACAAGTATAATAGTATAACTCATAAAGATTGTATGGACACTTGACATTGTTCCTCAATTTTATAATTTCGTCCACCAAATTTCCAAACTCCTAATGCTTCATCAGTTATTATCATCCATCATTTATCAGTTTTTCTCGTCCACTACTTAATTAAGTCTCTGCATTTAATGTCATGTCTTTCAACTAACTACTACAAATTAAAGCATTTTAAAGCTATATACAAGAACGTAATTTAATTGTCTAACTTGTGTCATAAGAGAAAAATGAATAATAAAATGTGATAGAATTGGAAAGACATTTTCTATAAAATGGTAAATTTAGAAATAATTCAAAATCTAATGTCTCAGATGCAATCCTTTTAATCTATTCCAAATGACTCTACTTGAGTTACTAATACAAATAAAGTTGTAGATTTGTGGATGAAGATATGAAAATATGAACTCCATGTATTTGACGGAGAAAATAATATAAGAGCATAAGAGACCATGATATAAACGTGTAATGAAATGTATATTCAGTTCTTCACTTTTTTTTTTTTGGATAATTACAAAAATATCACTTTTTGTGTGGACATTTGCAAGAATACCACTTAGGGGTGTCTATTTACAAAAATACCACTAATTATAGATTTATAAAACATATATCTTAAAAACTTTAAACCCTAAAAAATGTTTTGACCCCTAAAACTCCCTAAACCCTCATAACTAAACCCTAATAGAACATAATTAACCCAAATATAAATAATATAAAGAAAAAATAATTTTGAAAAAGTGACATTTTTGTAAAGATTTCAAAAATGTGACATTTTTGTAAAGTGGCACTTGAAAAGTGGCATTTTTTGAAATTTCTCTTTTTTTTAATATATTACAAAAGGTATATTTGATTTAGTCTTATTTATTCATTTGATTTGATTTTAGTAAATTATATACCATTATATTTAAGATGATTTTAATTAATAATGTCAAAATTATACATCAAATATTTGACCATTCAGTTAGTTTAACACAATGATAAATCATCTTTTTACAACCAATGCACCACAAAATAACAGTTGCTACGGCAAGATACATCAAATTTTAATATTTACATCAATTCGAATCTAATATTACATGTTGGCTGTCAAAACTTACATTTAAACAAAAAAAAAGAGATTTTACGGAAGACTTTTCTTTTCAAACAAATAAAGTTTCATAAAAATAGAAAAGAAGAAAACTCCCCCTAAATGTTTATTAAAGACAATATTATTTTTTGGTATGAATGTAAAAATTTTATTCGAACAAATCGTTTGCATATAAATGTTACTTTTATCAGATGTATCTAATCATCATCCTAACATTCTTTTGAAATGAAAAACAGAGTTGGTGTGAAAACTATATGTGGTTGTGAGTTGCAGAATATAGCTTGATCGTTTATGGTGGGCGCGAGCTTGAAGGCATAGCTCCACGACCTCCGTATAGTCGTGCTCCCTCATAGCTCGAAATTGAACTAATGCGATTCATGATATTATTTTCTATTTGCTTAGTGAGGATTCCCACTGCCAAATGTGGTAGAAAAATTGATTGATGAACGTAACGAATGAGGAACAAAAGATATTTGTGTCGAGAAGACCTTAGTAAGCTGATGTGCATGTCCCAGTTTGTGGTATATATAGTCCGAATCTAGCAACTTCAAAGCAATGTTCTACCATAATTCGCCGGTAAAACAACATCCAAAGAATAGGTGATTCTAGAATTCGAATACGCAGATTAAGAATATAAAAACACTCCTTTTATTAGCTTTAGAAACTAACTCAAAACTAAAACTTCTTAATCTCTCTCTCAAATTTCTTAAAGGTTTTACTACAACTTGGCAACTCTTTATATAGAGATTAAAACCTAAACTCAAAAGGAAAACTTACATATTTAGATAACTCCTAAATATAACTCTTTATCTAATCTCTTTAGTATAGCTTATTGCTCAAGCTATCTTCAATCTTAAGCCAACATTCTCCCCTTTAAGATTGAAGTCCATCTTCGACACATCTTGAACTCCAATGTGATCCCTCATCTCCTTGAACCTGATCTTCCCAAGTGCCTTAGTCAAAATATTAGCCTTTTGTTCGATTCCGGGAACATGTTCTACCTCGACTTGACCATTCTCAACACATTCTCGTATGAAATGGTATCTTCGATGGATATGTTTGCTGCGTCCGTGAAAGACTGGATTCTTGGTGAGTGCAATTGCAGATTTGTTATCAACTCTTATTGTCACCTTCTCACATGTTGTTCCAATGATTTCAACAAAGAGCTCTTGGAGCCAAATAGCATGCTTTGCCGTTTCCGTAGCAGCCATGAATTCGGCTTCACAAGAAGATAACACCGCAACTTGTTGTTTCTGAGAGCACCATGTTATTGGACACTCATTAAGATAGAAAACATGGCTGCTGTACTTTTTCCATCATCCAAATCCACACTATGGCTGCTATCACTGTAGCCAACTAAACCTGATCTAACTCCTCTTTTAAAGTACAGACCATGAGAGTGCGTTCCTTGAAGATACCTTAAAATGTGTTTTAGTGCAGCTCCATGTGACTCATTTGGCTCTTGTAAATATCTGCTCAACATTCCAACAGAGTAAGAAAGATCAGATCGAGTGTGAAGTAATTATCTAAGACATCCAATATTTCTTCTATAGTCTCAGTCGTTGATACTCCTTTCTTCTTGTGCCTTTGAAAGCACTAAACCAGAATCCAGTGGTGTATGGACTGTGTTGCATTCACTCATTCCAGCTTCTTCTAGAATTTTCTTTGCGTATCGCTCTTGTTTTAACGTGATCCCATCCTCTTCTTGCATAACTTCAATACCAAGATAATAGGTGAGTTTTCCCAGATCACTCATCTCAAAGTTTCTAGCCATACCATCCTTGATATCAAGCATTAGTTCTAGCAAATCATCTACATACACTGCGACAATAAGAAGATGCTCCCGCTCTCGTTTTCTATATAAAGAGGGTTCCTTGGAACATTTTTCGAATTTTAATTCCAAGAGAATTTAATTTAGCTTAGTGTTCCACACCCGAGGTGCTTGTCTTAGTCCGTAGAGAGCCTTGTGTAGTTTATACACCTTCTCCTCACTACCTTTGATTACAAAACCCTCAGGTTGTGTGACGTAAACATCTTCCTTTAATTCACCATGGAGAAAAGCACTCTTCACATCTAGATAATGCACTTCCCAACCGTTTGACGCAGCTAAAGCAACAATGAAACGAATTGTCTCAATACGAGCTACCGGAGCAAACACCTCATCAAAGTCTATGCTGTGTCTTTATACATAGCCCTTTGCCACAAGCCTTGCTTTATGCTTGTTTATGCTATTATCCGAATTTTGTTTCAGCTTGAAGACCCACTTTAAACCGATTGGTTTACATCCAATGGGAAGATCAACTAAACTCCATGTTTTGTTCTTTGTTATCGACAAATTTTCTTCACCACTAAGTATCTCTCCATACCTTCAACTTGTTCGCCTCTTTAAAATCACCTGGTTCTTCATTAATTATTAGCAGGAGATGTTCTCCTTCGATCTCTGCTAATAATACGTAATCACTTAAGTACTTTGGTTTTGTACTTTCCCTTGATGATCTTCGTAAGAGAGTTACTAGCTGGGACGGTTCTTGTTCCTCATTCTCAGATTGCTCATTATCATCATCTTCGATAACAACATCATCGTTCTCTCTGTTTTCCCCTGTTGCATCGTTGACTACACTATCCCAAACATCATTCGTTCCAAAATCTCCAAGGGTGAGAGTAAACGTCCCTGATTCCGCAGACACTCCTTCTGAATTGTTCCACTTCCAACTTTTACTTTCATCAAAGACCACATACATCCCTGCTTACTATGATTTTCCGATTAGTTAGATCTAGGAGACGGTAAGCTTTCGAACCAGGTTATATCCCAAGATACACAAGCATTCTTGATCTATCATCAAGTTTTCTTAGATGCGGAGCCTCAACCGTTGGATAGCTAATGCAACCAAATACCCGTAGATGCTCTACATTCAGCTTCTTGTTCTTCAATGCTTCATAGGGTGTTTGATCCTTTAACACTCTTGTTCCCACTCTGTTTATAAGATAGGTCGCATGTCTTACCGCCTCTCCCCATATATAATTAGGCATGTTCGTGTGTTTTAGAATGCTTCGAGTCATCTAACAAATGGTATCAGAGCCTAGGTTTGGAAAAGTGGACTTGGAGAAGTGGGTTGGGCTTGGATGTTCGATGTGGGAGGAGAGCCCCCAAAAAGGAGATCTCGCGAATAAGGGTGCAGGGATATTGTATCGAAGGTATTCCTAATGGTGTCCCAAAGGTTAGGTGAAGAACATGCGATACAAGATGGGTGCCAGGTTTTGCCGGAGGTAGAAGACCACGGGTTTATGTTGAAAAAGCAGGAACCTTTGCACAAGATACTTTGAACAGAGATATGAACTAGAGACAGATAGTTTCCAATAAAAACACACAGTCTTTATTGCTTTCCCCGCAGGGCGCAACAGCCGATACACAACACAGCTGTTGCAAGAGATAGATTATACAAACACTTCTATAGAATAGATCCTATAACCTATTCTAACCAGAGTTACGCGACATCACACATACGTGATTCGCTCCTGAACATGTTCCTAATCTACCCAATGTAACGCAACAACAGTTACGAAACCTATCTCTTTCACTCAACACAACAGATCAAATGGCTCTCACTGTTTATGAGTTCTTCAAAGACGTATTTCGGAAGAACTAGTCGGCATATGATGAACTTATAAACAGTGAGAGCCATTTGATCTGTTGTGTTGATGTTGTAGCAACCAGCAACTCCTATAGCCCTAAAAACAGCTCCCCCTTAATCCGAAAGGGCAACAGAACTGTTCATGTTGATGTCAGACCACCAGTCCCATCAACCTTTGATCAACAGTAAGTAATCCCACTTGCACCTTGACTTTGTGCACTTGTGTCAGACCTCCTTGTTTCCCGAATCCGACTTTTCGTATACGCTTCCTGGTAGTGCGGTTCCCAACTCGAGGTGCCACCTAGCGTGCCTAGTCACAAGAAGACTTTTCTCCTTAGTTTGCTGATTATTCCTTCCAGCTTCTGTGTAGCACACGAACTCTTCACTATCATGTTGCTTCAGCAGATTCTTCTGCACTAACAATCTCTCCCTTTTTACTTGAGTATGACAATCCAAGCAACTTGCACAAGGAGCAAATGAACATACACCACGGTACATTCTGCAAACTACTCTATACACTCCAAGCCACACAAACAAACTTAAGCAACCAGATAAGCAAAAATGAACTGAAACAGAAATGGTTACCAGAACATAATTATACAAACCCAAGGCATAAGTTCATCATCCTAACAGCCTCATTCAGAGGTATTTGCAACAACTGAAACAGAAACATGAATAGAAACAAAATACCAATGTTCAAGTTACAAGCAAACTAGATAGATAAAGATCAGACTAGATAACAGCACACATCAGAAACATTAGGAGGAAGATCCATTTTCCTCTTCTTCATCATATTGAGCCTCCTCGCCCTTTGCATAAGCTGCCTTCACCCCGAGTTCCTTGCTAACCGTGGTTCCATATTCTCTCCCTGCTTGGATGCATACTCATGTAAAAACACTAGTACACGAACGCATAAATGAAGAAAAGCAGGAAACAAACAGCGGATACAAAACCTGACAGCCTAGACATGATGTTGTTGATAAGAGCATACGCCTCTTTGAGATCGAACAACAAACACGGAGCAGCCGGATCTATAGGAATCCCATACTGAGATGAATCCTTGGAGTCCGGACGCATGATAGCAGGAGCAGCAGATGTGTGATCCCCAGGGTGTGTTGGTACAATGTGTTGAAATGCCAGAACCTGATCGATTAGATTCCGCATAGCAAGCTTGTAGGGTGGTTGCAGATTCACATAGGCCATGATCTGATCATAGGCCAGTTTACCAAAGTTAAATGGTGTCTTGTTGACCACCATGGAGACCAGAATTGCACGATCCGGGTTCAGAGACGTTCTGTTGGTTGACGGTATCCAGTTGTAACAGCATACCTTGTACAGTAGAGCCATGGTCTTAATCATCCTAGAGGTCGAATGATCCTCCCACTTCCTGATGTGACCATCTGTGAGGAGAGATATCACATCCTCATATGGATCCTCACTATGAACAAGCGGAGCATCCGACTCATACGGCACCTCAGGAAGCTGTAACATCTTGTTGATGATACTAGGAGTGAACTCGTACATTGCTCCTCTGACATACACACAGTGTTGACCATCTTCTCTGAGTTCCATATCATCCAAATTGGCATAGAACTCCTTGAAAACTTCAGGACAGAAGGTATCAATTTCAATGACCATATACAACAGACCGGCATCCTGAATGTACTTCTCTGCAATCTGCTGAGCATCCACTCCTAGATTCAGAACACGCATCTCATTGAAGTTCATGACAGAGATGACTTTATGCCTGTTTGCTACAGCAAGAGAAACACACATATTGTCATTGGGAGTCAGCGCACATTTCTTTAGTTCTGGATTCTTCTGGTCACGAGCAGACACAATCTGACGATTCTCTTCATATCTCTTCATGAAGGCTAGCCTCACATCCTCAGGATCATCCACCATTTCTTCCAAATGGAATGCATGTCGACCTTTTGCAGTTCCTGAGGCACCAGCACCCGTTCCAGCAGCCAGATCTGACCCCTGATGAGTCACAGAATCTCTGTTTCCCGAGACAGAGTCACCACTGTCGTCTTCAACAGTGAGAGGCGCTGAGATAGTTGTTCGATTTGCGGGAGGGTTTCGACTCCTAGTTCGAAGATGCTAAGTCATCGGAACCACCTTCGATTCAACCTTTATAATTGCAGTACACTTCTGTTTCTTGGATTTTGAACCACCAGCCTTGTTAGATGCAGCAGCCCTTTTTGATTTGACCGGAGATGGATCTTCAGCGGTGTTAGTAGCTTTTCATGGTGATTTAGTCATGATGATTTCTGCAAATCATAAAGAAAACGACAGCCAGAAGCGAGAGAAAAGTAGAGAACCAAGAGATAAATGTGAACTGTAGGAGATAGAAAGAAACTAGGGTTGAAATAGGGAAAACCAACAGTTACTCGTGATAAGACAGGCAGCAGCGTGAGCAGTTCGTTTTTTCCCCCATTTTCCTCGATTTTCAGAAAAGTAAACCGTAACTCGAGAATCTTCTTTTCCGAACCGTCTTCAAGCCCATTATTTCCCTTTAAGAGAGCCCAACAAGATATCATGGAGATATAGGGGTCAACCCCTCCATAACACTCATTTCCAACTAACTGGAAGGAACCAGTTCATCAATAACACATGATTCAAACCGAAATGGTTGAAAACGACAAAAACAAAAGGGGAGGATCTTGACGAGCTAGGAAAAACCTAACATAAAGACAACCCATGAGATTTAAAATACACAGTACATGAGATGACAGTAATACAAGAACCTAGACCTAATCGTATATACACACAATCAGACTCATGCAGCAGTCTCATAAACAGGGAGCAGAAATGCAACCACTGTGAACTGAGTTACGACAGACGAGAACCAGTCTCGAACAACACTGATTTTCTGAGACCAAAATATGCGAACCAGAAAGAGAAGAATTTTGACCAAGATATATACATATGTATACAGAATAGAGACACAAACCCGCAGACTTATCCAAGAGGACATGTGACAACACAAGTTGACATCAGAACAGCAAGCGAAAGTCTTTTTGATGGTGATTCAATACGCCAGCCCAGTATGGTAGTTGTTTCTCATAGAGGAGCTTTCACACTCAGTGATCAACTCATAATAGTCTTCACATTAGCATACATGTTCAGACTCTGCAAAAGAAATACAAACACATAAAAGAAATCCCCTTCCCAGCTCATTTTAATTTCGAGCAAGTGACACAGACTGAGTCACATTTTCTTTTTCTCTTATAGCTTCTTTTCTTTCTTTTCTTTTTCTTCTCTTTCTTTTCTTTCTTTTCTTTTTCTTCTCTTTCTTTTCTTTTTCTTTTCTATCTTCTTTTCTTTTTTTTTCTTTTTCTTTGAACCCAACATAATGGATTAGAGAGAGATAAGAAAAACATAAACCAATTCTGAACATGTATGATGAGCAGCTCTTTTTCTGATTGATATGCCGATGAGAGGTTTTGAGAGGTGATCTGTACAATAGATTAAAAAACACACTTGCTATCCTGAAACAACTATTTACCACACAACCATCTAGAACAGATCAAGACTTAGTGCTCACAAAGAGCAAGGTGAGATTTTGACCTAGCAACCATTTTTGAAAACAGATTTTTGATAAACTTTCTTGCAGATTGATCATCAGAACAAATAAGTGTGCTCTCAACTAGACAACACCTAGCAAACTCTAGAATCAAATGGTACTTAGTACACATATGCTCAGTTCTCATTCTAGCTTGACCATTCAACAAGCACCATGCAAGACCCAAACAATCCAGTAAAGAGAAAGATATATCATGAGTCATACCCAATCAGCCCGAGTCTGTGTCTTACGGTTGCACACCTCACATGTTGGTTCCATACTCAACTGAGTAAGAAGGAGTTTGAGCACATGGATGTGTTTCACAAGGGAGTTGTCCCTGTATTGTAACACCCGTGAACCAAAATTTTTTGGTTGGTGCGTCAATCGACACAGTGTGTGTGTGTGTGTGTGTTGATCGACACACATGGTTAGACTCGCGAGGAGTCGGGTTCTGGGTGTTGCGTCGATCGACACAAGTGATTTGCGTCGATCGACGCAAGTTGAAATCGAACCGACAAGTTCGGTTCTTGATCGCTTGGTTTGGTGATCGGTTTAGGGAACCCTAGGGTTCCATTATATAAGCGTGGGGATCACGTTTTGTGGCTCTTTTGGCCAAAAATCCGAAGAGTTAGAGAGAACTGTGAGAGATGTGACTTTCTTGAGAGAAAAACAGTTCTGTCCAATTTTAGAAGGGGAGACGAACGGCTGGGAAGATCGGATTAGATTGGAGCCAAAGTTCTAGGGTAAGTTACTCTCGTATCTAGCTTTGAGAGAAATCGGTTTGTCATTTGGATTAGTATTTCGAGATTTATCGTTGTTTTGCTAAGAGATGTTTCTGTAGTTTTTGGTCTGCGATCAGTCCATTTCGAGGGAGGATTACCGTTGAACTAGAAAGACTTAGGAGACAATTTGCCTATCTATGGAAAGCTCTCTCTGTCTAGTTTTCAGAACAGGTTTCCGATCCTGTTTCTGATGTAATATCCGTTCACTATGTTCTTTAGATGTCAATGTGTCGTTCATATTTTCTGAGATTATCCGAACAACGAACTTGCGGGCTGTTTTCCATCAGTCGGTTAGAACCCAGAAGATGATCTAGGTATCATTGGAAAGCCCCGAGTTATAACCGTTTTTCCTAAGGTGAGTGCGTGATCATGGTTTATCTCGGTAAAATAATTGATGGAATATGACTGTTTGTTATTGTTTGGATTGGATTCTGTGTGTTTTGTTGATGGATTCGTGTAGGAGATCGATGAATCGCTTTGGATTCGAGCCATGAGAGGATAGCCTTAATCCTCACGATCTACAGCGACGCGTCGATTGAGACAATTGCTTTGCATCGATTGACACAAGTGCGTCGTGTCAATCAACACCAGGATGGTGTGTCGATCGACGCAGTTGCAGTGCATCGATCGACACAACGCAAGTCTTCTAGACTGATTCATGTTGCTTGTTCTTGCATGTATTGTTGTTTGCTCATCCTAGTATTGTTTTTTTTTGCTTATGCTTGTGTGTATAGCCAAGTAGATGAGATGACCGCATCACTGAGTATTTGTGATAATACTCACGCATCTCTTATAACCATGTGATGCAGGTAAAAGAGAAAGTGAGATCATGGAATAAAGGTAAGGAAGAGGAGATGATCTAGTGTCTCAATTTAGTGTTTTATGCTTTTGCTAGACTTGTTAAGTTGCTGGATTATGAACTTGGAATGGTTGAATTGCTATTGGTTATTTGATAATTATTGACTATTTAATGGTTTTGTTATTCCGCTGGATTGGTTTCTCTTGATTCGATATTGAGGATTAGCATTTATGAGAATGTTAATTCGGGTCCAATGTTGAACTATTTAAAAAAAAAAAAGGGTTGGGTTGTTTCAGTTTGGTATCAGAACCCTTATGGTTTTAGGGCGGGAGAACGTAGTTGATTAAGTGGAGTAGTCAATTGCGTGTTAGATTGATTGATTATGTGAGTTAGTCAATTGATTGTTGTGTAGGTTTGGAGTCCTAGATCATCTTCTCCGAGCCTTCAATAAGATTCCACGGTATGTGTTGTTTAACCTTTCTTGTTTTATAGTATTCTTAGTTTCTGTTTCTAGTAGTGAAGAGAAATGGATAGAGGTACTAGAGTTGCTAGAGGTATAGGCCGAGGAGGCCGAGATGGTCGTGGAGGGCGTGAGCGCAGGCGGGAACTTGGGAGTGAGTCTGCTGCAGTGAGTGTGGCCCAGAAGACCACGCAGAAGCACGTGGCTATTTTGCAGACGTATCGGGAGGGTTTCGTGGGTGTTGCCACTGCTGGTACCATTGTGAGGGCTGGTGGGACTAGTGAAGGTCCCGGTGTAGCTGGCGGTGCGGCGGCCCAGGTGGGGTGCTGCCGCAGGTGTTGCCCATGATCGAGCTGATAGTCTAGTGAGTTTGCTACAAATGATACTGGAGCGGTTACCAGGTGGGGTACCAGTTTGGGGTTAGGCTCCGGAGGTGCAGCCGTATGTGGATGGTGTGTAACCGGGAGGGGCTGGGGTGCAGCCGAGGGTTGTGGTTGCGGATGAGCTTCCATCTTATCTTGGGAGGATGGAGCACATGCAGAAGATGCGTATTCCTTACAATTTGGAGACCAAGTGAGGTAGTTCTAGTCAGAGATGCTATAGGCGTTAAGAATTGATTTCTCTAGGGAATGAGGATTTTCCCAAATAACTCATTATGAGAATTTCTCCAAGAGGGATGAGGATTTCCCTGAGTGTTACTGAGCGATGAGGATTTCCCTTAGTAATACTGAGAGAGGAGAATTTTTCTCGATGGGATGAGGATTTCCCTGTGGGTGGTACTGGAGATGAGGATTTCCCTTAGTAATACTACGAGATGAGTACTTCTCTGGAGGGGATGAGGATTTCCCCTGTATACTGCTAGCTCGACGGACGGTGTGTTCTGAGTGTGTGAGTGGTATGGTGCACTGATAGCTCAAAGGATGTGATCCTGAGAGTGGGAGTGGTATGGTTATGAGTTATGAGTTGAGAGTAATCAATGTCTGAGACGTGGCTATGTGTATAGGACTAGATGCAGACCTTAGAGATCATGTTAGTTGATCTATAGTGGTAGTTGAGACCGTAGTGGATGGTATTGCATTGTACTTGGGTATGAGTAGTTACCTAGTACTTAACTGAGAGATGAGTAGTTCTCTCGAAGGGATGAGTAGTTTCTCTCTATACCGAGTAGACCTGGCAGTGCATTATCTGGATGGTGAGGCGCATCTCTGGTGGAGAGGTATTGTGGCCAGGAAGGTGTAGGCAGATATGGCCTAAGAGGACTTTTTGGCAGAGTCTAATGCCAAGTTTTTTCCGCAGGAGCCGGTGGATCGGTTAGAGTTGAGGCTTTTGGAGTTGACTCTGGGTGACCGGTCAGTGAGGGAGTTCGACGCAGATTTCGGTTGACTTCTGGTTCATGCGGGTGGTGGCATGGGGCGATAGGCCCAGGTAAGGAGGTTCTTGAGAGGACTTCGAGCTGATTTGAGATTGTTGCGGCGATTGAGGAGAACCTGAGGGAGCAGGTGGTGGTGGTTAGTCTTCCTATTCAGCAGTGGAGGTCACAGCAGGTAGGTCCGAGCAAAGGCGGTAGGCCTGCGCAAGGACAGAAGAGGAAGTGGGAAAGCACTTCGGGACCGAGTCAGAGGGTTCAGGGTAATCAGGGATGCTTCGGGTGTGCGAGCATGGATCACAGGTTGGCGAGCGGTCCTAGGAAGGATGAGTCTCGGGATATAATGTTAAGGTTCTTAGGCACATGGAAACTGTGCAGGGACCTTAGTAGTGGGCGGGTGTGAGTCCCATGTTTTATTCGATTCTGGAGCAACGAATCGCTTCATTACTCCGGAGTGTGCGAAGAGCAGCGGTATTCGGAGTAATTCTGGTGAGCAGTCGGGAGTAGTTAGAGTTTCTGGAGGGAAGTCTTTGGCTATTTTTGGGCGGGCTCGGGGCTTGGATATTCTGGTGGCAGGAGAGTTGATGCCAGCAGATTTGATTATTAGTCTGGTGGAGCTGTACGATGTCATTCTAGGGATGGATTGGCTAGATCGGTATAGGGTTCTTCTGGATTATCGTCGGAGATGAGGTATGGGCATTATGAGTTCGTGGTGATGCCTTTTGGGTTGATAAATGCGTCAGCAGCGTTCATGAGGTTGATGAATGGGGTGTTCTAGGAGTATCTGGATGAGTTTGTGATCATCTTCATTGATGATATTCTGGTGTATTCGAGGAGTCCTGAGGAGCATTAGGTTCATCTGAGGGCGGTTCTGGAGAAGCTGCGGGAGCAGAAGCTGTATGCGAAGTTGAGCAAGTGCAGTTTCTGGCAGTGGTAGATGGGTTTTCTTGGCCATGTGGTATCTGCAGAGGGAGTTTCTGCGGATGCGGCTAAGATTGAGGCTACCAGAGGGTGGCCTAGACCGAGGATTGCCACGGAGATCAGGAGTTTTCTCGGTTTAGCGGGTTACTATCAGAGATTCGTTAAGGGTTTGACGAGTATGGCGCAGGCGATGACGAACCTGACAAGGAAGGATGTTCTCTTTGTGTGGTCTTCAGCTTGCGACAAGAGTTTCGAGAAGCTGAAGGACATGTTGACGAGTACACCAGTGTTGGCAGGGGAAGGTAACTGCATATGCTTCGAGGCAGTTGAGGAAGCCTGAGTGCAACTACCCTACTCACGACTTGGAGTTGGCGGCTGTGATTTTCGCTTTAAAGATTTGGCATCTTATCTTTATGGCGGAAAGGTGCTGGTGTTCACAGACCATAAGAGTCTGAAGTACTTCTTCACTCAGCCCGAGCTGAACCAGAGACAGAAGCGCTGGATGGAGTTGGTAGCAGATTATGATATGGAGATTGGGTACCATCCGGGTAAGGCGAATCTGGTTGCAGATGCGTTGAGTCAGAAGAGGGTTGCTTCAGGAAAAAAGCGAGATATAGAGGTTTTGGTGAGCGAGATTAGCACGTTGAGGTTATGTGTTATCTCACAGGAGTCATTGGGGTTAGAGGCAGCTAACCAGGCTAATTTGTTGAGCAGGATCTGGATAGCTCAGGAGAAGGATCAGGGTTTGATTGATGCTTCTCGGGTTGCGGGTTCAGAGTATCTGGTCTCGACGAATGGGACGATACTTGTGAACAGGCGGGTTTGTGTACCCAAAGATGAGGATCTGAGGCAGGAGATACTGAGAGAGGCTCATTCGAGCATTTTGTCGATTCATACGGGGGCGACTAAGATGTACCAGGATCTGAGGCGGTATTATCACTGGGTCGGGATGAAGAAGGATGTGGCTAACTGGGTTGCAGCATGCAACGTGTGTCAGCTGGTGAAGGCTGAGCATCAGGTGCCGAGTGGTTTACTGCAGAGTTTGCCTACTCTGGAGTGGAAGTGGGATATGATTACCATGGACTTTATGACAGGGTTGCCGGTGTCGCGGACCTATGATGCTATTTGGGTGATTGTGGATCGTCTGACTAAGTCAGCACATTTTTTTGCCATCAAGTTTTGGCTAAGAAGTATGTGCGTGAGATTGTGAGTTTGCACGGTGTGCCAGTGAGTATTGTGTCAAACAGGGATCCGAGATTTGGTTCAGAGTTTTGGGGAGCATTTCAGGCTGAGATGGGCACTAAGTGCATATGAGTACAACATATCATCTGCAGACGGATGGGCAGTCTGAGAGGACGATTCAGACTCTTGAAGATTTACTGAGGATGTGTGTGCTGGATTACAGTGGTCATTGGGCAGATCACTTGAACCTGGTTGAGTTTGCGTATAACAATAGTTACCAGGTGAGTATTGGGATGGCTCTATACAAGGCTCTGTATGGAAGGTCGTGTCATACACCATTATATTGGACTCAAGTGGGGGAGAGGAGCATGTTTCGTGCAGATTTTGTTCAGGAGACGACGGAGAAGATCCGTGTCTTGAGGTTGAACATGAAGGAGGCTTAGGATCGGCAGAAGAGTTATGCTGATAAGAGGAGGAAGGAGCTGGAGTTTGTGCTGGGAGATCTGGTGTATCCCAAGGCAGCGATGTTGAGGGGTCCTAAAAGATCCATTTCAGAGAATAAGCTAAGTCCGAGGTTTATGGGTCCGTTCAAGGTTATGGAACGGGTTGGACCAGTAGCTTATCGGTTGGAGTTACCTCAGAGTATGTAGACTTTTCAGAAAATCTTCCATCTTTCGATGCTGCGGAAGTGTCTGCATGAGTCTGAGGAGGTGTTGGCTAGGATCCCGAAGGATCTTCAGCCCAACATGACGTTGGAGGCGAGACCTGTGAGGATTCTCAAGAGGAGAGTCAAGGTCCTGCGCCAGAAAAGGATACCGTTGGTGAGAGTCGTGTAGGACTGCGACGGTGTCGAGGAGAAGACTCGGGAATCGGAAGCGAAGATGAAGATGAAGGCAAAGTTCGCGAAGTGGTTTGAGAAGCAAGCGGTTGCTTAAGTTGTCTTTCTTTTCTGGTTTTCAGTTGTTATAGCATGTGGCAATGTTGATTTAGTTTTCGTTTAGTGTGTAACGATTATACATTTTGATGATTTAATGAGATGGGGATTTCTTATTAAATGTGTTTATAAGATGTGAGTTCTTATATTTATGACTGGTGGGTCATGTGTGTATGTGAGGGCTAGAAATAGAAGTTCTATGTGAGTTGGAGCTTGTCCATGTTCTAGGTATATCTAGGAATGGAGGTTTTATGGGAGTTAGGACTTACCTGTTCTCTAGATGGTGCTGGGAAATAGAGGTCTTATGTGTCTATTTCCTAGGGAGAGTCTAGAAAAGAGGTTTTATGTGAGTTAGAATTGTCTTTCCAAGGACTCTGTGGAAACACCCATGGTGGTTGGGTTATTTCGGATGACCTAGTGATTGGTCATGGATGTGATGACATTCCAGGTGAGGGGATGTCATGAGAACCACGAGAAGTGATTCTGGTCGACGGGTACATATGAGGCACGTTACAGAAGGTACACCAGGGAACAAATGAAGTTTCCTGGGTATACTTGAGGGGATAGGTGAGGTTCTCTCCAGGGAACAAGTGAGGTTCTGTCCAGGGGACAAGTGAGGTCTTCTGCGTGCCGATACCTTGACGGACTGTATGTCTCGAGAGTGAGAGGGGCACGGAGCATACCGATAGCCTGATGGACGGTGGTCCTGAAGGTGGGAGGGATCTGTTATACACCGAGATCTCCAGGGTGACGACTCTGGGAGTGTTAAGGGTGTATATGTATATGGGTATGAGCATAGCATCTATGATGTGATTATGAGTATGAGACTGGATGAGCTTCGGGGATCGGGAAGGATCTCAGGTGGTGCTGGCCGGGTAGGGTCAGGAGTGTTGATGTGATTGGTGTCTAGTTTAGGGATTTTACTTGCGTTTGGGAACCTCGGTTCAAATGACCCAGGTAACTTATGTAGCGTCTTGGTCGTGCATGTTTTTGTTTGATTATTGCACGATAAATTGGTTCAACTCTGGGTCTACGGTTGGTCGGACATGTTCTTGTTTCATTGTTGTGCGATCAATCGGGCAGGCTTGGTCTGAAACAGAAAATGTTACATTATGGTGTCTTTTCGGGTGAAGCAGGTCGGGCTTCGGACGGGAGGGTTAGTCTTAGCAAGGACGGTGTTGTGTGATTCGAGGTCGAATCCGTGTTAGTGGGGGAGAATTGTAACGCCCGTGAACCAAAATGTGTATTTTTGGTTGGTGCGTCGATCGACACAGTGTGTGTGTGTATCGATCGACACACATGGTTGGACTCGCGAGGAGTTGGGTTCTGGGTGTTGCGTCGATTGACACAAGTAATTTGCGTCGATCGATGAAAGTTGATCTTGGGGATCGTGTTTTGTGGCTCTTTTGGCCGAAAATCCGAAGAGTTAGAGAGAATTGTGAGAGAAGTGACTTTCTTGAGAGAAAAATAGTTCTGTCCGATTTTAGAAGGGGAGACGAACGGCTGGGAAGATCGGATCGGATTATAGCGAAAATTCTATAGTAAGTTGTCCACTCTCGTATCTAGCTTTGGGTGAAATTGGTTTGTCATTTGGATTAGTATTCCGAGAGTTATTGTCATTTTACTAAGAGATGTTTCTGCAGTTTTTGGTCTGCGATCAGTCTATTTCGAGGGAGGATTTCTGTTGAACGAGAAAGACTTAGGAGACGATCTGCCTATCTATGGAAAGCTCTCTCTCCCTATCTATGGAAAGCTCTCTCTGTCTAGTTTTCAGAATAGGTTTCCGATCCTAGTTTCGATGTAATATTCGTTCACTGTATTCTTTAAATTTCAACGTGTTGTTCATGTTTTCTGAGACTGGAATGTCCTGTTCCAGTTCCGAACAACGAACTTGCGGGCTGTTTTCCATCGGTCTGTAAGAACCCAGAAGACTATCTACATATCATTGGAAAGCCCGAATCTTAGCTTTCCAGAGCCACCGAGTTCGGTTTAATCTGAAATTTGAAACGCATGTTATAACCATTTTTCCTAAGGTGAGTGCGTGACCATCGTTTATCTAGGTAAAGGAATTGATGGAATATGATTGTTTGCTGTTGTTTGGGTTGGATTCTGTGTGTTTTGTTGATGGATTCGTGCAGGAGATCGATGAATCGCTTTGGATTCGAGCCATGAGAGGATAGGCTCGATCCTCATGATCTGCAGCGACGCGTCGATTGACACAATTATTTTGCGTTGATCGACACCAGGGTAGTGTGTGGATCGACGCAGTTGCAGTGCATCGATCGACACCTAGTGGTTGTGTCGATCGACGCAAGTCTTCTGGACTAGTTCAAGTTGCTTGTTCGTGCATGTATTGTTGTTTGCTCATCCTGGTGTTGTATCTTTTGCTTATGCATGTGTGTATAGCCAAGTAGATGGGATGACCGCATCACTGAGTATTTGTGATAATACTTACGCATCTCTTATAACCATGTGATGCAGGTAAAGAGAAAGTGTGATCGTGGAATCAAGGCGAGGAAGAGGAAATGATCTAGTGTCTCAGTTTGGTGTTTTATGCTTTTGCTAGACTTGTTAAGTTGCTGGATTGTGAACTTGGAATGGTTGAATTGATGTTGGTTATTTGATAATTATTGACTATTGAATGGTTTTGTTATTCCGCTGGATTGGTTTCTCTTGATTGGATATTGAGGATTAGCATTTATGGAAATGTTAATTCGGGTCCAATGTTGAACTATTTAAAAAAAAAAAAAAAAAAAGGGTTGGGTTGTTTCATGTATGCTCTCCAGCTGATGTTTCTGCTTCTTGTTGGTCCTACATCACTTAACACAACAACATCAAATATACATTTAATGATAGTTGATTTGCTACCTTTTGAACCGTGATCAGAGGAACAGGTGATCAGATTCTATACATTATTTTGAGTGAGATATTTCAGTTCCTTGTGAGTAACCAATGACCATCCATTATTCTCATCAGCTGCGTTGAATCTATGTAATCTTCTGACACACGAAGTATCTGAACAGCTAGATTCCTGATTAACCAGATCAAGTCCGGTCATACCATCAGGATGACATCCTTCAGAACATTCCTAGACATAGCAGTTGTTCTCGACCTTAGACCCATAGAAAATTGTGTTTCCATCTATGTCAACAGCACGACATCCACTCATATCGAACACAACACTCAACCCATCAGAATACAACTGACTCACACTGATCAGATTCATAGTGAGTTCTTCAACGAAGTATGACTATTGACAGTGGATTCCTTTCGAGTAATGTGTCAAAACTGACCGTCTCCATACATGACAGTACCCCTGATTGACTCATGGTAGTTGCTCAAAAGACTTTTGTCACTAGTCATGTGTTTGGAACAGCCACTGTCAAAGTACCACCTCTCTTTATCATCTCTAAGATCAGTGATCCATGCCATGTTGACCACTGAATGCAGCTTGTTCCTCTTAGGATCATAATCGTTCACACTGCCAACTTCATCCAGAACAACTTTCTTATCATAAAGGTCTTTCTTGGTGACCCAAACACAACCGTACCTTGTGGGCTCAATCCAACACCCTTTTGATTTCCAGAACGTCATAAGTTTCTTCTTCTTTTTGAAGCACTGCTGCCACTTGTGGCCTTCTTTCCACAATGGAAACACCCTCTGAATTTGTTGTGTGATTCACCATGAGACTTAGGATTAAACTTCCTTTGTTGCTTGCGCATCCTTGCTCTCCTTGAAGCTCTTTTGTTTGGTTTCTGAATATCCTTCAATTTCTTGGTAGCCAAGGAGGACCATGAGGGAGTGTGTGTCTTCATCTCACGAGCAACCATCGAGGTCTTGACATTTTTGCTATGACCAGTTCCAAAGTCATTGCAGACGTGTCCTGGTGATTGCACAGACCCATCTTCCTTTTGAGAAACATCTGTAGCACCACTACTTTTGACAAAGATAATTCGTTCACTTTGACATTCTCTATCACTGCAAGACCCCCTTGATATCCAAGACCCTAACGAATAGACTCGGTTCTTCCCATGGCCAGAATGTTATCAAGTTGTTGAGATCCATTATTGAGACACCTTATCCATTATTTAGAATGCTACTGATCTTGGAGCTGAACTGTACAATTGTCTCATTCGGATCCATCTTCAGATTTTTAAATTGTGAAGCAAGTTGATCAAGTCTTGTTCTTTTCACACTAGAGGTGCCTTCATGAGATTTCTGCAGCACATCCCAAATCTGTTTTGCAGATGTGCAATTTTGAACAAGCTTAAATTCATCTTCATCAATACTACTGAAAATAGTGTTCATGGCACGAGCATTGAATTTTGAGAGATTCTTCTCTTCTGTTGTCCAGCTTGACTTTGGCTTTAGCACCTTAAATCCTTTCTCTGTGAGATCATAAGGTGCTTCCCAACCATCTTCAACAGTCGTCCAAGCCTCTTCTCCTTGACCACGAATGAGTTGCATTAATCGGACTTTCCAGTACCCATACCTCTTTGTATCCAGTAGCAGAGTCTTGTTCGAACTAACTTGCTCAGTAGATGATTCCATGATGTCGCAGGATCTTCACCTGTTAAGGGATGACACACCCTTGGTTTGGTTATCTGCTCTGATACCAAATGAAAAAGCAGGAACATTTGCACAAGATACTTTGAACAGAGATATGAACAAGAGACAGATAATTTCCAATAAAAACACACAGTCTTTATTGCTTTCTCCGCAGGGCACAACAGCCGATACACAACACAGCTGTTGCAACAGAGAGATTACACAAACACTTCTATAGAACAGATCCTACAACCTATTCTACCCAGAGTTATGCGACATCACACACACGTGATTCGCTCCTGAACATGTTCCTAATCTTCCCAATGTAACGCAACAACAGTTACGAAACCTATCTCTTTCACTCAACACAACAGATCAAATGGCTCTCACTATTTCTGAGTTCTTCAAAGATGTATTTCGGAAGAACTAGTCGGCATATGAACTATCCCCCCTCCTTTTATAGTAGTAGCAACCAGCAACTCCTATAGCCCTAAAAACAGCTCCCCCTTAATCCAAAAGGGCAACAGAATTGTTCATGTTGATGTCAGACCACCAGTCCCATCAACCTTTGATCAACAGTAAGTAATCCCACTTGCACCTTGACTTTGTGCACTTGTGTCAGACCTCCTTGTTTACCGAACCCGACTTCCCGCGTACGCTTCCTGGTAGTGCGGTTCCCAACTCGAGGTGCCACCTGGCGTGCCTAGTCACAAGAAGACTTTTCTCCTTAGTTTGCTGATTATTTCTTCCAGCTTCTGTGTAGCACACGAACTCTTCATTGCTTCACTGATCCTGTTGCTTCAGCAGATTCTTCTGCACTAACATATGTGGTACTTGATTTGAGGGGAAGATTTTGGGATATCAATCCAAGTCCCACATCGGAAGTTTAGACATGAATTGTCTAGTATATAAGAGATGTCCAACTCTAATTATTATGAGGCCTTTTGGGAAGGAGTCCAAAAACAAATCCGTGCGGATTTTGCCTCTGGGCCCAAAGCGGACAATATCATATTAATGGGAGGAGTTAGACATGGACATGGAAAGCCCAACAGTAATCGCGGGTATCCTCTGCATTATTACACAAACTGCACACAACATTCATCCCCAAATTCTGATTTTGCATCTTGTCACCCGTTGTTAAACAGTTCATAATAGCAAGCCACAACATAAATTAGTACTTAAGGGTAGAGTGTTTGAACTACACCCCCTTCTACCATGCATTTGTGGTCCATTTAGTTCGAGTGAGGTGCCAAGTGTGTTTTATCACAAACCGATGCTTAAACTTGTCCTCCGAGAACTTCATCACTAATATATCAGCCCCTAGCTTATGTTTCCTCTTTGCTCTTTCGGTTGCCTCTTCCATTTGAAGAAAGGTGTGAGGCTCTATATTTTCGACGTTGATGATTAGAGAAGACTTTGTCCACACTAGCTGATAAAGAGATGCCCATATCAATGGCTTCTCGAGGTCCCCTTTGTCTCAATGAATTTAAATTAGGCTAGATTTCTATATATACTTTGGTATTTAATTGGTTACAAAGAATTTAGATCACGAAAATTAACTAAAAGGATACAAAAAGAGTAAAAGGTTTATTTTGGTGGACTCTAAGAAAGAATTTCTTGGATCAAACCAGACAAGATAAGTTTCTCTAAGTCAGCCACAGCTTGATGAGTTTCATCGATCTGAAACTCACTTCTCCAACCCAAATCCCAAACTCCACTTGTCATCTCTGTCTTCTTACTCTTTAAATCCTTCTCCAAAACCATGTGGATGCTCTCTTTAACAAAGCTGTTCTGTCCTAAGAACGTGTCTCTGTAACTTTTCATGGACTCAAACCCATCACAGACTTCCATTAACAACTCATCAATGTCCACAGAGCTTCTTTGGGGGCAAGTTGGTTCCGCAACGAGAAGAAGGCTTCTCCTTTTGGCTACTTCTTTGCCAAAGTCTAGTGCAAGTCTTTGGTCTGAGATCACAATGCTGTATCTGTTATGAAAGGTTGATTCTTGGCTTCTTTTGGTGTTGGTGTTGAACTCGAAGAGATTATCTGCGTAGGTGATGAAATCTGGGGAGTTGGATAAGAATGATTTAAGAAAGATTTGGGAGGTTTCTGGCTCACGAGAATGCTGAACTGTAGCTGCACAAGAAGTAACTTCTCCGTTGTTGCAATGGCCTTTACAAGAACAATAATAACAGAGTAGATATATATGAGGAGATGCTTAGAAGAAACAAACTTTGAAAACATTCTCAGAGTTAAGAACTTTGTGTAGTACTAACCTTGAATGTGAAGCTCTGAAGAAGTGGTTTCCTCTGCAGAAAGTTGGTTTATTGATCCGCGTGTGTCCTGTGACGAACCTGAACCTGAATTATTCTCCGAAGCGAGGTCATTGTCTTGTTGATGGAGTTTCTTCTTGGCCTATATGAGAAACAGAGTTAATGAGGGTATGTAAAATTAGAAATGAAAGTTATGCATTGAGGCAGTGAGAAAGATTGCTCACATTTGGTCTACTAGCCTCACCAGACTTCTTTAACCGAGTATTACTTTTCTGCTCATCACTACTAGAGCTCGAGCTCAACCTGGAACTCCGACTCTTGTTACTTGACATGTCTGCAGGACTGCTCCGTTTCTTGTGAGTCGTAGGATTATTCGGTGGCTTAATAGCACGGTCATGAGCTCTACATCTATCTTTTCCTTCACCAATATCCTCCTTCTTGACGTAACGCTTTTTGTTGGTTTCCATCGGTTTTCGTTCTCTTGTTACAGGTTTGGCATTGCTTGTAGACATTAGCTTCATCACCTTACCTTCATTCCCTTCAACTTTGCGCACCATTTCTTTCGGTTCTCTTTCTTTCTTGTTCAGAGTTAATGGTAGTTTCATTTTGTTGCAGCTTTTTTTACTCGCTCCCTTGGCTTGATGATCTTTTCTCTGGTTAATCATTTTTGGATGAACCTCCCCTTGCATTCTCGGTTTCCTGGGTAAAACCGGCCTTTTGTTTCCCGGTTTTTCTTCCATTTCCTGCTGTACAACGCGCATAGGTCTGATGAGTACAATAGTTGAGGAGGGATTCTCACTCTGAACCTCTTCAGGCAAAGATTGTACAACAGCTTCTCTTGTAGAGTTGTTGCATCTCACAATTTCATGACTCTCTTTCTTCTTATTCTTCAGCTGCTCTTGTCTTTCTGTTGAAAGCTTTATGATATCCGGCTTATCAATGTGATTCACCGTGCTTTTGTTCGGTTCTTGAGGAGATACATCCAAACCCATAAGCCTAGCAATCAAACTTGGGGCTTTCCGTGGAATATCAGATGACGCAGAGGACTTTGTAGAGCCAGAGACCATAGAAGATTGGCTCGAGCTCGTTGATGACGACGCAGCTCCAGAAGAGGAAGCAAAATCACTTCTAACAACGCGAGTCTTAGTCGTTGTAGTTGTAGTTTGTGGCAGAAGATTCTGCCTAAGAAAACTCTCTCTAATCACTTTCCTTAGCTCTTCATAACAATCTCTTGATGCTCCATTCTCTTGACTCATCATCCGTTTCTCGATCCGCTCTCCAAATCTATCAGACATTGATCTCTGAAACCGCAAATCGCTTCTTCCGTCTTTACTACTAATCCTCGGTTTCTGTTTGTTATCATCCTCTTGTATACTACTAAGCATAGCTAAAGACTCTTCCAAATCAAGCGCGCCTCGTAACAAATCTTTCGCTATATCCTCAGGCCTCGCAGCTTCATAGCTCAACCCTTTAGACCATGACTCAATCGCAACGTTTAGTTTCTGAATCCCTTTAGAGACTCTCAAGAGCTGCAACGAAGAAGCTTCCTCGGTGCTCTTCCTCGGCGCCATTTCGGATCTTTCTTTGGCTTTTAAAGGTTGGTCACATCTCTGGTTAGTACCATTACAAATGCTACTACGGCTTTTACTACTCTGTTTCTTTATGGCTCCACATTCCACAACTCCTCTTGGATCATCACACATTATGAATGATCTGTAAACTCCTGATCTCAGTTTCCCTTCAGGCATTGTCTTTTTTTTCTTTTCTCTGAAACAAAAATTCAAGAAACTGAGTCAAACTGAATGAGATCTCATCAGACATAAAACATTGTTAGGATCTTTTAAAAACAGATCAAACTCGATCTGGTGCCATAACTGAAGCAGAGATATTCAAAATACGATTTTTAAGATTGTCCTACAAAAACTGAGACACAAAATTCCAGGAAAAAAATTCTTGAAAACTAACCAAAATTGGAGCTTTTTTTGTCTCCAATTCGTCTTCCTCTGAAACCAAAACTTGTCTTCTCAAAAAAAAAATTATCAAGAAATTACTCGGCGATAATGTGAGACTCAGATTACAAAAATGAGGAAATTCCGATGAAACCGAACGAATAGTCTTGAACCCAGCATCGCCTGCAAGAGTGACACGAAGAGAGAGAGAGAGAGAGAAGGAGCTAAAGGAGGCGAGTCAAACTGAAGATCTAGCTTCTGACTTGGTCGAGGTTTGGTGAGTTTACACGATAGGATCCTCTCTGGGGACAAGAAGCGGATTCAATGTTTCTGTAGAGAAATTGTCTTAATGAAACACAAAACACTGATTTTATCTTTTTATTTTATTTTCACTAATGTGAAGAAGAGATAGGGAAGATGAAAGCGAAAGGTCCACGTCATCAGAAGAATGGTGGTGTAATGTTACGGTTTCAATAAAAGACAAAACTACCTTCCGTTATTCTCTAACTAAATCATAGCTTTCTCATTATTGGTCTGATTATTTCCTTAATCATGAATTTTAACTACTCAATCTTTCATATTCGTGTACCATTATCGGTTAATTGTTAGTTTTAGTTTAATGAAATTACAGTGCTATTTGCTGGCGAGAGAATCAAATGCGAGTTAAGAAAATCATTAATTGAAAAGAATATTCTCTATTAAGAAAAATGAACATATTTGTGGGAACAACTCGTATGATTATATTTCTTTAATAGCTGCAAGCAGCCTTACAAGTAATAAATTTCTGTCTTCTTAACAACATGCATTATGCATGTTTGAATTTGGATTATGACATTATATTAACACAAATAACTAAACTATGGTCCGACCTTACAGTAACAATTAATTAAAAAACATAAAGATCATATATTCGCATTTTGATTTTGTTCGGTTTTACGTGAAATGTTAATGGAATGGAACCGCAGAACTAACTTTATTTCACAAAAATTAGGAGATGTAACGAAATACTAGTAGATGTGATTTAGCAAACACATGTTGATGCATAGGGCACTGTCCTAATAAACTCCATTTTACAAAGGTTTCCAAAAATTATAATTTTGATGTGTACGTTGTAAGTTGTAACTATTTAATTGGGTAATCATGTAAGGTAAAAAACAAAGTGGACAATAGATACTTCGTCCGTTCCATAAAAATTGATGTTTTTTGTTTTTTCACACAAATTAAAAAATAATTAGTTGTAAGTTATTAATGCATTACTTTTTAATATTAACTTTTTTCAATACATATTAACCAATAGTAATTCAAAATTTAAATATTTTAATTAATGTTTTTTGAAATTTGTAAAAAATGTCATTTAATAATCTAAAACATCAATCTTTATGGAAAAATAAAAAAACTCAAAACATTAATATGAGGAGAAATGCAAACAACAAAAGACATGGGATCTCCTTACTATTTAATTGGGTGTGTAATCAATATTCCCATTTTGGAGGATCCCATTGCAATGACACTTTTTGTCTAGTTTCTCCACAATTGTGCACATAATTAGGTTTACATTTATTAGAGAATATCACCATGATTTATCATTTATTATCCAACGACTCTCAATTTGTATCATATTATGACTCCAGTATTATAATTTCGTACGGGCCAGTGTAGTCAATTCGACAGTGTCGATTAGCGGGTTGATGCAACATTAATCTATCTTTAGAAGTTTCTGCTAAATTACAGTTTCTCACCTAAAGACATCTCCAACCATAAACACTATTTTAGTGTTGAAATTACACCATTTTAGTGAAATTTTACCACTAAAATATTTTCTTTCTCCAACCACAACACCAAATATCACACTAACATCATTTTTTCTATTATTATATTAAATATTTTTTTATTTTTTAATAGTTTTGATAAAGATTTATTTTTCTTATAAGTAATTTATTATTAACATAAAATTAAAATCGATAATTTCATATTATGAACTTTTTAGTTGAATTTACCATATATTTTTAATCAATTTATATATTAATTTAGACATTTACAAATTAGTAGTTCATATTAACTAAAACAAAAAGACACAAAATAATTATGATATATTTTTTTGTTTTAATTTTATAATTTAATATTTCCAATGTTTTAATTTAATTTTCTTTTGTATTTTTATTCAAATAACATATTAATTTAAACATTTTGAAAATATTATTCAAATTAAAAATCACAAAAAGTGATGGTATATTTATTTTGTAGCTATAAATTTTATTCACATTTTAAATAATGATACAAATGACTTTTGATCTAATAACTATTTTCCTATTTCAACATATAATAAAAATTATACTTATAACAAACAAGAAAAAAGGTATACCGTCGCTACAGTGCACTTCCATATTTGGTGTGATACTGTAGCATAAAAGAGAATCACACTAAAATGGTGCAAATTTTAACGTTCGATTGGAGTGTGAAAAGTCAAAATTTTATACTAAACTAGTGCTAGGCCGTTGGGTTGGAGCTGGCCTAAACATGATGTGTTTATAATTACTACTAATTACTTCTCTCAGTTTTATAGTAAGCTTGATCAGGAGTAATATTCACTTGAATATCCTCAGTTTTTATTATTTAAGCTTGAGGAGAGCAACATAATTCCGTTCCAAAATGTCTAGTCAATCTCCATGAAATTCCAAAACAATAATGCATTTTTAGTGGGTTGATATTTTTGACCATAATGAATCGTTAGCATTAAATATAAAAGGGCGACTTTCTAAATTCAAAAGTAATGAAATGGAATGTAGATTTTGAATTGAACACATTTATTAGGGTTTACAAAAGTCGGAAACATTTTCAGAACATGCAATGAGTATGACCCGTGACAAGAATGGCAAAAATTTCAATTTTGAATGTTATAATTACCAGAAGGCTGTTTACCTTTTCTTCCTCTTCTAGTATGTATTATAATGAGGATGTGTAAGAGAGACAATTTGAAAGAGCAAAAAGTTTGAGAAATGGGTAAGAAAAAGTCAGGCACTCCTAATTTTAAAAGTTGTACGTATTTGTTAATACATATCATTTCCAATGGATTGATTTAAAATTTGAAATCAAAAGAGAAGTGTTTATGAATTAATATAGTCACATGGTTCTTGCAAATAATGACCGCTTTTGTTGCAGCAATAAATGCCTAACCCCCTCAATTGGTTACTTCGGGTGCAAGCGTGAAATTATTGAAAGATTTTATTTTATTTTCGTTTATATAAAGTTGAATAACGACCATTCATGTGCAGTGTTGGCTTTGGATTCACATTGCCTATTGAAAACGAGTTAATTTAGATTTGTAATCTCACCATATCTTTTAGGGTACAAAATTGAACACTCTGCAACTCAATTTTTTTCTTTTTTTACTCTATAAGTAACTTTTAAATGCTTTGCTATACAAAACTGACACTTCTTAATTTCACGTAAGCAAGAATTTGTGTTATTTATGAAAATACAAGTATGTTGTTGGTTACGAAAATGAAAAAGTACGCCGTTTTATTGGTGGCAAAGTTATGGGAATAACAGATTAATTTGGGTTATTGTTGACGACAAATTTGTTTGGAAAACGCCATAGTTTTAACACAGTTTTCTGTATAGGGTAGCATATATATATATATATTTGTGTAATAGATTTGATTTATATGGCATAATTATTTTCATGTTTCAGCCGTAGATTTCTTGTTCGCATTTTTTGGTTGGCATACTTTGTTGGTGTTGGATCCGGGTTGGTAAGTAAACCATGCTCATTCAAAGGAAGAATTGTTAGGGGAAAATATGGGCGTAGAGCAAGCCCATCAGGTTATTTGGACTCGGTCAAAAAGTATCGTAATGGAAATGAAACCGGCAAATCAGTGACATTTAAAGAGAACTAATGGGATTAAAGGTGGGATTAAGTGCGCGTGATTAATGAGGATACCTTGTTCCTTCTTCCCTCTTTTTGGCCAAGATTTATGAATGGATTAGGAGCTTGTGAGTCAAGGTTAAACTCACGTAGATGCTCTCAAAGGTGAATATCTAAATTTTCAAAGTTTCATAGAAAAGTAACTACATGTGTAGGATGGTTCTTAAATATTAGGACGGATGTTTGTCTGAACATTCGACATCTTAGCTGTAGGGGACCACATTGAAATATGAGGTTTATTATAGTTTAGAGGAAAGGCATGAAGAATGAGAAAGTTATATGGAACCATCCTTCAAGAACTAAAACTAAAGGCCACCTAGAGTATGATCCATGAATTAATTATTGGGGAAATAAACAACAAAGATGTATTGGGGAAATAAACAACAAAGATGTATTCTTAAGCCTTCTTTAGTCGCATGTGTTTTTTTTTTTTTTATGAATGAATTGAGTTCTCACACATGTTTTTACATGTATTCTAGCATTTACTTTAATAATTGATTCTTGTGTGATCGTTCTTGTAAGAAATAACACCCAAGTGATAGTATCGGGTTTAGCACCAGATCTAAATAACCCAGAGCATCACGAAGGTTTTTTACCTAGGAAGGTGAACGAGCTAGGCCCTAGATGGCTAGAACCCCGTGACTACGAGTTCAATCCAAAAAGTTGGAGTTCGGCCCAGACACACGACGCTCACCTAATCTAGGGACTCCGAAAAAAAGAAAAGATGATGATCAATAAAAAAAACTACCAGAACATATAAAGATTTCTTTATGACGTTAGGTTTAATTGACCGGCTAAAATCTTGTATAAATATACAATACACTTATAATCGTAAACTCTCTTCCTCTTTGCTCAATGTTTGCCTTAGGGCATGATTATAGGTGGGTAATTGGGGGTTATTAGGGGGTTTTTTAAAATGTAAAATTATTAAAACACACTCTCTCTCTTCTTTTTACTCAACTTTATATCTTCTCTTTCATCCTTTTACTCAATTTTTATTAATTTTATATTTAAACACACCTAAAAACCCTCTCCAAAAGTTTCTTAACATACAACTTAAACATACCCTCTCTCCACTATCTCCTCTTTTTACTCAAATTTTATTAATTTTATATTTCAATACACCCCACTATTTCAACAAAAAAAAACACTCTCTTTCTTCCTTTTACTCAAATTTTAATAATTTTATATTTTAAAAAACCCCTAATAACCCCCAATTACCCACCCATAATCATGCTCTTAGCTTTGAAATCTTATTTTTATAAATCTTTACTCCGTTTTATCGTTTAGAGAATCCGAGATAGTTTACGGTATTCAGATTATCCCAAGTATGTGACATTGTTATAAGTGAGTAATATGTTTAAAATATGACGTTTAGTAAAATAATAAGGCTGCCACCATAATCAGTCTTTACTATTTTTTTTTGATCGAGTCTAAAATGTTTATCAACAACTTAAAACAAGTTTACCACATCAAAGAAAACTAATTAATCATGAAGTAAGTTTTTAACATTTAATCTATACCCTAGTGAGCAATGGTTTTCGATTGGCAAAGTTTCTTGATTGACTAGGATGAAGAAAGTGGTCATGTGTTGAATGAAAAAGGCGAAGGCCTTTAGAAAATTAGTTCAATCAAAATAATCTTCCTTAAGACTTTTATAGTTGACGTGTGTTGTGACAGAGAATATGTATGCATTTTTTGTAAGAATCATGACCACGGAAAACTTTACCTTAGAAGATCTAGAGACGTTCTCATACTTGGAGAACTTAATTAGTTCAATCAAAATATAATCTTTCTTAAGACTTTTATAGGCGAATTTTAGGAAGTTCTCTTACTTGGAGAAATTAGAGAATTTGAACGGTTTTAGAAGCCCCAAAGATAAACATTAATTATGAAAATGCATGTGTTGATACTGTGACACATGACATAAGAATTTATCTTTAAATCATGTCGTGGAGCAAACTTTTAAAGATCGATCTAAACACTCATGAGTTTTGGAATGATATAAGTTAATTTTTTCATCGACGAAGAGAATAAAGTCGTTGTGTGTTGTGAGGATCACTCGGCGACCAACGACATTACTCGGAGAGAAGGAATGGAGAAAAGAGGTTCTTGGAAAAGGATCATGATGGCCACGTATGTTCAATATGTTCCAAGTTTGGTTCGAATCCAACAGTATTTGGTGATTAGTTCTCTTGAATCTCTTGTTTTTGTTTGGACTTTCACAAGACTAACTGATGAATTTATCTCTTCGTCTTTGCATTATTTCAATTTATAAATAATTATTAACTCTAAAACTTACATTTATTGTAGCATCATTTATTGGTAGGGCTTGAGTCGATAAATTCATGAGATAATTGAGCTTAACAGCCTTAACCGCAATCATTAAACATATTCTCTTTTTAGTCTGTTAATATAGTAATTAAAATGCTGCATGAATGATTAGGTAGCATCTTCGATGAATTGTGGAGACAGACAAAACAACGTCCTTCACTGTTCTGGCCGTGTTCGATTCGACAAAATGGATGGATTGATTAGAAACAATTTCTCTCTACCAAGATTCATATATACAAATTATTCAATTACTTCATAATGATTTGTAGCCAGATTAATCGACAACTAGATTTATTGAAAACACTTACCAAATTAAGTAAACGGAAAATTATATTGTATATCCTAAATCTTATTGAAAAATTGAAATCTATATTAAATTTATTAAACTTTGAAAAGTATCCTATTTTGTTATTTGAAATGACAATTTAATCCTTAATTAAGGAAAAAGTTAGAAAAAGAAAATGATTTGATTATCCAACTTTTATTTAAAAATTTATTTATAATCTTTAAAACTAATTTATCATCTATTAATAATCTAATAAATCTAATATCTTTTTTTCTTGAAAACCCTAGAGTTTCAATTGATTTTGTAAAGATTCTAGATAATAATTAATTTAAATTACAATATATTTTAATTTAAATGAATTTTAGTTACAATATATTAATTTAAATAAAATTACCAATTGTTATTTTTTTATAAAATAAAATTACAAATTGATTTTAATTAATTTATAATTTACCTTTTCATTAATTTATATAACAATATGTCAAGTGGATGAGCATAAAAGAATTTAAGTCATGGTTTAAATAAGTCGACAACTTAAAATAAATCGATGCAACAAAAAAAATTAAGTTGACGAATTAAAAAAATAAGTCAGTGGTTTAAATAAGTCGATAACTTAAAATGTCAATCAAACGAAATATAAGTCAACAGTTTAAAATAAGTCGACCAAGGTAAAAGTTAAGTCGACGAAAATGAAAATTAAGTCAATTGTTAAATAAATCGACAAAGTAAAAAATAAGCAAACGATAATATATGTCAAAAGTTTAAAATAAGTTGACGATGATGAACATTAAGTCGACAAAAATAAAAAATAAGTCGATGGTTAAACAAGTCAACAAAATAAAAAATCAATAAAACGAAATATAAGTCAATAGTTTAAAATAAGTCGACGAAACTAAATATTAAATCGACGAACATAGAAAAATAAATAAATTGTATAAATAAACCAACAAAGTAAAAAATCAACCAACCAAAATATAAGTCGACTTGTAAAATAAATCAATCTTTATTTTTTAATTAATAAATAATTAAATTTTAGATATTAATTTACTAATAAAATATTTTTAAAAATAAAAAGTAAATACAAAACTAAATTTTGAATTTAAATTTAATAATTTTCAATTATTCTTAAGTAATATTGTAAGTTAATTATGCATAGAGATATTTACGTTCTTTTACATAACAAAAAAGTATAATTTTTCAACTTTACAAAGATTAAATGTACTTTTCAAATTTTAATGAAAATTTAATGTACTTTTCAAGATTCTCAAGTAAATTGTAAAGTGACGGCTGATTTCGAGATTTCAAAGCATATTATATAATTTCTACTAGTATCAAATGGAATTCACAGAGAAAAACATGTGGGAAATCTTCATGATGGTAATGCGATAGAAGAATGAGATACGTATAAACTCATGTATTCCACAAATGAGATATTCATTTTTCAATGAATTTACTTGCAGAAGGAGTACACGCCATATATGCTAATACTTGTTTGAAGTTACTGTTTTTGTTCCCTTTCATTTGGAAAAAATCCTGCACCGCAAAGTGTGGCGTGTACCGTGTACACTTTGACAGGATATGAGATTTTCCTTGTTATCTTTGTCTTCAACACATTTCACCCTTAGTTATGCAGTAACTCTCTCGGCAGCCGCATTTCTCTCAACATCTCTCGCAACATCTTGAAGATTTCAAAGCAGCAGTTGAGTGACACCTCGGAAGAAGGACATTATTTTCTTGCAGCCCTATGCAAGATCTTCTCAGCTATCATGAAGTCGTTGAGCTTCTGGATTCCCGAGCAACAGCCTCTTCGTCATGATACCAAACATTTTTCTTTGCCTTTTTGAAGCTCTTTTGTTGTTCTTTTTCTTGTTGCTCTTCTTAGTGATGTCAAGATTTGAAATAATCTTAGGCTTGATCTTAGTCAGGTCCTTTTCGATCATAGCTAGCTCATTGTCATAAAAACTCTTCAGAGATGTTGCGAACTGGTTGATGCAGGAAAGAATGAAGCCAACCGAAAACTTAGATGATTGTACAGCAACATACTCCGCAAACTCTCATTTGGAGATTTCAGGATGCCTAGACTCCACAAATAATTTAGTCACAGATTTCACGAGTGATTGATTCATATTCGTTTCACTAAAAAGATACTCTGTTGCGACTGATGAGCTTGAGAATTGAATATTCATTTTGGGCATCGATTATTGGCTTCAAAAGTGAAGTAAGCCCACCAAAGACTAGACGGCTAGATCCGACAAAGCGCATGGATATGGTCCAGGAGAGCTCGACAAAGCGGCCAGTTGATTGTAGCCATGTGCATTATGATTGTCATGCTCATTCTGATTGGGAGAATTTTGAATCCCATATATGTCATGTTGCTAATCTTGAGTTCGGAGAATTATGAGCCCCACATATATCATGCAACTAATTTGGAAACATGATTCAATACAATTTTAAATGAAAATTGAATATTTTAGAAATAATCATCATAATCTTTGGCACAATTAACTATTGATGCAAATGAACAACTTCACAAAAGCAATATCCTTGAATGGCTAGAAAAGAAAAAATAATTCGGTACAAAAACCGCACACAATATTATCTAATATATATAAATATAAAGTTACACTAATTAAGAAACCAAGATGAATAAAATTGGTTTCTTAATTTTAAGTTGTAATTTTTTTTAAGAAAAACTTCTATTTTAGCATATTTATTTTCATTTGTGTTTTCAAAATTAATGTTTCTAATTAAGTAAACTCAACGCATTTACCCTTCCATTCAAATTCTAATTGAGACTAGTTTAAATAGTGATTAAGGAATGACAAAATTTAAAGGATAACTAAAAACTCTATTTGATGAGTGGTAAGTCCTCTCCAAAGAGAAAGTTGAATCAGTTGTGGAATTTTATTGTCTTTTCCGTGCTTTGTGGAACGTCACTTTTACCATAAACCATCAATTTATTTCTAACATAAAAGAAAAGAAAAGAAATCCTAAAAAAGGCTAACTTCCTAAATTTTGTTTTACTATTTTGTTTTATGAAATGTTTCTAATCCTTAAATCCAAGAAAATCGTTTGTTCTTAAGAAATTTGTTTCATTTTTCAAACCAAAAACAGTTTAATTTTTCTGTTTTTATGTTTATAACAAAAATCTTGCAATACTTTTGTAAAAGTTGTACCATATTTAGATCAGCTGGATTTTCAAGGAAAAAAGGGTTTTACCTTCGGGGCCAAGAAAACAAGCGAACGTTGTCGTACCATGGTTGCAGCGTTGGAACGAAGACTAAGCGCTTCCAAATCATTCAATTTCAAAAGAATGTTTGATCCATCCTCGACAAAACAACAACAACAACAACAACAAACCATTGTCGTGGAGAACGGAGATTCTCAGCTCGTTGAATCCAACACACCTGAAAGCCAAAACTCCGACGGCCTCGCAGAAAGTCCCGTCGAAAGCATTCTTCCGATGACTTCTCCTCTTACTCGGCCGGGAAGACGGCCCGATAGACAACAAGCAGGTAAACTATTGTGGACTTCCCTCTTGATATGCCTTTTAAAAACTTGTTTTTCCTTCAAAAACCCTAATAAAGACTAGAGAATATTGTAGATACGGAGATGATGAAGGACCGGTTCGCGAAATTACTTCTTGGAGAAGATATGTCCGGTGGCGGAAAAGGCGTATCTTCTGCTCTGGCTCTTTCCAATGCCATCACAAATCTTGCTGGTAATCTTTTTCTTTTGAAGTTTCTTGTTTCTTCCTTTGCAAGTAACAATGAGGTCTTTTATTGGTTTCTGAATTAGTTTTGATGATGGTACGGTCGATTTTCAGCTTCTATATTCGGGGAACAAACAAAGCTGCAACCGATGCCGCAAGATAGACAAGCGAGGTGGAAGAAAGAGATCGACTGGTTGTTATCTGTGACCGATCACATCGTCGAGTTTGTTCCTTCTCAGCAAACGAGCAAGGAAGGAGTTTGCACCGAGGTTCGATTTTTCACAACGAAGAAAAAAGTATCATTTTTTGTATCTTTAATTTAGACAAATTAATAATGTTTAATGAGTTTTTTTGTTGTGTAGATTATGGTGACAAGACAAAGAGGTGATCTTCTCATGAACATCCCTGCCCTTCGAAAACTCGACGCCATGCTCATCGTAAGTGTCTCCATTTGTGTAGAGATATTGTGATGAACCAACCTGGTCCAATCTTACCTTATACTAGTAACGAGTGTAAGATCTAGCGTTTGATAGGTTAATAACGGTGATGGAAACATGTTCAGGATACACTGGACAATTTTAGAGGACACAACGAGTTTTGGTATGTCTCGAGAGATTCAGAAGAAGGGAAGCAAGCGAGGAATGCTCGGTCAAACGACAAGTGGTGGCTCCCTCCGGTTAAAGTTCCTCCGGGTGGCTTATCTGAACCAGCTCGGAGAATGCTTTATTTCCAAAAAGATTCAGTCACACAGGTTCAAAAGGCTGCAATGGCCATCAATGCTCAAGTCCTCTCCGAAATGGCAATACCCGAGAGCTACATTGACTCTCTCCCAAAGGTAAACCAAATCATTCAGATTATTTTTTTATTTCTCCATTTGTTGTGTTATATATATGGCTTTTAATCTTTGATTTATGTTGACAGAACGGAAGGGCCAGCCTTGGAGACTCGATCTACAAGAGCATAACAGAGGAGTGGTTTGATCCAGAGCAGTTCTTGTCGTTGTTGGACTTGTCAACAGAGCACAAAGTGTTAGATTTGAAGAACAGGATTGAGGCATCTGTTGTGATTTGGAAGAGGAAACTTCACTTAAAGGACAACAAATCTTCTTGGGGATCAGCAGTTAGCTTGGAGAAAAGAGAATTGTTCGAAGAGAGAGCAGAGACGATCTTGGTCTTGCTCAAACAGAAATTTCCCGGTCTTCCTCAATCTTCACTTGACATCTCCAAGATTCAGTTTAACAAGGTAAATACAAGAAAATGTAATATATTACATCAATTTAGTTTCCATGTTTGTCATTATAGACTAATGAAATGGATACAGGATGTTGGGCAAGCGGTGTTGGAGAGTTACTCGAGGATACTTGAGAGCTTGGCTTACACGGTGATGTCGAGGATAGAGGATGTTCTTTACACAGATTCTTTGGCACTAAAGCAGACTTCATTGGCTGAAGAAACAACAGATGGTGGGAGAACAACAGAGACGGATTCGGAGTCAGCAGGATCTTCTAATTCGGGAGAAGAAACCGAGAAGCTTGATCCACACTACTCCAAGACCTTATTGGATTTCATGGGTTGGAACGACAATAGTTCGAAAGGCGGCGATAAACCTACTAAATCCCCAACTCTTACGCCGAAAAAGTTCTCATACTTAGAGAAGTTAGAGAATTTGAACGGTTTTAGAAGCCCCAAAGATAGACATTAATCATGAAAATGCATGTGTTGATACTATGACACAAGACATAAGAGTCTAGATAGCTGAAAGGAATGAAAGAAGAGTAGCAAATGAATGAATCCTATACCAGCTTCCTTCCGGCTTTCTTCCTCGGATAGAGAAGTCTTTAGCTTAAGAGGTTTAAACAAACTCTTAAAAAGAAGATAACTATCTCTCAAATGTACATGTTGTTGTTCCATAACCTTTAAATGTTGTCTTTGTTTTTCTTGACTTCGAAAAAAGTGGGAAATTTAATACCTTTAATTATGGGTGTATTAAATCATGGACAATAACATAGAAAATGTCTACACGTGCTTAGGTGCACCTCATCAAATCTTAGAAACTTGAGTTTCTCGCTCTTTTCCTAGCAGAATATATACTCTTTATGTTTATGTTTATGTTTCTGTTTTTGTTGTTATTTCTATTTTTTAAAAAATGTCATTTTAAATATGTTCACGCGAATTAAAGAATCATCAAAATATACAAATCTATCCCTGTTTAATATATTATTTAACTAAATGATTATAGTTTAAATTCAAAGAGATTTAGTTTTTAATATGGAGAAGATAGAAAATGCATTTGAAAAGTCACATTGAAAATATAGAATGACATTTTTAGAAGAAAAAAAAAAAATTCGAATGACATTCTTTGCCAAAGAGTGTTTTTCAAAGTTCCATGTCTCGAAAAATGCTTAACCATCTCGGCTACATCGTCTCCAAATCCAATAAATGGCCAAAAAAAAAAAATTTTGAAAAAAATGGCCAAAAAGTTTGGTAGTAGAATTTCATGACGAGTAACGTATCAAAAATAGGTCTGGTACATATGTTTAGCTCTAGACTAAATTATTCACAGGCTGTTAATTGATACTACTAATTTTTGTTTTTCTTTGTTTATCTTTAAAGCGTATAATATCGATTAAGCCACGTATTTTATCCCTAACATATCCAAGATCATTCGTTACTTACCTTCGTTACTGGTACTGAATCACACATTATCCATTTGATAGTGAATGATTATAAGAAGTTTCATGTTGTTTTCGTCCCTAGTCCAGCATAGCATTTGTTTTTAACAAATAAATAAGTTAAAACACCCTAATCCAAACATATAAGACTACAACATTAATTTATAATAAAATAAAGGGATAAAAAACAAAAATAATGACATTTTTTAATCAAATGATAATTGGCAAATATAACCAAGAAAAAAATAAAAACATAATAACTAAGCAAAATATTCTATGGGTATTAATCATACCGACCTATTAATTTTAGGATTTTTGGTTAGTTATTATGTTTTCATTTTTTTTTTGGTTATTAACCAAATTGATTTTTTTTTTTTTATCCAATCATAATTGACATTTTATATGGATTTTAAATAATAATATTTTTTTTTAATAAGCTAATAACAAATTGCCGAAACAGACTGGAAACAGATAATCTCTCTCTCTCCCCGTCGAATTAGAGTCAGCTTTGGGATTTTCCTTCCTCCGTTGAAATCTTTGACCTTTCTTCCATTGTTGATCTCCTTCCTTCTCCGCTTTGCTGGGTTTCATTTCCCTTTTCTTCTTCGCTGTTTATGGGCGACGCCAAACCTGGGACCGTCATGGCTAACAGAGATCGGGAGCTTCTCATTCCGGTTGCTCATTCCGGCGAAGATGATGACGATGCTACTCCCAAACCTTCCTCTTCTTCTTCTTCCTCTTCTCATCACACTGGTCAAGAGGTTATCTCCTTTCCCCCCCCCCCCCCCCCCCCCCCCCCCCCCCCCCCCCCCCCCTTTTTCTCGATCAAGAAAATACGTTCTTAGGGTTTTATGCTGTTCGATTTAGGGTTTCGATGGCGAAATTCCTCAATTTTACATCGAGTTTTGTTGGGTTGAGTTCCGAGTATTCTTGTGAATTGGTCAATTGCGGGGTCGAGATTGTAGTTTACGGATTGCTTGGAGTTTCGGTTCCGAGGATTCGAAAGTTAGCTTAGCTTGATCTGACCAAGATTTTAGAAACAACGATGTGATCTTGTTAGTCTGATAACCCAACTCAGTAGTTTGCTCAAAGATGTATCAAGTTCTGAGATTGCTGTATCTGAGTTTCCTTAATCGTTAGCGATACTTAAAAGTGAAAATCTGTTGTTTTTTTGGTTTGTTTGTTTATCTGCAATTCAATTTTGTGATCTCTCTTCTGACTTGAGAATTGTGTGATTTTTAGACCTTTTACAAGTTGATCAGAAGCTGGGCATCAAAGAAGTTCATGACTGGATGGTAGGGACTTCTTTCTTGCTTATTGTAATAGAGGATCTAATGTCTGTTTTGCTTGTTTTTTTTTTTAGGTTCTATTGTAGCATCAAGTTCTGCCAATATATTCTGACTACTAGATCACCTTGCAGTGTTATCTTGCTTCCAATGGCGATCACTTTCTATGTGACATGGTGGTTTATTCACTTCGTTGACGGATTTTTCTCCCCAATATATGCTCAACTCGGAATTGATATATTTGGTGAGCTTCTCTAGTCCTTCTATATCTGTGTCTAGTAACTAATTGGCAATCACAAAGTAACTTTATGATATCTAGATCAGGTTCTTTGGGGATATGCGTATCTATTAATATGAAACACATTATTACCCGGTTCTACAATTAGAAGACAATGTAGCAGACAAGATTTGATGTCAGTCCTTTTTGTAATTTGATTTCCAGGACTTGGCTTTATCACATCCCTTACTTTCATCTTCTTGGTTGGAGTGTTTATGTCTTCATGGTTGGGTACGTCAGTTCTGAATCTGGGAGAGTGGTTTATCAAGCGAATGCCATTTGTTCGCCACATTTACAATGCGTCCAAGCAAATCAGTACTGCTATATCACCAGGTATTGTTGGGTTTCTTTCTTTTAATCTCTTGATTGGTCGTTTTCGTTGGAGTCTTGATTATATGACTTCTCACCATTATATTCCAGATCAAAACACCCAGGCTTTCAAGGAAGTCGCCATTATAAGGCATCCACGTATTGGAGAATACGCGATTGGGTTCATCACATCGACCGTTGTTCTCCAGGTCTGTTACAAGAAACTCTTAACCTTATGGAAATGCAGATATTATCAAAACCTATAAATTTCTTAAAATCCTTGCAGACTTATGCAGATGAAGAGGAGCTTTGCTGTGTGTATGTGCCGACAAATCACCTTTACATTGGAGATGTATTCCTTGTAAATACAAAGGATGTGATCAGACCAAATCTCTCAGTAAGGGAAGGCATAGGTGAGGAAGATTCCATTGATTCCATCATGAAAATGTCGATTTTTTTTTTTTTTATGTTCTGATCTTTGGGGTGTGAATTATATATCTGCAGAGATTGTTGTGTCGGGAGGAATGTCAATGCCGCAAGTTCTGTCGACGCTTGATATGAGAATGGCTCCAGAAAGAAGTAGAAGTGGAACTAGTAGAGTTGAAAGAAACTGAAGATTAGTCTTTGCATAAACAAACAGATTCTTAAATCTTTTTTTTTATCATGTCTTCTTCTTTTGGATTCAGTTAATCTCACATTTGATGTTAAAGCATTAGAAAGCAATGGTGTTTTAGAAGTGTTTGTTCATGAGACCAAGTCCATTTCTGTCAAAACTGTTTGTGTCTATATCCTAGACTCTCATACTCCCTTGTAAGCTGTAAAATATATTTCTTTACTCCCATATCATTTTTATTTATTTTAAAAGAATTTCATGGATATTCAATTTCGATTATATGTTGCATTAACTGAAGTTGAAATCTCATACAAGTAACCCAAATTATCCAAAAAGTTGTTTTAGTAATTATCTCAATTATTTTTGATATTCTGATACATGAAATTATTTTGTACACTTATTTGGAATTCGCCGAAGATAAAATTATCATTATTTGCTGTTTCCTAAACCTAGTAGGACTATGACGATTAAATTTTTATTTTAAAGAGGGCACAAACTAAAGAACACCCTCTAAGATTCTATCAAATAGAAATTTCTTCTACCGCATATTTTCCTAAACTCGAGTTAAAAAAAACCAAGCATTAGATCAAAACACAAAAGATGTCTATGAATCATCTATCGTTTCTCCGATTTCTTTTGGCCTTTAGCCTCATTATGATGGTGAGTAACACAAGCTCATCATACATAACAACCGTGTGGATCAGAAACAAACTGCAAAACCAAAACGATCTCATAGTCCATTGTAAATCCGCAAAAAAAGATATGGGATACCATAGGATGCATCCCACTGGATCCTACAATTTACTTTACAAAACCAAAGATTATGATGACGTTGGTATATGGTGTCATCTATGGCAAGGACCTAATTTCAAGCATCACCAAGTGTTTGATGTTTACAATGGCGACTGTTGGGCATGGGCTTCAACAGTAGTCACTCTAGAAGCCCATTTCCGAAGAGGCCCAGCAGGTCGAAGCCCGACGAGTTCGGCTCAGAAGGTAGAAGCCCAACATGCTCGTTTTAGTGCTCAACGATTCGGGCCCGGGGGAGGCCCAGTCATCTTCTGAAGATGATGACATCGGCGCCGGTCCCGAGGAAAACCTAGTACCTTACTCATTCTATTTTTAGTATAAATAGGGTACCCCATCCCATAAGTTATGCATGTTTTTTCTATTCTAAGACAAGCATAAAAGAATTTGAGAGCTAAAAACAATCATTCTCTGACACCCAAAATAAAGAATCTTCTGATTGAGCTCGATCGATCAAGAAATATAAAAGCCATTCACTGACTAAGATATAGAGTTTCTACTCGTTACTCCGGGAAACCGACCTCAGATACTCATTCACCGACCTCGATTTCCACGACCTAGAATACAGCGACCTCACATCTTCCAAGCTCGATACATAGTTCTTCTTCTGTCACTTATAATATTATTTGCTGTAACCTATTCCGAGTTAGCATCATTAAACGGGAATTTTCGATCCTTTTCCGAATACAAATATATTGTCGAATACCTGAATCAACAATTGGCGCGCCAGGTAGGGGAAAGGGGATTCTCCAACTCACGATAAAAGCTCGGAAATGGACAGAAACCAGCAAGAGCGAGCCCTAGATGACCAGGTTATCCTCGATACCCCGGATCGCCCTCAGGTCGTCCAACCTATAGCCGTCCAGGGAAGGCAAGCGGAGCCCGAGCCAAGAACAACAGCAACCGAAGAAGCAGCGATCGCCCCGGGTCAGGACCCTATGATAGCCATGATGGAGGTGATCATGCAACGTTTTGATCGTCAGGAAGAGCAGACTCGCACCACCAACTCACGTCTCAACTTCCTAAGCTCGGCACAGGCCGGTTACCGAGCACAGCTGGACCAACTTCAACCAAGGTCGAATCAAAATTCACCACAGCCTCGGCGAAGTTCGTCTCCGACCCCGGAGCGCCGGACCATAGTCGAGACGACCGGACGATTGGACAATCTAAAATTTGATCCAACACTGGCTAACCCGAGCAGCCCGAGAGCCGCTCGTCCAAACCCCCAACACCGCGACTCAACCGCGGCCGAAGAGCAAGGGATGCAACCCCGGACTCAAGATTCTGAGATCGAAGGAATGAAGGCCCGACTAAGGGATATTAATTCTAAGGTCCATCGGGCAATCAGTTCGGCACTCGAGCTCGACCGCGTTTTGGAAGAAGCGCAGCGTAACCCCTTCACGACTCGCATCTCGTCAGTCCCGATCCGAGGCACAACCAAACTCAAGATTCCCACATACGAGGGGAATACTGACCCGATCAGCCACCTGACGGCCTTCTCAATAGCCATGGGCCGATCTCAGTTCTCTCCGGAAGAAAAAGATGCGGGGTACTGCCAACTGTTCGTTGAAAATCTTGGCGGAACCGCGTTGACATGGTTCTCGCATCTGCGTCCGAGCTCAATCGACAACTTCCATGGACTCTCCACGGCGTTCTTGAAGCACTATTCAATGTACATCCAGGCCGGAGCATCGCAAGCCGACCTCTGGTCCCTAACCCAGGATCGGAACGAATCACTCAGGGCCTACATGGGCCGATTCAAAGCCGTCCTGTCGAGAGTCCCAACGAGCACGGACGACTCCTCCCCGCTGGCAGCCTTGAAGCAGGGCTTGTGGCACACGTCGGCATTCCGGGACGATCTGACGATCAATGAGCCCGATAACCTGACCGACGCACTCCATCGAGCAACACGGTTCGTCAACCTCGAAGAAGATCGGGCGGTCAATCTAAAGAAGCACTCGGCAAAGCCTTTTCCCCAAAAGGAGAAGCTCAGGGAAGATGATCGACGTGAACACCGACAACACTTCGACAGGGATTACAAGGAAGAGAGAAACAGGAAGCAGCCTGTCGTCAACCAAGTTAGCAGCTCGGACAACCCACTCAAAAAGTGGGCACAGTACAAGCACGAAGAGGAAAAGGAGCCCGAGGGCTCGGAAGCCTACTGCGAGTACCACCAAATGCACGGTCACACGACCGTGGAGTGCAGGCACCTCCAACAAAACTTGTTGGCTAAGTTTCAGCGGGGAGAAATCTCTCTCGACGGACCGGCGCAACGGAACCAAAGGGACGGGACGAACAGAAAGTCCACCCAGGATGGGAACGTGACCGACGCCCCAAAACGAGGGCATGAGGATCGAGGAAACAATAGCAACACACCTCCGAGCTCAAAGCGCCGGATCAACATGATCATGGGAGGGCTCGTGTCCGGCGCCGACTCCGTTAAGTCCGTTAAGCGTTTTGAGAAACTCGCGAGCAAGAAACGCGACTTTCAGAACAGGCGAGAGGTCGACATTCCGATCACCTTCTCCGAAACGGACACTCAAGGTGTCGCCATGCCGCACAATGACCTTCTCGTCGTGGAGCTGAAGATCGAGGACTGCGAGGTGGCCCGGATCCTGATCGATACAGGGAGCTCGGTGGATTTGATATTCAAAGACACCCTCCGGAGGATGGAGATCCCTGAGCACAACATCAAGCCCGGCGTCAAGCCGCTCACCGCTTTCGACGGAGAAACAACGATGACGATCGGGACAATTAAGCTGGACGTCCATGTCGGGGGATATCAAAGAAAGTGAAGTTTGTGGTCGTCGATAAACCAGCCGTCTACAACGCCATCATGGGGAGCCCGTGGCTGTTTTCAATGAAGGCCGTCCCATCAACGTATCATCAGTGCCTCAAGTTCCCAACTCTGAACGGCGTGACCACCCTTCACGGGAACCAGAGGATAGCCCGGACGTGCTTCATAACCGAGCACCGGCTGCGTAAAATGAACACGAATGCCATCACCATCAGCCAGCTCGACCCCGAGCCTCAGCGCGAAATAACCGAGCTCGTCCAACTCGATGCGTCAAATTCCTACCGACAAGTGGCTATTGGGACGGAGTTGAAGCCACCAGTCAGGGAAGCTCTCGTACAGTTTTTGAAAAACAATGCTTCAACATTCGCTTGGTCGGTCAAGGATATGCAGGGGATCGACCCCAGTATCACGAGTCACGAGCTCAATGTCGACCCGACCTACAAGCCAATTAAACAGAAGCGCCGGAAGCTCGGTCCCGAACGCGCCGAGGCAGTTAACGAAGAAGTCACCAAGTTGCTTGAGGCCGGATCTATCGCCGAGGTGAAATATCCTGAGTGGCTGGCTAACCCCGTGGTCGTGAAAAAGAAGAGCGGCAAATGGCGAGTCTGTGTGGACTTCATCGATCTAAATAAGGCTTGCCCCAAGGACAGTTTCCCGTTGCCTCATATCGACCAGTTGGTCGAAGCAACCGCCGGGAACGAACTCTTGTCTTTCATGGATGCGTTTTCCGGGTATAACCAGATAATGATGCACCCGGACGACTGCGAAAAGACAGCCTTCATCACGAGCAGGGGCACTTACTGTTACAGAGTAATGCTGTTCGGTCTAAAAAACACGGGGGCGACCTACCAGCGCCTAGTCAACCAGATGTTCGCCGAACAACTCGGGAAAACAATGGAATTTTACATAGACGATATGCTCGTCAAATCCCTGAAAGCCGACGACCACATCGGTCATTTAGAGGAATGCTTCCGAGCCCTGAACCATTACGGAATGAAGCTCAACCCGGCCAAGTGTACCTTTGGCGTCACGTCGGGAGAATTCCTTGGGTACATCGTCACCAAGCGGGGTATAGAAGCGAACCCGAAACAAATCACCGCCATCGCGGACTTGCCCTCGCCGAAAAATAAGAGGCCGATCCAACGACTAACGGGCCGAATTGCCGTGTTGAACCGGTTTATTTCGAGGTCGTCTGACAAATGCCTTCCCTTCTACCAACTCCTCCGAGCCAACCGAAAATTCGAGTGGGATGCAGCCTGCGAGAGGGCCTTCGAAGAGCTCAAAGCTTACCTTTCCAGCCCGCCCGTCCTATCGAAGCCCGAACAGGGCGAAACTCTGCTGCTCTACATCTCTGTATCCGATTCTTCCGTGAGCGGCGTGCTCGTTCGCGAAGACTGGGGCGAGCAAAAACCAGTGTTCTACATCAGCAAGTCTCTGATCGGAGCCGAGCTCCGTTATCCAACGCTGGAAAAATTTGCCCTCGCTGTGGTCGTGTCATCCCGCAAGCTGCGACCTTATTTCCAATCTCAAGCAATAGCAGTCATGACATCCCAGCCCCTCCGCACAGTACTGCACAGTCCCGGCCATTCAGGTCGGATGGCGAAGTGGGCGGTCGAACTCAGCGAGTTCGATATTGAGTTCAAACCCAGAATAAGTGCCAAATCGCAAGTTTTGGCAGACTTCATCATCGAGCTTCCCGCCGAGCAAGCGCCGATGGACCCAAACACCTCAGAATGGATTCTCCACGTCGACGGGTCCTCATCCCAATCGAAACAATTGCGGAACCAAGCATCGAACTCGCTCGTGGTGTGTGCCACGTCTACGAGGTGAACGACGACGAGATTCCTCCCGAATTCGATGACGACGCAGCTGCCACCTCGAAGGTCGGCGTCTATTGGAGGGATGAAGTTCGCGAGTACCTCGTCCTAGGGAAGGTTCCCGAGGATAATTGGGCAGCAAGGAGAATGCGCGTCCGCGGAGCACATTACACACTCATCCAAGGCGAGCTATACAGATGGAGCGCGACCGGGGTCCTGCTAAAATGTCTGGCCGGGAACGAAATCTATCGAGTAATGGCTTAGACGCACGAGGGCGAGGGCGGCAACCATTCCGGAAGATGAGCACTGGCTTTGAAGCTGAAGAAGCTCGGTTTCTTCTGGCCAGCCATGATCACCGACTGCGCAGCCCACGCCCAAAACTGTGAAAAATGTCAAAGGCACGGCCCGATGATCAATACCCCGGCCGAACCGTTATCGATCTCGTCGGCCCCGTACCCGTTCATGCGTTGGGCGATGGACATCATCGGTCCTTTCCCAAAGTCTCGTGGCAGGCGTTTCGTGATCGTCGTCATAGACTACTTCACAAAGTGGGTCGAGGCCGAATCCTATGTTCGGATCCACGGACACGACGTTCAAAACTTCCTCTGGAAGTACGTCATCTGCAGGCACGGGCTATCCCACGAGATCGTCGCCGACAATGGCTCCCAATTCATCTCGAACGTATTCGAAGACTTCTGCGCAAAATGGAAGATTCGTCTCAGTAAGTCCACCCCGAGATACCCCCAAGGAAACGGACAGGCTGAAGCGACGAACAAGGTCATCATCGACGGCCTCAAAAAAAGACTCGAAGAATCCAAATCCCTTTGGGCGGACGAGCTAGACGGAGTACTCTGGTCTTTCCGAACATCCCCTCGATCGGCAACCAGTCGTACTCCGTTCTCTCTCGCGTACGGCCTCGAGGCAATGGCTCCAGCCGAAGTCAACGTTACCAGCCTCCGTCGAGCCAAAATGCCCTCGAATCCCAGCCTCAACGACGAGATGCTGATAGACAACCAGGACTTCATCGAAGAGGAGCGCGACCAAGCGCTCATCCGTATTCAAAACTATCAGCAAGTGGCAGCGCGTTACTACAACAAACGTGTACGTGGTCGTCGTTTTGAGGTCGGCGATCTCGTGCTACGCAAGGTCTACGAGAACACAGCCGAGCATCAGGCAGGCAAATTGGGAGCTAACTGGGAAGGACCCTACCAAATCACCGAGGTCGTCAAACCCGGAGTCTATAGGTTGATGACAATGCATGGCGAACCAATCCCGCGTTCCTGGAACGCGATGAGCCTGAAGAAATATTTCTACGACTCACGACCGTATCAGTCTGCACTGCCCGCATAAGAACACCATCACCACCACGACCTCACTCTCCCGCCTCCTTCAAAAAAAAAAAAAAAAAAAAAAAAATACGCTCTACGAGCTCGTGCGCTTGCACTGTCCTCATTCGATGTAACTGAACTACGGTCGGCTTGATCCCTATTTAACGGGTACGTAGGCAGCCTCTTTCGAGGTCCAGCTATGATAATGAAAATTTCGTTTATCCAAACATGTTTCTCAGTTCGTCTCAATTAATCTGTGCTCGTCGACACTAAAAGCCGGGCCCGATCCCGCATCGCGTTCCCCATGAATGCAGTGGTGAAATAATCCACGTCTTCTAGCTCGGAAAAATAATCCGTGCTCGTCGACACTAAAAGCCGGGCCCGATCCCGCATCGCGTTCCCCATGGATGCAGTGGTGAAATAATCCACGTCTTCTAGCTCGGAAAAATAATCCGTGCTCGTTGACACTAAAAGCCAGGCCCGATCCCGCATTGCGTTCCCCATGAATGCAGTGGTGAAATAATCCACGTCTTCTAGCTCGGAAAAATAATCCGCGCTCGTCGACACCAAAAGCCGGGCCCGATCCCGCACAAAGAACCTCCGCAAACAGCTGAAAAAAAAAAATGATAATAATAAGCCGAGCCCAGCCTCGCTTGGAAAACCTTTGTCGAAATCCAGGCATAACAGGGCAAGCCCGTCTCGCGAGCACAACTACAACGATAATCCGAACGGACTAAGTCCAGCCTCGTTCGATTCAGTAAGAAACTATCTCCTAACTACGCACGGGCAGCACTAATAATATAAACGAGCAAAAAGACAACAGAATGCGAAACTCCTTATATTAAACGTATTCAGGTTCGGTATTACAAAAAAAAAAATGACGAAAACA